>CM036658.1:74832543-76193916 GCA_020746105.1 Trogon surrucura | reverse complement strand
TCTTCCTCACCTATAAGTTCTAAGGAACTTCACCTCTATTTCTTGTGCATTCAGCAAATTGTGTTTCTGTGCATGCTGTGCACAGCTCTCTGTCTCCTTCCTTCTGGTAAGTGATTTCCCCTCAACACACAGTTCTGACCCTCAGTTATTTTCACTGTCTCTGGGACTATTTTCCATTTGTACCCTGATGTCTCATTCTTTCTTTAGCTCACTGCATCTGCTTTGATACATATTCTCTCTGATCTTCTTTACCTCTTCTTTGGCTTCTGACCTTGCCTCTGGCTGTTTGGGAGTGCTGGTCCCAGGGCGTTGTGCCTGCGGTTGCAGGATCAATAGCTAGTTCCCAGTCTATGTGGGTGACCCAGTAATCCTATGCACAGGCAAGAAAAGAATGATGGGTTAAGAGCAGCTTCAGATGATATAAAACTATACAGCTGAAAACAAATATTTTATAATTTTTGGAGGTAGTGCAAGTAGTATTCAGTTTATTTCAGTGTGTATCTACTGTGGAGGCTGAACCCAGGGGAGAAAACAGCAGGATCATGGACCTGTATATTGAGTGAAGAGTGAGATCACCCCTTTTGGTAATGATATAGGCATAGTTTGACTTTATCTGATCATGAAACCATATCCTGAAGTTCAACTAATTTAAGGAATATGAAGAAGGGTTTAAATCTAACTTTGTCATAGTGTATTTTGAGAAGGTAAAAGAATAAAAACCTGTAGAAGGAACACTGGAAAGTGAAGTTTCTTGACTGTTTGTGTCTGACTGAAGTTCTGTTGTCCCCACAAAAATGTGCATCTGGACATCTCACAGTCTTTTGTCATGTGTTTATGCTTGTGAAATACAAAAAGGCAGAGAAATAACAGTGTGCTTCCTTTTACTCACTCTTCTGCACAGTTGGTGACTGACCTCCAGCACACCTTGGATGTGTGGGAACCCGCTTGTGGACTCAAGTGAGGATGGGAAAGAACGCAACTTCTCTTTCAGGCAGTTTACTTTGGTGTAATGATCGCCACATAACACAATCTACCCTGTTTTGAAAGGATGGCCTTAGGTCAATGAGAAATTTCACAGAGGCTAAAATGATAAACTTCAACTCCCTTATCGCAGAACCTTAAGGAATTTTTGCTCAAATCCCTCTGGCGCTGGGAAACTAGCATTCAATTCGCAGTCTGGTTTGGAAATGACAACCCACATTTGCTATTACATTTGGAAAAGTAACGGACTCACCTGTGATTAGTTTTGCTTTTTTGCCTGCTAGATATGTGATACTTAAATCTGGTTTCATTATAAATAGGAATCAGGAATAGTCTTTGGCAGCTTTTTGTTAATGTCTAGAGTTTGTATCCTGGTGAAAGGATTTATTTTTCTTATTGCTCTGCAAAGAAAGGCAAATATTTTTCAAAGTTCTTTTTCAAAGTAAAAATTGATAGAGTCAGAGGTGCTCTTCTCATCACTAAAAATGAATCTCGAATTACTTGATTTCCTGCTGATGATTGTGATATTATTCCTTCAAATAAAGCAGCAAACAGCATACAGGACTGCTGCATTGATTTCTTACTTAAATCCCACGACTCAAACCCAACTCCTCACCACCTAAGTGACTCAAACACTGCATTGCTGCAGCAGCTGCTCAGTGATCAGAGCTGTTTGTTCATCTTCTGGTAACAAGTGTTACGTTACTTACTTTGAAAATAGGTCCTATTTCAACCTATTGTTTTACATAAACAAAGAAACCAAAAATCCGCTGCAATTCCAGGGGGAAAGGCCAAAGCCAGTGTCTGATCAGCTATTCCGGTCAAACACTCTTGAAACAAGAACTTGTTTTCTCAGTTGCAGCAGTTTTTAACATAATCTCTATGGATTTCATGAATCTTCAAGAGTCAGTGACTGATGGTGTCTCATGTGGGTTATTATTTTATTTTCTCTGGACTTCAGTGCTACTTTCAGCACAGTAAACAAGGCTCTTTGGAAAAGTGTCTGCACGGGTACAAGGTTGTCTGAAATGTTACTCAAGTGGCTTTCAGCTTTCTTTAGCCAAGGTTACACTGAACTTTAACTGTGTTCAGGCTATATTGGGCTTTTTCCCAGCTGATAAGACTCAGAATGGATTTTTCTCTTGGAATCTGAGACCTAATCAGAAGTTAAATTTATGAAAACACCCTTCTCTTTTCATGTTTACATGAAAAAATTTTATACTTTCAGAAATAATGGCTGTATTGTGCCTGTCTGTGAGAGGGAGATAATTAGCCATGTGGTATGTGCTTAAAATACCGCAAAGTAATCCTTCACTCTTGGGGGGACAGAAGTCCTGAAAGCTGTTTTTCCTTTGTTACACCTTTGATAGTCTATCAGTCTGCGTTCAGAACATGGTTATATTCTACCTATTTAATATGAACTTCTGAGAGACTCTTTGGTACTTTGGCACTGTGCTTGCTCTAACTTATAGCCCCAGCATACGAACTACCTACTACAGTGAACATGCAACAAAATGCACATCGTTTCCATATACATGCTAGTGCTGTTAAGAGTGGAGAATCAGGTATTGTAATTGAAATACTAAGTAATCTGAGCTGTCAGAAGAATGTAGTTACTCAACTTCAAACTCACATCACTGCTGCTGAGTGCATTTGCTTGGCTCTCCTTAGTCTGTAGCATTGCCTTGCAGACAGGACTAGAGTTAATGCATTGCAATTTTTTTGACATTCACATGCAAGAAACTCTGACAAGTTTAATTTCCAAGCTTCTTCATTTTATTCCTGAGCCCAGGCTTCCAGATCCTTCCTGATTCCCCTTTCTGGGAAACCAGGCTCTCAGTGAAACACAGGGAACACAGATGCACTTTTGAACTCTGACATGCAGGAGTGTGCTGTAGTCACATCTGAAATCTGTGTTGATGTGACACTGAAAGTCTGTGGCCAAAAACCAGATGCTGCATACAGATCTTCAGTCTCAATGATCAAGAAACCAAAAAACTGAGGTGTACTTCAATGGACCCTGTGGTACTCACTGCATTGGCTTTCACACTTGTCTTGAAAGAAGGAGACCTGACAGATCTGTCCAACAATGTTTGCACAGCAATCCTGGCTAATGATAGCTGCAGAGACACAGTGAAATCATTGCCAACAACTGGCATAAGTTTCCAGACATCCTTGCAGGTGTACTGACAAATGGCAGAGATTTTATTATATTCTTCTGGCATCCTCAGTAACTTTTAAATTTCCCTTTAAGTTGTAGTGTCTATCACATATCTGACCAACCATAGCTATTTCTGTGGTGGCAGCAGTGTGCAAGCCATGCCCACCAGTGTCCTGTGGGCTCATCAAGATCGACAAATTATTTTGTGATGGAAGCAGTGACTATTTCTGCCTTAATACAACAATTTGGGCATGTATATGCTTCAAATTCATCAGCAACACAACCTGTATCAATGCACAGGTGAGTGTAAGAAGGAGAATAGCAGGGCTGATCTCCAGCTGATGCAGTAGTGGCACTGCACCCTGAGCAGGGAGGCTGACCTGTGGTGGTGGCTATGATCCCAGGGGATGCAGGAATGCAAAGACTAGTGGCCCTGAAATCCCCCAACACCTCTAAATCATGCAAATAAACTTCACAGTTGAGACTGTGTGTACAGTGTTCAGCTTTCTTTCTATTCTTTCCTCTTGCCTTTCCTGATGAGTGATAGAGAGGGGAGAAGGGTCCTCCTTCATCTCTTCAAATAAATTGAAAGAAGCAGCAAGAGCAGCTGACAAAGTATTTTTTTGTGGGACAACTTCCTGTAGGAAAGGTCATGCAGCTCTCCCACCATGTCCTTCTGCTGTTCCTTCTCCAGTGCCTCCTGTCAGTCAGGAGAACAGGGAGTGCAGAAGAAGCAGAGGCAGAGGAGTGGTATTTGGGAGGAGATTTCAGAAGCACTAGAAGCTTGCCTGGAAACCTGCATCTTCACAAATCTGACCCCTGCCCTCTCTTTCAGTGCGGCAGGCAGTTCCCATCATGTGCCTTGTCTGTAAGCAGTTGAAGGGTTTTCTGAAAGAGGAGACACAGCCTGGCTTGAGTCACATTAGGGAAAGTTAGTTTTAGGGGTGGAGTGAGGCCTCTGCTTCTTCCCCAGATTTATGGCTGCAGCAGAAGCTCCTGTCATCCCTCACTCTGCACCTACGTCTCTTCTTCATTGTTATTTCCAAGTGATGACTGAATTGATCTGTCTCCAAATGCAGCGTGCAGGCTGGGGCTCCTCCAGGTGTGCTCTCCAACTCTATGAGACGACCACTGGCCACAGAGGGCTCACTGCTGGCAGATCTAGACATATTTCCTTGAAAAAGACCTGCAAAAATGTATGTTGTTCTGTACTGCTGGAGTGTTTATGTTCTGGGTTTAACAGTTCCTGCCAAGTAGCAAGATAGTGGTAGATAACATATGCAACCTGTTTGTTACTGTTATAACAGGGTTCGAACAGATGGAGAGTTGAGTCCTGAATTCTGGTTGTGGAGGAGGAGGTTGTTTCTTAGCTGTAACTGAAGGTGGGACCCTAACAGATGGTTCTTTTGTTCTGGCATGTCTCTTAGTCCAAACTTGGTTAGAAAGCCTGAATTCTACTGGAACTGGGGCATTGCACTAGCACAACTCTTGTGCATCTAGTTAAAATTACAGCTGCCTGCAATTTTGGATTAACGTGGTGCTCACCACCCCATGAGGGTAATATCACTGTCCAGTAACTTGGCAGCTAAAGCCATTAAACTCACAGCAAAATACAGCCTTCGGGGAACCCTTTTCTCAGTTCTGCTGCAGTGTAGTTGTTTGCTCTACTATGACTAACCATCACCTGACCATCCCTTTGCCCTTCATTAGTTCTTCAAACCCCAGAACTTTGTCCAGTGCTTATTGGCACTGGTGAGCTACCAGCACAGCTCACGCAGGTCAATAAACTTGTGTGAAGAAGGTCAGAGCCAGACTCCAAGTGCCTTGTAACTCAGGTTACCTTCGAGGAGACACCCAGAGAAAGCCACCATATCCCCTGAACGATGATTTTCTATCAATTGCGTGGCAGAGCTCTTGCTGCTCATTTTTGTGGTTAGTGAAAGGACTACAGCTGCTTAGGTACAGGATCCTTTGATAAATCTGCCACTCTCTACACAGTCCATCTAAGTTTTACTCTGTGATAATATTTCCAGTTCCATTTGTCTGCCACTTTATGTTAATTGTTACTCCCAACACCCAAAGTACGGGTTTAACCAAGGCTGAGCCCTGTCACTGCAGGACAATACAGGTGCAGAGCAGCCTGAATTGAAGCATGATGCTGCATCCTTTCATCATATGTACCTGTGTCACACAGCAAAGAACAGGTGGAAGGAGGGAATTTAGGAACTCCACGTAATTCAATGAACTGTTAAGACCCTATTAACAAAATATGACTGAAATGCATTTTGCAAAGAAAAACTCTTTTCCTTGCAGTCTGTGCCAAATGACTCATACACAGACACAAGAAAGCAAAACTGAGATTTGGGAGATGATGATCCATTGCCCTGAATTTTGTGCAGCATTTAAAATGTTAACTTCCCTTTGAATGTTCACTATAATGTGCTGTAAACCCCTTTAGAATGATTCTGCTCCTGTTGTGTGGGAGATCAAATAAAAAATAAACTTGCGTATCTGGATCCATGTGAGATTGCTTAGTAACCTACAGGAGATGCATAGTGTATCAAAAAATGAAGCACATTAAAGCCAGACTCAGGCTTTTAAATATTCTTTAAAGTAAGAGCCAAAGTGTCTGATTATTTGGGCACTGTGGAAGATCAGCCTCACTGGAAGTAAGAGCCGTGCTAGCAAGAATTTCCAATTTATTTGTATATTTACGTATAGTCACACAGAGAGATGTGTACTTGCACCAGGCCTGGCTGAGGAGGAAAGACTGATCTGCATAACCAGGACGTTATAAAGTTGTAAGCTGCTGCTTTTCCTCTGTCTGGGATGGGAGATGAAGGCTTCTCTGTGCTTACTGGTGCTGTTCTGGAGGTCACTTTGCCACTAGTAACACCAGTTTTCCTCCTGGATGAACAGTCTCTGAACCAAGAAACACTCTTGTCAGCTGCATGTGGCTGCTGGAAAATTGGTCTTCGTGCTGGCTGGCAGGCACAGGCTCTTTTTCTCCAGAGACAGGGCATTTCATAGGAAATTACTGTACACAGCATAGGAAAAATATTTTTCCCATTGTGCTGGAATGTATCTAGAGCAGGGAAACTACACTTAGGATATGAAAAAAAGGGGAAATAACAACATGAGGCTGTCTGCAGTGCAGTAAGGGAAACAGAAAACACCATGAGAGGCATCCTGAAGTATGCTTCCTGCATGTATTGAATGCTTTAAAACATGATGCTTTTCCTTTCAAAAACAGTGGACACACTGGTGTTACAATCCCTTATTTTTCTGAGTTGAGTTATACATTCCAGTCTTCGTAGGACACTTCGCTTCAGCTGAGATGGCATTTGACTGTGGTTACTATGACAAACAGAGAAGAATTGGCATGTGGCGTGCTTGGATGCATATACAACCAAGTTTTGTGAGGAAATATCTACAAAAATGAATCAGATACTGCCTTGCCATCTACTGCATGTTCAGTGGTCCATGGTACTGAAAATAAACAATATTTATAAACATTTAATGGGTCACTATAAAAACATGCTGAATTTTACTTTGTAACTTTATAGGATGTTTTTCAGCTTGTGTTCCTTTACCCGCCCCCCCAAAAAAGCTTTCCTTGTTAATTATTTATTTTAGAGTGGAAAATGGTTTCAGGCTCACCAAAGATGAGAACACAATACAATATTTGATTAATATTCTTTATTATTGTATCTTGTTTCTCCAAGATGAAAAATGTACTGTTATTCCCAGAACTTGGTTAGAATAGCAAACCAGTCTCCACAGGGTAACCCTGAATCAAGCATCTTCTTTCATATGCCCAGTCATCGGTCAGAAGGAGGGGACAAAAACAGGACACACAGTGGGGCATATGGCATTAATGAGGTTTCTGAGGGCAACTCATTATTCTACTATTCTTAGTAATAATATTTTTATTTCTTTATGTCTAGAGGCCTCAAGGTGGATGGTGGGCTGCGGGTACAGTAGACACATTCCTTACACAGAACAAGAGATAGTCCCTGTCTGAAGGATTTTGGACTGTGTAAAGGAGAAAACATCCAGGGAAGAAGAGTTAAGGATCCACAAAAAGATACAGAGGTCTTAAACACGTTGACAATCAGTGCCTGGGAACAAAGTTCTTAGTTTTTTTGCGTGTCTTGTGTGAAATTATATCTGAATCCCCTAACGATGAATTAGTGGCCTGGTTTTCAGCAGAGACTGTCAATTACTGTTTGATTCTAGACACTTTGCTGCTCTTCCTGTGAGCAATTAGGGATGAACTGCCGCAACACAGATCATTGGTCTTCATGAACAGTGTATGTCAGGGGAGATGCTATGCCTGTAATCCTTCACAGGTAGCATGACTGGATGACATGGAGCAAAACCAGAGTGGGTCAGCATTTCACAGACAGTTGCTTACGTGGCAATTTAACGTATAATGAGTCATCCCGGTGATAGAAAACACTGCAGAAATGTTACATGACATTTTTACAGTGAAGAAAGCTGAAGAAAAAATACAGACTCTTCATTCCTTCAACATTTTCAGTATGTCATTAGTCATTAATGAATTGTCCTAATAAGGCTGGTGCAGTGTCTGGCCTAACTGTTTATAGCCTGAGATAATGTGCTCTTACCATGATTTAATATCACGGGCAATGTGTCCTCCTAATTACTTACCTTGGCCACATATTAACTACTAATTGTTCTTAAATAGGATTTGAGGTATAATACAAGGCCCTATTTATGACACATAGGAATGGTTTCAGTATTCATTTGTGTATAACAGAATCAGACATCTCACTATATCTGTCTGGATCACTTACACCTGACCTCCATGGTGAACTGTAAACCTTCTGCTATCCATGAGAGGTCCCTCCTCAAAGGAAGAAATGTAGGACAAAGCAATTGAAATTGCAGTCACTTCAGTGTCCACATCAAAAAGCCAGGGGGTGGATCAAAGATGGTTTAAATCCATGACATTTAGTTACATTCAGCTGGAAGTGTAGGCGAGCAGCCTGTTACTTTTGTGATTGATAGGTAGAAACCACAATTGGTACCTCAAATGATGGTAAGACTGAGCAAATTTAGGCCATGTAAATGCAAGAGGCAAAAAAGGAGAGGGAAGCATCCCTGGAAAAATACACGAAGTAATATAGCAGTTGAGGGAAAAAAAACAACTGCTGAAGTAAACAAAAACATTACCAGCTTAATGGAAGTCTTGAGAAAACTGTGAAAAGTAAGCAGAACAAAGAACTTGTGAACCCTTTAGATATATGAACTTGAGATGAATCTGCAGCAAGCCCTGCAGTCTCCAGCTTCCCAAGACCTACCCAGGTGATAAGATTGCACAGCACAGATGACATAACTGCAGACGACATCAGGCTGGATGGAAGTGTTGAACTGCCTGAGGGTAGGGAGGCTCTGCTAAGGGATCTAGATAGACTTGATCAATGGGCAAAGCTCAACTGTAAGAGATTCAACAAGACCACGTGCCAGGTCCTGCACTTGAGCCACAACAACCCCCAGCAGAGCTACAGGCTTGGGGAGGAGTGACTGGAGAGCTGCCAGGCAGAGAGGGACCTGGGGGTGTTGATGCATAGCCGACTGAACAGGAGCCAGCAGTGTGCCCAGGGGGACAAGAAGGCCAAGGGCATCCTGGCTTGTGTCAGGAATGGTGTGGCCAGCAGGAGCAGGGAGGTGATCATGCCCCTGTACTTGGCACTGGGAATCCTGTGTTCAGTTTTGGGCCCCTTACTACAAGAAAGATACTGAGGTGCTGGAGTGTGTCCAGAGAAGGGAAATGAAGGTGGTGAATGGTCTCGAGCCTGAGTCTTACGAGGAGCAGCTGAAGGAGTTGGGGTTGTTTAGCCTGAAGAGACAGAGGCTGAGGGGAGACCTTATTGCATTCTACAACTACCTGAAGGTAGATTGTAGTGAGATGGGGGTTGATCTGTTCAACCAAGAAACAAGTTATAGGACAAGAGGAAACGACCTCAAGTTTCACCAAGAAAGGTTTAGGTTGGCTATTAGGAAGAATTTCTTTATTGGAAGGGCTATCAGGCATTGGAATGGGTTGCCCAGGGCAGTGGTGGAGTCCCAGACCCTGGAGGTATTTAAGAGTTGTGTAGATACAGTGCTTAGGGATATGGCTCAGCCGAGGACTAAACTAGTGTCAAGCTAAATCAGTTTTAGGCTAATGATAGGACGCAATGATCTCAAACATCTTTTCCAGTCTAGGCGATTCTGTGTGATCACTGCCCAGTTTTACATAGCTGTGTGTGTACCCAAGGCAGCTAATTATATAGATGGTTGCTGACTGCCACTTAATTGTGCCCTACATGCACTTATCACTTTGGCAATTGCTTGCCCATGATTTGAAGGTTCCTGTTCCAGGCATTTGAGATATTGCCAAGGTGCCACCTAAAATCACTGTTGCTGCTCAGAAATAGATGCAGTAACAGTAGGCAACAGTTACAGACTTTGTTTCACTTGTAAAAACCTAGATAGAATCCCAGCCCACAAGCTGAAAATTATTATTAATTGTGTCAGAGTCTGCCACATGCTAAGCATTTTACAGGCAAAAAAGAAATTAGAACATTTTGTGCATAGTGAGAGCCATGGACAGCTACAGGGATGGGGCAATAACAACAGGTTATTTCAGTGTGAAGTTAACACAAGACGCTTAAAGCAGAAAGATTGGAGCAGATTTTCTAAAACTACTTGGAAAAGGGTGCAGAGATGGTGGCTGAAGAGATAGATAAAGGAAACAGGACAGATCAGGAGGCTTACAGACTAGAGAGTGTTTGGGATTACACCCAAGGAGGATGGGACCAGTAGCAGAAATATGATCAGGAAGCAGAGGGTCAGCTTTTTTGCATTTGATACTGTAAACCTGGGAGGTAAGCACCTTGTCTGAATGTGGACAGATTTTGGTATTGCCAGCTGCACCATTCAAGCTTTTACACTCCTCTGCAAGCGTTCAACCATTTGGGGTCACGTTTTATGGGGCATTTGATCAGATCTGAACCTAGCCTAAGCTGAACTGGAATTGTAAATAGAGATAAATATGATCTGGAAACTCTCATCCACGACCCTTCTCTAATGGAAACAGAATATTTTGCATGAAACAGTGGTCTCACTTACTTATCCCCACCCTTAGGAAAAATATATTTTGGATGCCTCTCTTTTAACCTGACTTTAATTTTCATGAAAACATGTCTGATAGCTTTTGAGACAATATTGGTATGTTCCGTACAGAAATTTTACTAGCTTCTTATTTTTTTTTCCCTTTGGCATCAACTTGAAAGAATTGTTAGAAGATGATGCCTGCTGGAAACATTTATCCATTTCATTTTAAGAATGTGAGTAATTGTGTGGTGTATGTCATGCATATTAAATGTTTCACTATGAAAACAAATTTTACTCATTATTGCTTCTTATGGCATTCCAATATGTTCTCTTAGAATACGCTTTTCTTTCTGTCATCTGTCCATTTCTGAAATTAGAATGCAGGAATGATCCAATACTTTGTACAACTCTCAATGGCTTTAAGACTAGGCTTTGCAAAAATGCATTCCACCAGCTCTCCAGCCTGGAACCAACAACAAAATAACTATGTGGTGGCAAGAAAGGACACAGTCCTTTGGAATCACGTGATCTAGTGATGGAAAAGAGTTGGTAAGTCTATTCACTGGCAGACAAGTTGTCTGTGTGAGGAGCAGCTTAATCCAAAGGCATATCATACTGGCATTAGACTGGTGGAGCTACCAATTTTTATAGAACTTTTTTTTTTTTTTCATTGAAATCTTAGCTTTTTTTAGTCCCTGTGTAGATCTTGTTCTGAGTGTGAGCAAGTGCACCTAAAACCACAGAAAAGATGTACAAAGTCATAGTTCAAAGACTATATCATGTTTTAGTTCAGAGGTTCCCAATGCAGACTGTCAGACAGAAAGCATCCTTACAGACGCCGTGTTATGCAGGAATCATCAAATCAGTAGTGGGGAGAGATCTATTGAGGTCCTGTAACCTGAAGATCTAGTCCAGTCTCCTGCTTGGATCAGGACTATTGCAAACACCAGATCATATTCCTATATACCTGTTTAAATATAATCTCTATGTACCTGTCTAAATCTCTGTGAATAAAGAATCCACTGGAAAGTAACTAACAGGGCAGCAATAAGAGAAACTGCTGCATGTGAGGAAAAACACATAACGAACTCAGACTAGGGTTAAACTAATAGAACAATAGTAGATGAAGCTTAAGAACAGAAGATGTGAAAGGAGTCACTGGGAGCTCAGTTAGCTGAATGATGTTGGAAGATAGTAAAAGCAGAGTGGACTTGCCAATCAATGCCAAATTAAAACCAAGCGAGTAAAATAAGCAAAGTTAGGGCCAAAGAGGAAAGTTTGAAACCGGGTGGGTTGCTTATTTGGAAGTGGAAATAAAGGAATTTTGGCAAAGCAAAGCAGCAGATGAGGGCTGTGCGAGGATATTCCAGTCAATCAGACCTGTGCATGGTCATCGCAGTCTGGAGCAGGACAATCAATCAGTCGTTCTCACCATTTGTCATATATCTGCCCTGCTTGAGCAGTCAAGGGACTTTGGACGATTACCCCAGAGACGACTGGAGACGGAATCACGGTATTGTTCGGAGATGGGGGAACATCAGAAGGAGACCTGTAGCTGGAGAAGAGGCTTTCAACTCTTGCAAGGAAGGGAAATTTCAGCATGCAAAGATATTTTTACTGAGATATGATTAACACAATTTCTATTGTAAAGAATATGGTATGCTACAAGGAAGCTGTTGTTTTAGGAAAGGAGGAAACTATTTCGCTTCTCTGCTCCTTCTCACCCAAGACCCTCACACTTTGTGACCAGAATGGATCGAAATGTGTGAGCCTTTCAGGAAATGAACAAAGAAATAGGAAGCTCAATTAGGAGCTTTTGACAAAGTTTTATTTCCTCATAATCCTGTGGAAGCAGTGGAAAATACCCTGGGCCACAAGCTACTATAGTATGCATCATCCTAGCTCCCTGTGTGCAGTATGCAATTCTTTGGAAGGGCTGGAATGTTTTGTGCCAGGGCTTTGGGGTAGAAAGACATATGCTTGCTCTTTTGTTCCCTGAAACAACTCCTGGAAAGTCTGGCGGCCTGTTAGCAGGCAAGGTACAAGGACTCTCAAGGTACAACCCAGAAGACTAACCACAAAGTCTGAATAACTGAGTGCTGGGATAGGTGAGTCCTGTAGGAAGATGTGCCAGCTGAACTTCCACAGGGTTGGGTTTGCTGAAGACCAAGTATGTGTCCTACAGTGAAGAGATACCTAACTTCAGAGTCCCGCTGCCAGTTCATGTTGTTTGGTGTAAGAAAATTACTGAGAAGAATCCAGTCTATCGTGCACCTTTTATGGAAAAGTTGAGGTCCATGAATGAATTTCAAACATAACACTGTCACAGTTAGTATATACCACTCCCAAATCTCACCAGATACCAGCTTTGTGTGAAAAAAAAAACAATTTCAGCTGGTGGCAGATCTTCCATTAACCTCAACAGGAGGTGAATATACTGGTACGAATGTGCAACCCTGGCGCCATGTCTCCTTATTTCAACAAGGGTTTGGTGAATGTTTATTTTGGAAAGTAACTAGAATGGAAGTTAAAGGTCTGATGTCCCTGTCTCCATCCAAGTGCAGAGGAGTTAATATAGTCATCAGTGCGGATGGTTGCTGCTTGGGATTGTTGCTTGAAACAACCTATTTCTGAATGATAATTGTCACAAGGTATGTATGTCTTATGCTGTTCTTGCAGTGTTTTTTAATGATTGCTAAGCTTCCTCCTTTGTCAAAATCCCATTTAATGTCCAACAATAACAAGTGGCTTTAAAGGCTTATGAAAAGGGTCATGAACATGATTTCCACTTGTGGAATTACTTGTTGGAAACAGAACAAAAATCCTCTACGTGAAATCTCCCTACATCTCATGCCCAACTGGCCCTGGGAGTGTAACTCTGCATACTTCGAATCATCACCCATGTGTTGGTAAATTCTTTTTAAATCTTTGTTTTCTTTATGAAATCATTCATAGGTTCTGCATCCTGTCTTCATCCAAAAATAGCATGAAACGTACCTGACCATGTAATGTAAGTAATATTTCTTTCTCTTCTAGAGTTAATAATGGCACATCTGGGGTTTTAATTAGACAGTAAGGAAACTGAGCAACTAGCTTTAGTCTGTACTGGACAAAGTGTGAAAGAGTTAGGTCTCTTATATTTAACTCACAACCCCTACCTGTCTAATTTTCTCCTGTGTTGAGGAGAAACCATCCTGCTGAAGTTAAATGATTTTACTAAAGATAAATTTTTATATTCCTTTTCCCATGTCCTGCCTGCCTTCATGCTCAGGTGATTTCTTCAAATGCTCAAAATGCTCTTGCAACTGCCTGCCTGGTACCAATGGACTCCACCAGGGCCACCAGATCCATCATAGACTGTCCTTACCCTTCCTGGCACCAAATGACCTGCTAAACCACTCCCCGGTGGTTCGACCACCCAATTATCAGTACTCAGAGTTTTGCCTTCTGGGCCTTCATGGCCTCAGGGGTGTCTGACACTCCTCTGCTGGACATTTAATCCTGTCTTTGATCATCCACCTTGGCTTAATGCTAGTTCACTTGAGTCTTTGTTTCAGGCACCACAATCATAGAATTAATTAGATTTGAGGGCACTTCTAAAGGCTGTCTTACTGAATCTCATCTCTAAATAGACACAATTAGATTAGATTGTTTACAGACTTGGGTAAGTCAAGTCTTGAAGAAAGCAAAGGACAAGGACATATCTTCCCTGATGGAAAACTAAGCATTCAAACCAAGCAACCATGAACAAAGTAACTCAGGGAGATTCTGCTGAGAAACTGCCTGAGCAGTCAAGCATAGGTGGCAAGACCAGCAAGGCTTCAGGTGCCCAGAAGACAAATTGCAACCAGACACAGGTATGCTGTGTACAGTAACATGCGGCTACATACCAACGCCATGGATTTCTTACCTGCCCATGTACTGAATGCTATGTCTGATTTTACATTAATTTTTCTGACGGGGAATAGGATACACAAGAGGCTCTTGAGGACCAGAATAACACAGTGAAAGACAGTGAATCCCACATCAGGAATAGAGAAAAACATGTCTCTAATTCTTCTAATGTAGGAGGTGAATTTGACTTTAAGGTCCTGTAGGAAAAGGGGAAGCAGGTCAGGGAAAGAGAGTTTGGTTATAACTCAGTCACTGCTTGGAAATGACCTCTGTGACAAACATTATGGCAGTTCCGTGGCTCTATATGGGTGATGGCTTGGCCACTAGGTGGGTAGCTGTGCTGGCACACAGCTGCCAGACAGTGGCAGTCCCCTGCTGCAAGGGATAGGGAGTCAGCAAGTCTTCCAGCATCCTCACCCAGAGATTACTTCTTGATCCAACAACAGAGCTGTGCAAAACTGAGACCTTGCCCTCAGGAACTCCCCAAAGGTGGTCTTCATGGGGCTGGTCAGAGACACCTCAATTCTGTGTCCATTGTGCTGTGTAGTGCTCAACATTGGGAAGACTGGTGCCCTTTGGCATTTGGGAATAGTGGCAATGAAAGAGCTGGTGTTTGAAGGTGAGACCCCACTAGTGTGAAACGTATCCATGCATCGTGAACCCAATCATCAATAAATGTAACTGCCTTTTAAAAAGATATTTCTTGAAATACAGAAGCTCTTGGAAGGTTCTGATAGTGCTAGAAGCCTAGCTGAAGCCTTACATGTACACATACACCCAGCACATTGACTGAGTACCTGATCCTACACTTGAGCCACAACAACCCCCAGCAGCGCTACAGGCTTGGGGAGGAGTGGCTGGAGAGCTGCCAGGCAGAGAGGGACCTGGGGGTGTTGATGGACAGCCGGCTGAACAGGAGCCAGCAGTGTGCCCAGGGGGACAAGAAGGCCAAGGGCGTCCTGGCCTGTGTCAGGAATAGTGCGGCCAGCAGGATCAGGGCGGTGGGAGGGTTGGACTAGATGATCTTTAGAGGTCTCTTCCAACCCTGAACATTCCATAATTCTATGATTCTCCTCCTCTATCGGCACTGGTGAGGATGCATCTCAAATCCTGTGTTCAGTTTGGTTTCCTCATGACAAGGAAGACATTGAAGTGCTGGAACATGTCCAAAGAAGGGAAACAAAGCTGGTGAAGGATCTAGAGCCCAAATCTTATGAGGAGTGGCTGAGGGAACTGGGGCTGTTTAGCCTAGAGAGAAGGAGGCAGAGGGGAGACCTCACTGTTTTCTACAGCTACCTGATGGGATGTTAGAGAGGTGGGGGTTGGTGTCTTCTTTCTAGAAGCTAAGGACAGAAGAAGCAATGGTCTCTAGTTGCACCAGGGGAGGTTCCTTCCAACCCGAATCATTCTATGATTCTATGAAATGTCTTCACTGCAAATGTCAAGCACTGGAACAGGCTACCCAGGAGGTAACTGAGTCACCATCCCTGGAGGTGTTTAAAAGATGGGTGGATGTCACGCTTAGTGACATTGTTTAGCAGCTGACTTGGTAGGGCTGGGTCGATGGTTGGACTTGATGATCTTTAAAGGTCTTTTCCAACAAAAACATTCTAAAATTCTATTATTTCCAGCTCTAGCCTCCAATGTTATTTTACCTTTTTTTTTTATTAAGTACTTGTCATTATTGTGAGTGTCAACACAGATTCTTATTAGTGAGCACCTAAGTGAGATCTTTTTTGGTTCCAGATAATTAAGATCTGTTGCGGCTCTTCCTGCTATAGCTACTGCAAGCTCTTGTATACTGAGTTCCCAAAGTAAGAGGGCTGTGTCAGTATTATGACCCAGGGTGTCACAGATGATAAGCATAGATTTAAAATAAGTAGAACCAGACTCTCTGCAGACCAGAGATTATGGTAAGGTGATACTCTGAGGAGGCTCATTGCATGTAGGCTTTTTTTTTCTGCAGTGCTCAGCCATCCTTCTCTGTAGGTTGCAACTGCACAGAGCAGTTTTACCATGTGTTAGAGGGAGTCTCCAGAAAAGAAAACCATCTTGAAGTCCTGTGGAATGTAATATTCTCCCTCTGCTGTTATCAAACCTCAAGTCCCTACATGAAAGCCTCTTATCTGTAACCCATGTCTGCAAGGTCAATACCAATATTTCTTTCTTGCACTGGCCTCTGGGAAAACATTTGGATGAATGTTATTAATCCCCTTGGTGCCTTGTATGTCTAGGAGGTGTCTGCAAAACAGCATGGAAGCATTGCTTGGAATGAACATAACGAGTCTTTTTGATCCAAATAACAATGGAAGCCTGTCACACACCTAAATAAACAGGTGAGCATGCCAACAAACACAGTGGTTTGTAGGATGATGTGGTGGATGTGACATTACTGGATAGTCAGGCTGCAGGCTCTCTAACACACAAATGGCATGAGTTGTTCTGCTGACCTCAGCTCCTAGACTCCAGTCGTGTTCAGAGTACCACGTAAGAGCTTTGATATCGCCATCGATCCATTTCAGCCTCTCTATGCACTGGACAAACGCTGACCTCTGTGTCTTTTGCAGTGAAGTACTGCATGTTTTCCCATTCTGAAGGTGGCAGATCAAAACAAAAAATCCTGAAAACTCCACATTGGACATATAGAAGAGAATGAGCAAACAGCAATGAGTCAGTGACTCTGCCACAGCAGGTCACAGGCAGGGGGACCTCAAGCATAGGTATGTGCATCTGATAGTGTCTTGTAACCCTCACTGCTCCGAGCTGGAGACTTTCCAAAGCAGGAGGAAATATGGCCCTAGGTTATTTATACATTAAACGTGTCCGCAATTCAGCTGAGGAGCAAGGAGCTCACTCCTAGCTTTGTCAGGACCTGCTTGGGAGAGGTTGGAAGAAAGATGCCAGCTTGAACTGACACCTTGCAGAGAGAAGCAGCATGAAGGGGTGGGGAATCATGTCTAAAAATCCCCAGTGCATTTGTTACCTCTGCAAGGCAAAGCCTGGGAAAATCTGGTGGTAGAACATAACCACCAGTGCTCTGCCTTACCCCTGGGTCGTATGCAAAACATATATCTATATAGCCTAAATGATCCAAATACTTTGTCCTTGCCCCTCTAGCCAGTCTAAAGAAGATGAGGGTCTACTATAAAATGTCTGAGTAAAAGTCTGGCTTTTTATGACACTTTTTTTTCCCTCACCATGCAAAAAAGGGCTTTTTTGTGTCGAGACAGCTCTGCAAGCTGTCACTGCCAAGTCACAGGTCGATCCGAAGTAAGCCTAGAGCTTATGGTGGACCTTGGGAGGGTGTCTCAGGTGTCCAGCAATTTCATTTGAGCTGTATGAATAAAGAAGGAGCCAACTATAATTAGACAGATCTGGGAAAGCAATAACATGGGATTCACCCCTAAGAGATTATTTTAAATTGGCCAATTAAAAACATGTCTCTTTAAATATAAACACATAATATATTTGGTATCAGTTTTAAAGCAGCTTTTGTCTGCAGCTGTACACTGTGTTAAGGACTTTGTCTATAATAATTCTATCTATGTCCCTGGTCAATCAGATACAACACCTGCATTTTAAACATATATTTCCTGTTGTGAATTTTTGCTTCCAGACTTCTTGTCCCCCAATTATCTCTTCTGGACTACGTTTGATAGCTGCTTGGCCCAAATACTTGGATAGACTTTTACATCCTTTTGTATCTGAGTAGAGATTTACAAAGTCCGAACAGCAAACCTGGAAAGCTTGATTCTACATTTGTTTGTACTACGATTTAGTTACACAAATCAAGAGGCCAGGACTTCCTAGCGACTCTGTACTGCCCTTTCACAGTCTTATTTCACCTCCACATCCTCTCTGTTAATCTACATAATTCAACAAACTCTGACTTCAACCTTCACTCTTCAAAGGCATCAGACAACCTTGTGTGACAGCTGCAGATCTCCAGGGAAGTGTTTCAACCAGATATCCCAAAACGTCATTAAAAATTTCCAGTTTCAAACAGCCAAAGCAACAGGATTACAAGAGCTGTGCTTTCAAAAACACCCCATCTGCATGTCTTAAGCACTTAGCATGGTTGTAAATGTTCTGTCACAATTTAAATCAAACTAATCCTTTCACTTCCCACTACATTCATGCTACTGGGAAAATAAGTTTGTTTATCTAGCTCTAAACAGCTTTTACAGGGACCATGAAATCAGGAATTTATGCAATTTTTGTGCTCTTTCAGCACCTTCCTTTTCAGGATCACAACATGTCCCCTAGCTGGGTTAAGGAAACTTCCTGTGTTACTTGCATTTAATTAAATTACTTGCTCACGGTGTGCAAGTAGAAAGGTGACCCCTGTCACTATACTCCTGTGCTCTTACATTGGATTCAGCAACTTCAAAAATCCAAAGAGAATTAATTTAGAAACTTTGATGGCATATTCCTTTAATTAGTTAAAAAGCATTTCTTATTAAGCTTCCCTTTATCATTTTAACAGCTTAGAAGAAGCTCACTTTACTGCATATAACCACATGAAATCAGTGCCCCAGAATTCTACCTCTCATCATCTTGATGCGTTATGTCACATTTTTCTCTTCCCGTTGCCCTCTGAATTTGTGGCTCACATTCCCAGTGTGAAAGCGAGAGGGGAATTAGCTCGATACCGTCTTTCATTTGCTGTCCTTTCCATAGTGTTCCTTCTGTCCACGTGATGTTCCTGCGTGCCCCACTCCCAGCCCAGCTACTGCCTATGTGCTGTTCTGCCGCAGTTAATGATCCCTTTGAGATTTAGACCCCGGGAGTCAGGATTTCCTGGTGCTGGCTGCAGACACGGATTCCTGACGCTGCAGCAGTTGGTGTGAGAATAGGGGAAATTGATGACTTCTGAGGGATAAGTTATTGCTTTTTGTTTACTTTGGCTTTTGTTTGTAAGCCACGCAACATGCTATGCATTTCTTTTAACTCTTCCACTCACAAGCTCTCCAGGCAATGTGTAAGGTGCTTGTGTCTCCTCAACGTACCTGTTCATCACTCTTGATGTGATGCTACAGCACATCTGTCCATCTGCCTGCAGGTGAATGGCTCTGCCATGAGCCCCTCAGTCCCCAGTCTGGACATTCACATGAGATCAAACATTCCCAGCCTGTTACTCGGGGCGTCTGCCTCGTGTCTCAGGCAGGAGGAAGCCCCTAAAAAAGGACCAAAGTTGTCTGATGCTATCATGCCCACAGCCCTCTTCGCAATCTCCACCACGCTTGTTGTCTAAGTCCCAGAACAACCGAAATCCCACAGGAATCATACACTTTCTTTTACCCCTCCTCTCTCTGTGAACTTCTTATCTGTATAAGCACTTCCTGAACTGTGTGAGTTCTCATACTGCCCAAGAGCTCGAATACAATTCGACCGAACACACTGCTGAACTGGGAGATTTATGATTTTTGAAAGTGAGGCTGCAGGTTGTTTTTGTTCCAATTAAACAATGGAAATAAGGAAAAACAAATGCTGTTGTTAAAATAATCACAGAATTCACGTGGTGTGGGAGACAGAAATGAGACTCACCACTACTTTGCATATGTGTGCGTATTCCTCATTTCTATATGTCGATGCACTACTCATGACAAAAATTTGTATTTATTGCTCAATGATCAGATAGCTGAGGTTGTGCTACTTGCCTAAACTTCAATCTAAGGTCTGTAACCCAGCTTTTGAAAGAAACTTGAACACCATGATTTTTTTGCTTTAAACTTATAGCGGTGATTAAGAGCCCACAAAACCAACGCAGTATTTGAGAAAAAAAAAAGTCAAGATCATCTTGTTCTGTACTGAAATAAGGGCTTTCACTTACAATTAAATAAAAGTTGGGTCAAGCTTTGAGTGTTCTTTTAATATTTCAGTTTCCCTTCATTTTCTTGCCTTGCCTGTGTGTGGCTGTGAGTATGTGCTCATGCTGTTGGGTGTTTTTAGCTATTTTCCAGACATCTTTTGAAGTTTTCTGGTAGACTGGTGCTGACAGCTCTGGTTGGAACATGCAGTGCTAGGCCAATTGTAAAGAGATTTTTAATTGTCTGGGGCTTTGTTTTCCCTGTCCCTAATGAAGTCTGTTTAATTGAGCAGGGGTAAATGAGGTACCTGCATTTTCAGGCAGAGCAATAAAAGAAGCGTAATCAGTGAAAGAGACTTCATGATAATTCACAGAGCCATGCCTGTTTAGAACTTACCTGTAATATACAGGAGGTAATGTGATGTATGTCTATAGCATATAAAAATATACCTGCAAAAAATTCTGATCTGATCAGATGAGTTGTGAAAGTGGAACATTCATCTGTACAAAAATAACTTATTTACCTGTATAAAAGTTGTTCTTACCAGGATCACCATCAGATATGTTCTCAGATGAACATTTAAAAATGGTATCATTTACAGCAGGAGTCAAAGTAGGTTTCAAATTTTGCAACTATTTAAGAAAATAAGAAGTTTAAACTTTCATGTGCAGTTCTCAAAGAGATAAAGACTTTAAAAATTGTTTTTTGTTGTCTTATTTTTGCAGTGAGATTAGAAACAATGTTAGGACACAGAGTCACCCTATGTAGCCCTGGGACTCTGAGGAAATGGTCTTTACATGATAAAAGGAGGAAGATGAGTCTCGGCTGAGTCTGATGCTGAGATTCATCTCCCTCTAACAACTGTGTAGGGAATCTGGATCAATCTTAATTTAAAAAGGATGAAACCGATCCTTTAGTGCGACTGGGAAGTTCATCAAAGCATCTGTCCCAGGTCAGACCAAGGTCTCCTCCGGCTCAGTATCCTGTCTCCAGCAGTGGCTGTAAGTGACAGACAGGGAAGACCAAAGCCAGGAAAAGCAAATAAGATGCTTCCCTGGAACAGCCTCCTAACCTCTGTCTTCAGCTTGGGAATTTCTTCAGCTGGTTGTATTTTCTGTGTATTTAGTAACCCTCAATGGATTTCTCTTCTGTGTACTTGCTCGGTTTCCCCTTGACCTGAGCTACGTTTCACACGTGCCACAGTATCTTCTGGCAGTGACTTTTGTGGGGGCTCTAAGAACTACCTCCATGTGGGTGTTGTAAACTTCATTGACAGGTGATTCTTTTGAGGTCTTTAAATACAGTCACCCAAAGAGATATTCGTGAACATAGTCCGTGCCTGTCACTTCCATCCAAGGAGGAAGCTGAAAAGGTGTCAAGTCATGCCTGTTGTCCACACCCTGTGTGGACCAAGGTCCTCTGCAACTTCAACCTCCATCTCCTGGGGCTTGGGAGGCCTGGGCTCACAGTCAGCTCTCACATGGTGCAAACAGGCAACCGAGGATCAGACTGCCAAGAAAAAAAGTTGGTGTGAAAGAGCAGTGAGAAGTCTGGCTGACATCTCCTCTGCTTTGCTTGACAGCTGCAGTCAAGCTCAGGCCCTTACCCCTGATGTCTTCCTGAGCTGTGTTGAGGGAATGCCAACATCCAGTCTTGTACCTTGCTCATCCTTGCCCCAAACCTCTGGCTTGCCTTCTTAACTTGATTTCAGCCCTGCCTCTTCACTGTGGACCTGTCTGGTGAACATTGGGCTGTGGCTGACCCTGGCTACTAACCATAGACTTTTGGGATGGGGCTGTTGGTATTGTCACCTTCCTAGTGGCCTTGTTGTCATCCTTGGCTCTGTCATCCCCTACAGACCACCTATCTCTTGCTGTTCCCTGACATGTTTTCTAGTCTTACCGTCATGTTAGATCATTCTGGATTGGCAAGCAAATATACATATATCATAGCTATGTCCCCCCTTCCCCTCCCCAAGTCTACCCATTGTAGCCTCTACATGAATGACACAGCCTGCCTTATATGACTTGGCTGTAAGCAAGCCTGATAACTTCAAGACATGAAATAAGGAAGTTTTAATATGTAGATTTTCTTTCAGTTTTAGTGTATCAGAGACACAAAGAGAATTATGATTACTGTGAAGAAATATGAGAAAATGCCCCAGATTTATCAATCTGTTAAAGTTTCCAGTAAGATTGTTAAATTATTGTGTTAGTTCTCACTGTAGAAATTAACAATATGGGAAGGTGATGATCTTAGCACCCATGGAAATGTATACAAAGCAATTAGTCTTTCCAAAAATATATTTTGAAATGGTGTTGAAAGCTGTATTTCCTTACAGTTCTGATGAATTCGTAAGCATCAGAGTTTATGGAGTTCTTTTACAGCTATTGGATTGAGAGTCATTCTTTTTTTTATCCTTTTACAAGTTCTTGTCTAAGCTGTAAAGTGTAACGAGTGCATGAGATCTATTTGCTAGTTTGAAATGCTCTGTCCTGCTAGCTGACTCTTGCTCCCTGTTACAAATCCTCTGGCCCTGTTATGGGTTGCTAGGCAGAAGGGAAATAATGTCATTCGTTAAACAAAGCAGACAATGTCTTTCTTTGTAGACTTTGCACATTCTTTCAGCGGTGTGAAATCCGTGTTAACGATCAGCTCACAATGAAAGGTCCCAGTTAAACATTACCGCAAAACCCGTGAGGTTTGTGTACCATCTGAGGGCACAAAAACTACCATCTTCCAGAACTTCACCTGGATCCTTAAGCTGGTCAACGAGTTTGTTGCCAGGGTTTTCTGACCAGAAGTAGGAAGATGAACCATGCTGTGTGTGTGAGAGGAGGACACAGGACAGATGTCTGCCAGGGATGGTTGCACAGGTCCAGCCTTCCACTGAGTTACTTTTTTCTTCCCTCGTCCTCTGTTTGAGTCATTTTCCTGGGTATTTTAGAATTTTTACTCCACTATATTTTGCATAATAAGAAATCCTAGCTAGCCCATGGCAGCTTCCTTGTGCCTTCTGAACTCCACTCAGGGGTGCCCTGTGCAGTTCCAGCTGATAGATGAGCTTCATGTCTTGCTGAAAGAGGTCTCCTGGAACTGATGGAGAAGGAAATTGTAGAAAATACTTCCTTATAAATTTCTTTCTTTTGAGTTATCTTTTCCTGCTGAAGCTTTGTCTTTTCCGTGCCTGTATTTCTTTGGAAGGAGGCAGTGGCTGAAACGACTGCAGGATAGATATACCTATTTAGAGCAGTCATATCTCAACTTTCAGAAGGGGAAGAATGCAGCTTTTTTTTTTTTACTGAGACTCCACTGTGCCCAGATATATCTGACCTGAGGCTCTGTTGTGGTCAGCAACTATTTGCTATGTGCTGACACCATCATGTACAGGGAATGTTGCATCTCTTTAACAGCCTGAACCATACTAGGGTGTGATAGCAGAAAGAAATTTGAATAAATACATAGTATTGACCTGTATGACTTCTTAACACCTGGGCAGCAGCTTAATCCCATTGAGATTCAAAGATACTGCTTCAGCTTCAAGCATTAGGGGCTAACTCAGCAGCTTAAACCCATAGACCAACTTCTCTGTTGCCGCATTTTTGTTGCAGGTTTACAAAACCAGAAAGTCTGGTCTTTTAGAGATCATTTAGTCTAATCTTTTTTAAATTCTCTGTATTAATGACCAGTCTGAGTAGATGTTTCTGAGTTAGAGGGTATTTTTTAAAGAAAAGTCAATTTTGATTTGCACTTTCAGAAACAGAATCTACCTCACAAGTACAACTGCTTTGGTGCATAGCTCTGTTCATCATAAAATCTTTGTTTCCATTTCCAGTTGAAGATGGAAGCTGATTTAATACCTATTTTCCATAATTGGATCTCATTCTTTCTCAGCTAGTTTGAAAAGCCCTCTCTCAAATGCAAGTTTCCTTCTTAACTTTTACAGCTATAGACTTCTCTGAAGTTTCCCCAGGCCTTCTGTTTAATAGGTTCTATAGATTAGTTTGGCAATTTTACAGCAAAGATTTTTTTCTTTTTCCCCACTGAATCATCCTCCGAATGTTTTTCAAGATGCTTCTGTCATCTTTCTGGGGTTGCAGGTGGCACAACATCTCATTCCTGATCTCATCAGTGTCTAAAATAGGTCAGAATGATGCCGTTGTTCTAGCTGATACATCCAACAACTGAGTTATTCTCATTGGCCTCAGATTTGCACTGGGAGAGGTGATTCATCCATTGGCTAAAGGGAGCTTTTTAATAATTTCTTGCCAGAATAGTTCACACTTTATTTGTGTATTCACATACATATAGAGGTATGTATATGTATTTCACTAGCTGGCTCTGAGATCCTGAAAAGGAAAACTTAAATGCCTGGTAGTGGAATTAAGGCCATGACAATTTGTTCACATTAAATCACTGCATGGAACACTATCTCCCATCAAGGCATTTTCTCAAGGGCTTGATGTTGTACCGTATTTTGGGCTTCAACACATCACTGTAGCAAGCCAGGCAGTACAGATGAAAACATTGGCAGAAACATTGCAAATCACCTACAAAGTACAGTTGTTTACTATGGTATGCATTACTCTCTCATCTGATTGCTGCTGGGAGACTTTCCTTCTCAAATTCTTTAATTTCTGCAAGTTTTGAAACTTAGCAGATTTTTTTTTAAATACAGAACTGTAGTTCAGAGCAGGATATTGGAGCAGCTTTCACACATTAACTTGTTCTGTAGGATCAGTGTCTCCTTCTTCTCATTATGACAATGCTGAGGCTTCACTAGCTGTGACATATGGATGCAGTCCAGGCCTGGCCAGACCTTACTTTTCTCTGAAGTAGTCACAGTCATTGTGTTCTATTCTTTGAAGCTGATTTTGGCTTTCTTTGGAGTGTGAAAGAACCTTTAATACTGCTGCTATGGCTTTGTAGAAGAGGTTGTATGGCCATGCATACCTGAAGTGGCCTACAGGAAAGCTGAGGAGGGACTGTTCACAAGGACACGTAGCGACAGGATGAGGGGCAATGGTTTTAAACTAGAGTAGTGTAGATTCAGGCTAAATATCAGGAAGGAGTTCTTTACACCGGCACAGATTGCTCAGAGAGGTGGCGGAGGCCCCATTCCTGGAGACATTCAAGGTCAGGCTTGATGGGGCTCTGAGCACCCTGATCTAGTTAAAAATGTCCCTGCTCATTGCAGGGGGGTTGGACTGGATGCTCTTTAAAGGTCCCTTCCAGCCCAACACATTCTGTGATTCTATGATTCTATGCACCCATGTTTTTCCTTGCAACACACTCAACTGGCAACACGGCAGCAAAAGCAAACCCGTTGTATCACCTTCATTAATGGCCGTTGGCACTGATGGGGGAATGTGGCAGTCTATGTACAGAGCAGATAGCTGTTAGCTACTGATCATCTCCTTGGTCATCAAAGGGACAACTCATTCATCAGAGTCAACCACTCATCAGTGAAGAAAAAAATAATAAAGGCAAACTGAAAATGGGACGACGGAGCAGGTATGAGCAGCCAATGCAGACTTCCTGGCCCCATCCTGTGGGTCACAGCAAGGTTGATCTTCACCACACTTGACATCTACATTTCACATGTTTGCAGTCACCAGGGTGGCTATGTTCCTTCTTACAAGCAGCAACAGGAAAACAGTCTTTTCTGGGGAGTTTCTAAGAACTGCAAGTAACCTTTCCTGTTGAAATGTTCCCCAGGAGACCGGGTTGTGTGTGACAGGTGAAGATATAATGAGTGATGTGATATAGCTGCTGCAGTTACTCTCAGCAAAACAATGTCAGCCATGTCTCTCAGCAAAGCTTCATTCAGGCTTTGCTGGGAGGTGGCATTTCAATTTTTGCGGTAGAGATAAAGTCAGCTCAGTTGGGAAGAGAGCAAAAGGCCACTCTAATGAGTGTGTTAGAGGCCTGGTGTACGTGTTCAAAAGAGCAGATAGACCATCAGCCCCACAGGAAAACACTTCAAGACATATGATTGCCCATCCTCAGCCTCAAAACCAAAGGGTGGGCTTTGAAACCTGGGATGCAGGACTGGAATGAGGATCGGGAGCACCAGTGCTTTCATCTCGTTTTTATGGAGGAGCTTTGAGCTGATGTGTAAGTCATTTGATCTGCCTGACCTTTTGGAGAATAATTGCTGGCTTAGAATTCACAAGTTTTTAATAATTTATTTCAAGAGAAGGTGCTGCAGCAGCAAGACAACGTCGGAGCAAAGGGAGGGTTGGGTTTGAAATAAGAAACACTTCTGCCAAGGGTAGAGTTACTTTGAATGCCATTAGAGAAGAGCAAACTGGATTAAGGAGGGCAAAAGAAAAGGAGTAATCCTCCTCTACTTTCAGTTGATTTCTGCAAGCAAATTTGTTTTGATTCCTTTTAGGATCTGGAAATGTTATGATCAAATGTTTAATCAAAGTAAATAATTCTGGTTTACAGGCTGATCTCATGGCATTTTCTAGTCAGGAGAAGAAATACTGAAAATCTTATAAGAGATCCTGTTCTCATAAAATGCCCAGCCCAATTTTGTAAATTCAGGAGGTTTTGGCTAGGCCAGCTTTGGAGAAGCATCTGAATATTCATTCAAGCTGAACCCACACTCCAGACTGTGGTACGAGCAGTTTCCTGCACTTCTGAGCTTCTGATGCTTTGAAAACCTTTACTGAATTTGGAAGAATGAGGACAGTGAAAAAAAAAACAAAACCCAAAACTACTGCCACTCTGTAGTTAGTTCGATGGATGAAGAGAAGAACAGATGGTTACCCAAAGGCTGATGGATAGGATAAATTCAGCATGGTTAGTGTCATTTCCCCAGCAGCAAGCAAATAAGTAACCATAAAAACCTCCCAGGTCCAGAGACCTCTTGGGAAATAATAATCACAAAGGCTGCTTTGGTGGTGAAGGTTAAAGGCAAAAATTGCCTAGTAATTACTGCCACCCTTGCATATAGAAGACATGCCTCTCACAAGTAAAAAATGTGTCCCCTGTTCAGCCTCAGTGCTGTGTAGCTCTTGTCATGTAATATTTGAGCACCTCCCAAGCAATCAAAAATAACTCAAAAATAAATGTAAGGAGAAGGTGTTTCCTCAGTCTGGTAAGAACACAACAACTTTCCAGGCTGGCTCTGACCTTGTGCCCGTATGGCCAAAGACAGGACTGCCTATTTCTGAATCAATATTTTGACAAATTGCCATTTTCCCCTCTGGCTTACTCAGTTTGGTGATATTTTGATAGGCTCTCTGGTGTCCAGGCTGAGACAGGATGCTCACCAAGTTGCTCAGTAATGCTCGAAGTCTCCTTCACTTATTTTGGATCCACCCAATGGAGAACAACTTTTGTCATCTGGGAACTATTAGAATATGCTAAGCAGTCATTAACACGTGCTAATGATGTCTGATGATTTTCAAAGGAACCCTAAGTGACTGAAGCATGGCTGCACAGGAACTTCTGAACTGTAGAATCACAGAGTCATAGAGTCATAGAATCATAGACTCATAGAATGACTTAGGTTGGAAGGGACATTAGAGGGCAGCAAATATCTGAGGGTATTCTTGTTGCATGGAAGGCTGCAAGAAGTCACAGGTCTTGATGGAGGTCATCCTTGACGACAGGAGTTTTGTGCCCATTCACTGAAGTATGACACACAAACATCCCATGGACAGTCAAACAATGAAAAAGTCCCCTTCAAGTGACTGCTAAAACACTGAAACATCAGGTTTTCCCTCTATTATAAATATAAAATGTTATAAAATAATTTCTTTCTTAGCAAACATTAAATGTGCTATCAGCATTCTTATGTTAACGAGTTCTTGACATTAGCCTAGGCTCCACAAGCTTGAGGTGTGGGATTGTCCTTAGGATCCCCCAGTCCCTCTCTTTGGAAACAGTGTGAGTGCCCATGGCAGAACCGTAAGCATTTAGAAAACACAGTACATAAAACTTCAGGCAAATATACGTTGAGGTCTGTAACACTTCCTTGTGTCAGCACACATATGTCAAAGGGTCAAAAGTTGCTTTTCAAAAACGTTAGTCAGATTTTTCAAAGTTGTTTGTTTATTGGTTTTTAATTTATAGGAGCCTAGAAATTTTCTAGTGGAAATGCAAACTCCTATAAATTGAACTTAAATCTAGTGATGATGAATGTGCTCCTTTTATGCACCTTTCTAAGTATTCATGAGAAAAATGCTTGAAGAAAATGCTGTAGAGAAGAGTTTCCCAGGATCACCTTTTCCTCCAGAGTAATCAGCTTTTTTTTTCTGTAGTCCACACCAGCCTTCTAAAACATAGTCTACTCTTGTTTACCTTTCTGAACAACTTCTCCCCCAGATTTTTCATCACTACATAACCAGACCCAACACCAGATCTCAATTTACACCACGCCCTATGCTTGTTGCTGTTCTGCATTTTGAACCACAAGCTGGCACATGTAGTCAGTGCCTGTGGACAATGCCATCACTGCGAAGAAAATTAGACAATAAAGAAAAAAAGGAAACACTACAAGCATGATAGCTGACTGTCATCTTAGGCAAACAGCTAAAGAAATGCCGGAATAAAAGGTTAGCTGTGGAATTTCAGCTCTGTTCTCTACTCTAAAATACCTTTATATCATGTCCCACTATTCAAACTCTGCCCTAAATCAAGAGTTATTGATTTTCTCATGTACTTTTTTACCATGGCACTCTGTCTTTATAGACCAGCTCTCAGATATAATTCATTTTTTACAGCATCATTCAGAGGTGAAGGAAATGAGTTCCTTTTTACTGAACGGCTGTGAAGATTAGTGTAAAGGGTACGTATTCATTTTGGTGTCTGGGCTGAGGCTGAACATTTCACACATTAGATGTGGCAGGCAACAATTCTGGCCCTGGGCTCTTTGACTCGTTCCAGGGAACCAAATTCTCAGGTGAGAAAAGGCTTCTCCGGCCTTTTCCTCTCTTCTCCTGCCTCATTTCACACATCCTCCACATCCATCACATCCCTTTGACTCTCACCACTCCCCTGCCCTCCAGTCCTTGCTCACATCCCTGTGCTGTCTCCGGTCCTGTCCTTCTGCTTGTCTTCTTGGGAGGATTCCTGAGTGTTCCCCTCCCTCATCACCACCCACACGTCTGGCTCTTGTCCTTTAAACATTTGAATCCAGGAATTTTTCTCTTCTACGTTGTCTCGCCCCAATGAATACCACCTAGAGTACAGAAGAGACAGACTCCTGGCTCTCTGCTCAGGTACCTGGCCCTCTCACAGGCTGTGGAAGTCTGCAGCTGGAACTGCAAGGGAAGTCCAACTTGACCTGAGGTTGAAACATGCTCAGGGAGGATGAAAACTTCAGGGATTCAATTGCTAAAGTGAAAGGAATCTCTTAGTTATCCACTGAGCATGTGCAAATTCAGCTTTACAAAGGCTTATAATGTAGCCAAATTCGGGCGGATTTTCAGGAGGGCAAAAGGGATATCTCTGATGACAGGCAACCCTCTAACAAGTTCCTGCTTCAAGGAAGAGGAATGCCAGAGCTTTTCAAAGAAAAGGTCACAATTGCTTTTTAACTTGGACAAAACAATGAATTTTTCCTTACCCTCTTTATTGGAAACGGCTGAGTTTGTGGACTTTTTCCAAAAACTTCAGCCTGAAGCAGATACCTGGCATGGAAAATTTCATTCCAAATGGTTATAATTTGGCAGCGTTGTAAGTGCTTGAAAATAGGGTCTTACATTGCAAGGAATCAAGCTTTCACTGTAACAGGAAAGGCCAAGCCACCCGTCCTACTTCTAGTCACAGCCCAACACCTTACTTCGTCACCCGTACCTCAAACAAAGCAGTGATGCACAACCAAAACAGGGCTAAACGCCTTTTGGTGGTTTGTGTTCTGGTCGGAAAGAAGTTGTTGAGATCAATACTGGAGAAATGGGTTAAGGTGAACGCTCTGTAATGTAGAGGGGTTTCCTAGAACAGAGGTGCTCTGGACAGCAAGGTTTACTAATCTCCTGTCTGAGTTGTACTTGTCTGCCTTTACATGCACTCATCCTCTTCAGATAAATGCGGTTTCCAGTTTTCTGACAAATGTGTTAGCAACAGCTTCCCCTGCACCATCCTGGTTCCCCACTAGCTTGAGTTGGTCTGTCATTACCATTAACTCAGCCATCATTTCCTTCTTTTATCACACCACAACCCGCCACCCCTCCCTTGTCACGTTCTGGAGGAATGAATGCGTAGACACTGGCAATCCCCAAGCAAAATTAAAGCAGTTGGCTGCTAATGCTGCACTGCATGTGATTTTCCAGGGATAGCCCATCAGCTCCCTCCTGGTGGATCCTCTCCTGTGTGCCAAGCACAGCCCCTGGCTTTTTGGCTGCATTTCACACACCATGGAAGATGCATGGGCCATATTCTGCAGGCATGGACCAATTCCTGGAAAAGGCAGAGGAATCATGAGCGGCTAATGAGCTCCAACTGAGTTACAGATATTTCACGTCTGCCATGTATGAATCAGAATGCAGTATCTATTCCCATGACCAGATGGTTGGCAGCTCAGAGTACCTCGGGACAAAGGAACCATGGCAGAAAATCAGGCATCCTCTGCTGCTGTTGCGAGACCTAAGAGTACTTTATATTAGGTTTTCACGATGTAGGTACACTGGCATCACTGAACTTCGCTAAGTTGGATTCCCTTGGAAAGATGTGTGTCCTTTGCACGAAGCCCAGCAGGGTGGATGTTATGGCAGGACACACTGCCTGTGTAATACTAGCTCTGTTTGCACAGGTGTTGGATGGATTTAGAGCCTGGATCCTTGGATGATGAGAGCATCCAGCAGGTCTTCTGTAGCTCACAGCATCTGTTGGGAGGTGAACACTTTCAGAATGAAATCCTCTTTAAAACTGCTGAAACCTTCATGAATAACAGTCCTCATCTGCATTGAAAGGTTTTCTTATTGCCTAAGTTATTTCCCATATTCTTTTTTTTTTTTTATAGCGGCAGAGGAACATAAAATTTTGTATAGATAATCCTTTCCTTATTGTAAGCTTATTGGGACATCACATATGGCATAAATGCAATGAGTACAGTTGTGTTGTTCATGAAATACAGGGTTACCTGAATCGCCTGAGCAATGGGCCTGGCCATTTTTTTTTCTAAAGGTTCTGGGAACTACCATGCAGAAGCCCATGTCTGTTTTGTGAAATGGATAGTTGTATGTATTACCAGGAAGGTCAAAGGGAAGTGCAAAGCTGACTGATGGTGTGCAGGTAATGAGGAGGGAGAGGGGAGTATTTGAAGTACTGGTGGAAAGAGAACTAGAGGAAATCACAGCAGCATCTGACTAAAATCGGAAGAAAGGAGAGAAGCAGGATGAATAAACCAAGAATGGATTGAAAGTGTAATAAAGCACAACTTGTGCAGAAACATCAACCTTTTGTCTCGTTTCTCGAGTGAAAATCAGTCTGTTTTCCAGCAGAAGGAGTAATAACCAGGAGTTGTTTCAGGAAAGTCCGTGCAGGGTGCCGGGCCCACCACCACGGCGAGCATCCTCCGGACGCAGTGCAGCAGCTAGGTGGCACCGCTGGCTGCGATATCCCCTTGCATCTTCGCAAAGACTTTCAGGGTGGCTCACCCTGGTACGATCTTCGCTCTAGGCTGTGGCTTGGGGATGAAAAACGAAGATAAGTTTGGCTCAGAAGACTCATTAGGACCAAGATCCCAAATGCCCTGGTGGTGCAGCCTGAGAGCTCACCGACAGATCTGTGTTTCCAGTCTTGGTAGAGAATTCCAGTGCTCTGTGGACCACAGGTGTTTTCTGAAAGAGCTGTAAAGGTTTAAAAAGAGAAGATGCCATTGTGAAAAATGTTTTTCACCCTGTGGTGCTGTAAGGGCAAAAATTCGGTTTTGTCAATTTGTCTGATAGAGGTTAATTGCTTCCCACTCTTCATTTTATATCTTTACATCTCTACTTAGCTGTTAATATACACTCTTCATTTTACATTTCCTATTAGCTGTTATTATCCACTTTTCCACTTTTCTTTTCACTTCTCTACTTAGCTGTTGCTACATGAATAGCAGAGTAACAGTGACAGTTCACAAACGTGGCCCTTCTAACCATTCTGAAGTCCTGCATTGATCCACTGAGGTAGGTACAGTCACACTTATGAGGTTGCATGGAGTCTGTTTCTGGTCAATATTCTAATACTGCTTTCCATCCAGGCATCACTTTAATCTCTAGAATTTCCAGGCCTGAGACTGACCTTTCTTAGCGTCAAGCTATTGGCCTGATCAGGACTCTGCTCGTGACAGAAGAGTCTTAAAAACATGTCTATAACAATAAGATCACTTGCTGGAGTAGAAAGCGAGGAGAGGATTTCTGTTACATATTGTGCTTGTAATCATCAAAAAAAGTACACTTTGCTGTGCTTTTACATTCTCTTCAAATCTCTTCTGCAATTTCTTTCTGTTACTTTATCTCTGGTTCCCACTGTCATTCTCTGCACGAGTTTTCTGCAGCAAGCTGCTGGCAGGAGCCAGTTATAGTGATTCTTGAAGAACCTGGGAAGTAAGAACCTGAGAAGTAAGAACCCATGTCCAAGTGACATATGGGCACCTTACCTATCAGCTCTGTCTCATGGGTGACGTGTCTCCAGGCCCTCCTTTCCTCCATCATGCATGCAGTCTCCATTCTTCTGGGTGCCAATCTTTCACTTGGTAACAGCTCTTGCTTCTTGGTAAGATGATATTAGGGAAGTGGCCTTCATCTTGTCCCCATCTTCTGACTTCTCTCAGGGCACTGTGGGTGTCAGGAAAGTCCCACAGGAGGTTGGTCAAGGTCAGTAAGGCTTACTGTTGCCCTTAGGACCCTGACAACTTCCTTGAAGAGTCAACTGTTGTCTACGCATATTTGCAACAGCTTCAGGACCAGGGGGATCACTTTTTCTTAACTGTGGGACAGCTGTAGAAAGAACTCACATGAAGAAAAACCAACCCACAAATCCCCAACACTCAGCTTTGTTTTTGAGACCTATTTTGTTCAATTCTAACTTCAGAAATTTCGGCTATAGCCTGAGCATGGGCCACAATGCAGAGAAATTTGCAATGTGCAAAACGGCATTGCCCACATCTGACTTTTAGAGAAATTGGCAAGAAAATAATTATGGACTCAATTAGACCAAAATGAGAGACTCCAATGGTCTTTGAGTCACAGTATATTAAGTATTGTGAAAAAACGTAATATTTTCCATGTCCCAAAACTCCACCTCCTTGAATAAAGCTCCATGATCACAGGCACTGCAGGGAAAAGTGCTGAGGAATCCCATTCTACTACCTATCGGGCAGTTATCCAGAATGCAAACATACCCCTCTGAGATAGTGCCAGGGTTGTTACATAAGTGAAATAAAATACAACTAACAGCTCCAGCAGGGGACGAATCTAGAGGCAATCTGATCCAATACCAAACAAATAAAGATTTCTCACTGCATTGGGTTTGTGTGGTGAAGTTTTGGTAGCAGGGGGGCTATAGGGGTGGATTCTGTGAGAAGTTGCTCGGAGCTACACCTGTGTCCAATAGAACCAATGCCAGTCGGCTCCAAGACAGACCTGCTGCTGGCCACGGTGATGGCAGTAACGCCTCTCATATTCAAGAAGTGGAGGAAAAAAACCGCACAACAGCAATGACAGCCAGAGAGCGGAATAAGAATATGTGAGAATATGCGAGAGAAACAACTCCTCAGACCCAATGTGACCCAATGAGAAGCCTGTGCTGGAGTAGGCTCTTGGTAGGACCCATGGAGAGAGGAGCCCATGCTGGAGCAAGTTTTCTGGCAGTACTTGTGACCCCACAGTGGACCCACGCTGGAGCAGTCTGTTCCTGAAGGACTGCACCCCATGGAAGGGACTCACATTGAAGCAGCTCATGAAGATCTGCAGCCTGTGGGAAAGACTCATGCTGGAGAAGTTTGTGGAGGACTATCTCCTGTGGGAGGGACCCTGTGCTGAAGAAGTGGAAAAGCACGAAGAGTCCTCCCCTTGAGAAGGAAGGAGAGGCAGAGACGGTGTGTCATGAGCTGACTGCAACTCCCATTCCCCATCGTACTCTGTTGCTGAAGGAGGGGAGGCAGAGAAAGCAGGAGTGAATTTGAGCCCGGAAAGAAGGAAGGGATGGGGGGAAGGCATTATAAGATTTGATTTTATTTCTCATTATACTGCTCTGATTTGATTGGTGATAAATTAAATTAATTTTCCCCAAGTCAAGTCTGGTTTACCCATGACAGTAATCGGTGAGTGATCCCCTGTCCCTGTTGCAACCCAAGAATCTTTCATTACATTTTCTCTACCCTGTGCTGTTGAGGAGAGGGAGTGATAGTGCAGTTTTGGTGGGTGCTTGGCACCCAGCCAAGATCAACTCACCAGTCATCTATTAAAAGATTTTCTTGATGATGATCAACAGATTGAAACATCCTTCCTCCTTCGTGCCCCCAAACCCTCTGTGAGGAAATATAAAGACATCTGTTGCAGAATACAAGTGACTGCTCCACCTTCTACAGCACAGGTAATGCATCTGGAGCAGCACAGCTACACTCAGGGAGCTCAGGGAAGATGCCTTACACCAGCTCACTCTTCCCCCCTAACACAACTCATTTCCCTTCTGGCACAGAAACACCTCCCTTGATGTATCTGCAGTTTACTAAACCCCTGGTTTGTCCCTCAGCACAAGCACTCTTCACACAGTGTCAAGAAAGCCTCCTATACAGACTTAAAAAATGCTGTCATCTAGGCTAATATTCTTTCTTGATCCTGGCTAGAAATAAACTCAAAACCATCCTGTAGGGCTTCTACAACACTGCCTATGGTTACAGCCCCAGCTCTGTCCTAGGAGCGACTCCATGGCCTCTTGTCCTACCAGCCCTGGTCGGTGACACCTGCCATCCAGTGACATCCTTAGCTCAGAATGAGATCCAGTGGTTTGAGTTGGAAAGCAAAACATAGCTTCTTACCAGAAATCCTGTGTGTCATGCTCTTATTACATATTTAAATCATAGGAAACTTTTATCACTTTCAGTTGGTGGAGAAAAACATGTTCATTTTAAAATACCCAAGAGATGTTGTCCGGGCGGTTTTGCACGAGGATATGAATAAGCACTTTTTGGAAAGATGCAAGCAGCAGCTCTTTCCTGACCCTGCACCTCAACTTTTTATTTAAAATTGCTCTTCAAACCTTCTGCTTCTGCAAACTGATCTCTTGCAGTGTTAATCGCTTACACAGAGATACTTAAACCCTGCACTCCTTGCTTGCTCTCTTAACTAGACCAGAAAGACACTGAACAGTTCTCCTGTTCGTCTTCAGACGAACTCCCTGCTGCTGGAGGGGGCTCAAGCATTTACTATGAGAGGAAGAGGGTGTGCATCTGTGCCGTGGTGGGGGCAGCAAGGACTGTAGCCAAGCCCGAATCTGCGTGCTCAGCCCTCCAGCATCGCAGCTGTACCTCATACCAATGACACAACACGCTCTGAGCACAGCAATGGGATGGCGCAAACTTGCCACAGCAGCCCTTAGGCACTCTGAGCTCCAAGATTTGCTATTTTCTTTTTTTTCTCTAACAATTGCTGAAATAGATCCAAATATATTATGAGAAGTGATGTTGCGTCAGTTTAAACAAATTGCCTTTAGGGTAAATGTTGGGTTTTGCGTTTAAGATGGTTTGGAAAACATGTTTGTGTTTGGTTTTTGTTGTGTGTTTTTTTAAAGTGTGGTCCAGGGTGAAAAATAACTTTTTTGTTATTGAATGAGAAAGCTCTTAGTATCAAGGGGTAATTGTTTCCAGTCCACATAGGTCAGGGTTAACATTCAGCAAATCTTAGCAAGGCTAGTTAATGACTATGATATGCAAAGTATTTCTGTTTCCAAACCAATGCAAGCCAAAGGTTCTCCTTAGCAGCATCATAAAATCACTATGACATCCGTCAGAGAAGAGAAAGGATAAACGTACATCTAGATTTTATTAGTTAAAAAACTCTGCTTCTCATTATGATTTTTTCTTTTTTTTTTAATACTATTTGGAAGTAAGGGAAGGTGTCTCCTTGTTCTGCCAGCCCATGCAAAGAATGCCTCATTTTGAAAATATGTTGGCAAAACTTTGTGAAGTTATTGTTGTGTATTGACCAAATCTTTGTTTATTGCTTTCAGGAATGACCAGCCTGATAAAGAACCCATACATGTTTAACTCCCAGTTCTGCTTTGTTGTGCCATTCCAACAGCTCCATGAAATGCTGTCTCTTTTTTGCATATAAGACATTTATTATTTCTTCAATGGCTGAGTGTAGGCACTAAAATACCCAGAACAGGTTTTGGAGATCTGGACCGGCACTCGGCACTTGTGGATGAAATCACAAGATGCAAAATGACTGGCCAACATGTTTTTGTGGAAAAGTTACCAGTGGCTTTTTCTTTTTTCTGCATACACTGTGCAAATGTGTATTTCAGGAGTTTTTGTACAAGGAAACCTAGCTGTGGGACAACGAAGGAAGGTGGCTGGACTGAACCAAACTCTGAGGAACCAGACACAAGGGAATAAGAGCCTACGGAAGAGATGTTGGCCTGCTCCACTGGTAGCGGTTAAGGACCTGTGGAGAGGGGAAATGGAGCATTAATTGCTTTTGGTGTTTTTATATTTCTACTACATGTGCAGATCGAATAACAGCATTTAGTAATATTTCTATGAGAATGTTTTAAGCTCCAACAGGAACGTATGGTGGAAAGAGCTTTGCTGTTTGTACCTTTCCTCATTTTGAACCTGAAAGGTTTGTGTGGAGGTAATCACCACTGCCCTGGATTTCCTTGCCAGTGAAGAGGATTGGGTAAACATATTTCTCAGGCAGATGCTGGGGCTGAACAGGTTGGGAAAAGAGTGAGAGCATGAACGATTGTTGGCTATGGCTCCATGGGTACTGGTCCACTGGGTGCAGAGATTTTTCCTGCCAACGTTTCGTTACAGACTGCTCCAGAGCAGTCTGTAAGAGCTGGGTTTGATGCCAAAGAAACAGTATGAGTCACTGCGTATTTCACATTTTGTACTCTAAAAGAATTAAAATTGTCCCCCATTTTCACCATGGAGCTCTTCCATGCCCTCTGCTAAATGTCAGTCTGTTGGTGTACATCAGTGCAGCTCCAGACATGTCGCACAGTGCCTGGGGGCTGCCAGAAGAGGAAAACAGGGAAAAGATACATGAGTGCAGGAACAGGGTATAACTGTTCTCAAGCAGGATGGTTAAGGCAGATGTTCCTCCTGGAGGTGAGTAACTCCTAGAGGAGAAACACATTGCAGGCAGCTGGGAGATTTCTAGGAATCACACAGAAACATCAAAGATCATGCATAAGGAAATGGTATCAAGATTGTCCCTGGAGGAAAGAAGGATATTTCCACTCAACTCACTGAGGTATTTTGGAAGGAAAGGAGGGTTAGCCCTACAGTCTGCACATCACATGCTAAAAAAGAGAAAATTCCCTGGGCCAGGAACTCTTCTTCTGCGGTTATGCTCTGTTTAATCATAATGTGGCCTTAGTTTTTTTCTTCAGGGTGGAAAGGCTCAGAGTTCCTAATTAAAGCAAAGCTTCTTGCAGTGTTTGTATTATGTCATTTTCTATTGTGAAAAATTTCTCTTTAAAATTACAGCACAAGACAGTCATTGAAATAGACACTAGACTCTTGGCAAATGTTTATTTTATGCTCTCAAAATTTATTTTAAATGCTTAGGTCTGTGGTTTTGTTTACTTTCAGTCAAATGCATTTTAACTGTTTTGCTGTTTTGCAGAAGTCAGACTTCTGCCCAAAGGCTGTGGGGAGGTCTTCTTTTAAACATAGAATAATAGAATGGCCTAGGTTGGAAGGGACCTTAGAGATCATCTAATCCAACCTCCCTGTCATGGGCAGGGACGCCTCTCAACTAGATCAGGCTACTCAAGGCTCTGTCCAACTTGGCCTTGAACACCTCCAGGGAGGGGCAGCCGCAACGTCTCTGGGCAATTTATTGCAAAGTCTTGACACCCTCGTACTGAAGAATTTCTTCCTAAGATCTAATCTAAATCTATTCTCCTTCAACTTAAACCCATTTCCCCTTGTCCTATCAGTGGATGCTCTTGTAAAAAGTCCCTCCCCAGCCTTCCTATAGGTTCCCTTTAGGTATTGGAAGGCAGCCATTAGGTCCCCCCGAAGTCTTCTCTTTTCAAGACTGAACAATCCCAGCTCCCGCAGCCTGTCCTCGTAGCAGAGGTGCTCCAGCCCCTGGATCATCTTTTTGGCCTCCTCTGAACACATTCCAATAGATCTATGTCCCTCTTATGGTGGGGACACCAGAACTGGACACAGTATTCGAGGTGGGGTCTCACAAGAGCAGAGTAAAGGGGGAGAATCACCTCTTGACCTGCTGGCTGCGCTTCTCCTGATACATCCCAGGACAGGGTTGACCTTCTGGGCTGCCGACTCGTGTTGAGCTTCTTGTCTATCAACACCCCCAAATCCTTCTCTTCAGGGCTACTCTCAACCCACTCTACCCAGTTTGTATTTGTACCTCAGATTGGCCCGACCCAGGTGCAGGACTTTACACTTAGACTTGTTGAAGCTCATGCAGTTTGCACTGGCCCATTTCTCAAGTCTATCAAGGTCCCTCTGGATGGCATCTCTTCCCTCAGGTGACTCCACGGCACCACACAGCTTGGTGTCGTCGGCAAACTTGCTGAGGGTGCACTCGATGCCGTTGTCCATGTCGCTGACAGAGATGTTGAACAGCACTGGACCCAGAACAGACCCCTGAGGAACACCACTTGTCACTGGTCTCCATGTGGACATTGAGCCATTGACCACAACTCTTTGAGTGCGACCATCCAGCCAGTTCTTTATCCACCGAGTGGTCCATCTGTCAAATCCGTGTCTCGCCATTTTAGAGACAAGGATGACATGGGGGACAGTGTCAGACTTGAAAATGTGTTAAGACTTGAAAATGTTTGTGAAAGTAAATTGGCTTCCTTTAAAGACCATAGCTTTGTTTACCTTCCCCCTAGAAGGTCACTCTCTTTTAAAGGATGGTGTGTTTTGGGCATTGTGGATATATAAAAAGCATAATTGTGTAATGACGCAGTTCCTGCCCCTGCCTTCCCCTCTGGACCTGCCGTGGCATTGCAGAGTCTTGCTCTTATGCCACTGTACCTGCAAATAGTGCTCACCAAAAGTTTGCAGTACTGATACTTAATAAAATAAATGAAATGAAAGATGGAAGTGTGGAAGCGGTGTATATCATTGTCATTAATCCATTTTTTTACATAGAGAACCCTGAAAGAGATGTACTGAGAGCATCTGCTGCTTGCTGGAAGATACTGTCTTCACAAGCAGAGATAAGTGCTGCTTTCATCTCTTCTTCACTTAGAATATACTTCATGTTAAGTGGAGGGGACAAAAAAATACACAGTAAATAAGCTGCCTGTCCAATGCTAATCTCCACCTCTTCCTGGTGCATAGAGTAAAATGGATTGGAATTTTTTTCCTGCATAACCTTGGGCTTTGATTTCCTTGTGGGATGAGAAACCAAAGCCCACGAGTAACAGAAAAATGTTAATGAGGTGCGTTGGGGTCCATCAGTCTCCCCTTGCTACGTTGCCGGTACTTCTCTGTTGTAGGACAGAGGTTAGAAGATGAGAAGATCTCTAGGCATGACCTGTGGAGACACGGGCAGGAGAGAGATTTTGAAGAATAATTTCCTGTGTGTTCCCAGTTGCTGTGCTTTGGTTTGCATAATGCACCAGTCTCAGGGTGTATGAACTGGGCTTCTTTTAGGTGACACTAAACTGCAAGAACTTCAAGTGAGCTGCAGACACAAGTGGGCACTTGGTCCCTGGGACCAAAACAGAGCTAGTCCCGAGTAAAGACACCGGAAAAGTGTATAGTGCAAATGTTGGGTCCTCAACCCCAGCTCCTTCCCTTTGCCAGATTCCAGTACAGACATGTCCAGTGTGAACTGCCCTCCCTGTTTATTTTCACTCCCTGTACCCAATGCCAAGGCTGTCCCAGGGACCTGCAGACTAGAGGGTGACTCAGGGTTGACCCTGCCAGGATAACACTCCTGGAGGTTGCTGTCCCTGTGGGAGAGATGTGTTTGGGGCCAGAAACTCAAAGGGAAGAGGGAGCCTGGTGTGTGGTTATGGCTTGATTTCTTACCAAGAGATTTTACTGGTGGATGTTGAGTAAGCTCATTGCTTTCACGACCCCATTTGCAGAGAGCAATGGCTAATTAAAGAGTCTTGACTGTTTTTTCCCTATCTAGCCATGGCCTGGGGAAGGTCAGTCAGGGAAGAATATAGAAATGAGATGCAGAAGACGTTTAAATAGCCACTGGTTTGGCAAACTGAGAGGCCTCAATCTCAATAACGAGCATGTGTCCGCTCTCTTTGCTTTTATTTTTGTTTGGTTTTACTTGAAAGGTGTCAGAAAACTTTGTGTTCTCTCTCTTTTAGTTCTTTTTTTTTTTTTCTTTCTGGCATATTTTTAACATTAACGAAAAAATGAGTTAATGAACATCTAAATATTTTGAAACATCACCAGCTGAGAGGAGGGATTTTAATCTGTTTCACAACTTGTCAGAGACTGAATTTAGCAGGACATAACAAACAAACTTGTGAGGAGGGAGTTGTAAGAGCTGCAGGAATTCCTATTTTTTTCCACCAGGAGTGGAGGAACTTCAACAAGTGCCAAACGTCACAAGTTTAAAGAGATTCTACACTTTTCCTTCACAGTCTTTTGATGAAGAGGCTATTTACAAATAGTAGATGCTGAGAAAAATATACACAGTGCTGAAGAGGGTCACAGTCCCATTTACTTGTAAAGAAGGAGCTTTTCTTTTTGTGTATAAACAAGTGAAAAGTATCTGCTGTGTTTCTAGAAAACTCATGCTAGCATGGAGGGCAATGATGTTCAAAATACTTAAAAAACACTTTGAAGAGTTCAGATTATCTGCCATACATGTAACAAAGACTTATTATAATGTGTCAAAAAAGTCTCTTAAAACTTTATGTGACAGCTTCCCATATGGTTAGAGAACTGTGAATACACTCGGCTTTTCTGCTTGGATATTCTTCCACTGAAGATTCCCCTAGGAAATTTCATTGCTTAATTTTGGCAAAGAGGATTGATTTTCTGTCCTTTCAGTTTGTCCTCTGAGAAACAATGATAGAAAAGCATGATTTTGATTAAATTATTCCATCCCAGTTCTCACACTTGATTACATATTTCTGATATTCTTTCACAACACACTTTACTGATTTCTTTGAAATGCCTTGTTTAGAAAACACTAACTCTGGGAACAATAAAATAAAAAATCTGAAATCAAACATTTAAACTCAAATTCAGACCTAACTTCTATTCAACTTGAGAGGAGGAGTGGTACCTATGACTCAGTAAGTTTTATGTTACATTTTATACAGAGATTTACAACTGATGGGAATTGGTTAATATATCAGCTTTGTATTATTTGGGGGTTATATATGAAGAAGAGGGTTCTGTATTTATGGAAGAGCTTGATACCAGATGTAGAAGCCAACTCATGAATACTGCTATAGCATTATATGTATAAATGTTCTCAGCATATTTTTCTTCAGTTTTAAATGAGGAACTCAACCTAGAAACCATTTCTGCCAGGATTACATGCTGATTTCTAGCCCTAGCTGTGCAGGCATACACAGAGCACTGGGAATTAGTTATGATCTCCTTGCTGGACTTCAGTATTGTGGCTGTACCCTCTTGCCACTGTTCCTTGTGCATGCAGGGATGTCCTTGCTTGCTTTAGCTACAAGATAATTAAACAAACAAGCCAACAACACTATCATTTGTTTCTGCTTTGATTTTTGTGACTACAATTACAGTCTGTAAGTTGTAACTTCTGTTGTGTCACCCAGAAAATCATGTTAGTAAATGGTAGTCAACAGGGAAATTATTGATCTTCTGTTTGATATCAAATACCTTAGTGAAGTCCAAGAGCTGTTTGAAAGCTCCCTGGCAAGATATTATGATTTGAACTTTTGATACTACCATGAATGTCGCATCATGTTGCAAAGGGTAGAAATGCACACTGACAAAAAAATATTTATGACTCTCTTAGGAAGGCTGCAATCAGGAATTTACTGTTATTGCTGAAATGCTGAAGCTTAGTGTTTCATTACTCAGAAATCAGCAGGTTTGGTGCCGTGTTTATTGTTCATAATGTTTCCTAAGGACTTGAAAGAAGCAAATGTATATAGGAGATTTCTGTAGAAAATAGTAATTTTTTTAGTCAGCCATGCACACACTAAAAGATTCTTCTCATTCAGGTACAGAGACTTCCTAAGAGTAAACAATTTCTCTAAAACAATGCAAATTGCAGTTATTTCTTGCAAGGAAGCTTGAAACTCCAAATGAATGCATCACTAACTTTTTTAAACAATTGTTGTTTCTATGTGATATCTTCACAGCTTGGGAGTTCTTATTCAGCTGCTAAAGCAAAAAAAACCCCAAGTATCAAAATACATCTTTTCTGTCTTGAAAGAAGTAACCACAGAGGATGCTGTCATACATATTGGCATTATATGTTCAAAATCTTCTAGACCGTTAGACCTTTCAAGCAGAATTTTCAGTCCATTTAGAGTACACTAATTATAGTTATTATAGTTATGATACTTAAAAATGAACATGAGTCTTGTTTAGCTAAAGATGAGTACATTCTTCCTATGCGTAAAGGAAAGGCAGAAGAATGTAAGGAGCAGACGAAAATGTCTCCTTCTGAGCAGCAGATACAGTGGCAGGTTCTCTCTCATGATACATTTGGTTAACCTTCAGGTTTCAAAAAAAAAAACTGAAATCTGAGAAATAGGACATAGTAAAATCTTAAGCCTGGCTTTGGCAGTCAGACATCAACTAAACCCAGTGTTTCTTAAGAGATGGGCTGTGGGTCAGTGACTGAACTCCTTCTCAACTAAAGATTGTGCTTCTCTACAGAGTCCTTTAAACTGTCAATAATTCCAGGAAAGAAACAGCTTTTCTGAATATCAGAGGGACTGGGAGCCTTTCCTTCTCTAAGAGCTTCTCTACTCTTCTTCTGAGCATTCCCTGATGGACCACTCAGAGCTGGTGTGTGAGTGGAGTCCATGCAGCTGGCTCAGTGCCAGAGGAATCAGAGAAATCAACTCCCCTCACTTCAGATTCCACAACGAATCCCTTGAGTTTCAAGGCAAATAATTTTATGCTCCTGATGGAGAAAACCCATCAGAATACAGGAAAAAATCAGAATTCCATCCTTTGTGCAAAAGAACCAGTTTGTGTGTGCAGCAAACCCAGTGTGAGCAACACTGTCTCTGATTTTGTAGTTATTTTTCTGATTTCTTTGAACAGAGTTCTTTTTATCTAACTTTTATCATGTAAAAATGTTCAGCTACACCAGTAAATAAGAATATTCCATAGCATTTAGCAATAACTCTTGTGTGACATTATCTTTTTAATCCCGGTGTTAGCACTAGAACAGGATTTCTTCCAAGGAACACTAAAAGCTATTGTTGTTTAATGTGGTGTAATGTTGAGATTTTAAGTAATTACCATAATATCTAATTATGCATTTGAGTCTTTAATTTAAGCAATCTGAATATGAAGTTACATCTTAGTTTACTGTAATGGAATTGAATTTTACTTGTAATGCCATGTAGCTCTTTGGCAAAATTTCATAATCACATTTGATTCTGGACTGAAATATGTTAGTAGTAATAAGTGATTTTATGATTAGTCTACATCAGTTTATTCGTAAATTCCTGATTTAAATTTTGGGCTTTAAGCAACTGACTGTTATTTACCATTATTGTTGAAGACACTCTGATATTGCTGACTGGCAGTCATTGATAAAATATACAGTTGTACATGAAGTATTTTTCCACTAATTATTCAGTTGTTTCCCATTGTTCAGCTACATAATTCAGTCCATCTTTTACTGTCTTTGTTAGAGTTAGTAAGTGCTATCTGGTAAAATTAAATAAGTAATTAGACAGTCCTCAAACATATGAAATGGCTAAATGGGAATGTGAATTTTTTTTTAGAGTAGATATTTGGAATTCCATTGTTTGCTTATGTTTTTGTTTAACTAGCCCAGTGACAAGTATTTAATTTAACATAATTTTTACTGGTTATGAGCTGTTGCATTTTGGTTTAGCAATTTGAACATCATATGATGCACAAAACTCTGTGAAATATTCTCTTGCCCCTAGATACTCTGTCCCAGTACTGATTTCACTTTAAAGACTTCAGAGTAATATAGAGTCTGTGCTTGGTGTGAGAAGATCAAGAAATATTGCCTGATTTGCCTCTGTATCTGCTCCCCACAACCCTGTTAGAGACTTTGCATCTAAATGCAAAACCAGACCAGACCAGAAATAGGATGTTTCTGCCTACGGAAAAAAAAGTAAAAAATTGTGGTGGGGAGAAAAGTAGACTGCCAAGTGCTCATAAAATTGCCTTGTCAGCAAATGCTCCTTACTCATCTTCACACCTCTAATGTCTGACTGGGGGAACTAAATCTCATCAGGATCTTCCCTAACGCTGCCTGATGAGAATAAACCTGACTTCCCTGAGCCCTGCCAGGGCAGCAGTCTTGCAACAGCTGGTTTGAGACAGAGGCACATGGGCTGATCCGTATTGCTGTGGATCCAGAATGACCCTTTCCTGATGCACGTCACACTGCTAGCTACCTTAATCCTGTGACGCGCTGTTTGGTTTAGCGCTGTAATAATCTCTTCACGTCACTGGGTTAAAACCCTTGATGAAAACTTTTAACACCGGTTCAGGAGAGGCTCTGCTTCTCCCTTCTCTGCAATGTTGCTGCTTCCCCCAGGAGTTTCCAGCAAGCCAGGCCTTTGCACATATGATCCCTATGTGTAAGGAATAAAGGAGTAAAAAGAACCCCTTAAGAGAGCCCTTAAATGCTCTGTTTTGAAAGGCATTGAAATGCTCCATCCGTAGTCTCGGCATCTGCCATACCCCAGCAGTCTGGTGGAGGGCATGCCCTCACTAAGTGCAAATGAAACACATTCAATTCAAAATGACCTGCCCTCATTTTCTCTCCTGCTCCTTAGGCTGGATGCTTTCTCCTCACGGGGTGGAGTTCACTGACCCCATGGCCCTTCGGGTGCTGCAGAACAAGGAGTACCGTTCTCCCACTCCTTAGACTGACTTAACATTTCTCAAAGATCAGGATGCAAATTGATTTACATTCCTAAGTAGTAAGTCATGTTTTTTGAAACTAAGATATAGGCTACTAGCTTGGGAGCAATTTTAAGAAAAGGCCAAATCGGGGAAGCAGTGCACTGGCGACGACGTAAGTGGTGCCACTACTGACTCCCAAGCAAGTCTTGCACAGTGGTTGAAATCTCTTGTGTGACAGGCATTAGCATAAACTGGCTATACAAAACAACCTTTCTGTGTTTTCTCTGCTAGAAGATGCTAATGTTTTAGGCATTTGATCTACCTAGATAATGTAATCAAGTATCTACGGGCTGTTCTAGATATCCTGGTCTTTTTTGCTCAGTATTTGTTCTTCTCCGTTGCCACGTTCTTTGCAGATTACCTACTGGACTTGCAGTTTATCTGCTATGTTCACACGTTAATGACAGTAAAACATGCATTTGCAGACCTAATTCTTCTCTCTCACAGATGAAACACACTGATGTTAAAACCTGTTGTAGATACAACTATTTTCCTGTCACAGATTTTCTCCTTCAGTATTAAGCCATGATTCAACAAAGATCTTGTGCATTTGTCCTTCTGTTGGTTTTCCAAGATGTTAAACGACATCAAAAGTTTATCATATTTCTTCCAGTCATTTTGTGTGTACCTGCATTCTAGAGTATCTTTCCTTCCTATGTTAGATGAGAGTCCAATTCTTTTCTGAGCAACCTGTAAAAGCTTAATTTGCTCTCTTGGAAATCTTAGTAGCACAGATCTATTTCAAATGATTATTTAAATTCATATGATCAGTTAAACTTTCCACAAGCTTTACGCCTTGGAGACTTTTAACAATGATAATGCAACAATAATTTTGTTTATTTTCACACATACTGGGCTCACTGACTAATCATTCTTGTAAGAAAATACTGCTGGAGTTGCTCACATCATCTTTTAAACACCTGCTAGATCTGGGGGTCTTTATCAAAACTTCAGTTACTCAAGCAGAGATTCTTCGACAATGCTAAAATACAAAAAAGAACAATGTTAATGTCACCTGAGTGCAGACATTGCTGTGCATTTCTTCCACTTGCTTTGTCTTTTCCAAATGGTGAGTTAAATGAAAGTGCAAACTGCCCTGAACTAGCAGAAGTGTTTCCTCTTTGCCCACAGGCAGTGGATTCTGCCCAGCAGTGTGTAGCACGCTGGGAAGAAAAGACATGATTTACTTCCAGAAGGACATTACAATAATGACATAATTAGTGAAATTCACTATTTTTTTTTTTTCCTGGCTGCATAGCTTATTTCCTTACAAAAGTTTTTTTCCATTCTTTTCACAAAAATAACTCTTTTGGTATGATGCAAGCTATGACAGTGTTGCCTGATGCAGCACCCACGATATGCATGTATCTGCAGCATCAATGATCGATTCCTCTGTGTTTGCTCTGGTATTTTGCAAACACATTTCTGAAATTAAAGGCATTGTATATCCTGTTAAGGCATCAGGTTTGCAGGCTCTCGATTTTCTCATCTGGCTTTGTCTGTCCAGATAAAACAGGCGTTTTTAGCCAGTTTGTCTGTAAATGTAAGGTTAGCTACAGTAGAATGTTAGCTTAAAACAATGTAGGCCAAATCTTTAGTACATTTTTTTTTTTTAATTTGTAAAAGTGATACTTAAGACATCTATTTTTAAAAATTCAAACAAGAAACTTACTCCAAATTCATGCTATTGATGACTGACCTTTCTCCATAGTCTAATTTCTGTTGCAGGTTTTGCTTTCTAGAATTGTTGATATCAAAAACATCTAAAAATATTAGACTGAAAATCTGAAATTAATTAAGATACAGTTCAATAGTTGATATTTCATACCTTCATTACGTTGTTTGACCTTACAAGCTTTTTCTATGAAGTACTTCACCATTTTACAAATCTGTTAAAAGATTTAGAACGGAAAAATTCAAGGTGTGTCTTGTGTGAAAAAGCCCAATAATAAATTCCTGCTGCTTCAGCACATTATTTTAACTAATATATTGAGTGGAAAGACTGGCTGAAGATTTAACATGCTACTTAAATTCTTACCACCATTATTTTCTGAACTTTCAAATAAAAGCAATGCAATATGTATGGATGGATTTTGAAATATCTGTTGTTGGTTCAGGTGTTCAAATTAAGCTCTCCCTTCAATCAAAGCTTGGCACTTAATCCAAACTTCCAAACATGAACTAAAAGAGTTTTTTCTCTCCTTTTAAAAAAAGTCTATATACATATTTTGTCACATCACAAAACACTCTACAAAATACGAGTATAGTTTATTTTACTTTACCCCAGGGCAACTTCCATTCTGTAATAAAAGTTGCTTTATTATCAGAAAAGCACGGTGAAAACTGTTCTACAGCTCAAGTTGCGAAATGATGCATGGATTCCCAGCACAAGGTTTGTGAGTTTCATGGCAGTAATTACATTTCTTTTAGAACTTCCCTTGCATATGAAAGAACTGCAAATAAAGCTGCATAAGGTAAGCTCCAGCAGGGTGACCACAGAGCCTAGAAGGGAGATGGTAGTATTCACTCTAACCTTAGACTGCAAGAAAAGAGCATTTTTGAAGAACCACACTCAGAATTCCCACTAACGGTGAGTGCTACTCAGTTTGAAGTCAGGTTCCTGACACGATTTTGCCATCGCCACTTCTGCGGGGAGGCTTTGCAAATCGTTACTTTTACAGGGTAAGTAATTCCCATCCAAAAACCCAGAGGCAGGTCGAGTAAATCTGAAATTTAAACAGTGAGGTCAGAAAGGCTCAACTCAATGGACTTGAAATTAAAGCTTGGCAGGAAACTCTTTTTCCATCCCGAAACCCTCTTATTTTTAAATATTTCAACATATTCCTTTTCTGTAATGGGGTGAAACCAAGACCATTTGAAATTGTTTTGAGAAAAACAGAGGAAAACACTCCTCTCAATGCTTGCTAATAATCTCCTGCTTATGAGACCTCTTTGTCACAGGATGCTTCTTTCTCCTCCTTTGGGCATGGTCTTGTCTGGAGAAGGGCAGCTACATGTTCAGGAAGTAAAACAAAGATTATTTTCCCAGCAAAAATCGATTTCTCACCTTTCATGTCAACTGGACAGAAAACTCCAGGCTCTCAGGAGTGCTCTCTGGGTACTTACCATGCCCTGGTTCCTAAACGAATTTGGACATGAATGTGAGCGTGTCGCCCTTACAAATAACCAGCTTTTGTTTCTGGCAGGTCTTTAGAGATGCAGACTGAGTGTGGGAAATAGATCATCTGGCTAACATGAGTTTCATATTTGGTATTCAGCTGGCATTAGCCTTCGCCTGTTTAATATGCCAGGACTTTCTCAAAGGCCTGGTATTCTGAAATGGTCTTTCCCCTCCACACCCGCAAATTACTCTTTGTATGATTTGACCTGTTTTAGATTGTTTCGTTAAAAAAAAAAAAAAAGAAAAAAAGAGAAATAATTATGATGATCACTCTTTCTACCCCCCAAGAGTATGATGGTTGTAGTTCCTATTTCTCTTTTTTAAAAAGATTATGTTTGTTTACTGACTGAGTATAAAAAAAATCTGAAATTCTCAAATGGATGTGAATGTTAAATTTGATCTTGAAATCTGAGAGAGCACTGATGAAGAAAAGCTAATACAACTGTTTGTAAAATCTGGATCAGATTTTCTAGAATACTGAAAAGGCTAAAATTCCACGTGTTCCCCACATTGCATTAAAACTCTCTAGGTGTCTTGTAACAGCAGCCAGCAGAATTTCGATGTAACATTTTTATCCAGTAGAGTGTTTTGTCCAGTTAATAAAATAACAGAGTTAAAATATATGTTTAGCAGAGGGACTGAAGTAAAGAAGAAAATGAGACAACAAATGAAAGTTTTGTTTCATCAAGTCAGTTTTTCTGAACGTCTTTATTTTAAATTTTAAGAATTCTTTTGCTTGCTAGTAAAAGCAAGAAGTAGTGAGACATGAAAAATTCTTTAGAAAATTCCTAAGGCTAATAACATGCAAAGTTCAAGTCAGCTTGTAATCGAAAAAATTCTTCTTATTGTTTTACAAAATAGAAAAATAAATTACAAATGATTTTGTGATTCATTGTAAAAACCTGATCTTGAATTACAATTTGAAATTAAATTTTAAAATGTTCACAGCTCATTTAACCAGTCTATCTCCAGAATATCCTGTAGATTTAGTAAATACATACCTTAAATTTTACCTTCATTTTCTATAGCTTATGGAAGTATTCCATCGCCATTAAAATCAGAGAAAATACAGAGCTAGGAGGGAGATGAGCGCTGTGCTAGGCAGAAGTCCCAAGCAATATCAACTGCTCACAGATGCTTCTCTAACCTAGTTTTCCTAAAGCCATAGCTGGCATCTCCTGTGCTGAAATTTAGGGCTCTGAATCCATGTTTTAGAGGGCAGACAGGTCTGGAGCTGCCACTCCACTTTGGATTTACATTTTATGTACTTGAAAGCAATTACCACATTTCAGCTGCTCTTCCTTTCCTCTGGACAAGTAACCTCTTTTTCCTTTTTTTTTGGTGTATGATCAGATGTTCTCACCTAGGGGAATTCCTTAGGACTCTAAGCCAGCTTGCCCCACCACTCTCTCAGCCAGTGACAATTTATTAACAATGATGTTTTATATCCCACTGGACAAATCACTCATGAGAATGTCAAACCATTCCCCATTTAAGGCATATTGGCCAGAAGTCTTGCTTGATTTTTTTCCTCACAGTGAAAAACTGAGAACTACCTGGTCTAGTTTCTACCAGTTTAGCCCCTACTTCACCACTGATTCGTCTAGAAAATGTTTCTTTGGTTAACTGCTGAGAAAGCCTGGTAAGGGTTTTGACATCGTTCAGCATAAATCAATATATATGACATTTGCGGCTTCTCTCCAACCACAATGCCTGTTATTGTTACAAAAAAAAACTGGAGTGGTTTCATGTGATTTGTTCTCAACAATTCCATGTTGCCTGTAATTTATTGCCTACTTATCTCGGAGACAGTTGTTTATTTGTGCCTGTATTTTTTTAGTAACTGAAATGAAGCTGACTGAATTATTTTTTCTCTTGTTTCTCTTCTGCTCTCTGTTAAACTACTGCACTTCTGCTTTTTCTAGATTTTGGGAACTCCTTTCTGTCCGCCAGGAATTTCCATTGTGTCAGAGCCGTTAGTAGCTCTGCCACTGAACCACTGTCTATCTAATGTGAATTTCACCAGATCAGTGCATTTAAAAATCATGTATTTGCTCCTTATCCTAATCAAAAACCTGTACCAAAATCTCTAATGCGCTAGTAATAACTTCAGTCACCTGGACCCTGAGATAAGTGACACTGAGATGTCAGCACTGATTTGGCCTCCGCATGTAGGGTCGATGCCATGGTGACTTGTATAGCCCTTTGTTCCTTATCATCAGTAGTTCTACTGTTGTCAAATCTTTCATAAAAGCCTCTAGCTTTGACTAAAAGATCATCATATCTCTAGTTATCTCTCATACATCATGTGTCCAGTTATGAGATCAGACAGATCAGGGATTGTTTTTTTACCAAATGCAATGAAGATCCAAAGAAAACTGAAGAAGGACAGTGTTCTCACATTAAGTGATACCTAAAGTGTACTTCAAGGAATTTAAGCCATATGTAAGCCACATACATATACGTGTGAAAATAGAGTGAAAATCGGAATCAGGCTGCATCTTCAACAAAGGTGTAAGATCACCTCCTACTTGAGGTACCAAAGGCATGATGGAGTTCTTGGGCCTTGAATGGAGAGGGTCTGGGGGAAGCAATGATTTTTGAGTTCTTGTTCTTAGGCAGAGCACTGCAGTGCTTCTCAGAACTATGAGCTGGTGACAGATTTTTTTGTAAAAGCTTTTTTTTTCTAGGTCACTTCTGCAAGGCCTCTGCAGCATTTGTTGGTAGCGGTTAGTGAAGGGGGGATGCTGAGAGCATGAAAGATAAGAGAACTTAGCAAGTGCAGGGAGAGGAAACTGTACTTCCTCCCAACCATTCTCAGAACTGTTTCTAACCTGTTTACTTCCTGTTTTGATACCTAGAGCAACAAGAGACAAAGTTTCCAAGCATGCTTCGATTGGCCTTGGGCACTGTTTAGCCTTGCTTCCTTTCAGGAAGCAATTGTTATAGGGTCTGGGACTTTGTTCTGGGTGGTTTTTCCATTCGTAATGTTGGGAACACAGTCCTCTATTTTTGTGCTGGTTTATGAAGAAGTTTTAAGGCACCTTAATGATTTTAAGTGGTTTTTGTTTGCTAAACACTGAGATGTCAACAAATGCAGTACATATTCAATCTGATAGTCTCTGTGTTTTCTGCTAGAGGCATCATCTTATCACTGCTGGAAATGCACAGAGAAGTCCTAGCACCCAAGTACCCCTTTCCTGGGGTCCAAGTAGCGCTGGTGTTCCAGTTGGACTGAAGACTCCTGAGCCTTCAGTGGGAAAAGTCCTCTAAGGTCTGCTTATGACTGCTTCTGTTCCTCTGTGAAAGCAACTTTTGCTTGTGAACTTGAGTTGCTTCTTAGGTTTCCCAGCCAAAGTCAAAAGATGAAGGCAAGCAGAAGTCATTAGTAATTCCTCTTTTCAGTGGGCTATCTGTCCAGCTACACCTGCAACAAATCCCTAAGAAAACCATCAGTTCCTGACATGTAGTATGAATATGCAGTACAGAAATACACAGGACATATTTTTCACAGCATCCTGCTCCTGCGTTTTAGCCAAGATATGAAATTCCTATATTTATCCCTGACTGTTTTGCCAGCAAGATTATTGAACATCGTTAGATATGGACATACTATATCCACCAATATTTGTTCCTTTATCCTCTTTACTGTCATGAGTATTGCTGAGAAGAAAAATTGGGACAGAAAAAAATCTTTGATAAAAGACAAAATTTCTCCCGAGCTTTTGACAAGGCCTTGAGATATCTGTGATTCTTGAAGAAGCCTTTCACACTCACCTTGCTGTCTTGCATTGTAGAATAAAAGCATATTTCCTAAATTATATCATTTCAGTGTGCTAGTCATGCAGCCCTTTTTTTCTAGCTTTTCCTGTGGTTTGTAGCTTTCCCTTTTACCCACTAGTTGATGATAGTGTTTTGATAATTGTTTTTTACAGTTCCGTTGCTGAGGCCAGATCAGTGCCTTTTGTATGTACAGTAATTCTGTTCTTTTTCTCAATGGCCTTTGAAAATGACTACTTGGGACATGATTGGGTTATTGCTTCTGGTATAACATCTGGGTACATTAAACAGCAAGTGCCGTTGCTGTTCCTCAGCATCCTTTCTTCAGATCCTTGTGTATTATCCCTGCAGATTGCACTCGCTGCACTCACTTCTGAGGAAAGGTGTCCAGCCTTTTGAATCTTTTTTTCTGACTCTCATCATGATTCTGCAATACTACCAAACCGCTGGATTTATACAGACTGTTTTTGTTTTTCTGCAAGAATTAGAAATCTTCACACCATCTTAATGTAAGGAAAACACATTTTGGAGGAAAAATGCTCCAGGCTTGTAGTTAACGGGTTGCCAGCAACTATTTGGCTTCATTTTGAATATGTGGGAAATGGTGTGACTTTCTGTTTGAAAGGCTAGAAATTGTAATGTTCTCCTGGGGTTTAATAAATGAATAGGAAAATGTCAGGGCAATTTTTATGAATATTATAAACTACACATGGAAGGTCAACTAAAAAGTGTACAAATAAATCAAAGGCGGGAGGGGTCCTTCTTATTTGTTCTTTTTTTGCCAGCTGCACTGCAGAAATGGAAGTTGTAGGGTGACCTGGGTCTTTGATTTATTTACTCTGAGAAAGGTTAAAGAAGACAATGTATGTTTATTTATATGTGCATTTGTAAATTAATTTCGGTAGAGTGGCCATCAAAATTCTGTTTCAAAACAAATCTCATTGGAACCTTAGAGAACACGGAAGACAGTATTTGAAGCAGGATGTTGACTGAATGAGAATTCAGCTGATTAAAATCTTAGGTCTTAATAATTTAAATCACTGAAAGTCATTCACACTTGCTTTGCACCCCAGACCTCTACCCACAGACTTGACAGTGGGAAGCCCAAGAAAGGCACGGTGCTTGTGATGACACAGGTGAGATCTGTGCCTTTTAATGAAGAAAATTTTGCCAAATGGCTGAAGAAACAGCTGCAAAACCCCTGAGCTATCAACCATGGTTTGGACTGTCAGGAGTGACAGCAATGGCGGTGCAGCAGCAGGTATTGTATGAAAGCAGGATGGAATAATTGCTCCCTCCATCCAAAGACCATGACTCAGTTGTCTTCAATAAACTGTTCTAATATTTAAAACTGTATATATCTAAAAATAAAAAAAACACAAGAAAACCTGATGCCTGGTAGGAAACTCATATGACGTTTGTTTCCTGACATCTTTCTTTTCTGGTAGGTATAAAAAGAAAACACAGGCTTTGCTGGTTTTTGCCAACATATGGCTGTGATCTACTGATAGAATAGGGAATACAGAGGCTGGGGAGTAGGATTATATTTTTTTTTCACTTGAGGATCTGCTAATTAGTCCTGCAGTTTAGCCAAGTACGGTGTTGATACTACTGCCTCCATCATTTCATATGTTGTAGAGCCAGTGAGCGTTAATGTTAGAATTTAAAATCTTGTCTTAACTGGCTTGGTAGAGAACAAAACCAGTCTCAATACAGATGAGAAGCATGCCCTTTGGGTAATATTTTTACATGCATTTTAATTTGTAATCATGTCCATCCAAATCCTTGGATGTGTTTCTAATTTAAAATATTTTATAAACAACGTGTTTACAACAAACCAAACTATTATTCCTGCTACCTCCTACTGACAAATGGCCACCCAACTATTGAAAAAAATTGGAGGAACAGCACATCGGGCAAGTACTTTTTGCATTATTTTATTTTAAATCTGCCAGACCAGGCTCTGATGGAGCACAAAAGCATTGTATCTGAGCCAAGAGTAATGACGGGGGAAGGCAGGCCCTTCAATTTAGCAGGGCTCAAGTCTAAGCAGAATTGTGAATAGCAGTCAGCTTCTTTGCTACATAGAAATGCAATTGGACTCTGTAGCAGATTGTACAGAGGCACTAATCGTGATAATCACAACAAAATCTGACAGATACGATTGCAAGGTGACCAATTGCATTTTCCTCATGTGTGTAATTTCATAGAACCACAAAATCACAGAATGTTTGGGATTGGAAGGGACCTCAAAACATCATCTAGTCCAACCCCACTGCCAGAGCAGGATCACCTACAGTAGGTCACACAGGAACACGTCCAGGTGGGTCTTGAATGTCTCCAGAGACGGAGACTCCACAACCTCCCTGGGCAGCCTGTGCCAGTGCTCCGTCACCCTCACAGTGAAAAAGTTTTTCCTTATCTTTACACGGAACCACCTACGTACGCTTCAGCTTGCTCCCATTGCCTCTTGTCCCATAACTGGACATCACTGAGAAGAGGATTTCTCTAACAAAGTGAATTGAAAGGATGTTTATAACATTGTTCTAAGTGCTTCTGTTGATTTTTCTGTCCTTTTTTTGGTAGACTTTGACCATTTCATGATGCACAAAATATTCAATGATTCAAATATTTTGCAGGCCTCCTTTAGAATATGCGAGGACTCAGTTCTTCCTCCATCTTATTCAGACTAAACATTTAATAACAAACCACATAAAATTCCTACTTGGGAATTTTAGCAAGGGAAATTGGTTTACAATGTCCTTCTCACACTTTATAAAGAATTAATTTAAATCTTCTAAGGCTGGATGCACCATATGTCATTTGTTTATTTTGTCTGAAACAAGTGCCTGAATGTTTGTTTGCTTCTTAGCTTTATAGAAACAAGCACTTCCATTAAATTCTTTATAAAAAAGAGTTTACAATCCTTGCATCATTTTATATCTTCATAATTGGCTAAGACCATCTGAAAATTCAAAGCAGCTGAGGGAACAGACTTGCAGCCAGAAGAACCAGAGAGATGGGACTGTGGTTCTTTTCTGAGGTATGTTGAATAACCACAATAATTAACTTAGTATTTCTCAAGTTATTTTTTTTTAAAGCTTACAAGCACTGGGGGGAATAACAATCACCCGGAATGCATGAGCATTGAAATTAAACCGTGGACGTCAGAATGGGAGATGGAATGTCTTTGTCCTTCTTAGTGCCAGAGGACAGACTGTACATTTTGCCCAGAGGTCTTGGGGAGGACCTCTCTTCCTACCAAGTCCACCGCAGAGTCTCCTGTGTGGTGAGGCTTGGCCTCATGCTGCTCTGGATGGAAAACCGCCCTCAGAACTAGAAAATCCCGAGACACTGTTGGTCAGTGCCCTCTGCATTGCTCCAGCTGCATCTTGCAAGCCCTTTTCTGCCATTAGGTTGTGTCTGCTGGATGCTCCATGGGATTGGTCCAAGTAAACTGCTCCAGGGAATGGTCAGCCCTCTCCATTGCAGGAGGAGGACCACAAGGTGTAATGTACAGTGTAGAGACTCATGAACCATCTCCTACATGGTTATGGCAGAGCAGCCAGTGTAGGGGAAACTGATGATTCCTGGGGTGGCTGTTGGTGATTCTTGAATAAATTTGCCCTGTGTTTCTCGGTTAATTTGGGTGGGGAAGAAGACACAATATAACATGGTGATGTTGCAGAAAGTGGCAGAGGGAGGGATACAGGGTAAAGACTGGGCAGGTTCATATGGGGAAGACAGACTCCCAATACAAACAGTACTCGAAAAGAATACAAACACATGTATGTTTATATATTCTAATATATAACACATATTGAGTTTTGAATTTAGTACTGATTTAGTATTAAACTTAGTACTAAATCAGCACAGGGTGATTTAGTACTCCCCTTCTGAATCTGGTTTGGAGTTCACTGTTTCCCATGCCTGGCTGTTTTTTCCCTGGGAACACACTTCTCCTTACTGTGTTGCAGCCCCATTAACTCCTCTACCAGCACTGTAGGGATCTTGGGAGAGAGACTGTAGAAAACTTACTTCCACCCTCAACATCTGCAAAGCCTTCTGGGACCAGGATTGAGCAATGAATGTTGTGTTTTCACCTACCCACAGCCTCTTACCCTTAAAGTATGGGAGAGACTGAGTTAGGAAGGCAGGAATTACACTATAAAGACACTAATCTCTCTTTGACAGAAATAATCACTACTGAACACTGTAAGAGTCAGTGTATGTATATGCAATTATATATATAATTTCATTTACCAATGCAAACAACAGACCACAACTCACCCATTTCCTGGTTTGTATCAGGACCAGTGTGGCCAGCAGCAGCAGGGATGTGATTCTGCCCCTGTGCTCAGCACTGGTGAAGCCTCCCCTCGAGCCCTGTGTGTAGGTCTGGGCCCCTCCCTGCAAGAAAGACCCTGAGGGGCTGGAGCGGGTCCAGAGGAGAGCAACGAGGCTGGGGAAGGGACTGGAGGGAAAGTCCTGTGAGAAGAGGCTGAGGGAGCTGGGGGTGTTCAGCTGGAGAAGAGGAGACTCAGGGGGGACCTTCTCACTCTCTGCAACTGCCTGAAGGGAGGGTGCAGTCAGGTGGGGTTCAGGCGCTTCTCCCGGGCAACGAGTGACAGCACGAGAGGGCACGGCCTGAAACTGCATCAGGGGAGGTTTAGGTTGGATCTCAGGAAGCCCTTCCTCATGGAGAGGGTGCTCAGGCACTGGGATGCACTGCCCAGGGAAGTGGTGGAGTCACCGTCCCTGGAGGTGTTTAAGGAGAGGCTGGATGTGGCACTGAGTGCCATGGCCTGTCCAAAGTGATGATGTTGGGTCATAGGCTGGACTTGATGATCTTAGAGGTCTTTTCCAGCCTCAACAATTCTGTGATTCCATGATTTAGAGAAGACATTTTTAGGCATAAATATCAGTATTCATTCATTTTTATCAGATAGACCATAAATTTTTAACATATTAGGACTGTAACATTCTCTGTGCTTGTACTGGACCAGTTAAAACTTCTTTATTAACAGGTTTTGAAATTCCTTATGAAGACTTACTGTAGGCTAAAGGCAAAGCATGGATAATATTTCAGTCAGCAGGAACAAAGCTTTTCAGAATTGCAGGTCAGACTGAAGCATCCTGGAGCAAAAGGGAATGATGTGGAATGCTGAATCGACTGCTACCTGCAGAGGCAATCTTCGGAAGATCAACTTTTATGCCAGACATCCTCTGATGCCATGATGTCTTGAAAAACCACTATGACAAAGTGAAGCCCCAGCAACAAAAGTCACAAAAGATACAATTTTAGTGTGATTTTGGAAGAGAACAGAAGTAATCTGGACCATTCTGAGGAACTGCACTACAGAGCTTGTTCATTTTTTCCACAGTAGAGCAGAAATACATGAGCCTATGGCAGGGAATTAAAGGAATGTTCACTAATAACTGGGATTCAATTTAAATAATGAAGGGGTGTAAAAAATGTATATGACTGGAACGTACAACTGCAGAAGATTAATAAAAAAAACATTAAAAAGAAAATAAAAGCCAATACAAATTCTACAGGCAGTACATTCTTGGCACCATCGTCTAGAAGGTAAATTAGGAAAGGTAAACCATTATGTGATGAGGATGTTAAGTAGGCAAAGGGGAATGTAGGTATTGAAAATAAAAACAAAAACCTTCAGGGATATGAGCTAAGAAATGTACACAAGAGCTACAGGAAGAAGGAAACATTCAGAGTCAAATGATTGTGGTTTCTCCTTCGTCTGGAGAATTATACAGTGTTCTCCTGACTCCAAGTAGGCATTGCATCAAAAATGTTAAAAGGAGAGGCTGTGTTTTCAGCTTGTGCTTTATAGGTAGTAAAGCATTTTCTTTTTGGTACAACAGAGGCAAGGGCAGGTTCGCTGACAGTTTGAAACAATCTGCAATTTGTAATTTTATTCTAGAACTCCTGGGTTAGAAATAATCTCCTATAAAGGCATGGGGAACATGTTTTTGGCTTTTGCAGAGGGAGTAAGGGGAAGTACACTAGAAGACCTCGCCTCATGTATATCACAAGACCGGAATGGTTGCAGCTCATTCAGTTTCTTTCATGTGGCAACTTGTCTGAATAGGAGCTGGGCAGGATTGAGGTTTACATGGTGCCACTCAGTAGTAAAGACTCTGTGCACTGCCCCAGCGATTGCCTGCAGGGGATTCAAAAAGGCCAAAATGCTTTTGTATTGAGTCTGTGTGCCTGAGGCACATCTCTAAATGTCTCTGTTCTTAGAAAATTTGCTTGTATGAAATTCAGCTTTTCGCAGGAGCAGGATTGTGGGATTTCACAGACACTGCAAGGACAGTGGTGGAGCATGGCTGTGTGCTGCCATGGGCATCCAGCAAAGCCGCAGCTGCACGTTTGTAACTTAAATCTTCATGACCTGTTGCATTATCTCCTGTGGCAGATAGCGGGAATAATTTTGCACCATCTGAATTCACATATCATGTAATCACAGAATTGTAGAATCATAGAATGTGTTGGGCTGGAAGGGATCTTTAAAGGTCATCTAGTCCAATCTCCCTGCAGGGAGCAGGGACATCTTTAACTAGATCATAGATATGCGGTAGGTATAAACCCCCATATGTACATTACCTTTGTGAACCAAACCAGTGTATGTGCAGTGTTTCAGCAAAACATTCCCTTTGGCACAAATAGTGCCAATTTACAGAAGTGTTTAGGAGCTGCAGGTTATAGATAAACACTAACTGGGATTTCAACAGTGCTGGTGTTGGTTGCGAGCCTAAAACCCAACTGTCTTCAGTTCCTAATTACCTTTGTTATATGGGTCACAGGGATTCTAAGGATCCATACACACAGTAGGAAAGAGTTTCTTGAGTGCATACGCAGCAGTTCAAAGTGTACAAGTTCCTAGGCAGAATTTGCAGCTTCAGATAAGCCTGGCTTGAAAGAAAGGTACAATACATACAGGCAGGAAGAGTTTGTGCAGGGTGCAGGCACCACTCTGCAGACCTGCTAGTTATTAGGTTTGTTTTGCTAGAAGTTTAAATTGGAGATGCAAAAGCCAAACAAAAACATGAAAAAAGGAACAGCCGAAAGGTATACAAATTAACTGCAAAACCAGACTGAAATTCACTGATTTTGATGGCAAGGAGAGAGCCCCATGGTGTACACGGTCTAAACAAGCTGACAGATTGCAGCTGGCAAAATCTTAAGGTGATTTTCCATTTACAGATAAATTCTGGGGTTTAAATTGTTTTTACCAGGACCATATTCTAGTCCCACTGTTCAAAACAAATATGCCCTTTTTCCTGCACACCATTCATGGAAATATTAGTGGGAATCTATTCTGGTGTCAAATGCATCCTACAGTGTAAATGCAGGTACAGTTCTCTGCTCTGTGGAGAGCCTGCATCTGCTTGTACACCACCATGTGCTTTTCAGTTTTGCTCTTTCCCAGTAAATAATGTGCCACCTCATGTCTTAGCAGAGAAACTTCCTTTGGTTTGTTTTCCTTTTGTTTATAGTTAGCTGTTATCATGGATTACCTCAATGGGTGAAAAAAGTGGCTTTCTTTCAAGGATTGTGTTGGAAAGTAGTCTGTAGGAAGTACTACAGGCCTTGGTGTCCTGCCAGTTCAGCACATTGAAGTGACTGCTTTCTCTTCGATGGGAAATCCTACTTCTTATTCCCAGAGGGTTGCTTTAACACTTAAACTTTTTTTTTTTTTTTAATAAATCTGAGAGTCTGAATTATATCCTTGTGGTTGGGAAAAAAGACATTTTACTAGGGAAGCAACTTGTTACGACCTTAGGTAAAATGCCAACTGCAATAAAAAGTACTTTCAAGTGTCATTTATATATTAAACAAGATTTAAAGGGACACTAAAAAATAGCTGGCTATGTTTGCCAAAATGTGTATAGATTTTTATTCTCAGAGATAATGAGGTAAAATGGAGCTTGTCTCTTTCAGACTAATGGTTTGATTTTTGCGGTCAATTCACACTCAGTGGGAGCTTTTTCAAGTAAACATGATAAACCTGAGCTCTAAAATCAGACCTCATTATACTCCAGAGGTTTTTCTAGTTTCTCTCCAATGCAGAAGCTGGATTGTAACAACTGAGCTTCACAACAGCTTTCCTCTATTTTTTTTGCAAGGAGTTCACAAGGTGTTCTCATTTACAAAGAGGGTGGGTAGGAGGAAAATGAATGAAATCCAAGGGAAGTCTGGGGATCCCAGAAGTGCGTCTACAGGGGACACATATTTTTTTCGACATCTACTCAGTAGATGCCATGGAAGAAAATAAGGATTAAGACTTATTTACTGCCCTTCTTGTGCAAAACAACGTCTTTTTAAATGATGGAAGGGGGTCAGTCCTTGCTATAGGGAATCTCTGGTATTGTGCTGCAGCAGCAAATGCTGAGGCCGTTCATTCCTTGTTCTCTGGAGATGATTGGTAATGAGCCTTGTTGCCTTGAACAAAGAAGTCAGGAAACTCTCAGCTGTATCATAAAACAATTAAAAAATCTCTGAAATATCTCTTTTAAGCCTTTCTTTAACCACACTACTCCCAAGTCTCTTCTTACAAAACAGTCCTAATTGCAGAGTCCTGCTGTCATTGTTTGAATGACGTAAGTGCCAAGTAAGCCAGAAGTTGCCCCTTCGAGTTTTCTGTTCTGAGTCTGAAGCAGAAGCAATGCAATGTTAAACCAGTGAACTCTCTTTTTTTGAAGTCTTCTTCTATTTATTATGTATTAAATTCCATAAATAAAGAGGAAGCTAAGAAACCTGCATGCTAACAGCACTATCTGTAGTCTAAACAAAACTGATGTCAAGCTATATTTATTTCTCCGGAAGAAAAAAAACCACTCTGCCATTCTGTTGTATAATGCAGTCTTATGAAGGATGGTGGAGCTTTTGAACTATACATAAACAAGCTGAGATGGGAGGAACTGCTTTTATATTTTTTGGATCTCAACTTTGTTACCTGTTGCCTCAGCAAGAAGGACCAACACAAATAACAGTTCAAGTCCAGAAATACCAGAAAGAAGGAAGAGGAAGGAAATGCTGTTGTTTAATTATGTGTTTGTCCTTTTTCTCTAATACTCCTCACCCACACGCAGGAAGTTAGTTTTAGTTCGGAAGCAAGAAATCCTCAGACGTAGTTCAAGGTCATGACTATATAATGAGATATCTCTTCCTTCACATGCTCCCATCTCTGCAGTTCACTTCTTCCCTTTGGCCTTTCCAGCCATTTATAAGGTTTTTCTCTAATTCTTCCTGACAGTTATTCGTCAAAACTCTGCTTGAATTCAAGGTCTGTTCTGTATTTCAACAATGGCTGTTGTAGGCTGCACTGTGCACTGAGTTACACACAGGACACTTATCTTTTGAGGAATTTTATAATTAGAAATCACTTGAGTCCAGAAAGCAGACTTGGGAGTGGGTCTGCCTCTAATTAACTGAAATCTTTTTGTTTCCTCTTTCACATACAAAGCAATTTTTGTTCACCTTTCCCCACACTGACATAGCACAAATTCTTCATGCCGGAACATTGGATTTTACTCTTTTGTCCTCAACAATTTAACAAAAAAAACGAGGCTTGGGAAGGGTGGCACACAGGCATTGCCATGCTCAAAATGTTTGCAAAGCTGTGGAGAGAATATGGGTTCATTCCTGGCAGAAGCTTAAGAAATCATTTGATTTGGTGCTTAAATAAAGCAGAATATACAGCTTCTACACTTCTGCATGAAAACCATGTTGGTCTTAGCTGTATTTTCAGCTCCAAGTAGATGTACTAGAAAACATAGAAAAAGTTAGTCATACTGCATCAAAAGGTAGCTACTCAGTGTATGTATTCCATTATAACCAGACAAAAAAAAGAAAAAAAAGACGTAGCGAAGAAAAGAGAAACGCACCAAAACATAGAAGCAAGAAGAAATAGTTTTTCATAACAAATGCTGGTGAGAGAAATAGGAAATATCACAGATTAGGAAAGTATGATGCTTTTGAATACATAATATGAATTTGTATTAGCAAAGTACTGAAATTGTGAAGAATAAACTCAATGGGAAAAGGCAGATGGTTTGAACATAGTGTGTAATTTCTCCTGGTCCCATACATAGAAGGCCTGTGTTACTTTTACACTGTTTAATAAACCAGGATGGAAGTCTGGGCTCTGGCCCTGAGATCATTACAGATGCACTTCACCCATGTGTCCCTTGGCTCCGTATCTCTCTGAGTCCTTCATAGTGTCTTTTCAGTCTTGAACATAACTATTATTGTGTCTCATCTTCCATTCCTTCTCCAACTGCTTGAACTGAGATGAGGACTACGTTATGGGCCACTGGTGGTGTATCCTCATCCCATGACACTAGAGGTGTGCATTTCTTTCAGGATGTGAGGGCATCCAGGGTTCTTGAGGGTCCCAAGTCCTACAGGGGAACACTGAGGGACTTTGCTAAGGGCAGGGAACCACACAGGGTCCAGTTTTACCCACACTCTTCTCTGGGAAATGACAGCTGGCCTGGACTGAGAAGGGTTGGCAGTGAGTCAGAACGACTGATTAACAGTCCGGCACGCAAGTTTGATCCCTGACCCTTTATCATGTACTGATACAGACACAGCATAAATGCCTTTTAATTGCAAAAAAACCGTAATTGACCGTTTGACTGTACATCAAAAAATCACTCAGTGAATGACGACATGTCGTTTTTGGCACTTGGTCATCACAATTCAGCACAAGGACTAAGAGCACAGATGATTTTTGCTGTTGCATTTATGTTTGTCAGCAGGAAAGGCTTGGCAGTTTAGAGGTGAAGTCCTGTACCATTTACCCCACTGTCTTCATCCGGAGCCTGTCCCAGCAGGCCTGCAATGTTTAGGAGGAATTTTCCTATTAAATCCAATGAGGTTGGGAACTTACCGTGTCGTCACTGCACAAGAAGTACATTTCTTGTTCAACAAGTGTTTGTTTTGTTAATCTCAGATGAGTGAAAATAAAGCAGAAGCATGTTTTCTTGGCAGAATAGAACTTGATAAGCTTGGACACAGTCAGCAATCAGCCTTTGTTAGCAAGAGTTTTTTTCAATACAGTGCTTCTCCAGGTGAGAGCTAACCCATGGTTTTCTGTCAGGCAGATTCTGAGAGCACTGAATTCATGTACATTTTCCACACCTCGCAGTATGAATGAAGAAAGTATTATTTTTGGCTCATGCGAACAAAATTTAACTCCTGCTATTACCATTTAGGAAGGTGCTTCTTCATATGCAGAGAGAATAATTTGCTGAATATGAAAATGCTGACACATTTCAGTGTGTGCATCCTCTTGTTACCTTTGGCACGAAAATTATTCCAAGATTTGGAATGGAGCTGGAGAGGAAGTGCCTTCCTTTGCACAATCCCTATTCCCTGACCAGAGAGTTCTCTGATAATGAGGGATGTTTGAGAGATCATATCAGATCATCACTCTTGGCAGGACTTCTTGATGATGCCAAAAAAAACAAGACTGGAAAATTGCTAAAATCAACAGGATCTTGCCTTAATATTGGAAGTGCTCACCAAAAGTCCAAGTCTGCTAGCACTGGAGGTGAAATGCTGTTACCCACACAACAAGTGAAGCAGGGGTATTTCAGCCCCAATGGGTTCTATAGAGTAAAGCCTGACAGCTCCTTCTGCTGAGGCAACACTCAGGGCCATTACTTGGTCCACTCAGATCAGGACAGTGAATAAATTGATTGCAGAATAAAGGCCAACAGACAATGGCCAAAAGTCAGTGGGAGCAGACCACGTATACCATCACAGTTCAGTATAAAACTTCTTTTTTGTGTGAAGGTTGAAAACTTGAAAAACTGAAACATTGCAGAAGCATGACCATGAGCCAAGCACTGTGCCCTTGTGGCCAAGAAGGCCAATGGCATCCTGGGGTGTATTAGAAGGGGGGTGGTTAGTAGGTCGAGAGAGGTTCTCCTTCCCCTCTACTCTGCCCTGGTGAGACCCCATCTGGAATACTGTGTCCAGTTCTGGGCCCCTCAGTTCAAGAAAGACAGGGAACTGCTGGAGAGAGTCCAGCACAGGGTAACTAGGGTGATGAAGGGAGCGGAGCATCTCCCTTGTGAGAAAAGACTGAGGGAGCTGGGTCTCTTTAGTTTGGAGAAGAGGAGACTGAGGGGTGACCTCATTAATGTTTACAAATATATCAAGGGTGAGTGTCACGAGGATGGAGCCAGGCTCTTCTCGGTGACAACCAATGATAAGACAAGGGGTAATGGGCTGGAACTGGAACATAAGAGGTTCCGCTTAAACTCGAGAAGAAACTTCTTCTCAGTGAAGGTGGCAGAGCCCTGGCACAGGCTTCCCAGAGAGATTGTGGAGTCTCCTACTCTGGAGACATTCAAGACCCGCTTGGACACATTCCTATGTAGCATAATCTAGGCATTCCTGCTCTGGCAGGGGGATTGGACTTGATGATCTTTCAAGGTCCCTTCCAATCCCTAACGTTCTGTGATTCTGTGATTCTGTGATTCAATAAGGGTTCTATTCCCACCTCCTTGCCAGTCTTCAAATCACTCCTAATGTGATCATTCAACACTGAATCACTGGAAGGAAGATTTTGGGGTTTGTCCATTGATGCAAAACATCTTATTGTAAAAGATCCGTGCTGGATGATGAGGTTTGTTCTCATTCTCAGAGAGTTTGACATCTTTGTCTCCTGAGAAAACAGAATTAATCCCCTAAACCACAAAAGTAAATTTTCCAAAATTCAATTAAACTACAGTGAAGCTCTTCAGAGTTAAATTTTGTACGTAATCAGGCTAAAAAAAAAGATGCTGACCAAATATGTACTGTAATAGACAGTTACTGTCAGTCACTGCTCGGAAATAAGTAATGCATTATTGCTGAGTGGCAGAGGTCATGTACACCCACTACCCATTGTTACTCTAAAAAGGAGCTGTTGGTATCAAATGAGACTTCATTTAAAGGTTACTGGGTTTTAATTACCCAGAAGTGAGAGACGCATGTTAAAAAAAAAAATTCATAAGCAGACAAGGTCTTCATGTTTTGGGGAGGGCAGAAGGGCTGTGTGTCAATCAGCTACAGCCCTGCCACTTAGTGTGGAATCTGAGATCTCGGTGATAACAGTGTGAATAATGTTTCCTTTGCTCCCTCTTAAATCCATGCAAGAAGCACATTTTGAACTATAGGATTTAACTATGGCCACTTTTTTTTTGACAGAAGCTGAAGGTCAGCAGCATTAAACACCTCTTGTCATCCAGCCTGAAGAACTGTAAATACAGAGTAAAATCAGTGTGATTCTGGGTTCTGGGAACTCTTGCTGCCCAGTCCATATCAATAGGGAAAGGAAAAGTGATCAGCCAGTTGGCTGCTTTATCTGCCTGAGAGTCCAGGCTGGGTTGTGGCCACCAGAGGCCAGGAGAGGTCTGAGCCCCAGATCTTCTCCATATACTACGTTTTCAGGTCTGATCAGTGCAGGCCTGAAGGGATTAATCTAGCTTGACAAATTAGTTCATAGATTATAATTTTTATATTTAAAATCTTGCATTATGATTCTAGAAAGAGAAGAATTAGAGATCTGTGCCTTTGAAGAGTCCTAGCATGCACTGGTTGGAACTGGATGCTGTGTTATGTGGAAACTGTGCTATGGGATGCTGACCAGAGGACTGCAGTATCCCAAGAAGTAGGTCTCTGTGGACTCCTTGGCTCTGGCTGGGCACAATCTTACCATCATTTTTTGAAACTTGTAAATCTCCCAATATTTTTGTGATCTAAAAGAGATTTTGTTTCAGTAAATCAGCATGAACATGGCGAGTCTTGCATTTCTTATACACACAAAATTCCGGTTCTGTCACTGAACAGGAAATACAGTTGGACACTTCTCATTATTAACAAGCTTCTTTCACAAGACTGTGCAAATGATTATGTGAGATCACAGAAACCCATCAGCTAGATGACAACCAGACCACCGAGTGAAGTTACTGTCTCACATATTCTAACATGATTGGGTGATCCTAAAGTCACTATGCAGTTGGTGAGGTTGGCCAGCAAATAGTACCTGCCTTGGTAAAAATGACACACCTATGCACAACCATATTGTTTTCTGAGTGCTGTGTGTTGTCCATCTGCAGCTTATTCCTTGTCTCAGTTTGAGCTATGCAAAGAGTTTCAAATGGTGCCCTTTCATCCAGAGAAATCTGATTGCATTCTTACTTCATTGGATGCAGCCTTTCTTGATCATGTCTCGCGCAGCAAGAATTTTCATGGCTTCATTATACCAAAAATACATTAAAATGAAATGCATTGCTCGTCCATCATTGCTGGCTCTGCAATAGCTTGTGTTTTTCATGGAGACTTCTCATGACATTTTGGTAGTACAGGAGACAGAACAACTGGCAGCTGAGGTGCCATTCCTCTCCCATTTCCTTCAGTCATTTACTGTTTTGTAAATTCAAGCCATTGCCCTGTACTTTGCCACAACGCACCTCTCACAACAGTACACAATATTTGCCTTCTGATGGATTTATTTCATGACTCCATCAATGCCATGGGTCCTGCAAAAGAGAATGGAAAAAGATGACTTTGTGAGAGTTGGCTGCAAACTAGTCAACAGGGAAATGGCTTCCCTCATGCTCCAGTGCCTTTGTATGACAGTCACTCACCTTAGTTCCATCTATTGATAACGTACTTTTTTTAGTTCCCATGAAAGAGAGACAAGGCAAAGGTGATGTAGTAACGAATTTTGCATTATGGTAGATGAATTTATGGGTGAAAGCTTTCTCTCAGTTTAAACACACTTCAAATACAAGTAGCCTGAAATACTGTTCTGGCAACGGAATTCAAGAACAGTTTTACAAAATTCCCTATTTTAAATTACGCGTTTAACTGATGGAGAAGATACTGAGCTTGAAAAGTATATACAGGTTTAATTTTTTGTGTTGTTTTCCAGCATTACACTACTATGTGCTTACTAGAAACCAGAATGTATACTGTAAACAAAATCAGTTAATATGAATAGTAAATGCATTATCTTCTCAGAAAAGAGATAAAATTAGGCTTTGACAAGCTTACCTAGGTTTGAGGATCTGTTTCTGCTCCCATGCAATTCAACTGGCAAAAGTCCTCCTGATTTCAGCCATGTAGGACCAAGCCCAGAGACAACAGAGGAGCAAAAGTCTTTTACAAAACAATGGAAATATGATCAGGACACTCATCTGGTCTCTCAGTGAATGGAACAAAAACAACAGGTGAAAGCTTGATCTTTCAGGAAAAAAAAAAGGCTGTTTGGAAAAGGATACATCCAGTGAAAGACATCACACTTAACAGGAAAAAGTTGTGCATTATGAAAGAAAAACTGTCTGCTCATAGTTAGCAGGACACCAGTATCTGGGAAGCTGAACTTTGGAAATGAGTGTGGAGTGCTCTGAACACTACATAATAAATAAAGTGGAGTGGAGAGGGGCTAAATGCATTCATCCTTTAGGATGGAGTCCTCTGTTGCTTTGGGAACATGTCAGGTAGTGCCTGGGAAAAAACACTTAGGAAGCTTGAGGAATGCAGTGAAATTTGTTCCTTTTGTATCCTGTAAGAGAAAGATTATTTCTTTTTTTTTGAATGCTCGTTGTTTCTAAGGTCTGTTAAGTCTTGTTTTTTTGTCAAAGAGTTTCCTTTGTTCTGCATCTTAAACAACCTAAAACAAAGACCTCTTGTTCCTTTTGGGAATCTGTTCCCCTCTCAATGCAAAGCTGTTGTGGGAGTCCAGTTTCTGCAGACTTCCTAAGTGATTTAAAACAACCCCAAACATTATGATCTTGAATATGCTTTCCCTTCTACATTTTAGAAGGGGGGAAGGTGTTATTATTGCAGACAGTTTAAAACCATAACAAAATATGGGCTCCGGTTTAATTTGAGAACGGAAAACGAATGGTATTGTAAAGCTTAATGTTTATAGGAAAGAATGCTTTTCCTTTTCAGCCTTTTTCTTAAGTCTGAAATTTGAAAGAGGAAGTTCAAAAAGGATATACACATTAGTTCCTACTTGGTTATTTTCCATATGTGAGGTCAGTAGATTTCAGGGGATTAGTCTGGGTTCCTCAACAGCTGAGAAGTTTTGAAATCACCTTCCTGAGGTTTTGAAGTAGGGTATTATAGTTTGCAAAGCAAAAGATCAGTTTGAGCAGCCTTCCTGCATTGCCTGTTTACTAAGAAAGTGAGAGTATCACAGAATCACAGAATCACACAGAATCACAGAATGTTAGAGGTTGGAAGGGACCTTAAAGATCATCTAGTCCAACCCCCCTGCCAGAGCAGGATCACCTACACTAGAGCGCACAGGAACGCGTCCAGGCGGGTTTTGAATGTCTCCAGAGAAGGAGATTCCACAACCTCCCTGGGCAGCCTGTTCCAGTGCTCGGTCACCCTCACAGTAAAAAAGTTTTTCCTTATATTTTTATGGAACCTCCTGTGTTCCAGCTTCCACCCATTGCCCCTTGTCTTGTCAGTGGACGCCGCTGAAAAGAGCCTGGCTCCATCTTCCTGACATTCCCCCTTGACATATTTATAAACATTAATGAGGTCACCCCTCAGCCTCTGCTTCTCCAAGCTAAAGAGATCCAGCTCCTTCAGCCTTTCCTCATAAGGGAGATGCTCCACTCCCTTCACCATCTTTGTGGCTCTACGCTGGACTCTCTCAAGCAGCTCCCTGTCCTTCTTGAACTGAGGGGCCCAGAACTGGACACAATATTCCAGATGTGGCCTCACCAGGGCAGAGTAGAGGGGCAGGAGGACCTCTCTTGACCTACTTGCTACTCCCCTTCTAATACACCCCAGGATGCCATTGGCCTTCTTGGCCACGAGGGCACATTGCTGGCTCATGGGCATCCTGCTGTCCACTAGAACCCCCAGGTCCCTTTCCCCTGCGCTGCTCTCCAGCAGGGCAGTCCCCAACCTATATTGGCACCTGGGGTTATTTTTTCCCAAGTGCAAAACTCTACACTTGCCCTTATTAAACTCCATAAGATTTCTCCCCGCCCAGCTCTCCAGCCTGTCCAGGTCTCTCTAATGGCTGCACAGCCTGCTGGTGTGTCAACCACTCCTCCCAATTTCGTATCATCAGCAAACTTGCTGACAACATTCTCTAATCCCACATCCAGATCATCGATGAATATATTAAACAGCACCGGCCCAAGCACTGACCCCTGAGGGACCCCACTAGACACAGGCATCCAGCCAGACTCTGCCCCATTGACCACAACCCTTTGGCTTCTTCCCTTCAACCAGTTCTCGACCCACCTCACTACTTGGTCATCCAGACCACACTTCCTCAGTTTACCTATGAGGATGCTGTGGGAGACGGTGTCAAAGGCCTTGCTGATGTCCAGGTAGACCATGTCCACTGCATGGCCACCATCCATCCACCTGGTTATATCTTCATAACAGGCTATCAGGTTGGTCAAACATGACTTCCCCTTGGCAAAGCCATGCTGACTGCTCCTAATAACCTTCTTATCCTTGATATGCCTAGAGTAGAGTGGTTTGAAATCAGAGATGAGTGTAATCAAAATAATTTACAGCATCTTCTAAAGCACATCCATTACGGTAGTGATTTAAAACTCATCGGAGTTTTAAATAACCAGCATACCTCTCAATAGCCTCAATACCTTGATACACTTACTCTTTCTGCACTGCTGATTACAGCCGAAACCTTTTGGAAGAGGATAATTTATTGTTTCAGGTGAATTTTCAGTATACCTAAACAAAAGGTCCAATTTAGTGGAGCCTGGTTTTGCAAGGAAAACCAGACAGGAATAAATACATTTAAAACCATTTTGTTATTTCAAGTTATTTTGTACATCACCATCTAAGTTTTTCAGTTCTACATAATATTTTATCTCAAAAGCAGCAGTATTTAATCTAGAGTTATAGGATCACTCAAAAAAAAAAAAAAATCCTCAGAAGGACTTTGTTCAGGTTACTAGAGTTGGAAATATTCACCATTCGGTTTCAAATATGCATTTCCCGACTTCAGTTTGAAGTTTAAGTGAAGGGTCCTGATCTGATATTACACTGGATTTTTTCTCCAAATCTGTAAGCAGACTTTCCCAAAGATTTGGAATTAAAAAGCAAACCTAACACAGAAGACAAGTGTAGAGAAAGATGAGGGAATGGCGGAAAATCTAGTTTCGCAAGTACTTTCCTGCAGAAATAAACTTAATACACATGGATGCGATGGAGATATTTTCAAGGGAAGCTTTGAGTTAATGGGTGGAATAGTTAATTTCAAAATAATTAATCTGAATGATTTTGAAGATGCTGAGGCTGGCAGAGGTTCTGCTGATGTGTTCTGTAAATCAGGCTCTTCATGCTGTTGACAAGGTGCAATCTGGGTTCAAAATAGCTTTGAGTGCTGAGCAGTGTCTGGTTCTGCTCCAGGAAAAACAGTGGCTGAGTAGCCTCAGTTGACAGTAGCTGTTTAGGAGCAAAATTGCAGCTTATTCCTTGTCTTCACAAGATAAACTGTATTCCTCAGATTCCGCTTTCTCTTATCATTATGCGGTTCATTTAACTGTGCAAAGAAATTGCAAGATTTTCCTGAGTCTTTTGGAGAAACCTTAAGCCTTACAAAAATCTCAGAGACTTTACACAAGAATTGAAACGCTATCAATCTGGTGGCAGATGGCATAGTCCTTTCTTGTGCTGGCTTTATTTGCTTATTTCCAGTAACACTGCTAAACTTAGGATGGGCTCTGAAAAGGTGACACTGACACTAAATTGAGGTTTTTTTTCTTTTTCTCCTGTTCCTTAATGAGCGCTGCTGAAACTTGCTCAGCTCACAGATGAAAAAGAGTTTCCTTGTAACAGCCCTGCCAGCATGAAAAATATTTCAAAGGCTCATATAGGAAGTCATGGGCAGCATTCACCTGCCATGTGTATGTTAGAAGCTGCCCTCTCAGGCTCAATATGCCTTCAGAGAAATGAAAGGAGCTCCTTCAGACAACGATTCACAGCACCTACCCTAAGACCTTTTTTTCTGGAACTTCCCTTAAGCTCTTGCTCCTCCTGAAGGAGGAGCCTCCTTGTTTCCAGGAAAAATGGTGATTGTCCCAGTGTCCAAACTTCTGTCCACTTTCTTCCAGCAAAAGAAAGGTTAGATGACAAAGTGATTGAGAGCGTAGAGCAGAGTGAAACCTGCAGAAATGCAATGGTGCTGCTTCCAGTGGCTGCAATCAGCTTTGAACCAGCCATGAAACCAACCCAGACAAAACTTCCAGGGTTTGGTCTTTGCTCAAGTAATGTTTGAATTGACTTTACTCACAGAGAGATTAGACAGTGGGTTTTCCAATATATGTATTTGGAAACTTTTCTTCGAGGTTAAAAGATTAATGCAGAATATCTAAACAAAACAAAAAAAAAAATCAATTTCCAGGTCAGTGTAAAAGATATGAAAGCAATTTTCTTTCCAGTTCCCAGATTCATCTGTACAAATGTCACATCATTGGCCCAGATAGAATTTTGGCCAGCCCTAGCACAAAGCTGCTTTTTTTTTTTTGGAAAGTGTACCTCACCTCCAGTTTCCATTCATCTTCACTGAAGAGAACAGGTTTTTTTGTGTCATTGCCATCATTGGAAGAAATGGCAGCACGCTGCAGAACTCTATAAACAAGTTTCATTAACCCAGTTTTGTCAGTGCAACAGCTGTCTCGCAGCCACACTCTCCTTACCAATGTCACTACTCCTATCACTCTAGTCTTCAAAGAAAGATAAAGATTTTTTTTTCCAAATAAACATTTGATTCCAGGAGATGAGTGTGTATATAGGATTCCACTCACTTCAAATCACGGTTTCACCTTGCATAGAGTAGGCTCATCTGTACAAACGCAGGTGTCACTGAGAGAATTAAAAGTACCCCATGGAATATCTTACGAGAAAAAGAAAATTTCCAGTATAAAAAAAAATACAGAAAATGTTTGTTATTTTTCTCTAAAACTTCTTCCTAGAGTCAACAAAGAAAGGCAAGTTCAGCAGTAATAGTCACAAAATTTACAGCTCTCTGTGTTCATAAGGGTATATTGTAAAGACTAGAGCTACTGGACCAAGTTACTCAGATGAAAAAATGCCTGGATAGAGTAAATTAAAAAGACTGAAGTTAAAGTTATGCACTACTCTAAAATGTTGCTCTGTTTGCCTTGGAACATGTTTCGAAACACCAGTGATGCATGATCATTAGAAGAAGATTTGACATTTCTCTTTCCACACAGTTCTGTTGGGTTCCAAAAACAGGTCATAGTCTGAGCACATTTTGAGCCTTTTTCATGAAGAGAAAAGCTAGATAAATTATGCACCGTAATCCCATCTAATACAAGTGTACTAGGCTGGTTTCTCCTCTAGTTGTAAAAGGCATCACATGCCTTTATTTCTAAATGGAGGACTGGATGGAAGAGACTTAGGAGGATTAGGTGTATATTAAGTGAAGAGATTTCCTCCTTGTGATAGAAAGGTTGAATGTTTATGCACAGCCAAACCAGAGCCAAATCAGTTTTTCTGTGAGTGAATCTTTGGATTCCCCCTACCCTTTGAACTTCAACCACTGCAATGTAGAGCCGTACTGTGATTATCTGTTATGTTCAAAGCAAAGGTTCCATCCAAAAAACTTTTTCCTACAGTTTTTGAAATTAGTTTGTGTGGAATCCAAATACAGAAAGAATATTGTTTAGGGAAAAGAGGCATTTTTGTGCACTTCTTTCTCCATAAAACTCACCCCAGATAACAAAATTCTGTTATTTGTTTACGTTTTCGAAGTGCATTAACGTATTTCCTGCCTGTGCTTAAAACATTGTTTTATTATGTTTAAATTTTCTACAACTTGTAAATCCTGATTATTACTTTAGATTCAAACGTTGTTAATTGCTTTAGATAGTTTTAGGCGCTCTGCACAGCCACTCTGTTAGAAACGTTTAAATCATGTTTACATAATTTTCTCACTCCACATGCAGACTTTCATCTGAAAATTCTTAAATTCTTCCGACTGGAAATTAAATATTATCTTCTGTGTTGTATTTTTTTAGGTTTACCTTTTCAAATGTTTAACTACTGCATGTGGTAATAATATAAAACATCAATCACTTATCAAAAATATTCACGGAAAATCTGATTCTGTGCTGAGCCCTATTTTGTCAGCAACTCTGGTAAATGTTAAATTTTGTTTTCTTAACTATAGCCAGGAAAATTAATGTCCACTTTAGAAATTCATTGGGAATATTTGTTCCATGAATTATATTTTGGTCACATTTCAGACGTTGTAATTAGTTACTGGTTAAACACTGCTATGCTACTCATATGGGCATTTACTCTTTCAAACGGGCTAGAAAAACACAATAAATTTACTTTAATTAAAAAATTATCCTGATATCTCCCTGTACTTGAGGCCAGAACACATCAATCAATTGGCAAATCAGTGAATACAGATTTTAATAATGATTTGGTTTGATTCTTTATGTTATTGAAGGGACAAACTAGGGGCAAACACTGTTGTTTGCACTCATACTGTTTAGTGTGCGTGCTCAGCTAATTTTATAGCTTTGGTGAGACCTTGGGAAATCTTCCCCTTGTATGACATCCTTATGCACAAAAGTGTGCTCTCAAAGTCAGTGAAACATTTGCCTGTGTAAAACTTTTTGATAGCTTGCCTAAGGGGGACTAATCAAGCTCCAGCTTGATAAATGCAGTAGCTTCAGTTAAAGAACTCACCCTTTGAATGACTTTTGGCGAATGTGAATGACTGTACTTATTTTCTTTTCTTGCTGAATTCTTCATCAACCTCCTTGACTGCTCAAAATCTGCTTTGGGCAGTGGTGCTTTGCTCTGAATAAGGGTAGCTACTGTCTTGTTTCCTCTGTCAAAGTCTCATGAAGAATTATAAACCTGTGGCCAACTGCTGCTGCTGGATCTCTCTGCTGGAAAGCCACAGGTGAGGAGTGAGCAAGAGATGCTTCCTTTACTTTCAGAGAAGAACAGTGTGGATGAGCTATATCATGCTTTAAAGGGACTGCTTGGGCAAGGGCATGAGCACACTTCAGTTGTGTTCACTGGAAAAATGTTCGGTTTTTTCCCTGCTCAGAGCTGCTCCTTCTCACTTCTCCTGTAGACAGTTGTTGCTCTCCCATCTCTCTGTTTGTGGCAATTCTATAATGTTTCATTCAAAATGTGTGAGTTTGGCAAAAGACCTGTCATTTAAAGTACTTCAGTCTAACTCTGATTTTCTGACTCTGTAGCTGGAGAAGGTTATCAGCTCTCTCAGTGAAAGTTCCCATCTCACTGGTGTTTTTTGTCAGGATATTTCTTCTCATTAATCTCTGCAAAAATCTGGCCTGTTGTCCCATGCTTTTGTTTGACAAAAATTGGTAATTCTTCCTGAGTGACTGGCACCTCTTTTTTAGGTTTGACTGGAAATAGAAAGATAACGAATTTTGGTAGCTTTATATTGGAAGTGTTATAATTGGGTAAATAAGACAACTCTTTATTAAAATAGATTCAGAGTCTTACACATGTATTTTTTATTGTTATTTGTAGACCTAATGGACTGAACAGTTACCTCTGTCCTTGGAGAATCCAAAACACACACAATTGTTGAAGAGCTGTCATGGTTCTCCCTCACAGGCTTTGGTGTTTCAGTTGATAAATTTTTTCAGATAAAGACTTGGTCTTCACTACAGGTATTTGTGGCTGTGCAAACAACACACCACAATTTAATTCATCTGTTTTCTGGAGTGTTTTGGAAAGCCCTTGTGAAGTGCCTTATTAGTATAAAATGATGATTAATTTTTATGGCTTCAGTGATGTTTATTTTGCTGCATAGTGTCTGTGTGACATAAGGGTTGTCACAGGCTTCCTTGCAGCTTTGTGAGTCCTTAGTGCTAACCGTGTTCTTGGGACCTATATGACATAAACATGGAATAAAATAAGGAGCTCATTTTGGCTGGAATTTAACTTAAAGAACATTGAGCATATAAATAGCCTCCTTTAAGACTATGGAAATACTCTCTGCTTTTAAACTTATAAACATGCTTAATTACCTTGCTAAAGTAGCTAACTAAATCAGTTACTTCAGCAATTCCGTGTATCAGGAATACAAAGAACGATGAAGGTGCCCTTTAAATGGATCCCGTAGCACCACTACACGTGGAAAAGACCGGGGAAACAGCCAGGCTGAAAATGCAGCCAAAGACAAAACATTCCTCCAGTGCTGTGTGGTAAGTGTTAGCTGAAGGTATTCAGCACCTCACAAGATCAGGCCCTGTGTGATTATATTGCTGTACAAACCAGTGGTAATAGATCCTTAAATAATAAAGTGAAAGGGGAGATAGGAAAGTTGGGTGGGAACAAAACTAACTCAGTGTGTTAGAAAGATTATTGTTCGAGTTCCCAGTATTTGATGGGTGGGTTCGCAGTACGGCAACTGAATTCAGCAGCAGTGTTGTTCTGGCCAGTGATTCGGTGGGAATGTTGACCTGAGCAACAACACCGTGGTATGTACAACTCAAGTCAGACACGTCTCTGATTTCTGACCACTTTTTTCTTGGGTGGTGTTTATTTTCCTCCCAGAAAATATGGTAATATTTGGATTTATTCAAGCTTATGGCAGTCTTGTACTGCTTATTCTAATGCGTCTTATTGAACCTGACCCACGCGTTATCCCTTCGTGTAAATAACTCATTTAGACCTAAGCCCTAAACCCTCTGCTTAAAGGCTGAGTGAGCTGGACCAAAGGAAAACACTATGTCCTCACAGGGAGTGGAGCACAGAACAAAAGTTCTTTGACCTTGAAGTAGTGCTTACCACACTGTGTAGCACTGCTTCTGTGTGGGGGGTGCACGTACAACTTGTCTGCTGTTTCTTCCTTTCTGGAGTCCTGTGTGGAGGAGCAGCCTATGTCAGGGCTGCTGTGCCAGTGAGCACAGACATGGCAGGGCACATGGAGCTCGACTGTAAAATCATAGAATAGTCTGTGTTGGAAGGGACCTTTAAAGGTCATCTGTTCTAACCCTCTGCAGTACGAAGGGACATCTTTAATTAGGTCAGGTTGCTCAAAGCCCCTTCCAACCTGACCTTAAATATTTCCGGGGATGGGGCTTCTACCACCTTCCTGGGAAACAAGCTTTAGTGTTTCACCACCACCCTTGCTGTTACGAATTTCTTCCTTCATCTAGTCCAAATCTACCCTCTTTTACTGCTTGTTGTGTCACAACATGTCCTGCAAAAAAAATTGTCCTCCTTCTCTAGAATGTTACTGCAAAGAATTTTATAAAAATATGAAGAATAAATACATTTTTCAATTCCATTTAAAAATTAGATATACTTACAAGCTATTGACCTTTTCCCCTGTTCTTCAACATAGTGCCTCATACATCAGCAGCGATGTCGTTCACCTTTTTCTGAGGTTTTTCTAATACATGTTCACATAAGATGGCAGAAAGTGAGTGTGACTCTTCATTTCTTTCCTGTAGGTTTTTGTTCATTAATGGGTCTGGGTGTTAACTGTTAGCGTAGTCCTTACACATGGATCGCCATGGAGAAACCACTCCAACAGTTAAGCAAAAAAGAAAGAAAACAAGGAACTTGGTCAGAATGGCCTACAGGAAGTTTTTTTGTTCCCTGCCAGAAATACACTCTTTGTAGAGGGAATGAGTGATAAGTATTGTAGTTTGGATTCTCCCAGTGAGAGAAGTATTTTTTTTTTTTCCTACAGAGCTGTAGGAATTACCTCTCTCAGGATAGGACTTTTTTAATAGTAGATATAAAAGATAAATTACATCACAACCATTTTTCAGGTAAACTTTCTTCCCTGTTATAAACTGTGACTGTTATCAGGCCATAAGTAATGCACCTTAGAGACACTGAGTCAAAGCAGTAATATTATTTGTACTTCTGTTGTGATGCTTGGCATCCCCAGGCAGAATTTAAGCTTTTTTTAGTCTAGACACAATACATGTACACAATAGAAATAATTACCTCTTTGCCGGCTTCATAGCAGTAGCATTCCATCAGGATTTCACCAGATTTTTATTCTTATTCTGCCTGTACTGGCCTACTAGATGATGTGAGAAATCGCCAAGTGGTGACTTGCTGAAAAATCACAATAAATACAATTCAACTAATACACATTCATTACATTCATGCTATTTAGATAATTTAGGGACTAATAATATAAACTCTCAGTTTATCGTGAGTCATCTAATTCTTGCGTTATTTTATTCTAAAGCTAAAACTGTTCTTAGAATTCTTTATGAAAATACACATATATACAGGGTTTCTAATAATCCCTTTGCAAGTTAAGTTAAACAGTTTTAAATAATCATAACAATCTGAATGATGTAATAATTTAAACAAAGATTTAATAAAAACAATTTAATAATTTAAACAAAGAACAAGATAAATACATATTCTCACTATATGTATTTGTAGATGTTACCAATAGCATGCGCTCCTGAATTTACTAAGTAAAATATTTTGAAAAATTTACTGCTGAACCCTTGTGAGGTGACACAGACCTTTGAAAACTATGTACCAGTGGCTTGGTGAAACATGTTGCCATTGACTCGGGCTGGCAACACACACCTATGCTTAGTCATACCAACCTGAGTCGTGATTGAGAGGTTTTGAGGTAATTAAGTCCATCATGGAAAACAAAATGCTCTGTGTGTGTGACATTGTATACAAATATAAGGCCAAAATATAAAGAGCTCTATGGATTATACGGATTATATGGAAATTGCCACTGAATGGCAATTCGACCTAAAGATTTTGAGAAAATAACATGAAAATAGATGGTATTATTGTGAAGTATGCAGTGTATTAAAATGTATACTTATACAAATTGTAGTCAGATTCTTTACATAAAAGCAAATTTGATCTGTGAATCTCACTGCTGGCAAAATACAAGAAATAGGGAAAGCTAGCTATAAAGCAGGTGTCATAAATTTTTTTGGAGGTGCTTAATATTGATTAAGATCAAGATTACAGAGCCTGGTGTAATTTGTCATCAGCCCAGTGACTTCAGAAGGATTCTGATGGGTTATAAAGACTGGAAGTGGCCTTGCTGGTTTCCTTAGTGTTGCCTACAGGTAAATCAGCTTCTGAATATTACATGTTCTATAAAGAAATTGATTTCATCTATCGACCATTAAATGTCCTCAGATACATAGAAGGATACATCTTGAATATACTAGTCCATCTACATGGAAGCAAGCATCTGCAGGAAAAAAAAAACCAACAAAAAAAACACTACAGGAGGAAAATTTCTATATAGTTTTAGATTCCCTAAAAATGTAAACCACACCACTGAGACTAGATCCTTAAAAATGTAAACCACACCACGGAGACTAGGATTGTCTCTATTTGGAGTGCCTTTTAAGATCATAATAATCTTCTGATTTTTATTTGATAAAATAATATATGCTGAAATGGTGTATTTGAAGTTATGCAGGCCTTTAAATACAGCGCAAACTTGAGTTAACAGTCGGATTCTTTATATCTGAGACCTGAATTTGGACATGGTATTTGGAAGTGCTGGGATTTGCCTCCAGGATAAACATATGAAAAGCCTGATCCCTGACATTTACTGTTTCATGCTTCTAAGTATTTAAAGAACATGGTCAGATGGCAAATTTGGGGATCAGGGGAACATGAAGACCTTTCGCATTTTCTGTTGGGGGTACTTTGGTCAGTGAGAGAGCAGAGACTTGTTTCACTGCAAAGGAAAGTCCCAGCCAAAATGTGCCAAGGCTGTGTCTGCTGGGTGAGCATGCAAAGCAAACAGTGGTGCTTTGATTTGACAATCTTAACCCACCTTGCAGCCTCAAATATTCTTTGGTCTTCATAAATATTCTTTGGTCTTCATTCTTTCTCAAAATCTAATTTCTGTCATGGCAGTGCAGTCTCTGCTTTCCTTGAAATGAAGCAGCCTACTGCCACATTGCCTGCATTGAGGAGGGGATGTTCTTCCTCTGCAAAATAACTATCTGCAACACAGGGTCTTTGGGACTTGGCTTATTTGTTTTGTTCGTTTCTTTAATAAACATTTTTCACTGTATCCCACTCCTCGTCTCTGGATTGGTTTGGGGCACAAGGATACCCTTGGAGGAACCCACAGAGCTTAAGCAGCCTAGTGGGTGATGCCAAGCCGTGGTGAAGGGTGGTGAAGCCCCACCATGCTGCCATGCTTGACTTCAGCTCCCTGTGCCTCAGGGCACAGGTGGCTGTGAATGCCTCTCACTGAGAGGAGACACAAGTGTCAGGGCCTTGTTCATTCCCCCTCTGCGGGTCTGGCTGTGGATGGTGTCCTGGCCACTGAGGGTGGCTGTCATCCCATCGGGGACTGGAGAGAAGCCCCAGATTGACACACACAGGCTGGGGCCATGTTCCACAGCAGCCCTGGGGAGGTGGTTTAGGCTGAGAAATACCCTCATTTTGCTCTGACATCCACTTTGTTCTCAGATTTCTACTGAGGGAGTCACCCTGTATGAGACCAGAGAGATGGAGTGTGGAGTAAATCTTCACACAAAGCAGCCTGCTGAGAGATTGGGAACATGCTGTGAAAGAGGGGAGAAAAGTGGCACCATGGTAACCAAAGTGTCCTCTCAGTCAAGAAAATCAGCAAATGCTGGAGATGATTAGCTGGAGAAGTAGCTTTTCTAGAAATTTCTGCCTTGGAGGTGCGATGGCCAAATCCCAGAGCCTGGGCCTCCAGACCTTGGGGCACATGTTCACCACGTGGGCAGTAGTGGCCACTGAGTTTCCCAGCAACACGACTGGGTGGAACAATCTGACGCATACTTCTGGAAATATACTTATTTATGTCTGAAATAATCACTCTGGGATCACTTTCTTGCCAGCATCAGATGCTGATTTATTTCCCCCTGAGTCAGACACTGGGGACGAACCACCCAGAAGTACCAGCTCTTCTATGCTGGCTTGTAAAAGGCATCTTTGGCAATAAGCAAGGAGTTGGAAGCCTAACCCTGAGCCACTAAATCGAGGCGAGGAAAGTCCCACCTTGAGGGATGAAACTGGAGCCTCTATCCTCATTTTGAAATTGGGTGTGGATCTGCTCTGGCAATTCAACCCTGAAATTAAAAATCATCACCAGTCTTAAGATATGGAAAAACAGGACTAAAAGTTGTTGTTGCCCCTGAACTTTGGAAACACTTTTTTGTTTTTCAGCTCTCCAATGCATGGAGAAGATATCCTAGTTTTATTAATGTCTCTTTGAAAATTCAATGAACAACAATAGAAACAAAAGGGGAATAGTCTGTAACTGTTAAAATGTCCTTAGAATCATAGGATTGTTCAGATTGGAGAAGATCTTTAAAATCATCCAGTCCAACCACAAATATAACATTTGCTGAGTCTACCACTAAATCATGTCCCCAAGCACCACACCTACATGTCTCTTAGACACCTTCCTGGGCAGCCTGTTCCAGTGCTTGACAACTTTTTTGGGTGAAGAAATTTTTCATAAAACTCCCATGGCACAACTTGAAGTCATTTTCTCTCATCCTGTTGCTTGTTACATGGGATAAGAGACCGACCCCCACCTCACTACAACCTTCTTTCAGGTAACTGTAGAGAGCCACAACATCTGCCCTCAGACTCCTTTTCTCCAGGCTAAACAACCCCAGTTCCCCCGCCTGCTCCTCAGAAGACTCGTGCTCTAGACCCTTCACCACCTTTGTTGCCCTTCTCTGGACACGCTCCAGCCCCTCAATGTCTTTCCTGTTGCAAGGGATAAAAATCTGAACACTGGCTACCTTCCTGCTACCTAGCTAAATAAAATTTTGCCAAGCACAGTGCTGCTGAGTCTAAAAAGATTCAGATGCCTGAAGCAGTATATTTAAAGTTAGTCTTCTACACTTTGCTGGAGTCCGCAGTACAGGTAACTCTGAGCATGTATCTGGGCAAGGTGGAGAGGAGGCAAGCTATGGTTTATAGCTTAAGCCTCTGCTATTTTTGCAGGCTGGCTTTATGTGTGCAATTTTAAAAGCCCTTAGTGACACCTCTCTGAATCTCTGAGTCTAAGGTTTGGTAGGCTAACTTGCAGGTTTTCTCTACAGAGTTATATATTTTCCATTTTTGTAACTGTATGCTTAGAAGTTGTTTTTAAGTTAACTTCAACAGATGCATCTTTCAATATATTTTCTTTTCCAGTATGACAGTTCTGAGGAGGTGGAAGGTTATAAGACATGACAATTGCCTACTATTTGCAAATTCCAGAAAAAACAAAAGGCACTATTTGACTGTTGAATAGACTTGGTAAGTGCCTGAGAGTAAATATCAGGAATGTACTCACAAATATATACATCCAACATTTATTGAAAAAAAAATTTAGTTTTCTCAAATGAAAGGTGCATTTCAGTCTCAGAAAAACAAAGACCACAGTACAGTTTGCAGAGGTGGAGTTCTGGGTAGGGCACATGAAAAAGAACAAAGTCCAGAAAGTTTATCAGCTAGACTGATTGTTTATAAAAAATCTCCTGCAAGATTTTATTTTAAAAATTCATGCAATTTCACTAATGCAGCACTCCTTTTTTTTTTTTTTCTCTTTTGTCTGAAGTATGTTAAACCAAAGAAAGATGTTCAAGGCAGATTTACTGCACATTTTCATAAAAGACTATCTGAGAGAAACGATTCACTAAAATGTTTCAAATGCAGGCGATGCATATTAGCTCTGGTGTGCTGTTCATGGGAAAAGTCTGTGCTCCTCTTACTCTGTTTCTGCAATATATACATTTCTTCAGAAGAAAAAAAGTAAAACCATATACAGAAGCAACTTATTCCCTAAGGAACAGTTCTATTTTGAAATTGCATATCTTTTGAGAACTTTCATCACTTTGAAACAGTGAAAAAGATTGTTTCCTCTGAAACAAAAGGGATCTAAAGAAACTTCAGTAAAAACTGCTTCAGCAGGTTTGTTAGGAAGTACATCTGTGATTCAGATGAGTATACGAAGAACTCTACAACTTTCGTAGCCTCTATTCGTCAAAACCAGAGGCAAGCAAAAGGGATACAAGTCACTGAACTTCGGCTGTCTGGCGTAATGGTCCGTGTCCTGCCAGGCTTATTTAACATCTGATCAGCATCTTTTTTTTTGTAGAATATCTTTGTGAGGTCCTATCTCACACTTTTTAAAAGGTTTCTGCTTAAGTAAAAGAATACATTTTTTCAGACACCTGAACAAAATATTATTTTCAAAATGCAGCTGAATGCCAAAGTACTTCAAAATCTCAGGTCACTGTTTCCTGCAATGAAACTACTTTAGGGTGAGCTCTAATGAACATATTTCTAAATGCACTCAAAATCAGTTCTTGGTCAGGTCTTGGAGTCTAGGGAACTCAGGGAAGAGTTAAAAGAAGAGTTAGCCATAATATGCGTCATCTATTTGGCCCTCTACTTGTATTAAATTTTGATAATTATTTCAATTGCTCAGGTGTTGATCAAAGTAAGAGGATGGCAGACCATTCTGAAAAAAAAATACACACCACTTAGGATAAATACAATTATAGTTGTTTATCGTCATAGTAAGATGTTTTCTGTTTCTCTTGTACTTTATTTCACTAAAAAATAGTTTAAGAGAAATACCTCCAAACTACACTGTTAAGTTTTGAGAACTTTCAAGCTGATTTACTTTATGCAAAGAATTAATCTACCTGTTTGTTCTGACCGGTTGTTTTACGAGGGCTCCTGCTTGACTTGCTTTGTTTTTATTAGTTTCTGAGATTGAGAGACTGATTTTTTGTGTTCCTGACTCATACAGAAATGAAAAAACAGCAAACTAGTTTTAACAGAAGTTGTAAGACTTTTGCTAATACGAAGAATAAAGACTATTCTGTTAACCTGATTGCGAAACTGATTGGAGGAGTTCTCCGTTCTGTTTTAGTTGGCCTGAGGAAATAGCAAAGTATGCAGTACCCACGATAAAAAGATTGAGAATAATCTCTGTTTGTCTGATTGGAATATACATTTGTTTCTCTTTACATCCTGTGGAGGGTAAAAAATACGTCTTGCCTTTACAATAATTCTCCTCGCTGTTACTATTAACAAAGGACTTTGCTCTATTTCCCAGCAATAGGTGCTATTGGACCAAGACCTAGATCCACAAAAAGCCCTAGGTACTGATGAGGGATTTAGGTGAATGAACCCAATAGTTAGATCCTCAAAATCCTTATTCAGCTGTTGCCTAATCCTGTAGGTGCCTAAAATCTGTAGCAGCCAAAGATATTAATATTAAACCTCCCAATACCTGTGTCTCTGTTTACTTGGAAATGCATCAGATGGTATTTATCTTCTTCCTGGTCACACAGCCATTCTCAGAGTACATTTGAAGTGTTCAACTGCACAAAATTAGCAGTTTTTTTCTCCCAGAGTGCGTCTTATGCTGTAATTCAGAAGTTAGATTCTGGGGCAAAGAGTGGAAGAGGACCAGGTTCAATCCATTCTTGACTTGCTGGGCTTCAACTCCACACCCCCTTCCCCCCAGGACAATGGCTTACCCAGCGTTCTTGCTCTAACAATTCTAGCCATGTGTTTTTCTACTTACTCACCTGTACTGCTGTCTCTTCCAACTACATCATGAAACACAAGCCTGAGCCTGAGTTAATTATTTGAAAAGAAAGATATAAGCGCTTCTTATGGTTCCTTCAGGAGAGGTCTAGGACTCTAAAAGCTGTGGTGGACAGAAGAACCTGCTTGTAGATATGTGTGAGTCACTCAGAAACTCTAGGTGATTGTGGATACAAATTTCAGAATGCCTGCAAACAAAATTTATATCTGAGGACTTATAATTATTACGTTTCCCATGGAATCATAAAGATACTTTTCTGGCATTTGGGGTATGGCAATCATCTGAATATAGTAGCAAAGAAATTGGATGGTGAAACACCAGGATATAATCACAATTGAATTAAAAACTCTAGTTCTTCTGTTATTGTTTAGTGGGAGTTATGCAGAAGATTCTGAATGGAGGGTGTCTCAGGGGTGTCCCGATATTATTCTGCTGCATGTTTCACTTTTGCTGGACCATCAGTAAAAATGTCTGTGAATGTACATTCCAGTAAAATTGAAAAAATTATTATACTGTGCTGTCTTAACTGTTAGAACTGCTTAAAACCAAATTCAAGTTCCGTATTATTGGTCCTTCACCTTGCTGTTATGAACACTGCCACTTAGCTGTTTCAAAGAGATATCTCCAGTAAAAGGTACTAGTAAAGTTGCAAAGTCAGACACTGGGATTACAAAAGCCTATGAAAGCTGAGGCTGGTACTCCTGTGGGTATTCATTGTGAGATGTCTTTACATATGTGATCAGGTAGTGGATTTTTTTGTGGGTTTTTCCTTTTCTCTAGACTCTACCTCTTCTAATGTCTAGAGGATAACCTTAGAACTAACCAGTGTACTCAGTACCTTGCTTTACCCTCATTCTCCATCTTTTGGAACACTAACAGGGTTCAGTACTCTGAAGACGTAATTATGATTTTCCTCACAAGTTCTTATTACGCGAGTACCATCAATTTATTTATTTTCAGAATGCTGTAGGATGAGATGGTTGTATGCCACAGATAGGGTGTTCCAAATGCTACCCCGCCCAGAAGTATATTCACAACCTCTTTTAGAACATGTGCCTCCTCATTCACTGTTCATCTATGTCTGTCATACAAATTCCATCTGTTTTAAACCTTCAAGACCAGGAGCATATATTAAGAAAATGTGAAGCTCCTCTGTCCCGTTCTGTATGGTGCATGCATGCTGGGAGAAATCTTTGGCAAAGACCTCATAAAGTCATAGGATTTTGGGAAGGCAAATGCTGGTCAGTTAAGACAGTCGTGGCTTAATTATGATTTTGGAGATATTGATGCTAATGATTAGCCAATGTACCAAGACAGTCAGCTCTTCAGGATCATAAAACATAGTGACATTTTGATATTAGCAACCACTTATGGTGTCCGTGTAAAGAAATTGATAAGATTGTAATGGTATAAAAGCAGAATAAGATTCCAAGGAAGTAGCAGCTGAGGTAAGAAATATTAAAATACCACTGGAATACCAAATGTATGAAGACTCTGTCATTAGTTCGGCTAGAAACTTCTCTTAAACTTTCAGGCTTTCTGAATGTATGTTAATTTTGGTTTTGTGCCAACACATTTCTCCAGACCACTTCTTTGTGAAAGCTAAATCATGGAAGGTTCTTAAGAGATAATAAGACTGTTAAATTTCTTTAACTATGTGTTTTCAGACTTCGATTCCGAAGTGGAAAATTTGGGAAATGTGACAGCTACCAGTGCTGGTTGGCGTATTTACCTTAATGGGCATCAGTAAGGAAATGCCGTTTCAAATGAAACGTAAGGTTTTGTAGCTTTCTTTAGCCTAACGCCCCCCCCACCTTTCTGAGGTTAATTCAAGGATCTTGCTATAAAAGGAAGGCTGAGAAAACTGAATGTTGGTACGTGCCAGATTTCATGTTAATTGGACGTGAATAGCAAGAGAAGCTGGCCCATGTCTGTTACCAAAACAGCTTGGGTACTGTGTGAAAAAACAGAAAACACAAACCCCACTTGCTTGGCAGTCCTGTTGAGGCAATTGGTAAATAAATCTCTGCATTTGGTTTGGTGTCAGGAATGTTTTGAACACTTGATTTCGATAGTCCGAGTTTTCTGTTAGATGACGTGAACTCTTGGCCTGGGACATTAGCAGTGCCAATAAAATTCGCTGTAGAGCAAGTCCATGCAAAGTTGCCATACTTAACCTCTGAGGAGAAAAATGGTACCGCGGACAGTAATGTTCAATCTTTATATTTCTACTAGTGTACAGATTTTATATCTCAGCCTATCTTGGTCTGGGAGGTTGTTTTACCAAGTGTCTTGTATGCATGTGTTAAAAAACCTGTCATTTCTATCAGATGATCACCACCAAAGGGAAGGAATATGTATTAACAATAGTGTCTTTAGAAATATGTCACCTCCTACTTAATTGTCAGTATTTGCCTACCTCACATATATGCATATTTCAGATTTTAGTTTCTAACCTATGACTATTTTTGTGTTGAGACTAAATATTAGACTAGGTATGAGACTTGATTTAGTCTCATATCTTAAACTTTACCTTTGAAAAAGAACGTGTTTGTGAGGAGGCATTTGTTAGTGTAAGTGTTGAATGCTGCTTTAGTTACATTTTTTCCCACTTTTTTTTCTGCATTTAATCTGTAACCCAGTGGTTTTTTAGTATTGCTCAGTATTTCTGTTGCATTAAACTATTTGTATCCATATTTGCCAAATTATTTTTACATTATCCTATTAAAAAATTTTACTCCTCCAATACCAACTGTGAGTCTTTAACTATCTTTTCTCTCCTTTTTCATGTCTGCTATCAGTCTTCTCCCAACTCTGGCTTTGCAGAAATGATTGTGTAGTGTGTAACTCTGAACTTACAACTAAAATGCTCATGCCAGTTTAGAAACTGTGTGGGGAAATCTAAAAACCTCCAGCTGTTGGGTTGGTTAAGGTGAGCTCTTCCACTTCTGTGAAACGAAAGTTTTGTCCTGGTAAAAAGGAGTACTGAAATTGTTGGTGTTGTGGTGTACCAGTCTGCTCTGTCCATATCCTGTGAGATAATGTCAGAGGACATTGACTACTCTTGCGTTATAAATATGCTTGTCAAAGAGCTGAAAAAAAAGGAAAAAGCAGCTGTGAGGTCTTTTATACCTCTTTAGTGTGTTGTAGTCATGGATGCTTTTCCTTCTAAAAGTATCAGCTACGTTAAATCTGATCTCTCTTTTTTCCCTAAAAGGCTTTTTGGAAGTCCCATATGTGTATTACAAGCTTTCTCAGTTGTACATTGAAATGGAAAATGGATTAGATTTTTCCCGCAGGTGTCTCTCAGTTCTTGAGTTAAGTAGGTGTTAATAAAAATAACTCAAAACTTTAAACAGTCCAAGTAATAAACCACTTCCCCTCTCTACTAATTAGGTTTTTCTTATATGCTACTGTGGTGATAATCCCACCTCTCCCCCACCCATCCGTAGACTTCCAGGAAAAATTCAGTAGATTTCCTCATGCAAATAATTGTCAGAACTCCTTCTTCCTTTTTTTTTTATTTCTTTCTTCCTTTTTTTTTTTTTTTTTTAAGATTAGATTTATTTCGATAAAGTTTCTGCTTTATAGATTATCTTTAAAACTGACCTTGCCTGGTGATTCCAGATGTAACTGTATTAATACCTATACTTTTCTAACAGGTGCAACTTAACCTCTCATTTCTTCACCATCAGTGAAGGGCTAGTAGACGACTTTTCACACAACCACGTGGCAAATAATAGCTCGTATCACTTTATTGTCATGGAGACGTGACATGACTTTATTGTCACTCAAGCCTTCTTTAATGTATTGTTAACTATTCTGCAAGGCCTCCATCACTCCCCATGAAACAAGGAGGCACTTTGTGCTACGTTTCCAAGAAGCTGAAGGTGAGGAGCTTTTCATAGAAAACCCTTTTCTCTGCAGTTTGCTTTACCTAGAATTACATAAAAGTCAAGATTTTCTTTATCTGCAACATATTGCAGAATACCTTTGTCCGATCATTAACTGGATTTATAATCATGGGAATAGAATCCTCTGGCTGTCACTATAACCCATCTTTGTCCTTTAAAACTGCTGTCACCAGCAACGCAGAATGTTCCCTTGGTGTTAAGATTTCCACTCTTCAAAATTAATGATTTTTCATCAAACATTTTCACTGAGTTTGGTATTCTTATCGAACAAAAGACTTCATCTGGTTAAGCCAGCTCAGCTTAGTCACAGGCAAAAGCAGTGCTAGGCTTCTTCGTTTGCGCAGAAAAAAATTTGTCTTTCTGCATTTGTCAGGGCACATTTTGCATCTTGCGCTCCTCGTGTTTGCCATACCAGGTTGTTTTGACTTTACCATTTGGGGATCTGAATGTGACCTGTGTGACCAACAGCAAGGTGTCAGCCCACTTTACGTTCCCTTGTACAGCCGTGTAAAAGAAAGCCCTCCTAGTTTATACTCCTGAGTTAGGCAAATTAGTGGCTAGTGGTGTCCTCAGATGATTTCATCGGGTTGAGCTGTCCATTGTTTCAACAGGGTAACAATCCTGACAGCAGTAGAAGCAAATAAAGCATCAGGAAATTTGTGGCAGCTTTTTCAGAGCTGCCTACCTTATACATAACCCCTATGTCAATAAACTGTGTAAAAACACATGAAGTTCTTCAAAATCATTCATATTAGTGTGAGAGCTGAGGTTTGAGGGAATGGTGTTGATGAGACCTGTCGGTGTTTCTGTGCATTTTGCTCATGCTTTTCTTGGATGTCTAGGGGAAGTGTCTGGAGAGGAAGGTGTTTTTTCTCCTCCTCAAAGCTGAGAAATGGTAATGGATTTACTGGTAGCTGAGCTAATTTTTCTTATGTGCGAAAACATCAGGTTGCAAATGTTCATCAGGAACCCTTCCTTCTTCTGGACTAATGCCTATTTTTGAATACTGTTTCTGCAAACTAATTCCCCTTGGCTTGTCATCCCAACACAAGTGCCCTCAGTTTGGTAAAATAAAGCCTACATTTTGTGCTGCAAAGAACTAACAGATTCCAAAGAGGTCAGGGCTTTTTCTTCTTAACTATAACAAAAAATTACCAATCATATAAATAATCTAGGAGAGGTTTTCAGGGAAAGGGGGTATTTTTTTCTTGATGTATCAGGTAATTTCACTGCTGAAGTCTAGAAAATGTAGTCCATGGAACCAGCAGGTTCTAGAATGCTATTATAGATGTTCCCAAGAGTGATGTCTTTTCTGAAGTGTCCAGGAGGGATGTCTCTGCCTAAATTCACAGCTTGTCCTGTAAATACTTTTGCACGTATTTAGCAGGCCCTACACTTTTTTTTTCCCTTGGAGATCAAGTTTCTATGTAATAAACAAATTCTTTTTTTTTACAATTGCACATGTGCTTTTTCCTCTCAATGTCTCTGTGATGCTTAATGCTGTGACACAGGACTATATTTTGAGATACCAGTGTGCAGAAACATTTGAGCGTCCTTTCCAGTTAGCTTTCCAGTATTTGTGAATTTCTGCTTCCTCATTGCTCCACAGGACTGGTCATCCACATCATGTCATGGAGAAGGCATGCTAATTTATCCTATTTCATCTCCTCCAACCACAAGACTTTCTGGGAAATGGTCAAAGAATCTGAGATGTTGTAGAATATCCAGTAACACATCAAAGCTGTGTGACAGAAAGTTCCCTTTAGTTTTAGACCTAAATAGAAATAAGGAATAAAGTCCATGCAGATAAAAAACCAAAACCAAACTGTCATCTTGTCCATCTCTTTCCAAATTAAGTGTACTCTCTAAATTATTTTAATACGTTTTTCTTTCAGTTTTTATTAGTAAAACAGAGAAATACAAATGTTGATACATGAAAGAAATTAAGTTCCTGCTTTACAGCTCTTTGCAGAAGCACAACTCACAAAGGGATTTCAGAAGCAAAGAAAGTCTTCATGAAGTAAACATACGGACATGGTAAGATGCAGTAGTTGGGTCTTATCTTCACTGTGAGGGCAACTGTGAAATTCTAGATACCTGACTCTTGAAACTAGATGGGGCTTCTCTCTGAAACAAATGCTCTAGTTCCATCACAAATCAACATCTTAGTGGGGGAATTAATAAGTGAAGTTTTGTGTTTTGTGGTACAGAAATATCAGAGCACTTGATCATAATATTTTCTTCTGAAGTTTAGAGTTTGCATTTAGAGCACCATTCAGGGCAATCAAAGGACATGTTTTTGAAAACTGCATTTAGTGAAGAAAAGCACTAAAGCTAAACTAATATTCAGGACCTCATTTTCACTTTGATTCCACTATTGCAATTTGGGTCATAATGGGACACAAGCTCTTCGTTAAACAACGACAACACTAGCCAATTTGTGTAATACCTGTGTGTATCCATCATAGGTGAACTAGTCCGTGTCAAAATAAACTCTCTGGGGAGAACTTTGTTATGTCAACATAGTATTACTGTGAACAGCCAACAGAATGTTTGTGAGAATAAAAGAGATGTGAAATACTCATTTTTAAAACTAAAATGTAGGAATCTGATCATTTGACTTGAGGTCTCGATGAAGAGACTAGTGTGGGCCAGAGATCCAGTCTGGGCTGAAGAGTTTTGCATGAGTTCATGGGATTAAGGTGTCTACCTTGGCAGATAGGAATGTTCTTTAGAGTAGACTCGTCATTTTGCTCGACTTGTCTCCTGATCTCTTCACACATTTTTTATTTAGCTTTATAAGAAGAAAGACAATCCTATATAAATAATTTACTATGTATCATTAACATATATGGAAGGGTAAGAATGATCGTGGTAGATCCGGAAGAAAGAATATCTTCTGATGCTTAAAATAGCAGAGATATACTGTGAATTAAAATATGGTAAGAAAATTTTCCCAAGTCCTAATTTGGAACATCAAAGGAGTATTTGAACCCAACTAAGAATGTGAAGTTTATCCCAATATTTTAAATGGGATAATTATGACTACATGGTGTAGAAAGGTACTGCAGGATTGGGCCATGAAGCCTAATTCCCTGCCTATGACAGGGAAAGGCAGAAAAGAGCTGGTAATCAAATCCTGTCTGGAGACTAATTACATTTTTTACCTGATTGTTTCTTCTGAAAGGCTCATCCAAAAGCTCTTTGAAGAGCAATGTTTAGATTCAGTCATTCACTGCTGGTCCTTACCAGGTGGGGTTTTTTGTATGCCATGGTATACATACTGCAAAAGTTGTCTTTCAGTTTAAACACCTTTTCTGCACCATTGATGTCTATCCATTTGTGTGTTTGCAGAGAGCACTACTATATCTCCTTTCAGACTTCAACTAAACAAAACTCCTTCTGTTTCCCATGTTTCCTTTTGGACCCTTCGTTAACTCTTCACTGAAACTCTTCTGTCTTCAATTCCCCAGTATCAGACACAAGGAATGAGAATGGCACACAATATTTCAGATGAGTTTTATACTGTGTCTTGACATGAAGCATGTCTAGCTCCTTATTTAAAGACTCTTGTACGAAATTGCCTGGAATGCCCCCTTGTATCAAGCAGATATGTTTCTTTTTCTCCAGCTGTTGCTACTCCGTGTATAATCCTAAAAAAATCTCCAAAAATGTATAAGATATTAGAAAGGCTAGTTGCGTACTGCAAGATATTTAAAATGTAGTGACACTGAAAGTCAAGACAAGTGTTATCTCACTGCTCACTTTAAAAAATAGATTTAGAAGCTGATTTTGTTACGATCACAGCAATTTCCTCTTTATCACACTCAGACCAATAAGTTAACTTAGTTGAAAAGAGGCATGGCACAGAACAGAACAGAGTTACTGTTAGTAGAGAAGAAAAAGATGGATTAGAACTAACCAATAGTCAGCTATCAGTAGAACTGAGCGTATAAGTTAATTAATGCTTTCTCCTTCTATAGTAATACACAAAAAGTTTAAAGCTTCTCTTCTTCCTATGGTAATACCTATAAATAAGCACATACCATACAGGTTTGCTTTTTTTATGTTTCAGAGCAGAGGTAAATTTTACAGAGAGAGAAGTGTTTCTCTCAAGGGCATTTTAGGTAGCATTGAAGAAAGCATGGAAAGAGGTCAGTGAGTAAATTGCTGCAAAATTTGAAAGTAGCACTTACATAAGCTTATTATGAAGAAAGAAAAAAAAAAAACCCACCAAAAAGTACTGGAATTCCTGCAGTATTTTTTTAAACTTCACAATTTGAAACATTTTATGCGCATTTAAGTAAAATATGATCCAGTGATAAAATACAATAGTGAATTGCTGTGTTTTTCAGCCTGCTTTCGATGTTTTCTTTACCTTTACACATAACTGGCTACTGAGATTTAGAACCGCACACCACCACCCGCCTTCTAGGTTGGTATTGACTAAAACTTAAGAAAGGGATCTTTGGTTGAGAGACCAAATTATTTCCTTTTTTGGCTAATCCCCAGGAGGTGCCTGTAAAAAATTCCAATTACGTTTTAGGCACAGACTCCGTGTTCTGATATGGATGTGACAATCTCTAGTTCATAAAGATACTTGAATGCATTATTACTGAATGAAAGGAACATTTTTGTGGTCATTCAGAATGCCACTAAATATCAGAAATCTAGTCTCTCAGATATCTGAATAAAATGCAATATCTTAGCACATTTCAAGCTCCAATGAAAAAAACAGGAGTCTCAGTTTTCTTGCTCACTCCTGAAATACTACTGAACTGATAGCAAAAATCTCATTAAATTCAGTAAGAAAACGCATTTTTGTCTCCATTATGCTGTACGGTTTGAAGTGTTGCCTGTTTTCACAGCTGGACTGTGGACTCAATATTTCACTTTTTTCTATAGCCAGCTGCAACAGAAAGTGAACACTATGATCAGTTCAGAGGTTTATCAGTTGTTAAGAAGTTATTTATTTCTGTCATTTTGTGCACCAGATACATCAGCTTCCCTGGTAGTAAAGCAGGGTGGGGGTGAAACCGGCTCTACAGCAAGCTGCCTTCCCTTTCTCTTCTTTGTGATGGGCATGATGCCGTCTTGGGAGTTCTGGTTTCCTATAGTCCCTGTTCATGCAAGAATATCACTGAACACATTCTCACAAAGTCTGGTGATACTGTTTCTACTTGATTTTCCACCCTCGCTACAATGACCCAGAAGGACTGAGTTATGGCAGGGATAGCTTTTATACCTGACTAATTCACTTACCACTGGAATTTTATATTTTCCTTCTCAAAGGGGAGTGCAAACTTCTGGCAAACTCAGCTGAGGAATTTGCTCATGACTTCGCTTCGCAGTGAGCTGTCTCCTACCCCGAACTGCAATGAAAATACCACTTAGGCTGATAGAGAGGAAACTAATTTGCAGTTTGTTTAAACAGTATTTTGGCATTTTCTGTCATATTCTCTGCTATTGTAAAGCTGGAGGTAATATAGATAGGGCCACGTTATAGTTCCAAGACATACACAGGGTCTTGCTGAAGGCTCTGTACAGAGTTTATCTTCTGAATGAGATTACGTTAGTGACAGGTCATAACATCATTTTTTGCCAGGAAAGTGGTTGCCTGAGTAACAAGGTAACCCAGTTTTGTCAAACACTGTAAGTATATAAAAATAATCTTAATACATCCACTCTTATTTTTGCCTTCTTTTCCCCATGAGATTAGTGGATTAGTGCGCTCAGCTGGGTACCAGTACTGAGCCTGGTGAAGCATCTTGCAGAAGGAGAGTTGTTCAAAAGATGTTTTCAGCCTCAAGTCTTCAGCAGTTTGAATAGTCTGGATGAGCTTCAGTCAAACCTCTGAACATATTGGACAATTCATACCACCTTCCTCACTTATCCCGTGTTTGGGAAACTGCAGTGATCCTTCACAATTTCTCTATGCTTTTGCTTCTTCCTGGGTGCTTTATTTTGCAATGTAATCCAGACCCTAGTTAAACACACAAGCAAACATACAAGAATTTGGGGTATTAAAAAACTTTTGTTAAACAAAACAAAGTGCTTCTTGGTTCATTCAAAAATAATCATGGTGCTTGATTTACATATACTTTGGAACATCCTCAGAATAACTGATCCAAATCCATAATTTCAGCTACTGCATCTGGCACAGTCAGATTTAATTGGGTTAAAACATGTAATCCTAGAAGTATAAATTCTAAATCTTTGCACATTCCTGGGATTCCAAAAACATGCATACTTTTGTAACTTGGTCTTTGCAAGATCAAGCTCTTAGTGCCTTCCTTGCCCACTGACTTAAATAGAGAGTTGAATGCCCTTACCGTATCAACAGAACAGAGAAATGAAGGTATTCAGAACAAACCTGGAGAACCACTACAAACTAATTCTTCATTTGCATCACCTCTGGAGATAATTGTAATTTTTTTTTCTATTAGACTCCTTTCTCCTCCAGCCACAATTTCAAACCTGAAGTATCAAAGGCATTGCCAACTCTTAGTTTTATTAAGTCTGTATAGAAAAGGAGTATGCACTTACCAGCATTCTAAAGCAGATATTTTATATCAAAACCATGATATAAATTACCCCTGACCTGGCTGTAGATTTAAACAGGAATCTTAAAGTGTTGATTGTGCTCTACAAAGCCCCATGACCACTGTATTCCTCAGTGTCTATTCAGGTTTGCAGACCTTCAAGGTACCTGACATTAATGTGGCTAGAGAAGGGAGTTTGAAGGATGTGTTACGTCTCGGGGTTTCAGTCGAATATCAAAACTGACAATTTTGTTATTTTTTTAAATTCTTTCTCTAAATTCAAGTTAAACATTTTTCATGTAGTAATTTATTTAAAGGCCATTTATTAATGATGCATATATATATATAAGCACTGAATCAGAAAGTTGATGAAATATTGCAAGAATTGAAATCACAGCATCTGAAGTGCTGGCACTAGCAAATAAATACAGATACTAGCAAATAAAACAGTATAACTGGAAATGGGATTGCCAAACCCTGGAACAGTCTTCCTAGAGAGGTGGTTGATGCCCCAAGCTTGTCAGTGTTTAATAGGCATTTGGACAATGGCCTTAACAACATGATTTCGCTTTTAATGTGCCCTGATTTGGTCAAGTGGTTGCAGTAGACGATCATTGTAGGTACCTTCCAACTGAAATGTTTTATTCTTAGTTTTTTGCAACAGTTTTCAACTTAATGTAGAAATATATCTTTCACACACACCTTCCACTCTGGTCTGTCATCTTTTCTATTTACCTGCCTTTATGAATTTTTGTAATTATCTTTGTTCCTGCTGTCTTGAAATTGTTTTTGTTAACCTAGTGATGTCAACTCCACCACTAAACCATGCCCCTAAACCCCATATCTACACATTCCCTCCATGGATGATGGTCTGCCATTTGCTATGTAACCTGTTCCAGTGCTTAACAACCCTTTTGGTGAACAATTTTTTCTTACTATCCAATTTTCTTACTATTCAAACTAAACTTCCCTTGGTGCAACTTGGGTCATTTCCTCTTGTCCTAACACTTGTTACTTGGGAGAAAAAATGATGCCCATCTCGTTTCAACCTCCTTTCAGGTAGTTGTAGAGAGCAATGAGGTCTCCCCTCAGCCTTCTTTTCTCCAGGCTGAACAACCCCAGTTCTCTCAGCTGCTCCTCCTGTGACTTGTGCTCTGGACAATTCACCCTTCATTGCCCTTCTTTGGACACGCTGCAGCACCTCAATAACTTTCTTGGAGCATGCGACCCAAAACTGAGCCCAGGAGTCAAGGTGCAGCCTCACCAGTGCTGAGCACAGGGCCACAATCTCTGTCCTGGTCCTGCTGGCCACACCATTGCTGACACAGGCCAGGATGCTGCTGGCCTTCTTAGCCACCTGGGCACACTGCTGGCTCATTTTCAGGTGCTGTTGACCAACACTCCCATGTCATTTTCTATCAGGCAGCTTTCCAGCTGCTCTTGCCCAAGCCTGCAGTGTTGCCTGGGGGTTATTGTGAGGCAAGCACAGAAGTTAAGAACTTTTCTAAGCTAAATGATTCTATGGTTCTACGGTCATTCTGTGACTTTTGCTGCCTGCAGCATCATTGATCCTATCACATTCACGCAGATCATTTCCCATAGTGGTTTGTAAAGCTACTTTCAGACCAAATCTTACCTCAAGTGCTATCGGCAGGCTGACAGGAAACTAAACACTCCAATAGTGATAGAACAGGAGCTCTCATACAACAAATTAGCTGCTGATCTCTCAGATAAACAGTGGTTTCTCTTGATTTTATATAGTAACTGACAGCATTGTGACACTTCTTGAAAAATCATCATCATAATAATGACTTATACTCACAGAATTAACATGGAAAGAACTCAGCTTACTATTATATCTTTAACAGTCTGAAGACAGTGATCTTCTCTGTTACTGTTGGAAGAAACTCAAGAATTATTAATTAAAGGTGAACTATTTTAATCAGTTTTCATCAGTTATGTCTTACACAGTATCATGGAATAGCAGCACTTCTTGCTTAACTCAATGAGATTTAGGATATTTGTTTACAGAAATTCAGATGGACCTGATTTTAAGGCAATTTAAACTGATAACATATTAGAAAAATTGCCAGAACTGAGAGTTAAATTGACTAAAATCTGATGGGAATTAGAAAGTTATTTAAATCTCAGTATTTTTAAAGGAAACAGAAAAATGGTCCTAAATGTTGAAGTTTGCCTATGATAATAGCCCAGCTTCTGCCACTGAATCTTCGTCTTCCACTTTCTAGTCCTTTTCTGTTCTGTGTTTCTTGGCGAAGACTGCCGAATGCCAGTTACTGTTGGTCCTGAAGGTGACTGGATTACATTCCTTAAAAAATCTCAAAAGACATGTCTTTTCGCTAACTCAAAAGGCAAAAAAAAAAAAAAAAAAAAAAGTTTTGTATATGGATTTAATATTTTGTATGAAAAAGTAGGCGCTTTCTGTATTTAAACCACAATATAAATCAGCACAGAGAACAATGTAGATTTTGGCATCTGTGTCATGTTAGTTTTGAATGATGAATACATACCAGGTTTGGGAATTACAAAAGCTGCTTGTGTGGTATGTTACAGTTTTTCCAGCGTATCTACAAGTACTTGAAATATCCATGTCTCAAATTCCCTGTTGTGCTCCTTGGCACAGCCTCTTGGGATTTCCCACTAAGTACAGGGAATCTTCCCTTGGGATTCAACTGCCCAGAAGTGTACCACAAAATGATAAAAATGGAAGGCTATACCCCTATATGTTCCCTATAGGGAACAATGAGCTACCTTAAAGGAGATTTAGACTAGATATAGAGACAAAGATCTTCACTGTGAGGGTGGTGAGGCACTGGCACAGGCTGCCCAGAGAAGCTGTGGATGCCCCCTCCCTGGAAGTGTTCAAGGCCAGGCTGGACGGGGCTTTGAGCAACCTGGGCTGGTGGGAGGTGTCCCCGCCCATGGCAGGGGGCTTGGAATTTCATGATCTTGAAGGTCCCTTCCAACCCAAACCAGTCGACGATTCTATGATCCAGAGCTATCCTGAAGCAGAATCAGATGTCTTTGCAGGTACCTAACAGGTATTTTTCTGAACTGTTCTCCAGATTATCCAAGAGATACCACAGGATATTAAAGCAGCCTATTGCGGTGTTTCAGTGCCTTTTGATTAGAACATTTTCCTTAATATCCAACCAAAAAATTTTCTGTAGTTGTAATAAGATTTCTTCTTGATCTTCCTTCTGCTTGCATGAAAAACAGTTTTTCATTGTAGTATTTACAGTATAATACAGTTTGTTAATTTCTAACATAGATAGGAAATTATATATAAAAGCAAGTGGAAAAGTTTGCTGTTCATTTTTTAATACGTCTCACATACATTCTTATATTTACTTCAGTGGGATTTTTTTCCTTTGGATCAAATTCAGATATCTCTGGAAAACTGCCACGACATTTTGAACAGTCTATAAAGGTGTTAAACAGGGTGTATATTTGATAAGAAACCAAACAATTTGTTAAGGACTTTTGGCACAACTCTATCAAAGCAAACAGAAATTCCAATATCTTACCTCCAGCATTGTACATAAGCAAAGACTTGACAAGAATCTACAAGAAAAACATAAAGTAAAGAACTATGGTAAAACCTATGCACTAAGGGAAATTACTTCCTAATCCTAATTCTTGCTGGTTGCTTTTTCACTGAGGAATGAGGTCCCAAAATTTAATTGTGAGTTATCAAAAGAAGGTATTTGTACAGTTGACATAATGCTTAACTTTCCTGTGAGTCCTATAATGGCTTTCTCCTTCAGTTAGTTCTGTGTAAACAGATTGGTAATCTATAAGATATTATTATTTATTTTTTAAAAATACCTTTCTTACTTTCAACATCTCTAAATTATTTGTCTTGATTTTGTCAGATGTCCCCTTGCATCTTCTATTACAGGAGAGAGTAAGCAAACAAATAAAAAAAAAATTGACCTTCCCTGAACTGTCCAAATATGTTCTTCTTCACACAAAAATTATATTCAGTTATGATCTGTTACCATTCTTTTTCCTCTTTCTATTTCTACTGTTTCTGGTTTTATCTGGAGGTATATCAATTTACTTGAGATTAACTCGATGTCAGTGATGTAACAGCGTGGTACTGTATCATTCCAGTACACAGGATGAAGTGAGGGGCAGAATATCTTCCTCGTCCAAACTAGTGGGAACTACTGATACTCACAGCTACTTAAAGTCTTTATGAGCATATTTGTGATGAATTCTCAGTCTAAAGAGAAAAAGTGGAATGTCCTGCATGACCCAGTAGTACAATTCACATGTGTTGCAACATCCCACAACTTCTGCTGAAAGCTAACCCAGCAATCATGTAATAGGGTCATTACAGACACAAAATTTTGATTCAGAATTTTTACATTTAAAGATTTATTTTGTTCCTATTTTTCTTGTCTGTGTCCTGTGATATTACCTCTCTCTTTTACAGGATGTAAAGCTAAAACCCAGCTGCTCGGAGTTCAAAGATACCAAAAAGTTGGTTTGGCTCAGGTGATGGTGACCACATAAAAGCTTTAAGTTTTTCCTTGTTTCATGTGGCTTTTTAGTAGGTTAGACAACGAAAATAGTAGGATGAGGCTAAGTAGCACATCCGAACTTACTGTAGTTCATTAAAAAAACACCAAAAGAATGGACGGTAATGAGAAAAAGACTGAGTATAAAGAAATGTTCGGCTGAGCATATTTTATGGTCTTCTAAGCATAAATAGGGGTATACAGGGTACATACAGTCAATGAAAGTAGCCAATAATCATTGCCAGTCTTAATGGATGTAATTTCAGGAAGAGCTTCAGCCTAAATGGTTACCAGAGATGAACCTTAATTAATAGCTAATGTTAACTGGTAAGTATTTTAATTTTAGTTTAAATCATTTTTCTTCAAATTTGGTAATTCCTAGCCGGTATGAATAAAGAACTGGCAATGGGGCTAGCAGATGCATGAGAATCTGTGGTCTGGGCAGGCATACTCAGTCAAAGCAATGTTGTTTAACTTTTGCACTCTCTCTCAAAGAGTGGCTAAAAGCAGATGTGTAGGGCAAGGTGTATAAATTCAGCAAAGCATCCAGCAAAGCAATCTCCCAACCTGTCCCAACATATGGCTTCCTGGTGGTGTGTGGTATATATGTCATCTCCCATGGATTTCTTTATCTTTAACTTTTCCAGTCTTCCACTAGGCCCGTATACAATTTTATCATCCACAACATGCCATGGTAGAAATTCTGTAATCTGCCGTGTTCTAACCCCTATTGGCTGGTCTGTTTGCTGTTTGTCTCATGAATAATTTCTAACCATAAGTTGCTTTCTGTTGTAAATACAGTGGGTACAGTTCTCCACCTCATTCAGAGGCTTTTCAAAGTTACCTGTGAGACTTTTTCCAAAGTTTCAAGATCTGCATAATGAACAGTTTAAAATATGGCACAGTGTTTCTATGTGTCTCAGCTAACTTTAGACTGAGTTAGGCTTGTAGTTTAAATCAGTTGTCCAAGCTTTCTGTACTATCAAAGCTACAGAATCTTCTGGATGGTGACTCATCCCATTTTTTGTTTGGCTGGATTGAGCTGACTTGTCCTTCCCTGAAGGAGGAATATGGATGATTACCTTAGACAAGCTCCCCTGCTTTTAAAACTAAAAATAGGTGCCACGAGCCCCAGTCTAAGAGCTCATAAAGAGAATTTACTTTGAGCTCTTAGAATCTGAAAGCAGGGGAGGAATGAGGTAATGAGGTAACAGTACGCAAGAATACACAAGCTCTTCAGAGGGGTTTCTGAGGGCTGAATGAGTAAGACAGCCTACTAGTAGAAACATAGGCTTAGAAAACAGATAAGCTCAAATAGTCTTTCAGAGGTCATTCGTTTGAGGTGTTCTGCTAAGGAGAGACACTAAAACAGTTACAAAACTGGACAGGTGAAACATAAAAAATTGTGTTCCTGTCACACAGATTGTGTCTATAATGTGGAGGTCTGAAAAGCATTGTTTGCTATAGCTTTCACTGTGTAGGCTGCATGGCTTGGGCAAATTCTGAACATTTGCTTGATTCAATGGCTTCTACTGACACAGAGTTAGGGTAGATGCACTGAGGGCTTAGCAGTGCGGACCGGTTTTGTTCTGGTCCTGTGCAAGTTGTTCCTTTGCCAGGGAATAGGCTGCATTTTTATTTTGATGCACTTAATTATGTTGTATTAACCCAAAATTGTCGGCATGAGTTTATGGGATAGACTAACCCAGATTTAACTCTCCAGTTAGCTGCAACCTGCACATGCTCGCTTTCCACACACAAAGCTGTCATGCAGCTGCATTGCTCCAGCTTCCCTATTTGGACTGGTTCGTCTCCATCCATGAACTGTATATATTGTTTACACGTATCCTCAGAGTTTCCCACACTGTGATTCACGAACGAGCCACTGATGGCCAACTTGCTTGTGGTGTATGTAGAACAACTTTGGCTCTCCTTTTTCCAGCTGCTATTATAGGTATTTGACTGCTTACAGAAAATCTTGGAGGCCTGTTGAAGGAGCTGGAAACAAGGGAGCACAGACAATCCAACCTCTTCATCCAGGGGTCACTGCAGCACTGGAGCCAAGGCTCACTAAGAGCAGCTGCCAGGAAGGTGATGGCACCTCATGACAGGCTCTTGACAATCACATAAGCATGTAGTCGCTGTTGCTCATTCTTGCTCAACAGTCATTAATACTTTTTCAGACAAGTGTTTTTCTGTCGTGTTTTTAGGCTACCTATGAAAAATCAGTCAAATCTGCCTTCTGTTTCTTACTAACCTTGATAATGTTTTCTCCTATCTCTTGCCAGTTTTAATCTGAATTCCTACATAATATCCTCGCAGTGAACAAAAGCTGGGTCAGGAGTATGTTGTTTCATTTCTGCTAACTGAGATGAGCTTGGTGGAGTGGAGGGGTTGGTTGACTATTTTTTTCACGCTATATATAAAGAAATGTATCCATGAATAAGTGGGCAGAGAGCACACAGTTTGAAATTCTCGGCCAAAACTTTTTCTTTTTAAACATCACGCTTTTCAACAGTCCAGACATGATCGATGTTTCAAAGTGAGGAATCATAGTGCAAAATGTGAGCCACGTAAAGATCCCATTTCCCAAAGAACAGTGGAAAACCATTCAGAGAAAAATATTTCTAGCAATTAGTATTTTCAAAGAACAGACTACTGTATGCACCTCAAGGTTTTTATCATCAATGTTGTGATGTTTTACTTGCATGTGTGCATGTGTTTTGTCCTCATTCAACAACTATTTTTATACTACTACAAATAAAGCAAAATAAAGCTGTTTAGTCAGTAAACCGCATGTCCTCCCTGCAAAACCTGAAGTCTTATGACTTCAGGTTTGAAAATTTACCTAGGCATGTTAATATCTAAATCACCGTTGCCTTTTCCCAACCAGCTCTCCCTCAAACCCGCAGGAAGTTTCCTGTTCACTTAGATGGGCACTGAATCAAGCCATTTAGTGATTCCTGTCGCATGATAGTGATGTCAGTGAGGGCTGAGAACTGTTGATATTGGGGCTGAGTGAATTCCCCAGTTTCTAGTGGTTTCCAATGTGGTAGTACAAATTTTTTTTATATGGCAATAGTGTGACCTAGAAGGTAGAAACTTGGGATGAATGTTTAGAAACCTTAACTACAACGAGAGCTCTGTGAAATGTTCCTCATGACCCTCCAGATCTCTTTCTTCTCTATTATATTAAGGCAGGATGCAGAAATGGGATTTACAAAGGGTCACCAAGAGCTGAGTTTACATGGGACAGATGTACTGCTAGCAGCCCTAGGTGCCAGAGGGATCAGGCAAAGGTACTATGAGTGTCCTGTGCACGTAATTATGGCCATAAATTAGTTTTATGTGCCAGCATAGTTCATTTCTAGACAACAATATAATTGAGCTGATGACACATATATTTCCAAATTTCATTCTTTGGTTTCTACTTCTTTCTTAAAATAATGGCAAGACAGACATTGTGAATAGAGCAGAAATCTTCAAAACAGAGCTTAGAAAAACTAGGCTTTATTTCAAAGTTAATATCTTGGCGAGACTTAAGGGAAGGCTTGACAGGGTTTGTGCACCCAGCTCAGCCAATTCATGGTTCCAGATGGAAATTCTGCAAGACATTTTTTGGTTTTGTTTGATGATCTTGCGCAGTTCAGAAATAGAGATTTTATCCGTGTTTTGTACTGTGCTCTGGTTTCATTCAGGCAATAGGCTGTCAGGGACAACACAGCTCTGTAGAAAAAAACAGGATTACAGATAACAGACTGTAACCAACAATTTATCTACCTTCATTTGCAAAGCCCACATATAGAGCCTGGAAAAAACCCCTTGAAATTGTAGTGAAGACTGAACATCCACAGCTCCATTTATTGCACACATTTCTACTATACTCATGACCACTGCACCTGGGCATTATGAAGTACAAACCAGTTGAACACATCTGTGTGAGTACAATATTGAGAATTTAATTGCCTGCTCTGAGACATTTGTAACATTATGAAGGCTGTTTGCCCAGGAAGGTCACAATATTTCCAAGACAGATCTCAATATGTATTCTGTGTCCTGGAGTGGATCACCCAGCTGTGCTGTATTTTGAACTGGGCCTTCGTAAAAATGCAGCTTCCAGCTACATCCATTCACACTTTTTCACTTCAGCCTCTGTTTTCTGCTCTCAGTTCCTCCTACATGACAATGTTTTTTCAGCAGCAACTTCGTTGCGCTCACTGTTTAGTTTGTAAGTAGTACCTTGCTCTCCACCTGGGACTTTAAGTGGGGAATGGCATTTGGCAAATGCTGAAATTAATAGCTACTTTGCTGATGCATATGTCCCAAAGAGGACAATAACATTAGCAGCAGATATGGAAGTACAAAGGGAGAGACTAACCAGAGAAAATCTCTCGTTTTAGCCCAAGGCTTAGGCTGAAGCCCAAACCTGGGAAATATCATTGCAATATATTTTGCTATTCCTTGTTTTGCTGGGAAAAGAGCATGTGAATGTCTAGTGGACCCTGGATATTCTGGCCAGGAAAGAGCTCCAGCTCATAAAATGTTTAAGTGAAGTAATAAAATCCTATAAATCCACATTAAAAGGACATGGTGGCATATTTGAATCCCAAATAGAAAAAGCAGATTGTTCACCACTGCTCAAAATGAAGAGATAGTAGCTAAGACATGAAGGTGTTTCAGGTTTCTTAAGGCTTGTTCCACTGACAAGGGGTCTCTGTCTTTTTCACAGACAAACCACCTTCCCTCATGTAAACTCTGCCTTCCTATCACACACAAGATAAAGAGTTAGGCCTTTCTGGCATCATCTCACCTCTCTTCTCTTCTTCATTCTGTTTTTGTCCTTCACTTTCGCTTTCATATAAACCCTGCAATTAGTTCTGTACTACCTTTGTCAGTCCAGGCACTGGAGTTGCCAGCTGTAGGAGATCCTGTATTGCCCCCTGTGTATATGATTATTGGATTGGCCTGACGGCCTCAGTTGACTGGCTGTATGATTTCCAGTGTATGAGAACAAGAGACACTGGATAGGCAAGTGCATGGCATGGCAGAATGGTAGTGATGAAACTGTGTTCAGAGCTTCTTTGGCCAGTAGACAACACAATGTACCTTAAAAAAAAGAGTCAGTTCAGTTGTTTTTTTTTAAGAAAACATTAAAGAGAGAGAAAAGAATACGTAGACTTAAAGCAACTGATTTACATGGGATGGATGTATCAGACTCATCCTGGTTGTCTTCAGACACAGAAAGAGGATACCTTCTGCACCAAAGATCCTTTTTTGGTTTGAAATCCTTCTTCATGTAGCAATTTCACTGAAGACAGTGATACATTCCTTGAACGGAGGAAACCTTAGGATACAGATAGGTCTCATGCTTGCTATGATGCTGAAGCATAACCGCCTTTTGCTACTGTACTAGGGGAATAATTACTTTGTAGCATCAGAAAAACCATAACTGAAAGAGAAGCAAAATTGCCAGTGTGTGAAACAACTTCCCAGGTACTGCTGGCTCTATACGGTGATCTGTTATTTACTCACTTACTAGGAAAACATCATTTTGATTTTGCTTCAGTCCTATTTAGTAGGACTGAGGGTGGAGGGAGAAATATTGCATACCTTTGCATGTTCGGTTGCCGAGAAAGAATATAGGTGACTCACGCCAGCTTCTCAAAAGTTTAGTTAAGCTATGCCTGGCTTCTCTCTCTCTTTTTAATTGTGTGCCTTTGCCTGACCCCAGCAAGAGGTGTCATGTGCTTTCACCATACTACTTCTTAAACTAACAATTATCTTTGGCAGGTGGCAAAACTGCTCAGGCTCTTTTATATGTCTGGGGTTCTTACTGTGGTCAGCACTTCAAGTATAGCACTGATGTAGTCACAGAATAGAGTAGAATAAACTGGTTTTGGTTGGAAGGGACCTTAAAGATCACCCAGTTCCAACACCGCTGCCATGGGCAGGGACACCTTCCTCTGGATCAGGTTGCTCAAAGCCCCGTCCAACCTGGCCTTGAACACTTCCAGGGAGGGGACATCCAAAACCTAAATGATCTGAGGAGAAAACATAGAAATGAAATTATGTTTTTCCAGTAGTGAACAAATTACCTTAGTAGTCATTAACATTTTACAAGCATTTCAGGCTTTCATTGGAACATTGAAGTAAAGCTGTGATCGTTAATATTGTTGATGTCTCCATCATAAAAAAATTACATCCTTTAGAGTTTACTATTTGGATCCTTGAAACAATATTCAAATCCAAGTTTATTTCATGTCTCTATAAAATTGTTCTATATATAAATTTTTACAGTGACATTTGGGATTGATCTGGGTTTTTTTGCTGCTGCTGTTAGACTCTGTGAATTCCGTTTTAGTTTTTCAAAAAATAATCTTTAAAGGGTTGCTCTTTTAAAAACAAAAACATGTTTTTTCTTTTGCACATGTTTAGTATTTTTATGACCAGAATGCAGGAACTCATTTCAGCCTTGCATTTTGGACAGTGTCACATTAATATTAACTCCTTTTAGACTTTGTCAGCATAAAGCCTCAATGACAGCTACGGCAGAACAGTACGAGCTGGTGATCATATCATGTCAGTGGGGGTACTGGTCCCACTAAAACCACAGGAGCTTCATGTGCAACCTCCAGCAAACAGTTCAGTTCAGTGTAACATGTTTTTCATAGAGGTAATGAGTGTATGAAATCCTTTGGCACTTTGTGCCAAACTACAGCCCTGTAAAATAAGTGTCTCTGTCCAAGCAGTCGTTTCGTTTCACGCATTTGTTTCGTTGCACTCATAACCTTAGTAAATGAGGCACTGCAATACAGTTTGATTTGGAAACATTTTGTGCAACATTCTGGAAAAGAAAGAAATCAGACGAGTAGGAAGAAAAATGCACCTTCATTTTAGAAGGCTGCTCCCTGAAGAGCTTATCACTTGATGCTGGTTCCTCTTTTAATGAAGAAGAGCTGATTCAGAGCCCTGCAATGCAATTTTTTTGTCTTGCGTTCATTAGTTTAACTGCAAAGAAGTAAAATTATCAGTCAGTTAAGGCCTGTGTTAGTATGATGTATTTATGGTTTAAGTCAATCAAACGAAAATGTATCCTGACCCAGTTCTCACTGAAATACAATGCAGCCCCATTTTGAAAGGATCTGAACAGACTTAAAATAAGAAAATAACAGGTATTCCTGTAAAATTTTCTGAATCCAATGGGATTCCATGAAAAAAAAAGCTGTGCTAGACTCCTTTTACACTCATCCCAGGAGCTGTGCTGTTGTCCTAAAAGTAAGTAAAAGCTAAACACTGGTTTGCTCAAACCTCTACAGTGGGATCATTATCATTAGCCACACTGAAAGACGTATAGACCAGCATTTGCAATCACATGTAACTAAGTCACTATTTTAGCTGCAAAAAGGTACCAATTTAAGTAAGGAGTAAAAAGGCCGTAATGAAATCTTTAAGTACTTAGCCAGGGCTCTGTTGAATCAGGCCCATGTTCCAGATATATTTTCTGAGTAGTATTTGAAGAACAACTATTCCATGAAGGTAGGTGAGATGTAGTTGAATTTACCTACCCCTTCACGTATGCACTAAAACAAACAAACATACAAAAAAAATCCTCTTTTTGGAAAAATACTAGTAGCTAACATTATCTAAAAGTGATTTTATTTTTTACTGATATACTTCATTTTAGCTTGTTGTTGTTTTTCTTTGTCTGTGGCTTGTTTAAAAGCTCTGTGGAAATTACCAGATTTTTTAAGAATGCGATGAGTACAGTTTTAAGTTTTAGTAATTTTATTTTTATCATAATTCTGTTCAAAAAGCTAGAATAGAGAAGTTAATGAGGAAACTAACAAAAAAAAAGTGATAAATTTGGAGATATTTCACTGCATGGAGAGTTTTTGTGCTGAACACTGGTACTGAAAAAAACCCAGCGTTGCCTGAATTTTTTAATTAAACAATTGAATTATTTAATAGTATGCTTGATTACATAGGAGGCATGAATTTGGTTTTATTGAATGAGTTTAGTGATAGAAATTTTTTTCCCCACACCTTAAGGGTACTGATCCATGAGAAGGGATGTTTGGGAAACAAAGGTGGAAGAATGCTTTTTGGAAATTCAAGTTTCAGGCCAAGAATTTATAAAACTGGATTAAACACCAAAACCTGGAGAACAATTTGTGTCCCAGCTGTTTGTATCAACTAATTCCACTCTTTTTTTCCTTATTTTGTTCTTCTGTAAAGATTTCAAAGTTCATTAAGAAGAATAATCTTTTGGTGGAAAATTTTTCTACTGAGTAATTGACTTCAGTTGTTAAGTAATGAAAGAGAAGTCCGAACTCTGGTAGGTAAGATTCTCTCCAAGGCAAGCAGATGGGATTGAAATGATGCATAGAATCTATGTAGGTTTTCTGTAGAGAACAGAAATTCATCTGAAGAAAGGAAAAGTATTGATGGTTTATTTTGTTAATTCTCATTTTGTGAAAAAGATAATTCCGTTGGGTCATGGATGCAGCTCAGGGAATCTTGCTAATTCTGGATAATAAATCTGGTAATTATTTTCCTTCTAAAATGTAGATTGTCTAAAGACTCCTCCACAAACTTTTCCATTCTTCTTCTGGAAAGAAATCTATAACTACACAATTCTTACTTGTTTTACAGATTATGTAATTCACATCATATAATACCCCTGTAGATTACTTTCAGTGAGAGTAACAAGCAGGCAATTGAAAGTTAAGATTCCTAGGAAAAGAATACACAGACTTTCCCTCTCTGTTGCAAATGGTTGGATAAGGAAACATGTTTCTCTTCATCCCTGCCAGGTAATAGAGAATCCTGGTTTATCCTTCTGTAAGGAATCCCAAAGTGCGGTAGAGAGAAGTCTCATGCTCAGAGAGCAGACAATGCTTCACACATAAAATAGAAACCCAGTTGGTTTTTTTTGTTTGTTTTATACAAATGAGACCTGAGATCTAAAGGTGCGATGTAAGGAAATAAAAATGATCTTAGTGCTCTTCAGAAATGCAAAGAATTTCAACTTTTGTTTTCTTTAGCTTTGCTGGCAGTCATATTAGGAGATCAGAGAAATGGAATGGGAACCTTCTTGGCTTCTGTTGCAGGAGAAAAGGAGAGAGTCTTTGTCTCCTAACTCGCATTAACCATTTATTTTTGAATCTTTGTTTAACAGCAAACAATCAAAGAGATTTCAAAATGTGAAAGATCAGGCTTTCTCTCAGCTTCTTATGAATTCTGCTTACCACAACCCATCACTTTCTTTCAAAAAAAAATAGACTAAAAAGGAAGTGAAGAGAAATCTGCAAAAACAACTAAGTTTTTCTCATACATTGAACAGCAAGCTCACAGCTAAATTCTTTCATGTGAGGTTAAACTTTTAAGAGTAGTGCAGAACAAGTCTCCTTCTGTGGGAAGACCAAAGAATGTCAATGCAACAACCAAACACCACAGTAGGTCCAGCACATAAAGGAAAATATTATTCAGATAATTCTCTCAGATACTGCTGGATATTATACTACAGCAAGCAAATAATGTGTTATTCAAATAATGTAGAATTCATCTAACACATGAAATGCCAATCTGTTTGAAGCCTACTGCATCACAGTGTTTGAAATATACTCCATGACTGTCCAGGTAAATACTTTTCTTAACTATTCAAAGGAAGAGTCAAATGCCCTGAAGTTAGGAAGAGGTCCACAGGACTGTTTTATTGATTACTTTTTCTCCTGAAAAAAAGTGATTCCCATCCCCTGTGACTGAAAAACCCCCGTATCTTTATTTAATACACAACTTACTCATTTGGTTATCCTTGGAGAGACATATAAGGCAAGACTCAGTAACTAGTAACCACAGATAACCAGGGAACACATAATTTTGCTCATCATTTTGCTTCTACCTGAAAGTGCAGAATTTTATGTATTTTGTTGACTTTTTAAAAGAGGCAAATCCTTATCTGCCAGATGTGGTGACACTGTTTGTCCTCTGTGTGAGGACCATTTCCAGGAGGGTTTTGCTTAAGCTCCTCCTGATGGTTGCTGGTGAGGAGACTGCTCTTCAAAAAGTGGAAAGAGCCAAATACAGCTCAAAAGGGTCAGGTGCAGCTGTTGCTGTCACACCATCACCTCCTGAGAGTGGTAGGAGTGAGGAAGACCTGGACATGACTTAGGAGGGGAAAATTTCAATGGTCAGCAGACAGAATTCAGTGGCTACATTTGTAATAGTACATCAGATAGACCCAGGGGATTATTTAATTGTGCTGATAGACTACCAGGATGGTATCCAGCACAGTTTGGCTTTTACAAGTCTTCTCTCCCTGTCAGACTTCTTGCTACTGCACTTTACAGAATCCTTATTATTACGGAAGTATAAAACCGGATTCTCGACTCCATGATGGGGATGAAGAGTCCTTACCCAAACTACTTCTGCTTGCAGTCTAGGACTGACCATTCCAAAATCAGATGTGTGCTGGCAGGCATCTCCGACAGGGCAGGAGAACTTACTAGTGTCGACACAGGGTGCTGTGTGCCAGTTAGTGCTGCAGAACAGTCTGGAGCACATTCAGTGCCCAAATATGGTATAAACATATTTTTCTTTAATGGTTTGCAGTCTAACACTTACCCTTGAATCGTTTGGAAGTGTTTTTTCTATTTCTGTTCTCAATGGAAGTTACTGTGGAATATAACAAGTTTACACCCAAAAAATCAATATACTGCATTCCTCCACCACGGATAGAAGAGTTGAATACAATCCAGTTGGTAAAAAACAGTGAAACTGAACAAACTTTTACTGAAACTTAATTGCTATGTTGCTGATGGGGTGAAGAAAGAAAAGAAGCAGGAAAAAATGGTAGACACATGGATGGCAAAGGGACACTGAAACTTGTACTTCTGACAAAGACTGAAATCCAAGCTGAATATGAAAAAAAGGTCACAGGAATCTTTGGCACAGTTATCTCTATCTGGTGTGAGAATAGAAAGTTTAGTTTAAAAAATTAGAATACAAGAGTTTCTGACAGATCAATGCAGAGACTATATGCAACAGGCTGCGTCCTCTGCATGAATCTCCAGTAGCACAGCAGAAATCTAAACATGACCCATGACAATTTCTCAACAAGCTCATATACTCATTCTTCTTCCACAAATTAAAATCACATTAGAATTTTTTTTTCTTGATAGGGTCTTAACATTGTGTTCAACGTACACATGCTAAACCTAAACTAAGTGAATTAGTAGTGGGAAACTTAGTAGTCTGAAAAAAAATAATTGTTGAGATGAGGGGAGTGAACGCTCACTAATGATTTTTTCATGTTGACAGAACTAGGATATGTTTGTATCCTATGATTGAATAAAATATATGGGAAACAGAAATTTCATCAAAACAACTTCAAGAATACCTAGTCGTGCTGACAGTCTTGACCAATGTTAGCCTGAATTAGAAGTTATTCATCAACTGTTGCAATGGTGTTTCATGGGAGACCCTATAATCCCCTAGAACTACTGCTGGAGTAAAAGAATTAAAGCAGGGAGATTGTTTTCATCCAAATGTAGCTTATATGGCCAATGGACAAAAATGATAAAAGGTGACAAAACTATAGTGACAACTCATTTGTGTGAACATTCAAACCTCTAATCATAAAGTGTAAACTGGGTTTATTTTCTATGTGTCTCTTTGACTTTTTTAACATTAATAATTAACACTATTACTGGCCACGAAGACTTTCTAGTAATTACATGGCACAAATTTCTGGAACTAAAATTAATACCCAATATGTTATCTTCACCAAAAAGTCTGTAATATGGAAATTTCTGTAACTAACATTAATGCCTGATATGTTATCTTCACCAAAAAGTCTGTAATAAGGTTTCTCTTCTTTTCAAAGACAATTTAAAAGCTGGAAATCTTTAAAGCTTGGACGTTAAAAAGAAAAACAAACCAAAAAAAGCTATTTTGCAGACTTGTCTGGTGTGAGCTTGTCTACGTTTCCAGCCCTATGGAAGTTTTGCCTCATTCTAGACTTTAAATATTTATCCTGAAAAAAGGTTTTAAAAAAAGAGAGAAAGAGAATGAGAGGAGGAAGAGGAGGAGGGGAACCTTACTCGCTGTAACTGTTCCCACAGTCTGCAGTTCCCCAGCTGGAATGAATGGAATCCCAATAACACTCACTTGTTCAGAAACGCAAAGCTCACCCAGACTGTGTAGAGACAGCTTTAGCTGAACGTTGCATGGACCTTCAGATTACAGGAGAGAAAATAATAAAATAATTTGAAACAGTATCATCCTAGAAAAATCAAACTGATTTGGAAATGATGACTTCACCATTGCAGCAGATATGGCCCTGAAAAATATCAAGTTGAGATAAGTTTCTGTCAGACCCTTTCTTTCTTAAAATGTCTGTAGTAACATGTGACATGGACTATGACATCGAGTGCACCCTCAGCAAGTTTGCTGATGGCACAAGCTGTGTGGTGAGGTGGAGTCATTGAAGGGAAGGGATGCCATTCAGAGGGACCTTGACAGGCTTGAGAAATGGGCCAGTGCAAACTGCATGAAGTTCAACAATTGCAAGGTCCTGCACCTGGTTTGGCCAATCCCAGGTGCAAACACAAACTGGGCACAGAGTGGGTTGAGAGTAGCCCTGAAGAGGACTTGGGGGTGTTGATAGACAAGAAGCTCAACATGAGTTGGCAGTGCCCTCATGCAGCCCAGAAGGCCAACCGTGTCCTGGGATGCATCAAGAGGAGTGTGGCCAACAGATCAGGAGAGGTGATTCTCCCCCTTTACTCTGCTCTTGTGAGACCCCACCTCAAATATTGCTTCTAGTTCTGGTGTCCTCACCGTAAGAGGATATGGATCTGTTGGAGCGCGTTCAGAGGAGGACACAAAGATGATCCAGCGGCTAGAGTACCTTCGGTATGAGCATAGACTGAGTGAGCTGGGATTGTTCAGTGTGCAGAAGAGAAGACTCCAGGGGGACCTGAAGGTAACCTACAGGAAGGCTGGAGAGGGACTATTGACAAGAGTGTCCAGTGATGGGACAAGGGGAAATGGATTTAAATTGAAGGAGAATAGGTGTAAATTTGATCTTATGAAGAAATTCTTCAGTATGAGGGTGGCAAGACTCTAGAACAGATTACCCAGAGAGGTTGTGGATGGCTCCTCCCTGGAGATGTTCAGGGACAGGTTGGATAAGACCTTGAGCAACCTGGTCTAGTTAAGAGTATCCCTGCCCATGGCAAAGAGGTTGGATTAGATGATCTCTAAGGTCCCTTCCAACCTAAGACATTCTGTGATTCTATGACTATGCCATCCTAAAAAGTCCTATTTTGTGTTTTCGCTAACCGCATTGACTTTGCACATTGGAGGCCAGAACCATATGACCGCCACTTCACAGAGCACTTAGCAGCTTCACAGTGAATGCTTGGGATCTTCTTTTCTTGTCTTTTTTTTCTGAAAGCTGTTGTTTTGCGATTCAAAAGCTAACTACTAGAAGTAGGCCTGAGAGATCAAATTCTGGGGTAAGTATACATATCTAGGGTGTGTATATTATGAATATACCCAGAGATGGTGTGAATTTCTCTACATGAGATAACACACACTGGATAAAGAAAGGCCTGGGTACATTATTCTCCTGTTAATTGGCAGCTCACTCTGTCAAGAGCCATGTGTCTTTGAACAGATTTCCTTTGTTAGAAAGACACAGAGATCAGCTGAAGAACTCCAGAGTCTGGATATTTGCAGTGAATATTGTTGATTTGGGTCCACAGCCTACAGAAGGTTTTACTTCGAAAGACATAATCACATGGTTATTAGCTGACATGGACATTAGCTGACCTTCCATGGGAAGGATCATAAACAGAATTTAAACTAGGAGAGAGTGCCAAGGCTGCCTAAAAACTTCCTCAAGTCCATAAACACTCATGAAATACTCCTGATCAAACCACTGGGTTCTGCTGTAGCCTTGACATAGCAAAGCACCACCAGCACTACCACTAGCATGTAGCAAGAACAGAAAGGTATGGTCTAGGAGATGGCTTCTTATTAGTAATATGCAATTGCTCTCTCTCTTTAAACATTTTGCATGGATCAGTGCTAACCTTGGGATTTTTTTCTTCTTTTCCAAAATCTACACGAGACTTCTGGGACAAGGGGAGAGAGAAACACCATGGCCTTACCTACCAACAACACTCAACTATTTATCTTGCTCTTTGCCCAAGCAGTCATCATTATACCTAATGCATCTGCACAGGTCAGGAAATAACCTTTCAGATGACAACCAATTGACTCAAGCTGAAACTTGATTCAAGCTGAATTGTGATGTCAACTCCTGGGTTAATACATAATGCAGCTTATGAACTGGGACTTTGGCTGCTGTGTGAACCCCTGTACTGTGCTCAAGCTGCCAGATGGTTCCTAGTCCGCTTGTGACGCCAGCTCAAGCTTTTGGTTTTAATTTCTGTAATAATTCTGTAATAACTACTTCTTTTAAAGGAATACAGACCCCAAAACTGGGAAAGAATCCTGTGAGATTAGGAACAAATGCTCAGTGACATTCTGATTGGAAGAAGGCCCCTAGAACATCAGGCAAGTACAGGGTTTGATTGTGTTCACAAAATATCTCAACATCTTGATTTGTGTAAATTATTTACTACAAGTATCGTTTTGGGTGGTTTTTAATGTGAGGAAGGAGTTAGAGGGAAATGTAAGAAGATTTATTAAACTAGGGTTGCTAGTTAGAAAAACTTACGGGTGGTTCATGTTTCCTCCAGGCTCACAACTGAATGCTTTTCCACATTTTTCTCTGTGTTCCTTGCGCATCGTAAATTATATTCTCACTGTTCAAACATATTTCTTGTTCCAAATCATTTGCTTTGTTTTCACACTTGACAACCTAGCCTGCCTCAGCTGACTCCACTTTCCCTGTAGAATTGTTGCTAGTGCTACGTATTTTTTGTGCTGTCACTTTTACCACCCAGTTTAACAGTTTTTCTAATTGTTTAAAATGTTCTTAATTTTATGACTCTTCCTTTAATAATTATTGTTTTCAAAATTCTTTACATAAATTGCAAGGTTTTAACAAGTAAACCAAGAAACTTACACATATTTATTTCTAAGTTTGGAAAGGAAAGGTTTAGGAGAAAGAAATTGTTATTTAGGACTCCTTCAGCTGAGATTTTTCATCTTGCAGGTATTTAAAAATATATCTGAATTGAAACATTGTACTAAAATAATAAGAAACTGGGCAATACAGCAGATCCAATTTCTTTTAAAATACCGAATTTCAGTCTTTAGCTAGAGTGTGGACACACTTGGAAAAAAATTATATGAAAGCAAATTCTATGCGTGCCTTAGATACATTTTTTTTTTTGCAGGTTTCTTTTTTATTTTTTTTCTCTTTTAGAGAAAAAAAAAAGAGATTTAACACAGCATAGGTTGAGGGGACCTGGACCCTACAGAATCTTTTCATAACTCTGTGTAAGACAATGTAGTTTTGTAAGGGATCTGCTTGAAGGTTAGATTCTTCATTTAGTTATTTGCGCAGGTGAATGTGAGGCCATGAATTTAAGGCCAGAATCTGGCTTGCAGAAACATTATTCTTGATGAGTCACAAGAAAGAACTTAGCCTGACCTTTAGATCAGGTTGCATTTGAAGGGGTAATATTTAGAGAAGCCATCTTTTTGCATAAGCCTTATATGCGATTCTGAGCCAAACTAAGCATAAATGTATAAAACTGTGTTAAAGATCAAGAGGCAATCAGGTTAACAGAGTTTTTTTGACAGATAGACTGCGAGAAAGCTATGACTACATTGACAACAGTGAATTTCTCTGAAATTTGTTAGAAATCACCTCCTAGACTGTACCATATTCATGTTTAACTCATTGCCTTACCTCAAAGGCCCCAAATCTGACTTAATGCATTCTATACCATGCTGCTCTGAAGCAGAAAAATTCAGTTTAATAGCACTTCTGTCTTCTCAAATGTACTCACTTCTGTAATCAAATGTGTAATGAGAGACTTGGCTCAGTTCCCAGGCTTGCTGAGCACCACAAGGACATGATATAAATCAGTCTATGTCATAGTAAAGAAGTGTGTAATGGTGCAGTGGATACCCTACAAACCTATTACAAAGAACTTTTGCCTTGAGTTGACTGAATTCTCTAACATATGAAATACAGTGCTTAAGAGGTAAAGAGTGGCCAAATACCCCTCTGCAGTGTCTCCACCCAACCAGCAGAATGATTCTGAGACAATTTCACTTAAAGAACTTTGTTAGATTCAGGTAATTCTATTTGTATCAGCAGAAAACACTGAAGAACTCATTAGAAAGTTGAAAACCACCCGATGGTACAGACTGCATTCTCCAGAGCATGAGACCCTCATGAACAGGCACAGAAACAAAGTCAAACTGTTTTCCCCTGCCCTGTTACTGAGCAGCTATCCCAGGTAAGACTGTGTAGCTCTGTTTTAGAAAGGTGTGTGCTAACCTTCATATTTCTTCATATGAGACATGAGAGGTGAGATAACTTTTTTAAAAGTATTGAAGAAACAAAAATTCCATCAGTTTGAAGGAGAGGAATTTGCTTCCAGATGCCTAAAAATATAGGTCTGAAAGAGCATTTAGAAATATAGTGTGTATCTTAGGTAATTAAACTGAATAAGCGATAGTCGACTCCTTGATCTCTAATTAAACAGAAGGACCACATGCACTCACTTACCATTATTAAAGTTACTTAGTCATCTAGAGTATTGCTGCTTCACACACCCTGAGATCTTTTTGATTACTGTCGCCCAGATGACATTCAGCAGCTCATGGACACCTGAATTTTGCAAAGTAGGTTATCCCATTTGCATATTTTATGAGCACTCTATTCCCAGGTATGAGTTTAGTTCCTGAATACTTAGAGCTCACCTGTGGCAACTCCATCTACTTTCTCTGAAAACATGAAACTAACCAAGCTTTCGTACAGTAAACATTTAGGTCAAAATACTCACTCACCAGTGGCAGCCTATGGTTTAGCAGTGCTGTGGATGTACTGAAAATTTCTCATGAACACCAGAATTTGTGGTGCCACTATTTGCCAGAATGTAAATAAATGTTCTTCTAAATGTATTAACAACTGTTGTCAACAGCAGTAAGTTATTTATGGACCTTTCCAGGTTACATAGTGTTCCACTCAGTGTAGGACTACCTCTTCTTGCACAAATGGTCTCATGACTAGGCTGTTACAAAAAATATGTCACTACCAGGATCTCTCATATCTTTTAAAAGGATAGAGTAACCAGGTTCCCACATCAAATGGAAAAGCTAAGTCAAGGATGGATTTGAGATTGTTACCTACATTCTCATAGAACCATTTCTTCAGCCACCATTTCCTGGTAAGCCTGCTGCTCTGGATGACTGAGGTCCATTAGCTGCACTGATGTGGGTTTAGAGAAACACGTATAACGTTATCTAAATGCTCTGAAACTCTGACCCTACATGCAGATCTCAAAATCTCTGGAGAACAGTTGAGCGCTAGACAGTCCAGTAAATAGTGTTTTCTGTCTAACAGGAAATACTGAGAGAATGGACTTTCCATAACAGTCATTATTTATAATTCTGCCGAAAACAAGAAGATATCAGAAAAATGAAAAGTTAAAAGCAGACAGTGAAAATTTCTAACCAAGAAAATATGGGTATGGCTCATATTTTCAACAGTTTAGGTCAAATATGAATACCTTATTTATGCATCAAAGAATATGTAAAATTCACCTAGAGATATTGAATGCTCCATTTGAAAGAACACCTCATAATATTTTCCGTTATAGGAGTAACTGTTGAGAGCCTAAACACTTCTTTCTGTGGGGCTACTAAATTCTTTAAATGTGTTTTAGACCAGCTATGATTCTGCTGCAAATGTGAACTCAGCTGTGGGTGGTAAATGGTAGAGACATTTTCAGTTTATTTGAAATATTTGATGCTTTTTGTTTGCCTTGGGCTTCAACCCCTCATAAGTGAGTGAAATGGATGATCTTAGGGTTACTGACTCATATTTCCTGTCCTCATGATAATAAAGCAGTGTAAGAACAAATATGGAGAAATTAAGAAATCACTTGGGACCAGTTGTAAGTTGGGGTGCCTTCAAGAAAAACAATGATGTTCAAAAATAAATACTTTTATTTCATTTTGGAGACCGACTGCAGGATGACATTGAGTTAAATCTCTCTCCTTAAACTTAGCAGCCAATAGGAAGGCAGCAGCTGGTATATTTTTAAATAAATACTTTTAAAGAAATACAGGCTCTTTCATCCTTGGGAAAAAGGAAAGTGCTTTTGCAAGTGGGAAAAACACAGGAAATCAAATTGTAGTGGGGGTTATTAAGCCTACATTATGAGCCTGCTTTTCCTGCAGAAAGACAGAGTGCAAGACACCATTCATTGCAGGCATTTGCAAAACATCTCAGAAGGGACAGCGAAACAGTCACATCTGCATAAAAGTGAACATTGCTTTTCCAATTCTTCTGTGATCAGTATTTATCTTCAAATGTGGACTGCACATCAAAACTAACAAAGTGATGTGCCTGATTTACAGTGGTCTGGTAAAGCAACCCTCTCTTTGCCCACCTATATGGATGTCCCTGCAATAAATTCAGAGGCCTGTAGGAAAACATTAGAGGAAAGACTAGATGGAGGTTCCTCCCAAATTCCTCATTTCTAGGAATGCTCCTAAATACCTCTTATCAGCCGTTGCCTAGGTTCAGCAGTGCTCACGCAGAGTAACAACATAGATATTCATAGATAATTTTTCATCCTACAATCTTTCCTGTCAAGCTGGATTGACTTGTTTGTTGTCCTTTCTTACTTGTTTTTTGTTCGTTTGGTTGGGTTTTTTTTAGCATTTGTTGTGTCTGTCCTTTGTGATAAAATCACAGAAATATTTATTGGAACAAACTATGAAGGTCATCCAGTCCACTATTTCATTTGGAGCAGGACTTCGGCCAAGTCAGCATTTTTTTTTGTGTATGAAGTGTTGTAAACCTCTCAGGATGATGATTTCACCTTCTCTTTGAGTAACCTGTTGCAGTACTGTAACGGTTTCCCGACAAAGGCTTCAAACTTCAACAGGGTAGGTTTAGACTGGACATTAGGAAAAATTTTTTCACGGAAAGGGTAGTCAGACATTGGAATACGCTGCCCAGAAAGGTGGTTGAGTCACTATCCCCTGATGTGTTTAAAGATTGTTTAGAAGTGGTGTTGGGGAATATGGTTTACCGGTGAGCTTTGTTGAGTAGGGTTAATGGTTGGACTTGACGATCCCAAGGGTCTTTCCCAACCGGAATGATTGTATGATTCCATGATTCTGTGATTCTACGATCTCCATCAAGAGGGGTTGTTTCATTTATATTGTGAGCCTAGTAGCAAAAAAAGATGACTTGAAGTGAAAGATCCTGTTGTATGATTCCAGGAAAAAGGATTTGAGACTGAAAAGTTATGATGGATTTTTTTCTTCCTTTTACATACATAGATCCAGAATGAGTTCTCAGAGCATGGACTGCTCTCAGTGATGAAACAAAATCTGATTTTACAGACCTGAATGAAGCAGTAAGATATTATGACACATTAAGATGTCAGTAGTGCTTGGCAATACAATATTTGCAGTTGAGAATAATTTCCTTTCTGATGCACTTTTTGGTTGTTATCACTTAGGGCTATGATTGTGGTTTAGCACCGGCCAGCAACCAAGCACCACACAGCTGTTTTCTCACTCCGCCCCAGTGGGATGGGAGAGAGATTCGTAAGGATCAAGCTGAGAAAACTGGTTGGTTGAGACAAGAACAGTTTGATAGGTGAAGAAAAAACTGTGCACGCAAACAAAGTAAAACAAGGAATTCATTCAGCACTTCCCATTGGCAGGCATGTGTTCACCCATCTCTAGGAAAGCAGGGCACTGTCACACATAATGGTTAGTTGGGAAGAACACCCCTCCCTTTCTTCCTTCTCCTTCAGTTTTATTGCTGATCATGCCTTCTTATCATCTGGGATATCCTTTGGTCAGTTGGGGCCAGCTGTCCCAGCAGAGTCCCCTCCCAACTGCTTGTGCACCCCCAGCTTTCTCACTGGTGGGATGGGATGAAGAGCAGAAAAGACCTTGACTTTGTACAAACACTGCTCAGCAATAACTAAAATATCTTTGCATTATTTTCAGCAAAAATCCACAACATAGCTCCATACCAGTTGCTATGAAGAAAATTATCTCAGACAAAACCAGTACAACAATAGAATGGAATCATATTAGTTTCAATTCTACCTTGTGTATATATATTGACTTTTGACTCAAAATGTAGAATATGTAATTCTGTCTAACATCTTTTAGAACGGGGTGTTTGTTATAACAGCATTTGTTATGACACTGATTGATGAGAGAATCCCAGCTGGAGGTGAAAGGTTTTGTGTTTCAGACATTGTTCCAGCTGTATATATGTTGTTTATGTGTGCACAATTTCAAACGAATAATCTTTGAGAAGGCATATTAAGGGTTATAAGCCATTGCTGCGGTAGATACCATATACTGAATAGCAGCAATGTGTACTCCAGGGAACTGTCATCTCCTCTTTACAAACCCATTAGACAGAGTCCATCTGCTAACACTGGCTCCTCAAAGATGTGAGGGAACAGTTGATTCACTGAAAGGTCTATCCAGCAAATCCCTAGTTGCACACACTGCACACAGCAGACATCCTTCTGGGGCTAACCATAAACTGTGTGTCTTATGGGCTGTGATATTTGAATTATGTTTATTCTGCTCCTTCAACCAGTCTCTCATGTGCTCTTCACCAGACAATGTCTGATAATTTTCTTCCTCCAGAAACTATGATCCTGCGAATAAAAAAGAACATGAGAATTCATTCACATCAAGGTTTCTGTGAGAATAACGAAGGACGAAAAGACTTTTCCTACTTCAGCTTTAAAACATTTTTTCCAGTTTTAGTGGGAGAGAATTCAGCAACTGTCAAGAGAAGCAGACAGAAATATCAGTGCCAAAGCAAAGTGCCTGTGTTCTCAAGATCTTAACACTCCTGAAGGGGGATGTGGATAAGTCTTCTGGAGATGTCAGCAAGACCACAAATGGCTTGAGAAGAATTAAGTAAAATTTTAAAATAATAGACTACAGGTGGCCTGTGGCAAGACCCCCAGTACAAAAGGAACATGTATTTGGCTTATACCAAGAAGATTTGCAGCTGTGTTTTTAATATAAGCTGAAGTCTGGGATATAACAAGATTTAGTTAGACAACATGCAAAATGGAATGATAGCTGCTATAGTATATAGCTATATGATTGATTCGGCAAACCTAGCTGCATTAGAAACTTTCTTTTTTTCCTGTTGCACTATTAGTGCATATCTATAATTCATATCTACACTATAGGAAAAGGCTGATCTGAAATAGAGGCAAGATTAGATACCAAAATAAAGTAAAATCACACATAACTTCAATCCTTGTTTCTTAATTTTCAAAAGTTAAGCAGATTCAAAACAGCATTGCAGAGGCTGAATATAATCAATGTAGTTAGCGCAAACCATCATATTAAATTCCTGTTTTCGTTAGATTCCTGTCTTCTTCAACTAACACAAGCAAGGATTTCAAGTTTGGCAACTGTCTGCCCTCTATTCATCCCCACAGGCCCCAGAAGGATAATTCTTAAACCTACAAAGTCTCTTGTGCAACCTCTTTTTTGTTGTTTGGTTTTTCTCTTTTTTTTTTTCCTTTTTTTTTTCTTTTTTTTCTTTCTCTAAAAGACTATCCAATTACTTAGTGCTGTGCTGGGAGTACCTGGGGAAATAGTAAAAGGAAACACAACTGAGAGCCACTGTGGTTTGACTCTTTTCCAGATACTTTGAAAATATTTTGGCAAAAACAAGGTTTTAAGTAAAACTGTTTCCTTTGGTAACATACCCAGAACTGCAGGTTTTACATTTTTGTACTTAGCATGGAGGGCAAGAAAAAAAAAAAAAAAAAAAAAAAGAGCCCTTGTATGTGAAAGCTGTACACGTGGTAGTAATACTGGTAGGGAAGAGAGAGAGCAAGGGGGGAAATTTGAACAAGATGTAGAAGGAAGTCAGGGAGGGAACATATTACAAATATCTATGTCAGAAGGCAAACTACACAGTGATGGGAGAAAGAAAATTTCTAATTACTTCAGACTTTTAAAGTAGTGACAGGAGCATCAATGACAGCTTTTTTATCAAAGGATGACTGATACAAGGGAAGTGAACCATGATTTCTTTTTAACTGTTGTGTTGTGAAGCAGCTTCAATGAGGGAATTCTTGAAATGACAATGACAACTTGGATTTCTTTTTCTTACAGCAGATTCCTCAGAGTACTTCTGATTACTTTTTCTCTCCATATTTTTAGTGAGAATAGAAAGAAGTGCCATGAGAATCTTTCTAGATGTATTGTCCATAGAGAGTTTTCTATGCTTCTAGGAGATTAGGAGGCCTATGAATATTTAAATGAGTGAAATGAAGCATTGATGCTCTTACCCTTCAGGACTGCTTACTCTCTTTAGAAGATCTTTGTGTTTGTTTGGTTATGACTGAATACAAACCGTGGGTTGCACAAGCAAATTCTGTCACATTTATAGTTTCATTGCTGTCCTGCTTTTAACACTTCACTTACAAATAGCATAACGATTGGCATTCAAAAGAACAGTGAGAAATCACTGTTATTGTTCACTGTAATAAGCAAGATAAGCATGAAGTAAAGGCTTCTCTTCAGTTGTTTGATTCCAAAACAAACAAAGTACAAACTCCTTGCCACTGCCTTTAGACAGATATATATTTACACATTTCATTTTTATTATGTCTCCGTTTTTGTTCAATTTATTAGAGGTTTTTTTACAGGGTAGATTACTGCTTTTCTCTAGAAGTGCTCACCTTACCACAACTGGTCAAACTCTTTCTGATTTGGATGGAAATGTCATGGGTTAATCCATGTTCACACCACAGCTTTTCTTCACCAGGATGTTTTTTGTGTCCTGAAGCCACTTGTTGCTGGGCAAGACTCAGAGACAACGTTCTTTAAAAATAGCTCTAGGATGGAAGTCAGCTTTGGTGGGAGTTTAGAAGTAGTCAGATGATAAGACTGCAAATCAGGAATGAAAAAGGAAGAAAGGGCAGGTAATGAGGTGCACAGAGGTGATTAGGGTTGGATGGAATTGAGTATGTTTGGGAAGTAAGTCTCTGAAAAGTCTGTGTTAAGCAAAACGCAGGAGAGCACAGTGACACAAGGCTCGGAAGGGTAGTGATGGAGCTGACCTGATATTTGAGAAGGAAAATGAATGGATACATTCCTTTAACTAATGTACTTGAACTCATAGGTTTGATTTTCATTTGAACGGAAAGTTTGAATTGATTCTTGCCTAGCTGAACCACTCAGAGCTAATACAAAATGAAATGTAGGATCTTGTTTTAGGGGGAGAAAAATCTACTTACATGAGACAATGTATAATGTCCAGTAACTGGCAACTTGCCTCTTTCCTGTACCATGCTAAATCTTTCTTCTCAGAGGCTGAACTTCATTGTTCTTTGTACCTTGTTGAATTCCTTAGTTATTACACACTGAAATCTAGTACGTTTAACCATGTCTGTATAACCTATTTCTAAAAAGTCTTTAATATGCCATGTTTATAAAAACCTCTTTCTGCCATTTAACACTCTTAAACTTCAGTGGCCACTTTTTGCTTCTTTTCTTTTGTTTACAGTTCATTTATCCAGAAAGTCTGGACATGCTGTTAGGCTCAAAATGTGTTGGAGGAGATATGAACCTCACACAAGTGACAGTACATTAACATCTAACAGAGCCATCCCAGTTAAGAGTCCAGACTCCTCTTCTGGTAATCAGTGGAAGGAAGGAGTTTTCTAATGTAACTGTTCTTTGAAGGCTACCTTAAGTGAACCTGTATGAACACCTTCTCTGGGTACTTAAAATTTAAATCCTTGTTTATATAACTTTCAGGAAGAGATTACAAAACAGCCTGCAACTTTGAGCTCCTCTTCTGTTTTCTGTTTCTGAGATGCTTAGAGGTGGACTGAGACAAGTTAACTTTCTTAACAAGTAGCTGGAAGAAAAATAAAAATTGGCAATTTGCTAGAGCAATTCAGGGAAGAGTCTTAGTTCAAGCAGAAGAGAGTTAATTTGTGAGAAAATACTGTGTTTTCACATATTCAGTACACATGTGTCTATTCCATAAATGACGAGTGTGTTCCATTAAAGTGTTAGCCAGGAAGTTTTAATTTCTACACTTAATTCTTTCATGATTTAAAGCCAATTTTTTTTCAGTGTTCATGTACTGTCTTTGAAAACAGAGATTCAACAGAGAAATTCCCTGCATTATTTCTCCAGTGGTCTACTCTAGTGGTTTGCAGTATGCCATGGAGAACTGAGGGAATTCTTTCTGGAATTCCTTGAAGATCTCACTTGCATATCTGTTCTGAAATTAACTAGACTTGAAGCTCTTATTGTTGTAGTTTAGATGAACTATATTTTTGGAGGTGTCCTGAAGGATTCACTTGGAGTAATATTCGGTGTGTCCACTCAGACTTTGGGCTGTGCTAGAAACTGGACTCCTTTTCCACAATGGCACTAAGCTTTGAAACTGTCAGTCCCATCCTCATTGAGGTTAGCAAAAGATCACAGTCGTCATAGCCCACACTATGTTATTCTCAGCACACTGCCAGACAGAGAGCATTCTCTAGAACTGTATTCTTCTCTAAGTCTCAGCTCATTTACTGTCATAACCTTTTTTTAAATTTTTACCTTCTGTTTTTTTTCCCTTATCTTTTTTTATCAAAAAGCTAAGATTTTGGGCTTGTAATTCACCTCTGTATACATACACTTACATGTATAGAGCTCTGGGTATATCTTTCATATTCTGGCAAATGACCTCAGCTGATGCAACATTTTCAACCACAGGCAATTTAAACATCCTTTCTATTGAATCTCTTCAGCATTAGGAAGTAGCTCTGTATCAGTGGCCTTCAGCTGCTACAGGGTGAGAGGTATTTTACTTCGGGGAAAAGCTGAATTCATTTTCAGCCTTAAGACTTTCTAGCCACACAGAATGAGGAAATAGAGCAATGTATTTGATATTGTACTACCCCATTTTTCTACTTATCTTCTCTGGTCACTTCTCTTTCACTTGAGTTTATCATCTGTATAATCCTAGACTGCCTGGTCCTCTGCCTGCTTACTGGAGGACGTCTCTTTGCCCTTTCCTCCCTTCCCTTTCCTCTGAGATTGTCTCCCATATTGTCAAGTGAGGAATGACAGAAATTAAATAGCTCAGATAAGGTCACATTCCCTTCAGTTTGCAGCCTTCCTATGACATACCTGTATCTCTGACCATGTTGGGTGACAGCCATTCATGGATTTATGAAGCACAACGAGGGTTATGCTGACATCCCAGTTCTTTCATAGCACTGACACCAGTCACAAGGAAATTCTGTGTGTATTGCTTGCAACTGCATGAAGTTTGATGCAATGAGTTTGTTATACCTGAAGATACAAGGTGTTATCTGGTACAACTGGAGTTCTTGGAGATGTGCAGTCCACATGCGTATTTGTTTCCTAACCTCATTCTGTTCTGTACTATTGTTCTAAACATCTTTGATTTGATTGTGGACTGAGAGGAAAGGTAGGCGTAGGTTAGCAATGCAATATAGGCACAAGCTCTGGATGCACCATTGGTGTACCCTGTCTGGTGCTAATAAGATTAATTTTATCAGCAGTAGGAAAAAATCCTCAGTTATTTGACAGACTATCATGCATATGTGTGAACTGCACATCGCACATATGCCTGTCATTAGTTAGTAGCCTCTTTTCTCTCAGGCAATTTGGTTAAAGATAATAAATATTCAGAGGAAAAGGTATTTGCATTCCAGTGATATTTCTGCCTTTTTTTTTCTTCGGATGTAAAAGTGCGTTTGGATAATGTGAAATTCATAGACATTCTTACTGTAAGGGTTTTCTTCTGTGTTTTGTTTCCGTATATCAATAGTTCTTTTGTGATGTGCTTCTGCTGAACCGGCATTTCATCTTTGAGACTAGCTCATAAATTACATGTAGATATTCAGGATGAAGATGTCCCAATTAATGTTGATTTAACTACTGAAAAAAACACCTAGTTTTACATTTTAAATTAATGTAGATAAACCAGATTCTTTATTTTAAAATCACTTGGATATTGACATAGATTAGCAGGTGCAATGAAAAATGCTAAGCATCCTTTTACAGCGTAGTGTTCAAATGTTGATTTTTTTTAAACCTGAGGCAAGACAGAGGGAGAAGCTGACACAGAGACATCTACCGGTAAAGAAGGAGAGTAGTATTGGATACAAGTGCTCATTTAGCCTTGCACCACGCTGAGCCTTTGCATCTTGATTAATGTATTTGATTTGATTCACGGTGCTCTTATCAACCTGTTCTAGAAGCAAAGGTCTTAAATCAATAAGAAGTCATCCTAACGTTGAACCAGTCATCACTCCGACATGCCAACTTTGAGTAATTTTTATTGTGTTCCTTTTAAAATAATGAAAGAAAACCAAATTTTGTTACAAGTGTTTAATGTAGGAATACTTCAGCAATTTCAAGGCAAAAAGGGTAACAGTCCTGTGGTCAAAGAATCATCTTCCCAGTCATCCATATCAACCCAATTACAATCATACCAAGGAACAAGCTGGAAGCTCCTGCTGTCCTCAGACGTGAAGTAGTTCATGGTGCAGGCACCTTCTCCTTGGTAACTTTATAGATAACAATTTACAGCTAGGGTCAGTTTTATGAAAATAAAATTACGTTATTAATGAAAAAGAATGTTAATAAGCTTTATGAATACTGATGGGTGGGAGAAAATGGAGGCTGCTAAATGAGTTAATGGGCTTCATGGCTATGAAACAGGAGTTCTTGTCATGTCTTGAAAATTATTTGCTCTGACTCAGGCTGAAAAGGAAGTTCTTCAGACTAAGTACAGATTTATTTCAAGGGATTGTACCTCGGTTACTCTGAGTCATGTTTGCTCTGTGGCTGGGTAGAGTCCCTCTTGTTATGAAAAAACCCTGATTCTTCTATTGATGAAATAATTTTATTTTTGCAGAAGAGATAAAAGAATTTAAACTGGGAACTGAGACTCTTAACATGCCTTGAATGTCACCAGCAATTGCTGGGAGACATTCTGCCACCCCTGGCCAGTCTTGCTAGCTTTTCATCTTACTCATCAAAGTCCAAACGGGAATTGCAGTGTCACCCCTAGGATCTGCAGAGGAATTAAGATGCTCATTAACACATCCCAGAGTCATAGTTTGCAGATTTATTCCACCCTTTTTATTCTCTAGCTACTAACTTTTCTGTCACAATGATCACCATCAACAAGTTGAGCACAAGCAATGAGGGTGGCACAGGTTGCCCAGAGAGGTGATGGAGGCTCCATCCCTGGAGGCGTTCAGGGTCAGGCTTGGCAGGGCTCTGAGCAACCTGATCTAGTTGAAGATGTCCCTGCTCATTGCAAGAGGTTTGTATTAGATGACTTTTAAAGGTCCCTTTCAGCCTAACACTTTCTATAATTCTATGATTGATTCTATGATTCTACAATTCTATGATTATATGATTCTATGATTCTACAATTCTATGATTCTATGGAAAGCAGGTAGGTTGGACTGCATATTAAACTACAAAACTACATGTGACATCCTATCAGCCTCTGTGGAGCTGTTCAGTCAGACAGCTCCTCTAGAAAGTGTCATGAGGCAAGAGAGCTTACCCTGCTTCTAAATTTAGTGTATTGAGTCACATTTAATTGCAGTGTCTTGGTAAAGACAGCATCATTAGATACTGGAGAAAAAAAAAAAAAAAAAAAGAGGATTGAAAGAAGAAAATATGAACAGAAAACAATGGAGCACCTTAACACCAATGGCCAGAGTCACTGTGTGTGCTGCAATCACTCTGTACAACGTAAAATAACTGAACTTGATTAAAAATATTCATGTATCAAATGCAAAACATGCAGTTGATCTACCTGTTTCTCTGCAGATATCACTCATGTTTATTGCTGTGATCTACTAATTAGGTGCAGCTGACATGTGAGTCATCATTCAGGAACAAAAATATCCCAAATTGCTGCAGCTAAAGGCGTGCCATCCCTGGACATCTACCCGAGGAGATGACACTCAACATTCTCAGGCGTTTTTGGCGGGTGGCAAAATACTTCTGCATGGAAATATGTTAGCCCAAAAGAGATAGATAGATTTTCCTAAGTGTCTCAAAAATAAGCCAGTTCATAGGTTAAAGGTACATTATTTATTTCAATATCTGGAGCAGGTAGAGCAGGGATCCCTGACAAGATCTACTGCATTTCACTTCCAGTAGAGTTTGAATCAAACACGTGTTCTTAGAAATCAGGCTGAAATGGGGTTAGTTTTCCATATATTTTAGCCTGGAGAAAGGCTTAGGAAGGAAAAACTGTCCTTTGGTGAATCAATCCTAAAGATGTTCTAAATCACAATTTCCAGAGATTATTAATTTAACCTCTATTTAACACTTTAAATAATGAATCAGTAATGCAATGTTTCTTTAAGTTCTTCAAAACCATAATTATTTCCTTACAGAATATATATATGTAGTAAATTATTTCCTTAAAACAAATTTTTTGAGTCATAATTTCTCAACTGCATTTCAATGTCATAGTTAAATTCCATGAAATTGCTAACAAAGACATCAAACCAACTGTACTAACCTCAAATCATGGGTCTTATTAACCAAAATCGTAATACCTGAACACCCGCACAAACACCTCAGGACCATAGTAAATTTAATTTTATGCCAACACACAATCACCTACAATCCACATTTCCATTTCCTATGCAAGGAAGAGCTCTTACTTACTGTAAAATCCCAGAAGTACCTAGAGCCTGAAACACTACTAAAACATATGTGCACAGAGACTGATGTTTGTACTTTACCTGCTGGAATCAGAGAAAATGAAAGTCTCCGAGGAAACATTTTTAAAAGGATATTGATTATTGTGCCATATGAACACCACACAAAACTCTTCCCCCACTATTTTTGAGATGAACTATGTTGACTCTCTCAGTTAAATTCTGTTGCCAAAATTTGAAAGAAAATGTTTTAACTCTTTGTTTTGCAAACTCAGTATACAAATCTTTCTGTTCTCTATATGATGTGTTATCAATTTAGTTTTAGCCATAATTTACGTATTAACTTATTCTTATCTATCTTTTTTCAGTGTTCCTTTTCAAGAAACAGTAACTCACAGCTTTAACTAAATGACGAATTTTCTGTTACAGCTTTATTTTTTTTTGGCCTGGAAGCCTATAAATAGGGATAGATTGTATAAGAATTGCCATGTTACAACATCTGGGACAGGAAGCAGTATGATGAGAGGGCAAGAATGGCTTGTATAGACCAATCTTCCCTTCAGCCTACTCTGAGCATTCAGAAGGTAGTGGCTCAGGACTTAAGGACTCCTGAGGTGAAGACAATTTCGATGAACTTACTTGCTGTTAATTTATCTGATCTATTTTTTCGTATCTTAATTGACACAAGATGCTGACCTTCTAACAAAAAGAGGTAAGATCTTGCTCCTTCAGATTCCCAGGGACTGAGATGAGGCTGACTAGCCTGTAGCTCTCCAGATCCTCTTTTTTGCCTTTCGTGAAGACAGGAGTGTTTCTTCCGTTTCTCAAGAACCTCACTAGATCATCATGACTTTTCAAAAGCTATTGAGGGTGACCTTACAATGACATTGGCCAGCTGAGAAACTCAATGAAGTTAGAGAGGACCTCACCTGCCAACGAAGCCTGTAGATGAGAGCCTGATAAAATTGTTCTGTCATGAGAGTTTTGGAAGATTGTAAAGCCTATATAATTCTCTATACAGTTCAAAAGAATGGCTGATATGAATTCTTTGGGAAGCCCCACAGAGAACCATGGTTCAACTACTGTAAATATTGCCTCTGTCTTCCTCCTTTGAGCTCACCTCAATTTTTACAACAAATGGCACAGAAATTCTGTGGACCAAATAGAAAGTTTCCAGTGTGAAAAGGTACAACTGGAAATCAGAATATTTAAGAATGATCAGCCAAACAATCCTTCCTTGCTGGAGTCTTTCCAGAAATTATTTCTGTTTAGCTCACATACAGTATCCTAGTCATGTGAACACTTCTAATAGAACTAAATCTTGTTTATTTTGTTGTTGTATAGACATGGAATGTTTACAGTGCTTCATCTACACATTAGAGTCATGGGAGAATGACACCTCAGGGCAGTGCTGATCTTCCACAAATGAACAGTCTGACCAGCCAGCTCCTGAGCTCTGGTTTTCTCAGGACATAATGTTAAGAAATGTTTCACAAGCTTGTCCAAAATATTGTTGTATAGAGAGTTCCACAATGAATGGCTACAGGCTCTTTAGAAGAGATAGGCAAGGAGAGAGAGGTGGTGGGGTAGCGTTATATGTCAAGCAGTGCTTTGCCTGCCTAGAATTCAGTGTCAGGCACACCAAGGTGGAGTGTTTACAGATAAGGATAAAGGAGAAGAACAATGAGACTGATATCCTAGTGGCAGTCTGCTACAGACCAGGATAAAGACACTGATGAGGCATTCTTTCAGCAGTTTGGAGATGTCTTGCATTCACTAGCCCTGGTTCTTGGGGGAGACTTCGATTTACCAGATATCTGCTGGAAGTACAACAGAGAAGGGAGGGCAGTCCAGGAGGTTTCTGGAACGTATGGATGACAACTTCCTGTTGCAGCTGGTCAGTGAGCCTACCAGGGGTAGTGCCCTGCTTGACCTACTGTTTACGAACAGGGAAGGGCTGGTGGAAGATGTGATAGTTGGAGGTCGCCTTGGCCACTATGTGCCGTAAAATGAGCCATCGGGGAAGAAGATTGGTTTTGTTGAGCAGGGAGCTTTCATAAGAACTCAGGGAGAAAAAAAAAAAAAAAAGGAGAATATCAACTCAGGAAGAAGGGGCAGGTGAATCAGGAAGCATTTAAGGATATTGTAAGGTCACCCAGAAAGAGTATTAGAGAAGCAAAAGCTCAGAACTTAATCTGGCCATCTCTGTAAAGGATAACAAAAAGTGCTTTTATAAATACATTAATAACAAAAGGACGGTCAGGGAAAATCTTCATTCCTTATTGGATGAGGGGGGAACATAGTAACAGGAGATAAGCAAAAGGCTGAGGTACTTAATACTTTCTTTGCCTCAGTCTTTAACAAGAAGACTGGCTGTCCTCAGGGCAACTGGGCTCCTGACTTAGTACACAGGGATGGGGAGCAGAATACTCCTCCCGTAATCCAGGAGGAAGTAGTCAGCGACCTACTGTGCCAGCTGGATCCCAACAAGTCCATTAGTCTGGATGGGGTTCATCTTAGGGTGCCTCCCCTCGAGCCCTGTGGGCAGGTCTGGGCCCCTCCCTGCAAGAAAGACCTTGAGGGGCTGGAGTGGGTCCAGAGGAGAGCAACGAGGCTGGGGAAGGGACTGGAGGGAAAGTCCTGTGAGGAGAGGCTGAGGGAGCTGGGGGTGTTCAGCCTGGAGAAGAGGAGACTCAGGGGAGACCTTCTCACTCTCTACAACTGCCTGAAGGGAGGGTGCAATCAGGTGGGGGTCGGGCTCTTCTCCTGGGCAACCAGTGACAGGATGAGAGGACACGGCCTGAAACTGCGTCAGGGAAGGTTTAGGTTGGATCTCAGGAAGCCCCTCCTCATGGAGAGGGTGCTCAGGCATTGGGATGCACTGCCCAGGGAAGTGAAGTCACCGTCCCTGGAGGTGTTTAAGGAGAGGCTGGATGTGGCACTGAGTGCCACGGTCTGGCCGATGTGGTGGTGTTGGGTCATAGGTTGGACTTGGTGATCTCAGAGGTCTTTTCCAGCCTCAACAATTCTGTAATTCTGTGAAATATTGTCCCTTGTCTACCACCATTATCAAGAAAGAAAAAAAAAACCAAACAGAAAAAAGGGGTAGAAGTTGCAGAAATCAGAGCCTATGGCTTTTTCTGTGAAGGTGGGAAACTTCTACTACTTTTCAGCATTATTGCACTGAGCGGTTTTATTGCACATTGTCACAACTGACAGCTGCGCTGTAAGGATCTTCTCTGAAGGAATCTGTGATCTCTGAGCAAAATTTGCCCTTCCCATGCTGATTTGTGGCACAGTGTAAACTATAGCCTTACTGAGTAATCACATGATATTAATGCTTTGACCTTTTCCTTTTTTTCCCCCTTCAACAGCTGCTGGCTGTTTTGTGTTTTCATATTAATTGTAACACTTCTACTGTGAAGCTCCAGTCTTGGTCACAGATGTGTATGGGGGGGTTGTCTTAAACTCTAAGAAAGAATTTCTGCTTAGAAAACAAACTCGTTTTTATGTTCAAACTCTACTTACATAGATGTGTCTGGAGCAAAACTTAGTAACAGATGTTTTTAAAAGTCACTGGAGGCTGGTCTTCTACATTACTTTTAACAGCCTCAAGCTCAATTTTAAAAATAGAATTAAAGGAGTTTTAAAGTATGATTTTAGCAAAAAATAAATTCAGATGAAAGGGAATTGCTTTTCAAGATTTCTAGCAAATCATCTAATTCAAGGCTGTGTATTGAAATGGATATTATATTATGGCCTTATTTTCCTCTCAGTAGTTTCCCTCTCCCTCTGTTTGTCTTCCTTCTCCTTAATGTAGGAGGAAGACAAAAAAAAGGAGTGTAAAATACTGGACATTTTGAGCCTCTTTGTGAGGTGGAGTTTCTCCATTAGCACCAGGTAATGCTGGGCATGCTTTTGATTACTTACTGGAGAAGGAGCCCAGCAGCTCTCTAAGATCTTGCAGCCCTGAAGAGAAGCTCAGACACGAGACCTGGCTTTCTCAGTTTCTTGGTTCTGCAGATTTAGGAGCTGCCATGTTATTTCGGCTCAGGTCATGTAGTTGACTTACATTTACACAGCATTACTTTCATTAGTGTTATCATTTTAAATGTCAGTTAATTTTTCTGTTTACATATACTATAAGGGAAAAAATCGATCTATTCATGTTAATGTAAAAGTAAACTATGACCCATTTTATTTGCAGCGTGCTTAACTGTGGTGCTCATGGTATCTCTTCTGAATATTTTCGATGAGGTCTTTAAGTGCGTGTAATACCAAAAACACATTCCCATTCCATAGGTGTCATGTAAAATGTTAAGCCCGACAGTGAAAGTACCTTCTAGAGAAACTCCATAAACCTTAAATGTATTTATGCCACAACAAGAAGCTTGGTCAATTTGAACCTTACTGTATTGTGGTATAAGAGGTATCTTGTTTGCTTTTATTTACATTCTCAGTAGTAAATGTATTTTGGTTAACCACAATGGCAAACTTAGACATTTATGTCAACAGATGCTTCTTCTCAACAAAGTAACATTCTTAGTTTCTAGGGCAGCAGACTGGATTCTGAGTAATAAGGTGTTTATAAGCCTTGTTGTAAATCTGAAACCATAAACATGTCTACTTTTCTATTAAGCCTGCTGCTGTGTTTGAGGGACAATAAGCCCTCTTTTAAATTTGATGGTGGCAATCGTGTTGGTTTTCCAGGTTTGATTTCTGTTGATTTAACAGTAGCCAGCACCTCCTACCAAGTTTTTGACCTAAGTCGTGCTCACTGTTGATGCCATCAGCGAAGTCTAGAATTTAGTAGTTGATGGTACCTGCTGGTAGGCAGTAAAAGGTTTCATACATCCCTTGTTTTGTTGCACACATGTTTGGGAACAGTAGTAAGAAACTGGTTCTTTCCAGAGCTGACGTCTAATTAGCAGTTTTTTGGTAATAGATTCAACAAAGATTTAGGCTTGGTGAAGTTTAATTGGGACATTTATTTGCTTTTTATAATACAGGCTTTCAAATATACCTTGAACACTGCTAGCAATTGAAATGATTTCTGGAACATTTCTTGCATTCTTCAGCTGCTGCAAGGTACTTCCCTCCTAATGAGGGCACCACAGTTACTCCCATGAGAAAAGCCTGTTCACATTGGCAGAGTCAGCAGGCCCAGTGCCCTTGCTTTCTTCCTCTCCTTTGGATTATGTTAAGAGTTGTATGCTGAATTATGTCTTCTGAATGCTTTGAATAGCTATGTCTCATTTATTGTGCTGTTACGAGCAACACAAGATTATGACTTTGTCTGCTGCCAGTGTGAATGTCAGTTTTGTGTGCTTCTTGAGGCTGCACAAACCTGCTCAGCTAAAGCAGTGTTTAGGATCAAGGTCTAATATTGAAATGAAATTCATACATGCATTTCCATATCCTAAGTTTATTGTAAGTTAGTGGAATAAAATAAGAAACAGGGAGGAAGCTTAACAATGCTTTCCTTCCTTAGTTATTTCTATCCTCGTCTCAAAGTCAGCAGTTAGGGCCCAAATTAATGTGTTTCATTAAAGGCATCAGCATGTGACACAGTAAACAGAATTTTGGTATTTTAACACACGTAAATGAAGGCTGGAACTGATCCAGGTTCCTTAATCTCAGTGGACAGCTGCAACTGCAAAACCAAAAATTAGTGTGTCCTGGAGATGCCTCAAATTTTCTTGAGTATTTTTCTAAAACTAAATCAGGAAACAACTGAACTTAAGTGATACATTCCATCCAAAACATGGTTAAGTGCTTCTACGGTGCTTGGAAAAAATGCCTGCACTTCCGAACTCCTGGATACTTTTCTAGTTTCTCTATAATCAGTTTGTGTTCTGTTTCTCATGCATCAGGTTTCAGTTTCCCTAGACGGTCACTTTCACCCAAGACATCTTCCTATAAACACTTGCTGACTGTGCAAATAGACCAAGAGAAATTGTTTTAAAACAAGAAGGGTAAAGCATTAAAAGAAAAATCCTGACAATGTCTTATCTTGCTAAACTTTAAATGACACTCTCTTAATAATACTCAAAAGGCTTAATATATGTATATTTTACATGCACATTCATATGTATGCGTGTAGGCGTATGCATGCATCTATACTATACATGTATCACCCCTCTCATTCTTTGAAATGTTCCCGAGGCCCAGTGTAAACTTGAGCTCTTTGTGGAGATGTGTTACAAAGGATGACTTTAACTTGTGAGGTTTCATCAAGGAAAACTTCCCAGCAGACGACAGGAGAGGAGCATATCCTTCATGAAGTTTGTTTGTTTCTGGGCCTTTTGAAGGAATTGCAAGAACTGCAGATTTTTAGAAGGGCTTGGAAAGGCCTCTGACCTGAAGTTTAAAGCAGAACTCATAATAAGGCTCAGTTCAGTACTGCCACACCCGCCTCACACGCTTATCCTCTTGATCATGAACCCGGGCGCTTTTACTAAACTGAAATCCTCTGGGACCAGCCACAGCTTTTCTGCCTGCAACAGATTCAAAGCTATTCAAGAAAATGACATTTGTGTGTTAAGGATCTGTAGCAGTCAAGTTTCAACTGTTCCTGAAGAACCAATAAGTCCAGGAAACTTATCTGGACGGCCCTTCCCACCTATTTATGAGTGAAGGACAAAGAAGGGTCATCTGCCACAGCTAAATCGCAAGATCTTCTCTGCTTTCAGATTTAGACATGCAGCATTTCAAAGATGGGAAGCAAAGCCTGCAAATACTAAAGTACCAGCATAAAAAAAACCCCCCCCACACAAACCCCAAAACATAAAATTAAAGAAAAACGAGATAAAGGAGGTTGTGCAGCTGAAACTATTGTTTTTCTCTCTCTGTAGAGATCCTTGCACTCTCCCATAAATACCAAGCCCTAAAAGGGCCAAGGTGCAGAGTACTCTTTTTTTTCAGATGTAAGGGCATTCATGAGCCTCAGGGTTCATTAGGTGACAATGTGGGACAACTGAGATGGCTTGGACCAGAAGATATGGGACTCCAGTAAAATACTGCATGAGAAAGAGAAGGAAGGAAATGCATTAGGAAAGACTGGATGGCTGAAGCATCTCCCCTGTGAGGACAGGGTTGCTGATTGGTTGAAGGGAAGAAGTCAGAGAGTTGTGGTCAATGGGGCAGAGTCTGGCTGGATGCCTGTGTCTAGTGGGGTCCCTCAAGGGTCAGTGCTTGGGCCGGTGCTGTTCAATATATTTATCAATGACCTGGACGAGGGATTAGAGAATGTTGTCAGCAAGTTTGCTGATGATACGAAATTGGGAGGAGTGGTTGACACACCAGAAGGCTGTGCAGCCATTAGAGAGACCTGGACAGGCTGGAGGGCTGACGGGGGAGAAATCTTATGGAGTTCAACAAGGGCAAGTGTAGAGTTTTGCACCTGGGAAAGAATAACCCCATGTGCCAGTATAGGTTGGGGACTGCCCTGCTGGAGAGCAGCACAGGGGAAAGGGACCTGGGGGTTCTGGTGGACAGCAGGATGACCATGAGCCAGCAATGTGCCCTCGTGGCCAAGAAGGCCAATGGCATCCTGGGGTGTATTAGAAGGTGGGTGGTTAATAGGTCGAGAGAGGTCCTCCTACCCCTCTGCTCTGCCTTGGTGAGGCCACATTTGGAATATGGTGTCCAGTTCTGGGCTCCTCAGCTCAAGAGAGTCAGGGAACTGCTGGAGAGAGTCCAGCGCAGAGCCACAAAGATGGTGAAGGGAGTGGAGCATCTCCCTTATGAGGAAAGGCTGAAGGAGCTGGGTCTCTTTAGCTTGGAGAAGAGGAGGTTGAGGGGTGACCTCATTAATGTTTATAAATATGTCAAGGGGGAGTGTCAGGAGGACGGTACCAGGCTGTTCTCACTGGTGTCCAATGACAGGACAAGAGGCAATGAGTACATAGGAAGTTCCACAAAAATATTAGAAAAAACTTTTTCCCCATGAGGGTGACAGAGCCCTGGCACAGGCTGCCCAGGGACGTTGTGGAGTCTCCTTCTCTGGAGACATTCCAAACCCACCTGGATGTGTTCCTGTGTGACCTACTGTAAGTGATCCTGCTCTGGCAGGGGGGTTGGACTAGATGATCTTTTGAGGTCCCTTCCAACCCCTGACATTCTGTGATTCTGTAACAGGCTGAGAGAGTTGGGACTGTTCAGCCTGGGGAGGAGAAGATTTCGGGGAGAACTTTTAGAGGCCTTCAAGTACCTGAAGGATTACAGGAAAGCTGGGGAGGGACTCTTTATCAGGGAATGTAGTGATAGGATGAGGGGCAAGGGTTTCAAACCAGAGCAGGTTAGATTTAGATTAGATGTTAAGAAGTTCTTTACTCTGAGGGTGGTGAGACACTGGCACAGGTTGCCCAGAGAAGCTCTGGGTGCCCCCTCCCTGGAAGTGTTCAAGGCCAGGCTGGACTGGGCTTTGAGCAACCTGGACTGGTGGGAGGTGTCCCTGCCTGTGATGGGGCAGGGTTGGAACTAAATGATCTTTAAGGTCCTTTCTAAGTCAAGACACTCTATGATTCTGTGTTCCTATGAAGGAGACATGCTAAAGCATGAAGCTGATTGAAGACAACAGGATAAGAGCAGAAAGCACAGCAAAAACAAAAGAAACAAACTATTTCACAGAATTCTGATTAAATAGAAAGAACTCTTAAATTAACTTGTCAAACAAAATAAAGAACTGAATGGGTGTCTGGGCGGGTATTTCACCCAGGGCAGCAAAATGCGAGGAGCGGTTCTGACTCATGTGTTTGTGAGTCAATTCTTCATCAGATAACTTCTAAAACAAGAACCATTTCAAGTGAAAATATATTTTTGTGCTGATCTAAACAAATTGAAAACATTTTCATTTGTTTTTCATGAACAACACAGATGTTGTTTGGCAACTTCCATACAAAGCACCATAGATAAAAACCGTAACAGCACAGCGGAAATGGATGAAGTCGATTTTTTTAGCAGAACCAAAGATCTCCAAAGTTTTATGCACTCTTTGCCAGGGAATAAGGAGAGAATAAATGACTTTGGGATCTCTGTGTTCATGTAGTTCCATCCATCTCACATGGAAACAAAAGTAAAACCTCTAGATATTTCTTTCTCGTGCTGGAAAATCCAGTAGGCAGGAAAATACATTCTTTTAAATCCACTGAACAGTTTAAGTTTATTCAGTTGTACTGCATATGTATTTTCTGCAGATGTAAACCAGTAATCAATAGGCTAATACCACAGTTCGCAATGAATGGTAGCCTGCCTGTGAATTGCAGTGCAGAGATTTCCAGTTTTTGATAGCTAGATGCTATAAACCTTATACCAAACACTTTCCAAAAGGAGTTTCCACAAGAGTTTACATACATTTTACTTTCCATTTGCTCACCCAGAGCATAAATTGCACATTATTAGCCGCAAATTAATTTTTGGAGTGAAACTGTCTCTACTGCTTTCCTTTCTGCTCCCTGGCCTACACACATGTACTCTTGATAAACCTACAGACAGATAACATGGCAGTTAAAGTGAAGACTGAATTCATATATTACATGGTTGAGGGCCAGCCCTTTCTCAAGAACTGTCATTTGAGACTATTTCATTTCATTAGGTTTAACTACATCCTCTTAATATCTCACTAAATAATTCACAAGATTTTTCAGCCTTTTTGGCATTTAAGCCTTTGAATACTGTACTGAGAGACAAATAATGTCTCCCTTTAGATATGTCATAGCCAAGCTATGTATATATTTAGCTGTTTTATCTTTTCTCATAAATTCACTCATTTAATAATTGTTTTGCTGTTCTCTGAATCCATGCCAGTTTGGCACAATCATCCTTACAACAAGTTGCTCAAAACCAAATGTCATTTTTAGGTACGGTCTTGCCAGAACCATATGCCTGGGTTATACAATCTCTCTTCACCATGACCTGATGGCCCATAGCTTGTAATTAAGCTTTTTCTTGCTGTGATATTGCACTGAAAAGTCATGTCAAATGTCTTATCTGTGTCTCTTTCGAAATCTTTCCACATCTCTCTGTTTCTCTCTTTTCTTTCTACATGTTTCTCCTTTAGTCCTCATTTGGCAGTAACTCATTCCCCACGATTGTTTACATTGTATGTTTCTAGTTATAATAGAAGAATGATGGCTTAAGATACTAGTAAAAGATTTGGCAAGTCTGTGCTTACTTTCCTGCTACATGGAAAAGGAGGCAATATAACTTTCTATCACTAAATGTTGCTATGAGCGTGAGTATATTTCACTACCATAAAACTCATATATGTTTTGATATTGGGGCTGTTTAAAAGCCATAGATAGTCTTTTCTTGTTGTCATGTTTTCAATTTTAGTAAATATTTGAGTAGTATTTTCTGTCGTTTGCAGTGTTTACACTTCCCAGTTTATCTGGGATGTCACAGAATGTACTCCTAAGTACCTGCCAAATATCTGCATAAGTTTAGCGTGACTCTAGATAGGTTGATACATAAAATAAATGGCATGTTGACAAAAAAAAAAAATCTAAAAAAAATTCCCAAATGTCTCTAGAGTGTCTGAATGTCTGAGCAAATGTTTCTTCAAATAAACATTTCCGACAAACAGAGACTCACAAGCAACTGGTGGTCTTGTGCAAGGTGGTGAAATGACTCACATTGCCTTACAGCTTGCTGTATCCGTCAGCCTTTAAAATGGCTGTGGCCAGTGGGCTTGTTGTTCCTGGCAGCAACTGCCAAAGTTGACTTTGAGTATATCAAACTGGAAAACACCACCAGTATTTATTAAACAGGTAAACACAGGTCTACGTCTGTGACCTGATATGTATGGTATATGTGCATGTGTGTATAGGGCTGTGAGGTTAAGAACTGGCCATCTGTGTTCAAAAAACATGTGAAGAAAAAATGTTTTCTGATATTTTGAGGGGAAACTTTTCTGGTCAGAAATTCAAACCCATGTGCAGGCAGGAGCTCTAATTAAATAGGTGTCTATTTCTTTAAATAAAAGCTCAGAACACCGTATTTGTGCTTCCAGGAGTGAGCCTAGGGGTAAAATACAAGGGCACATCGACAGCTACGTGTACTTTGGACCCCTAATTTAGTGAACCATTGATTTAATCTTTTAACCCTGAAAATGGATCTTGCCACATGACTTTCATGGTGGTTATTCAAAAATGCTGGACTTAACACGCACTTCACTTTCAATAACCAGAAAACAGGCTTCACTAAACTCTTCAGGGTGTTGTGATATTTAACTTCTGCTGGGGTGTGTGTGTGTGTATGTGTTTGTGTTAAAGCAATGCCCTGAGGTATTAAATAGTGAAGCTGTCACTGTGTTGAATTTCAAGGGAAAAATCTCTAATATGTACTTAGCAATTTTTTCTTTTATCTGTGGGCTCACACTAGAAATGTCTGCAAGCTCTTTTTTCAAACCAGGGTTCACTGGCACAATGGAACAAGATTTTAATTTGCTTAGAAATTAAGCTGGCAGCTGTGAAATAAAGAGATTCTTACCTGCCTGAACCAGTCCCTGGTTTTGACATACGACACTGGCTGTTGCTTCATTTGGAAAAATCACAAATGTTATGTTTTCTGACTGACAGCCTAATTACTGTCTAGTGATTAGAGTTTGGTATAATAGAATGTCTCTTGGATTGCTTTAGTTGTTACCACTTTGCATGAACATTTCATAACTTAGGATCATAAATTAATTCACAGGCATGAATGGACCTGAAAAGTTTAATCCTGACCGTATTTTTCCAGCTAGTTATCCATTCCCAGTAACTCTCTGGTTACAGCACATGAACTACTTTCAAAAAGAAAAGTTGTATCACCAACACCACTAAAATAGAAATAAATATATACATATATATATGTGTATATATATATATATATAATTTTGTTGTTTCAAATTGTATAACTCTTTTGGCAGTTACAAATGTGCCAAGAGTCCGGCTTTTACTGGGATGGGTTTTCTTTGTATTGGTTACAGACGACCCTACCAATGCCTCAGCTCTGCTGGTGGTGGAACTCTGACTGCAACAGCACCTCACTTTGGATGCCTTTTGCCCATCCCTCCAGACTTACTTGTGGCCTCAGGTGTACAATTTTGTTGCTTCTACCAGCTTCTACATCTCAGCACTGCTGGTATATGCAGGAGCAGATGGAGACTCTTGTTGAGGAGGGAAGCAGACGAGTAGTAGCTGCCTTGGCACAAGAAGAGCCAGACTGTCAGATGTCTCAGCGAATGTGTGATGGCAGAGACAGAGGTCATGAAGAGTCCAGAGCTAAAAGGAAAGCCAAAGGGTGCACAGCCAAGAGAAGTGGAGTACAAATCCCCTTGGATAATCAAGGTTAGAGAACTGTTCCTGTGGTATTTGGTGTGGGATGGCTGGTTTTGTCACCAAGAACAATGATTTGCCATCAGCCCTTTTTAGGATGGTGTTCTGGAGAAAACTTGTGTTAGAAACCACTTTGCAACTAGTAGGCTCAACCTGAATTATTGACTGCAAAATATTTTATCTCTAGGTTATCCCAGCAAACCCAACACACCAGATTTTGTTCAGGACATGAGCTAAGAAGCAAAAGATTGAAGAGCAGGAGGGACAACGTGATTGCTCAGAGCTGCTCATAAAGAAAGACCCTGTGCAATTACATATGCAGTGATTATTGTTCTGCAGTGCAGAAATGAAAGCAAGAAATGGGCTAAGAAGGGAAGTCCCTTTCCAGCAAGGAAAGTCCCATTATAACACCAACAGATCAAAGCAGGAACCAGTGGCCCAGGAGATATCATTACTTTACCTAATTAATTAACATCACAATGTTGATTATACTGGACTCAGCTATTTCACAGATGTGAAGAGCTCTTTGTAGCTGTGCAACTGTTATGCATGTCAACCATAAAGATTTGTGAGTATTTACCCACTTAGGCACCTCAGTTCCAAGGCAACCTGGTCAGGATATCTGAGCCCACCAGATGGACTACAACAGACCTGGAGCTGGGCCATTAGTTTTGTACTAGGCTGATGTAAAACTATTTCTTTTTTTGAACTGTCATCATTGGTCTTAAAAAGGAATTGGCAACTTCTAATCAAAGACTCCTGCTCCCTCTGATTTTTTTTTTTTTTTTTCTGTAAGAACTCAGCTTCAGTGAAACTATTTCACTTTCCTTCAAAATTATGAAGGAATCATTTGGCCTTGTTGCTGCAGGAACTGGTCACCTTTTCACACAGTTCTAAGCATCTGCCAGCTGGAGCATCCAAATCAGGCAATGGAAGAGGACCGAGCAAGCAGGTAGAATTTTTCCTCTTCTGTGTTTTTGCCTTTCTCAAATATTGTAAAATAGAAACACACACAAAAAAATGAGTAACAGAACCTGAACCTTTACCCTAGTTTCTTTAGGCTGAACCATTTTGACATCTGTCTCTAGGGAGTGTTTATGTGTGATGTAAAAACCATCCAGGCTGCCAAAACATCAAAAAGCAAACAAAGCAATAAAGGTTGGACTATTTTTGTTTCTTTTGTTCAACAGGCTTCATAAAGAGAGAGTTGGCTGGCTAATGAAATTATATACAAACTTGTTATGTGAATCTCTACATAAGTATAAAATCCAGGTTCAGTTTGCAGAATGCCTGGTAGGGAATTATAGCATTAGTGCATCATGAATATTTGGACAACTCTCCACTCTTTCAGAGAATGCGAATAAATCATAGAGGAGTTGTAGATTTTAGCACAAATTATTAATGACAGCTGAAACCTGATTTCTCTTCTTCACTGGTTCATCTTGAAGTTTCAGAATGAGAAGAATACCCTGTGCAAATTGTGGCTTGTCCTGTAATCTACCTTTGAGCAGTTATCGAATCACCAGTCAGAAACAAGGCTTACCAGGCATGCTGACAACTGGAATGGGTCTATGTAAGCAGAGAGGTTTTCGGATGCTGAACAGATATGGACAAGGAAGAGATCACTCCCCTGTGAGAAGTAAATAATAAGATTTTCCCCGAGGCATGGCTGCAGAAGTGAAACTATGCTCTGCCCTTCTTTGCAGGTTAGATTTCTCTCCTGTTAGCAACACAAGGTTCAGGTGGCCAAGTGGAAAACAAAGAAGAAAAATCCGTGGAGAATGTTGCACAAAGATACTCTAAAAAACGTGTAGCAGAGCCCTTGCCAGTCATTTGAAGAGCAATGGGCACCTTCAGTGGAAATTAGGATCTGTCTGTGATGGGTCACACAGACTGGTATAATTTTTGTACACAAGCAGCAGTGCAACAAATTCTAACTAACATGGAACACAGGTAGACCTCTCTTTTACAACTTCTCCCAGTCTCCACATCAAGGAATATTCCACCCGTCAATATCAGTGTTGCTTTTTACACCAACAAGCACTATACAAACACAATTATTTGCCCTTCGGCCGTGATTCAATCCAGACTGTGCTTTGGACATATCACAGATTTTCTCAATCAATTTACCTTTTCAAGGCAGGTGCAGGAGATTAATGTCCACCTTAAAAGTAAATAAAATTTAACTGGTTTTGAAACAGCTCATTCCACATAGGTGTCTTCAGTTTGGTAACTGAATGCCAGTGCATTTCAATATTTACCCTTACAGTTAGATGAGGTGGCAGCCAGAGGAACAGAAATTTTGGAAACTTTGATGGGGTGGTTTTCTGGGTTTTTTTTGGCCTCCACTTTTTAGAGCCAGCACTTTTTAGAGCCAGCACTATGCCCTTGTGGCCAGGAAGGCCAATGGCGTCCTGGGGTGTATTAGAAGGGGGGTGGTTAGTAGGTCGAGAGAGGTTCTCCTTCCCCTCTACTCTGCCCTGGTGAGACCCCATCTGGAATATTGTGTCCAGTTCTGGGCCCGTCAGTTCAAGAAAGACAGGGAACTGCTGGAGAGAGTCCAGCACAGGGCAACTAGGATGATTAAGGGAGTGGAGCATCTCCCTTATGAGAAAAGGCTAAGGGAGCTGGGGCTCTTTAGTTTGGAGAAGAGGAGGCTGAGGGGTGACCTCATTAATGTTTACAAATATATCAAGGGTGAGTGTCACGAGGATGGAGCCAGGCTCTTCTCGGTGACAACCACTGATAGGACAAGGGGTAATGGGCTGAAACTGGAACATAAGAGGTTCCGCTTAAACTCGAGAAGAAACTTCTTCTCAGTGAGGGTGACGGAGCCCTGGAACAGGCTGCCCAGAGAGGTTGTGGAGTCTCCTTCTCTGGAGACATTCAAGACCTGCCTGGACACGTTCCTGTGTGGCATAGTCTAGGCATTCCTGCTCTGGCAGGGGGATTGGACTTGATGATCTTTCGAGGTCCCTTCCAATCCCTAACATTCTATGATTCTATGATGACTAATAATAGGGAAAAGAAAAAAAAAAAAGGAAAAAAAAAGATATTTAAAATCTATTCTGAATGCATTCCTGGGACATAGGCTATGAAAAGATGGGCCAGCAGTTTTCAGATAAACTGATGCAAACATTAAATAAGAGTCTTGTGCCTTATTGAAGCAGTCTTACGGGAGACTACTTAACCTAAGCACTTGAAAGCTGCTGGGAACTAGACAGTATTTCTTCCTTAAAAAGCTGGATACCCATTTCCTCCTCTGTATGTGTAGGCAACATGAAAATGTGAAGATCATGCATAGCCTGGATTGAAAAGGTAGATACAGCAGTCCTCCTGTTTGTCTTTCAGCGAGGGAAAGGCTCTGAACTTCAGGCTGCTGGTACAGCTTATATTAGCCAAAGAGTGCTGCACAAAGCTGTTCAGTGATCTGTGAAAAATTAATCAGTCTCTGTTTCCTAGAGGACAAAAAGCATACTTTGCCATAAAAGATTGACTACTAATAATACTAATTGTCAGGTTTACTGGCAACTTGTTAAAATGTCAGGAATTAAATAAACGTTCTGGGCTGGGTTCTGAGCTTAGTAACACCAGTGTACATCACATTAAAGCATAACTCTGTGCTTACAACAGATTCGAAGATCTGTTCATTTGATTGAAACACCTATTACATACATTGTTTTCTTATAATTATGGCTTTTAATTAGAAAAATGCTTGGCGATACTGATTTGAGGAAACTTGCATCCTCTCTGCAGTTGTTATGTAGGCAAATATTGTGGTTTAAGTGCTAAAATGCACATAGTTGGAAAATAATTATCTATAATGTTAGCCAAGAAAAACTTGGCAAGCACTCTAACACTATAGAGCTGGAAAGTTATTTTTTTTAAATAAGTAGATTAGATAAAATATGTCAGTCAAAGACAGCTTTTCCATTAAAATTAGGTAAAACTATCCTTTTTTCTTCTTCAAAAGCAACATTTCATTCAGATTTTAGACTGAATAAAAAAATCAGTTTTTATTTCTTTATCCCTTCTGTGATTTTTCTCTCTCCAGGAATCATATTTTCAGGAATTATAACTAGGAGACCACACTTAAATACTACAAAATATTTAAGGAAAAATAATTCCTGTGTGTGTTTAATCAAGAATTGAACCTTAAGTGTTATTTTCTAAGTTCAGTTAAACAGAAATAAACACACCAGGGTTAAAGTATGTTTAAATAAACATCTGTTGTAGTGATTTATAGGTAGGTGTGTGAAGTAGGCATTTGAACACTCATATATTAATATTGAATACTTCCTATAACGCTCCTGTTGAAAAGTTTCCTTGGGTTTAAAAAGTTTTTGAATTATAATAATTTCATGAACTTGGCATAATTTAAAAAAGATACGTTCCTGGAAATCGCCGTCAGTTATCAACAGTCTGTAAAACACAGTGAATTATTCACTGCAACTCTCTCTCCTTTGTTTTAATAGCTAAACGTCAACCATTTCACTATAAATATTAAATGACCACTTGTTTTAAAGTTCAGAAGGAATTTCTTGAAGTGCAAAATGTAAAAATTTTCAGTATTTACCTTTCTGTCTTGATAGCATTGATAGAAGTGATTCAGAGATTTCCTAATGTCACATGCAAAACTTTCTGTATAGATTTTTGTTTGCTGCAGCTTGATCAAGTTTGTTCTTCATTGCACTGTAAGATAAATAGTGTTAATTCCTAGGCAACCTCAGCTAAAATAAATATGTTTTGTACTTTCTGGGAGAAAGGAGTTACTTTATCACTACTGAATGCAAAGTGTCCCGGGTTTGTTATCAGTGCACAGAGAATGTTTGCCTTAACATGAACTTAGTATCAGCAACCTTATAAATGAGCAAATAAAAAACAGGCATTGATAAAAATGTGCTGAAAGAGTTCCTTTTGTCAAGTGCAGTTAAACTGCACCATGCTTAGTGCTCTCTTGCACTCTGGGGCTGGACAGGACTGCTCCCTTCGCAGACCATTCTATTTTAACTTTCCAGGACTCAGTGGAGGTCTGGGAAGACTCAGAAGTTCTGGTGACAGACACTGGAGATCTGTTATCTTTAAATGAAGTGTTTTAGGGCCATTCCAACCTGAATTTGTGTATCCAGGTCTTTTGGTTAAACCCAGAGAACATCCAGCTGGTGTTCTGGCAGCACTAACCTCCTCATACCTCCTCCTCCATGTGCTCCACCACTGGCTTAGATAGTACACCTGTAGGATTGAGAGGGAATTTCTCCCCCACTTCACTCCACCCTACTCATTTGCTTTCAAGCTTGACCTATCTTGTTCTACTGGGACCGCCAACAAAGGTTTAAGTCACGGTAGTGCATTTTTTTATCTTTATGTAACTGAACAAAATGAAAACTACTAATTCATTCTATATGCAGCATGGAAAATCCACTAAATCTTGACATATTTTTGCTCCTTTCCAGTTTAACTCAGTGATCTAAAGCCAAACAAGTTGTGTTTCTCAATACTAATTGCATCATCCCAGAAAAATTGGTTTTCTTCAACTGTGTTACTGGGAAATGATAAAAGAACACAGTGGAGGAACAAGCAAAATTTTTTTTTCCCTCTTGAGTTAAACCGAGGCAGGGTTTCGAAGGAGTTAAACCTGTTCAGTTCTATAGGTTTGTTCTGGAAATTTCACGTTTGTCGATCAGTCAGCTGCAGCAGAGGCTGACTGGATCATAAATGTCTGTCTGGAGCCTGGGCACTTGTCATTGATGCTTTATGCAGGTTACAGAGACATACTTTTCCTATACCCACTGCACCGCGGCCAAATGTTCTTCATTTTAATACCGATGAAACATTATCACCATGAGCATCTTTCTAATAAAATTCAAAAAAAGGAAGAAAAAACTTAAACTTACCGTTTTCAGTTTTGTGTTGAATTTAGGACACTTCACAATGGAAAACTCCAAAATGGAACTTTAAATTCATCTAAAATAAAACTTAAAAAAATCCCACCCACAACCCAAAGCCTTTCTCATGAAAATCAGTATTGTATGATCCTGATTTTGACTGTACAAACCAAAACAGGTCCAGAAAATAAGTTTCCTGTACCTTACCCCTCTGACAGAGGAGGGAATCAGCTCCTGTCTGTTGGATCCTGAAGAAAAGCTGAATCAATGTAGAGCAAGCTGAGAGGAAAGTCCTGCTGAGATACAGGCTGTTGTGGCAGGCATCACTATGCAGGGATGGTGTTCATAACTTCTGGCCTCCGTCTCTCAAAAAATCATCATGTTCCACATGGATGGACCAGGTTGATGTGGTACTGTCCCAGGAGCGTAGAACCAAAGCTAAACAGACACATGTCATTTGGGGCTCTCCCCACTGACCTAGTTTTATATTGACTAGAAATCTTGAACTCCCAGGAACCTTTTTGAAATTATACATGCAATCAGAATCTTGATAGATACAAATGATTTTTTGAACATGTAACTTCTATAAACAGTTAACTTCTATGAGTCCCATTTTGTGATGGAAGAATATCGCCCTCCTGCTCTGGTGTCAGATGACATGACCCTACATCTACATCTGTCATTTGATGCAGTCAGGAAGAACAAGGTCATTCGGAGGGTTGCCTTCCTGGGGCAGAGTCTCCAGATTTGAAAATAAACATCTCAGCTTTTTCTTGACATTTCGTTTTGATAGTGACTCAGATGCACTTTGGAATTTGTCTAGTAACAGAAGATAATTATACCAGGGTAAGATGATCTCAAAAGGCCCTTCTATTACACTTTTAGAGTTTCATCAGGATCACTTACTGGCTCTTGATCTTCTCAGTGATCTGCCGCTCTGTGAAGTATCACGGAGCACAGCAGATGCAAACAATCTACTTTCATCGAAGGCGTCAGTTGGAATAATATTTTCTTTTCGCATTTTGTTGCAAATATATATCTTTTATACTGTTTCAAAAAACCAATTAAAACTAATATGACATCTTGATCACCCATTTATTTTATTTCAAAATTGTACATCCTACTGTGACACTATGAAAGTAAGCAAGCTTAAAAGAACACATCAAGCCAAGTCTGTAGTTACTGTGCGTACTCTAAGTTTTTTTGTACTATCAAATATTGCCTAGGGACTTTGAACAAAACTCTACTATCTGTATCTACATGCTGTTTGTCAGAATGGCAGCCTTATCATATTACTATTTTTTTAAGGGATAGGTTGTTGGCCTATCGCTAAACTTCTACCCTTTAGACAGCTTGTTGTCTGGATTTAGCTCTTTAATCTCTCCAGCTATGTGGATTTCCAGGAATTTAAACTCTCATCAGTCTATGTCTTAATGGATTTCAGAACTTTCCTGCTGTACCAACACACTAAGGAAGAGTCTCAAGGGGAAACACCATGTTTATATTGCACTGTACTACCTCTTAAAGATTGCAGCACCTTCCTTATACTGCCTTACTATGATTACATAATAATGATGACCAGACCATCACTCGGCCTCCACTTTGTTCTTCATTTCTTCTGTTTAGAAATTGGCTTCATGTGAGAGCAAGAGGAGAGAAAAGATTTGAATTACTTTGGTGTCTGGTTATTCCTGGGTCAGGCTAAAAAGCAGATGTGCTGTACTTTGTTCTTTTCCATTTCCTTCTGTGTGATTCCAGCAAGAATTCTTAACACTGATACTACAAGGAAATTGCAAGTCATGGCTCCCTCCTGGTTTTGCTGATATGCTCTTAAACCAAGAAATGGAACACACATTCTTATGTAGGTGTCTATAATGTTCTGCTGACATTGTGATCTTTTAAACGCCTTGCTCCCTGGTTTAACGTAACAAGTCTGCAATGTGAGGTAAATGTGTTCACAACTTTAGTAGGTGGGTTTTTTGGAACTTGCAAGGGTGCAATGAAGTGAAATCTCCAAAGGCTTTATATTTAGGGTTTCCATATGGATTTAAATTTTAATCAAACATCTTGAATAAATTTAGAGGAGAGTAGCCTTCCTCAGTTTGGCACTTTAGATGCAATCAGGAACCAAAAGCAGAAAAAACTCAGTGAAATTGTTCTAAAGTTCAAAAACAAGTGCAATTTGGAGGTAGTTGTAGGAATCGGGAAGGTTGAAGGATTCTAAGAAATACAGAAACCTATGTGCATGTGATCATCCAGTTCAAACATCTGTACCACAAAATCCCTTCACCACTTTAGCCACCTTTGTTAGCTTCCCTCATGCTGAACAATCAGAAATGTTAGAGAACCAAACTCTGTTCGTCTTATTCTTCTTTATTGTCAACATTAGGTTTTGATATAAGGATGAATCAAAATGTTTTTTATCTGTCTAGAAATGAGTCTAGAATTCTGGATTTGTTCTGCAACAGCAGATAATTTTGTTCACGCCTAAAGCATATGATCTACTTTATGTATGAGTTTCTCATACACCAGAAATCCAGAGACATGTTGTTAGGTCCTGGCAACAAAAATAGGTGTGTTGATTTGCAGACACTTGATTTTAAAATAAGTTCATTAGGAATTTATCTATATCCAAGTACTTTGAATATGCAGCTGGTTCCTATTTTTCTTACTGTCAAGCTCCATATGATTGTACTGAACACCCTACCTTTTTGGAAGCATGGTTTTGCATTTAAACTTTCTGCCTCAAGACTGTTCCCGAAGTTAAATTGAATGTGCAAGTCTATCCACATCAGATGGAATCTAATCTCACATTGAGGTGGGTCAGAGGTAAATGTATGGAAGTCAATGGAACTGACGCTAGACCTCTAACTTATGTATCCATTGAAATTCACTTTCCTCAATGGAGTTGACTTTTATTTACACTGATTTAATGAGATCAGACTTATGCATCATGTTAAAGACATCATGTTTCTTTTGATTTTAATACAAATCACAATACAGCAATTCTAAAATAGGATGAGATTTTTCTGGTAAAAGTTCTCGTTAAGTTTCTTCAAAATAAGCATGTGAAAAGTTTTGTATCATCTCTGTACTGAAATGCATGGTGTCAGCGAAGAGAAAGAAGAAATATTCTGTATTTTATAGTTCAATAATCTGGAAGATTTCATATATCATATTCATATTCACTTCCCATTTAATGCAATACAGATTTTTTACATGCATTGATCTTGAAAGGAGATAACATATGGAGATGTCTGTATAGTTATTTTGTTTAACGAAATGATACGCTTTTGTTTCACAAAAGAATTTTAATGGGGAGAGGGCAAGACCCTGAAACAATACAGTATTTCTTTAAATCAACTTTTTTTTTCAATTTTCCTTGCCTAGCTCACACTGTGTCCTGGGAAACAAAGTTTAATGTATTCCATTCAAGTCAATGAGTTAACGTGAAGTTATAGAATCATAGAATCATAGAATGGTTTAGATTGGAAAAGACCCTGAAGATCATCAAGTCCATCAACCTAGCAACGCCAGGTCCACCACTTAACCATGCATCTTATTTATATGTTTTTTAAATTCCTCCAGGGATGGTGATTCTACCACTGCCCTGGACAGCCTGTTCCAATACTTGAAAACACTTTTGGAGAAGATTTTTTTCCTAGTACACAATCTAAACTTCCCCTGGTGCAACTGAGGCCATTTCCTCTCGTCCTATTGCTTGTTACTTGGGAGAACAGATTGACCCTCACCTCACTACAACCTCCTTTCAGGTAGTTGTAGAAAGCAGTAAGGTCTCCCCTCAGCCTCCTTTTCTCCAGGCTAAACTGCAGTTCCCTCAGCTGCTTTGCCTAAGAGTTGTGCTCAAGACCTCTCACCAGCTTTATTGTTCCTCTTGGGACCCACTCCAGCACCAAAATGTGTTTCTTGGAGTCAGGAGCCCAAAACTTAACATAGGACTCAAGGTGCAGCCTCAACAGGGCCACGTAGAGAGGGACAATCCTTGTCCTGCTCCTGCTGGCCACCAAGATGCTATTGTCCTTCCGGGCCACCTGGACACACTTCTGTCTCATGTTCAGCTGGCTATTATCAACATCCCCAGGTCCTTTTCCACCAGGCGTCTTTCCAGACATTTTCCCCAAGCCCGTAGCACTGCCGGGGCATGTTATGACCCAAGCACAGGACTCGGCACTTGACCTTGTTGAACCTCATACAATTGGCCTCAGCCCATTGATCCAACCTGTCCAGGTCCATCTGTAGAGCCTGTCTGCCCTCAGGCAGATCAACACTCCTGCCCAGCTTAGTGTCGTCTACAAACTTCCTGAGCACACACTCAATCCCCTCTTCCCAGACACTGGTAGAGTTATTAAACCGGAACTGGTTCCAGTACTGAGCCCTGGGGAACACTGCTTGTGACCGTCCACCAACACATTTAACTCCATTCGCCACCACTCTCTGGGCCAGCAAAGCATATGCCTGTCCAAGCCATAGCCAGCCAAGTTCTCCAGGATAATATTGTGGGAAACAATGTCAAAGGCCTTACTAGAGCCCAGGTAGACAACGTTTACAGCCTTTCCCTCATCCACTAAGCGGGTCACCATGTTGTAAAAGGACATCAGGGTAGTCAAGCAGCACTCACCTCTCATGAACCCATGCTGTCTGGGCCTCATCACATGGTTGTCCTGCATGATGGCACTCAAGATAATCTGCTCTATAAAATTCCCTGACACTGAGGTCAGACTGACAGGTCTGTAGTTCCTGGAATCCTCCTTCCAGCCCTTCTTGTAGATGGACATCACGTTTTCTAGCCTTCAGACCACCGAGATGTTCCCAGTTTGCCAGGACTGCTGAGATGATGGTGGGCATCTTGGTGAGCACTTCAGCCAGTTTCTTCAGTACACTTGTGTGTATCTAAGTGGTATAGCAGGTTGCTAACTGGGTTATGGAGGCTCATTTTGCTCCGCATCCCCATCTTCCCACTCAGTGGGCTGGGTACACAGAGTACTACTGGTTTTACTACTGAAGACTTGGGCAAGGAAGGCATTAAGTACCTTGGCCTCTTCCTCATTCCTGAAATTGGATGTTTCCCCACATATCCAGTAAAGGGTGGAGATTCTCCTCAGTCCTTCTTTTACTGTCAATGTATTTATAGAAAAATTTCTTGCTGTCTTTAACAGTGGTAGCTTACCTGGCCTCAGTTTAAAATTTGCAACAAAGTCCAAGTATTGAATGTTTCATGTGATGTTTAAGAGTTCCTTAACAATGAACTTATCACTATTTATTTTTCGTATGGCTATACCAGCAAGAGGGGTCACACTAAAGCACAGGCACTAACTTTGAAAGTTAGGCTTTATCTACATTATGCTGTCTGTTGCCTATAGCAGTATCACTGTAGATTATAAGCATTCACTTGGCATTGTCTGCTACTGTTGATATGATGTGGTCTTTACTTCCTTCCCTATATTCTGCAGACCTGCAGCTAATCAGTCTGACCATTTGCTGAGTGAGCTGACAACTGCAAGAACCAGATGTTATGTTCTAGGATTTATTTTTCCAGTAGGGTCATTCAGGTCTCTGATTTGTTTCCTAGCTTGCTCTTCTTAAGTCTTTTATCTGCCTTCTTGGCTGATTTCCATCAAAACAATAAAGCATTTGTGAGTCTTTGTTTCCCCATAATCACCATCTCCAACTGCAGTTCCAAGAAGTCCCCTGTGTAATGATGCGGTTTTATTTTCCTTGTGAAAGCTGTGAATGAGGTACAGAGTTTGTCATGTCAGATACAATATTCGTATCTTGTTTACAGCTGCTCAAAAGAACATACTGTGAAGCTTCATTCACAGAATTGACATTTCAAATTTATCAGAACAGGATTTACACTCTGATGTTTGTACAATTACAGAAGTTATCTCTGATGGGTGGAGGAATAAGTTTGTTTTGGGTGGAGTGGATCCATCCAAGTCCCCATGGGGAGCAAAGAAAGGACACAGAAACCTGGGATAGCCTTTGCAATCATACTTACAACAGTCACTCTGAAAACACTGGGGAAAAAATAAACACTACACATTTTCCTAGTAAGGGTTCTTATTCTTTCCTTATTTTCATGCAGAGAATAATTTTAAATAGAACAAATTTGCGAGAAATATATACATAAACTTTTTTAAAAGCACAGTTTTCAAGCTCCATATATTTTGGTTTTGCAGGAAAGAAAACATGAAAAAGGGCGATATTACCTGATATGTCAATAATTTCTCAGTAACTGACAGAACTGTATGTAAACCTTCCAATTAGTACTGCCTCCTTAGTAGATTTGCTTCCCCTATAAGATTTGAATTACAATTGTCTCCCTCTTCAGTAGTTCTGCTGTGAAGAAATCTCCGGCTCTAACAGTCTCTTAAGTTACTTTTAAATCCTTAATATTTACACATGTTTTCAGGCAATACTTTATAAATTTATTTTCCACACAGGTGTGAAACTGATGTACAGTTCTGAAAGTCTCTAAAACTTGGTTGAGGATTTAGATGGCTGTTATGAAGGGTTTTCTGTAAGCACCTCATTTTTGATTAAATGCTTGAAGTGAATGAATCACAAAATTTCCTAAAAGTTTTGTGAAAGGACAGTAAAGTTATAGCATGTTTGGCATAGTTTTCCATATGGGAATATTATCGTACTATCCTTAGGTAACCAAAGCAGCTCCCAAAAGTGCATTAGTAGTTATTTCCACTAACCAGACATTGGATGAATTCAGTGTTTCGGATGCAAATTCTGGCTCAGAAAGTCCATGAACTCCCAGTTGCCAGCAGCAGTATCTCAGAAGAACCTCTTTAACACCTCATCTCTCTACAAAGCTCTTTCTCTTGGCTGTACATGACTGGTTGCTGTCAGATGGGTTTCTGGATAGAGGGCCTTTTGGTGTGCATTACTCCAGTTGTACTGATGTTCAGCTTTTTCTCTTGGGTGTGTTACTCTGTTGTCATTATTGACTATCATTTGCACTGCTGTGTTGCCAAACTCTGATTTGGGAATGAAGACAAATCCAAATCATCCACTCACAAGAATGTCTAAATTTGATAGCTGCACCATCAAGCAGTCAAAGATTCAGACATTGTACAAAGCTCAGAAGACAATGTAGATACTACTCCAAAGAAATAAAATCCAAGAAACTGAATTCTGCTCCTTTTATTCATAAGTAGAATTTCTTCTCTGTGCTATTTGAGGACTTAACTAGCACTTCACTTGAGTAAACATGGCAAAAAACATCTGAGGTCTGCAGTTACTGCCTGGGACTGGGATGCAGAGAGGCTCCTGCTAAAACTTATTCCTACAGTGACCAAGGCCACTGCTGGATCCTGTGTGTCACCCTGGGGGTGCCTGCAACTAAGACGAGTCACAAGGAAGTAAAAGTTTGCACCTCTGGGAAATAATAAGCAGGACAGGTGACTGACAAGAGTATTCCGTTCCATATACATCATACATGGTATATAACTGAGGGATCAAGAGGGTTTAGGTCTTCTTCTTTCTTCTTCTCTTCTGCAAAGGTTGGCGTCCAGGGAGGACTCCATCCAATCTTCTGGTTTTGATCCTGATCCTGAGTTCGTGATCCAGCTCCTGCGTCCAGCTCCCGCCGCCGCTGAGCCTGGGGCTTCCGCAGTGCCACCTGCTCTGCAGCACCAGTGGGGATTGCTATCAGGCAGGGCAGTCAGGTTCAATATTTGATCTATATATATTTGTATACCATTCTTTGTGTTTATTATTTCGTTATTAGTTATTGTTTTTTTAAAGCTGTTTCTTTTCTAATCCCTCTGTCTCTTTGTCTCATTCCCTGTCATGGGTTTGGGTCTAGTGGAGTTTTTGGGAAGCGGGGGTCAAGCTGTGTGGGATGACTCATGTGAAACTTTGGGAGTATACCACAGCCCCTGGTAGGAGTTGGATCCACCTCTAGCCAGGGCTAGGCCAAGTAGTGCCTCTGCCATCAAGGTATTTAAGAGGCGACACCATTGTTCTATTTCGGTGACACCATTGTTCTCTTTCTCTTTGGGGTTTGTCTTGTCTTGATCTGTCCTGTCTTTGTGTTGGGAAGTCTTTTTCTGCTGGAGAAGGGGAAGGTGAGAGGAGAACAAAGGAATGTAGTCCTGAGAAGACAGCAGGGAAGAAGAGTCCTGGAGAAGAAGGAGAGGGAGAAGGCCACCAGAGCAGAACTTCTCCCTGGAGCCCCATGTTGGCTGAGATGGCAGGAAGGTGATTGCCTGCCCGTTGAAGGGATCAATGGTGGCGAGGACGTCCAGGATGTGTTGGTACATGCAGAGCCCCATGCAAGAGGGGAGAGAGACTGAACATCAACGGGGGGCATGCCTGAAGCAATCCATGACCATGAGGGACTCACGAGGAGGAAGAGGATTGCCTCCCATGAGGTGGACATCACACAGCATGAAGGACAGACTGTGAGGAGCCCTCTTAATCAAGGAGCAGCTGCCATGGATGATAAGTAATGGCCAGATGGACCAAACCCCCATCCCCTGCCTCCCTTGCAGTAATGAGGGGCATGAGGTAGCTGGGAAGATGGGAGGGGTGGTGGAGGTGAGGGGAGTGTATTTAGGATTGGATAGTATTTATTTCTGTGTTCCTCTCACTATCCAACCCCAAGAATGGTCGTGGTAAATTAAATCTGTTTTTCTCCTCTAGTGTCTCTATTTTTTTAACTGTCATCTTAAATAGTAGATTATTACCATCTCTGTCTATAATCTGAATCCTTGAGCCTTCTTTTTGGTTGATTTTTTCTACCCCCACATGTTCATGGAGACGGGGGTAGGGGGAGGAGTAAGCAAACAATCTTGTGGTTCTCTTTGTCGTTGGCCAGGCAGTTGGCTCTGAACCACGACATTCCCTTTTCCTTTCCACTTGGACAGGGGTGAGGAGGTGGCTAGAGAGTGTCTATCAGCATTTAGTGGCCAGCCCAGCCCTAACCCTTGACAAGATGCAATATTATATCTCTAAAGGACATTTTCAGATGACAAGGATACGTCTCTTCAACGAATAGCATAAGCTAACTTCTTTTGGTGTCACAGATGCATGTGCACCATGGCTTCTCAGGCCTGGGAGAGGTCTTTATTTTTCCACATTTGCAGCTCTTGCAAATCTGCTATTCAATCAGTATCACTAGTGCAGCTGATTCATATCCTTGAAGAGATTGTCCTTTCTGTAGGGATAAAGAGATGAAAAGAATTTGAAGGGAAGAGAGAAAATACCGGTGATGAATGCTCTGACTAATGGGTATTACAATTGCAGCCACTTTATTCTGAAATATATCACCATGATTAATTAACAAAATATTAAAAAGCATCTTTTCATGCAAGGAGGTGTTGTGAAAACAAACACCAGAAAAACTCCAAATGTTTCTGGCATGATTCTGGTAATGTCTTTATAAAGGTCTAGTATTTAACAAAATTCCCAAACAACTACTTATCTCACTCTTTAGTGTTAACAGTGACTGCTGAAGTGGACCACTAATGCCATCAGTCAGCTAACGAGACATTAGAAACTCAAACTGAATCATTCAAACCTCAGTCTGATTTTTCCCCAGCAGATTTTGTTACTCTCTAGCCAGCTGAATATGCCAGAAAACTTTGAAGTCTAGACCATATATTAAGTTTACTATAGGTTCTTTAATACCAGAAATGCGATACCATCAAATACGCTTTAAAAATTCTTCCTTTTGTTGATTCAGTCATCCAGGTCAAATCCTCTGCAAATTTTACTCTAACTGAATCAACCATCAGGGAAGTTAGTTCTTTGATTTTGATGTTTTACAAATCATCAGAGAAGCCTTCCACAGCTTTCCACAGCTAGAGAAATGTGCTTGTAGTTACTAGTAGTAAAATACTACGGAAAAATTATTGGTATACTATGTGACTTGATGCTGATGAATAAGGCACATACTCACTTTTGGTTATCAAAACATTCAACTTAGTAAGTACATTATTTGACTAAAGTGTTAAAGCAAATTCCACTCCATACAAAGTCCAGGGACAAAAGGTCTGGACTTCACTGGGAGTAAAATCAATTTCAGTTCAATAAAGTTTCAGAAAAAGGTATTCTTGCAAATGTTTGGTTAAAAATAATATTTTATAAGTAACGTGGTTTCATACTGTATCAGTAAATATATACAGCTTAATATTACTTTTACTGGACCATCATAGAATCATAGAATGCATTGGATTAGAAGGGACTTTTAAAAGTCATCTGGTCCAACCCCCCTGCCGTGAGCAGGGCCATCTTTAACTAGATCAGGTTGCTCAGAGCCCCATCAAGCCTGACCTTGAATGTCTCCAGGGATGAGGCCTCCACCACCTCTCTGGGCAACCTGTGCCAATGTTTCACCACTCTCATTGCAAATAACGTCTTTCTAATGTCTAATATAAGTCTACCCCGCTCTAGTTTAAAACCTTAACCCCTCGTCCTGTCACTACTTGCGCTTGTAAACAGTCCCTCCGCAGCTTTCCTATAGTCCCCTTCAGCTACTGGAAGGCCACTATAAGGTCTCCCCAGAGCCTTCTCTTCTCCAGCTGAATGACCCCAAGTCTCTCAGCCTGAAGTCATATATTCATGGAGATTCTTATTTTGTGTATTTGTAAAAACTGGCAAAAAGAAGTTACAAATGACTGCCTGTTTTGGCCTTAGTAATAAGGTAGAAGTATTTCCTAAATTATGTAAAGATGAGACAGAGGGGTCATATAGTATGGCTTTTATTTCAGAGTAGCAGCTCCTGGTATAGTCCTGAAGATTATGATACATACTTCGTTATTTATTTTTAATTGGTTGATTAATCCTTTCCATCCTTTGCTGCCTTTTAACAATCATGTTGGTATGCATGAGCAGGGCCACGACTATTGTATTTCCCTGGCTAACTGATGCTCCCCACGCTCAGTATGACTTCATAGAGGAAAGGGGAAAAGTTTCTTACCTTTGTTCATTCTATCTCCCACAAAGAAGTCTTCAATATGAGTCTACCAACTTAAATACGGTAGATATGTGTGACTGGTATGGAAAGACCAAGGCAGTTGTGGTTTTTTTCAAAATATATATATATATATATATATATATATATATATATATATAAAAATGGCTTGATTGTGTTTTGAGTTACAGTCATCTTCCTTCAGAGCTGTTTCTGCCTGTTCCCTGAGCTGCTTCATGCACAACTGCCTGCCCCCTCCTTTCCTGAAATGGCCTATACGCAGACACAAATTGTTAGCCAGTGTAAATTAGGTGCCACTTTAAATTACACTAACTACCAATAGTCTTAGAGGTTTTCTTCTGCTCTGTGTATGCTAACATATACATACTCTGTTTGACCACCTTTTCTGGAGTTTGGCATTGTGTGGAGAGGGACAAATTCTGCCTAACAAATGTGGGCAAACCAGTATTCTGAAACTGAGTTCAACGGCTGGGAGTGGCTTCAAAGAATCCTGGTCAAATTCAGTTCTGCTGTTCAACAGAAATTTTCAATGCTTTTCCATGTTATCAGAAAGTAAAAAAAATCCCCTAAATCTGTAAAATATCCACAAATCCTGTAAGAAAGCTTTTTTAAACTGCAAGTTATCCGATAATTTTGTTCCTAGACTGTTACGGTTTGGTGTACAAAGAGTTGCCATATGCCTTCAATTAACATAATTTTGATTTTAGATTAAAACAACAAAATACAAAATGATACAGAGTTTCCATGAAAGACTGCAACATTCTTTGTCTTTAGTAAATAGTGTATGAAAGTGGGTGCCTGTATTTTCTTTTCTTAAAAAGGAAAAGTAACACAAACATTCCAAAACTTTAAATACTGATTTTGACTTTTCAGCTTAAGCAAGGAGAAATTTCAGGTTAGAGCTACCCACTCTTCTGAACTGATTCATTCTATGTCACTTGAAACCTCTAGTGTAAATCTTAAAATAAAACCACAAAACAAATTAATTTTCTGAAACCTGTGACACCTATTCCTTGTTTTCTGAATGTAAAGGATTAATGCTAAATATGAAAGTAATAATGTTTATATCTTTGTCAGAACACTAGCAAAAATTTCCATCCTCCCTTCTGCCTCAATGGGAATGGTTGTAATCAAAATGTTTCCACTTTGTGCTTTTTCCAGATGTGGGTGTCAGAGGAAGAAAATGTCATGAGACAAGTGTTTTTTTTTGTCCTGATTGTATGAATTTACACAGTGGCTTTTAGAACTCTTTTTACAGAAAGCTAAGCTCTTCTTGTTAGAGAAAATAGCTACAGGAGCCAATCAAAGGATCAAACTATTCTGTTAAAATGTACCAGAATCTTAACAAAGTCCACTAAAATATGACTTTCCGAAGGACATCAGCAATCATGGTTTGAAATGCCAACTAAACCACCAAAACTTTCAAATCCTATTATGACATTCTTCCTAATTAAAGCTTATAATCCATTGGGGTATAATAATTAATAGTTATGAGCAGCAAGGTAAAATTGATAGCCACATTAGTAACCATTTAGATAGAAAACTGCTTTGTTTAAAATAATAGGAACCATGAAAAATATACACAGTCTCTGCAAGGGACTGAAGAATTATGAATCTATTGTAGGTCACTGCCCCGTTGTCCTGGTTTTTACTGTATAAAGAATTGTAGTACTTTGATTCAAAGAACAAAATAATATCTTTGAATTGTAACCACATCTTTTGACAATGCAGATAACATGAAAGTTTTACTGATCAGAAAATCTGGTAGTATCCTAATATAATGGACAAGACTGGAAAGAGCTTTTGTTTGCTTATCTCTCCTTATTCTCTGTGCTGTGATGTGTAAGTAACTGTGGACATGACTTTAAAGGAAGATAGTGTCTCCTTTAAGAGCAACTTCTATGTGTAGAGGAAACAGTCCAGGCTTTAGCTATGCAGATTCTTAAACAGAAACCACAATTTCTAAGCAATAGTAGGTGCTGAGAAAAACTGGTCTGAACTTAACTTGTTTTAAGCGAACAATTTGAAAGAAACTGGTTGGTGGCATCAGAGCAGTAGAAGATGTCAGTGTGTAGAGGGGTGATCGTATGGTTATCTCCAACAAGACTAGAAACATCCAGGTAATTACTGGCCACTAAATACCAAGAGGATGATTGGTGGTGTTGGAGTGTATCCTGTGTCGTAAAACCAGTCTGCAAACAGAATGTGCCTTGTAGAACTTCCTTGTGAAGACTGACTGTCCTCTTGAAGCACGTGCCCATGGAGGACAAAAGTGAGTGAGAAATTATAGTTGTAATAGTTGTTTTGTGGAAAGTATTCTTTCATCAGTAGCTGGAGTTTTTGGTACAAAAGCAAAAGGTACTGGATTTACAGCACCAATATGCTCCATTGCTAGCATCTCTTCTATGCTACAGATACTGACATTTTGCCCCAAATCTTCTGAATTATATTATGAAGTACTTATTTTGCTTCTTCTGCTGCAGACCTGAAGAAGGACTAAGCATCTGGAAGACAGAATGGGTTTTTTTCCCAAGTTGTCATTGCCTCTTACTATGAGTTTTACCTTATATGTCAATGGAGGATTTGGTCCAAAGCCCAGTAAAGTTAAAGGACACAGTTTTAAATCAAAGTAATGACTGAGATCTGGACCACATTTGCAGTGAGCTAAATTAAATCCAGTATTTTTGCAAAAAAAATAAATAAAAATTGTACTTGCTTGCTAGATTCCTATCAGGAGACAGACTGAATTTGCCTTTGTAATCTGTTTTACTATCTTAGATAGTTCCATTTATCACTGTTTATTTAAACTGCCTGCAATCATACTCATTTTAACCAATAACAGTGTAAGTTATTTGCTATCTTTTGCTATTTTCATATGCCTCTCTTTACTCTAAGTTTTGTCATAGTTTAAAATTCATAGCTAAAATTAAAAAGCTTCTTTTATTAACTTACTCGGTTATACTGATACTGGAGTGCCTATTAAGAGCAATAAAATTAATACCGCAGACCTTGAGACTCCATCTTGACTGTCCTCATATCTACATTTTCACTAGCTCAGAGTCCATGGTTCTCCCACACACACTTTAAAAATTACAGCCTGTTGTATTCAGTTCCATGCACTGAACTTGACAGAACTGAGTTCTTACTAGAATAAGAAGTTTGCATTATAGTTTTCTACACACACTTGAAAAACTCCAAAACTTCCTCAGACCTAATGACTATTTTATATTCCCAAGAAGAAGTGTTGCTTTAGAATAAAAAAATTACATGCATGGAAAAACCAAGATTAATTTTTTCTCACGTTTGTTGTGAAGCTCTTCTCGTCAATATATGATTCTTCATAATGCAGGGTGAAACTTTGGGTATTTTGTTCTTCTGTTGCTCTGAAAAAAAGTTATCAATTTAGAACATACTCCTACATCTATAAAAAGGGAAGATCATGTAACTGAAGTCACCAGGCTTGGCATTTTAGACATGTGACTTCATTTCTTCTTTCTTCTGTGGACTATTTTGTGAGTTTGAGAAAGCTGTCATATCCGTATGTATTTCAACTCTTCTTCCATAAAATAGGAATAGTAATATATTCACCATCTGGCTGGAAGGCTAATATCAGAAGGAGTGACCCATATAAACATATGAACCAAGTGAGTTTATTTTTTGTGTCATATCAACATCCACAAGAAAAGTATCGTGTGTAGTCAAAGTCTAATCCAGTTTCTGCCAGTGCTATTGATGTTACTTTCAGCAGCAACTGCATGAGAATCTTGATTAAACTCTGACTTTCAACAGATGCACTTTGGTAGAGACAGTACTTGACAATCTGCACCTGAAACACTCTCTTGTGTTCACAGTTCTTGATTATAATATGGATGTGACCTAAAAGGATAAACTGCTTAGGTACAGAGAGTAAAAACATATATTTTGGCAGGAATTTTTGGTGTGGTCTTTCTCAAAGCCTCACAGAAGCTGGAGCCTCAAGTGGTAAGATGGCACCTACTGTAGTCTAAACTCTGGTCAGTGACAAACAACTGGAATATTAAGATCAGGAGCCGAAGCGACAGAACATGTGAAGCTGCACCTACAGGTTATTGTAAAGAGTTCTTTCCATTTTCAAATCCAATCATACGTAGGAAAAGCAATTTTTTGAGTCATATTACAAGCAGAAATGATAACAGAATTGCTGTTGTGGAAGATGCAGGCACTCTGTGAGTGATCATGAACGACCATCTGAGCAATCATAGCTTCATTAAATGATATAAGACAGTATGCGTGAGGTAGGTAGGAATGCAGAAATTTAGCTGTTATTATTATAATGGCAGCACTGGAATGTGATGAAAAGTAAGTTTCTGCTGAGAACTAAGTGCCACTTGAGTCTTCAACCTTTCCAGGTTGAAGCTGAAATAAATCAGACATAAAACAAAATGCATTTTCTTGCATGGTAAACAATAACTATACTACTGTCAGTCAATCTATACTTTTTATTCTCCTGTGACAATGGCAAAATGCTGACATATCTTCTGTTCTGTGTCTGCTGATTAACAATTCATACTTGCAAATTCAAATCCTACTGACATCCTTTGAAAACAAAATGAAACCACTTGCAACAAGAGTTTCTGAATAATTCTGTCCTCGTATTTGAGATGAAATTTAGCTAGAGTTAAAAAGAAAACACTACTAAGTTGCTGTCAGCAAATGTGTATCCAAGGCATAAGAAGTTTAGAAAAGTACTGCAAAAGCTGATTTATTTTGGCCCTTGGGTTTACATCTTATATCTTTAAGATGCTCAATGACATTGAACAAAGGTGTGTTTAATATAACTGTCATTTCAGTTAAAATACTAATTAATTAATTTATGAGGTTCCTCTGTTCAACAGATGTAAATGAGAGCCCATTAATTTCTGTGTTTTTGGTCCTTGTCATGAAAAATATAGGACAATTATTCTTTCAAAATTTGGAAAAGAATGTAAATATATTCTCTTTTATATCATAAACACCCGTTATTAAATTGAAATAAAGAAAGAAAAAGAAAAACGTTTTTTCCAAGTAAGGATTAAAATTTATTGTTTTGAAAACAGATTATTGTGAACTGCATTTCTTTCCAAGTTCTTACTATGTAATTTTTCTGTGTGAGCTTTAAAACAGATAACTTCAAACACCAGCCAGATCTTGTGCCAGAAATGCTTGTGGCATCAGTTATTTCTGAGAATTTATTTTGGGGTATTTCATGTGATTGTGATATAGAAACATTTCAGTGTTTGGGGAAACGTGAAATCACAACGAAACTAATTAAGAACGAAAAGATTAAAAAAAAAGAAAGAGAAAGAATTAAAGTACTTGTTCAATTCCTGGGTCAACTAGGAAGTCAGTAATCTATAAACAGAAGGATAGGGCTGATCTATTAGTTTATCAGGGTAAGCACTCTGAGTAAAAAATTATTACAAGCACGAGAGGTAATCTTCTGATTTAGACAAGTCTGTTTCCCCAGAACTCAACTGAACTCCTTCCATAAAGTCAGTTATGTGCTTGTTAGCTAGTTATAGTCCTCACATGGCCCAGACTTACAGATTCAGATTGTTGCAAATGCCGTCATCTGAGAATAACTCAAAGCAACTTGGCTGAGCACGGTAGGATCTGCGAGAATTTGGAGCAATTTAAAAACACGAGATACACTGACTTTAGTTTTGATCAGGCATTATCAATTCAATGCACACCTCATACAGGATAATTCTCTGTAAATAGCATATTCTGATTCTTTAGTTTTTGTTCAGGATTGCTGTGGATTTCAAGGAGTGTCTTGATGGAGGTTTTCACCTCAGGAGACTGACACACTTTCAGAGTTGCAGAGTTAGAATTGGAGTTGAGGCTGTTCAGCTCAAGCGTTTAAACAACTCAGTTTGATGATGGGCAGTGAAAAAGACCATGAGAGCTGACAGAAAGGCAGAGTCAGACGTAGTAGCAGTATTATCTGTGCAAAATGTTTGGCAATGAGTCCACACCCAGAGCCAGGCACCAGGGATGCACCAATGGGTGAGGTTACACAGAGAGGCTGCGAAGCCATGGAGAGGAAACTGTGGCAGGGATATCCCAAGAAAAAGACAGGATCATCAGGTTCTGGTATCTAAGATAGGATATGTGCTCAAATACAGCCTTCTACTATGCAGTGAAGTACACCTAGGCCAGCTGTCCAGGTTCCTTTTCCAGGCAACAGAGAGAAAAGGGTAGCTCTACTGCCAAAGCCGTCAGCGGGAGGATGCCCATGTAAATTAGCTGGCCAGCTCTCTGCAGTGCCTGCTTCTGTGCATTGGGTAAAAAGGAAACCTAGACAACCAGCTCAGGTTACAGAGATTTCACTGAAGACTGGCTAAAGCTAGGTGTTGTGATATTTTGCTTGGTTTTTTTCTTAGCATTGATTGAAGCTGTGCTGGTATTTCAAAGAGAATTCAAATGGTGTTCAGGGTATGCTGTGGTCACAGCAAGGAAGCAGCGAAAGCACGAAGTATCAGTCTCTCTATGCCAGTCAATAAATGAAGAACAGTACAGATCTTGTGGATATCAGTGGATTAAATGGCTTTTATGAAGGAATAACTTCATTTACTTTTTCTGAAGTGTCTAGAAGGGGAATATAGAAGGCAAAGTCACTCTCCAGTTGGTGAACACTTTGTGTTTCTGTAGTGTTCTCCCTCACCTTCTCTTAGCAGGCTGGGCAGCCTATGATCTGGCACAGGGTGATGAAATCCTCTTGAGTTTAAGAAGCTGCATATTTTTACACCTGTCCTGAATTAAAGCCTCCATACTATACTCTATTCTTTCAGCTGCTGGAGCTTGAAAGGGATGAGCAATTATATGCAGCTGCTGTTCCTATGGTAACTATCTCCTCAACACCCATGCAGATGGCATGTTTTCTTCTAATTTAGCCTTGTGATTTAGAAGAAAATACCTGTTATTGCTGGTGTGGTGCTACACAAATGGAACCTAAAAGTCCTGAAAAATTATTTAAGATTCAATACAACAGCCTTGTGCTCTGCTTCATAACTGCTTTTTTTTTTCGCTTTTTTTTTTTTTTTCCCTGAGACACACTAATTGCCTGGATTTTTTCTCTATAGTCTAAGAAGTGTGCATCTTTCTACCTGTTTGTTTGTGCTCTAGGTACTCAGTGGTCCCATAGTCTTTACTTTTTTCTGTGCTCTCTCTCCTACAAGAAAATTTCACATGCCTTTAAAAGATCAAACTCAAACCACTAATCATTCCATGCAATGCTCATCGACCTTCCAGTGGGAAAAATGCCTTACCTCTGCACTCTGCAGTTACTGATAACAGTCCTGTCAGGGTGAATCAGAAAAATTAGTAAATGTCGTACTTGTTTGTTTTGGCCATGTCACCGCTGCAACGTTGTTCTAATCCTTGCGCAGTTTCGCTGTCTGCAGAAAATCATTGCTTCAGATACACTAAGCAATATATATTAACTCCTGTTGACTCATTATAGAACTACATATGGGTACTATTATTGTTTTGACAGTTTCTTTCCCTGTCACACATAGGTACACTAGAAACTGCATAGAGTGTTGGTAAATAGTTGAGAAGGCTTGTTTAGAAACCTATTTAGTCTATACATTTGTAAGGTATTTGGGTTATCATTTCTTTTTCATTGGATCATTCCTGGATAAATAAAAATCTCTGCAAATATACTAGTCATTGACAGAGTGTTCACAGAACAGTCTAGATTTCACAGTGTAAAATTTCATGGATTTTTCTCCTTAGAGCTGACAGTTTACATTAGACATTTAAAAGCATCCTCACAAGGATTAATTTTTCCCAACACTGCAAAATTGCAGGCACTGTGCTGACACTGAACATACACTGACTGCAGGGGAAAGGTTTTAGGAATCTTAATCCTGCCTCTTGGGCTCCTCCTGCAGTGTTGATACTTGGTATGTCCGTGTAGCATGACAGCTTCCCTTTAGCTCCTCCAGAGCAGCAGAGCTGTGCTTCCATGGCAAATAGCTATGGCACCTCCTTCTCTCTCTGACTTCTAAAATGAAAAATTACATAGTCTGTTAAACCTAATTCTCACAGCAATCATACCATACTTTTCACCTACTCTTGGCAGCCCTGTGATAACAGCAGGATGAAGCAGGATCTTTTGTAGATGCGATATAAAACATGATTTTCAAATTTTTTTTCACTTAAAAAATATAATGGAGGGGTATACCCTTTGATATATCGCATAAAGGTGCTCACAAATCCTTAATGAATATTTATCTAAATACTGAATTGATACATGTCTATGAAGTAAATGCCTGCCTTGGACAAAGAGAAAGGAGATCACTTGTAACTGAAAGTAATATCTCTCATTAGACTGGTCAGAGTGGCTGGGAAAAAACAACAAAAAATCAGTCAAGCTTTTGGGCATGGAAGTCATTCTTGAGGGTCTTAAGAGAAAGATGAATGCCCATATTTGTATTTATTTTAGCTCACGTTTCTGTGGCACACGATTCCACCTTCCATGTGCTTTGTATCTAGTGAGTAAATCTTGTGTTTATGAAGACATAAGCACCATGAAACACTTGACACTCTCTGTTTCCTTCATCCAAAGTAGCAGCATTATCTAAAATAAACGGACTGTCTAGCCAAGGAAGGAGACATAACGAGTGTTTTCACAAGCCTGCCCGTGTTTCTGTGAAGCTACCCCAAGGCGTGAAAGCTGGAGGGGAAGGGGAGGAGGGCCTGCAGCGGACGTTGCTTTGACAGCCAGTGTCCAGCATGATCCAGCTGTGTAAATGTGACAAACGTAAAAGAGATACAAAGAAGTGAAGGCAAAACCGTGTTTGTGCCAACAGAGAGAAAAAATAATTGCTTGGCGTAACTGGTGTTGAGAGCTTGTGTGTCAAAGAAGCATGTGCATTCTCACATGCTTTTTGTAATCATTTGAGATACAGGGTGACAGCATTTAAAAATAAGAACGCAATGTACTCTGTATGTTGTCTTTTCCACAAGACAAATGTTGGTGTTTTCCTCAAACGACCCAGTTCTACTCCATAATCACAGATTCTTCCATAACAGTCAACTCTTGTCTAACATATGTATTGTGATATTTCCATTGATTTTGAATTTGGAAATTCAGTCATCCTCTGGCATAATCCTTTATTCTTATCCAATTTTTCTTTTAGAGCCTATCAACAGGGCATTACTACAACTACCTATCTACCGGCATTCTTGGGAGGAAGGGCAATCATAAAGTCCCCACTTAGAAAAGAAGGGAAACTGAGGAACAGACTATTGGTTAGACTTCTCTGCATTGTGTCTTTTGACTTCGTGCTCATGCAGCTTTTTACTTCCTGCTATTAAGATTTCCTCCTTCTTGATAAAGGATTAAGATTCCCTCCTCCTTGCTGTCTTTCTTCTGGAACCCCGTAATTTTTCCTGAGTGAGCAAAGGGAGACCTACTTAAAGCTTGTTCTGTTTTCCAGCTGTTTTGCCCCATGTGAGCTGTAGGAATAGGCACTGAGGCTCTTACATTGCAGTCAGCCAGGACAGCTGATACAGACAGGTTAATCCCTGGGCTTACAGAAACTTTATGAAAATAAATCGTGTTCTTCCCGCTTCCCTCTATTTTGTCCCATCAGTGCTATTTTTTCCCAGACGAACAGAAGGTAGTACCTTTTAGGGTTTCCTTTGATAATTCTAGTAATGCCCCTGTTTTCTTCAAACTAAGTACAGGAACTTCACCTACAACCTGGAAATGTGAAGGTTTTATAGAACACTGTATAGAAAATAGCTTCCTCGATTTTTTGCAGAAACCCCGATTCTGGTCAGTGCTTTTCAGAGGTCGCCACTGCAGCAAACAGAACAGAGCAGACAAAGGAAAAGCAGTTTTACTTCAGTGCTGCACTTTAGGAATCTGCTTCCCTGATCTTCTTGGTGCTAGTCTCATCACTCTCCTCAGCAAGTGTTGAGGTTCCATTTAATGAACATACTATGTCCTAATAAACAGTTGACATTTTTCTGTGACATAACATATATTTAAAAAAAGGATTTCTGAGACCTGTGCGCAGGTCTGTTGTATTCTAAAAACTAAATGACAAGTGATACAAGTAAAATGGATATTTAACTTGCTTCCCTTCCTTCCTGTGGTGTTATTCGGGTGCAAAGCTGGGGCTAAGATCCTTTAGGATCCTTTAGGATGCAGAGTCATCCAGCAGCCTAAGACGCTGTAAGAGATAGGTCCTTGCATGCACACTTTTCTTTTGTAAGAGAGAATTCTCTTCCATGCTCAATGTTTAGTTTTCCTCACTTGCTTTTTACTTGTTTGTCCTGGGTTTAGCTAAAAACCCAGTCCTGTTTAGTGATTTTTGCTTTCCAGTCTAGACATTGTTTAAGCAGACTGATTTTCACATCTGGAAAGAACAGACATTTTGGCCAAGCAGAATGAAGACAGTAGCTGTTCAATTAATTTCCATCTGGATATTACCCTTTCAGTATTAGGGCTGCATCAGCTAGTATATTTATTTGGAATGACAAGTTCTTTGGCTGCTCTATTTGATTTGGATTTACTCACTGATGATAATTTGCACAGGTATAATCCAAGGATTATAACAGAACTTTTGGAAATGGCATCTTAAGGGTAGCTCGTATCCAGGCTGGTTATCTGCCATGAACCCCAATTTACTCTTCCAAAGGAGAGTCATCCACATCTTGCAAGAATATTTATAGGTACAGGACTGCCCATCTAGGTATATTCATCCTGTGATTTCCTGAATTTGTTTGTGACTTTTTTATGAAATGGTTTAATTACGCTAAACAGCCCTCTTCACTAATGACGTTACTTACACACTTGCAAAATTGATCAGCAGATGTTTTCTTCCAGACCATTTATAAAATGTGATAGCTATCTCAGAATCAGGAAGTGGGCTTCCAGTATCTCACTATAGAAAACACGAGATCATTGATGAATCTCTATTTGTATTTATATTTCAACAATTAATTTCTCAGGTATGTGCAATATCGATATTTTAATTTTTTTTACTTGATTGAAACTCCAGAATATATCAAATGAAATATTTTACAGAAGTTGAATTTTATTGAATTCGTATTAATCTAGTGGCCAAACGTAAATATCAGAGTTGAGGCCATGTATGTGAGTGAATCATCTCTACATATACTATGAGTATGCATAGTGTGAACTTTCATTTAAAAACCTATAATTTTAAGAGGGTTTTGTCTGTCCCTGAGAGTTTTTCAGTTGCTAAGACTAGGAGGCTTTATGATGATGTGTAAGATTATTCTCCAGTTATGAATTTCCAGATGGAATGCTCTCTTGCACAAATATTAAAGTCTGCCCACAGCTGACCTGCACTGTGGCATTTCGCTGCTTATAAAGAAGAGAAGAGAAATTTCTGTCTTTTTTTTTGTTTGTTTGCTTGATGTTTTCCTTAAAAGTTTATCTTAAATGAAGGAAGGGAAATATTTACAACCACAATGGAACAATGGCCTGGAACTAAGGAAGGGAAAGTTTAGGTTAGCCTGTAGTAAGAAGTTCTTAACTCAAATAGCCGTGGACTCCAGAAGAAGTTGTTTGAGACAGCGTCATGGAAGATTTCTATAAACTGTGCAGGTGAGGCACTGTGGAGAACCACCCTGTAAAGAGCACAGTCTGGTAAAATTTGAATAGTAGGTAATCATCATAAACTTTCTTTTTCTAGCACTTTATTAGGGCTAAAATGGGGTATCAAAAACTGAAGAAAACTTAAGATCCTCACATGCATAAAAGAGGTTTTCAACACCATACAAATCCTATCGAGAATGACAGCTCGGCAGAAAAATCCGGGTCTAGTTTTATACTAGTTATGCTTATAGCTAAACAGGAGCATGTAGGTGCTGAATTCTTGGAAGTCTGACCCTTAGAGTACAGCCCCTTGAGAATGTCCTAAGGATACTTGGCCTTTTGAATTGCCGGCACACCAAAGATTAAACAAAAGGATGGGGGAAACAAAAGTGAGATGTTCTGTGATTTCTTGAATGAGACAAAAGGCAGGACCAGAGAAGTTGGGAGTTCCTCCCTTCCTCCCTTTACTCCTACCAATTCTCTGCTACACACAAAATATCTAAGTAAGGAAATACTCAATTCACTTTGGTATTGAATTCTACTAATGTATTCAAAGAAATAAGTGGTGTTTATTTAACATATTAGTCAAGTTTCCTATTTAAACCAGAATATAAACCTGCTTTGTGGCATGAAATTCAACTTTCCTAGTTATACCACATAAAATAAGTCAGGAGCTGGACAGGACCTGTTCTGAAGCAAGTCCATTTCATGTAGTCAAAATGCTGCAGATTTACACTAGAGGAAGAATATTCAGTCTGGTCTGCTTAATGATACCTGGAGTTATCAGTTTCCATATTATGAGCATTTATTTCTTTTTTCTTGCCATATTCATATCTAACAATTACAATTCTCTGCCAGACATGCATTTGTCTGAAGAGAAGGGGAAAAAAAAAATGTTCATAGTCAGATAACTTATAAATGGTAACAGGGCTGCCATGTGCAGGATCTGGTAGCAGCAGTGTCAAAAATACTAATTCCCTGAAACTGCACTCTCTTCTGTGACTGTGACATATGTCCAAGGTTGAAGAAAGAGTAAAACTAGTCCCCCTAGTGTACTGTTGTTGTAAAATATTTAGGTCTCTCATTTGTGGCTTTGACAGGCAGTGAAACACCAAATCATAGAATCATAGAACGGCCTGAGCTGGAAGGGACCTTAGGGATCATTTAATCCAACCTCCCTGTAATTTGCTGAAATTTGTCTATGGGTTAGCTCTATCTTCCATGTATTTTTACTATACTGAGAATAATTGTTGGGGAAGGGCACTTAGTCATTTTTCTTAGGACCATAGGCTTCTGGGATTGAAAAAAATCCACCTGATAATACAATAGGAATACAGGATAAGAACTAGATAGTATTTTGCTCCTGTTTATCAAAACTTGCAAAAACTATCTTTGTATTCATTGATTTTATTAACATCCATATTTTTATTTTAAAATTTAATTTTATGTCTGTGTATATCTATCAGTTTTCATACATATTTTTAGATAACATTTCTACCGGTTTTGAAAACCCACTTTTTAGTTAAAAATCAGATCAGATATGCAATAACCAGGCCTCGAGCAACCTAGTCTAGTTGAGAGGTGTCCCTGCCCATGGCAGGGGGATTGGATTAGATGATATTATTATGAAATTAGATAATATTATTATTATATTAGATGATCTTATATTAGAGTAGATGGTATTATATTAGATTATATTCTATGATCCTCTGATAACTATTGGAAACAGTCATTAACCAAAACTTTCTTCCGAGGGATGACTCTAAAATAATTTGTAGTCAATATCATTTTTGTATTTCTTTAGTGTTTGAGATTTATTGCCTGAATTATATCTATAATAAATCATTAGTTGAACTTAGAGTGTCAAAGACAATTATTTCATGCAACTGCATTGGCCACAGTGATGTAGAATGACTCTACAACAGAGAACTTCACTAACGTTTGGAGGGAGTTTGTGAGGAAAATGTAAATCAACCAGTACAAAATCAGACACGAATTTCTACACGGAAATTTACAACAGGACATTGAGCAAAAGAAGACTGCACTAGAAAGGCCACAAGCAGCATTAGATTTCAGAAAATCATTTAGCATTTTTCTGGAATGTAGCTCTCTGTATTTGGGAGTTGTTTGTGTAGCAAGCGGTGGAAGAATCTACACTGAGAAAAAGAAACTTAAGGATCTAAAGAAAAGGCAGATACAATCTTGGAGAATTTTTGGATTTGGCCTAGGAAGGGGACTGTAAAAGGAAATTTTATTGCCATGAAGCATGTGCACAAGTTAATGTGGCATACTGGTCTGACAGCCAGCTTCCCACCTCTGCTAGTAACACCGGCCTGCGGCACCCTGGGTACTCTGTGGCTGGTAGTCCACACCTTGTTCAGAGGGGTTTTTTTGGTAAAGGAGGAAGAAGAGGGCTTGAGCCTAGGCCATCAAACGAAGGGTTTTCAATAGGTCTTTCAAATATCAAGTCTTCCACCCTCTGAGCTCGGGAGTAAACGTGCTGGAGTAACATCTCCTTTATGCAGGCTTTGGAAAAAAACAAAACAAAACAAAACTTTTGCTATTGGATTTTGAACGGGACCAATCTTAATAGACTTGCCCTCAGAATGCTCTCAGACTATGCTCTGCATGGAGGACTGAAAGAGGTTGCAGAATGCCAAGCTGGTAGTTCACAGCAGGTTGTGGTGATAAATTAAGCAGGAGCTATTTACAGTTACCATGCCCAAGAGGCCATAGATATTTCTAGAAATTTCTTCTGCAAAATCTGAAGTGCCTACAGACTTCACACTCCTCTACAAACTGTAGTAAAATGGGATTTTGTGGTTTGCCATTTAGGTATCTAAATCCTGTCATCTGAAGTCCTGCTTTAACCATCTAAATCCTCCTGTAGATTTAGTGCAATACCTAGCTAAATGCTCCCTAAATGAAAAGAAACTTGAAAAATCAACGTCACTTATCAAGAAGAAGCTATGGATCAAGCAAATGTTTGGTCACTTTATTATTGAAACTATAATTACTCCTAAGATACATCTCCTAAAACAGGAGATAAGAAGAGATTCTGCAGGGAACAACCACAGGCAAAGGCAAGTATGTGCTTCTGGAGTACCTACTCTACCAGAACATCCATTTGGGGAAAAAATGCAAGAAACCTCATGCTGTTGCAATGAGGACAAACCTCCGCTGATTTCCACATACTGAGTTGCCAGTAATGTAAAGCCTCATTTATACAAGGGTACAATTAAAGAAACAGCAGTTTAAAGCAGAGAATACAGTGGAGCCAGAGGTGTGTGTCTTCTCTAGAGAGGGGATCTGCATGAGCAACCATGAGAGCAAGAACTTGCAGCCCACTCTCAGAATGCTGTGAAGCACTGGCAGGTGTAAAACTGCTATATATGTAGCACTTGATATTATGGCATGTAAGAGATTATTTTTCCCTGTGACACAGTTATAGAAACATACAAAACAAATAGATGGAAAAATCTTAATGCTGTTTATGTTTGTTTTCTCACGATTGATTTGTGAAGGTTAAAGGGCAATTTATTCCTACTTTTCCCAGTGATCTATCTGTAGAGACACTGTGTCCTCCCTGGAGATAGAGAAGATTTGGATTTAGATCTTACAGCATCTCCTTCTGCCTGCCCGTCTCTGTTAGATTATAAATGGGAATATTTCGACCATCTCAAATTTCTATTAGGAGGATATTTTGCTTTAAAAACCCTCTCAAATATGCTTTTGCTATATATCATTTCCACAGACGTTTCCCTAAGCCATCTGAAACTCCTGTCTTCACACAGAAAATGGCACACGAAGGTTTTGGCATAGCTGCTTCCAGGTTCGAAGCTACCTGCTGGTTTTCCCCTGTAGGTTCACCCTAGCTGGCACAGCTCAGTAGGCTGTATGTGCACACAGGCTCTGAGCTCTATCTTGGATATGTTTCAGATGAACTCCCATGGAATTCCAAGCAATCTTTCTGGCAGAAGAGTTTCCAGTGAAGAATCAAATTCATCACATTAGGGGAGGACATTTTGAAAATTAAGGGTATATTTCAACAAACAACGCTGTCATGTCAGCCTTACCCTCAAGCTTGAGCCTTGGTTTTTCAGCCCAGGGGTAGGGATGGTTTGATGCAGAAGAAACGCTGCATGCCAATTCCTTGGAGATGAATAGCTGAAGTTTCCTTGTTTGGAATGTTACCTAATGATCCTTTGCATCAAATTGTGCTATGTTGTCTACTCTGATACTGTGCCAGATCCCTAGCTATTATAAATCACTCTTACCAAATTCATCGAATTCATCTGAGGTTCTGGCTCTTCTGACTTCTGCTCTTCTATTTAAATTTAAGAAAATACCTCTCCTATACAGCCCAAATTTGGGTCTTTTGAAGACGAAGCTGATAAACTTCCCAGTTAGAGCAATAAGCCGATGGTTGGGAAAGAAAGAAGAGCATACATTCTGAAGAATTATTAAATGCAATGGAGGATGCCTGGTTTACAGGTTTCTCTTAACCAGGTTTAATGAGTAGGTCGATAGAAATTTTTTCATGCTTCTCAGAGGCAAGCAAGGCAAAATTAACAAACATTCAACCTGTGCGTAGTACAGATCGTATCAGGAAAGGGTGAGCAACAAACTCCTTACAGAATTCTCCTCCTCAGCTGGTGTTTGTTGCTAAACTGAAATGAATGCAACATAGAAGCATAACACAAAGGGTAACTGTGTGAAAAAGAGAAACATGTGTGACAGATTGTACATAACCCTGCAAAAAAAGACAAAGACTGAATTCGGTTCTTAATCACCTCCCTGTGAACCTGCTGAACCCGCTAGGGTTGCCTGGGGATAAGTGAAATATAAACCTGATCCATTTGGTTTGCTACAGCCTCTGGCAGTCTAAATGTAATTTCAACCAAATCAGAACAGTAGAAATTAGCCTGCACAGATGCAAGAGATGACTCAAGGAGAAACGAACCAGTAATATGTTTTGGAGCAAGAGGATATCTTTGGCCAATTGAATTCCAAAACAAAAAGGAATGTAATTTGTACCTCATTTTGTAGCAGCTGAGGGAAGTTCTGTGTGGAACAGTAGCTGTAAAAGGGCCATCCTGCTACATTAAGTGTTTCCTTTCTTTGCTATGGCAATCATTGACATGGCTTTTAAAATGGAAATTTGAGTTCCAGCTTCTTGGGATCCTTTTACGCTTTTGCCAAAGCCTATCCACCAGTCATGGAATTCTGGGAAATGGGTTCTGCCCTGAAGGAGCAACTGGTACAAAGGTGGGAGATGTTAATTCCTTCCAGTGACCCATACCCTGGGTCGCTGCTCTTTGTGGTCCCACGAAGAGAAGCATGAAAGGCTAAGAGGAAGAAGCCTGAAGGGCCTAGGATAGGGCCCGAGGAATTCTTTAGAGCTAGATCTCCCAGCTCCTACACACTTCAGCTTCTAATCAGCAAATGTACTTTCCCATACTGAAGAAAGCATATTAGAAATTATGTAGTCTGGATCAATGATATCTTTAGATCAGAAAGGTTCCTGTGGGTATATCAAGAACAACTGCTAAACTACTTCCAGCTCATCTGCTCCATGCTCTATTTACCTGGTTGTTAGATAAGTGCAGGGAAAGGAAAGTAGGAACACTGCTAGCGAGCCATGAAGGCCAGAGGATAGAAACAAGGCAAGATTTGAAATATATCTTGATGAGCATTAACAACACAAATAGTTGCCTGGCAGTGACTCCATGCACAAGTTGATCTGTTCTTTCAAGTTACAGAAATTGTTGTTCAGCTGGGGTTCAGAAATAGTTATTACCATTTTCTAGGGGAGGCACAATAATTACTTCAGTTCTCACTTTGGAAAGAATTGATAAATCTCTGGAAGAAACATATGAAATATGTTGGTTTTGATTTTTAACCATTTTTTTAAAAAAAAAATTTAACTCAAAGGTAAAATAAATCAATTCCAAAATCCCAGTGTTGGATCTTCTTCACATGGTTTTTTTTCAAAACAGAAATTCCTTGAGAGATGAGATCTTTTTTTTTGTTTGGGAAAAATAAGTTAAAATCAATGGAAAAATCCAAGTTTCACTAGAACTTGAAGTACATTTTTCAGAAATTTTGTCCCACTTAGTTCTTTTTCAGACCTTTTTCTGATAGCAGATATTTGACCTGAAATCTAAGTAGAAAGGCAAAACATGACACCATGTCCACGGAACATAATGTAAAACTGGTTATTGATTCCTGCAAAACTGAACAAGGAATTATGGCTTAGAGAGAGAAGCTCAGAGATTTTTAGAATATCAACTTATTTGGTGCATTCTGTTTGCTTTTGAAGCTGGGAAAAGGAAAAGCTAATTTCTTCTCTAGGTTTGTTATGACATCTGTTTATGTTTGGGTTCACTCCTGTAACTTTTGGGTTATCTCTAAGGTGTCTTATTTATCAGCTAACTGTCTTTAGATTCTGTCTGTGTTTAACAAATAGCTAGACGACTTTCAGTAACTATTTTGGTTTAAAAGTGCCTGAGGTATGGTGCCTTTCTCTCCATTGGCCATAAAACAAGTTGAAGCAAAACGTATTTTAGTAGACATCTGAAGTCAGTGCTGAAAGTTAAGGCAAATAAAACCAGGCCTACATGATTTTGTTATACCACTGAACGTATTCCCCACCACCACTTCTTTTCTGTATGCAGTTACTGCCGGAAACTAAAATTAGCAAGGATACTTATTTTAGAATAGGCAGACTTCGATTTCACTATGTATTTATTTAAGTGTGGCTTTTATTTTCTTCCGTGTTACTTCAAGCAGTGGCATTTACACTGGAAGTTCACATTTTCAACAGGATGCTCAAAATTTGTGCACATCTATTTATAAACAAAATTCACATATGTATATAATGTTTCCTTGTGCAACTATGCTTATTGAAACTTAGATCTCTCCAAGGTACGTATGTAAATTTGTCCTCCCCTTCCAAGCCATATGACTTGTATCTACAAAAGTTTATCGTGCAAAAGCTGTAAAAAAAATTTGAAAGTGGATGATGTCCACATATAGCCTTAGAAGGGTTCTCTCCTTGAGGTATGTTTAACTGATATAATACGTTTCAATAATTCCTTGTGTTTGGTCCAGGAAGATAAAGCATGTGTTAGGGGGTGGGATGGTTCTTCCCTTCTGCTCCCCAGTTTCTCACAAGATTTCCATGTCAACTGAGGCAAACAACTTCAAAAGGTGTTATACTCCAAAGGGTGAACTCTGTAAACTAAGCTTTTGCAACTCAATTTTCATAAATAGGGGTCAAGTCTGAGAGATGTCAGGGCACATCAATCAGTAGAGTTTTTGCAGTTTACTGTATTTCTTCTAACAAACCACCTCTGTGCTCATAGCTTTGTCTTAGGTCCCAACCTGTTCTCTCCCCACATATTCCCACAATTCTAGCTTAATATTTTAACTGCTTTTTAAGTTAAAATTTGCAATTTTCCTCTTCTTAGGCTATAGCCTTTTTCACTGACCATATTCAATGTTTTGCAGACCTAATCTGCAGCTTTTGGTGCCATTGGACAGGAGGATGTTGTGACCAAGCAGCTCTCTAAACAGAATGGGAATTTTCATTAGCTAAGAATTGGTATCAGTCAAAGATCTACTTTGCCTTAGAGTCTTTCCAACCCTTACAGGGAAATGAGGTATGCCTGGCTCATTCATACATCAGCCATTCATACATCAGCCTTCATCATCAGCCATTCATACAATAGCCTTCATCCATCAGCCTTCATTTTTTAAGGTACTGAGCACCTTGCATGTTAACCTTGGTCCTGAGCTCCTGGCTTTTGCCCTAGTGACTGAACTTCTCCCCTCTGTGACTATAGCCAGGCATGCAACTCAGGTGAGATGTGGTAGCTGACAGAATCTGAAGCTTAACTATACAGTTCTTCTGCCTTCTTTCCCCGCCACACCTTCTCCACTTCTAGGAGGAAGCCTCTGGAATTGGATGAAAGACAGGAAGAGGTAACAGGTGCATGTCCTCAGGTCAAGCTCTGTGCCTGTCTTTTGGTTTGCATAGAAGAGTTTTGTAGGGAAGCCTGTTACATCCCTGATCATTGGGCCTCCCATACCTTCTGTATTTGACTTGGGGAGGAAGGTAAAGGCTGTAGCATACATTTAACTACCTACCAGTTTGAATGAAAGTAAATTTTGATTCAATCACAGTCTGACTTAACAGATGGGAAATTAGCTTGCCACCCTTCATTCTTCCTCTGCATGAATGTTCAAAACCTTTCCATTTTCAGGAATCCTTTAATCTGAATTTACAGGTCTTGATTTTTCTCAGCTGAAAACACAGGGACATCTGGACACAAATGCATGAAAACTTAGCAGTTTTAGTGTCGTTCCCACTATTAAGTATTAGCTGATATCTCTCTATTAAGAGCTTTTCTCTTCCTTGTCTGTGTTATCCACACACACCTGAGTGACTGACACATTCCACAATGTCAGGAAAGTACAGCAACTTGATATTCATCATAGCCTCAGATTCCTGTTTATCATTACTCTACACTAGGCCCTTAACAAATAAAAAGGAAAACATCCTGTCTCAAAGAGTTTTGCAACATAAAAACATCAGGAAGAGCCCAAGAGCAGATGGCAGAGGATGCAGAGTACAAAGAAGGAAATCAGAATACTAGTGGCTTCTCCTGCCATTAGATCTCACAGATGGTCTTATTAACCTGTTTGCATGGACACAGATTGTGGCACCGCAGGGACATTAAGAAAAGAGAGTAGAGTAAAAGGTGAGAGATGAAGCATTCAGTCCTTTGCACTGAGCACTGCACTGAGCTCAGCTGTATAAAGCACATTCCTGGTGATTGCACAGCAGGACTTGTGAAAGGCTTTTTACAGTTTCATGCATTTTTCAGCTGGGTTTTTCTTCTAGCAGTATGACGCACTTTGAAATCAGCTGGAAGCTGAAGCACCTGTCATTGATTGGAACATTACTTTCTCATCGCAAGTATACCAAACAGAAGAGTTCTTTGTTACAGAAGGGCTCTGTTAGGAAAACAAACCCGAGTCAAGGGATGTAGTCCAATCCAAAGGTTCCCATCCTTTTGCTCACCATCTGTGTAGTCAGAGATAGCAAAGGCTTCCTTGCCATTGAATAATGCAAACTTGGGGACTTCCTTGACGTCACTGTGAAGGGTGGGTGGTCTACGTGAGAGGGCTGGCAGCATGCCAGTTATCAAACATGTTAGAAGATCTCCAACAGCAAAGGATAAAAGGTAGTTCACAACGAAACTGAGCAAGTCTTGAAGCAAACATGTGTTGTCCTTACCTTCTGAAAAAGAAATTTATACAGAGATTTAGAGCTTTTCTAACAAATGGTGTCTCACACACTGAGTTTGTAAACCACAGACGTGCAGAAATTGTATTAAAAACAAACAGGCTTTCAGGGAACAAGAGCTAGAATTTCATACAGATAGATATGAAAAGATCAGTTTCTGTTTCTGAGTTTCTTTGAGTTATCCAAGCTGCTAAAACAACAATGATGGAAATGTTGAAAGAACTGCAACTGTCTTCCTGTTCCAATTCCAGGCACAAATTCTGTGAGGAAGACCGATATTTTCTAAATCATTTCCTGCCCCTTTTCAGAAACAATGCATGTACTCAGAAGTTCAATATCTGGGAGGCTCCTAAAGCCTGAAGTGACCTCTGAGATTGACTAGAAATATGATTACTTTTTTTCTAAGCTAGTTAGGACCAGGATGAAATTGAATGCAAGAATGACAAATACTAAATGAGCCATCTCTGTTCAGGGGTTATCGTGGCTTCATCTGGCATCAGATTCAGCATTTGTAGTCAGGGAAAAGCTTTCTCAGAGCATGGGAGTTGAAAGAGATTCTTCCTTTGTGTTCATCAGCTGACAGATTTTCCTTTATCTACTTTGGTGCCGCATAACCCTAAATAAATTCTCCTTCACACTAACAGTTTCTGGAAATGTATTTATCCTTTCTTTTTATTCAATTAGTTTTAGACTTTACCTAATGGAAGTGAGGAAATTAAGCAAATGTGGACACAGAGTGAAAGAAGAAAGGGTAGGAGGAAAAAGGGGAATAAATTTCCTGTGGTCCAGTCCTTTCCTTCACAAAGGGCACCCATCAATTAGCGAAAAGTTGCTTGCAGAGATCAACAATCTTTGGTGGTAACTTGACCAAGGACTGACACTATACAACCTTTCTACATGGAAAAAGGTCAAGAGTGTAGGCCAGAGTATTCTTATAATCAAAAGTTGGCAGGTGTGTCCTCCCCAGCTCGATGACATACGCAGAAGCACCATGAGGTAGGAGTTGTTATTTGAAGAACTTCATAAGATGGCTCAGAAGCTCTATTGGTGCAGCTAAATAATTTGATAACAAATGAGAATCAAAATTCATTTGGCACAGAAAAGGCAGTTATAGTGTTTACATACATACATATATACTTATATATACAGATATACCTGGAAATTAGCAAATGAGGCGGGGATTATGAATATCTTAGGTACATACCAAGGACGGTTTCCTAAAATATTTGTTTGCAGGTTACTTTCAGCAAGTGGTATTTGCACTAATAACCTGTACACATATGTGCCCCTCCCTGGTGTAAGCTTTCAAGATTGTCCCTGGAAGCTTGTAAGTAGTGACATCCTAGTCATCCTTTTTCACTGCTCACCTCAAACTGATCAGAAAGTGAATGTCATGACAGTTACAGGGATCTCTTGCTGCTCTCTCAACATATGTCAGTCAGCCACTTGCAGCCCTCGGATCAGAGCAGATCCAAGCAGTCTTAAGCCATCCATGAGCACATTGCTGTGATTTGTGACTGCACAAAATGTGGCCCTTAATCTCCGTGAGCCTCAAATTTGAAATGTATTAATTCTCTTCACCTTCCCTGGTCTTAAATGATTTGCATCTTTAAAGGTCAGGCTTTGAGCAACTGACATTACCCTCCCATACACTGAGTTTTCTGAAATTACAGCATCTGTGGTTCAAATCATGTGATGAAAAAAAGTCAGGAGCAAGTGGATTTCAGAATAAAGAAGATGAGAAGATGGATGAAGAAACAGAAAGAAGTTAAATAATATTCCTTAGACAGTAATGAATGACTAACTCAGCTACCGGCATCTTTACGGGAATGTGACATAGTATAATCCAAGTATCATTTATGAAGTAGAGAAATATGTCAAAAAAAACAGCTGAGAAATGTACAGTTCAAAGATGTAGAATGATATGTAAATCTATTGGCATTTTTTATTCAGTCCAATCTTAGTGCCTTCTGGTTCACAGCTAAGAATCTTATTCTTTGTCTCTCAACAACGAGAGTCACTGAGAAAGTCATAATTCCACATGCCCTAGAATTTGTCCTGTCCTGCTTGCTGTTTTTGCTAGCCTCAATAGAAGACAAAACAGAAAAAAAAAGGATTTTATGCTCTCCCGGAACACAAACTGACTTTCCAAGAAGTGTTGTCAGACATAAATCTCTCATGATCTCACCACCATATTTATCGTAATAACAAAAATATAAATAGCACTGAAATAATATTTTATATCTCCGTGGCGCCATTTGGTCGTTGAGACCAAATGTTTTGCAGTTAGACAATACTTGTGCTACCAGTAGCTTAAAAGTATGAAAACCATTCATTTGATATTGGCAATGCAAAGGAGTCACACATTGGATGTAAATAGTTCTTTATTCACACTTTTAAACATCTGGAGCAGCAGAACACCTATTTTCACCAGAAGTTATCAGATGCTAGAGTGACTTACTCTGGATAGAAGAGCTGGTGGTCCTGAAAAAGCTAGTAATCAAGGGAAGACAAATTTTACCATGGATTCTGCAGAGAGAGAAAAAGAAAAAAAACCCAAAGACCTCAAGACTTCAAGCAATGTTTAGAAAGTCAAATCTGCATTTAATGTGGGAGATACAAAATCATGCATGTATGTAGTAAAACAGATGGAGAAAATCTTATGGTATAAATGACCAACAATAGCAAGAAAATGGGAGAAGGAAAACCATTATCTGTATTCCACAGATGGAGGATTAGAGAGATTAAGGATCTTGCTCAGTAAACTAGAGCCTAAATCAGATCTCTGCTGTAACCACTCGGTGGTTTTGAATGAACAACATTGACAAGGGTTAAATTCTACACCATGTCATGTACAGGGCTGCTGCTGAGACAGGATAGTGAAAAGTCAACATAACTCAGATGACTATAGAATAAAGTTCATCATCTGATAAAAAAATATACAGTATTAAAATGATGCAAATATTAAAACAAACATATGGATAAAAAATAAACATGGTATGAAAAAGAGAAAGTTTTACATACACAAAATACCAGGTAAATTTTCATTTTATAAATGAATTCTGCACCTTTTGTAGAGCCTAATCCTGTCAAAAAGCTTTGCACATGAAATCAAACACTGTTTTGAACAGCAGAACTCCTTTAAGTTTCAAAACTTTCTAGTAACCCCCTCACTGCTTTCTGCTTGTGTACTTTACTGTCTCCTTCACATTGCAGGGTAAGTGACTATACACTGAGCTAAACCTTATGAAGATAATGACAGCAGCCAACAGGTTTCCCTCTGTAAAGATAAATTGTGCTTTTCTGATGAGTATGAATACTACAACAGTAAAAGGCACTGGAGAAAACAGACACAAGGCAAACACAAATACCAACTCAATAGAATTGACTACAGACTCGAAAAAATCCCTCAAGAATGCAACACCAAATGTAAGAAACTCTACAAACAAGTTTCAGAACTTAGAGCTGGCTGGAATGGGGCTCACTGCAGTAAACAAAGTGTTGTCTCCTGTCTCAGGAAACCCCCCTTTGTAAATAAAACCACCTGAAACTATCATCCAAGTTTCCTTGTAGATGAAAGAGCCTATAAGACTGAAATTGGACTAACTGTTTGGGAGAGAAAGCAGAAAACAAAGCAGAAAGATAAAATTCCTCTAAGGCAAATGGGTTGAGGGAGCAGGGGAGGAGACTGTGCTTATGGATGTAACATGAACTGTGCTGAGGAAATGCAGAGTGGGCATTTGTTCACTGGTGATTTTACATGACAAGCAGCTCCTATTCCAAAGCCTGCTTTGGAATAGTGGTATCACACAGACTTGCCCATACAGCCTAGGCTGGGTAAAACAGTAAAGCACCCGTTTAAAGACCAGTGATTCCTCTAGAAAAGTCACAGCAAAACAGGGTCAGTGCTTTTAGATGTCCTATGGGCTGCATTTTTTAATACCAGTTCGCACAGTACAGCTAGCTAGCAGAATTCTCAGTGTTTTGATGTACATTAAGCACATGAACTGTATTAGACACAATTACATTTACTTGAATTAATTCTTATAGATAGCATAGGCTTTGCTAATTTTATCAAAATGTTATTATGCATCAAAACCATATTATTTTAGGGCACACTCAAGAGACATGGAGTCCTGAAGGAAAATGAAAAATCACAGCAATGTCTGCTAGATCTGAAGCTTCTGGCTGGTCACAAGTCTAACATGTTCCAGGTCAGGCTCAGTTCTGTACTTGGGAATTCCCATTATTATTTTTTTTCACACATAATTAAATATAACAAGCTCTTAAATATGTAAACATTGCTTCAGGATTTTGGTACAAGGTTAAGATGAGTTCCTGAGCAATTTCTGATTTCTTGGTAATATATGACCGACCCATGTCATATACTTCTTCCACAGTAAAATGAAGGGATAGAAAGCAGAAAAAACATAAATTAGGCTGATTTATTTTTAAGGTGAAGTAACCAGTTACTTTTTCTATTATTATTTTTGTGCCTTTTTTAGAAAGGGAGATTGCAAAATCAAGGGATGAATGCCACTGACTTCAGCAAAGTTAGTCCTGCATATGACATGGTAAGGCTGATCCTATAAATCACATACTCACTAAAGAAGGGGAATGCAGGCACAAAAATAGTAATTTCCAGCCTTTGCAGGTCAGGCAGGCAGGCAGAGGCTGAATGTCACTATCCTCTCCCTGGCAAATGACTAGATCTGCTGAGCAAGAACAGATACACTGTACAACATGCATGCAGAAGACCTGACGTAGTTTACCATGCACAAATGGGACATGAGGCAGATACCAGAAGAGTTGATCTGATGGCCTATCTTCAGTATATGTGTGTTACCTCAGCACCCATTCATAGAAGTCTCAGGGAATCGTTACCTTTGGAGACAGGACAATTTATGAAGCTCCTGAATTTAAAATATTTGGTGTACTTGTAGAAATGTTTCCCATGCTTCTCCTGCTCCCCAGGCATCTCCTTATGATGACAGTTCGCTTGAGCAACATGGTTGCTTCGTGCTTTTTGACATTTGTTGATGCAAGACCTCTGTGAGCTAACTTACAGAAAATCAGCTCTAATCAAATATTAACCTGTATGGATATATTTGAACACAATTTCAATTTCCCAGTCTTATATCATCTGTGTTCTTCTGTAAACTTAAATAAAGCACCACAATGTGATAAAAATAAACTTCTGTTTGGATGTATGCAAAGCCCTGGTCTCAACAAACTACTGGTGCAGCGAACACAGCACCTTACAAGGAAAATATCCTGGCCATTTCTCTGTGAGCTCTTCCTTGAGAAAAGCTAGACTGAAACCTCAGTTCCACTGAAATGAAGTAGGAGTTTTGTCATTCGATCTATAGGTCTGGCTTCTACCCTGGTTCTTTATTTGCAACATTTAACAGCTGGTCTTATAACAAAGCTCACAATGAAGTGGGGAATGTAGCTGAAAAGATATGTTTAAATAGACAGAGTGTGCTAAACGCTCATCATTTTTGCAAGATATGTTCATTCTTGAGTAGGTGCCATGAGGAAACATGAAGAACACCTACAATTTCCAAAGTATACCAGTAAGAATGCTTAGATAACTGAACTTAAGCTTGGGAAGAATTTCCTCACAAGTACAACACCAACTGGATGATATTTCATTGCTTTTCCATATCATACAGCAATATTTTCAGTGGGGATACAGTCTCCATTTTTGAAATAAATTACATTTCCTATTTAGATGCTTAAATAAACAAGTTGTTCAATGTGATGTGCAGCCACGGAAAAAATATCCATAGATGTTACTGTAGAATCCTAAAACAATTGGATTTGAATACAGAGTTCTTTGGTAGATGAGGCTGGGAAATCCCAGTTTACCTCTATGTAAAGGATTAGCTCTATTAAACATGTCTGAAACCCTATCCATACTACACAGACAACTTAACTGAGGTACAGGTAAAGATATGAATTCTTGAAACAATGAATGGTTGTTTATGTCCTGCTGTGAGCAGAATGGCAGAGCCATCACTCAGGTTTTCCAAGCCAACTGATAACACAACCTTCCCATGCCAGTTCTAAGGCCGAAGATACGTCAGCATGGAATCACTGAGGTCACTTCTCTTCTTTGTTATTCTCCTTTTTGGCCCTCTCCTAAATTCAAAATTGTTTTAGAGCTAACAGGATTTACAATCATGTAAATAAAGGACATTATATTAGCTTGCATATCAGATATGCTTGTTTATTCTGTCCAAGGAAGAGCTAGTAATAGCATTTTCATGACATCAGAGGCGAAGCAAAGGAAGCCATTCCAACTAATTAATCTCAGTATTGTTTATGAAGAAATATAGACAACTGATCTGTGTAATTGTTCTAAGGAGTCACAGTTTGCACAGTGTGTTTAAACAGTGTATGATTATTAAGGGCAACTTTGAGCATGGATTTTTAATTTATCAGTGAGAGGTACTTTCCAGGGTTTATCGGAAGTATGAGGCCCACAATGGTGGAGATACAGAAAATTTTTGGTTTTTTTTTCCTGACCTCCTCTCATCTGAATATTCGCAATTTCTAAACAATGATTTGTTGAAACTACAGTACATTGTAAGTATACAAACACTGAAAGCATAACTGTGGATAAAAGGAGAGTTAAATGTCGGAGTTAAGTGCAATAACATTTTTTTCATGTGAAGAAAGCAACATGTCAGTCCAAAATTCACCTTTTTTTTACTAAGTGAAGATCAAATTCGATCAGAATTTGGGAGCAGACCATTTAAGTTAAAATTAGTTTAACCAGTCTTCTAAGAAATTGCATTTCTAAGCTTCATTTTGTTTATTTAACAAAGGTTTTAACTAATCCCTCACAGTTACATGAAACCTCTTCCGCAACTTTGGGGGAAACTGTGGTATAAACAAGGTAAATTAGTAATGGCTCATGCCATTACCATCACAATCTTTTTCACCACCTGTATTTCCTCAAGGAATCACCACATCTTTTCTCTAGCCTGCTGTCTTTCAATATATATGAATTGATGATTCTACATACGGACCAGGTAGTTAGTAGATAGGTCAATTCATGTTTAACTGGTGGTTATGTTCGTGATGCTACTAGACCCAAGACTTCAACTCTATATACGCTAGGGAAACTTCAGGGTTGAAACGTGGAAAGGATGTCTGTTACCTCTCTACTGCCTTGCATGTTAGCTGTTTTGCATGCTCAGTGCTGCACTACGTAATGCTGCTTTACTGTCTATTAATTAAAACCTGAATAATGTGTTTCACCTTCTGTACGCTGTGAATTTTTCCCACCTTCACCCCGATCCCACCCCTGAACTAAACTTAAAGCCACCTTGAGGCGACCCATGTTCTCTGCAGTGACTACAGATCAGGATCTGAACCCAGGTCTCCTTAATGTCTCCAGTCTTTCAGCAATGCCCTTCAGTGGGAACACTACCACTATTTGCAGCTTCCCCTACCTCCATTCAGAGGTCTTTCCATTGCCCTTTACCTGGCTCACCTGGCATCTTCAACCAGCCAAATTCCCTCACCAAAATACTTGTGGCTGTCCTGTGAGAAGAAAGTATCTGAGACAGCCGATCTCTTTCACCAGAAACCAGGTGTCTTTTTAATTCCAAAGACATCTCCGATTTTTTTTCATAATATTTAAAATACATCAAAAATCATTCAGAAAAATCACACTTTGCTAGTCAGCAGCCATCACTGCTCAAAACAGAACTGCTCATGGCTGCTGACCTCAGTGGTGCATAAGCATCAACTAAGCCTCCGACAAACACAGGAACAGATTAAAACCCACTGCTGATCTGCTAAATTCATCTATTTTTAGGGCTTTTTGTTTTCCTTCCAGCAGCTGAGCTTATGGTGGATGATACCTCCAAAGTGTCCTCTAACTGAGGGGGTTAAAATCTAACCTTGAATGCCTGCACAGCACCAGAAGGGGTGGCCTTCCTCACACGCTGCCAGCCCAGCCCTAGTGTCCCACCCTCACCTGTAACTGCTTGAGGCATTCACCCTTCAGCCGCATCTTTCTACTGTATTTTTCTGTGCTTTACTTCCGCTTGCTCTTCCCATGCACTGTGAGGGGATGGGGTGGCCATTTTGTTGCCTTTTAGACTATTGGCAGTAAAGGGAGGTGGCAGCCATTTTGTGTAAAGATGATTTATATGTTGGAAGCATTCCCTTAGGTCTCCAAGAATTATTTTTTTTTTAAATCACTAGGTCCACAGAGGACTAGTAAATTCTGCTAACTTCAGCTGTGTCATGACTTTTCAGAGAATTTATTTTGACTTACCAGCTGAGCTAGGTAAGAGACCTGCTCTCAGTGACCTGTGGCCAGCACAGAGCTGCTGGATCTGTCACCCAGCCAGTCTGTCCTTGCAAAACCTGCTGAGGATAAGGAGTGGGGATGACAGTGGAATTCCTGTGTTTATATGGGAGCTATTTAATCGAAATAAAGTTTTGCTGTCATACCTTCCTGTTTTCAGAACTTATCCAGCCGTTAGCTTCCTAATCAAAAGAGATGTGGCAACATGCCACAGAAACTGGGCCTCCCTTCCAGCATGTAGCCCGAAGTATTTCCAAACTTCAGATTGTGCCTAGAAACACATACCTTGGGTGAAAAGTTGACTTGTACACTATAAGCATCAGAACATACATTCATTTAAAAGAGCTATATGCAAAATTAGCATGTACCAAGACCAACAGACCATTTTGGAGACAAACCTGACAAGAGTAGAAAACTGAAAAATTCCCATGGGTCCAGAGTTTTACCTGTTGTTTGACAGATAGATACCTGTCCATAAGTGAAATATCTCACAATATTATGTGGATCTTTATGTATTTAAATTAAAGTCTGGTTTTGCTTTACAGCACGCTATAAATTCAAAGGCATCATACATATAGCATTATAAATCTCTGGTTTACTGTAAGCAGTAAATATAAGATAAAAAGGTTCTCCAAGTCCTTCAGCTGATGACAGGACAGACCCTTGTCCTTTCATGTTTCACCCAAGGGCAATAGGAAGCAAAATATCAAATATACTGAAATATATCAGACTGCCTGACATTACTTTATGATGATTAAAAAGGAATTTTTGTTCATATAGATTTTAGTTTGGGATTTTTAACAAATAAAGACATATTTTGTGAATTTCGAGGACCCCAGTGCAATATTACTGATTGAAAGCTTCTGAGAAGCAGAGGCTGTATTTCTTTTCTCTGCATTGTAGGTGAGGGACATGTTCCTGACACGGATCAGGCTCACATTGTGGAAGAGAAATGATGAGAGGGAAAAAGGCAGAAGGTCAAGGGTTTGAGGCTTCTGCCATGAAGTGTAGAGGCTGCAGGGTTGCTGAGAGGTGGCAGTGGTTCCTCCCAGGCACAGCTGCTCCTCACAAGCTCTGCCACTCACCCCTGGCAGCAGGGGTGCTTAACAGTTCCTATAGCAAGGGAAAGGCCATGGCCATTTTTTCACATCAGGAATCCATTGCCCTGATTACCTGCTGACTGTGCTAGGGCTGTCCTTGAAATCCTTGAAATTCAAGACCTCTTCATTAATGAGGGTATTTTTCCATGAAAATTTGACAGCAAAAGGTAATCAACTATATCCACCAAAAATTAATCAGCTCACTAAACTCAAAGGTCCTTTTGTTTTAATGTTCATGTGAATCTGAGTCAGATCTTTACAATCCAACTATACTATGCTATTCAGGGTGTCAGGGTTAAGACTCACAGCAATCATTTCCAGCTTTAATATCTATGAATCTACAATTCAACCCAATATTTTTTATAATTAAGTGTCACACAGGTGTGCATTTGGCTTGATCTCAGGGAACATCTCTAGATAGTATAGGGGTTCAGCTGAGGTCACAGGCACAATGCAGAGATGGGCAAACGGTTTAAACCCTCCTGCCGTGTGCTTGGCATGAGCCCTGGATTCCCCCAGGGCATATTCCAACAGTCAGCTGAACATGATCTCTTTTAAGCCAATTTCAGGATGCAGATGTCCACTATGTCTACTACCTACACATCTTATTTCAAAACCCTTTTGTGAAAGCGTTTTGTGTAGATACAGACAGAATTTCCAATGAAAATTTGTAGCAAACTACTAGATTTATTTAATCTAAATCCAAGTCAATGATCCTTTTCTCAAAAGTCAAAATATTGACCTTGATATTCAGATCACATCTGAGAGTGGATGTCACCTTAGACATAAAAATCTTTTCTTCATAGATAAGGATGGACAGTGTTGGCTATTTCACTTCCTTTCTTGATACATGTCTGGAAACTTAAATTTGTCTGTCTGGGAAGTTTTGTATTAATCAAAGGTTAAGTGTTTTTTTGGGGTATTACCACACTTCCACTGTGTGGTAACAAACATCCATAACAAGGATTGCTGTCCTTTTATTGCAAGAGAAAGCAGTGATATGGAATCTCTGTATATGTTGGTCTAGCTCATTTTATCTCTGTAATTGTTCTTGCCCTTAAACACAGTGTCATGGACATATTAACCTAAACATAAATCAACAGCTTTTAGAAAAAATTTGACTGCTAATAAATGGACTTCACTAAAAGAAAAACTACAAGCGTTCACTGCTTGTCATATCTTCATACCGATAATTTACATCAGATATCAACAACGTAATATTTTCCCAAAACTAAAAGCATTTTTATAGATTTTAAAGTAGAGAGAAACAGAATCCTAATGTGAATAACAAAACTTTACCTCTTAGCCATATAAAACTGTAGATCTACTCAGTATTTTTATAGATATCTTGGAGGTATAAAAAGGCTATGAAATGTTTCTTCTTTCCATGCTAATGAGAAGCATGTACCTCTTCTGTGCACTCAAGTGAGACAGAAACACTGGCCTGCCCAACTGGAAATTCAATTATGTACACAATGCTGTGTGCAAATATCTAGAATCAGTTGTTCACACATGATTAGTGAGCTTAATTGCACTTATTTTTGAAGGGCTATGAACCTGAGCGCCAGTTTGCATGGCACTTAAACATAGAAATTAGACAGACAGATTCATAATTAATGCTAAGAGAAATTCTTGTATGATTCATGGATCTCTGACAATAATGTTTGTGAGCATGCCGGCATTGGACTGTTTGTTTGAATTTAGTCTTTCTATACTACTTGATGCATTTTTCTTTGTGAATGTACCTACCAGTTGGTGTGGCTTTTCCTGTTTGCATAGAGAAAAGGTTCCAGTTTCTTGTGTTTTGCTGACTAGTGTTTGATAACTAACGTTTTCATGTATCTAACTGTGCTTCACAGCAGTCATGCAGCACTTTTCCATTCTCTACTACTTTCCTACTAGGTTAACTATGTGCTTTCCAATAATTCTTCTGCTTTTCCATGCCTGGAGTATTGTTTCAGCATCCAGGATTGTGGAGGACAACAATAAAGAGGCTGGTGAGATATGCACTGGTTACTGATGAGGAGCTCCTCCTTGAAAGCCAGGATTTCTTGTTGACACAGTGACCCTCCCAAACGTCAAGGACATCTCTGTAGAAATGTGAGTAAATCCTGAGTCTTCTGAACAACCAGAGGGACGTTCTGATTTAGTGCATGGGAAAACTGTACAGCAATGAGTTACAGTCACTTCCCACCCAGCAAGATTTTGGAGGAGTTCACCTGGTTCAGCATTTTTGCATATCTCTTCAATCTACATTATCTTGTGAACAAGCTCTTAATCATAATCATAATCATAGAATGGCCTAGGCTGGAAGGGACCTTAGAGATCATGTAATCCAACCTCCCTGTCCTTCTAATAACATTAAGTGTAAAATTTAATATCCAACGTAATAAAGGCTACCTGCAGATATGCAGGTGCCATTACTGACCTGGTCCCATGCAATGCACTCTCCCATCCAATGTAGTTTGCACCTGTCTCAAACTCAGGGCCTGGGACTGCTTCGGTTTCAGTAGTAAAGGACTCCCACTGAGCTCTGTAAAGCCAGGTGCTGTTGTTCACTGGTTCAGACCACGACCTGACACAACCAGGTGCAGTGTGTGGTTCACCAAAGAAAGTTTCATAATTTAGTGCTGAGAAAGCACAGCTTTTCTTCTTGTGCAAACTGATGGAGCCCAAGTAAGGAAAAGTTAAGAGAAAGAAAGAAAGAAAACACTTACAAGTGAGTTAGTGTACAAAGTCATCCACCTTAAGCACTTTTTTCCTGCTCAGTCACTTTAATGCACACTCCACTGCCAACCTGTATCTTCTCAGGAACAACCAACAGATCTTACTGTGCAGGATTCTTGCTTAGATGTTCAAGGTTAAGGAGAATAGCAGTTAAGCTGTTCTTTTTCCAAAACAAAAGCAATTATTTAAACACTGTAAGTGTCCTCTGTGGGTCTTTGGTCAATGTTTCATTTTTTTTTCTCCATATACATGAGTTTGTAACTCTGGTGTTGAAGAAGCTTCCTTATTAAAGCAATCATGCCATCGAAAATGAGAGAGAAATATGTTGCAAACAACTTTCTTTAGAACACTTCATCCTGGTGCAGCAGGCAGTGTATGGAAGCATGAGTGCCATTAATACATTAATGCCACGTGGCAGCAAGCAGGTAAAGCCACTAAGAATTTCCCATGCCTTCTAAGTTTTGTGGCCCACACTGCTGTGCTGCTTAGATGTAAGATGGGCATGGCAGAGATTCTAAGAACAGACATCATAGTACCTACATTTTTATAGTCTCCGCTAAGCATGACAGATCTGCAGCACAGTGTTTTCCAGCATGTTCTGCCTTTTTCCTGTGCTCAGAAGATGAAACTATTTCAGAAAATGCTTTGAAAAACAATTCTGTTCAGTGTGGAGATTTCATGCTCTTTGTATTAGAGACTCCAAAGCACATAGCAGACAGAAGAGTTGCCTTCACACTGGTTTACAGCAGCCTGAAAATGCTTTAGTACACCAAAAGGAGATGAACCAGTGGAAGTGAGTAGTTCTACCACAAGTCCTGCAATTCTGGCTGATTCCAGCTGGCTCTGCTATATAATCACAACACACCACAAGAGAGGATCCAGAATGCAGACAGCTAGCTTACCATCTGGAAAAAGCACCATAAGATTCCTGCCCAGAATGTTATGTGCTTACTTTGAAATAGGTCCCTGCTGTCTTCATGCCATTGTTGTAGAAATTAAGTAGGAAACAGCTGGCCATGTGGACACAGTTATTGCAGAATATCAGTTCTGCAACAGGGTAGCAAAAAAGGTCAGTGAAAATGTCCATGTGCAATGAGCTCTCCATATGCACATGACTTAGTCAGGTTGCAACATCTGTTTTGGAAGTGGAGTCCTATTGCTTTCGTTGCTGCCTGTTGCCTTCCTACTAAGTTAAACCTCAGCAGCAACATCAAGAAAAAAATCTTTTACTGGTTACAGGGATAATAATGGAAGACAATGGTAGTATGTTAAACTTTTTGATGATTGTGCATTCAAATGGCATTACAGAGAACTGTTGCTCAAGACAAACTAGTTCTTCACATCTGACCTCCCCACGATACAAAAATTAAAGTTAGCTGGCTTGTCAAAATAAAATAAGCTTTAAAATAAAACATTATTTCCATAGTGGCCATTTTAGAGTGGTTTAGAGAAGAGTTTGCTTCAACTCTTTGCTTTGAAGGAAAGCTCAAAGTACAGTAGGAAGAAGAAAGTGCTGGACTCCTTAGAAGACTTAACACCAAAGAATTCTTAAGCAGGAAATTAGGAAACTAAAGCAGGCAAATATATACACATGGCTTACTGTTTGTCAGGATTTGGATGTCACAACACCAGAAGTAATAATTAATAGATCTGGGTCTTTTTCAAGGCCTGTTGGCTTTCACCATCATGTGTCCTTGAAGACATGAACTATAAGGCAGACTGCCCACGAAAGAGAACTCTGCGAAGGGTTATGCTAAGACACTGGGGAGTCTGTGGCTGCTGTACTAATCACATTGTCTAAACTCAAGGGACAGACGTTCAGCTTTCAGAAAGAGTGATTAGGCACTGAAATCAGAGTGAGGAACAGAATGATCATTTTACTACTCAGCAACTTCAAGAATGTCCAAAAGGAGTGGCTTGATCAGAGTCCTGAGGACATACGCTTTGCATAGGTCTCATTTTAACTTAGGAATAGCTCTTTAATGTTTTCATTCATGTTTTTAAATGAAATTAAAAGGATGTTTTCAAATATGTAAATGTGTTTCCAGATTTGCATTAGCTGAGATAAAGAGTTTCGGTTCCACAATAAGGTAATAGCTTTTGATCAGTACTCAGTAAATCTCTGCATTAAAATGGCTCTAGAGTTGATCTAGATCAGCAGTACTACAAGCACACAGGCTTGCCTAATTACTGTAGAATGCATTCCAAACACTCATGAATCAATATACAGCAGAATTGATCAACTGCCATACATTGAAGTCTGTATACCATAAGTGGTGCCTGGACTCTCACTAAGAAAGAAAGTAACTCAACTGTACTTATATGCAGGTATTTATGTGTGGAAACAATTTTAAAAAGGCATTTCCTTCCTCAACAAATGTATGTATTTACACTGTACAGGCAATGTAAGAATCATACCTCTACCATTAGGAGTATATGTGTGCACTGTTCCTCCATCCTCAGGTTTTTAATTTCTTAACCAATCATAAAGTCAGACAGTCCACCTGACACTCCACCAATAGCTTTTGAATCTGTTCGTTGATCTCAAACACGTTACACAAAGGGATAACAATTACATTCCTCTTAATTTCCTCAAAATCAATGGATTAGTGCTGCCACCACCATGAGAAATGTTGCAGGGCAATACCTGTTCGGATTTGAATGCATTGCAGCAGACAGCAGTTTCTGCATAAGTGGGCATTAGAGAAGGTGGGAAAGAAGAGAAGTGCTGAGGAAAATTAATGAGGTGATTTAAAGTATATATGAGTGAGGAAGGCATGATTTCATGAAAGAGTCAGGGAGTCAGCGTTATTAAAAGGTAGCATAGCATACCACCTACTGCAGCCAGCATTTATCAGTTCTTCCATTCATGGAACAATTTTTTTTTTAAAAAAGCTGTGTCAAGGGTTAGGCCTGACCCATCCACTGAATGCTGACAGAAGCTCTCTAACTTCTCTCCATATCCAAAACAGGAAGGGAAAGGGAATAAGACAGAGACTTATAGATTGGAAGAGAAAACTAAAACAGACTTAATAAAACAATAGTGGTACTAATAAGGAAATAATGAAAATAATGAACTATATACAAACACAAAACCAATTCCAAACCTGACTGCAGCAATCCCCACTGGTGCTGCAGAGCAGGCAGCACTGGGAAAGCCCCAGGCTCAGCAGCAAAGTGGAGGTGGGTATAGCAGCTGGTTTCAGGAACTCAGGATCAGGATCGAAGGCAGAAGACAGAGTCCTCCTTGGAGATGTCCCTGCCCATGGCCGAGGGGTTGGAACTAGATGATCTTTAAGGTCCCTTCCAACCCTGACAATTCTATGATTCTATGTTGCCGATTGAAGAAGAGGCCTTAACCCCTGAGATCCCTCAGTTTTACACTGAAGATGATGTGTATGGAATGCAATACTCTTGATCACCTGTCCTGTTTGGAGAAGGTGCAACCTTTTCTTTCCTTGTGACCTCTTTTACTTCCCAGCACCCTCAGCGTGGCGCACAGGATGCAGCAGTGACCTTGGTCACTAAAGAAATAAATATAAGCAAGAGCCTTTCTGCATCCCAGTTTCAGGCAGTAACTGTGAACATCAGGTGTTATCACTGCCAGTAGCACACACTGTCTGCAAAAACATGCTGCTGACTTCAAAATGTGCAACGTCTTGGAAGAGACTGAGCTGAAAAGTAAAATCACTGAACAGAGTTGGTTCTTTTTGCCTCAAGCCAATACAAACTGAAAGCAACACAGAAATGTTTGGATTGACCTCTTTATTTTCTGCTGATAGTAAATGTTCTGTGTTGCATTTTAAACAAAGCAAGCCTCCTAGACAACTTAAGCTTTTTCAATTAGAGCAATATACCAGCACTCTATTACTGCTGTGGGAATACCTCCAGCAGACAGGAAATAATTTCTATGAGAACTGGTTAACACTTAAGCTTGATTAAGGCTAGCACTGTCAAGGTCAACTTTCTGTTGCATGGCTTGCTGTCCTGACTATCATTTTCCTTCTACTTACGTGGAACTGAAAAATATCTTAAAACTGTAAAATTATGTGAGAAATAATCACCTCCAAAATTTCTTCTGGAATGGCTAGACATTTTTCTTATGACACAAAGTGCTGGCAAAAATCAAGATGCATTGCTTCACGTCCATGTACTCTCGTGAAAGCTGGCTTAAAACCAAGTATTTTCATCTGAGTGAGGAAAGTATCCTTTACCAGTCTGACTTTGCACCTTTGTATTCACTTTTAGCTCTCTTAATGAAATTGCAGGAGGTTTTCTCACCATGCTGAGATAAAGCAGTATGAGGAAAAAGAAATTGCGGGATATTTTGTAGGTCATGTAGATATTCCAGCAATGGAAAACCACTTAGCAGTAGTCCTTCAGTATTCCAGTCCCCAAGTAAAACTCGTCAGAGCTGCACAGAGTTACAAATGAGCTGAAGCATTAGGAAGCGGACAGTAATCTGTGCTAGGACAGAGCTACATTTGTGATCATTGCCTGGTTCATACAGTGGTTGTCACAGTGTTGAAGTATCTCCCTCAGGAAAATTGTAAACAGTATGTATAACCTGCAGTTTTCCTTTTGCTATTCTTCACATGGGGTGCAATGTTCCATGCAACCTTCGCCCAGACCTGCTGCAGTGTTTTAGCACAGGAAAGAAATCCAGACAGCCCGTTTTCCAATTGTCCTTCAGCCCAGTTTCACGGATTGACAACTTAATGTGTTCTTATTTGCTTTTCTGAAGTGCCCAAGGCACAGGAATATCTGACAGAAATATTCTGGAAACCCATTGTAGAAAATGCTATCTTTTCCACACGTAACTGCAGGAATCTGACTAATATACGCATTGTGATCTATGATTATGTATGAAGCCCTTGCTTCAGGAGACAAAATAATCGCTAATACAGATTGGGAAAAATTACTCCTCTGGAAGTGCTTTACGTGATGAGATTTTTTTCAATTTTCCAATCCGTATGTCTCTGTCTTATTCCCTCGCCCTGCAGAACACAGGGTCAAAACTATGAACTGAAAAGATCCCTTGGAAAATCTGATTTCCTTTTCATCATTATTATTCTCCTGAGTAATGCATACATTTCTTACTAACCATGATAAAAGGCGTAACATCGCTCACCAGGGAAAGTTAGCCTCACTGGTTACTTTTCCCAGCTATAGCTCTAGAACTTCTTTGATATTAACCCAGCATCCACATCCTAGGCTTAAATTAAAATTGTTTCATGTCAATTGAGTGACCTTAGTGAATTCACTGAAGTTACTTACTGCCTTATATGAGGGAAGAACTGAAATGCAGACAAATTAATGTTCCTTAGCCTTATCTCTAATGCTGGATACCAGTGGTTAAACAGTTTGGCTGGCATGTTTTCCTCCCTCTTAAAAATGCTAAGTATCATCTTCTTCCATAGTTTCCCTTCATACCAGCTCCCCTTGCCTCTCTTCCACCATCTCAAGATTTACTCAGACTAGCCAGTAGAGTGGATCTTCTTTCCACTGCAAGAAGGAAAACAACTGAGCAAAGGTCTTCCTGTCCACTTGTTACCTCCGTTCAACAGAGAACTCCTGCCAGAGGCCAGATTCAACAGCTGTCCAGGGGAGCTGCAGAAAACTGATGAAGCAACTGAATTTTTCAGGCCAGGTTATGGTCTCCAGATCAGCAACATAAATCCTAAAAATCGTTTCAATTGGTAATACTTAGTGTTTTCATAAGGTTTATGACTTCCAGAAGTGCTGAGTCCTTTTAGCACGACTCCACCAGCCAGGAAAGCCCATGAGACACTTGCTTCTCCTCACACGGCAGCAGTACTGTTTCTGTAACTAAAGACTGGTGGTTAAAATCTCTTGATTGTGGGGGGTTGTTATATGTGCCCTGATAAGTAAATCAAAATAAAAGTGGTGATTCCTCTTACACACCAATTTTACTCCTAGTCAGCTCCATCAATTTCATGGAGGGTATGTGGATAAAAATCACATACAGCACTGTGTATAATTGGGTTAAGAATATGTGTAGGTTTTTTTTCATAAAGAAGTTAATTTCATTAACAACGTAACATATTTTGCAGCATTAATTTACGTCAATTCTACTATAAAATCCTCTGCTAGAAACACTTGCTAAATCAAGTATTTCCCTAATAGAGAAGGCTCTAATTTAGCTGCAATTTAATGTGGCTGGGTATTGTTTGTTTTACATGTGCTCATGTAGTCCACAGAGTAGTCCTATGGGAAAACTCATTGTTGGTACTTTTCACATCTTTGCTTCCCTCCTATCAGATCAGCTAGAATGCAAGTGGGGGTTTTATCTGTGGGTTCAAAAAAAAGGTGCTTCCCATGTTTTTAATAAGAGTTTTGGACCTTTTCAGACCAGAAAAGAACATCAGAAAATACCTCTTGTAAACAAGAAGTGGTTAAGTATTTTGCCTGGACACAGAGTTCCTAGTCCTTGGGAACAATGTTACTTGAAACGTTTGTTATCACTTCCTCATTTAAACAGTTAAATAAAGAGACCTTAAACCAAAGGTTCACAGTGATACTAGCAAAAGGTTAAGATAGTATTTTTAGATTTTTTTTTTTCATCAATGATTTCAAAGAGGAAAAGCAGAATAATTCACTTTTAATTGCTGGTCCCACTTCCACAGAATGGTGTGTATTGATAAAACAGATGCAATCAAACTCTCTCTGAACACTCTTGTAGTTGTAGACAGGGTAAATGAACCAGAAAAGAATAGAAGGAAGTGCGGGTTACATGAAAACACTATAAACTGGTGTTTAAATACTTTATCAGAAATGTGCTTTTTTACAAAGCTGTTTTAATTATTTGGCAGCCAGTCCTCCAGAGACTAATTTCCTAGTTGCTCCTGGTCCCTCGTAATCCCAGTGGGAGAGCACTGCAGGTGTGCTGGAGCTCTGTGAGGAAGTTAAAGTATCAGCTGCAGCAGTAAATTACCTCCGTCTTCTCTCACCTTGGGCAGGAACAGAGGCACCCTGCGAGATCTGTCGGGGCTTCAAGGTGTTTCTAGTTGAAACAGCTGCTCTCTGGGCCATTTCTTAGGCAGGGATTGTCAGAGTGCAGCAAAGCTTTGGCCATCCTCTTTCTGTCCTGATGTACATCTCACCTCGTGAGCGCAAACTCCATCTCCATGCTGAATGGGACTGCTGGAATGATGTCTGAAATAATCTTTAATAGTTTCTTGGCATTCACGAATGAGTCAAGTTATGGTCTGTGTTTCAAAAAAATGATTTTCTATGTTGTTTTATTAGTAAGAAGAAAAGATTATACCAGATGAAGAGACAAGAAAGTAAACATAAAAGAGTAAGAGGGGAAGACTGCAAATCGCTGATGTGAAAAAAAAAAAAGATTAAAGACTCAAGCCAAGTAATCCAGGCAGTCAAAGAATCTATAATCCTGGGACAAAGTGTGAAGTAAAAAACAACACATATTTTTATAGTACTGGAAGTTTATTCTTTTTCTCTCAAAAAAATGTTTAATGAAAGAATGGGATTAAATGATATTTTAATATACAGCCCAATTAATGCTTTTGCTTTATTAGCAATTAATTAAATGAGCCGAAAACAACTGCAGAGACAGTAACAGATTCAGAGCAAAATGAAAAGAAAACAAGTTGTTTTCCCAGCAAAAGATCAAATAAGAAACTCCAAAATGTTTCAGGTTATCTGAACCCTACTGCTTAACACAAAATTAAATGTTTCTTTTGATCTTTATTTGGTTGGCTTTTCTTGCCCTTTTCAGCTGTAACTATTTTGTCTACTTTCACAGCTGATACAGACATTTCACTTAGAGGGCAAGCAGTACATTTAGAAATAAATCCAAGTAACAAGCCAAGAAAAAATGCTTAAATATTTTCTGTCCTGTCTATTTTTCTGCATCTCAGATAACAAAACCGAAGCTTTAGGAATTCTCCCTTGAAATCCAAAGAGAGTCCAGGGAGCTAACCTGACATCTTTTTCAATTTTTTCGAATCACTGTAACTGCAAGAATGACAAAGAAATGCAAGTATTTGAAAATGCCTTTACAAGGTCTTACAATGGAACTGTTCTCATAAGTAAACGAATTAGGATATAGAACTGGCCTGAAAAATTCCTTATGGGTTTACAAGTTGCAGCAAGTCTCTGGGGAGCCAGATTCTGAGCTACAAACCTGCCAAAGTACACAGATCTATGTGGTGTAGACTACGTTTGGGAGCTGACAACTTTCCACAACAAAGACACCTCTGATACTGAAACCCAGACCTCTCTGGTTCTCTGTCTCCTGTGCTAAATCGTACTTAGCATAGCCTTAAATGTAGAGTAATAATGATAATGTTAGGAAGAAGGACAGTTCCAGATAACAGTAGAAAAACAAACACAAGTGCAGTTGCTCCCAGTTTAACAACCTTAGGAGGGTTTCTTCCTTGTTTCCTTTGATTTCCAAACTCTTGTAGAAATGATTTAATATTCATTAGTGTTTTAGATGTGCTTTGCAAAAATATTTATCCTTTCTTTTCCTTGTCCTTTTCCTCTGTTTATTTCAATACCACATGAAAAATAATGACTCCAACTTACACTACCATTCAAAACTCCTGTTGTGAAATGGGCTTGATCGCCCTGCTCAGAGCATGGATTTATATTGGCTAGTGTCAGGCCAAAAGAGATGATAAATGCTGAACCCAGCTTTGATTCCTTCCATCAGTAGAGCCCTTCAGCTGTTTTTTCTCTCCCTCTCCCTCTTAGATCCTCCCTTTATTAAGTCATCCATTTGCACGAAATCTCTGAAGCCAAAATACCTTTCAGACCCATCCACTCCTTCGTCAAATGTACTTGAAAGTAGCCAGCTGTTTCAAGACTTGCTACTGACGGACAAAATATTGAAGTGCATAATACCATTCCTTCAGTAAATGAAGCAAGCACAGGGTAAGGCATAATGAGGCCCTTAATGACAAAAATCCTTAATTTAAGTTTCACCTTATTACAAAATTCTTGCTTGAACCCTTGAGTGTTTTTCAGTATAAAATGGTGAAAGTAACATTACTTAATGTATTTACCTTGACTTCAAGTAATTTCTTTGTGTTACACACTTGAAAACAGAGCTGTTCAACAGAAAAGGGAGAAAGAATCCTTGCAGAAAATACTGTGGGGTTTGGGATTCTTTGGTCCAAGAAGATGTAATAAAGGTTTTGAAGTAAAGAGCATTATGAGCAGGACTCAGAAGTCTTTTCACACTGTGGATAAACATTTTTCAGTTAATCTTACATATAAAGATTTTCATGTGATCATCAAATCAGGAGTAAGAATAGAAACAAAAAAAATATGGCAAAAATTTCATAAGTTGGAAGAGGCATTGAAAAGACTTTCACCTTTGAATGCACTTTGTTTTTATCGTACTATGTGAAAGTGTGAGAAATCTTGCACATACGTGTCTTAAGGGCTAAATTCAGTGGTGTGACAGTGGAAATAATCTTATCAAATTTGTTTTGGTAGATTGTCTTGACAAATTTCTAAAGCTCATCCTTTATTTTGAAAGCTGTATTTTCCTTTTCTAAATACTACAAACCCTAAAGAGGATTGCGCAAAGACGGATGGTCAGGGAAGAGAGCCCTCATTTCCATTAAATCTGCTGCTTCTCCACTATTAATTTTCTCTCCAAGCACTGGAGAGAAATGTGTATGTCTACAGAAGAAGCATGACTTTTATGGCACACAAAGCATTTAGCCCTGACTCTTGAAAATAACACATATATACACAACCTAGCTCTGCTTCCACTACATAGTTAATGCAAGCCTTTAGTATTTCCAATATATGTATGGAATGATCTAACAGAAGACAATGTGTTGTGCACAAGAATGTGTGGATACAATTCAGCTAGATTTATGAAGTTGCAGTTAATGCAGTGTTTAGCTAGTACAATCCCTGACTTTTAAACTGTAACAATACGGGACTATTTGCTCCATTAACAGAACAAGATGGATAGTCTGCAAAACTGCCCAGCTTCCTGCCTCTCACCTAGGACACCAACCTTTTTGGGAATCATGAATTAATCCAGTTAGGCTCCACAAGGGAGCCTAGGCAACATACGAAACACAGAGCACTGGGGAGGTGTAAACGTAATGTAAATACGGAGGCATTTAAGATTACCAGAGCTGCAGACCTGAGCGGTGATGTTGTTGACTGAAAGTCCTGTGTTAGATTGCATTTTGAATACAGGTGTTAGTCAAGAAATGACTTCAGGTTTGTTGCATGCACAGGGCTGGCAAGGCTTCTGGAATTCCAGCAGATACTTGTATCAATTCTCAACAACAAAAAGGAAAATAAATAGCATCATACTTACCTTTTTAATGAAAGAACATATGTTTTTATACTAGTATTTAACTTTGTTTAAAATTCTTGCTCTTTTTCCCTTTTTACTCACCAAGTGCTTCAAACTTTCCTATATGGTTCGTTTTCAGTGTTTTCACCATATGTGCATTTGCAGGAAACCAATTAACAAAACCAAGATATAATATTTGGGATTTTAGTGTAGTATCTAGGATTTGTGGGTTGAAGAGGATCTGGAGACTGACCTTTTTTGTTGTTAATACTCCTGTTTTCCAAATGATTAGTGATTTTGGATGCATTTTTTTTTTATACGGGCCTGCCTGGGTCAATCTAAACTAGATCTGATTTTCTCAGAGTAAGGCTTTGCTACTGGAAAAGTCAAATTACATCAAAGTATATAAAATTAGGCATCCTCTGAACTGAGAGATTTAAAACCATTGGTCCTTTTTCAAAGTCTTGATTGCTGCATCTGGAAGCGTTTTAACCCAACCTGCCTATTCTGATGCAAGTAAATTATGGCATTTACTCCATAGTCAGGTTCAATATTCAGCCAAATCAGCAACAGAAATTCAAAGACCGTGTCAGATGTCTGGTCTGTCATGGGACATATCAACTTACGCAGAGTTTCAGTTGAAGAACTTATTCTAGAGGGAAAACTGAGCTGGCATTCAGCCAGAACATTAAAACATTCTTTGAGAGGCAGCACTGCTCAGTGTCAATGCTGTGCGGTGTGTGTTGGTTAATGTTTCCGTAGGACTTTCTAACCCTTGTGAAGCTTTGTGTAAGATGTAATTACCATCAGCCTTCAAAGATCTCCTGTGATGTAGCTCTCTTTGTTACCTGAACACAGGGCTATAGGTCTACAGATAACACAGTCAGCTTTAATTTTCACGGGCCTGCAGGAATAGGAAGGATTGTGCTGGCATCATGGGATACATACGGGTGTGTCTTTGCCTCCTCCCTCTACAATGGTACTATCCTGTTAACATTAGTCTGCCAAGTTAGGTACATTATGTTCTAGTAGAACACAGCCTCCTAATTATGTTTGTTTGGCAGAGGATAGACTTTACTTTCAACAGGTGGCGTGTATGGTATCAAAGGCTGCAATATTGAAATTGGATTTTGATCATTCTTCCAGTCTGGGAGTCTAGGCTCTGAGAAGCCAGAGAGAAGACAGTTATTTTTACACACACAGAAAAAAAATATTTTCAAAATGCCCTAAGGAGAGTTATGTTGCATTTTATGAAAAAAATAGTCACGACACTGTGTGGTGTTTGCTAATGAACAGGTAACATAAGCAATGTCCTCTGAAGGAATGCAGTTTCTTGTGGTTATTTACATTTCTGCTGTGAGCCAGAAATAAAACCAGAGCCCTGCAGCATTAGGTAAGGGCATCTTCTCCCTCAATAGCAGTCCCTGCAGCCATAAGAGAGTGAAATGACACTATGAAGACAGAGTGCAGCACTCTTCAGCACAGGCTGGTGGACCTGGGACAGAGATTTGTTGCTTCAGGCTGCAGGCTTGGCTGAGGCTTTTCCTTCAGGCATGGACAATCCAGGTACACTCTTTAAAAAAAGACAACAACAATTCTAAAAATAGCTTTGGAGAAGGAGAAAGCAAGCACTTAGGAAAGCTGGCAAGCAGAGAGAAGGAAAGAAGTTAGGTATGGAGTAGAGAGGATGGTGGAGGAAATAAAGTGGAAAAAACGACAAAGCGAAAACAAGTGATGAAAGGAAGGACTATAGAAAGGACTGACAACGTAAAGAGCTGAAATAAAACATGGTCTCTTATGCAGATGTTCATGATTAGGAAAGGTTATTTCTCCTTCATTTTTATTTCCTTGGCAGAGAAGGGGGAGCTGTAGGGAGGAGGAAATTAAGTGTTTGATGCTGGTGCCGATGGAAACTTTTGTTTCAGCTGCAGCTCAGGCAGAGGAAGAATTTTCCCTGCTCAGACCCAGGTGAGGGCTTACAGAGCAGTGGTATCTGCATTGGAGACAAAAGCCCTTAATATCTATATTAACTTGTCTGCTCTTGACTAAGGAAAGTGATGTTAAAGCAACTTCAACATCCGTGCTACTGACATGTGACATGCATCTATACATATTAAAGAAATTACAGGGTCACGTAACCACTCTTTCTTTGTTTCACCCTCAGTTCCCATCCCAAACTGAACTGGAAAAGTTTTTATGGGCTTTGGCTTGTCTCAGTTAAACTACCCCCACCCTGTCCCCGCCTCATCACTCTTTCTATACCTCCTTTCCTGTCTACTTCTTCTGAACCACTCTCTCAAGTTGTGTCCAGGCTGCTTTCAGCTCTGGCATTGAGCTGCAGCTTGTCACTAAAGGTATCCTGGCACATACATAAAAGGGATTTGGAGGTGGACATGACCACCAGTTAAATCACCTCTTCCTCCTTCCAGTCAGTGCAGGATTGTTCTTTCAGCACACTCCCAAGGGCTTGGGGTTTTAATGCTTTGAGCAATAGAAATTCCACCTTTGGGAGGGGTGCCCAAGGGCTAGTAGATCCCACTCTTCTGCAGTTTTTCCTGATACACAGCCTACATTTTCCTTTGTTTGATGTCTTTACTCCATTATTCCTATTTATAACTGGTGCTGGGTGAATCCCAGGTGGTTCTGAGGTTTATTTCTGTTTAAGAAGGCATGCAGAAAGGCAAAGACTAGTCCACATTCTTTAAAACTTTTGGTGCCTTCCTGACAAGCTCCATTATATCTTCCCTAAAACCGCCCAGGACTCAGCAGAAAGCCTCGTTTCTCTCTATCCCAGGAGGGTAGGTGGTTGGATACTGGCCAGTCCTCTGCTCCGGTAAATCTCTGAGGACAGAGACTAAAGACCTGAGCTCCTCGATCTATAATATGCCTTTTCCTGGTCATTACCCAGTAGTCTAATTCCTCCAATTTTATTTCCTGTACTCATCAGCATGTTGCCATGCTTTTTATTCTCCCCAAGCTAACTGAGGGGGTTTATCAATCACTTTTCATTGGACCTGTTCCTTTGATGCATGAGCACAAAAGGTACTTCTTAAGTACTTTTTCTTAAGAAAAGTATCAGGCTTGATGGGGCTCTGAGCAACCTGATCTAGCTAAAGATGTCCCTGCTCACTGCAGGAAGGTTGGATTAGATGACCTTTAAAGGTCCCTTCCATCCCAATGCATTCTGTGATTCTATGTTTTTGTAAGCTGTTGTTCCAGTTGATATCCCATGAAACACTGCATTAATCAAACGCGAGCAAGTGGGATCCCTTCCCTTTTTCTGAAGAAATCTTGTGTGAAAGGATTGAGCCAGGGGCTGTGAATTCTTCCTCTAGAGACTGCATCCTGCTCATGGAGACAAGTACTGCAGAAGACTTTCAGCATACTCCACCCTTTAAGGCTGCCCAGGCAACAGTTCAGCATAATTGTTACTGGTAATCCTTTGCAGCAGGGCCACATTATAGATGTGTGCAAGTTCAGTGGTAGTGCTATCAGCACTTTCTCACTATATGAAAGTCGCCATCATGAGAGCAACTTTCTCCTTCTTCAGATGTCGGAGACATTATTTCAGTCCTTTATTAAGGCATCTAACTTGGCCAGGACATGTAAGCCACACTCAGAGGGACTGTTTCCCCTGGTATCCTTTTAATAAAGACAAGTCACCAGAGCTGTAATAAGCCCCAGATCATATCTTTCTTCTGCTCAGTTTGACGGGGGATTTAAATCCACAAATCCATGCTGCTGTCAGCATGGCCTCTATTCTGCAGTGTATAGTCTGTCTTCTCACTCTTTCCCTTTGAAGGCTAAATAACAGTAAAAAAATTATTCTGTTGCAGCAAGAAGTGAGAAATGCCTGCCCTAGTCTGGTAGTCTAAGCACTGAGATTATGGGAAAATTATTTTTAAATGTCTTTTACGTGAGCAATTTTCATTTTTTGTACAATAGCAAATGAGTTCAGCAAGACCCTGGTTCACAAATAGCATTTGTGTTTAGCTTGTTCTCTAAGGAGGCAGAAAGACTGCAGTTCTATCCTTGATACAAACCCAGGATGCTGCTTTTCCCCGTCACACCACTAGTACTCTAACACTAGGCAAGAGGTAGGAGGAAGAGGTACAGGATTGCTTCTCCTGAGAAATAACCAGTTGTGAAGCTTTCTGGCTCATGGTCTGCACAGCAGCAGATGGTCTTCAGTGGTTGTCCACACAGGGAGTACAAGGAATAGAGTAGGCTGGGGAAATTGTCTGCTTTGGTACTGTTGAAATACAGGTAGGAGAAGAACAGGGCTTCCATAAAGATGAGTTTCCTGTGTCCCCTGTCCTGGACAAACATAAATACATGGGTACAATTTTTGCCACCAGTTAGTTTCTAAATTATACATATATGTATCTAAAATTTGAAAGCAGGGACTTACTGTATGAATCGAATGGCAGTGTCAAGAGGCAATACACACTGATAGAAAAAACCACTGCATGGCCAGAACAAATAGCTGGACAGAGTAATTACCTGCAGAGAGGGAAATGTGATTTTTTTTTTTTTTCTGAGGCAGAGGAATGAAGACCATGAAAACAACCCTAAGATGACTCAGGAAAATTTACCAAGAGAGCATATGTGCACATGGAGACCCTTTTTGGTGCTACAGACTGTAAATTATGGTTATTCCTAGGAGGCAACAAAAGAGGTTCTGTCAGTTGTACAATTACTTTTTATTGGCAGTGGTCTTTCAACTCAAGAAAACATTGGCTGAGGTTCAAGACCAAGATTTGGCTCAAATGCCACCATAATTTTTCAGAAATGTGATGAATGTTCCTGAAGAAATAGTTTCCTAAGAAAGCCACAAAAACGTGTCCAGCTAGGTTATAGGATATCTAGAATGATATCCAAAAATTGCTACCTCTAAAGATCAATTGGCCTAAGCAATTTCACTAGCTAAATTTTTTACCTGTTAGACTGGTTCATACTCTCTGACAAAAAGATACCGAACACCTTTGGATGAACTCTTTCATAAATATTGATGTATGTATACATGTACACAGTTCATCACACATATCTCAAGCATTCATTTTGAAGGATAAGCTATTAAAAAGAAAAGAGATATTCTGACAGCAGAAGAAAATTCTGCCACTGGGAAGGTAATAATATGTTGAACATGTAGTAACAGGCTGAGGATCATATATTGAACATAAATTCAGTCAATAATTTCTCACGCCGTATTCCCAAGCCCGAGTGAAAATTTATTTTTATTCAAGTTGGTGAGATTTTTTCCACTGCTGTTAATAAAGGCAAGATGTCAAAGGTTTCTCCTGTTGTCTTTGCTGATGATGTATCCCTACAGTACAGCAGCAGTAAAGCATGTACCATTACTGATCTCAGTTTTAGCAAACTTAGAATATTAGTAAACATTAGTAAACTAAACTATAGTTTATCCTAACTAAAATTTTAAATTGCTAGGAGAGATGAGTCATGCAAAATGTGCACTTTTGAAAAGATGACAAATCACTTTTGACAATTTCTCTATTATCAGGAACACAAAACACTGCTTGTACAATTTTTTATATAATGCTTTATATAGAAATACCAGAAAATCTCTAGGACCCTCCACAGGATTCCTGACTGCAATGGGATAAAGATTCCAGAGCATAACCACCAAGCAAAAGCAGGAGAAACAGTAATCTCTGTCTGTACAACATTCATACAATTGTAAGTGTATCTCTGAGAATGCAGATTTAAACTCATCTCAATTCTAAGATACCAGGAATATCTTGTTCAATTTCAAAAAGTTAATCTCTTTGCACCTTTGTTCAGCTGTACAAAACGGTAATATTAATTTCCTTGTTGGCAGTATTGAGTTAATTAAATTTAGTGACATTTGCCAGTGCACAGCTAGGAGAGTAGACTGATCCTCCTCTAACTGAATGGGCCTCTCTAAGCCTGTATTTTTACTCTTTGTTTTTTCCCTCCTGGACTGCAGAAAGATTTTAGGGCTGTAGTTAGCCCAGTGTATGTTTCCATCTCTCTACCAATTCTCTAATGAATTCTTGGTACTTGAGGTTTTGATATGAGTGTGATCAGATACTTCTTCCTCATACTCATTTCCAAATTATTTTAGATTATAAAGGCCTGGCATAGTCTTAGGTGCAAACCTTAAATTTGGCAACATTGCTACAACAGACACAAGCATACAGAAAGCAGAAGGCTAGACAACAGGAAAGAAACAGAACTAAATTCTCCCAATTTGATAAGATTACGGCAAAGAAATGAAATTGTAGCTTAGTAAAATGCATAAACTTTGCCTCCCTGCAGGCTACAGAAAGTAATGCGTACTAGTTAAGTTTCCCATACATTTAAATAATTTGGCTCCTCTTTAACTGCATTTCTGGAGGGCTGAGAATAAATAGAAAAATATCCAAAGTTTGTGTACGTTGATTAAAAGCTTTCTCGGACCTTAAAACACCAGGGGGAATTTTCTTCCCAGTGTCCTGCATTCAGCTGGGGTAGAGTTAATTTTCACAAGAAGCTGAGAAGGAGCACGGCCAGGTGAGGTGACCTGAACTAGGCAAGGAGATAATCCATAACGTGGAATGATACGCTCAGTATAAAACCTGGGAAGGTTGGCTGGGGAGCAGGGAAGGAGAGATCTCAGCTCTTGTACAAACTGGGCATCAGGTTCTGGGTGGTGAGCTATTGCATTGTGCTTTTATTAATTAGTATTACTGTTATTATAATTTCTCCTCTCGTGTTGCCCTGTTAAAATGTCCTTATCTCAAGCCATGAGTTTTAATCTTTTTCACACAGAATCACACAGAATGTTAGGGGCTACAAGGGACCTCAAAAGATCATCTAATCCAGGCCCCCTGTCAGAGCAAGGTCAGGTATAGTAGGTCCCACAGGAATGCTTCCAGGGTTTTTAATATCTCCAGAGAATGAGACTCCGTGACCTTTCTGGGAAACCTGTGCCAGGGCTCTGTCACCCTCACTGTGAAAATCTTTTCCTCACATTGAGGTGAAACCTCCTATAGTCCAGCTTGCATTTTTTGCTCCTTGTCCTGTTATTAGACATCTCTCAGATTCTCCTGACACTCACCCTTGACATATTTATAAACATTAATGAGGTCACCCCTCAGCCTTCTCTTCTCCAAGCTAAAGAGACCCAGCTCCTTCAGCCTTTCCTCATAAGGGAGATGTTCCACTCCCTTCATCATCTCTGTGGCTCTGCGCTGGACTCTCTCCAGCAGCTCCCTGTCCTTCTTGAGCTGAGGGGCCCAGAACTGGACACAATATTCCAGATGTGGCCTCACCAGGGCAGAGCAGAGGGGCAGGAGGACCTCTCTTAACTTACTTGCTACTCCCCTTCTAATGCACCCCAGGATGCCATTGGCCTTCTTGGCCACGAGGGCACATTGCTGGCTCAGGGTCATCCTGCTGTCCACCAGAACCCCCAGGTCCCTTTCCCCTGCGCTGCTCTCCAGCAGGGCAGTCCCCAGCCTATACTGGCACATGGGGTTATTCTTTCCCAGGTGCAAAACTCTACACTTGCCCTTGTTGAAGTTCATCAGATTTCTCCCCGCCCAGCCCTCCAGCCTGTCCAGGTCTCTCTGAATGGCAGCACAGCCTGCTGGTGTGTCAACCACTCCTCCTAGTTTTGTGTCATCAGCAAACTTGCTGACAGCGCTCTCTGTTCCCCCAGCCAGGTGGTTCCAGCACTGACCCCTGAGGGACTCCACTAGACACAGGCCTCCAGCTAGAGTCTGCCCCATGGACCACAACTCTCTGACTTCTTCCCTTCAACCAGCTCACAATCCACCTCACTATCCGATCTGTTGCAAACCATCATTAAAATCAGGGGTTTATATGGTGTCTTAGACACAGAGTAACCCTCTGTTTTTTAACTCTGTACCATCTATGTGAAACAGACCAAGAATGTAGTAAACAGGTGACAAAAGACACCACAGAAACAGGTGATAACATATTCCTATGTCTTTAATGGAAACACCTTGTTACAATTTAGGTTATGTGATATTCTTGCATTTTTAAAATGTGTGAAAGAAAATGCACAGAATAAAACGTCAAAGGACAACAATTAATGTAGATTATTTTAAATGACCAAATCATAAAAGAAATAAAATACATTACACAAATAAACAAAGGTTATATCCACAGTCATGAATACACACTCTCCTCTACACAAAAACAACAATAAATAAAATCACATTATATGCAGATAGTTCTACTTACATCAGTACAATATACTGTGCAGCTTTCCACTTGTTTTCTGCCAGACCGGTACTAGGCTTCTCTTTGTCCAGCATTCTTATATCAATAATGAACAGCATCACGGAAAAAAGGGGACAAAGTTAACGTCCACAGTGTCTATCCTGAGTCCTCTTAGTTTTGTGATAATTACACCCTATGCACAAGAAACACAGCAAATTCTATCCATTGTCTTCATCCTGCCACTCTACCCATCTCTTCTCAGTACTTTTAGACCTGCATAGTAAGGATGACAATTGTTAGTAGGAAATACCCAACCTAAACGCATGGTACACCCTGAGCAGGTCCTATGCACCACTTAAATCCTGTTTAAATTTTAGGTAAGGGGGCTATGTGAGATTAAAAAGGTGAATAAACTTTCTGCTGAGACTCTAAGAAAGCAGATACTGAACAACAAAGACAGTGTACTGTGCAGAAAGAGCTTGATCCCTTTCTCCACAGAGTCAATAGTATCATGTGAGTATAATCAATCCCTGAGCATTTTCCCTCCTTTCATTTTCCTGTATTCTCAACAGATCTTTTCATCTCCAGCACCCTATACTGCAGAAGTCATCACACCATCTGCCACAAAGCTACATCAGGGAGATACTAAGTACGGGAGGAAACATTTATCATCTCACATGGCACCAAGATAAACTGATTAGTAACTGTGATACTGACTTTTCAGCTGTGGCTCATTGCTCTATAACACTGCATTGCACAGCTGACAGAGAAGTCCAGTTCATAACCAAGGATGGAACCAACATAGCTGTGCTCATTGTATCTGCTGATGGTTTAGTGTAACATTAGCAAAACCTCTGTTCATAGTTTGGGGGTCAGAACTGTGTGTTCCCTGTGCATATCAGTTCAAATTACAAAAGAAACCATTAAAACAGAATTATAGTTTTAAAATACCCTTTTCTGGTACACTTTCTTTGCTTACTCAAGTGTCCCCTAGAAACATTCACATGACAGAATGCAACAATCACAAAGCAACAATCCACTCAGAGTGGATTTTAACCTTTCAAAGACTTAACACTGAATGAACTCACATAAGATTTCTGAAGCACTATAGCTTAACATACAAACTTTAACAGTGTCAGGTTATTTAAAATATTTTACCTTTGATGCAGAGTATTAACTTAGTGGTTAGTGAGAGATTTTGAATCAGCTCTAAGCCCTCCTTTCAAAAGCTTGTTATGTATGTTGTAAATTTGGTGTATGTCAGTTAGGAGTCATTCTGAAAGGTAAACTCTGGAAGAAGTAATAGCATAATAAAACAGTCTATGTAATAATACACTGGACATAACTAAATACTACCCCGGAAAAGCCTCAAAGCTGTGGCAGCATTGTCTTCTTGATCAAAACCAGCAGTAACCTCACAAAAACACCAACATTAACCTTTATCCTTTCTTCCTCTATGGGTGAGATAAATGAAGAGCTACATTTAAGCCAGACTTAAGGCCTCACTGGGGCAAACCACAGTGCTTAGGCTTCCCATCATCCTTTAGAAGAGAAAAGACACTATCAAAGTCTGCTGCACAGCTTGCTGACCCCTGTAGACAGCCACATCTGAGGCCTCTCACAAACAGCTATTTGTTCTAATTTCAACAATCATTTTCCATCAGTCTCAGAGCTCAGATGTTAAAAGGTATCTGAGAATAGAAAAAACAGAGGCCTCGAGCCATCTGAATTCATTTCTGCCTCTAAGCAGGGATATGCACAGTGCAAACACTTCCATTCTTCCACTTGAAAGGTTTCACACACACAAATCTTTCTGTGCTTTCAACAGCAAGAAAGAAAGGGGGGGAGGAGAGGAGACACACACAACACATGTGAAGCAAAACTTTTTTTCAGCATGTCCTTAAAAATATATCCCAGAAAGAAACTTTTCTGTTTCTTTGTTTCTAAAAAGGGCTAAAACTACTGAAATTTGTCCCTTCATTGCTCACCATTGTGGGACAAGTTGCTAGCGCATGTTGGTGACCATTGCATACCAATGCACACCAATGGCAATGCACCATTAGAAACTCGTATTTCTGTTCCCATATGCCCTGCTTTGGGGAGGGTGGTCACTAGGTATGATGTCACTTTACAGCAAAAATTAGAGCTAAAAAAAAAGAAAAAAAAAGACTGTCTGACATCACCTGACATCTTCTCATCATGCTTGAACTAGTGCATTTTCTGGGAGCTCAGTGGCAGCCAGTAATCATTTTAGCTTTAATGGGACTACTTCTATAACCACACTTCTGGTGCCTGCCTTGGGTGTTTTTAAAAAGAATGGACACCAGCTGCAAAATTCAGGTTACATGTCAGAAAGTTTTTGGTCAATCTGATTTTTCAACTTTGCATGGTGAAAAAACGAACATCATCAGACCATTCTGGGTCTAGATTTCCAGTAACAGCTGGTGTGGCTGTGGGCCAACACAAGGTGTGCTGGCAGCTGGGCAGCGTGGCAGCAATGAACAGAGGCAGAAACTTTTCAAAGTACTTCTGAAGTGAGAGAAAAGAACATGACAAAAATGGGGAATTCAAGCGTTCACTCTACCCTGGGAGAAAATCAGGAAAAATAACCTCAAACACTTTATTTAAAGAAACAGGACAACTACATGACTACTCCAAAGCACAGAGGAGGGTAGTGAAGGATGTGGAACTGTCTTGAGCTCCGGAAAAGGTGGACTGAATTGCCAAAGAAATTTATGACCAGGACTATTAGCTTCCTGTCTTTGATGTCTATTCTTGGCCTTCCAGGAGCTTTATGGCATTCATGAGGTGAAAATCACGCTGCAGCCAAGGTCATTTAAGGCTGATGCAGCCTGTTCTACAGCAAAGCTGAGAAATTCACTTCGAACTGCTTCAAGATGCTGCTGCATTTAAAGCCTGAAGCCACTTCATTGAGGGCCTGAGTTTACTTCCATGGAATCAATAAGAGGTTTTTTTTTTTCAACAGCTTAATGAGAAGGTGATTGCACTTCCAAGCCAAAAAATGAATGAGAGATGAACCTCCCAGTAAAACACACCGTCAGGGAGCACACTCTTATTTTGTCCAGTACAAATGTTTTCAAAGCATTTACTACACCTTAATAATACCCCATTTAAAAACCCCAAAGTACTCTCAATAATGCAAGAAAACATTTCTTAAATGCAAGTTGAAAATAGATCAATAAAATTTATTTTCAGAAGTGAATTAATGTAACTCTTTAATAAACTTAATTCTGACCACAATCCTGCAAGATGCGAAGCACTCTCAACCACAAGTTCTAGCAATGATTGAATGTTCTCTGAACTGATAAGGGTTTGGTCTTCAGTGAAGCACATCACAGGGCACTCGTAATTACCTGGTGATGGTGGTAGTCACAAACAACTCAGGACACACAAACCCCCCATAAACAAAACCTCCATAACCTCTGGGCATCTGACTCTGGAGGTGTGGGTCTAAGTGTACAAAATCACAGGTACTACTGAAAGTTTTGCTTCATTTTTGTAAACTTGTAGTAGAAATCCATGGATTTGCAAGAAAGAAGGTGGAAGTCAGCCAATTTGTCCATAGAATCTGCAAGAAGAGGATCCTGCGGGAAATCAGCTATTAAGCAGACTGATAATTAGTAATTTTAAAAAATGCTAAATCAGCAGAATTTTACAAACAAAAAGTATGACGCCACTAGTTCGATTTCAATTTAACAGGCACAACTGTAAGATTTAGCAATAAAATACAGCCTACAGGTCCAACCTTTCTTCAATCCAAGCACATGGCAAGATTCCCTTTGGTTAAGCCATGGGGAAGATCATACCCTTTGGTCTCAAGTAAGCAAAGCACTTAGAAGCTGAAGTTGAGCATATTTTAAGTGTTTTCTAAAGCACTGACCTGAGTGAAAGCCCTCCTTGTGCTCCTCTGTAATACAGATGTATGTTTGTAATACAGGCAATTTGTTGAAGCCAAAAATGTAGGTTTTGAAAATCAATTATTATTATTTTGATTAGACATTCCCTTACAGAGTTTGAAGCCTAAACATTGTGGCATTGAGTGAATGCAGATGAACCAGAAAGGAAAAGTGCATTAGCTGGTAAAGAATCTCTCTGCTGAATAATCTAAACTCAAGGTAGTTTTTGATCTATGGTCCACAGAATACCTGGGAACTATTAGCAAGAGGCATGTGAAAGGCAGCTAAGAAGAGCAAGTTTATTTATGCTATACAGGAATCTACTTATGTGAAATGTCTTAAATGATCTCCACACTTCCATGGGAAAAATGCACAGGTAGGTGTGCGGCAATTTATAAAGATTAAAACCTATTGATCTAAAATGTTCTAATGTGCAAGAAAGGTTCACCTTTCCTAGGAGGTGCTGGGATGTAAAGCTGTGGCCAGGTCTTCATCAGCATCCCACCATAAAACTACTTCTTGAGGTCATGATTAAAAAAACTTGCATAAAAACAGTTGTTTAGAATTAGTGCATTTTTAATTAAAAGTGATCTTTTAGCACACTTCTTTTTTTTAAATAAAAAAGAAATGTTTAGTTATAGTAAGAAGACATGATAAAAAGCTGTCTTAACAATTTACTGTTCCATCCAATCTCCTGGCTTAAATCTGACCTGACTCTGCACAGCACAGGAGAAATGCAGATCTATACTACTGTGTTGTTCCCTAACTAGTGACTGAGTACTAGGTTGCACTGTAAGGCAAGTTATAACAAACACCATTTTGAAAAAAGTTTATGCTTCAAATCATATCCCCTTTTCTCCACATACTTAAAAATCTTCCTTCCCTTTTTCTGTGGCAAAGTAGTTACATGGATAAAAGAAAGTAAAAGTATTCCAAGGCGTGTTTGCAAAACAAGAAGTAGATCAAAACTTGCTTGGAAATTATGAAAAGAAAACAAACCTTAAGCATGCCGAGGAGCTAGACAAACTGAGCTGCGTGAAAAAATCCCCAAACTATTCAAGTTCTTTTTTTTTCTCCTCAATTCCACAGCAGCATGAATGCTGCTCTAGCCTACATTCTTCTCTGGTGCCCACAAGATATTTCAGAAAACTGTCCACTAGCTGCAGGGTTCCCTTTGCTAAGGCACCTTTGCAAAAGTCAGACAGGCCCAGACTGGAAAACGAGATGATGGAAATCCGCCTTGTGAACAACAGCTGCTACAGTCAGTCCTCAACACACCCAATCTACCCGGCCTCTATGCACCACCTATGCTGGAGCTGCCCTGACAGTCAGGAAGCCCTGCCCTCCAGTACCCTGGGACACTGGACAGTATTTCACAGGCCAGGTGATGAACCCCTGTGTACTCTGAGACAACTCAAAGAAAGAAAAAAAAAAAAAAGGAAAAAAAAGTCCAAATAAATACTTTTGAGTCTCCTTCTCTGGAGACATTCAAAACCCGCCTGGACGCGCTCCTGTGCGATCTACTGTAGGTGGTCCTGCTCTGGCAGGGGGGCTGGACTAGATGATCTTTTGAGGTCCCTTCCAACCCTGACATTCTGTGATTCTGTGTAACAAATAAATGGCAGCAGAAAGAAGACAGAGCAAGCTTTCGCTCTTCATTGACTTTCAGCTGCCTCAAAATGCGTTTCTCCAAACTTGCACTCTGGCTTCTCAGGGCCTCAAAGTTCTGTAGAATATAGGCTTCAGTGCCAGTTTTGAGATTACTTTTCAAGTCTGACTATAACTGCTGAGACCAGAAAGTTCTGCTTATGAAATCAGAATAGGATAAACCAAAAGATTCATGCACCTGAACCACAGCTGGGCTTTCCCACAGGCAGTGTTCTTATGGATCTTCTCCCTCACATTTGAAATACATACTGTTCATTTCCATTTGTTGACTAGAAAGTGCAGAGCTCTCCTTTGTCTAGCATAAAATAAACTGTCAGTAGCTAATTCACCAGTTTTGCTCCTGGTAAAGTCAATGGCAGAAGATCCAGGGATACTGATGGCAGCAGGTTTTAAATCAGCCCTAGGGTAGTGCTTTACCACCCTGGTTCCTGAAGGTAGTTCCTTGCAAGTTTAATTCTACACACATGAATAGTTAGTCTCACTAACTAATGGAGGACTATTATATATGTGAACAGTTCATTATTTTCAAGATCAGGGCCATCATCATACAGATAACTGTTTATACCATTTAAATAACTATCTGAATGTTGCACATGCTTGGAGAAGAAAGTTGAGCTAAAAGTCCATTACCATCCGTAAAGTCATTTCTCCCCCCCTAAATACTGGTTCTAAAATGTCTTTACAGCTGTTGACTTTCCCTGCATGTTACTCCTATCACAAAAATATGTCTTCAAAACATCCTCTCCCTTAAGTTTTAATCCTACCAAAGCAAAAATAGATACTTTAATAGAAAAATACAAGATAAAAAATATCCTAAAAATAAAATGGTAACATGAAATGTCATTTTTACACAAAAAAAGATCCCCTTTTGAATTGCCTCAGCTATACAAACACTTTCATATTTACAATTTTGGACGCAGTCCTGTGCTCACTGAAGCTAGCGGGATTTTGCCATTGACTTCACTGAGAACAGGAACGGACTCTATATGGACTCTATTTGCCTTTGAAAAGTCATGGCAGTGGAGAGAAAACAGCATGATAAAACACGTGTAAAACTGAGGAATTAGCCCATCTTCTCTGGAGGATTATCTTCTCTCTCACTGTTTCACATCAGTGAAACTACTCAATGTTCACTGGAGTTCTTCCTAACTCCCAGCATCCAAGAGGGAGAATCAGTGCTTTTGATTGCGATACTACACAAACAAGGAAATGGTCTGTGTTTCCACTTGCCTGACTTTTTCAGTCAAGTTAATTATACCTCAGTGGAGTCAGTTGCACCCAGGTGCCAGTTCCCTCCCAGAACTAAACTTCGTATGCCAAATATTTTATCCCCTGTCAATGGCGATGATTCAGTGATGCAGGATCATACCCCAAATGAATTGCTTCTTTTCTTTTGACAGCAACCAGCATCTGTGCCTGTGAAACCATATTTGATACCCATGGGTGAGATGCAATTAAGGAAGGACGTGGTAGGAGCTAAAAAACAGGGAACAGAACGAGGCATTCCCCATCAACTAAACCCAGATCTGCTGCCCTTAACATATACCTTAAGATATACTGTCTTTGCATATTAAGTACATCCTGTAACATCAAACCGCATCATTTTCTTTTTCATGAGATGAAAGGCCATGCGGTATAACGTGATTAATAAATCATTCCTGAGCTTCTGAAAGAAATTAAGACAAAATTACTGCTTAAAAGATTGAGTTCTTCAAGAGCCTCTTTTTTTTTACACTGATGTCTTTGGTTGTGTCCTTTTCCCTAATTCTTTTTTTTTCCCCTAGGAACAATGGGATTCTTTTTCTTCTTCTTCTTCTTTATGCGGCAGAAAAATGAGATCTAATGGAGTCTTCACGTAACTGCCGATGCTTCCCCATGTTACACTCCTCCTGTTGAGTTCGTCTCTCAATAGTTATTCTGTATTTCTTTCTGCATGAAAGGAGAGGAACAGAGTGAGAAATCCTTCTCTAGCTATAGGGTAACAGGACTTCCCTCACAAAGAATGCCTGTAGGGGACAGCTGGGTGCCAGTTGAAAAATGAAATGTGGCAGAATGTGAAACCCTGGTCAAAGATTAAAGCCATTTGCCTTGAAACATTTTACCCCTGCTGGAGAATGCCTGTTAATTTCTACACGGCAATCTCAAAGCACCAAGACACAGGCATTTGCTTCTTTGAAAATTTCTGATCTAAGTGATTAGGAAGTTTTTGTGAAGTGTCATGTGAACTGTGTCACATCACTGCTTTATATTGATCAAAGCCAAATTTCTTTACAGTATATGGGGTGGGGGGGGCACTTTCCACAGACCTCAAACAACATATCTGACTCATTACTCAATTGCATTTTTCACTGAAACTAACTAATCTGCCCATCTCCCTCTGAGAAAGCTACTATGTTTGTAATGTCAGAGGAGGTAGTATGATGAATTAAGAAGGATGTAGAGGACAGATAAGAAATAAATACAATTGCTCATGCATCAGACAGGTTTTCCTGTGTCTTCCTCTAGGGCCTTTTGAAGAATTCTTTATACATCAAATGTTACTTTATACATCAAACAAGCCCTCCGACTGCCTTTCAGTGTCCCCTTTAGTATCCACATCTCCCCTCCAAAATCTTAAGATGATTCACACTTATACTTTATGCATTTATGCTTCTACTCAGTTTCAGGACCAATTTTTCAGAAGGGCATTAGCCCAGCCCCATGCGCACACAGTACTGCTTGTGCAGATGCATAACAAAAAGCTTGTAGGCCAAGGAAAGCTCTTCTCCCTTGCACGTATAGCAGGAGACAGAGCTAGATATCTACTAGTGGAAGAATGTTTTTCAAAACACCAATGTTTTAATTTGGGTAACACAGCTCAACAGAAGATAGGGACCTGCAAGCTCTAGGCATGTGTCTGTATCAGCAGGCTCCCAGATAACCTGAAAAAACTATGCTCTTTACTTCATTTATGTATTTTCAAGTCAGATCCTTCCACAGGTCAGAGCACGCGCAGCACAGAGGTCCACATTTTAGAAATGTATTTCTTTAAATCCGCATCCTTTCAAAGCTACATATCAGAACTACAACCCAGATCTTTTAACTGTTCGTATGCACGCTCAAAACTGTGTTTACAATTTGTGGCAATTATAGATCCAAATGAGATATAATCAGGAGGTATGAAAGATACAGAAGGTGCAGGTAGAAACAACTTCCAGGTACACGAGTGCTAGACCTACATTTTCTGAAAATACAACCCATACATCCTGATATTTTTAATATGTTAATTCTACTGGTGGAATTAGAGGGGTTTCCCTATTGCTATTTTCCCTATTGCTGCTTTGAGTGAGTGCCATCAGATCTCTACGCTGAAATTCACCCACATGTCTTTAAGACTACTCCAATGGGCAGACAATCTAACAGATGATCTGACAGAGTATCCCTGGGTTCCTTCAGTCAATGGAGAGAATATGGTCTGGTTCAGCTTTTACATGAGGAGGATAGAAACTGAACTACAAAAAGTCCTCCTTTCTCCCCTGTGACCATAAACAGAAAGGGTGTTGAGCTCACGTGGGTACACTTACTTTCACAGACGTTCACCCTTGCTCACATGGATTTCCAATGCAAACCCTTGTGTCAGATGACTAAGAATTTAAGTCTTGTTCCTACAACCGTGCTCTGCACAGTTTTATACCAGCTCAGGGTACGTCCTGACATATCAATTCCCTCCCAAATTACCAATACTAGAAAACACACCTAAAAATTATCATCTCAGATTGAGAACGTATAGAAGAGACTAGGAGCTCTGGTGGCATACAATATAAAGACAGACTTCTATTTTCTTTTTTTAAAAACAGTCTTTAATTGGTCTCAGCTAACTTAGCTTGTCTCAAACCCAAACAATATAAGCACCAAATGCATGCAAATGCTCTGCAGGATGAATAATCCTGGTTCTAAAATCTTCTGAAACCATGGTATATTGGTGTTGGTGAATTGAAGCAGTTCTTGATTGTTTCACTTTGTTAACATTTTTTTATAAACAGTTATTTTTATTGGAAGGAATGATTTGATTCTCATACGCAGAGGTTAATTCTATTCTCCTATTTGCCTTTTCTGTAGCATAAGAGGATAAATTACAGTGTATTTAAGATGCTGAACATGTATAGCTAAATTATTCTGTCAGTGCAGGATCAACTCTCAAGACCTTAGATTTGCTGATTAGCACTGTAAGAATTGTTTTACTTAAACGGGAATAAAACACTGATCACCCTGCATTGACCTCAGTTGATTAAGTTAAATGCACGCCTTTGAAATTAAAACATTCTCTTACACCAGAACAGAAATCTCTAGTCTAGTTTCCAGTACAATTCCACTCAATACTCAAAAACTAAGCATGGTACCAGGCAAGTAATACATATGTCTTGCACGATCACAGCCCGCACAATTGTGCTAGCAAGGATTACCAAACAAAGAAGGCTTTCAAGGCCAAGGCACTTTACCAAAGCAACTGAGTGACTGAAACTCACTGGAATTACTTCCATGAGCAAAGTTACTCAGAAAGGTAAGGGATTACAGGATGAAGCCCTGAGTGAATAAAATTATTTGGATATACACAAAACGAGAATAAAAGTGTGTTCGCTGTGGTGGGAACGTTACACAGATTATTATGGGACCTCTCTGTTTACGTGAGGGATGTACTGCCAGGGGCTGAGAGGTTTGGATGATGAATAAAGAGTTAATGGAACTTCGAATGAATTGCACTAACCTGAAAAAGTAAAAAGCCATTAGCAATCCTGCTCCAAGCAAGGCGCCCACAACTATTCCTGTAACTGCTGATTCTCCTAGACCACCTGCTTGAAAAGGGGAAAAAATAAACAATCAGAGTTCATATGAGAACTTTCTGTATTCACATATTGGAAAACACATGCAAGTATGAAATGAGTGACCAACACTGGATGATAACTAAAGCCTTTCCGAGCTCAGGACTCTATGGCAACCTCTTCCTTAGTTTCTGCATGTTTATTTTTTGTCCTTGCTTTCCTTGGGGTTAAACAAGCCCCCAAAATCAGTGTCAGATTAAGACACAATTCTACAGATGTGACACACAGGAATGTTGTTGGGAAACTGGTCTGGACAGCTTGGTCTGAATCATAACACAGACTGGGATTACAGTGACACACATGCTAGGAATCAGCACAGAATGTGCCCTGAGTCATTGTAACACAAAGAAATTTGTTTCACCTGGTTTAGCATCATAACCCTCTATCACCCAGGTTTATTAAAATGACTGTATGATTACCCGACAGCTCCTCAGTTATTTTTTTTTCTGAACCTATGCTGTTTCAAGTTAAAGCCATACGAGCTTTCCCTTCCTCCAAAACTCAACAGGGGCAGGGTAGGGACACAACAGCAGATGGAGAGCCCATGTAGGGACTGTCACTCTGCAAAGTGCAGGGCAGCTGGAGAACAACGGCATTTTCATGTGGGTGCAGCCTGCTCCCTTTTCTGTGCTTACCTCAGTCTGTGGAAAGGAACACAGAAATATTAAGGAAATTAAACTGCTCCCTCCTCTTCATTTATTCTTGACCCTTTGAGGGGGGCTTGTGTATACACGAGGATGTGTGCAAGGAGGAAAATGCACAGCTATGCCACACTGAAGCACAGAGGGCGAGGACGAGAAACAGTCTCTACAGGACATGTGTACCCACAGGTTTTTCAGAGAATTAGTAATTACCAGGCTGCAGATACCTTGTCACGGCAGGACCAGCATTCTGTTTCCTGTGAAAAGCTAAGACCACCCTTTGACAGTGAGGCACCAGCATTTTCCTACCCATATCTCCTTGCAACGTCCTGCTCACTACAACATGGTCTACAAAGTCAGCATGCTGGAAAACACGCTGACCGCTTCTTCATGGAGGGTAGTCACAGCCTCCTGGATTCACAGATGTTGCTCCAGTAAACTGACTTCACTTCTTCTCAGCTTACTGGGCCCCTCGCAGTGCCTTCTCATAGCACTGAAAATCACTCTGGGAGGGAACACTGCTCACATCAGCACCGCCCTCCCCAGCTGCTAATTTTCAATATGATTATTCTCTGTTTGGGGCTTCAGTTACATTCTTCCTTCTGTCTAAAACAGATTTCACCTTTTGGCCCTGGAAAGTCCAAAAGCCTACAGGGGCCCTAGGCTGTGCATCATGATTACCATCACGTTTAGGTTCAGGGAAGTGATTCAGACCATGTACTACCCACAGCTGCCAGACATTAACTTCCCAAACAGCCAGCAGAGACACATAGTCACGATGTCTCAGTTGTACAACTGTGCTAAGCAATTTAATATGGCCTGTTACATTGCATCACGGATTCCCCTCTCTGACAGCCTTGGGCAGAAGAATTAAGTCACTGAACTTACATGATTTACACGGTGTATTATTTGGATGCTCTGAAGCTCGGTTTTCATCTAGTCGCAGCCTGCCGTGATTCCAAGGATATTTCACATTTGATCGAATTTCAAAACGTCCCTGCTTTCCGTAGTAGTCCCCGATCACCTATGCCAAAAAGAGAGGAAAGAAAAGATTTTCCTACCAACCTAGGGAATTAAAACAAGCAGGAGAGCGGCATCACACACTTGGACTCCTGTGGCAGGATGCTGAATCACAAACGAGGGCTGACGGGGTCTGTGGGAGGTTATGTAGTGCATGCCCCAGAGCAGGATCAGCTGAACAAAAGCATTCCTGACAGACGTTTATCTAACCTATTCTTACAACCCTCCAAAGATGCAGACCTGACAATTGCTGTAAGCAATTATTCTGGAATTTAGCAATTCTTACTGTCTGTGATTTCTCCCAACATGTAAACAAAAGCTCTCTTGTTGCAATTATCCATCAATACTTATAGAGGTGCATAGGCTCTTAATCTGGTTTGTTGTCCGGCTTCTCTTCTATATAAACCCAGTTCACACAAGTTTTTTTAAGCCTCTGAATACTTCTCCTGCTCTCCTTGGGCTTTCTTCAATTGTTCCATAGCTGGCTGAGTGCTCAGGACTGTCACCCAGCTAAATAAAAATGTACTTTCAAGTACTTTGTATGCCGAGGCTCCCAACTACACATTCCAGGCAGGACTTGTCTATTTCACAAGGATCTGGAAATACTTGATAATATTCAGTTAAAATTTTCAAATCTTCTGAAGAACTATGACAGAGTCAGTTATTCTCCACCTTGTATTTCTGCAGTTGTTGATATTTACACAGAAAGGGCATTTCATGTTTACTATTTGGGTATCACGGACTGTTATTTCAGACCAATTGAAGACACTTTAGTCCTGTCTCAGCAGTAAATTCAGGTTTTATTCAAGGTAACATATGCTGGATCTCCTGCAAAGCTGCAGGACTAAACTGAGCTAACATTAGTAGTGCAACCACCTGAAAACAGTTCAAAAAAGATTATGCACAGTAATAAAGAGCAAATATCATGACACTAAAGTAGTCAGAAGCAATGGCAGAAGCACATTCAGAAGACATATCTGTCCTACTATAGATAAAAAAACCCATGTATTAATACACTGGGTTTCAAATTTAAGCCACTGACAGCCTGTTTAAATCTTTCACCCAAATTTAATTTTGAATGGAAAGAGTTAAAAGATAACATTTACCCGGGTTAGACACACAAAGGTAGATTTCACACTGAATAAAGGAGTTAATTTTGCAACAGGGAGATAAATCCTTAGAAGAAAGACTTTTTTAACATTTGTTCACAACTGAAGGCAAATTCAGTAAACCATAAAAAGTAGAGAGAAAAAAACAAAAACAGAGATCATTTGCAGGCAGACTATTTATTAAGAGATTGTTTAATTTATAAAGCAGGAGGGCGAGAGTCCTCTGCCAGCAGGGCTTACTAGATATGAAAGCATGAAAAATGGCTTAAGAAGAGCAAATAGCTATAAGCAGCAACCAAACAGATTCATATGAGAAGTAGCATACAGACTTTTAAAGAGCAAGAGTGGTTAAACAGTAGAAGAAACACTGAGGGAGCAAGCGAGGCAGTCCCTGTTCTTCACTGTCTCCAAACGAAAAAGCTCATGCTTCTTACAGCATGACCTTTAGTCACACATAAACTGCAGGGCTCCATACAAGGGTAGGAAACCTGCCCGTCTGCCTGTAATACAGGAGAGGTCACACTAGGTAATATGGTGGTTTTTTTCTAGCTTTAAACCCTGTGAATGGACCTGGGAAAACAGCTCTGCCCAAACACCCATTCATCTGGCTTCGTTCAGCTGAGAAACATTCTCAGCTGACATAATCCACAAAATTAATAAAACAAGACATAAAACAAAGAAACCATGTTTTTAGAGTGAGGCATTGAGGGTAGAAATGAATGTAGCAGACAAACAGTAAGTTATCACATATGTTAATTGCATGTATGCTTATATACATCATAAACAAAGCAGAGTGAAATCAATATGAGCAATATGTTAAAAGGAGAAAGGTAACATCGAAGAAACAAATGACAGTTTAAATTGCAAGTGAAAAAGCAATGGAAGGATAAGAGAGTGGGGTTACATTGATAAATGAGATAAAAAGCTAATGTACTGAACAAATATAAGAGATACAAGTTGTTCAGACCAAAGTTAACCCAATCAATTTGTACTCCTAGCTTCAATTAATGACAATTACTCTCACCTGTCTGCAGTTTACTGCTGTTGTCTTTCAGTCACTTTTACACACCAAAATACACTAGATACCCTCATGCTTTTAAAACAGCTTCTTGACTCTGCCTCTGCCACAGCACCGGCAAGAGCAATGTGAATCCACTGGATTCAAACCCACAGGTAGAAACGACCAGCTCAGATTTACTGCTGCTTTACATTTGAGCTTGGTGAAACAGGTGAGTCCAGCAAAACTTAGGCTGATACTGACTTTGCAACTAACAGAAGCTTTATGCTGCAGCTGGAATTAGGGCAGTGTAGGTATTAACAAACTCAGCTCAACCACACTATTCTCTATGTGCAGATGGTGTGATTTCTCAGGGCCCGTTTTTCACAGTCTGGCTGCTTCCAGTCCTGCTGTGTCTACTGGAATAATCCACGTGGTGTATATGGAGCTGCCTGATTAAAATGTCTCTTAAGCTCTGAAAACAAGGCACTCTGGTCTTATGCATGATAAATGAGGTGAGGCAAGGTCTGCACTCCTGCCTATGGTTGACAGTGGGTAAGATTAATATACCTATACTCAAGTTGTTTATACATCAGGGTAACATGTGCAGCCCTGTTGCTATAAGATCAAACTTTATTCTTATGGATGAATAAAAGGCCTTACTCATTTTAAACAATAATTTCTCATATTTGAAATTTATGAGTGCTTAGCCAGCTTATGAGATGTCACCCTTTATATTTCAAAGATTCTAGTATCACGTGAAGAAAGATATATTATTAAAGAAAAGTTAGGAGAGTTTTAAAAAAAACCTGGCCTAATTACTTCAAGATACTTATATTTGTATACAGAAGTTCTTGTTTATTGGGAGGGCCCTTCCTCAGACAGACACAAATCCTATGTTCTTCTATTGGGTCAGTTACAGACACTGACTGGCAGTCTAAAGTTGCTCTACATTCCTTGATCATCCATGCAAACTCCCAGTTTCCACAGCTGCTGTCAAACTCCTGTGCACGTTTTGCCCTGTCTCCAGGTTGATAAAATTAAGCAATACCATTTTAATCTGTTGATAAGCAGATGTCCACCAAGTAAACAGATACCGTGTCACATTACACTGGCTAATTCATCTGTGGCCAATCACAACAGTGTTTGCTTCCTTACCTCCTGCGTGCCTGCCTCTGGATCCGTCATTCCAATCACAGAGAAATCCCCATATCTGTCTCCATTAGCATCAATGGACACCTGCCCTGCAATGCCTAAAGAATGGCATGTGAGGAATTAGAAAATTAATTAGTTAAAATACTGAGTGTTTCCAAGGAAAACAGGAGAATAGTGGACAGGTTTTTACAGACTGATATGACAGGAAATCTCATCAGTCTCCCAGCATTTTTGTTGGCATTCCAAAAGAAATTGTAATTTCATCTCGGTGTCTGCATTCCTGAATTCTTAACATTTCTCCTTTTTAAATATCAAATGTGTGAGACTGTTTGGGGAATACGTGAGAAAAATCTAATTCAAAGCCAGCACACAAGAATAAAACACAAATATATTTAATGCAAATTACTTACAGAGAGCCTAACCCTGACATACCTAATGATGCCTCAATAAGGAGAGTTCATCTCATCTGCTGCAGAGGACACAAGGCACAGCCCTACACCCTGTAGACTGACAGGTTAGGTGCACCCACAGAGCCAGTCCAGTGTTGTTTCCATCTGATGGGATACTGGAGGGGGCATGGACAAGGGGCACGATGAGCAGTAAGTATGCATTAAGTCCTGCATTCATTTACCTAGGATTAACAGCATAACATGGTGCTGTTTGTTTTACACTTTTAGACCCTCAGTTCACTTCCTTCCTTTATAAGTTCTAGAAAACTTTAGGAAAACTTGGAATCAAAGACTCATGGGGTAATTTAAGTTTGAAGGGGCTTCAGGAGGTCTCAAGTCTATCCGCCCGGTCAGAGCAGGCTCAGCCAGGAGGTTAGAACAGGAGAATGCTCAGGGTTTTATCTCGTCTTCAAAACCTCCAGGTATGGAAACTGCACAACCTCACTGAGGCAACTTTTTCCAATGGTCATGGTGAATAAAAACTTCCTTGCATTCAGTCTGAACCTCTTCTTTCAACGTATGCCCTTGTGTACAATGAGCACGGCTCCAACATCTCGTGGTGTAAGTCAAATGGATTCTTAAAATCCATCTAACAGTACCAAACAACTATGATGAAAACATTGTGTGGCTTTGCTGATATGCTTTATCAGCTCTGGTGTTCTCAGATATGATCCTCCACTGTCTGACACCAAATGTAGCCATTCATACCAGTGCAAGTCAAACAGGCATCGTTATAAATCCCTGTTACATCAACTACAAGACCAGACCAGGCACAAAGCAGTAGAGAATCAGGTTCTCAGTGACTGTAAATCAGAAGAGAGAGGTCAGGTATTCAGCCAGATAAATTCTTCTCAACATACCTAATGATAGTAAACATAAAACAGATTGACACACCTCCACTTATCTTGTCTCTGTTCCCATTCAGTGATGTCAGGAATGTCTAAACATATTGTGATTTTCAGAACACGAAGCAGCCACCAAAAAATTACTGTCAAGCATCTGCTTCATTATAACAATACAGTAATCAAACAATTGCCAATCCAGTTACTGCAGGAAGACAGAACGGGTATAACAATTGGCTGTAAAAGCACTGAAGAGGCCATCATGAAAAGCTGCAACTTCCTTCCCTATGCAACAATCTGGATTTCTGGATCTGATAGGAGGTGCTAATTGGAACAGACAACTTCCTGCCTAAGAAAGCCAAACTTTTGGAAGTAGTTACTAAAATTTACTGAAACTCCAAATTCCTAGGGGACTTCTTTTTTTTTTCTGATGGGAAAGATTCATTTTTGACTTTTCCACCTGAATCAAAACAAAGAGTTTGAAATGTCGACATTTCCTACAATGTTCTTCCTTAAGGAGAAACAGGCTGTGCTGGGCAATCTGTTTGTACACAGGCATCTGAACCGTGAGGTAAATCCTTAGACACCAGATTCCCTCTGTTAAAACAGTGTGTTTTGGGAAGCCATGGATGTGAAGGGAGACAGTTGGACGTCAAGCACAATCTCCAGCTGGTTCCAGGGCTCCCTAAGGGATGACTGAAACCAGCAGAATTTAAAGCAATTCTTGTGCTGCCTTAAGCCGTCTTTTTGCCTTGTGCTCAAGCACACGATTTGAGAATAGAAAAGAGGTTTGGAGCTGCTGTCCTTCTTGCCTTCCTCTGCCATGTACAGGGTGGTCTTATAGCAGAGAACCTGGCCACTGAGGTTTTCCTTACACATTCAAATTAATCATGTGTTTCTTATCTAGGGGAAATGTTTCCTTCTTTTAGGCATTTCCATAGGGAATCTTGCCAATCCTACACCAAAAGACTGGAGTGTTACAAGAGATGGGAATACTATAAAGAGATGGATGGGAATATTCTAAGAGATGACAGATGAATCCAATAATCCTTGGTTTATTTATTACGACCCCTACCTGGCAAAAGCACCTGCATTGCTTTGTATCAGCAGGGTGACATACGCTTGCCAGCTCCACTGCCAGAATTGCAGTCTACAGGATTAGGCACAGAAAGGCACAGCGTTGTTCAGCTGCTGCCTCTGAGATAACACACACAGCTCCTGAAAGGAGGCTGGAGGGAAATCCTTCCAGGGCCCAAAGGAGCCCCGTAAAGAAACAAAACAAACAAACAAACAAAAACCCTGGCACCTGTTTGCTTCTATCCATTCCCAGGCTTTTAAGATAAAAAAGTCAAATGGAAAAAACGAGGCAATCTCAGAGCTAATAGATGCACATGAGTACAGCAGCAGCTGTAATCTTTTCAAAAACAAAGAAGGAGCCTGAGAAAATTATTGGTATTTCTTTACAACATCAGTAAGGGACATTAAATTGTTGGGAGTTTTTTGAGCTGAGTAAGACCTAAAGGGTTGGTGCAAAAAAACCAGACTGGTGAGGTATGTGAGCCACCCTTAAAGATGTATATGGCTTCATGCGGTTATTTTCCTCTCATTTAAGAGTGGAATAGGCATGGGCCCTTACTCTACACACAAGAAAGACCCAAAATTTTTTGACTCTGAAAGACAGAATTCGATATTAACTCTTACCTTCATATGTTCTGTTCCGTGTTTGCTGAACGATTTTTTCCCCATCTTTCTTACTGAAACCAAACTTCAGGGCTTCCTGTAGAGCTAGAGCATAGAGAAGAACAGCATCATGGAATCCTTCCACAAACATGTTTACCTAAAAAAAAAAAAAAGTGATGGCAATTGACAAATGAAAAACTCTTCTTCCCCATTGAATCGATTAACTAAAAGGAATCTCCAAATTATCCAAAATTACCAGTTTGGAGGGTTATTTTCTCAACTGTTGGACCACAAACATTTACCGGGGGGTAAATGGCAACTTTTGACCTGTTTTTAAAAACAGTTAACCACTATCTGCTGTCCTGAACATTCAAATCACACTTCAGTGTTGTGTCTGAATAGCTCTGCAGATAGGGGAGAAATTTGCAGATCACAGTTCCCATGCCCAGACGCACAAATTCTGCAGCTGACCACATGAGATTCCGTAAGGTGCTGAGCACCTTACAGCACCATGTATGTCCTCCTCCCCCTGAGCAGACAACTTAGTACCTCTCAGGATTGGGAAGTATGTTCTGCCATGACTTTGTCTGGAGAGTACAACTCCTGGACTTGCTTGTTTAACGATTACCACTTCCATTTCTGGCCCTTGTTCACTTGAGCATCACTCCACTAGCAAATGAGCAACAGAGGAAACTACTTACCCTCTACAGAAATGTGTTCTCTGAAACTGCCAGGAGAGCACTTTCCTGTCCTTAACAGCTTTTTCAGTAAGTGACATGAAATTAATGAAATGTGGCTTTCTAAAACTAATATAAAAGAAGACTGCTGCAAACCAGCTCTGCCTCCCATGAGTCTAGGTAGGCAGCCTAAAGCTTTTGGCCTACATCACTGTGAGTAACAGCAACAGTTAAAAGCAGAGTGCTGCAGAAACATTACAGGTTTGTCTGCAGGAGCATAGTGCGCTTCAGCGATGAAGCAGCAATCATTTCAGAAGTTGAGTTCAGATGGAGACCCATCAGCAGAAGCAGACACGCATGGCTTGAGCAGCACTGGTATTCCTCTTCTGTATGTAGCAACTGCAATGGAGTGCACCCCAGTGTGGGGCACAATAACTCAGAATTAATTATCTTTTCAGCTGTGAAAAAGATGTTCCCATTCACTCAGAGTTTTATTACGATGGAGAAGCTCCTGGCATCCTAGCAAAGGCATAATGGATGATTATATCATGTTATGAGGTCTCTTATTGCCATTTGCAGCAAATAACCCACCTCTACAATTATTCTCCCAGATAGAAACAACATTTAGCTTATCTTCCACTCCAGTGTATCTAAACAATTTAAAATGCTGGTAAATAAAGTGCTACTCTAACTCTCACAGCTTTAGCTGAACATTAAAAATGTTAAAAGACAGAAGTATGTAGCCAGTTAAGTAAATAACTGCTCCATAGATAAAAAGTATTACATAGCTAATTGGCTAAGCTGAACTAACCAAGCCCCTGGTAATGTAATTACATGCAAGACATTCCTTCACTTTTAAACCCGTTGCCAACACTAAGGAGAATTTCAGAATTATTTACTGATAAAACAAAAGTTTACATTGCTCTGACACTTAAAATTGGACTTTTAGATAATTCCAACTCATGCTTCATTAAGAAAATGCACCACTAGTTTACAGCGAGAGCCTGCAGTGCTACAGAAGGTGTAGAACAGCTCGGCTCAGTCTGACAGTCAAAGACTAAAAGGCAGCTGCAGTTATTTTGACCTAAAGAGAAAGCATGAAAGAAGAGGTGAAAGTCAGGCTTTTGCTAGAATAACAAGAGCTGATGGATAGAGTGCACACTAGGACAGCCTTTGCCAGCAGGGGGTTTAATTTTTCAGAACTGAAAAAAAACCCCAAACCTAGAAACCACAAAGCTTGACAACTCTTTTATGTGCCAGTGTTAGAGTCCAAGTGGCCTGTGGATGATCAAACATGGGCTTTCTTGATGTGACATTCATTCTCTCACCAGAGAAATGAGCGTCTCTAGTTGCTTTACCTCCCAGCTGGCTGATTTACAGCTTGTGGCTGGCATTCATTTCAAGGGAAGCTATTTGTCACTTCCTTTGTCCATGGCAAAGACCTCTCAATGTAACACAGCAACCTTCAAAATCCATTTTAGCAGCTAATTTGCTCAGTCTCAAACCTATTCACACCATCGGCTTCAAACCCTCCTGAAGACACTGCAAGACAAGCTCTGTCAAAATTCATGTGGCAGTTTGGTAAGGTATTGCCACAGCCCCTTGCCTTAACTCTTGGCCAAAAGCCCTGACATTACATATTTAATAATACATTACTAAATCATCATAAGATTATCTTTGCCATGTCTCAGTTCCTCATTTACAACCCCCAGTATTTTATCGTATGTTTTAAAGAAAGATGAAGCTGCTGGCAATTTACACCATTTCAAATCTTCTTCTGAAAGAATTAAATTTACTGTTTGCATGTGAGACTACACCGACACTCCCCAGCTAAACCATGCATTGGGCACACTGGTTACTTTTCTTATCATTCTAGGAACATGTTCAAGCACCAGTTCTTGAAAGGGGATGCGGGATGCCATGAAGGGCAGGAAGTTTTCCTGCATGTCACTCAGTCACTTAGAAGTTGCCATAATACTATGCAGACAACGTGTTACCTAAAATGTAGGGATGCTCTAAGCTAGAAAGGAGAAAACACTGGAGATGGGAGCAATACTACAATGCAAAGGCTGCAGACAATTTTGAAGGGATTGGACTTTTCTCGTTCCATTTTCCACCTGTTCAGTGATCACCCAGGTTCATTTTGCAGCCTTGTTGCCTGTCACTGTCTACATCTGATGCTCTGACTAAAAAAGAGTGCAAAATTTGTTCCATTTCATAGCTCTCCTGACTTATTACACCAGTCCCAAGCCATGTAGTCCCAGGACTTCCTTTCCAGATGACATTAACTCTGTAAAAGATACCTCGTGTATCTCATGAGTATGAAGGACTTTCTTTCTTCTACTCACTATTCTTTTACTATTTTAACATAGCTTCTGTTCTACATTCAGTCCCATCAGAAATGATGAAAGACATCTATGATAAACAATGAAATCAGCTGACACCAAATCTTCCTCAACACTTTTTACGCTTTTTGGCCTATGTTATTTTAATTTTAGAATACTTGACAGCAAGAATAAATAACACTTAAAAAACCTCTCATCCTCCCTTTGTGGAGGAAAAGGTTTAAAAAGGGCTAGAAGAAGTATATGTTACATTAATGTTTCCAACAGGGAAAAGAGTAAACAAGAAGATGTCTTTACAGATTGCTTGAAGGTCTCTATGGCAATTAATAATGTGTGGTTCAACATTAGACAGCCCTCTGAACAAAATTAAACAGATTATAAAAGCTATTAAAGATCCACCATCCTGTAGGTAATTAACAGTTCTTTGAGTTGAGTTCTAATAAAAGTAAGTATTTTTCATTATAGTATTTTCCATTTTGATTTATGCTGGTTTTTTAACTGCAGGTGCAAGCTGAGCTCCAAAAGCTGTGATCATAATTTGCATGTCAGGTCTACTAAAACGTTTCTGTCCCTGACTTGAACTGCACAGCAGAGCCACCCCTCAACACGTGTCAGCAGCAATGAGAGTGGGAGCAGAGAAGCTGCCAGGTTTGCGGAATACCATTGGAGGCTGCAATACAAATATGTTGAAATCTCCCTGCTGAGATATCTTCTGTATTACTTTCACATCCCATTCAAGGTACCATGTAACTAAAAAGAAGGTAAGCTAACTGCATAGCTGGATGACATAAGCATACCTCTTTTATGGTTTTACCTTTCTACTCTAATTAATCATACTCCATCAGAAAAAAAAACCCAAACCAACAACCAAAAACCCTCTCCATGGAAATCGCACAAATAATTTTATACAGTTCAAAATTATAGTTCCCCAAGCAGCTATAGCATGACCACACTATTCATATATACCAAGGTGTTAACAGCATACACAGCAATGCAAAATACTACTGACGTGGAAGACAGCCAAGCTACTGCTATGCAGGACCCATAATTTTCCACATCCTGCCCACTTACTGTTAAGTAAGCTTATTCTTTTCCAGCTGGAGTTGCCCAGCTCTGAATCACAGCAATTACAGCAATTCATATAACTTCAATACTAGGTGAAGAGTATCATCATCACTTTTTCTCTACTGCAAAAGCAAATGGCTAACATTCCCCAAACCTGCTTCTACTTCCCAGTACATCTGCAGTGATTTTCAAGCTGTCCAACTACAGTCCCAGCCAAAAACAGTGAGCACACTGGAAGATTGCATAGAGTGTACCCAGACTTTTTGCTGATCTACTAGTTTACCTATTTGACAAGATGCTCAGGTGACCTAATGCCCCCTGGACAACCACTGATGTTTTACCCTCTTTCCAACTGGTCCACAGAGATGAAACTTTAGGCAACCAAGTATGGCAGTTCGATCCTATAAACACATGAAGCTCATCTAACCTCAGGACTATGAATACTGTAAATGAACCCTCATGACTTTGAGCAATATTACATTACACTTATCACATGATGCAGTAAAAACATGACAACAAAATTCAAATACAGCAACTGTATTTCAGATACATATGTGCTATGATGTACTTCAAACCAATCCCATGCCAAGTAGGCATGACTACTTCATGACTATGGCCTTCTCCAGCACAGCAACACATCCTACAGTTCAGGTAAATATTTTTCTACTCTCTCATGCTGTTTCAATGTATCTCCATAAACCAGTCTTTTTCTACGCAGTTGTAATTTAACTGTCAGTTCCCTCTTTTTAATCTTTCTTCACCAAGCCTATTTATTGTAATTATGGTCCTCCTTTTACGAGCTTTTCCAAGAAACCTTGATGCAGCTAACTCTTTTAGGTGCATTTCTTGACACGTATCTTTGATTTTCTTCTGTCGTTTGACTCACTATCCAGCAATATATTCTTCACTTAATTTTGGAGCCAGGAGTTTTTTCTTTGATGCCATTTGCTGATGCTACATGCTACAATTCAGGATATTGCCACTGCTGATGCTGTTGTTACAAGTGCTCCTTTGTGTTCCTGGGATGCCCAGAGGCCCTCAGCAGTTCCCTGATGAACTGCTACGCCCTTGTTCTGAGCTGCACAAACCCAGAACACGGTGCTCACGATCCACATACAGTGGATGATAGACAGACACAACTGATTTAGTTTAAATACTTTCTAAGACAAAACATGATTTTTCCAAACTGATTCTCTGTTAAACTTTTTGTTTGCACAATGTCAGTGAGAAGTAAGATGTAGATTGAGAATGTGAAGCCCAGGGAAGACTGTCCTTACATCTGAGCCTTACCTGCAAATAGGTGAAGAGCATTTCAAACCAGTAATGCTGTGTCCAGTTTCAGCTTTGAATTAATTAGTTGCAGTGCCATAAAACTACCTCATACCATCCTGCATGTTGTCATCATAACAGGGTTATCACAGCTCTCACTACCGCACTGTCTAGCTCCTCAGATCCTCATGTGATTTCTTAACGCTACTATGCAACAAGAAATTCACGGAGTTCCTAAATCTCACTATGGCTAACAGTTACTCTCATGCACAGTAACTGAGATTTCAAGTATAAAAAATGCAAAGCCACAGGACTCATTCATTCACATTTCACAAACAGTACATTTCAGGGTGTCCACAGACATGGATACCTGTTTCCACAGAGATTACATTGCCGTGAAATCAGACCAGCAACTGGAAAGGAGGATAAAGCTGTAAAACAGTTAATCAAAGCTGTATGTTTAGATGTGTAATACTAAAAATATAGCCTGTTCGCTTGGGCAATCAGGCTACTTCCCTAACAAAGCTGGACCTCAGTGGTTCAAAGAAACAGGAAGGGAAAAATAATAGAAACACATGCCTTCTCCAGAGAAGGCCGTTTCCTCAATATCTAATTCACAACTGAAAAAGAACATATGGCATTACGCCAAATTCTGGGCAACACAGCTATAGCCCAGGAGAGCCTCTTACTGTATTCACTGATAACAACTCTCCATAAATACATAAGCCGGCACCTGCTCAAGAACACAAGGGTAGAGCTCAGGACTTGGTTTTCTACATGACAGATAACTGTCCCAACTTCCATTTGTTACTTCGGGGCTGGAACCCACATCTCTCCCTAGAAAAAGAGGATGAGCTTTCCCCAGTGTAAGGAGATGTCATATAACAAAACCTTGTGCATATTTAAAAGAGATTTATTCAAATACCATTGCATCAGTTTCATCTTTCACAGGGTGTGTACGTGGAGACGCATACAAGACTTTTCTTTTAAGGGAGCATGTGACTTTATTATGCAAATTCAGCAAACCGAAGCGTATATTCTGCTTTAAAACTACAGCTTAATGAATCAGTCCTGAAGTCGAAAAAGACATCACTTCCCTTTAACCTTAAGGAGACTTTTTCCAACAAGGTTGTCTGCTTGTGTCCACCTCCTCACCAGTATTTATTGGTACAGCAGCAATGCTGAGCGCAGAGCACATAGACGGGCAGATCCACCCAAGCACACTGGACACCACGTAATGTGGCCAAAGTGTGAGGACTTCGCAATCAAAGTGCAAGTTGAGAGAGAAGGCATTGGTAGATAAAACAGGACAATGATTACGTCTGGGGAGCTAGCAGTGGTCACAGAATCACAGAATGCTAGGGATTGGAAGGGACCTCAAAAGATCATCTCGTCCAGCCCCCCTGCCAGAGCAGGATCACCTACAGTAGGTCACACAGGAACGCATCCAGGCGGGTTTTGAATGTCTCCAAAGAAGGAAACTTTACAACCTCCCTGGGCAGCCTGTGCCAGTGCTCTGTCACCCTCACAGTGAAAAAGTTTTTTCTAATATTTTTTGTGGAACCTCCCGTGTTCCAGCTTGAACCCATTGCCCCTTGTCTTGTCATTGGACGTCACTGAAAAGAGCCTGGCACCGTCCTCCTGACACTCCCCCTTTGAACCCATCAGCTGCCCACTTCCACTATGGAAGAGCCTGCTTTTACTGCACTTTGTTTGATTTGAACACAAAGATGCTCTGCCACAGCAGAGCCCTCTTCCTTCAGGGTGAGATCATGCCTATGCCTGCCTGCACTGTTCAGCCATTCATCTGACCAGCTGGTACATGACCTGATGTGCATCCCAGGCATGTCAAACCATTGCTACCCTTGCTCCACCTAGACAAGAGGATGCTCCCTCCAACAGGACTGAAATACTGCCAGTGAAAAACGTCCATCCACTTGGAAGCCAGCTATGGACCAGAAGCCAGCCCTTTGTTTCATAAAATGGTCTGCTGTAATAAAAGAAATTAGCAAAAAGTAAATAAAATTAAATTAATTAAATTAATATCTGGGATTTTTGTCAGTGAAGGTTATTTTCTTGCTAGGGAAAGAAAACTAATGACAAAGCCAGCTCTTTTGCTTTTCTATTGCATCTTCATTCTTCATGCTCTCTTTTTTTCTTAATACCCTATTCTTGAAAAAGTGCTACATTTACCCAGAGTCATCTGGGGCAGCCACGAGTTGCTCTTTTGTCTCAAAGTTGAACTGAAGCAGAAACCTACACAGTCCCAGGTTGCAGGGCAGCCATGCAGCAAAAGGCCAGCTAAACCCTGACAGGGCGCGCCGACAGCTGAGACACCAGGGCACGGAGGAACTCTTGCACTTCACTGCCTGTGAGACCTGCTCACTCTTTACGTGTTTATGGCCTGCAACACTCTCCTATGATTATCTAGAAAGCAGCTTTAAACCCCTAGTGTCTGCTGCCAACAGGCCAGGCAGAAAGCTTGCTCTCTCCTCTAAAAACAGACACAGGAATCGCCACCTCAGCAGACTCAGAGGCTTGCCCACCGTCAGCTCACATCAAGTGGCTCTTATTGTTGCCGATTTGCACAAACTTTGGACCAAACCCATGCCCTGACACCACTGGCTCTCAACCCCCTTCCCCGCGCAGAACTGCAACAGCACAGCCAAAACAGGTGGAGGATGAGCTGGAAACTGCCCTGACCCAGGAATGAGGAGTATCTCTGCGGCCATATGTTCCAACTGCAAACCTGTGCAGGATTTATTGCTGGCTCTATCCAACATGCTCACCAATTCATCCTGTAAGTTTGTACCAGTCATTTTACTTCTCTCTAGTTTCGATCCCTGTATTACCATATAATATTGGTCTCAAGGGCATGCAATCAATGTAGCTAAAGAGCAGCAGTGTTTTGTGAGAGAAGCGAACTACCTGCAGAATTCTTCCTTTATGTATACTTTAGACACGTACTATTAACCTATGTAACGTAGCGCTAAAGGGCTCTAGTCCACCTACCAAGGGAAAGAACAGAATCAGAGAATGCACTGTGCTCCTGCAGCTGAGGTAAGATCCACCTCCCCACATTCATAATACATCTCTAATTCCAGATAAATGACCAATGCAAAGGAACTCTAGCACATAGCACTCTTATCATTGCAATTAACTATAAAAAGTACAGCTGTCACTTAAAAATGTAACCATTCTACGTTTTTAGGATTTCCTGTCTTCTAACAAACTACATGGTCACTCATGCAATGAGTTACAAAACTGTGATCTGAAATCCTACTTCTAGGCACAGAGGTGAAACACAATAGATATTAAAGAAGTTATTCTTTTCAGTTGAATACACACAGAAATTAAAACATACTTCTTTTAACTATATTTTTCTAAGGACCCCATTGGTAGTCTGATGAAAACCTGTTAGACAGTTGTAATGAATGCTTACATTTTAAGTTAGCATTATACAACCATTGGAACATTTTAACTGCAGATAAACACCTTGTAACCAAAAAAAAACACAACCCTAGTCCTTTCATTAAATATTAAGTTTTAAATGTCAGTGAACAAGTTTGTTTTTCAAGTAGGAACATATTTCAGCTTTCTGGATAACAGAGTCACTCATCTGAAAAAATCAGTTCCACTTGCTAAGATAAGCTAACTGGTTTAAAAAAATGCAGACCTAGGACAAACAGGAAGGACATTTTTTGTTAAATGTTTATCCTTTTACAATACGCAATTACTTTGGGTTCTGGATTTCTAACACTAACACAAAATCACAAGAATCATGAAAATATTTTATTTTCTATACTCAGAACTTAAGTTCTCACGCAAAACTCTGAGAAAAATCTACTATATCTCTTGTTGAGAAAACTCACACGTTCAAACTGAATTTACCTGTGCTACACTAGCTGATGAATAAAAGGTAGAAGGTGGGCTGGTGAGATCTTCAACGGAGTAAAACACCATTTGACTAAAGGACCACCCGATTTCTGCTTTCCAGCAGGTTAGCAAAGCCTATCCAACAGAGCATTTGCTTTAAATACAGTGTTAAGGGCTGGATAAACACAGATGATTTAGGCACAGCCAAAAGTGGTGCTTAGCTCAAAAATATGCTGGGAGCTGGGATCAGTCATCTAAGCTCCTTATTCAATACCAGGCAGAAATTAGGCAAACAAAACCAGGATCCATAAGCACCAGTGCCTCGCCTCATTCTTGCCAGCAGAGGAGGTGGGAAGGAGGGATGGATGTGACCCCGTTCCTCTCGCACAGGCAGTTAACAACTCCCGGCTGCACTGAGACACAGTCAAGTCTTTACAAAGACGCTACAGGGAGCCAGTCCTTCCAAATCCCCTGCCCCTTTCATCTAAAAGCCCCGGGGCTACAACCGCTGTGCTAGTATGAGAGAAATTCAGGATCAAATCCCTGCTTTCTGAGAATCTGAACTCCACCCTTCCCCTGCCCTGTCTGCAGGACATTCTGGGCTTCGGGCACCCCAGAGCTGAAACCCAGGTGTGGGGGAGAGGGTGACCTGCCAGCACCCGGGCTACCTCCAGGCTGGAAGTAAATCACCTGTCAGAAGAGCCCACCTGAGGCTGAGGTTGCCATGACAAATGATCCTCTTATTAAATAGCAGGGTAAAAGGGCATATGAACTTGTAAACCTCAATGGCGTGGAACTAATGCAAACCCTCAGGCTGCTATTAATCATACCTCCATTCTAAATGATTTTAAAAATTAATGACTTGGTTTTGTTATTTTCTTTCAGATACTGGATACACGACAGAAGGTGTTCAGCTGTCTGACTAACAGACCATTCGCTGGCATACCTACAAGGATCCCACTACCACGGGAAAGGAGAGAGGGGTACAGCAACTATCTCAGAAGATATTTATGTGTAACTGTCAGCAGGCAGAAATGTTCCAGCTACTCACCCGGAATGTGTCCTCCCACCCTCCAGCAGCAATATGGTTAACACCTCAAAATTTAAGGATTTATAGCTCCTCCAGAAGGCTAAAACCTCACTGTTTTAGCTTCTTGCTTCCTTGCTGACTGTCTGATCCCTGAGATCCTGCTTGAATTTTTGCTTTCTAAGGTATTTTGCAGTCTGCAGGCTGGTGGCCTAACTGTATGTATTGTACAAACGTGTCAAGTGTAAATGTCCTCCTCAAGTGTACAAATGTATCAAGTGTAAATGTCCTCCTGCCTAGTGAACATTGTGTTGTTCCCAGCCACTGAGTGAAGGGCACACAGAGCTCCTCACCTACCCTCCCTCTCATTGTCCTGCGCCCCTTTCTCATGCCCCTCCTATTCATGTGTTCTGGGACATAGACAGTTCTTGTCTTTTCAACTTGCCTTGATATACGAGTTCCTCTCAGAATGGGCTAAACCTTTTGATTTTTGTCACAGGCTTCTGTTCTTAATGAAAAAAAAAAAAAATCAACCAAAGAGGGAAGGAAAGTTGGGAGTATGCTCCTGTGGGTTCCTTGCATGCACAAGAACACCACTGCCCTTATTCTCACAGCCCATCTTCACAGGTTGACTACATTAACCCCTCCACATTAGAGGAACTGCTAAATATCCACTGAAAAACTGGTAACACAATATCCTCATCTTTTCTCACAGACCAGGCAGAGCAAACCTGAGTCTTGCAGCCTGTCATTGCTCTGCCAGCACTCTTATACCTGGGTGACTTGACTCACTCATGCAGCCAGTGTGCCCTCCTGTTAAAAGATAGGTCCTTCGGAGAGTGTTTCTCAGAGCTACATCAAAGTTGCTTAACCTCGCAGCACTCAGCCACAAGAAACGAATGAGATGACATGGCAAGAGATCACAGACTTGAGGTGTTATTGATTGCTACCTACACTGTTCTTTTAGAACCCAAATGCCATAAACTTAAACCTTGCCCTGCTGTCATTCAGGATTGCTTTTACCTTATCAATAGTAAAATGAGTGCAAGAAAGTTTCCGCAAAACAACTCAGTGTGGGATCTGTTGCTGTGGAGGCAAAATCTCTTCTGCCCTGGAGCTCTCAAGCAAGGAACACACATTTCTGCCCTTGAAAAGCTGTCCCTCCTTTATGCCCCTCAAGAAAATGAAATGTGTCTCCTTCCCCTCAGCCCTGACAACCTCCCAATTAAACTCTCTGACTAAACCACTACGCTCATCCAGATTTCAAACACTGAACTCTTAACGCAGGCCGTGTGAGCGCAGCATGAGGCTACCAGCACGGCTGAACCCTCCTCAGAACCCATGGTGATGATTCTGGAGCCCTGTCAGCCGTCAGCATGGGATACTGCCACGATAAAACCACTTCCAACTGCCCTCCCAGGACCCCGCTCCTAGCTGCAATGGCCTCCTGACAGGGGACAGGCTCACCTGAACCTCCTGCTTTGTGCCTTGTTGAGCTGAGGGCATTTTCCAGTGAAAAAGGAAAGTTTCAGACGAGTGTTACTTTCCTGAGCCACTCAGGAAAGGAGGCTCACACAAGAAGGTGTCAGTCATCAAAGGTGTCTCATTTTTTTAAGTGTCATTTTGTGCAGAGTGAGGCAAATAGTCTTTCCTTGCCTTCATCCAAACATCTCAAAGACAAACCTGAGGACCATTTAAAACCAGTATCAAAAATCCTACATATTTGTATAAAAACACGACCTCAGTGGGACAAACTAGCTCTTGGATCATCAGCGAAGCAAATGGCATGGAGAAGCATTAAAAACAAAAACAAGTTATGAGCTTTGCTGGAAGACAGATTTTTCACACTTTATTAGTGGAAAATAAGGTGTATTTCTAGCAAGTACTTCAAAGGGAGAGTGCCTTGCCCACAAATGTCTGAGTGTCTGTTTAGTAAAGTGGAATGTGAATGTCTGTGAAACCCAAGCAAATATATGGGGCTATGGAAAATATACAACATATATACAAGGATCGACTTTAAATTTCTACATTCCCAGAGAGTTCAGATGTTACTATTTGCAGATATACCTACAGTTTTATACTATCTCCTCCATGGTTTAAGACAGCTTCAAAAATATGCTTAGACAAGCTAGAAAAACTAAACATATATCCACTGGAAGAGAGAACAATTTCCTCCTTTTACTGTCTTTTATCACATCTGTTAGTGGCACATAACAGACTATTAACCTATAATTTTGCCTAAGACCCCAATGTGGAAGACACAACTCTTTTCTATCACTGAGGAAGCATTAATTTCAGTTAAAAAAAAAAGTGAGCGGTGTATTGATCAGATTTGGCAGTCCAGAGTTCAACACTGTTCTTACAGAAATTGAAGAAATTCTCACTAATTTAAGAGGGTGAAGGGCTGGTCACAAAACTCCTAAATAAGCTTTACGAACAGAATTCATCTTGTTAATAAGCTGGCATGTGAACCCATTTTTTCAGGCTGCTGAAAGCAGCTTGTGGTTTGCTTTTATTCTTTCCAACACAATTAGCAAAGCACTCCAGCAGCTGAATAGGCCTATTCATTTGAACAAATTATTCCCCGTCAGGGATTTATTTTTTTTTTTTTTTTTTTTTAGAAAAAAGTCTCCCCAAAACTTTCTCCCATCCTGGTGTAGTCAGAAGAGACACAAAAGCCTGCCTGTCATTAATCTTGCCTGCCTGTTCCTGGAAACAGACAAATGGGATGTACACTGCTGAATATGCTACATTGTCAGCGTCTCAGCTACACGACTGAATTGCTTGCTTCTCTCAACCCTTATCTTAGCTGCTGTACAATCCTAATTAAAAGGCTGACGTAAGGAATACACACGGGGAAGAGTCTGGCACGGATGTTATGGATGAGATGATAAACTTTATGAGCACAGCTACCTCCCACGTAGCTTTTGTAGTTAACTGTTGGAGCTTGAACAGTTGCTCTTACGCAGACTGTTTCTCATTTCAGAGGGCTGAAAACACTAAATAAAGCAGACTTGCCCTTTCCAATAGGAGTAGCATCTTGCTGATCTAATTAATCTACATAGCTCATTCTTTCACTGAGAGAACTTTACAGGCAAACTGGGCTCCAGTTTCCTTCTCCTGCTGCTCATTTTCAGCGTGAAAAGGGCTGTGGGTAGGATAAAACCTCTTGAACAATGCTGTCGTGTAGTTAACACAGCAGAAATATTTCCTTAATTAGTTGTGTTTTCAGCTTTTAAATGAGAAGGAAAAACAAGCCATGGGTGGTCTGTAACCTCAGAAGAGCAAATATCCTAGGCTGTACAATCATCCCAGCTCAGAATACTGAGCTGGACATTAAAAAAGCATTTATTGAATCCTAGGCCTGAGTCAAGAACAGAAGGTGCATTAAGAGCTTCCAAACTTCAGCCTACCACCAAATCATTAAGTCTTCAACATTATTTAATAAAAATGGCTTTAACTGAAACGCTATTTATTCATAAACATTTTTAATTAGAGCATCTGTTGGCAGTTATTCACACACCAATTCAGAGACAGTGTCAAATTCTTTCTTCATGTAAATGCATGTAATTCCCATTGCTGTATACCTCACATAGCCTATAGGTCTACAAGTAGAGCTTGTCCTGTATTTTGCAACTTAACCAAGGACCTCAACTGGTTTGTAGAGACCAGGACATATTGTTATTACTGTCTTGGTAACACATTAACATTACAGAAGTGGGAAAACGGCTGTAATCTGTGTAATCGCACTAAAGTGATTCTACTGCCCTTATGCTTGAAGCCTAAATTTCAGCAGGTTTTTGGAAAAAAAAATCCTCTTTTTTTGGCTACTTTACCAGAGAAGTCAGTCTCCAGGTAGGCACGAAGTAAAATGGTCATGCTTTCTTCAGAAATACAGGATGTATCTTGGAAAAAAATCATGACACTACTGAATTCTGAAATGAGGGCTGAGCAGATTTGATGCTTCTGCCCACAGTCCTTTGGGTTACGTTAACATGATGGACATGATAGGCTTTCAGACTCTCAAAGCAGTGACCATGCAAACTAAGAGTATTTGCTAATGGACTCAGGCAGCTGTTGCAACAGGATGTTGCAACGGGGCATTGCAGACAGGGAATATCGTAATTTTTAGCCCCCGTCTCTGCAACTACTACCCACCCAAACACTCAGAACCTCTCCGCCGCTCTTACTTTCAATGCTGTCTAGTTAAAAGGTGCTTAAGGATGCTTTTTCCTTCACGACAGAGATTCCTGGGAGACTCTAAGAAATAGCTTTTTCCATGCTTTCCTGCTCACTCACAATGCTCAGATTCTTCCACCTTCCGCATTTCCACAGCATAACACTCATGTAGAAACAATAGCAATTTCTGACCTGGGAAAGACATACCTAGAACACATTTTTCTCTTTTCTGTGTGATTTCACAGCTGGAGATGAAGACGGCCAACACTCTTTGACCTGTTACTCTTCCAAGGGCCGTATGTGCTCTCCATCTGGCAACTGGACAGCTGCTGCTTTAGGACTTTGCCCTTTCTGTCCCACTTATTTTTCGTTCTGTCATCTGCTTATTTTCCATTTTTACGATACTCCTTTTTGGTAGATAATAATGCCTTTAGGATTAGTGCTGGCAAGAGGCCAGGACAAAATGGCAGTGCTAATGACTTTTGTTTGAGTTAGGGTCACTGCAAGATAATTTAGACCACAGACCTGGGGCCCCATTTTCCCATGACACTGAAAAAATCCACACAGAGAAGCAAAAATACCAAATGCTTCAAATCCAGATCTCCTGTAGTTCATTCTCTTGGGACACAGCTTGCAGACAAGGATGAAGATTATATTTCAACACCCATTAACAGGATTTGAAATGGGACTGTACGACAACTACCTTTCCCCGGAGTTTTTGTTTTCATGAGCAGAATCCAGCAGAGAAAAATCCATCTCTGTCCCTGCCCACCCACTCAGCTGAAGGACCTCTCCTTCCAGGCTTCTCTTGGAGGATAAGGCCTTGCTTAGCATGCTCAGGTCAAAACTGCCACTTCCTACACTGCCAAAAGAAGCACCGCTGATGGGGTGCCCACTAGCCACATTTCCTTCAGAGAGGAAGGAAGTGGACCTTTGGCTTTTTATTTCTCCCCTTTAGTTTTTAAAACAGATTTTTTTCTTAAGCCTGAAGACTGCCCCAAAATGTTTCTCCTCTGAACACAGCAGCAGGACAATCAGTTAAGGGAATATGAAACATCTCTTTTCACTGTCCAAAGTGGTGAAATGTAAAATTCATCAGCAATGATGAAAACCACACCGGACAGTTAAAATTCACACACTGTTTATGAAGTAACACAGCTAATGTTTTTTGCTCGACCCAAGGCTATGCCTCTTAGAGAAGTTTTATCTTTCCATTGGGTAGGGAGGCTGTGAAAAAAAACAGATAGGAGACGCTCTGCTGGGATCTACATAAGTCAAGCATCTATGTAATATCAGGACACTCTGCATTTGAAACCAAACCTCCTTCCCTGGTAGCAATGACCTTCAGCTCCCCCACAGGGAGACCCAGACCCCCATGGCCTCCACCATAAGCTTCCTGTGAGTCAAGCGTTGATGTTTCAGAGCCACAGTAAGCTGTGGTAGGTGTACACAGCTCACAAGTCCTTCCTCTGCCCCGACAATAGGAGATTGGGAAAGGTGTAGAAAGCCAGGTGGGAAAAGAAGAGTGGGAAGAGAAGTATGAGAGGCAGCAGCAGGAGAGGTCCTGTGCCACTGGCTGGCCCTAGGAAAGGCTGACACTGAGTGAGGGAGCGCTTGGAGCAAGATGAAAAACTCTGGGTCACAAGTGGGAACGGGATATAGGGAGAGGCAGCCCTCAGAGCCAGGCAGAAGGTCAGGAGAAGACAGCTGGGAGCCAGGCACCTGCGCAGCTGCCCTGGGACAGCCAGGAGCATTGCCAGCACCGATGGCTGATCACACGGGCAACCATGGAGCGAAGCAAGAGAAAACAGGACTTCTGGCAGTGGGCATGCAGCTGTGCAAGGTGTCTCCCCAACAAACACATTAGCCTGAAAAATCTACCCCCTGCTGGCACAGGGGGATTTGCTCTCTCATAGATCCACTTCTGTTTGACTGTAACATCTATCCAGCCACTGTCAACACTGAACCTGAGTAGGGTTTGCAGTGATTCTTGATCCTAAAGAACAGCAAAGCATCCCCTTGCCTGCCTCCAAACCACCCACAGACAGCATCCTGAGCTCTCAGCAGTTTAATACTTTTCTCATCTGGGGAAATGTCACACTGCCCAGACTAGAAAAGCCACAAAACTGTGGACGACTGAATGATTAATATTCAAAATTGCATTTCTCACCAACCACAAACAAGAGCACATGGCAGATTTTCAAAGCACATAGCTTGCTAAATGACACCTGCAAAAGGGCACACAGAGGGGAAAAAGGAACAACAGCACAAATTTCAGCCCCTTCTTCTAAACTCATTTAGCAGGTTCTTCAGAGAGCAGCACCTTGAACTCAGCAGTTGGGTTTTCTCCTCTTGACCCAAGGCAAAAAGACTATTTCTGCCTGCCTAGACTTTGAAAGTTTCACATGAAAAATATAAGCTACTGATATGATTCAAAGTTAACATTTTAAACAAAATATTTAAACAAAATATATTCAAATCCTAAGAAGTATAAGTTTTCTGAAGACAGATGAAGTTAGAGATAAACTGCAGGAAAGGTCATTTATTAACACAACACTCGAATTCATCAGCTTGTGCTCTGAACTAAAGATGATGCCTTCACCTGTGAGTGACACAACACTTAAAGCAAAGAGATGAAGTAGGTGCTTAAGTAGGAGCTGGCAAATGAGGGGTTTGGGTTGCTTTTTTGAGTTTCAGGCATAAATTCCTAGCCCTCATTTCCTACAGCTACAGACTGACCAAGCTCTCTTCAAGTCTCTTTTCTTTATTAGCGTATTTGGGAAGTTTACTCCCCATCGCGGAAAAGGTTGTTTGGGAAGTACTTGTATCAGCAGGCAGAAATCTCTATAGGTATGTGCTGTACATTCCTGCTTTCACATAAGACCAGTGGCTCAAACACAGTTTTCAGAGTCACCTTCCTTCTACATTCAGAGAGATCAAAAACCTGACATAGTTTCCCACATCCATTTCGGGAAGACAGCAGCACTCCCCTAGGCTTAAAACAACTCATGACGACTATACTGATATTTCAGACAGTCTAAAAAAAACAACAGCAACAGCCTAAATTGGGAAATAAAACCACTTTTCTCGTTCACATCAAGTAAAACATCATCAGATCCAAGAGCGAGTGCAAGTTTCTGAGATCTGATTCTACCAAAAATTCTACCTTTTCTGGCGGAAAAGGACCTGGGTGTTCTAATCGAAAGCTGGCTGAATATGAGCCAGCAGTGTGCTCAGGTGGCCAAGAAGGCCAATGGTATCCTGGCTTGTATTAGAAATTGTGTGACCAGCAGAAGTAGGGAGGTGATTGTCCCCCTGTACTCAGCACTGGTGAGGCCACACCTCGAGTATTGTGTTCAGTTTTGGGTGCCTCAGTATAGAAGAGATATTGAGGTGTTGGAGTGAGTGCAGAAAAGGGCAACAAATAAGGGCAGAAGTACAGGACAACTGGTCGTGGATTGTGATGCACAGACCTAATGCACCTAGACCAAGTCTATTTTTGTTATTTGCATTACCCATACACAAAAAAAAAGAAAAAAGAAAAGAGATTATATAGGCAATAGTGGGATTTCACAACCGAACCCAGGTGATTCTGTCCTAATAAGGTCTCACTGATACTTTTGCTTTAATTAGGAGCATGTTTTTGAAGATGCTGAGACCTAAGGCCTGTCACCAAGTACTTACGTAGTCATCCTCATGCAGACCTTGCTTCTGAGCAGAACTTTTCACCTCCAGGGAAAACTTCTCAAACTCGGGCTTCACAGTCCTCAGCAGAGTGACCGTCTGGAGGTATGAGTATGCCTTCTTGGCTTCAAGGTCATGTTTGTCTCCTCTTCTCCAAGAGCCATTTCCTAAGGTGAAAAACAAGCATATTTCCAGCTCCAAATTAGGTACCATTACAGGATTGCCTTCCTTTCTCCACCCAAGTCCTCTACCCTGCACCTTGGCTCAACAGCAGAGTACAACGGAGAACTGAACCTGCTTCAAGATGTGCAGGAAACCAGGCAGTGAGGAATGGCTGGTGGGAAGTAAATGTGCAAACAGAAGAACAACTTTACTCCCATGCTGTGCTTGCTTATTTTTAAAGGGTGGATGAAGCCTAAGTGTGAGAAGGCATCACGGAGTAGAAAAATATGCGCCAGATCTCAAACACAGAGATATTTAAGTTAGAACAAGTGAAGGAGGATATAACCACAAAGTTTTTGTTACACATCACTCGATCAGCGACACTCTTGAACAGTCAGAAAGGCACTACTAAAGTCAATAGTATGATCATAAGCCCAAGTGGGAGGCAGATGGCACAGCTACTTCTCCCACAGAGGTCAAGGAGAAAAACCTTGTGTGCAGTGGCTGCCACACCAGCCCTGCTCTTAGTGGAAAAGAAACACTTAGAAATAAAATGGGATCCTGCATCTATGCTGTATTTACATGTGTTCTGTATCACAGTAGGGCAACAATTTAATTCAGACCACCAATAAAGTAATCAGTTTAAAAAAAACAAACACCATGATAGGTTGTTAATTTGCAAAATTGCCCTTCTGCCTAAGAGGGCCTGACCTTAGCAGATCCTCCAACCCTGATCCAAAGCTTCAGGAGATCAGTGGAAAAGTTCACATTACTCTAGACCAAGTTTTGTATTATTCTACACAAGTGATAAATAAAAGAGGACTACAAGGAACTGTGGTAGCCCTATACAGTATGCCTTCAAATGCCAAAAATACTTAACAGCTAGACTGTCATTTTTTTAACAACAACAAACCCAATCACGGCTAAATGATCGAAGAAGATAAATGCTAAGTTCCCAAGGGTGACCTAGAGGCATAGGGGACCCTGAGATGAGAGAGGTTGTGGCTGTTTTCATTGTGTTGAGGAACATGGTGTCATTTAGACAAGAGAAGCAAGCAGTTTGGGAGTGCAGGTGCTAACAGAGATGAAATCCAGGCATCAAACCCATGGTGCTCCTTGCACAGAACTACCAGCTTCGTCGTATGTCTGTAAAAACAGACTCATGGATAGAACACCTTGGTCTCATCAAAGCAGATGAACACAAAGCCTATGTTTTGTCCTCCCAGTATCCCAGCACTGCTGCTGGGACTTCTTTTTTCACCTTGAAGAATTGCTCTGCTCCCTCAGAGAGCACAGGGAAAGGAAGAAGGGACCTACAATTCATAGAATCACAGAATGGTTTGAGATGGAATGGACCTTAAAGATCATCTGGTTTCAACCCCCTGCCATGGGTAGGGACACCTCCCACCAGACCAGGTTGCTCAAAGCCCCATCCAGCCTGGCCTTGAACACTTCCAGGGATGAGGCATCCACACCTTCTCTGGGCAACCTGTGCCAGGGTCTCACCACCCTCACAGTGAAGCCTTTCTGCCTAAAGTCTAACCTAAATCTAACGTGCTCTATTTCAAAACCACAGCCCCTTGTCCTATCACTACACTCCCTGATGAAGAGTCCCTCCCCAGCTTTCCTGTAGCCCCTTCAGGCACTGGAAGGCCGCTATAAGGTCTCCCTAGAGCCTTCTCTTCTCCAGGCTGAACAGCCCCGGCTTTCTCAGCCTGTCCTTGTTATGAGAGGTGCTCCAGCCTTCTGATCATCTTTGAGGCCTCCTCTGGACTTGCTCCAACAGGTCCACATTCTTCTTGTGTTGGGGGCTCGAGAGCTGGAGATTCCTCAGTTCTCCAGAGAACAAGTCTTTCTTCCTGCTGCTTTTGCCTCCAGGGCAGTTCCTGTCACTTGCAGCACAGGGCAGGAAGCACAGGACCACCTGAGCAGTTTTACCTCTCTTTTCCACTCCAGGAAATCCTGATTTACCACTACTTAGCACCAGCTAGGACCGTAAACATTGTAAATACCATGAACCTTGCAGATTCTGAATTTCTTTTCCCTTTATTTTTTTCTAAAGGTAATTGTATTCGCTTTATACATCTACCTTGGTTTAGGTATTTGCTTCCCGATACAAAGTTTACATCAGTACCCTATTCATCATGCCTGATGGTAACACTGGAGAGCAAATAACATCTCACCATCTCGGTTTGCCCTCAGATGTAGCACTCTTCCCTTCTGTGCCTGCACCCTGTCCTTGCTACTGCTTTCAAAAAGAAAGAAATGCACACCTGGCAACTATAAGCTGATGTGTCTTGCTAGCTTCCCCACAAGAGAGTACAAGCCCTGCTGGAGGTTTGAAGACAAAAAGCCTCTCCCTCAGCTGGATACCTGAGTTTCAGAAGTGCAGTATTCAAGAAGTATAGCAAAGTCTATATCATAAAGGGCTTTGCTACAGCTTTGCATTTGCAAATGGAGACGGCTAAAAAGAGCAGGATTACAGACCTCTCCAAAAATAGTGCTGCTATAATGTGAGTTAAGTTTCTGTCCTGGACACTACATATATATTTATTTTTTTTTAAATCCTCACACCGGGAGCAGGGAAGTTACACTTGCATAACAGCGTTCCTAGAATAATTTACATATTTAAACTCCTTCATGGATTATTTTGCAGGAGGTCATCTTGTCACAGCACTTACGTGCAATTATTGCAGCCTTGGCATTTAATACTCCTACCCTCCTGAAAAATTAAAAATATTCAGAACAGAGGGTAACAACAAACTGCAACATGGTCATCTGAACTTAAAGGCAAAGTGCCAATTTGCCAACCACACCCACTATTAGTAATCTAGTATCTCCAGGCACTGGGAACAAGGAATTTTGGATTAATTTCTCTACATTTTTATGTCTGCTTTCTATATGTGATGATCATCTGTATGAAAGTTAACTTCTGATGCACAATCATTTCATTCTTCAAGGGAAACACATCCACAAAGAAACAGAAAAGTTGGTTTAGAAGAATTATTACTTAGAAATGTCAAGAAATGCCACATTTTAACTACACTATATCAGAAGACAGACTGTTTTAATTAATCCCTTGGAAAAAATACAAGACACCCCACATCAGCTGTGATGCCAGGGTCCCTCCTGGGGCAGGCTGCTGAGCCTGGGGATGACAACATTGCCTCCCTCAACTGCTGCTACCTCCTATATAAATGTCATCCTGGAAAGCAAAACCATTCCAAAATGCAGCAGCCCAGCTCCTGCAGCTGCTGCTCTTAGATGAACATCCCTTGCTTAAGGGGAACTTTGTGTACCCTCTGTCTCAGACAGCTTCTGTGGTTCCCAAGCAGTCACCCTGTGCTCATTTCTGCTGGGGCAAGGAAATCGCCAGTTGCAGGGGATGATTCACTTGAGCTACTGTAGATGCCTAAGGATGAGATTAATCTCTGTCCAGGGGCACCTACTTCTCTCTCGTGACTCCAGAAGGATCCCAGCTCACTCACAGAGTTGAACCTGGGGCCAGACGAATCCCTTCTCACGCGTCTCTATCCTGCGAGATGAAATGCAGCAGTAGCACAGCAGTAACAAGCCATTGCTGGCATCCAGAAGGTTGTTTGCTAAGTGGATTCCAGTAAAGTCAAGCCTGAAAAGCTCCCGGGGTCTACAGCAGGGCTAAAACTTCAGTGTTTTGTGACTGTTGATATGGGTAGCCCTTCAGCTTTTTGCTCTGGTCCTGACTGAGGCTGCAATACCAAGTGGTTTCGCTTATGCCATAAGGGATAAAATAACTCCAAATTCCATTCAACAAAAACAAGAACTTGATTTGAACCACTGACTTCCATCTTGTTCTGCAACTTTGTTTGATTTCCTTATTACCTGGCAAAACTTGGCACTTCTTTAGCTAACCTAGATGATACATGTAGCAGTAGCTGTAGTTCAGTATCCATATCTCTAAATTAACAGCTACATACATTCATTATAGAACTTTTCAACATAAAGCACTGTTCACTCTGAAATAATGTCAGAAGTGGTAGAGAGATAACAAAAAACTATGCAAAAGAATTTAACTTAGAATTAACTGATCTATTAAACAAAACACATCATCCTTTTGTGAATTCAGTTGTTCCTGTTTGTCAGATGCTTGCAAGAAAGAAAACAAGTCTTCCTTCTTTCTCAGCTCCAAATTGGTTTTGAATTTGAAATTAATTAGTTATTGTAGTGGACTAGTTAAGGCAGTGTGCAGGGGGGAAATCACCTTCTCTGCACCTGCAAAAGAGGCTGTTCCTTTCAAAAGCCATGCTGACATTTCAACAAAATTTAGTTCCAAGGCATGAACTTGCCTCAGCTTCACCCATCTGGTGTTGTTTAAAACTCAGCACATATGTTGCTCCAGCATTACTTAGAATTTAACTGAGAGAGACATAGCATCTGAGAGCAGGTGTAGCTCCTGCCATGCACTGCCATGTCAAATGTAACTGAATATAGGTATATTTCAAAAAGCAAACTGATTTCATTTACATTTTGAAAGCATGTTTTAGTTTGACAAATCTGATCCCTTTTACTTACAGGTAGAATCAGCCACTTTTACCCACCCTACTCTAGTAAATTTGGACTGCCTGCATGACATTCAGTGCACTCCCTTCAGCATAACACTGCTGCGTACTTTTTCAGATATAGTTGCTGATCAAACACCAGTAGTCCAACCGGAAGATAACTGCAACAATGGGGAGAGACACTGGTGTATTCTGGGACTCAGTGCTGTGTATTCTGAGGCTAATCTAAAAATACTACCAGGCTTACAGAAGATTTTGCAACCTGCTTGGGCAGAAAAAAAACATTACCATACGATGAGCTGTTGAAGAGTTCAATATTGAAGAAAGCATAGTCCCCATTGGTCATTCCTTGCCGATGAGCAGCCAACATGATGTTCCTGATTGTGTCACCACTTGCACACATGATTACAACTGGTGGAAGAAAATGAAAAACACAGATAAGAAGCAGTTCAGGGACTTCAGGTTAACAGGCTGTTAAGCACGAACGCTGCCAGACACAGTGACCCCAGCTGTCCTCCCAGTGGTGCAACAAACATGACAACAGAGATGCCAAACAAAGCCGATTTCCCAAATGGCTCACAGAAGACAGGTACTCAACACAGAAAGGCTTCCTTCTACCTTGTCTCCTCTGAAAATAATTAAATGGAGCCTGTGTGTGATCTAAGTATTTTTGCCCCTGCAACATGTGATCAGTTCTGACTTCAAATTTCTTCAACTGCATGTAGTTGTAGACTTAATTACAACCATAAGCCTCTGTTGGTACTTCTAAGAGGAAATAAGGCAATCTGAAGATGAAAAATGAAGGTGATACAATGACATCATTACCACTTTAATTTCCATTCAGTTGAACAGTATAGATTCATCTTGCCTACACTTCAATTATCTAAAATGTAGGTATCTGGTCTAGAATTTGTTGCCTCTCTGCAGTTAAGAGAGAGCAGCATCTCTGCAGCTGTCTAGGCACAGTTGCATGAAACCCTCCAGAACATGACCTTCTCTCCAGAGACTATTCAATAAGCCTAGGCAATGACCTTTGATGGGATGCTTAATATTCAGAAATGGGAAAAGCAAGTGCCACTTTTTGAGCATGAAAATTAAAGGTGGTTACATGATGAAATGCCACAGAACCTCATTCAGCATGGACCAAGAGCTAAGCTGGGGGTCTGCTGCTACAACGGGGCCTACAAGCCCTCAAGCACACTCCATGTGGGCACCATGAGTTGCACTGTGACAACTGTGGTTGAGAGGTCCCTTCCTCAACCTGCTGGGCTGTGTGAACTACTCCCCTTGCCACCCCTTCCCTCTGCAAAGGGAAAGCAAAAGCTCAGGCAAGGTCTTCAGCAACTGGGAGACACCTTCCATAGGGAGCATGTTATCCTATAAACTTTTATACAGGTTCACAAGACTATGGGTATGAAGCTACTGGTCTCAGAAGGAGCAGCAAAGTATTGTAGCAGCACACACTTTGGGGCTATATCCTACAGCAAAGTTGTCAGATATCCTCTTGGGACAATGACTGGAAACCAAGCGCACACGCTTTTCCAAGAACGCCGTCATGCATGGCAGCACTCAAAAGCTACAATAATGTACATGAATGTTTTCACCCCAACAATAAAACAGAATCAAAACCACATTCAACTTTTCTGAGTAGAAGTGTTTGCTATTATAAGAAATGAAAAGGGTAAACACGCCAAATCTCTTTGCACACGATCAATCTTCTCCCATCGCTTTTCTGGTTGGATGCCACCACAGGCATAAAGCTCCAGATGCGCTGCTGGGGTGAGTCACGTTCGATATATCCCCACGCTTCAGGAGAGCTATACCATATATAACTCTGTCCTACTGATTATAGCAGAGTATTATAATAATTTCCAGAGCAACAGAGCAAGATGTATTTCATGACCATTGTGAAGTATATTAGCATGAAGGAAAAGGAAGAAAATTCTTGCAATAAAATTTAGATCAAATCTTTTCCAGATGCACATAAGGAACAAATTTGTCTCACTGTTCCTAATTTCAGTATAGGTGAGAGGGTTACTTCTGAAATATTTCATTACTGCCCTCCCAATTCTTCCCTGACTTTGCTTTTGTAATTCACATCTATAATAAAATTGTACTCTGTAGATGGAATCAAAGAGATCCCCACACCACCCGTAAAAGCCCTTCAGCAAAAGGAATTAGAAAAAAAAGAGTGGAGGAAAAAAACCCTACTTTAAAATACATTAAATCATATTTTGTAAGCCTCTAAAGGAATGTAAGGGAAGTAATATTAACTATTTGGATGTGGTTTTTTAACTCAGTGGGAAAGCAAAGATTACGTATTTCAAGATTTTTGAAGCAAATAAGCTATCTACCCATCTTCCAAAAATGTAAATTATGTGTATTTAATCTGCATTTGTACCTTACTATTGTGTACACAAACGTGTACGTGCAAACACACACAACATGTTCTGCCTGCAGTACGATACACACAGACCACAGTAATTCTAATACTAATATTCTGAATTTATTGACTAGAATTATTGACTCATCCTGCAAATAACTAGAAGTTTAATTCCAGTTACAGGAGCAAGCTCTGCCTTTGCTACACACATCCCTTGGACTATGTGCTTATGTAAAACACATTTAAGCACAGTCCTGGGTTTGAGACCTTTTTGGTAAACGCAAGCCCACAGCACCGAGTCTGCAGTTTGGCTAACCGAGCCACCAATGGAGCATGAGCTAGTAACAAAATCCTTTAAAAGTCAAGTGGTTAACTTTTATCGTCATATTTTTCATCACGATTTTGCTGTAGCTCCAAGACTTGAGTCTTTTGAAGCGGCTCCAGGGACAGCCAATGGCTGGTACAGGCACGTGGCTGAGTGTGCCCCTGTCTCCCAGACCCCCTCAAGAGCTCAGCGAAGAAGCCCCAGCCAGCAGCAACATAAATCAGGGGCCAGACTCTGCCTCAGGTCCCCATGGGGCAGCTTCTTTCCCAGTCCTGGAAGTGAGGGGTTCAAGCAGGTATCCTGTATCTGTCTGAAAGCCCACTCCCACTCAGGCAGCTCAAGGAAGCCCGTCCACTCAGGTGGGGCCACACCACCAGCAGCGACCTCTGGAAACAGAGAAGGCGCAGGGACAGAGTCCAGGATAGTATCATGTTTAGGTGCGTCACAGGAGGTCTTAAAATCTCGTGAGAAAACCAAACCACCACAAACATTTCTAGAAAGTGCTCTGGACAGTGCCCTATCACCCACAAGTCCTGCTACCCCATTGAAGGGGCCTCCAAGCTGCTCTCAGGAGAAATGAAGACCTCATACAGTGAGCTAAGGCACATGGTGCATCCATCATATGATACATGACTTTTAAAATACTGTGACAACCTGAAAGATGCCATGGGCAGTAAGACCACCCCTCAGGCCCGAAGGAACATGCCAGAAGAGTCCTGCAGCCAGTTTTTAAAGTCAGAAAGACATAAGTGGAAGCTAAAGGCCTCCACTTGCTGCATGTCACAGCAGCAGCAACAGCCAGAGGACAAATGACTAGGTGAGATGGAGGGAGGGACCCCCGCAGAGTGCAAGGGCGGGAAAGAAATGAGGCAGAAGGCTGCTTTAGTTCAGTCGTTTGCAAGTTACAGAACGATGCAAGACCAAAGGTCTCAGCTCAGCAAAGCATTTAAGCCCAGGATGAAAGGTAGCCTCTCTTCCTCAGCTGTCAGCACAGTCTAAGGAGCAGTGCTGGCTTTAGCCACCAGTTACGTTCCCACAGCTCCCCATGGATAAGGGTGGACACTAGTCTTTTCCTCCTGTAAGCATGTTGCTACGCTTTTAACATCAGGAAAGCTGAACACATGCATGCACACACACAAAAGTTACACTGATTAAAAAAGAAAAGCATCTTTCCCCACATAGCGGTTTCCTCTAGCAGTTACACATTCCTTTCTCTTTAGGCAGTGTATTTCCCAGAATGGTACTTAGGAGGAAAGCTCTACTTTAAACACCTGCTTCAGTGAAGAGAGAATTAAAGAGCCACATACTACCAGACTTCGGTTATCCGACGCATGTTTCTGCACACATCAGGGCTTTCACAGCAGCGTAAAGACATCAGCAGTGCAGGGCTGCTCCGTCCGCAGACTACGGCACCCACGACACCTGCTGTGCCCGTCACACAGGGCATGATTTCTACCAGTCCAATTTTGAAGCTACTTTAACATTCTACAACAAGGGGTGCAAAAACGGTAAAAATCACCTTGTACATCTATGTCTCTATCAGAAAACAGCTAAGGACTTTCCTTAACTTGACCCTGCAGCCCACTCCTGGAATACTTTATTTTATTTTTTTTCCCCTTCCTGGGGAAGCTTGTGGCTGGTAAAAGCCTCTGTGAGAAAATTACTTTTTGGTAAGCCCATGTATACGCACACTGCTTGGAGAGATCTCACTTAAAAAACACATTTAACTGCAAATTTGCACGTCCCAAAGCACTTCCAGCATCCTACTACTTCACGATGCAAAGCTAGTTCATCCAGCCCAGGGGTGACTTTCCAAGATGTTTTACAAGCCATTTATCTCCACTGTGTTTTGCTAACAGTTGGCGGCAATATTACTGCACACACTCAACAGGTTTCGCGTCCCCCGAAATGACCTCTTCCCCTAAATACATTTGTTATTTATGAGGTACTCGACAGGGCTTCCAACAGCAGCAGCAGGGAAAAGGATCCCCATGGTAAGACACAGCAGGGTGAGAGGAAAGCATCTTTGCTTAGATTTTGAACTTGCAGAGAGTCGCTGCAAAAATCTCAGAGAATAAGCAACACATTTGTCATTCCGCAGATGCGGGCGATTCCAGGTAACCCATACCAGCACAAAGCTGATTTCTTACTGTGCCACAAAACTCTCCAGCACAGTCCCCAAGGGTGAGCCCGAGGGAAAAGTTTTAACGAACTTTATCGGGCACAGCCTTCATCTGGGGGGTTGCCTGGCCTGGAGATGCCAGCACAGCATCGAGTGCCGGGTTTCGCCAGAGGCAGGGACGGGGTGAAATTCCCCCCTCCCACAGGACCTCTCCTCTCCCGAGCTCCCACCGCCCCATCCCTGACCACCGAACGCCGCGGAGGAGCCGAGCCGGGCGCCCTGCTGCCACTCACCTCTCTCTCCGCTCTGGAGGGCGCGGACCAGGTCATCGAGGTCGAAGTGTCGGCTGCTCTCGTCGAAGCTGTGCACGGCCATGTGGAAGGCCTCCTCCTGGAACACCACATGGACGCCCTCCATGGCGAAGTAGCAGCTGCGCTCGGCGTTGCTGTCGCTGTAGAGCAGCGTGGCCCGGTTCCACTGGTGGTGGCGGAAGAGGGCCAGCAGCATCTCGCCCATCTTGGCGTAGGCGGGGGCGACGCGGGTGAGGTGCGAGTACTCGCCGCCTTTGGCGCCGAAGCCGGCGGCCAGCGCCCCCGCCGACAGCATGGGCACGTCCCAGTGCGCCGCCAGCCGCGCCACCGGCGCCGCCGCGTACTCGCAGACGGGCCCCAGCAGCAGGTCGGGCCGGCGACGCTGCAGGGCCACCATGTCCACCAGGCTGAAAAGGGCGCGGTTGCCGCACGCCGAGTCCTCGTAGGTGAGCTGGAAGGCGTAGCCCGGCGGCAAGCCGGCACCGCTCTCCCGCAGGCTCCGCACCGCGTACTCGATGGCCGGCCGCACCCGCCCCAGCGAGAAGAGGTAGGCGTCGTCCTGCGGCAGCAGCACCAGCACCCGGATCAGCTTCTCCTCCTCCTCCTCCTCCGTCGCCTCCGCGCCCGCCGGGCCGCCGCCCAGCGCCGCCCGCGCCGCCAGCACGCAGCAGAGGCTGCCGAGCAGCCAGGGCGGCATCGCGCCCGCCCCGCCCCGGCACCGCCGAGCTCCGGCAAACTTTTCTTCGCCGCCGCCGCTGCCCGACACCGCCGACGCCCCCCACCCCCCCACCGTCCCCGCCCGCCTTCGAAATTGTTCGCTCGTGCTTTTTATTTCTCAGGTGTTCGGCGAATTCACGACCTGCCCTCCCCACCCCTCCCTCCCCGCCGCCCGCGGGTTACGGACGGAGCATCTCGGCTCTGCTTTTCTTGTTTTCTTATAGATAGATTATTATTATTATTAATATTAATATTATTTGCCCCGCCCGCACGACCCCGACCCCACCCCCGCCGGATTCCCCCCGCGGGGCTGCCGGGCTGCGCCCTCGCCGCTTAAGTAGGGCGGGAGCGGCGGCGGATCTCCGCACGCCCGGCGCGGCGCCGCCGGGTTTGTGCGCAGGGAGGAGCCGGCCCCGCCGCTGCCGCCCGCCCCCTCCCTCCGACGGCCCACCCGCGCCCGCACACCTCTGCTGCCGGCCCCCGTGGCCGCGGGAGAGCTGCGAGCGCCGAGAGCGGCGGAGCCGCCGCGGGAAGGGGTGGGTGGGTGTCCCTGTCACGTCTATAAACGCTTATGTGTACTCCTGTGCCTTCTCGCTTGGCTGCTGCCCTCCTTTGCCGAGCGAGGTCCCGCAAACGGGGACAGGGAGGGAGGGATCCCATCGCGCTTCCGTTGTTGAGAAGTATTTTCGAGGTTGCTTCAAGCCCGGTTAAGCTGCACTTTGCTGCAGCAGGCGTTTGAGTCCTGTCACCCGATGGTTCGGGGTTCGGCGCTCGGCAGGGCTGGGGAAGCGGAGGAGTTGCAGTATCGGCATCGGGGGACGTAGGAAGCACCCCGAAGGACACTGCGGCAGGGTCCAAGCAGGACTGTGTGGCTCACACCTCGTCACCCGCAAAGGTACCCGTCCTCAGGGACGGCGCAGCCCTATGGGGAAGCCGGCGCTGGATTTCTGGCCCCTGCCCTGTATCCCTCTGGGGTCTTCCTGAGATCCTCGTGCTAAGAAAGATGCAGTTTTGTGTCGCTTCCCACCCACTGTGTCTCAGAGACACCATTTCATGCCCCAAGCAGCAGAGGTTTCCCCAGTGAAAGAGACAAGCACTGTCCTGAGATTGTTTTCTTGGGGAAAAAAAATAAAAATAACCTTTTGAATTGTCTTGACAACACTGCATCGTCAGAGCACATTAAATGTATTCCTGTTCAGCTTTAAGCATAGCAGCTTTACAGCCGCTAAGTAAGATTTTATTAGTGTCCGTCTAAAAAGTACACTCCTGTTGTGGAATAAAGTCAATGCAAAACGTGCAAAATGTTTTGCAAAAGAGGTTTTGGAATACCTGATCCTAAAGGGTGGCTCTCTATGGAGTTTTCTGTGGCCCGAAACAGCATCCATCCTCAAGCCCAGAGCAGGGTTGTGCGATTTGATTTTTTCGTGGTGGCTCAGAGAGTGCAAGCTTTGCATTCAAAAGGTGAGTGAACTGCCCCTGGCTGTACAGAAGGAGTTTAGTTCAGCAAAGAGGTTGTCGTCAGGGCAGTATGTGTAAACTTAATTTTCTTGCTGCCTTCACTGTGCAGTCTATGAATGGGAAACCCGCGCTCCTGGAACGACCATCTGCTCACCTTTAAGATGCCTCAGTTAAAAAGAACAGAAGTCTGGGAGCAGTTGTGCCATTACAAACAAGAAGTGGAATGAAAATAGCATATAACACGATGTACAGAAATAATCATCCATTTTTTATCTTTTTTTTTCCGGGACTATTTATCTAACAGGGCTTGGTAAAATAAAGAAGCTCAGAAATTCAAAGATGGGTAACATCTCTGAGAAATGTGCCTTTCACGTAGTTCTATTTGATTACTGAATCAAACTTCAGAGCCTGAAGATTACATAAACATCCACCCTGGCAAAGCTGACTTTGTATGTTCCTGTACTGTAAGTTATGTCAGGCATTTTTTGTTGTAAATGACTCCATATAACATAGCGGAGATTAAGCAGAATGTTACAATATACAAGACACCAGCCATCTTCACCACAAAGCTTGCAAAAACATTTTCTTAAGACACATTTTGAAACGCTGACCTTTGTAGTCACTGCTTTATGGTGACCCTACAGATGTGTTTACAACACCAAAATCTGGATGGATGTCTCTTGATTCCCTCCTTCTCCCACCAGAATATTTCTCTTTTTTTCATTTTACGTGTGAGCTCCATACTCTCCTAGCTGTCTTATTTGAGGATAAACTGTGTAAACACAACAGAAGAGATAGTAAGCCCATAAATCACAGGGCTGCTATCCCTTCACACTGGCTGCTCCTTGTGAGGTAAAGTACTGCTGGGAATGAGTAAGAATGGTAGAAGCAGGGCCAACATGAGGGGAAAAAGAAACAGAGGGCCAGTACTGTGTAGCAGTAGTAGCACCAAAGACCGCTTTTGACGCTTTCAGGAAAAGATTCGGCCCACAGTGTGTGGTTCTTACCTTGAGCAATTGCTTTCACCTTAAGGGGAGTCACAGTGTCCCTGTGTGTCCAAAGTGTCATGGACACTTCAGTTGTTCCCCTTCAGCATAAATGGTTTTATAAAGAAGAATCCCAGCCTGTGACTGATTTATTTTTCTAAGCCAAAAAGTTATGCACGAGAGTTTACTTGTTAATCCCAATTCAAAATGTCACTTAATCCACTTCATTATTAGTTCACTTGCAGTATTTTCCATAGCTATAAATTCAACATTTCTCCACAGACTTTTTTTTTTTTTTTTTTCAGCTACATAAATGCTTTTTAATAGGAACAAATCTTGCAGTTGTGAATCAGTAGCAGGCAGAATGCCCGTAGACTGCAGCAAGAGCAGAGATTTTAGGCTGGCTCTTTAGGACTAAAGTAATTTCAGACACAGGCTATTTCCTCCCTCTCTCCCCCCCGCCCCCGAAATAACTCATACACAGATCAAGAATTTGCTCCAGCTAGCATTAGCAAGTCTGAACAAATTCTTCACAGTCAGATTTGCTGAAAACATAGTCCCCCCTAGAGGTTGAAAAGTTGAAATATTTTAACATCATCTGTGCTGCAAATATATCCTGCCATTCAGGCATTCAATTTCTTGTTCTTTGAAAAATCTATTCTTATTTCAAGGAATCTATACTGTCCTTAAGGACATGCTTAAGGGTTTTCTTAACTGCACCATGATGTATCTGGGTGTCTCTTTTTGAGTTTTGTAGTCTTACCATCATATACTTACGTAAAAATACATCACAGCTTTTATGTGAAAGTATTTCAGTGTGAGAACTCAAGATGAACTGATCTGACACTGAAAAAAATAGATGGAAAGTGGACATATTTACTTGTTCTTTAAACTGACATCAACTTCTGTGTAGATATGTGTACAAGAAAAACAAGATGACAGAACCACACACAAAGTATAAACACATACAGCAATGACACTTTGCAGAACTTGTTAATTTGCTATTTTAACATCTTCCACTTCACAGCATTAAGTAAGGCAAAGGCAGGCAGGTGGATGTCCTTTTTTTTTTTTTTTTTCCCCCACAAATGGGGGGAACAGAACTTGGGAAGGCAAAATCTGGTATCTCAGAGGTCTAGGGTGATTTCAAGATCATTCCTCCATTAAATTTTTTAGCCTCACTACCACTGCTAAAATCATGGCTCAATGGTCCTCAAGTGGTGCTTTCCTACCGATACTGAAAAGAGAGCTGAGATGCAGCCTTATGAGAAATACGCTATTTAATTATGTAAAAGCAGATACCAGGAGGAAAGAGACTGATCCCCTCAATTAACTGCAGATTCTACTCATGCTTCCAGAGGTATTTCAAAAGCAGGTACTCTTCTAAAGCACACAAATTGTGGGGCTAAAACTCAACCTGATAATCCAATGAAATCTGATCAGTACTTGGTGTGTTTGCTCACATTTACAGGGCAGTATTTAATGTGAGGTAATGAGGTGAAAGACAATAAATTAGGAAATGTTTGCAGAGACGCAACATTCAAGGTAAAACGCAGGAGAGCTGTCATGACTTACAGAATTGTCTTAGGAGGCCCCAGTTTGGCATAAGAATACAACAGATATGCATGTTAGGGACATATCCTGATCTATCAAAAAATAGATTATTGGCAACTGCTATGAGTTACAGCAACTTCAGGAGGGCCCAAATTAATACCTTGGGACTGACGCAGTATAAATCACAGTAAGGAAGTGTGTCTTGAAACATTTTTATTTCTGCACCCCATATAGTTATAATGAAAGAACTGGGACCATACATCCATTTCCATAAGAAGACTTTGGAGACTCCCTGAAGGACTGCCCTTCACTGCATGCATGAACAATATTAATGACCTTCAACTAAGGATGCCTCATTAGCTGTTCCATGATACCCTCATCTTGTTTCTTTTCCACTTCCTTTTCAGGTCAAGCCATCTGGCATTATAGCAGGGTTAAATCAATTCTGAGGTACGTTATGTAAGAAAAAGCTGAATATAGGCAATAGATTTGCTTGTGAATTTGTGAGAATAACCCTACTTTACAGTAGCAGCCTAAGACAGCAGGTCTAAATTATATTCCATGTTTCCTTTCCAATTAATGTTCTAGTCTTTATAAACAATAAACTTCCCACCTTAGTAGTGAACATGTCTAAATATATGTTATCTGGCCAAGGAAATATAGGCGTTATTCAGATTAATGCTACTTTAAAATACAGAGAAATAGTTTTTCATTTCTATGATGCCACTAAAATTGTCATGAGTTGTATATAGCATTTTTCAGTTTCTGATAACTCATCACTAGTCTCATGAAGGTTATCCTCTGATAACTGCAGGAAGAAACACTGCAAATTCTATGAGGAACAGGCAAAATCATGTCTTGAAGTATTTACAAATAAAAACAGTGTGCACAAAATCATATTTCTATTGGAAGTTAATTTCTCTTCGGTAGTCCTAACGCTTCCAAATCAAAGTAGTTCCTTCAGGGATTATTACAAAGCACATTTTTCTTTCCCTTCCTATGACTAGTATTAATGACAAAATAATTACCTGTACTTCTACAGTCAAGGCATGTCTGCAGCTGCAACAGCGAATTTGCCACACCTATGCTTTTCATTTCCAAATGAAAGGCAGCAAAAAAAGAGACATGATTACAGCAAAGGTCTAGCAAAGGTTTCAACAAACACAGCAATAGGACATCTTAGCTATTATGGTGGTGTTACCTCTACCCACTCTATCCTGCTAGATATTGCCCTTTATATAATGGCATTACATACAGCCATTATATATAAATTCACCCTGCTTTCAGTTGCTTACCATTTTAGTTGAACATTAACAGTTTGAGTTCAAGTTTTCAGAGCATGTGTCCATTGCATTTTTTTGTTGTTGTTCTTATTCTAACCTCAGCTGGAAAAGCTTGGCCAACCCTCAAGAGATGAAGGAAATATTCATTGCCTTATATACGTAAAAAAACTTCAGCAATGTCTTTTTTACTTTGGCCCTTCAGTTGTGGTGAGGGAGGGAAGGAGCCTCTGTGTGAGGGACAGGCACGTGAAAATGTGTTTGCCTTTAACCACGTGTGAATTCTAAGGCTAGAAAGATTGATGATCCTGCAAGCAGTCCTACAAGCAGCAAAAGGTTAAGAGCGTAAATCCAAGATTTAACCTCCCCTAAGTGCATGCCCTCCCCTTGTGATCTGTTCATCATGTTGTACCTGCACTGTCCATCTCCAGCAACTGAACTTCATCCCCACGCCAAACCTGTGCCCCACTGGTGACCCAAGGGCACATACACAGCATCACAGGGGTGAATACACAAAGGTATTCCACAAAAAAAAAAGAAAAAAAAAAAGAGAGTTCCACAAAAATATTAGAAACAACTTTTTCACTGTGAGGGTGACAGAGCCCTGGCACAGGCTGCCCAGGGAGGTTGTGGAGTCTCCTTCTTTGGAGACATTCAAAACCTGTCTGGATGCGTTCCTGGGCGCTCTACTGTAGGTGATCCTGCTCTGGCAGGGGGGCTGGGCGAGGTGATCTTTTGAGGTCCCTTCCAACCCCTAGCATTCTGTGATTCTGTGAATACACTTGCTTTGGGCCAGGACAGTGATGGACCTCAGCTGCTCCAGACTAGGAAGCCTTTTTTTTTCCCTGTATAGTCCAGAGGAAAGTGGGACTGATTCTTCTGCCTCCTCCTGAGATATCACAGCGGTGGCAATTTACCAGGGACAGCTGGGCACAGTGATTCCTGTCTGTGTCCTACTACAGATTTTCCAAAGCACTTCACACGCTTTAGAGAAAGAAAATAAGCTGGGTAACAGCAACCGATGCTTACATTTTATATTCAGTTCGAGCAATGTTTAATTTTGACCAATTTTTTTTTTAGTTCTGATAATAATAAGGAAGTATGCTGTATTTGCATGGTATTTTAATTATAAAACTGTGCTAGAGAGAGCTTAGTCTTCTTGTTATGTGTGGAGGGGTATCTACTGAACTCCATCCAATCCAGCACCCACAAACTGTAGCCTCTGAAATTACTGGCAGCAAGCAGTGGAATAAGTGAAGGTGGGAGGGTTCAAAGGCCAGCCAGAAATCATGGACTGATTTGGTAACATGGCCTCATCAAAAAGAACCATCTGAGCATCAATTGCCAGTGTTGACTTTGCTTGTGTGGGTGGACAAACACTCAGAAGCAGTGCAACGCTTGTGAGCTTCCCTGAAAAACAAAAGAGGAAATTTAAAGTGACTAATCAGGCTGAGCATAAGCCAGGTCACAAGAGGAAACAAGAGGATTAGGCCTCATGGGCAATGGACTGTGGCATTACTCATAAATCCACAAATTAAAAAATGCAGTCATTGTGTAGCACGGCAATTGGTGTGGTACAGGCGTCATTTCTGTATCACATGCAAGCAAGAGCCAGGGCTCTTGTGGACTTATTGCAAATCTGTGAGTAATACAATGCTCTACTGTGAAAATTCTTTTGTGGTGGTGTTGAAAACAGTTAACAGAAGCTGTTAAAACAGAGATTTTAATTTTGAGCCAGTCCCAGGTGTTGGTCAGTTGGGTTTAAGTTTTTTCTTTATTTATATGGGAATTGCTTGTAAAACTCTAAGTGTAATCCAAGTATAAAGTCAAATACCAGCAAAGTTCAGGACTTTGATTTGCTTTATTTCTTGAAAATATTTAACATGGTAATGCAATTGGAGAGATGTGCCTGATGAAGTGATTTGTGATCAACTGAACTTCAAGAAAAAAGGAACAGAATTCCCAGAAAGGACAAAACAGTTGAGTTCCAACTTTCTGCAGGAAGACACAAAATTATAAAAATATCCCTGAAAAATGTGAAATTTTCCCTTGAAATTCTCTGCATAAGAAGTTCCTTGTTTATGTGTCCATGAACTAGATCTATCCCTGAAACTTTAAGAGCAATGCTGAATTATGAGGAATTACTGCATTATACTTCGGATGAAATCTTGTCTAGTTCCTGTTGCTAGGTGAAAAAGTATGTCTGTTTTATCTTTTGCTCTAAAAAATCCCGAAACAACAGCAAAATGCAGTGCACAACAGAACTCATATTGTCATTCTGTGAAAAAAAATCCAAACAGGGGAGGGGGGGGCCCAATATCCTGAACAACTGGAAGCAGGTGCCGCTGGTAAACAAACTGTATCTCCACAAAGATAAAAGGCCAGTTCACCAGAGTCTGCTGGCTTGATGTGAGCTCCACAGGATTACTTCTTGGAAGTGCTGGATTTTCACAGAGTGGAAGTCATGTCTCCTTTCTGTTCCATACAAAGATTGAACTTCTTTTCATGGCTGTTCAAGGAGAATTAATACCTCTTGTCTGTGCTTGCCACCCCAGACAACTAACAACATAGGCAAAACGCAGTTTTATACACAGTAAATGTTATTTCCAGTAGTCATTAGGATTTTAGAGCACGCGCATGGTTTCCACTGAAGTCTATGGAAAGACATACCTTCAAGACAACTACAGTTTCTAAGAAAGATGCTTTTGTATTTATTTTCAATTTAAACAAAGTATCCCTCCACTCCTTCTGTTTTCCCAAGTATTTTCAGAGATGAAATAAATACTGAGAGAGCAATTAGTACATTCTTTTAAACAGTATAACCTTAAAAAATACCCTTGACTCATACTGGTCCTCCCCAAGACACACCTCCTTCTTCTGCCTATGCTACATTGGAAATTACTCACTTGCTTTAGGCAACCAGTTTCTATATTTTAGGTAATATTTGGGTATAGAACAGAGCCTTTATGCTAACTGAACTGATTAAGAAAAGTAATTTTGGTTTGTACCAAAGTGATGATGTAATAATTACTTAAACTTGTGGAGATTTTCGCTTTTGTTTTCATGTCCAGGTCTGCAAAATTTGCCTCTGGGATTTTACTAATGTAAATACCTTGGACTCTTTCCTGGGATCAGTTCAGCCTGGGATCACACCTGAAGTGCACAGGACAATGGCCACCTTGTTCCTCTTGTGCATCAAAGAATCGTATCATACTTTGAGATAAGTAGTGTGTGCTGAAATACCAACATCTGCTGTGCCTTAGCAACACCATAGCAATTCCATCCAGAGGATTTAAAAGGCTTTGGAGAACAAAGATAATTTCTGCTCAAGATTTAGTAACTCTACAGTAGGTATATATATTGATCGTAAAAGAAATGTTAGAAATATTGTCATGGTGTCCTTCAAAGACAGGGTTGGGAATCAGGCATCCTAGATCCATTGTCAAGCAAAGAGTTAGATTGCTGTTATGCATAATTTCAAGATCATTTTGTCACGGTTTGCAGCAACTGCCCAGACTGACAACAAAGAACCATGTGGCCACTTGCTCACTCCACCCCCCATCCCCATCCCCACAAGGATGTGGAGGGAAAAAAAATCAGCTAAAAAGGCTCAAAGATTGAAATTAGGACAGGGAGAGTTCATTCACTGCTTACGATCATGGGCAAAAACAAGAGTAAACTTGGGGAGAAAACATAATTTGACTTAGTACCCCTAGTTATCGACAAGCTCTGAGTAGGATAGTGAGAAGAATACATAAATAAATACAATCCAATCTTAAATACAATCCCCTGCACCTCTCCCATCTTCCCAGCTACCTACTTCCCTGCACTGGTGCAAGGGAGGGGGGGCTTGGGGGTTGCGGTCCATCTGGCCATTACTCGTTGTCCATGGCAATCCTTCCTTCTTGGCAAAGAGGGCTCCTTGCAGTCTTTCCCTGTGGTGTCAATCTCGCAGGAGGCAACTCTCTTTCTCCACAAGTTCATCTCACTCAGGGTCACAGTTCACTCTGGGCTCATCTTTTGCTCCTGCGCAGTCTCCTCCTCCCCTGGCATGGGGTTCTCCACATACCACTACATCCTAGAAGCTTCGCCGCTGTCAATCCCCTCAGTTGACAAGCAGTCATCTTCCTACCATCTCACTCACCACAAGACCTCAGGGAAATGCTCTGCTTTTACGTCTTTCTCCCCCACTTTCTTCACTGATCGTGTTCCTTCGCTTTCCTCTCACCCTCTCTCCTCCAACACAAAACCTCCCCAGCACAAAGACACGACAGACAGAGATAACAGAGAAAATAAAAAGAGGTGACAAAGATGAAGTGGTCCTGTAAATTCCCCTCTTAAACAGATTGATCGCAGAGGCGCTGATGGGCCTAGCCTTGGCCAGAAGTGGGTCTGACATCTACTTGGTTGGGGCTGGGGAAGGTTCTGAAAATTTTGCAAGAGTCGTCCTCCACAGCCCTCCCACCGCTACCAAAAACCCCACCAGACTCAAACCCGTGACAGACTTGTATTCCCACATAAGTGAAACAAAAGTCTAACAACATAAAGAAACCACACATAGATATTCAGCACTACACGCAGTATCAGTTTACATAGTAATATCAGTCCAGGAACTGACTAATCTTTAAGAACATTCTGAGGGAAAATGTGGATTATGTTTTAAGACAGAACAGTTCACCGATACAGTTTCCAGTTGTGTTAGCAAGGCAGAACAAGAGATTTTCTCCTGGAGAAACTGTCTGCTCATGGCTTAGATGGGCATACTCTTTGCTGGGTGAAAAATTGGCTGGATGCCAAGTTCAAAGAGTGGTGGTGAATGGAGTTAAATCCAGTTGGTGGTCAGTCATGAGTGGTGTTCCCCAGGGCTCAGTACTGGGGCCAGTTCTGTTGAATATCAATGATCTGTACGAGGGGATCAAGCAAGTACTCAGACCGCACCAAGCTGGGTAGAAGTGTTGGTCTGCTGGAGGGTAGGGAGGCTCTGCTGAGGGATCTGGACAGACTTGATTGATGGGCCAAGACCAATTTTATGAGTTTCAATAAGGCCAAATGCCACGTTCTGCACTTTGGCCACAACAACCCCCAGCAGCACTACAGGCTTGGGGAGGAGTGGCTGGAGAGCTGCCAGGCAGAGAGGGACCTGGGGGTGTTGATGGACAGCCGGCTGAACAGGAGCCAGCAGTGTGCCCAGGGGGACAAGAAGGCCAACGGCATCCTGGCCTGTGTCAGGAATAGTGTGGCCAGCAGGATCAAGGCAGGGATTGTGCCACTGTACTGGGCACTGGTGAGGCTGAATCTGAGGCAGTGTGCTCAGTTTTGGGCCTCGCACTACAGGAAGGATACTGAGGTGTTGGAGTATGTCCAGAGAAGGGCAACAAAGCTGGTGAAGGGTCTGGAGCACAAGTCTTATGAGCAGCAGCTGGGGGAACTGGGGCTGTTTAGCCTGGAGAAGAGGAGGCTGAATTTGGAGGAGGCTGAGGCTTATCACTTTCCACAACTACCTGAAAGCAAGTTGCAGTGAGTTGGGAATAAGTCTGTTCAGTGAAGTAACAAGTGATAGGACATGAGCAAATGGCCTCAGATTGCACCAAGGGAGGTTTAGATTGAATATGAGGAAGAATTTCTTTACTGAAAGGGTTATCAAGCCTGGGAAGGATTTTCCCAGGACAGTGGTGGAGTCCCCTTCCTTGGAAGTATTTAAGAGTCGGGTAGACATGGTGCTTAGGGATATGGTTTAGCTGAGGCCTTTTCAGAGTTAGGTTAATGGTTGGACTTAATGATCTTAAAGGTCTTTTCCAGTCTAAGCTATTCTGTGGTTCTGTGAAAGGGCAGCAACCAGACGCCTGAGACGAGGGTCAGGAACTCCTTAGAGGTGGCATTAGCGCTGAAACCTCTGTATGCTTTTCCTCTTGCATGTTAATTAATTATTAAACTATGAGGAAAGCGTGGAAAACAACACTTTTAATATTATTGACAGATCTTGTTCCATTGAGATGATTTTTAAAATAGCTAAACTATTTAATTAAATAGAAATTTTTGCTTCAGGAGTTCTGTAATTTCCAGTTTACTAAAGCACTAATGTGATGAAAAATGCATGTACAGACTTGGTGCAACACACATTTGTCATTTGTCATCACGTCACTGGAATGGGAACAAATGTGATTACTGAAAGAGAAGGACAAAGCCTCCAGGAACAGATGAATGGATTGAAGAAGTATGGCAGAGTAATGAGAATAGCACAGAGCAAAGAGTGGAATAGCAGTAGTCAATAAAGTGTTATGCATCATAACAAGTCAAAAGAGGAGGTCTTACAGTTAACAAGGAACGGGCCATTTCATTTATCAGCTAATGTCATTTAATTTGACTGTGATGGGTGAGAGGTCAATGAACAAAATGGACAGACCTTCACAGGTTCTAGTTCCTGCTGGAAGGCAGCAACTTGGCAGTGCAGAACAGATCACTTCTTCAAGTTGCGAGAAGCAGAGGAAGAGGAAATGGAGGTGCCCTCATTCCCTCTGCAAAGATGGAGAGGCCTTTTGGAAGTGTGGCTTCTATTTGCACACTGACAGCAGAGATCTCTAGGAAGTGATATCTTCTTTATGAGCAGTTTGCCATATATTTCCTAAGAGCCTACTTTTCTTTAGTTGCATATTTTGCTTTTGCTGATCAGCTTGAGTAAGTGCTTTTATGACATACACACACACACACAAAAAACCACCACACCAAAAAAACCTACTGCCTGAAAATGTGTAACTCATTCTCTTATATGTGCACTTGTAGACTAAGGTCAAAAGGACTGAAACTTTACTTACATTTGTGAGAAAAATGCACCTCTTCTATGTCTTTTGTTGTCAAAGCAGATAGAAAGAACAAGCACATGCAATCATGGAAGTTTTAACAGGAATTAGACCTCTTTCTTGAGAAGTGGTTTTACATTTCTCTTCTTAAATTTTCCCAGCCATTTTCACATAAGAGAACAAGGACAGAAAATACCAGGCTGAAATTCTTTTTTTCTTCAACTTTAATTGCCACACTGTTCTGTTTTACTAGCAGACACATCTCTTTAGGAAAATAAGTTTGGCCAGCTTGGTCAAACAAGGCAGTTGGGAGCTGGTCCAATGCAGGACAGAGCAGTGAAATACCCCGATATAATTTGTAGCTGAAGTGGGATTGTTCTAATTTTTGTGTACAATAGTTCTTGCTGAAATCAGTTGGACATGGAGGACAGGGAGGTGATTTGAGACAGCCAACATGACTTCACCGAGGACAAGTCCTTCCTGACAACACTAGTGACCGTCTATGATGGAGTGACTACATCAGTAGACAAGGTAAAAGCAATGGATGTCACCTGCCTGGACTTCAGTAAGGCCTTTGATATAGTACCCCACAACATCCTTCTTACTAAGATGGAGAGAGGGGGATTTGATGGGTAGACTCTTTACTGGATGAAGAACTGGTTGGATGGTTGCACGCAGAGGGTAGTAGTTAATGGCTCAATGTCCAGATGGAGACTGGTGACAAGTGGTGTCCCTCAGGAGTCTGTACTGGGAGTAGTACTCTTTAGTATCTTCATGAATGACATAGTGGAACTGAGTGCACCCTCAGCAAATCTGCAGATGACACTAAGCTGAGGGGTGCAGTTGACACAGCTGAGGGGTAGGATGTCATCCAGAGGTACTTGACCTGGACAAGCTCGAGAAGTGGGCCCATGTGAACCTCATGAGGTTCAGTAAAGCCAAGTGCAAGGTCCTGCACCTGGGCTGGGGCAACCTCTGGTATCAATGCAGGCTGGGGGATGAGGGGATTGAGAGCAGCCCTGACAAGAAGGACTTGGCGAAGAACTGGACTGCATCAAAAGAGGTGTGACCAGTAGGTCAAGGGAGGTGATTCTGCTCCTCTACTCTGCTCTTGTGAGACCCCACCTGCAGTGCTGCATTCAGCTCTGGAATCCTCAGCACAGGAAAGAAATAGACCTGTTGGAGTGGGTTGCCTGCTGGAGGAGAGCCACAAAAATGATCAGAGGACTAGAATACCTCTCCTGTGAAGAAAGGTTGAGAGAGCTGAAAGAGCTGTTCAACTCAGAGAAGGCTCCAGATAGACCTTACTGAGGCTTTCCAGTACTGGAAAGGTGCCTATTAGAAAGATGGGGACAATTTCTTTAGTACGGCCTGTTGCAACAGGACAAGGGGTAATGGTTTTAAGCTAAAGGAGCCTAGATTCAGACTAGATATAAGGAAGAAATTTTTAGAATGAGGGTGGTGAGACACTAGAACAGGTTGCCAAGAAAGGTGGTAGAAGCCCCATCCCTGGAAACATTCAACGTCAAGTTGGATCAGGCTCTGAGCAACCTGATCTAGTTGGAGATGTCCCCGCTCACTGCAGGAGGGTTGGACTAGGTAACCTTTAAAGGTCTCTTCTATCCTAAAACATTCTATGATTGTATGACTGCCATGAATCAAAGAAAGGGAAAAAAATGGCATGAAGTCACAGCCATTCTGGCAGTAACTGATCTGAAAGAAGGGGCTATGGGAATGGGTCTCCAGCCCTTATCTGGCTGGCTGGCAGGGTCTGCTGTTAGAGTTTGGTACCCTTCCACATATGCCAGGACAAATGCATGTGTAATTGCTACTTACCCTCATTCTGTCAGTATGATTTGAGTGTAAAAGGTGTTTCTGCTAAACTAGGTCATTTGACAGAACCAGGCTAGGGAGCGGCTCCACGTGAAGAAATGCCAAGAGACTGGAGGGGGTAATAATTTCTGGTGTAGTGGAGAAAACAGCTCCAGGTGAGCTGCAGTAACAAATTACTTATCCTGAGGCAGCTGCACCCAAGATGCCATATTGGGCTCAGGTGATCTAGAAGATAAAAATATACGTAGACAATATCTCTTTTTACCATCTTCCCTTCTCTTGTGGCTCACCCTTGGCATCAACATTAAGCAGCACCCTTGTTGAAAGGAATGATTGTCCCTATGATGTTTGTGAAAGGAAAGTTTTATGTATAGAGCTTAGCAGCACCAGCTGTGTAAGTATGTGCTACGTACGACAAACGATGCTGTGCTTTCCAGGTATAGGAGAATCACATGAAGACAGAGCTCGAATTGTGACAAGTGAATGGGGAGGTGACAGAGACATGAGAGCAATGAGAAGTGCAGCTAGCCATGACAATAGTCACTGTATTGAGACAAAAACATCTGTATCCATACTGGCTGTTTAAAAAAAATATATACTTAGAGAGCAGCTATAAGTCACCCTGTGTTAAACAAGAAAGATATTTCAAGCTAATTTTATTCTGTGTTTGAGTCTTGTTCAAAAAATCATTAGGTGTATGAAGGAGGAAAGAGTACTTTTCAAAAATCTGTGAGCATGTCAAGATGAAAGAGGGCTGACAAATAACTTTGAAAATCGTAACGAACTGAAGTAGTCTGAAGTTAAACAATTAATTTAATAATGTCCTGTGTTTTGCTCTTCAGGAAAGTGTACAAAAAAGCAGAATACAGCACATAACAGCCTTGCAGAAAAGACTGCGCATCCTAAAGAGCCACGAACTGAAGGTAAGTGAGCAATACGATGCTGTTATATTAGCAGAAATGCTGTGCATCAGGTCTGAGCAATAGTCTTTTCTGCTGTGCAGGGGTGCTATGTTTCCTTTGAGCTCTATTGTTTTGAGAGAAACACAGACAAACTGGAGGGTTTAGAAGGGAAGAACCAGAGTCTGGAAGCGTATCCCCCTGAGACAGGGTCAAAAGTTAAGTTTGCTCAGTCTAGCAGACTGAAAAGAGATGTTGCAGTCCCTTCATGTGGAGCAGATGTTTTAAAGATAGTGATCAGTTGTTTTTTTCCCTTTCACACTGTTGCCAAGATGTCCTGTCCCATTCTTCCAGGTAAACTGTGAATAAATAATATTTTGTATCCCCTCCCTTGGAATATCTTTTTTCTCTGATCGGCATGTAACAATGGAGGCCTTCAGGAATCTACCTTCTGGCAGCTACCTCTAACTAAGGAGTATTTTCTGTCTTCTACCCCTATAGTTATAAAACTTGGAAATGATTTACCAACTTAGTATTATTTTTAGTAGGATTTCAAATACTTCAAAGTGAAAAGGACACAAAGAAAAAAGCCTTTATATAACTTGTCACAAGTTGTTTGACAGAATTCACAGTTAAGATGTCCCTGTTTTCATCAGCTTTCATCTTTTTCTTTATTTGTATGTTATTGGATTGTGTCCATCATTAAAAAAAGGATGTTAATGAGAAGATCATCAGAACATTTGAGTCATGGCTAAACAGAGAAACTGAGAACATAATTTTCAGCAGAATAAATTGCACTGGAAATGTATGAAACTAAGTCATAACTGCAATTGAAAATATGGTGGAAGAAAACAAAACCCTAGAATGCATTGTCTGCTTTCCCTGTGTTGTCTCCCGTTTCCCCTGCAAATTGTTTGATGAAGCACTTGCAAGAAATTTTTGTCCTTTGGTATTAGGAGATAATTTCCAGTGCTATGGAGTATAATGGAGAATGTTTGGAGTAAGAAACTGGATTTAGAAAATTGATGGTTACAGACTGTACGAAAGGAATGACTCAGAAATTCATTTCCTGCTTCTAATTGCGTTATGAAAGGTATTCTTCCATGTGCCACATCATGCCATGGCATGGAGGACTCTGCTCACAGAGAAGATGAAGGAACAGTTTGGTCTCCATGATGTACGAATCACTACTTTTTCTGGTAAGAATATCAGCAAGAATGTCCGATCAGGCTAATGGTTTCTTGTGCTAATTATTTTTAAAATTTCATAAATTAAGAAATTTAACTTTTCACTGTATAGGTAGTATGTAAATATACTTGTGGTCTGCTGTTACAGGAACTGAAAATACTATTCTCAGAGAAAAAATATCAGTGATGCCTACATGGAAAAAAAGCTCGATATCTATAGGGAAAAAAAATCTCTTCAGAAATTGGAATTCCATTATTACAAGAATATCTGAAATAAACCGCACTCTCAGACTTTAAATTCTCAAATACACGCTAGAATGAACCAGAACATTTTTTTATTAGGGAAAAAAGGTTACAAAAAAAGTACTTTAGACTCTGGAAAATTCCATATATGGGAAAAATGTTTCGTGTAGTAAAACAGCTTGGTGATGCTCAGTTATAGTAAAAGTTAGTTTAAAATTAGGTACAAAAACCAAGGGTGTGTCTAAGAGCCAGATGTTTGGCAAAAATGTTGTATCAATTGGATTTTTAACAGTAGTTCATTTTAGTAGTTTAAGTTGTGGTTATGACGAGTTAAGGACGTGATTTTATCACTCCTCCTCCTCAGTATACGAAATTGCTAACATTTTATTTCCCTTTTTAAATGGCTGCTGCTTCACTGTTTTATGTTAACCAAAGAACTGGACAGGGAAGGCAGGAGCTCTGAATCCCCATCTCACAGCCAGGTCACAAGACTGAGAGTGGAGACCAGAGTGGTAGTCACAGATATGCACAACTGCAGACAGCACATCTTATTCTGAGATTTTAAATGAAAAACAAACAACAGTGTTATGATTTTAAGTGCAAATCTTACTGGAAAACAGAAGTAATCTGCTGTAAGACTCTGAAGGGGGGTCAGTTTATCCTAAAGGCAAAGGTTTGAAAAATTTCTTAATTCTAGATACACTACTTGGCTTAACAATGTGCCCTCAAAATGACGTGTATGAGTTCTATAACAAGTATACAAGAAAGATGTGAGTAACTGAATGTGTGCACACCTACTTCTTTTCATGTTGTGAGGTAACTAAATATTACTGACTCGAGTAGAAGTATGCTAAAACATTTTAGCCAAGTGAAGTGAGGATAAATCTGAGATGCAGGAGAGACACAAGTCACGAGTTATCATTGGTACGTTTGTTACGAAGAAGCAGAAAACCAAATCCGGTTTTATTAGAGAATAAAAGAAGTTTTAAAAGCCAACACCCAGCACCTCATTTCTTTAAAAGGCCCAAGGATTCCTAGTAGGAGTCTGATGCTCACCTCATGTCAAAGAAAGAAACTTGGTTTTGTTTCACCTAGAATTTGTAACCTGTGACTCCACCATCTGTAATTACAAGCACCGAACCTGGATGTCTTCTACATTTGACCAAATACAACCTTATTGTGTTTTACTCAAAAAACCTGCGTCGTAGTAGAGAACAAACTGAACTTGAATAATTCGAATGAATTATCTCCACAGTTGCAGATATGAACAAACAGTGGCAAGAGGAGTTATTGAAGAGGACCTGCACCCTGGGACGCCAGTGGGACAAGTCTGTCACTGTGCAGTGTGTGCCCAATCTGCAAAAGGTCTGTGGGATTTCTGCAGCTAGTAAGGATTTTCTCCCTAGCAAACACAAGCATCTGTCTCTTCTGGAAGAAGCAGAAAAACACCTGGTAGATATGACAAACATCTTGGCACCATGAAGACGACTGGACTACATACTGTAGTGGCTGTAAGCGAAGCCATCATGGAGATACAAACAAGATAAAACCAGGTCTCCTTTCATGAAATATCAGTTATTTCCTTATCCTTCTAAAAAGATAACTATTTTCTTTTGATAATAAGGTCACAAAAATTGAAAAAATATCAAAAGCCAAGGCTTAGGTTCAGTTTTCCTAGCATGTTCCAGCCTGAACCAGTACTCCAGTTATTTTCATTGGTACTTTAATTTAATGCCAAATTAATCTTTTATTTAACTTCACATGATGTTACATTTCTGAATCTACATTTCTAGGCTCGCTATGCTGGACTTCTTAAAAGTTCCTAGTATTTTCATTTACCTTTTGTTTATCACTCTTTTTTACTGTCTTATCTTTTTAAAGTTCTGATTAACTTTTTTTTTTCCCCAGATTTTTTTCTTAAATTTTGATTCATTTTTTTTTTAAAAAAATTGATTCTAATTTTGACTTTCATTTTGATCTTTAGTTTTCCTAAACGAAATTTGAGCCAAATGACATTGCAATTCCAATCAAACTTTCTGACCGCATTTTTTCCAACAAACTTCAAATGAAGCAGAAACATCTATTCATTCACTCAGTGATAATCATTAAAGAACACTGAGATCAATTTACATTGGCTTAGAGTCCAGTTGAGTTCAGTCACACATCTCTAATTACACTGCTTAAGAGCCAAGCCAGTAAAACAGTCATTTAGTTTTGTATTTTACACGCAAATCCTGTTATCTAAAGCCAAGGACTATGAGCTGGATACCCTGCAGCACATTTCTCATCAGCGTAGGGTGTTTCACTGCTGCCATCTCCTGACAGAAAGGACGGTTCTGCAGTTCTCCCGATTTCTTTGGAAATATTTAATCTTTTTTTTTTTCTTTAACAGTATCAGTACAGGCTTCTGGTCATTATGGCGTTGGGTAAATTATTATATAGCACATTTTGCGATGTGCTGCCTCTCAGACAATTGTAATTCGCCCTCACAAAAAGATGTTAGAAGACACTGCAAATCTAAAAATTAGCATTTAAAGCCAATTATCTTCTGTATTACTAACACAATATTCTACACAACATCTTGAACATATTATTAAATGTAGCCGTTTAAGAAATGTTTTTGCTGATACTTATACTGCTCAGATTTTATTTTTAGACAGCAGGTAAATTATTCAGGCCTAGGCCTGATTCTGTCTTTAAGGTCATATTTCCTACACCTTTCCATTTTAATACAAAAAAAAATTTACTTGCATTACTTTTAATGCTCCTACATTTGTGGTCAAATAATGGGTAATTCCTCAACTATCCTTCACCCTTTCATAACCAGTACTGAAAGCTATGCAAAACTGCCTGTTTTTTCTAACTTTTTCCTACAGTGCTTAAGTCTGTGGAGTCTGAGGTGCTCTGATATCCACCTGAAGACATTTTTAGCTGAGTGAAACATTCTAAAATCACAAACCCTTGCTGCAGACGGAGAGGAAGCACCTATTACAGGAGGCAGAAATGATGTTGCATGTTCTGCAGGTGGCAGAGATGCAAGGCAAGCCATAGCCTTAACCCTTGGTTTAGACTCTTCAAAGTAAGGATGTTTACTTGACAACAGGAAATCTTGTAATAAACAACTTTCTTAAACTAGGATACTGACTGAGTTCACCAAACATAACTACAGCCTTGGGACCAACTGCTCTGGGAGCCCATGGCTGCCATGAGAACATATCGAGAGAAAGCAACCTTCTTAAATTAAAATATTAGTTATTTTTATATTAAAACCACAGTGGGGAGAGGAGGAAAGAAAAGTTAAAAAGCAAAAAGCCATGCCTGAATATCACATTGTTTTCTTAGAAGGCTAGCAGCCTCCAACTCCCTGATGCTGGCCTCCCCCCAGCCAGGGCTTAGCAAAGCAGCCGCATCACCGTGGTCGAGGTCTGACAGAATCTCCTCAGAAATTCTTCTTTTATTTTTTTTTCCCTCTGTGGTGGTGCAATTCTCCCCCCTCTTCTTCTCCCCCTTGTTGTTGGGACTCAGTACCAGGTAGAGGGCAAATTGCCCTGGGAAGCATGTGGCTTGCAGTTATGAAAGTTGGAGGCTGCCAGAGCATGGAGGCACCCCCTCAGTGTGTCTGGCTCCTACCTTTCCTGCTGTGTGGGAGATGGGCACCACAAGAGCACGAAGGCAGCACACCCGCTTTGTGCCTGGTTTCTGCCTTCCCTGAGTAGCAAGGAGAGTCCAACATCTCCTGAGACGCCAAAATCCCTGCACCTTGTACCACAGGTGTACCTCAGAGAACATCTTTGGCACAACACGAGGGGGCTGGAACGGAAAAGTACCTGATGAAAGTCAATTACCTCTGACCCTATAGATAGTGATCCTGATGGAGACCCTTTGAAGTCTCCTGGCTCACAGCCAGGTGTGACCAGCAGGTCACCTGAGTTGGGACACCTCTCAGGTGCCCAATTCCTCAAGGCCAGGGCAAATCATCCCAGGTCATTCACCTGGAGTCTCAGCTACAGCCTGCTGAGGAAGGCCGATGATGCACTGTATTTGCTCCTAACTTGAGAAAAGGGGAAATTTTAACTAAAGAGTAGTCTCCACATCCATCTCTTCTACTTATGTATTTAAAATGCATTTTTTTTTCACGTGTGGATGTTTACAGAGCTAATTTTATTATCTAGATATATCTTTCTAGATGTACACTCTGTATTTATGCATGCATACATATGTATATATCACACACATATCTGAATAACCTTATAGCAAGTTAGCGTCAACCTTGTCACCTAAAGAATCTGTCTGTAACCCAGTGGCTCGGCTCGGCTCCGCCCGCTCGGCTCTACTCGGCTCCGCTCGGCTCTGCTCTGCCCGCTCGGCTCTACTCGGCTCCGCTCGGCTCGGCTCCGCCCGCTCGGCTCCACTCGGCTCCGCTCTGCTCGGCTCGGCTCCGCTCGGCTCCGGTTGCATCAGCTGCGGCAGCCGAGAGGCGCTTGCGCGGCGTCGTGTCCGCCCCTTTCCTCGCTGCGCAGGGCGGTTCGGCGTGCGGCCATGGCGGGCGCTGACAGCCAGGTGGGCCCGGCGCCACGGCTGGCGGAGCAGCGGCCCTCTGCTCCGGCGTGGCTCGCCGCGGGGTGGGGACAGGGGCTGTACTGAGGAGGGGCGTCCCCGTCTTTCTTCCCGCGTGGGGCCTGGGGGCGGTGCGGCCCCATCAGGAGGGTGGGTGCAGGAGGCTGCTAGGCCTCTTCCCCCGCACCCTGACAGCGGGTCGCCGGGGGTCTACCCAGCTCGGCGGGAAGGCGGTGGGACTTATGTGGAGGTGAAAGAGCGGGGGGCTGGCCTGGGCTGGGTGTTCTCGGGGCAAAGAAGTCGGATCTCTTCCCTGAGGTGTGGGGCTGGGGGAGGCAGGCAGAGGGTTAAAGCGCCACAGTTGTGAGCGACTGCTGGAGAATGAGGAAATGGTGGTCGCCCTCCTCAGGTAAACGCTGCGGATGAAAAAAAGGCCGACTGCGGAAAGAAGAAAATGAAGGAAGGAGCCGGCGATGCAGGGCGGGCGGAGGTGAGCTGCCCTTGGGTCACGGAGGACAAGTGTAGAGTCCTGCATCTGGGAAGGAATGACACCAGGCACCAGTACAGATTAGGGGATGTCCTGCTGGAAAGCAGCCCCGTGGAGAAAGACCTTGGAGTCCTAGTGGACATTAAGTTGTCCGTGGGACAACAGTGTGCCCTTGTGGCCAAGAGGGCCAATGGGATCGTGGGGTGCGTTAAGTATGCTAAACAGGTCTAGGGAGGTTCTTCTTCCCCTCTACTCTGCTCTGGTGAGACCACAGCTGGAATACTGTGTCCAGTTTTGGGCTCCCCAGTTCCAGAGAGACAGAGACATACTGGAGAGAGCCCAACAGGGAGCTACGGGCGTGATCAAGGGACAGACTGAGAGAACTGGGGCTGTTTAGCCTTGAAAAGAGATGGCTGAGAAGCAGCCTTATTCATGTGTATAAATATCTGAGGGGTGGGTATCAAGAGGAAGGGGACAATCTCTTCTCAGTGGTGCCCAACAATACAGCAAGAATTAATGGGTTTAAGTTAGTACATAGGAAGTTCCACCTCAACATGAGGAGAAACTTCTTTACTGTGAGGGTAACAGAGCCCTGGCACAGGCTGCCCAGAGAGGTTGTGGAGTCTCCTTCTCTGGAGACTTTCAAAACCTGCCTGGATGCGTTCCTGTGTGGCTGCCGTGGGTGATCCTGCTCTGACAGGAGGTTTGGACTAGATGATCTTTTGAGGTCCCTTCTAGCCCCTAACATTCTGTGATTTTCTATACAGTCTCGTGGTTGCTTTCGTGTACCGCTGGCATTGCTGCCACGCATCTCCCTGAAGTATTTTATCTGGCATTACAGTTGCTTCTTTTCCCACTCTCTTATTTCCCAAAGTTTGCCATGAAGTGGCTTTTTTGCTTTTTACACCCCATGAAGTGGCTTTGTTGCTTTTTACGCCAAGTGATATTGATGTAATGGGAGAGCAGCTCTGATTTTCGCAGCTGCTGCCCCGTGATGCTTTTTGCTGTGGCACTGTTTGCACCAGGAGGTGGGCAGTGAATCTCCAGGATGAGGAAAGCCTGTGTAAGGTGTATCCCCATCATAGGTGAACAGTCTCCATCATAGGTAAATGCAGATCACTGCCCACAGAGGGCTGGCTGCTAGCCAGTACTAATCCTGAGCCAACTGAAAAGCTGTATAACCTTGGTTATGCCTGTGCTGGTAGTGCTGACGTAGACATATAATGTGCAGGCTGGAGTCAGTTCCTGTCCAGCTGGCTCGGAATAGAGGTGTTCCCTCAGATTTTTGACCTAATAAGAAAAATCTGTTTTTATGTTGAACTCTGCTGCCTTTTCAAATTGATTTTCATCCTTGTGTAGCTTGTTAAGCAAGTGTTTAATGAACTGTGAGGTAGTTTATTAACATGTATAGTTTATTTAACAGGCGCACATTGGTACATTTCAGAGTAATAATTTTCATCAAGCTGAAGTTTTATAAAATTAATACTATACAATTTAATAATAATGATTGTTAGATATAGCACATATATAGATATGATCACACAACTGCTTGTGAAAAGTATATCCATTCCGTTTACAATCTGAATATAATGTGCTATTAGATTACTATAATATTCTGTTGATTTTCCTTTGTCTGTTATTATACATAGCTCAATCCCTGGCCTGCATTTATCAATGAGCGTTTAGAGATGTACAATAAACTTAAAGCTGAACATGATGCACTCCTGGCAGAAAGAGCTGCAAATGACAGTAAACCCATTAAAGTTACATTACCAGATGGCAAGCAGGTTGATGCTGAATCTTGGAAGACTACTCCTTATCAAATCGCTTGTGGAATTAGGTATGATTCTGTTCTGTGATACTCTCAGTCATTTTCACTAGGTCTTCAGGTTGTGCCTGTGACAGCATGGGTGGTGAATAATTTCTCTGTTAGTCATTTATCTCAGCTTTTCTCAAGGCTTCATTTATATAATGAGCTGGAGGTAAGCAATAGGGTTTTAGTTTTGGAATGTAATTCGTGTACCTTACGAAGATACATTTTCTGAAATTAAATAAAAATACTGTTGAGATCTTTTAGACATACATTGCTTGCATGTTTTTTGCCCATGAGTACGGTTGTTGCATTAAGACCTAATTTGCTAATAAGTTTATTCTATCAGACTGAATGTTAGCATGTGCAAGACAGTTTGCATTTACCTGGGGAAGGTGACTGCTTGGTAATGTTTCAGCTGATTTCATAGTTAACAGGATAAGTATCTTGCACTTAACTGTGTCTTTACTTGCATAAAAGCCATTAAAAAGAGCATTCCTTATCAAAAAGAGTTTCCTTATCTCAGACTTGCTGCAGTCGATTTGAACAATGCACACTGGACACCCTGACAAGTAAATTACAAAAACTGTGTGATTCCTGGAAGTGAAATTCCATTTTTGACATACTTGGGTACCTTGTCATTGGAACCTTCTTTGCTTTTTGTCATTTGGGGTCAGGGAAAGGTTTTTTTGCCAGTGGAAACAAAACTAAAATTACTACATCAGAGTAGTATTTCATAATTTTTAAAAGACAATATCTGTCCTTTATTGCAGTAGGATTTTGAAGTCATGTTGGTACTTTGAGGTGACTACCTCTAAGTCACATATATTAATGAATGTATAAATGTTGAGTATACAGCACGTTTTTCTTCCTTAATATGTTCAAGACTGGCTAAACTGCTCTTTATTTATTTATGACATTGTACCCACTCTGAGCAGTCCTGAAAACGTTATTCAGCATGGGGGGCAAATCTGGGGAACTTCTGTTATATGATTTCAGAAGATTATATACCATGTCTTTATTCTGTAGTCAGGGCTTAGCCGACAACACTGTTATTGCTAAAGTGAACAAGATGGTCTGGGATCTAGACCGTCCTTTGGAGGAGGATTGTACCTTGGAGCTGCTTAAGTTCGAAGATGAAGAGGCTCAAGCAGTGAGTATCTTCTACTAAAATTTGTTTGCCCTTGGATTTACATTGAACTCAGCTTTGAGTAGTTACTTTCATCTTTACTGTGTTCAAAAGACAGTGACATGGGGATAGGTTTGCTGTGTAAGTACATCTGCTTTTTCTAGTAGGTCCTTACAAGGGAGATGTGATACTGTGGACAATGTACGTTCTGCTGTGTATTTGTAGCCAAGTCTGCCAGCAGTTGCTGTAGTATACACGTCAAGTCTGTTTCTGTTAAGTTTTTGTATTTAGAATCCTCATGTTAATGTAAAAGTAGGTCTTTTGAACTGACTTCTTGAGCACTGACTTAAAAGTACTGAGTAGGCTCCTCTTTTACTTTGTACATGCGAAAGTAAATGATTTATATTGGCTGCTCATTCAGACAGACGTGCATATACATCCAGTAAATTTGAAAGTATGATCTTTAGAAAAAATTATTTGGGACATGAAGTTGTCAGTCAGACTCATCACAGAAGGTCTTTGCTTTCAAACTGTGAGCCAAGTGGTGGCTCCGGTGAGGTTTGTGTTTTCTGGACTATGCAGATAAAAGCAGGCTGAAGTCCTGTAGATTTGAGTTTAATTTGTCAAAACTTCAGATGTACTAGAAGATGGAGTGTAGTTTTTAGCCTTAGGAACTGTTCTACTTCAGCACAGGATTTCCCACTCACAAGATCCTTGGATTAGGACCACAACGGGTATGCAAAGCGGACTGATTTAAGTTCATAGAAAAATAAAAGTTTCTCAATTAGTTTCCTTACTTCTTGACAATAATTGAATCATTTCAACAATTGTTGAAAATAAATTTTTTTTCCGTGCTACCTTATGGAAATATCGATGCTTAGGGTGGGTGTTGCTGGGCAGGTCACTTCTGTTCTGCAGACTGCTCTAATGTGGGATCTGCATCAAGTATTGTTAAAAGCAAGTATTTCAGAAAAAGTTTTGAATAAAATAGTTGGAAGTGCATTGTGCGTATTCAGACCGATCCTTGTTTGTTTTGACTTCCATTAGGTATACTGGCACTCAAGTGCTCACATAATGGGTGAAGCTATGGAGCGAATCTATGGTGGCTGTTTGTGCTATGGCCCACCAATAGAAAATGGATTTTATTATGACATGTTCCTTGAGGAAGGGTAGGTTTTGTATTTTTGTTTTGAGGGGCGAGTCGGGGATGGCGGTCACAGCACAATTTCTGTTACCTTCTTGTTGCCACAAGAGTGTCATCTGTACTACTGCAGACCACTTTGTTCTTTGCCGTGTGTCACATTCACAAGTAACTGCATTGCAACTGGATTGGGAGTTGCAAGTGAAAGCAAGAATGATTCACTTTGTGTGCGTTTATTTTAGGGGTGTATCAAGTAATGACTTCTCTGCTCTGGAAACATTATGCAAAAAGATAATGAAGGAGAAGCAAGCCTTTGAAAGACTGGAAGTTAAGAAGGAAACATTACTTGAAATGTTTAAGGTAGGCTGTTTTAGAAGGTTGTTCCTAGCATCATGCCATTACTCTTAACTGTTTGTAACTTCAGCTGCGTGTACTGTTGGTGGTAGAGGAAAGTCTATCAAATTAACTTTTTAAGGAGATGTATTCCTAAAAGCTCATTTGTGATACTTAACAAAAAAATGAGTAAAGGTGTAATTCTTAGATTCCTAGGAACGTGCATTTGATCTTTGGCAACTTTAAGAATTCTCATTCTTCCCTTGGGTGGCCTTGACAAAATTTTTGAAGCCACAGTCTTAATTTATTTCCCACAGATGTAAATTTGCAGTATATTTTGTTGAGTAGTTAAAGGTGTCCCTGCTCACTGCAGGAGGGTTGGACTAGATGGTCTTTAAAGGTCCCTTCCAGCCCATCACATTTTATGATTCTATAATTATATTGGCTGTTAGTAAAATACTGTGGTGATACTGTAGCTGCATGTGCTGATGCATTCAGAAAACTTCATAAAACATTTTTTTAGAATGTGGACTTCTGAAAATGTCAAAGCAAGGCTAAAAGCTGATGCTTTCTCTTTAGTACCTACCTGCAAATAATTTAATGGCTTTCCTGATACAGACGTTACTCAGTTTTCACTGTTAAGGCATGAGGAGAATCATCATGCTGTTTACGCTGGGTACTACCTCTGTAGGTCTCCAGTCCAATCTCAAGCACTGGGCATGGGGTCAATGCTGAAGTCAAGCCAGGCCTCTCAGGGCTTGTCCAGTCGAGCTTTCAAAACTCTTTAAGGATGGAAACTGCACAACCTACTCTCTGGGCGGCTCACTCCACTACTCGAGTCTTTCTGTCTATCTGTTATAATCCTCTTTTAATGCAGCGTAGCATTGAATTTCCAAGTAATTTGAACTGCTGGCCAGTCTCTTGTTTAACAAGGAGTTAACAAGTACATGTGTTGCTTTTATTCTCAGTATAATAAATTCAAGTGTCGTATCCTGAATGAGAAGGTCAATACTCCAACTACAACAGTATACAGGTAATTATGCATGCATCATAATATTGCTGGATATAACTTTCTAGGATGAAGTATACTAAATGAATGTTTTCCCATTCTTAGGTGTGGTCCCTTGATAGATTTATGCAGAGGGCCTCATGTCAGACATACTGGCAAGATAAAAACCATAAAAATTCATAAGGTAAGTGCTGAAACTGCTCTAGGCAAATGTTTTCACTGAAAGCGTGTTGCTGTCTTTGGGCAGTATGATAGCGGCTTATCCAGGAATGTGCCACAAAATTGATAACCTGGCCAAAAACTCAGCTTAACAAATTGGAAAAGGGATGTTGTCCTGGTTTGAGCTAAAAAGAACGACCTCTGGTCACTGATTTTACTTTTCAGCTCAGTCTCTTCTAAGAGGCTGCACTTTCCAAAGTTAGCAGTGTGGTTTTGCAGACTGTCTGATAACAGCTGATGTTTACAGTTACTGCCAGGGACTGGGATGGAGAAAGGCTCTGGCTTACAGTTGCTCCTGTACTGACAGAGGCCACGACTGGCTCTTGTGTGCCACACTGGGAAGTAAGAGGGGTCAGAAGAAAGTAAAAGGCTGCACTTCTGGGGAGTTACAGACCGGACAGGTGCCCAACAAGAATATTCAATCCCATATACATTATTTTCAGTATAAGGCTGAGGTATCATGGAGGTTAAGGCCTCTTTTTCAATGGTCAGCGTCTGAGCAGGACTCCGTCTAATCTTCTCCATTTAATCCAGATCCTGAGTTCCCGAATCCAGCTCCTGCACCCAGCTCCCCTCTGCCACTGAGCCTGGGGCTTTCCGAGTGCCGCCTACCCTGCAGCATCAGTGGGGTTTGCTGCTGGGGGGGGAGTTGGGTTTAATATCGGTTTTGTATGTGTTTGTATATAGTTCATTATTTTCGTTATTTCTTTATCGGTACTCTGTTTTATTAAAGCTGCTCTGGTTTTCTTTTCCATTCCTAAGTCTCTCTGCCTTATTCTGTTTCCCTTCCCGTTTTGGAGAGGGAGAGGAGTTAGAGAGCGTCTGTCAGCATTCAGTGGCTGGCCCAGCCCTGATCCTCAACAGATGTGCACTGTAATAACACTCAGATGGTGTGAAGCCCAGCTAGATGGCCAGGACCTGCCCTCCTAGTACAGATGGGAGCATGAGTGTGCTTTAAGGCTTGGTTGAACTACATCAGTTACGAGTGTGTAATTTTTGCTTAGCTGATGGTTACAGCTGAGTGTGAGTAAACTGGTGGAATAGAATGGCTACAAAAAGGGCAAATAGGCTTAAACAAAAGACAAGAGAGAGCTTGAAACCATTTTTATGTATTCTGTTCAACTGTTTGTTCTTGATTTTTCTAATCAGTGCCCTGAATTTAAAACTTCCTATGCCTTAGTTGTTCTAATTAAGTATAGTGATTTATTGATTGCATGCCTTTCCGTAGCAGGCAGTAGTAGTGAGACATGAGGGCTTGTCCTTTTCTTCATGGTTTAATTTATTTTTTATCTGCAGAATTCTTCTACCTATTGGGAGGGCAAGGCTGATATGGAATCCCTCCAGCGGATCTATGGAATTTCATTCCCAGATGCAAAAATGCTGAAGGAATGGGAGAAATTCCAGGAGGAGGCTAAAAACAGAGATCACAGAAAAATTGGGCGGGTGAGACAGTTTCTCTAGTAATATATTTCACAAACGCTATGTGGATCTAACCCTTTAACTAGAAGCATTTTGAACACAGAGTGTACTTGCTGCTACAACCAAGATGTGTTGCAATTGGGTTTTCAGCTGAGTTGCTAAGTCTGGTACTTTACTCTTGAAGAGCATCAAAAATCCTAAAGCAGATACCTTCTCTGCAGACTTTTTGCTGTTTTAAACATGATGATGTCCTTATTCCACATATCAATTAGAAGAAAACATGAACACTTCAGTCTGCAGAGCACAAGCACTTCAGTCTTCAGGCAATGCTCATTACAATGCAGTTTGTTCCAGCCCATTCACTCACAGTTCTTTTCTTCTGTGTGATTTTAGAATCCATAATTCATTTTTGTTGTTATTTGGTTGGTTGGTTTTTGATTTTGTTTCTTAGGTGAAACTGTCAGATAACTATAGTCCCGAACACGGTTAGAAGGTCTGCTGCTACGACATCGAGAAAATATACAGAAGAATTCACTATATGCCGTCTTCAAGCATGTGCACAGTTTTTCACGTTATCCAATTACAGTCTGCAAATTCAGTTCATGTGCAAATAATTGAGAGCTGCAGAAGCAGAACTAAACATTATTTGTCAGTGCACAAAGGGAGCTGTGAGGGCACAGTTAGAAATTACACATAAACCTGGAGTTTTGTAGCATTAGCAATGAAACAGGAAGCTGAATAATCTCCTTCCTGTGTAAGTACTGATTATATAAATAGCAGTAAAAATGCATCTGATCTGTTAACATTGCTTTAAAAAACAGACAAACAAAAAACAACGAAAAACCCAAACTGAACGAACAAACAAAAAAAAGCCAACAAAAACCCCCAAACCTTTGAGTAGTCATGCCCAGTGTATAGCAATTGTTTTGTGACTGTCAGATGAAGCAGGTGATGTACAAATATTGTTTCTCCAATATTATTTTTCTGCAGGACCAAGAACTGTTTTTCTTTCATGAGCTCAGCCCTGGTAGCTGTTTTTTCTTGCCAAAAGGAGCTTACATTTATAACACATTAATCGAGTTCATCCGGGTAAGCAATGTCTTTTGGAAATCTTACAGAATAAATTGCTCAATTTTAGAAAAATACATAACAGCATGCTGCATATTATATTAGGAGCCCTTCATTTCAGTTTAGTTTAATCTCTTAGGTCTGTTAAGTCACAGAACTAAAGAAACCTGGTTTCTTTCAATCAGTCTCATCACAATCTCTTAAGTTTTGATAAAAACTTTATACCTGCAGTTAATGAAGTGGTATCAGTGCATAATAATATGAATTCTTTGATATCCGGTAGTATAGCTAAGCTTTCATTAGGGCTATTCCACTGATGCATATTGATTTCTTTTAATAAACTTACTAAATATGGCCTTGTAGAAGTATTTATTATGAAATTATGGGTAGGAAATAATCCTGATCTTCCTGATGTAATATTTAAATCTGTCTTATTATTGTATATTTGGGCTGCAATGTACTGCCAAGTGTCATTGAATAATTAGAGACTGCTGCTTTGCTTGCAGGGAGGAAACTTGTTCTTCCCGCTTATAGAGAGACGTTGTTTGAGGGAAGGCTGGTGCTGTATAGTGACATGTCCAACTTGAATTTTTCTTTACTTTTCTCTCCTCCAGTTGTGGACTTTGTAAGGGCAGCATTTGTGTATGTTTCTGACTGCAGATTGAAGGCTGAGTATCATTACTTTTGTTTGTTTTAGTAGTTATTATGTATTGTGTCTGTTTTAGAGTGAGTATCGAAAGCGTGGATTCCAGGAGGTTGTCACTCCAAATGTTTTCAACAGCAAACTATGGATGACTTCAGGGCACTGGCAGCATTACAGTGACAACATGTTTTCCTTCGAAGTGGAGAAAGAAGTCTTTGCTCTGAAGCCTATGAACTGTCCAGGACACTGGTAAATACATAGGAAATCGAGTTTACCAAAGATGGTGCTGATTCCAGAAAAACCAAACCTGTTTCTTTTGCCTGCTTAGTTGTAAAGATGGCTATCTTCAGGCATTCAGATGTGACATGCCGTCAGAAGTAATGTAATTATGAGTCTTGCTGTCTACATGCTTTCTTTACTTGGAGACACTGAGAAATGCCATCTTTTCGTTGCTGCGGAAGCTTACGTTGGTACTGTAAAACCTGAATATCCAAAGTAGACACCGGGGCATTGTCAATTTTGTGGCAATTTAGGCATCCGGGTTTTAATACTCAGTTTTAGGAGCTGTTTTGTCTTCTCTCTGCGAGGTGGGGAAAGCTTACCACCTGTAAAAGGATATCTGGATTTGTTTTCCTGATGGAGTTAGGTGTGAATGACAGCTGCATTCAGATTACATCATTGGCATTGTGGGCATCTGCTTAGGTACTGGCAGCTTCTCATTGGCTGTTCTTTGCAGAATTTTGATTCTGGATGAGCTTCAAGTAATAAACTTTTCCTTCAGCCTTATGTTTGATCATCGTCCAAGATCATGGCGTGAGCTGCCGTTGCGATTGGCTGATTTTGGTGTCCTGCATCGCAATGAACTGTCAGGAGCTCTTACAGGACTCACTCGAGTACGTCGTTTCCAGCAGGATGACGCTCATATATTCTGTGCTATGGAACAGGTATGGGCTGCTGTTAAATGAAGTTGGGTATTAAAATCAGATTAACTGATTTTTCTGTATTGGAGACTTTATTTCTGTTCTTACAAAGATTGAAGAGGAGATAAAGAGCTGTCTGCAGTTCTTGCGTACCGTGTATGATGTCTTTGGATTTTCCTTTAAACTGAATCTTTCCACTCGTCCTGAAAAGTACCTGGGAGATATTGAAGTATGGAATCAAGCTGAAAAGGTAAACAGTAGTTTTAGTCATTTTTTTGTGTGTGAAAGCGAGCCTACACCAGGAAGTCCTGTAAGAACCTGTTGCCTTGTAGAAGATAGTGACAAGTGGACGTGAGCAATGTGTCTCTAATAACTGTCTTCAGTTTGGTGTGGGTGCTATAAATAGCTTACTCTCCATACAGAATCAATGTCCATGTCAGAATCAAATTACCTGTCCTGGTCTCTCTCCTTGTATCTCTTTGAGAATTAAAGAAAGAAGAAGGAAGAGCAGGTTCTGGCAGCCCCTGTAATAAAACTTGTAGCCATCTCTCCAAAAGCCATGTTGTTTTTGTGGTTAAAGGCCTGGAGTTAGCCCCTGCAGCTACAGTGCTGGGGAGGAGGTAGGGCATGAATAGATATTAGATGTGTCACAGTGGATCCACTCTCAATAGTAATTACAAACTTTGAATCTAACATAAAAATTTCTTGCGTCTTACCTAATGCTGCTCGTTTGGCCTCTTCCAAAATGAATGCGTTATTTCTGTTTGTTTAAATGTGGACTTTTCTTTAGCTGAGGCTCTTCCAGAACTTTCCTTTTTCAGAAAATAAATGAATTGCAGCAGTTAACTGAGAAGTACTGAGAGCTGGTAGTGCCACTTATCTGTAGGGGCAGGCTGACTTGATGCTGTAACGTGGAAAGACAACAAATCATTGAGAAACGCTGAGTGTGTGTGTGTCCTTTACCTCTAGCAACTCGAGAACAGCCTGAATGACTTTGGTGAGAAGTGGGAGTTAAATCCTGGCGATGGAGCTTTCTATGGACCCAAGGTTAGTATGTTGCTAACCCCTAGCTGGGTTGGGCTTTTAATTCTGTTTGGATGAGGCAGACAAAAGTTAAAACAATTCCTTGCTTTCCATTAATACTGCTGTAATCTTAGCAGTAGGGGGAGCATGCAAATACTGTTCTTTGCAGTATAGCAGATGAGTAGAAAAAATCTCAAAGTCTTCATGTGTTTACTAAATGATGCTACATTTAACTTTCCCCAGAAAGATGGGTGTCGGGCATCTGTTTGTGCAGAATATTTGCCAGATGATTTCAAATAGATACGTGACGAAGGCAAAATCTCCAGATCTAGATAACGTTATGCTCCAAGCTAACGAAAAAATACGGATGGACACTAAATGCTGTTAATACATAAAGAATGTTTTTCCTGTATTATTATGATTAGCAAGGGGGAGGAGACAGTATGGTAATGCTCTTGAGTGTCGTTAATGATCTTAGTAAAGACAACTTCTGTTTTTCACTTACTGTCCTGCACATTCCCTTCCAGCATAGCATTACAACTAGATTTTTCAATGTTAGTATGTGTTTCTAAAGCATTGGTGCTTTTTACATTTGGCTGGAGGATGTAGAAGAAACCTGAATCTTAAAATTATGGCCTTGTACAAATGGAGATTGTTAAAGAGCTGGGATTAGGAAAACGGGATTTTTTTATAGTTACCTGTTACCATTTTAAGATGCTGTACAATTTAAATTTTGTGGTTTTACTAGATACATACACTTTTACATACTTGAGAGAGAAGTAATATCTGTGATCCTGGTTTTCACATAGCTTAAGCTCTCATTAACTGAACCCAGTTTATATATAAAAGCTATTTGCTGCTTAAACAGAGCTGATCAGTTTAGTGGGAGACATGAACAGAAGGTGGCACTGTAAGATCTGTATTACCACCTCAACTGGTGCATTAGAAATAATCCTTTGAGCAATAAGTGAATCCTAAGTCATGAGAAAAATAAAAATAAACTTAATGGTAAAACTAATTCTTGAAAAATGTTGCTTTTACTGACACAGTTTTATAGCTTGTGAAAAAGTGCTTTGCATTGTTTTTGTGGGTTTGTTGGGTTTTTTTAAGCTGTCTCTTCAGTTTGCACAGACTAAGTAGCACTTTCTAGAAATTTCCTGGTATCTTTGAGCACAAGGACAGAGAGCCTTACAAAATTACTTATAAATCTTTGCCTGATAAACCTGCATTATATTTATGTCTATTTTCAGTCATCTAGTGAACTGGTTCTGATTTCTGTCTTTGTATCCTAATTGAATCAGTATCATTTTATGGGTTGTAGGTGAAATGTGTTACAGCAGTGAATCATTCATAATTTGAAATGCAAACAAGATTTAGTAATTTCCTCAGTCGATTTGAAAGAAGGCAAATATCTACAGGAGCCTTTGTGATTCTCAGTTAACCTTATACTTCCCCTTAAGTGGAAGGACTTTGCACCAAGTGTACCGGGTCCTGCTGTCAATACAGGCTGGGGAATTAAGGTGTTGAGAGCAGCCTTGCTGAGGAGGAGCTGGTGGATGGAAAGCTAGACATGAGCTGACAATGTGGGCTGCAAGCTCCGTCAAGAGATGTGTGCCCAGGAGATCAAGGGAGGCGGTTCTGCCCCTCTGCTCTGGGGAGATCCCACCTGGAGTGCTGTGTTCAGCTCTGGAGCCCTCAGGACAGGAAAGACATGGACCAGTTGGAGCGAGTGCAGAGGAGGGCCACATAAATCATAGAATCATAGAATGGTTTAAGTCGGAAGGGACCTTAAAGATCACGTAGTCCCAACCACCCTGCCGTGGACAGGGACAACTTCCACTAAACCAGATTGCTCAAAGTGTCATGCAGCCTGGCCTTGAATGCTTCCAGGGAGGGAACTTTCACAGTTTCTCTGGGCAACCTGCTCCAGGGTCTCACCGCTCTCAAAGTGAAGAATTTGTTCCTAATGCTGAGTCTAAATCTGTCTTGCTCTAGTCTAAAACTGTTGCCCCTCATCCTGTTGCTGCATGCCCTTGTGGACCTGAGCAAAGCCTTTGACACTGTCCCGCATGACATCCTGGTCTCCAAGCTGATAAAATATGGGATTGATGGATGGACAATTCGGTGGATAAAGAACTGGCTTGACAACTGCGCCCAAAGTGGCTGTCAATGGGTCCATGTCCAAGTGGAGGCAAGTGACAAGTGGAGTCCCTCAAGGATCAGTACTGGGACCAGTCTTGTTTAACACCTTCATCAGCGACATGGACAGTGGCAAGGAGCGCACCCTCAGCAAATTTAGCAATGACACCGAGCTGTGTGGGGCGGCTGACACCCTGGAGGGTAGGGATGCCATCCAGAGGGACCTTAACAGGCTGGAGAGGTGGGCCTGTGCCAGCCTCATGAAGTTCAGCAAGACCAAGTGCAAGGTCCTCCATCTGGGTCAGGGCAATCCCAAGCACCGATATAGGCTGGGCAGTGACTGGCTTGAGAGCAGCCCTGAAGGAAAGGCCTTGGGGGTACTGGTGGACGAGAAGCTCAACATGAGCCGTCAGTGGCACTTGCAGCCCAGAAAGCCAGTCGTGTCCTGGGCTGCATCAAGAGGTGCATGGCCAGCAGGTCGAGGGAGGTGATTCTCCCCCTCTACTCCACTCTCGTGAGACCCCACCTGGAGTCCTGCGTCCAGTTCTGGAGCCCACAGCACAAGAAAGACACGGACGTGCTGGAGTGTGTTCAGAGAAGGGCCATGAGGATGATCAGAGGGCTGGAGCACCTCTCCTGTGAAGACAGACTGAGAGAGTTGGGGCTGTTCAGTCTGGAGAAAAGAAGGCTCCGAGGAGACCTTGTTGTGGCCTTCCAGTATCTTAAGGGAGCTACAAGAAAGCTGCTGAGGGGCTTTCTAGGATGTCAGGTAGGGATAGGACTAGGGGGAATGGATTTAAGCTAGAGATGGGTCGGTTCAGATTGGACGTTAGGGACAAGTTCTTCACCGTGAGGGTGGTGAGACACTGGCACAGGTTGCCCAGAGAGGTGGTGGAAGCCCCATCCCTGGAAGCTTTTAAGACCAGGTTGGATGGGGCTCTGAGCAGCCTGATCTAGTGGGGGATGTCCCCGCCCATGGCGGGGGGGTTGGAACTAGATGATCTTTAAGGTCCCTTCCAACCCTGACAATTCTATGATTCTTTGGTTCTCTGCAGGCTCTTTGTAGCCCCCTTAAGGTACTGGAAGGCTGCTGTATGGTCTCCTCAGAACCTTCTCTGCTGCAGGGTGAACAACCCAAACTCTCTCAGCCTGTCCTCAATAGGAGAGGTGCTCCAGCTTCCTCATCATCTTTGTGGCTTCCTCTGGACATGGTCCAACAGGTCCACGTCCTTTCGTGTGGAGGCTCCAGAACTGACGGCACTGCAGACACGGTCTCACCAGAGCAGAGCAGAGGAGCCAAATGACCTCCCTCGACTTGCTGGCCATGCTTCTTTTGATGCAGCCCAGGATGTGATTGCCTTTCTGGGCTGCCAGTGCACATTGCTAGCTCATGTCCAGCTTTTCATAGAATCATAGAATCATAGAATGTCAGGGATTGGAAGGGACCTCGAAAGATCATCAAGTACAATCCCCCTGCCAGAGCAGGAATGCCTAGACTATGCTACACAGGAATGTGTCCAGGCAGGTCTTGAATGTCTCCAGAGAAGGAGACTCCACAACCTCTCTGGGCAGCCTGTTCCAGGGCTCCGTCACCCTCACTGAGAAGAAGTTTCTTCTCGAGTTTAAGCGGAACCTCTTATGTTCCAGTTTCAGCCCATTACCCCTTGTCCTATCATTGGTTGTCACCGAGAAGAGCCTGGCTCCATCCTTGTGACACTCCCCTTTGATATATTTGTAAACATTAATGAGGTCACCCCTCAGCCTCCTCTTCTCCAAACTAAAGAGCCCCAGCTCCTTCAGTCTTTTCTCATAAGGGAGATGCTCCACTCCCTTAATCATCCTAGTTGCCCTGTGCTGGACTCTCTCCAGCAGTTCCCTGTCTTTCTTGAACTGAGGGGCCCAGAACTGGACACAGTATTCCAGATGGGGTCTCACCAGGGCAGAGTAGAGGGGAAGGAGAACCTCTCTCAACCTACTAACCACCCCCCTTCTAATACACCCCAGGATGCCATTGGCCTTCCTGGCCACAAGGGCACATTGCTGGCTCATGGTCATCCTGCTGTCCACCAAGACTCCCAGGTCCCTTTCCCCTACACTACTCTCTAATAAGTCATTCCCCAACTTATACTGGAACCTGGGGTTGTTCCTACCCAGATGCAAGACCCTACATTTACCCTTGTTATATTTCATTAAATTTTTCACCGCCCAACCCTCCAGCCTGTCCAGGTCTCGCTGAATGGCAGCACAGCCTTCTGGCGTGTCAGCCACTCCTCCCAGCTTGGTGTCATCAGCAAACTTGCTGATAGTACTCTCTAGTCCCTCATCCAAGTCATCGATGAATATATTGAATAATACTGGTCCCAGTCCCAGTCCCTTGAGGGACTCCACTGGATACAGGTCTCCAACCAGACTCCGCCCCATTGACCACAACTCTTTGGCTTCTTCCCCTTAGCCAGTTCACAGTCCACCTCACTACCCGAGAGTCTAGACCACACTTCCTCAGTTTAGCAGCAAGGATGCTGTGGGAGACTGTGTCAGATGCTTTACTGAAGTCAAGGTAGACCACATCCACCGCTCTGCCATCATCTATCCACCTTGTTATATCCTCATAAAAGGCTATGAGGTTAGTCAAGCACGACTTCCCCTTGGTGAAACCATGTTGACTGTCTCTAATGACCCTCTTATCCCTGATATGCCTTGAGATGGCACCAAGGATAAGTCGTTCCATCACTTTCCTAGGGATGGTGGTGAGGCTGACCGGTCTATAGTTACCCGGGTCCTCCTTCTTGCCCTTTTTGAAGACTGGAGTGACATTTGCTTCCCTCCAGTCCTCAGGCACCTCTCCCATCTCCCAAGACTTGGCAAAGATGATGGAGAGTGGTCTAGCAATGACATCAGCCAGCTCCCTCAGCACCCGTGGATGCATCCCGTCTGGACCCATGGATTTATGGATGTCCAGATTGCTTAATTGGTCCCTAACCCAGTCCTCGTCAACTAAAGCATACTCCTCCACTGCCCTGACTTCCTCTGGGGCCTCAGGGGAATGGGGCTCCTCAGGACAGCCTCCGGCAGAGTAGACAGAGGCAAAGAAGGCATTCAGTAACTCTGCCTTCTCTGTATCTTCTGTCACCAAGGCACCCACCTCATTCATCAGTGGGCCTACATTGCCTCTGGTGTTAGTTTTATCTGCCACGTATTTGAAAAAGCTCTTCCTGTTGTCCTTGACCCCTCTCGCCAGGTTCAATTCTAGGGAGGCCTTTGCTTTCCTAGTTGCCTCCCTACACCCTCGGACAACAGCCTTATATTCTTCCCAAGTGGCCAGCCCTGCCTTCCAAGATCTGTAAATTCTCCTCTTGCCCTTGAGCTTACCCAGCAGATCCCTGTTCAGCTACGCAGGTCTCCTGGCTCCCTTCCTTGACTTCCTACGTGTCGGGATGCTCTGATCTTGAGCACGGTAGAAGCAGTCCCTGAACGCTAACCAACTATCTTGGGCCCCTTTACCTTCAAACAGCCTTGCCCATGGGATTTTCTCGAGTAATTGCTTGAAAAATCCAAAGTTTGCCTTGGCAAAGTCCAGGGTTGCAATTCTGCTTGCTATTTTGTTTCTGCTACATGAGATCCTGAACTCCACAATTTCATGGTCAGTGCAGCCAAGGCAGCCCTCAACCTTTACTGCTTCAACCAGATCCTCCTTGTTAGCGAGGATGAGGTCCAGCAGTGCTCCTCTCCTAGTCGGCTCCTCCACCATTTGCATCAGAAAATTATCATCGATGCACTGGAGGGACCTCCTGGACTGTGGCTGGCTGGCTGAGTTGTCCTTCCAGCAAATATCAGGGAAGTTAAAATCCCCCACGACAGCCAGGGCGTGTGATTGTGAGACCGCTCTCAGCTGCCTGTAGAAGGCCTCATCAACTTCCTCACCCTGATCTGGTGGCCTGTAATAGACACCCACAACAGTATCTCTCCTGCCAGCCTGCCCCTTAATTCTAACCCATACACTCTCAACTTGCTCCTCATCCATGCCTGGATGGTGTTCAAGACATTGTAGTTGCTCTTTCACGTAAAGAGCGACTCCACCACCTCGCCTGGCTGGCCTGTCTTTCCTGAAAAGGACATAGCCACCCATGACCACATTCCAGTCATGTGAGCTGTCCCACCATGTCTCTGTAACTGCCACCAGATCATAATCTCCTGCCCGAACCCAGGTTTCTAGCTCCTCCTGCTTATTGCCCATGCTGCGTGCATTGGTGTATAAGCATTTCAGGGAGCAAGCTGAGCACACTGATCTCACCCTAGGGGGATGGAAGGCCACCCGGTCCTCATAATTTCTAGAGCACTGCCCTGCTGCAATCCCAGCTATAACCCCATCCCCCTTCATATCTAGTTTAAAGAACGCTCTATGAGTCCTGCCAGCTCGTGACCAAGGATCCTTTTTTCCCTTTGTGTCATTTGAACCCCAGCTTGTTTCAGTAGATCAGGTGCCCTGTAGATCTCCCCATGGTTAAAAAATCCAAAGCTAGACCGCTGGCACGACCCCTTTAGCCAAGTATTAATCTGCTGCACTTTGTCAAACCTTCCACTATTTTCCCTCATAATTGAAGGAATAGAGGCAAACACAACCAGTGCGCCTGATCCTTCTAGCATCCACCCCAGTGCCCTAAAGTCCCTTTTGATTGCTTCTGGCCGTCTCTCTACTGTCTCATCATTACCGATCTGCATAACCAAAAGCGGGTAATAGTCCATGGGTTTTCATCCACCAAGACCCCCAGGTCTTTTCTCTGCGGGACTGCGTTCAGTCCACTCATTGCATGTATTTGTGGTTCGGATTGCCCTGATCCAGATGGAGGACCTTGCACTTGGTCTTGTTGAATTTCATGAGGCTGGCACAGGCCCACCTCTCAAGCCTGTTAATGTCCCTCTGGAGGGCATCCCTTCCCTCCAACATGTCAACTGCACCACACAGCTCTGTGTTGTTGGCAAATTGGCTGAAGTGCACTTGATCCTGCTGCCCATGTCACCGACAAAAATGTTGAAGAGCACTGGTCCCAGTACCGATCCCTGCCAGTCATCGTGGTTCTCCATGTGGACATTGAGCCATTGATCACAGCTCTTTGAGAGCGGCCAGCTAGCCAATTCCTTAACCACTGGGTGGTCCATCTGTGAAATACATGCCTTTCCAATTTAGACAACAGGATGTCGTGCAGGACAGTGTTGACAGCTTTGCATAGGTCTGGGAAGATGATGTCAGTTGCTCTTCCCTTATCCAATATTATTTCCTAACATCCAATCTAAACGTTCCCTGGCACAACTTGAGGCTGTTTCCTCTTGCCCTGTAGCTTGTTACTTGGGAGAGGAGACCAATTCCACCTTGCTACAGCCTCCTTTCAGAGAGCTGTAGAGAGTGGTAAGGTCTCCCCTCAGCCTCCTTTTCTCCAGGCTAAACAACCCCAGTTCCCTCAGTTCTCTGCCTAAGGCTTGTGCTCGAGATGCTTCACCACCTCCATTGCCCTTCTCTGGACTCACTCCAGCACTTCAGTGTCTTTCTTGTCATGAGGGGCCCAAAACTGGACACAGCAGTCGAGGTGGGGCCTCACCAAAGCCGAGCACAGGGGCATGATCACCTCCCTCCTCCTGCTGGCAACAGCATTCCTGATACAGGCCAGGATGCCATTGGCCTTCTTGTCCCCCATGGCACACTGCTGGCTCCTGTTCATTCGGCTATTACCAACACCCCCAGGTCATTTTCTGCTGGGCAGCTTTCCCACTACTCCTCCCGAAGCCTGTAGTGCTGCCGGAGGTTGTTGTGACCCAAGAACAGGACCTGGCACTTGGCCTTGTTGAACATCATACAACTGGCCTCAGCCCATTGATCCAGCCTGGCCAGGTCTCTCTGTAGAGCCTGTCTGCCCTGAGGCAGATCAACACTCCTGCCTAGTTTGGTGTCATCTGCAAATTTACTGAGGGTGCATTTGATGTCAAACAGAACTGGCCCTAGTTGATGAATAAGTGAGCAATGTGTTAAATAAGGTTAGGACACTATAAATCTACTGGTTTTTGTATGTCTGGCTGTCTAACTTGTATCACAAGGGTACTCAGGGTTAAAGTGTGAGATGCCATAGAGGGAATAGGATTGACTGTAGAAACTCATAGTCAGAACGTGTCATTGATTAAGATGATCCCTACTGGTCAGTGTACTATTTAACAGTAGGATTCTCATCCCATGTTCATGCCCTGAATTTGTAACATGACCTACCTACTAAGTATTCAAATACTGCATAATAAAGAAGTGTAAGTTTGTTAGTTTGAGGTTGAAGAAATCTCATTTTTGTCAAGAAATGTTCAGTTCTGATCTTGCACTTGTGCTTTTATGCTGCTGAATTCACTCAGAGAAAAGACTCATGAAATTCCTAGACTGAAACTCACAAAAAATAGTCTGAGATATTAAATGTAGTTTCCCCTTGAAGTAACATCTCTGCTTCGTTACCCTGTTTTTGCTCTTAGCATTTTTGCATTATGACCTGCAAATCATTTAAGTCCTAGTGTAGGCTGAAGTACAAGTATGTTGTCTAAAACCATATACAGTTCCTCTGTGTTGAGTGAAACCTTACATCTTGAAATGAGTTTGCTTTCAGAGGGGCATGCTTGTATTTTAAACTAGTAAAAATGTGTCTCTTTTTGTTTCCAAGATTGACATTCAGATTAAAGATGCCATTGGCCGCTATCACCAATGTGCTACGATCCAGCTTGACTTCCAGCTGCCAGTCAGATTTAACCTCACCTTTGTCAGGTAAGCACGGAAGCTGGTGCTTTTAGTTGCTATACTGTCTGTTTCCTGCCACTCACGGGTGTAAGTTTACATCGGGAAAAGAACCCTACATTTAAAAACCCCACACCTTTCTTCACAGCCATGATGGTAATGATAAGACAAGACCAGTTATCATTCACCGGGCTATCCTGGGATCTGTGGAGAGAATGATTGCCATTCTGACTGAAAACTACGGAGGCAAATGGTAACGTTGAAAAGTAGATTTATTGTTCTAGTTTGAGCAAATGCTTTATGTAGAAGAGAAATTGGCCCTAAGCGTGCAAGAATCATGAGGGTTTGTTTAATCTGCTTGCTACGGAGGCGTGCCATAGATGTATCACAGGGCAATTCCTTCTGAGCCACGTGCCTTAGGTATTAAATAATTCTAGATGATTAGTAGCCTCTAGTGCCTCTACATGATGCTACTCATACAGGTGCAGCTAATGCTCGTCTGCCTAAGGTGTACATCACTCAACTTTGGTGCCTTGCAACAGACATTTAAGTAGGCTGTCTTATTTACCGGCTGATGGACATGACCCGTTTGATTATAAGAAGACTCAAATGTTTTCACATGATTAGTTAATATGATTTGTTTACTGTGAAATACAATTTGAATCTTTAGGTAAAAAAACCACTTCTGTCCACGCTGCAATTCCCATGGAGTCATTTTGGGGAGATAAATTGTAATGAGTGTAGGGCCGTTGCTATGTCTCAACCCAGTCTAATAAGCTGGGTTTACAGATTTCTTGTGTAGATTTTATTCCTATCTGTGAAGAAGATTTTTTTGTACCACAAAAAAATGTGGAAAACCATATAAACTTACTTTGTTTGTTTATTGAAGGCCACTCTGGCTGTCCCCACAGCAAGTAATGGTGGTACCAGTGGGACCAACATGTGATGAGTATGCTCAAAAGGTGACGTATTTTTTTTCCCAGTGTATTGTCTTTAGTTGAGATACTTGGTTATTAATGATTAATAGTATTTATCCCAGACAAATGTTCTAAGTCTTTGCAGATTACACTGAGGCTTTTATTTTTGGAAAACTTAGTTTTCCACCATCTTGATGCCTTTCACAATATCTAAATTCAAATCACTATTCAGCCCAAAACGCTAAGAGATTCACATCACTGCATAGTTATTTAGTGTGTATGTACTTGCATGGTAGCTGACCTGTTTTCATTTCTTGATTTGGGCTCCTCTCCAGCACCTGAGCCAATGATAGTGCCTTTGTTTTAGGGGTCAGATAAGCTTGACTGGCTTAAGTCTACAAGTCATAAATAGTTCCTTGTCATGAATGTCCTGCAGTGACAGTTTAAATACTTTTTCTTCTAGGTCAAGCAGCACTTCCATGACGCTGGATTAATGGCAGATGTTGATGTAGATCCGGGGTGCACGCTGAACAAGAAGATCAGAAATGCTCAGCTTGCACAGTATAACTTTATTCTGGGTAACGTAGAATGCTGCATTTGTTACTGGCTGGCTTTCTTGCATCGATTAGAGGATTTGGTCTTCCTTCTCTGAGCAAGGCAGAGAGTGATTGTCAGTGGTTTAGGTCACTTTGTTCGTAAGAGTCTCCATTGCAGAGAGCCTCTCCTGCCTGCATGATAGGCATTCATGGCTTGTCTGGCTTCAGTGAGATTAGGTCACCATGGCCCAAGGCATGACTGCTGCTTTAGAAAAAGGTCTTTGCTGTCTTTGAGTCAGCAGTGTGCAGACATACATAAAATCTCTTACCCTTCGTCAGTCAGATTGTTATTTTTCCACACTCCCCACCCCCGCTTCCCCCAGATAATTGATGCTCTTGTTTCAAGTGTAGCCAGAGAAGTACTGTGTTTTTGCTGCATTCAGCTGTGGTGCAGTTCTGAGCTGTACATGCATGTATAGGAGAGGACTCTTCCATGAAGGGGTGATGCAGGGACAATGACTGTGAAGTACATGATGTGAGCCAACGTGTTAGTCGTGTCATGTAAATGGAGGCTCTAGCGTTGGCCCTAAAACTATCTGAGATTCATTAGAATAGAAGCTGTCTTTGACAGAGAACTCTACTGTCAGAGTACCTGATAGAATCATGAATGAAATTCTTCAGTTCTCTAAAACTTGAAGTTTATGATAGAAGAAAAGACACAACTACATTTTACCTCCAAGAACACCAAAAATGATCAAGTCTATCAGGGAAAATTCTCACCTAATTTATGCTGAGGTGGTGTTTCGATGAGTTGTCCCATTGAACGCAGATTAGGTACCGGAGAAATAACAATCTCCTGTGGCTGCCTCCAAGTACATTATATAAAATTATTATTTGTGGTGAGTCATACATGTATTATGTTGGAATCTATGTCTTAGTGTTTAAGTATAACAGGTTTGGGATTTTCTGATAAACTGTCTCGCTGTCTCTGTAAAGAAAACAAATAGCTATGGGTTAGTTACGATCAAGTTGTCTTCTTTATCTTTGCCCATGGAGTACTAATGCCTAAGTTTTAAGGGAATGGGGGGAAAAAAGAGCTTACTAAATGTTCATTCCTTTGACTCTTGGTTGTTTCTAGTTGTTGGTGAGAAGGAAAAGGCAAGTGGAACGGTTAACATCCGTACCCGAGATAACAAAGTGCATGGTGAGCGTACAATTGCAGAAACTGCGAAGAGACTGCTGGAACTGAAATGCTCTCGCTCCAAACAAGCCGAAGAGGAATTTTAACACCATCTGCTCTACCCAGCATAGAAAAAGATTCTAGTTTTCCTAATTCAGTTAACCGCAGAGTTTTTGTGCTGAGGCAGATTTGAAATATTTGGACCTCTTGCTCATTTTAGCAGAGATTTTTCTTTATTTAGAAATGTCTCTTTTTCTAAAAATCAGTTTTTCACAAACGAAATAAAATTTCCTGGCCTCTGACAAATGACAGATGAAGCAGGATGAAATGACTTTCTGACTGAAGGGAAAAAGGAAGTGTTAATTGGGGATACACATAGCATTCTGACTACGCTGTTACGAATAAAATACATTTTGATAACAAATGCTTTTTGTGAAAGTTGAAAAAAAAGCAGCTTTTGGAGTGTCTTTCATAAGGAAAGTGATACCTTGCACTGACATCTGCTGGTCTTACACCAGTTGACTCTCAACAGTTCCCAGTCTCACGAACAGAGAAATGAATGGTCTCCCATTTCCTTAGTGCTTGGTGCCTCTGGGACTGTCTTGGCTCTCGCTGTGTCGCGCTTCTGACGTGAGGCCATCTGCCACAGGGCACGAGCTGCAAAACCAGTCCAGCTCTAGGCCTCCCCAGCGGCAGTTCTTGAAACCTGTTGGCTCTACAGGTAGGGTTGCTGTAGCTGCAGAAGGGGGATAAGGCTTTCTGGAAGAGGCAGGATGTAGTAGGGCTGAAGAAGCAGCTAAGAAAACCAGGATTCCTGGGGACAGAGTGTTTCTATTCTTGTCCCTGAGCTGTACTTTCAGTAAAGCAGAAATAAGAATGTACTGAACTAAAAAGGATAATGATTAGTTCTTGAAGACAAATGGTGTTTTTCAATTTAATAGGTACAGTCCTCCCCAGTGGAACATTTCCTTCCCAAGCCTGTAGGCCAGGGCATCACATACTCGATGAGCAGCCTCTCCTGTCTCAGGTTTTGGTTTGGTGTTTGTTTTTCTTTTGTGCACATCTGCCTGGCAAGAGGCAAATGTCACTGACAAAATATAAAATCATCTTTGAAAGTTTTTTGATTTTGGTTGGTTGGGGTTTTTTTAAACTGACCTGAGCAAAGGTGGTTGATAACTGTTCCTTTAAAATGAAAGCCATTGCTACAGCCTCACCAAACATCAGAGAAATCTGAGGGCAGGTTTGAACTATCCCATGTTTTGAAAACTTGCAAGTCTCATAATTTCCTTTATTATTGGGGCAGAGGCATTTCATCTAGCCTTTCTCACTTGTGTGCCTCAGATGGTAACATTATATCAGCAGTTGAACCCATCCCGAGTTCAGTCTTGCCCCACCACAAGGGCAGCAACTTGTAGCAAAATCTGTTTCCTCCTTTAGCTTATTTAGACTGAAGTCCCGTTTGACTGTTGCAGGGAAAAGGCAAAACCTGACTTTCCACTGCCTTGTGGATTTGAAAATCCTCTCGGTGAGGGTTGTGGGTTATTATTTTCTGTACTTCGGACCCACTTTGCTGTGAAGTGGCTGTTGCTTGTGCAAAACAGCAGAATTGGATGTCCCTGAGGCAGAACTCCATCGAATGCTGAAGTGAAACCAGAGTGGATACTGGTCCCTGGGTGACCCTGAGGAAAAGGAGCCACTCGTTCTGTTTCTCCCGAAGAGTTGTGCCTCAAACCAGCTTTCCACTAGGTTGGTGCATGTGCTGGTTTTCACAGAGCGCTCCACTTCTGCAGCGATCCCTAGGCACACTAGTATTAAACTGCTGTGGTCACCAAATTAGACACTGGTTCTATAACATGCCGGGCACTGCTGTGTGTGGCTCAGTAGGTGTCAGCCTTGCACAGCTTATCCTGCAGAAACCTCATTTAGTTAGATCAGACTTTTAAATACCCATGTAACAATTTATATGTACGTATTTGAGTATGTTACTAGAAACAATACCTAAGGGTACAATCCAATAAAATACTTCCTTCCGGCAGGGTGTGGACAGAACCGAGGTGTCTACACCCAAATTGTAATTGATGCCCTGCCGTGCTCCAGTGCCATCTAACCTCGTGCTCTCTGCTGTTGAAAGTTTTCTCTGGCTACCAAGAGCCATGGGTGTGCACAGAAGCAGAACTGACCTGGCCTGAGCAGCGCATCCTCTCTCACTTCAACCACAAGTCATCCAAAAAGGGCTGTTCACCACGGGCTCCTCCATGCCATGGGCGTTTCCTGTGGAGCAGCTGATAAGGTAGAGCTCCAGCTCCGCTTTACCTCACAGCGAGTTCTGTTGCTCGTACCTTAAAGCAGATTTCAAAGCAAAGCACTGAAGGAGGCACACAGAATCGCAGGGAAGGAAGATCTCGTAAACTGATAGATCATCCACAGGTACACAAATAAGGCCTGGCAGGAATCACTGCGTCAGCCATCAGTTTCTGTGAAACTCCTGAGTTTTGCAAACTTCCCTGGAAATAGTTTTGCTCGGTCCAGAGTCACCCAGACACTGCCACGACCAAGCTTAATTCCACCAGGACTCTCCCTGTCACATCTTGGGATGAAATTCCCACAGCAGCTGATACTGCTTCCTCAGCTACACCACTGGAACAATATGATGCAGTTCCAATGTTTGGATTTAGTCATGTTATGGCAACTCCTCTAAAAACCGTGAAGCATCACCTCTAGGGACAACCCAGCCGTAAGATAAACCAGCAATTGCTGTAGGCACCTTCACACTGCCAGTCTTGCCCTCACTACAATTTTTTTTTTCCATTGCATCCAAACCTAGTCCATGCCTGCTCCCTCAGAAAAGCAAACACAGCAAGACCTCTGGTAAAAAGAAAGCTAGTTTACCAAGTCTGACTTCCTCCATGTCAGAGTAGGACAAATTTAAGGGGTCTTTGAAAACAAATTTCAGGCCTTCGGCTCATGTCCTGTGTAGTTCGTGATTGCCTTAACTTTCTCCACCATTTCTTAGTTGCACAGCAAAGATCTAAGTAACTGGCCCTCAGCCACTACGAAAATTAAGTATTGCCAGACGCTATGCTTATTTAAAAGAAGACAGCACGTACTGTGAGCTGCTTAAAGAGGATTTCTAAGACAACTGAGCCTTTCTGCACATTAGTGTTTTGCACCTGTCATGGGCAGGAATATTCCTTCACAGCTGTCTGATTGCAGTTGATACCTTGTTAGCCACTGTGATTGAGTATGCTCATACAGAATGAGTACTTTCAGACTTGTATCAAAGTTAAGTTTTTTCAATTAGGAGAGCCTGTGAAGCAAAGGAGACATTAACATCTTCCGATAAATTACTACAAAGCACATGTGCTCAGATGAGCTGGGGCAGACAGGGACATTTTGTAGTGTTCTCAGACTTTAGAGATGAATCATCTGGGCTATGCATTTAGTTTCAATCCTTAAGATATCTGTATTCCTCTCAAAATTATGGCCTTCGACTGGATGACAAGGCCCTTCCACAAACAGGAAAATGCTCTTAGATGCACAGAGGGCAGCTATGAAAACTGAAAAAACTCACCAACTAAACCCGAATTGTTCAGCATCCAGAAAAAAAATAATTCTGCTATTTAAACATGACAGAGCTTCCACAAGACAACTGTGTGTATCTAACTGCATTAAAAGATAAGATAGTAGGGACCACTAGAATGGAGGTACAACAGCTGAATGCATCATACGACAGCCTTGTCTTCCCCAGTCTTTGGAATTGCCTCTCTGGGATCCCCAGAGAGAAAGAACCAAGGACAAGAGGGTTGGCAGAGGGGAGCAGAGATTGGGCAAGAAAGCATCGAACAAAGACAGGCAGAGCTCTCCTTTGCTGACATTCAGATGCAATGTACAGTTAAGCTCCTTGGCGGTTGAAGCATCCCACCCTGTGATGGGTTTATCTCACTAGGTTAGCAGGGAATATGTTCACTGCATGTCAGTTTGGGGCTGACACTTAAAGCACCTTCTGCTATCCGTCACAGGAAGAAGCAGGTTTATAAACCAGACAATTACTGATTTACTACATTCCTGAAACATGACTCTTCCTTTTGGGAATACTCAGAACTAATCTTTGTACATTGAGTGTATGGCAACATCAGCACACGTTAACTTGATACTCTGCAAGAGCTCTCATTCACAATGGCATTAATCTAATCACATTTAATATGTGATTTCTCAGTTGCACACATCAGGGACAAACTGTAACCTGTCTACAGCTCATGAGTAAAAGAAGAAAAGTTTCTCTTCACTTTTATTTAATGCAATAAAGGCTCATACAGACATGAAATCTCAACCCTTGCATATCAGCAAGGACATCAGGCTGTATAGAGGAATAGTTTTGAATGAACTGGGCTTAGCTACAAATACAGAAAGACACCTTTTATTGGAGCAGCCACTGAAATGTTAAAATGGAATGAATTACTAAGCACACCTTTCCAAAAAGCCATTGCCAGCTGAGAGTTAACAGTCATGCAATGATATTAATCCATAAATATTCCACTTAAACGAGGGAAATCAAATCACACATAGGTATTCTGAGTCCTCTTCCACACATCAAGAGAGATGGTGTCAGCAGAGGGATCAGGTGGAGTCCAAATGCCTTCAGGTCATACTAACAGGACAAAGGGATAAAATAGAGGCTTTCTTCAGGAGTAGGATTTCTTTTTTCAGGATTTGTAAACCACCCTTAAGTCTCTGAGCACATCATTCCTGGACAGATTGTACATTTACTTTACTACTAAGGTTCCTCTTTCTCACGTTGAAAGGCAGCTATACCTACAATTATCAGCATCGTGAGGCTGAGTTATTCCTACCTTTTATTGTCAGAGATTTCTTCTGAGATTGTTCACAGGTGGAAATAAAAGTAATTTCAGACTCTGCATTTTACTTCCGGTGACAAATTTTTGTTTGTTTGTGGGGTTTTTTTTGAGGTTTTTTTTCAGTGTAAGACTTTTTTCACAGAATAAGACCTTCAAGAATTGACTAGAAATCACCACCAAATAACAAACCTCAATTTCATCATATGACACATGAATTTCTATCATTCTGGATTTGCAAATGGTAAAATTTGACTTAAGAAGGAACAAAGAGCACATTATTAAAAAAAAAAAAAAAAGCAGACTTCTTTCTTTCAGGGCTCAGCTCCCTCAAACTATAGCTTGATAATCCCTTCAGATTTTATCTACAGCCTATCTGAGGAATCCAGCATTTAGCCTGGCTGGTTTGGAAAGGACAACAACCAATTGATCTGGAAAGCTAACAAAAAGAGCTGTTTTAAAAAAATCAGATCTTGAGACTGAATTCAGAAAAGATGCCAGAATCTAGGTGGGAACCCAAGTGAAAACTAGAGCCCAGTCTCAGTCTGTAACCGATTCTGCATCCAGCTGCTGCCTGGCCCTCAAGTACCTAAACCGCAGAAGCAATACCTTACTCATCTTAACTCACAACTGGCCATGCATTGAGTCCCTGTGCCATCCCTTATTTGATTTCTTCCCCTGCCTGAGGGATTCAAACTCAAATCCCCAAAATCCAAATAAGAGCACTTTGTGAGTTTGGGATATCCCTTATATAGAAAAATACACTAGAAAAGGGAAGAGATTAAAGAAATACAGAAACCAAGGCCTGTCTATGCTGTCTAGTAGATCTGGAAATCTTATTAGGGTTTTCGAACACTTTTTTACTCCACAGAGAGCCAGGTGCAATGATGTGATGTATGGCTTTGTGTTCTCAACAGAAGAACATTTTACAAAGCAGTACTTTGTTTACAGAAAATCTATCATCTTCCAACTCACAAACTCATCAGAACAAGTATAATAAACCACTAATAAAGTAATTTCAATAATCCCTGCATATGGAAGATAGTGCATGGAGATTATTGCAAGCTGTCACTCTTTGTCTAGTAGTGTTTCCAAGTGAACAGAGGAAAGTAGCAGTGATAGTTTGTGACATCAGTCTGCACATGAATCAAGATACACCAAACAATGCAATTTTCTTTCCATGTCACTAAAGAAATGCAAGTATTGCATTGCTTAGAAACCTGTCTTGCACTACCCGTTAAAACTTATGATGGAGAAAGGTATCAGTATGTACCTGATATGAAGCATTAGTCTCATCACAGTAAATGAAGAACGTGCTGAAGGTCAAAACACTGACACCAGTCTTATCCCACCCTGCTGAAACCAGGTTAAAGCACTGCCACTGCTGGAAAACTGCAAGAAAGTGCACTTCAGCTTTGTTTTCCTGAACAGCAAACAGGAGGGAATCATGCAGTATCTAAATCATGGCTTGAGCTGAGATCATGAGGCGAGAAAAAGAAAAACCTGCAGGAACGATGTGAGTGAAGGACAGGGAAGAGAGGAGACAGCAGGGCAGAGCAAACAAGGGAATGCCTTTAGACTCAGACCTGCAATGGGGAAGGAGAGCTGTTTACTGTCATGTGCCATTTAGCTGTCAGCTCTAGGCAAGTGCTCCATGCACAACGCGAGTCCCAGCTCTCAAAAGCCATCTATTTGTGTGGTTTGCTTTCCTCTTTGCTTTCACTTTCACAAGTGAGCTTTATGAAACCCTTGCAGCAATTACACCTGAGAAGACCAAAGCCTGTGTGAGAATGATTCAAGAAGGCTTTTCTAATACCCATCTCAGGGTCTACTGAGCGGCTTCGGCCGCAGTTTTCCCTTTCAGCCTTCACCTGGAGTCCTAGGCTAATGGAGAACCTCCTCACTTCTACTACCAAATTAAATATGTCACGAATTGTTGCTTGGCTGCAAGGCCTCTCTCCTCCTTCCACCAGCTGAAGATGCTGTGGCCATGCTGCCTTCCGAGAGCAGTGTCCTCCAGCTGCCTCCCCCAGCCATGCCCAGCTGCGTTCTGAGCAGAGGGCTCACACTGGGCTGGGCCAGAGAATCTGCTGACCTGCAGACACAGTAGGGAGTTGTGGACCAGGGCCTCAGCTGACGTTCTGAGCATGGTTTGATTGCTCTACATCCACACCCAATCAATCACGCTTGGTCAGATGAGTATTTCTGGGCTTGCTGTTTTCGCGGGTGCTAGGAGAGCACAGGTGCCTGTGTCAGGGCTTGTGGTGTGTTGGGTATTTGATGCCCCCACTCTCCTAGCACAGAAGCCATCTTTGATGACAAACAAAAGGGTGATTTGAAATTCAGTTGCATGTGTCAAGCCAAAACAGAAATCTCTGTTCTTGTATGGGCCAAGAGCTGCCAAGCTGGTTCTCTCTACAACTCCTCTCTCTTTCCCTGAAGCAGGCGAGCAGCCCATTCATTCTCAGCTTCAAACCCATGGGAGAATAGCATTTGCTTAAGAATAGTAATTTATATTGCCCTTGTTTAGGCAGCCTCTTTTTTAACATGATAACATGAGCTTAAATGGATTATCTGTGTCACAGTAGGAGACAACATAATTAACAACAGCAATGGAGCAATACAAAGAGATTTTCTACAAGTCTTAGTTCACTGATGGCTAACCTGTGCAAGCTGGGCTTTTGTGCCAGTTGAAGGAATAAATGTTTAGCTCAAAATAATACCAGAAATCAACTAGAAGTTTTAACTTATTCTTAGCTCTGACCCTTCATTGCAGGATCATTCTTCTTAAAAACTGCCCTGGTGATGTGGCTGTAAATCATATAATATGATTAATCTAATAGTATTAATGCAGTGCCAAGGGACCTCAAACAAGATCAAAACCTCATTGTTCAAAGCTGTACACAGGCAGCCTCTGCTCTGAGGAGCCGGCGATTTAATTACAGGGGGCACCAGGAGTGCAGAGCACTGCGCTCAGTTACGTGATGTCGTTCTGCCAACCCCTGGAAGAATTGGACCTTCAGGCTTGGAAACCAGGGCTCCGCTCCCCACACGGCCCTGTCTTTTCTGTTTGCTTTGCCAAGCAGCATTTTTTTTTATTAGAGTGCATTTGTTAGAAGGAAGAGCAGTCATGCCTGTGTTTGTACACGTACATACGCAGAGTTTGTCTGCACCACTGAAAACAGGCACGGCACAAGGGGGATTGATGTTTCTTGCGCCTCTGATTCGCAGCAGCTGCCAATACTCATTGATCTAGTCTTTCACATCAGAACAAGAAGTGAACCACACCATCAGCCACAAAAGAGAAAAGAGACACTGTCAAAATGATTTTTTTTTTATTTTGAAAAGGATGGAGCTTCTCAGCTGTTCAAACTGCAGCCATAAACAACTCTGCTCTGAATCACTGCAGCCATTCTCTGTGCTGTAGCATTTAGCTTGAGGATCGAGACAGGGCCACCTTCAGTGGGACTACCTTCACTTCAGATCCTTAATGCTTTTTTTTCCCCTGGCTTTTAAGCGTTGGTTTGGCCCAGAAGCTGCCCAGAATTTGTAGATATTCACAGTACACCTCTGAGGCCCAATGCCGAGAAGTTCTGGGGCCCTGCAGAGGGGTAGCATTAGCCCTGCTAATGCTGGCAGCAGAAGCAAGCCTTTGCCTCTTCTGGACACTTGCTGACCAGGCTTTTGTCACCCAGACCCGTCTATGTCACCCACTGCATACGCCTCATCACGACCTGCACCTCAGGACTGTGCTGGCTCTACCTCACGGTCTGTAGGAAAGAGCAATCTTACAAGGGCCATGCTGCCCAGGTGGCAAGCAGTCCCAGGAGCCCAGAGAGGTGCTGATTCAAAAGATGCAAAAGGAAAAAAATCAATCAGTCAAGTCCTTTTCTGGTATATTTTGGCTTATGGTATTTCAGACCCATTACTGATTCAGTGCTCAAAAATATTGCCAGTGCCTTTAAACAATTATCTACAAAAGTTTTCAGTTCTTCAGAAGACAACAGTTTTCATAAACCATGATGGATAATGAAGTCTAGAAACACAGAATCACAGAATCACACAATGTTTGAGGTTGGAAGGGACCTCAAAAGATCATCAAGTCCAGCCCCCCTGCCAGAGCAGGATCACCTGCAGTAGATCACACAGAAATGTGACCAGGTGGGTTTTGAAAGTCTCCAGAGAAGGAGACTCCACAACCTCCCTGGGCAGCCTGTGCCAGGGCTCTGTCACCCTCACTGTGAAAAAGCTTCTTCTAATATTTTTGTGGAACCTCCTGTGTTCCAGCTTGAACCTATTGCCCCTTGTCCTGTCACTGGATGTTGCTGAAAAGAGCCTGGCTCCGTCCTCGTGACACTCCCCCTTGACGTATTTATAAACATTTATGAGGTCACCCCTCAGCCTCCTCTTCTCCAAGCTAAAGAGACCCAGCTCCTTCAGCCTTTCCTCATAACGGAGAAGTTCCACTCCCTCCATCATCTCTGTGGCTCTGTGCTGGACTCTCTCAAGCAGTTCCCTGCCCCTCTTGAGCTGAGGGCCCAGATATTCCAGATGAAGCCTCACCAGGGCAGAGTAAAGGGGAAAAAACAGACCAAAAAAACCCAAACCTAACTTCCTATTTATTTCTGCCCCACAGTTCATCAGCAGGGCCTTCAGACCTGGTACACCCACCAGGCCAGCAGTTTTCATGGCACATCATGATCGAAATGAATTTTAGAGTGAGATGAATGTGTGCTGAGGCTCTGCAGCCCCATCTGGGGTTATTACTGTAGATAACCCTGTGCAGTGTTTAGGCATCAGCTTTGGTGGCTGGACGATCTGCCTGACATACTCACAAAGGCTTTATCCCTCTCCCCAGTAATTTATCAGTGACTCTTCCTTTTTTCTGCTCTGTTCTGTAAGAGCAACATCAGAAGTTGGATGAGCAATGGACATGTTGCTACACAGCTCTGGAGTGTGCAGGAAGATCAATATTATCTACCTGAAAAGGAAAAAGCATCAAAAGCCTGTTAACTAGCAGTTTGCTTTTTCCCTCCCTCAAATGGTCTTCAGTCTTCATGGTGGAGGTGGAGGTATTTTTCTCTCTGTAATTCTTTATTATTGTTGGATTTCTGCAGCATCATAAAAAAAAGGCATTTATACTTGATAAGAACCATTGCTGCCCAAGAAACAGGAAGAGCTGGTGGAGGGGAGGTGCTGGGCAGGAAGAGCAGCATCACAACCCTTGACAAGGATTGCCTGCTGTAATAGCAGCACATGAGAATTTCATAAAAATAAACTTCATTTACGAACTGCAGCCCAATAGGTTTCATCCTCATATTCAACTCAGTGCAAGCAGGCAGGTTTTCTCCATCTCAGCTCCAAACAACATTTGGCTGTTAGTAACTGTTTTGTAAATGTGAAGCAAGAAGACTGAGGACTGACCCTCTTCAAGAAAGACGAGACATTATATTTGTTTCAGTTACCTACACTCTGTAATGGGCTGAGCCTGCTGAACATGCTTCTAGTCCGAATTTGCTTTTGGCAGCCTTTTTGCTTGGGGTTGCAACTGTGCGCACTGTCAGCTGAGAGATTTTTGTGAGTACATCTTTGATTGCCCCAGGCAAAGTCTGTGAGGCTACCATCAGCCAAGCAAATCAGTGTTTTGAATCCACCTACACAAATAACTACCTGCTGTCTATCTCAACTTTAGTACAGCTTTTGCTGCTGTCTTCTGTAACATCCTTACCGACAAGCTGATGAAGTATGCACTTCTTGGTAAGCCGTGCGAAGTAGACTGGGAAGTGGCTGAACCGTCAGGCTAGAAGGGTTGTAATCAGCAGCACGAATTCCAGCTGGAAGGGCAGTGACTGGTGGTGCACCCTGAGGCACCAGGACTGTTTAACATCTTCATTAATGACCTAGATGAGATGACAGAATGCACCCTCAGCAGATTTGCACTGGGAGGAGTGGCTGGTACACCAGAGGGTTGTGCCACCATTCAGAGGGTTCTCAAGGAGCTGGAGAAAGGGGCTGACAGGAACCCTGCACCTGGGTGTGGATGACTCCCAGCACTAGTAAAGACTGAGGGCTGATCAGCTGGAAAGCAGCTTTGCAGAGAAGAGCTGGGGATCCTGGTGGACAAGGAGAACATGAGCCAGCAGCATGCCCTTGCACCAAAGGCCAACAGTATCCTGAGCCGTGTTAGGAAAAGCATTGCTAGCAGATGAGGGGAGGTCATCCTTCCCCTTTGCTTAGCCTGGTGAGACACATCTGGAGTGCTGTGTCGAGTGCTGGGCTGCCCAGCAGAAGAGACATGGACATACTGGAGGCAGCTCCATGTGAGGTCACAAAAATGGTGAAGGAAGTCGAATCACACACATTGCTTCAGATGTGATGGAAACAGAATCAGCAGCAGGTGGCCAGAAGAGTAAAGCTGGAGGCTGGAAAGGATGTTCTAAAAAGATGTGCATACAGATGTTTGTCAGAAAAAACCTGCACTCTTACCATAACAGTTTTCATATTAGGAATTTACGGTCAATCAAATCTCATCCACAGGATAGTTAGCTGAACACTTGAAGCTTCATTAAAAATTACCCGAAGTTTTGCAAAGCTCTTTTTGATTGAATTTCAAGAAATGGATTGAATTTCAAGAAAATGTATGTTGTAAAGCAGTTAAGGGTTTGTTTCTTACGTAAAAAATGGTGAAAGGGCAAGCTTCTACTGATGAAAATCCTACAAATATCTGTCCAGTTTTATTCAGCTGCCTCTTCAAAGTTGCATGACTAAGTATTTGAGGTAGAAGTCATGTTCAGTGCATCTTTTTAGGACCCCCTTCATACCTCAGAGAAAGCAATTTCGTACGAATCATGATTAGAGTTGCATATGTTAATAAATAACATCCAGTGTCATATAACATATAGCATATGAAGGCTATTTAACAGTGAACAACGATAACGAATGATAGCACAGCTCATCGGTTACCATGCAGTGTTCCTCCAATCTTTATGGGGGGAAATGTAGGCACAGAAAGGAAATTAGACAGGACATCTGAGTTAACACCATAATTTCAGAAACGTGTTATTTCTCAGTAGTTGCTAGGGCCACACACAGGGTCAAACAAACAGACACAGGTCAAGGTTTTGCTTGCTTGTCAGCTTTGCGCCAAGAACTAAAACTTCACCTTCACTTTGAAGGGAAGATGTTAGCTATGTAACTATTTTTTTTCCATGAGGAAAAAAAAATCACTTTGTCTAATAAGATGTCATACGTCCATTTTTAAAGGGAATTTTCTGACCTTCCCACAGCTGAACAAACTATCTTCAGTCAAGGCTCTTTTTATCCATTAAAAAACTGACCAGTTCCAATCTAAACTGTCTAGAGATTTGGAGTCCAGCTGTTATTTTATAAGCTAGATACCATTGACATTTGAAATGTTATTTGATATTATTTCGTAGAGAATGTGGCATTTTCAGTCATAAAATTGGGAAACAGAGAGTGAGCTCAGATCATTGAAGATAAGCACTCCCAAAGCTGTCAGTTCAGAGGCAAATAATTCCTTACTCACAAGCTCATACAGTGGTGGCACAAGGGGAAAGTAACAAGTCCTTCACTGACACAATGGAGTTCCTTTTTTTTATAAAAAATGCACACATTTTGACTTCATTTTATCAGTAACCAACAACTACCACTGCTTTGGAGTTCTCTGTGTTTTGCCTGAGCACAAGTCTATGGCCGTGTGTTTGGGATCCATCTAGAGGGATCACAGCTCAGCACTACACAGGCAAGCAGGTCCAAAAAACACCTGGATTTGCAACAGGGTCACTGTCACCTGCCTCCTCTCGCAGATTTCCAGCACTCCAAGTTGATATCTGTGAAAAATTTCAGTTTGTCCCATGCAGTATTTTGATTGTATAAATTACCACTATGTTAAACACAAGCACATTCAGAATTCATCATTAAATTAACATGCGAGTGAAGCATCAACCAAACACTTTCATTCCTGTAGAGAGATATTTCTGCCACTAAATATCTTTATGCGTGACCTGGAAGAAAACAGAAAATTAGTGCTGAGAAAAATTGCAGATGACGTGACAATTGGCGAGAGAGTAAATGAGGGAGTCTGGTTAGATAGAGTGAACTGGGTCACTTGCTAAAGTCAGTGAAATTTAAAGATCTGCTGTCATAAAGGAAGGAAAAACAAAGCAGAGATGAGAGGTCACATATGAGGGGGATGTATGCTGGAGTTCATGACATTGGAAAATAGCAGCATGGTAATGGCAAACTACGACTGAGTTTATGCTTATAACTTAATGCTAGAGCCCTAATAAGTAAAATTTGACCCTGAAAAAGTAATAGAATACCAATGCTATGTACAGTGACAAGACCAGATATGGAATACTGCTGCAAATCTAAGTGTCAGGACATCAAAGTTAAATTTTTAAGGGTTCAAAAACAGAATGGAAAAAAAGTCCAGAAAATATACATTGGAATAACTGAAGAAACTCGGTGTATTTATTTCATTCAAGGGAAGAGCAAGAGGTGATTTGACTGAAGTTTGCAAGCACCTCTCTGTGGCACAGATTTCTAATGGAGGCTGCACATATTTCTGGCACTGAAAGAGCACAGTGCTGGTTTGGAAGCAGAGGGTACAAGAATTGCAGCTAGCAAAAGGCAAAAAGCTTGAAAATGTGTAGTAATCAAATGTGAGTTAATTGAGAGCTTTGGTCATCCTAGAAGCCCAGCTCATGAGCAAACAAGGTGCCTTGATTTTGCTGGGACACAGCCTCCACATAGCTCCAACTAAGAACATGGTTTTCCTTTGACTAGAACAAGTACTGTTAAGGACGTGACAGTCCTCTTACTAGCGACCTTAATTCACTAATCTAGGGCTACATATTTACAGTCTTTCAACAAATGTTACAGTAACCAATAAATAAAGATGATGGAAGAGCAAAAAGAAAACCATTACTGTAACCTACAGTGGATTTTGTGCTCCACATTTAGCATATTTTCATCTCAGCAGGTAACTCCCATTCAAAAGGGAGAGGTGGCACAGGCTACTGCAGAGGATATGCGAAGTTCTTTCTTCAGAGACTTATTTTACTGTTTGCCCTATAAAAGGTCTTTGGGCTCAAGCACATGACAGCCTTGTGTGTGCAGAAACAATGAGAGTCAGTCAGACATATCCTATAAATCCGTTTGGGGACTTTTGGTAATTGCTTAATGGGACTATTCAGCATCAGACTGCCTGGGCTGTCAGCTAGGAAACCACATCAGGTGAAACCAGCAACTTTCAGCTTTGTGGTCAGAAGATTTCCTGTCTAAAACCAGCACAATGTGTCTGGGCACCAGAAAATAAATAGCTTTTCTGAGTAACTTTCTTCTTCAGCTACCTGATTATTTACTGATTATTTATTTAAAAACATAGTGTCATCTGGGGTCCACATGAAACTGAGATGTTTCCCTCCACGCTGCAGAGACGACTGCTCCTTGCTCTCAGCTGTCAGCCTTAAATATCACATTATACTGTCTGTGCTGCCAAAATTGTAGTGGAAAACTCTGACAAGAGGAAGGGCTGGAAAGGGATCATTCTGGTATCCTGATGGCACTTACACCAGGTTGCAGTTAGATTACCTGATCCAAATGTGAACCCCAAGCAAGTGGCAGCTGATGGATGACCCACACAATACAGCTTCTGTCCTGTGAGCACCCACCTACACTCCCTAACAGAAACATTTCATTTCAGAAATATTGGAATGATCAGCTTTGACATGATTCACAATTTCTCATGGAACCTAACTTAATGTGCAAAAGGCTCCTAACACTCCAATACTCCACTCTTCAGCAACTAAACTTTCTAGCATAGTTTGTTCCCATTGCTGCTTAACAAAAACTTCACAGACAAATCCATTCCGCACCTAAGGATGAGTGGCTGCAGCAGATGGAAAATTTCAAGTCCAGTCTTGATGAACTTTCTGCAGTTTCAGATCCAATAAGGGTCATGGCCCTGGCAGTCAGCAGCCAGAAGAATGCTCCCTAGACAAAGCTTCCTTGTATTAGCGAACACTTTCTGCCTCCTCCTATGCTTCTAACAACAAGAGTCAGTGAACCCAGAGACATGGGTTTCTCTAAGGATTTGCTGAGCTTGGTAGAGAATATTTTTGTGTTCTCCTTCTCACCAGTTTTTTGGATACCAAGAGTCCGAAAAGGGTTGAAAGACACATATTCCATTCAGAAGGTGAATGGAGGTTAAGCAGACTGAAGCTGAGCTTAAGTGTTGAATAAGCAAAGAAGCAGCAGATCAAAAACCTCAGCATCCTTGCACACATTTTAGGCCAGTGCTGCCTGCTCCCAGCAGGGTCCCTGTATAAAGGAGGGAACCTTGGTCAATCAGACCATGTGTCCCTTGTGGGAGGGGAGCAGGAGCCAGCAGGAAGCTTCAGACAAAATCAAGTTAGCTGTGTAGCATTACTACAGTAATTACCAAGACTCATTTCTATTCCTGTTAACTCCAGCATGGTCTGGCAGTTGCAACATCCACTCCTTGACTAAACACACGCTTGGAAGACAGGAAGGAACAGAAATGAATGATGAGGCAGCCACAAGGAACTCAGCTTCCAGGTCACATGCAGGGAGCACTTGCTAAAAAGGGGGATGTCTGCTGTAAGCAAACTCCTGCTTTGTGCTGGAGCCTGAGGATGATCATAGCCTCCCCTCAGCTCAGATGCAGTACACCACCAAATTGTGAGGTGTGGTGGACTCACGTGAGGGAAGGAATGCCATCCAAAGAGACCTTGACAGGCTTGAGAAATGGGCCAGGGCAAACTGCATGAGCTTCAACAAGTCAAGGTCCTGCACCTGGGTCGGGCCAATCCCAGGCACAAATACAAACTGGGCACAGAGTGGGCTGAGAGTAGCCCTGAAGAGAAGGACTTGGGGGTGTTGATAGACAATGCGCTCATGCAGCACAGAAGGCCAACCGTGCCCTGGGATGCATTACGAGGAGTGTGGCCACCAGATCAGGAAAGGTGATTCTCCCCCTTTAATTTGCTCTGGTGAGACCCTACCCGAATACTGCATCCAGTTCTGGTGTACCCACTGTAAGAGTGATATGGAATGAGTTCAGAGGAGGCCACAAAGATGATCCAGGGTCCGGAGCACCTCTGCTACGAGGACAGGCTGAAGGAACTGGGATTGTTCAGCCTTGAAAAGAAAAGACTCCAGGAGGACCTTATAACTGCCTTTCAATACCCAAAGAGAACGTACAGGAAGGCTGGGGAGGGACTTTTCTTCAAGAGTGTCCACCAATAAGACAAGGGGAAATGGATTTAAGTTACACGAGAATAGATTTAGATTGAATCTTAGGAAAAAAATTCTTCAGTACAAGTGCAGCAAGACTGGAATAAATCGTACAGAGAAGTTGTGGATGCCCCCTCCCTTGAGGTGTTCAAGGCTATTTCACACGGCTATGAAGCCAAGACCAGCTGGGCTCAATATCCCATCAGACCGGCAGGAGCACTAAAGTCTGTCACTTTTCATCTAGATCCACAGCTGCTGGGTGCTGGCTCTGGCACAACCTGCTTTTAACAGGGGGCAGAATCTCACTGGTCTTTCAGTTCAGTTCAGTTCAGTTCAGTGTCAGGTTAGACAGGGCTCTGAGCAACTTGATCTAGTTGACAATGCCCCTGCTCACTGTAGGGAGGTTGGACTACAGGACCTTTAAAAGTTCCTTCCATCCCAAAACATTATATGGTCCTATGATTGTGTGATTTGTTAGTTATTCCAGTAACTTGCTTTGACTACAAGGGCCAGGGCTATGTCCCATGAAGGCTAGGACTAATGACGGGCATAGAAAAAGAATCTGCAGTTTTCCTCTGGAGAAAAATGCCATTCTATTAACTTCTAGATAGTAGGCGTTGCAGCAAAAGACAGTAATTTTATAAGCCATCACTGTTTGTTATGAGTCTGATCCAGGCTCCTATATATTTTAACTTGATAATATATTTTTACTTCGAGAGCCAAACAACCAAATAATACACTTCCAAGTGAACACAGCAGATAAGAGGCAATTTAATCTCAAGCTTCATTAGTTCAGCTATTGTATGAAACAGATAACAGATGCAGGAGAACAGATAGAAAACAGAGTCTCTCTGTGCCTGCCATCTGTGTAAACAAGCATGTAGGGAGCTTGAAAATTCACTCTGCTCCCATTCATGGAGAGTCTTCATGGGTTTGTAACAAAGCATTCCCTCTCTGCTCGTTCGTTAATCAGTTGCACTCACACTGGAAGTTTCCTTATGCCCGTTTCCCATGAATGCCACTTCTGCCATCAGCATGCCAGTGTTCCCAGCAGGGAACTCTCCTTAATATCAGCTCTATAGCAAACCAGCAGTGCCCTTTGCCCAGGTAGTCCAGCAAACAGGATCACAGATACGAAATTACGAGACAGCAGTGCTGGGCGCCTGCTCACATCCCAAGGATTACTTACTGCTGCAGTAAAGTCACATGATGCCTTGAAACGCTCGCACATACAGCGACCTTCACCTGCCTGAGACTCCCCTTCCCATTTGCAAGGAACTGGCCTGACCCCACATGCAACCTTTTCTTGCTTACAGCTTCCCCCAGCCTCTAAACGCAGAGCACATTTTGTTTTTGCTAGCGGATTATTTACTCAAATTGAAGACAACCCTTAAGGGTTTAAAACAGAAGCTTCATCTCTTGCTTCATTTAGTGAGACTTCATGCTAAACAAGAGGGAATGTAGGGTTTCTGTTCTGTCTTTATGGCATAGTAAGAGCTGATTCATTTTGTGTCCTTTGCTCACTGCCTTGGGCAGAATTATTAATTGGGAAGCTGTGCTCAATCGCTTCCCTTTCGATTCTGAAGGGAAGTCAGACTACAGCCTCTCACAGACCAGGACCTCTTTGACTCAGCCTTCATAAGCCCCAAAAGCACCCTTCTCCTCAGTCAATATTAAAGAAGAAAGGACACTTCATGTCTCAATCCCTAGCCAAAGTCACTGGATCACTGAATCCAGCAGAGAACAGATGGCTCCCAAGGACCCTCTTCCCACCTGCTTGTAACATGGCAGAGACAGAGGTAACTCCAGAGATCCAGCAAAAGACTGCCTCCCCAAAACATCCAATCCCTCCAAGTAACTGTATTCCTCTGTTCCAAATCTTTGATTTAGTAAAAGTTACACCTAATGACACATAACAGTAACAGTGAATTAGCAGAAATCCTCAAGAACCTTGATAAATTTTCTTTTCGATTTAGAATCATAGAATTATAGAAACATCAAGGTTGGAAAGGACCTTAAGATCATCAAGTCCAACCTACTGCCCTACACCACCCTAACACTAAACCATGTGCTGAAGTGCCACAGCCAGCCATTTTTTAAACACATCCAGGGATGGTGACTCCACCACCTCTCTCAGCAACTCATTCCAATGCTTCACCACCCTTTCTGTGAAGAAGTTTTTCCTAATATTCAATCTAAACTTCACCTGGTGCAACTTGAACCCGTTCCCTCTCGTCCTATTGCTACTCACTAGGGAGAAGAGGCCAACACCCAGCATTTGGCCTCATGGAATTGGCCTTGGCACAGTGATCCAGCCTGTCCAGATCCCTCAGCAGAGCCTCCCTACCCTCAGGCAGATCAACGCTCCCACCCAGCTTGGTGTCATCTGCAAACTTACTGAGGGTGCACTCCATCCCCTGGTCCATGATGAAAATGTTAAACAGGAGTGGCCCCAGCACTGAGCCCTGGGGGACACCACTGGTGACTGGTTGCCAGCTGGATTTAACTCCATTGACCACAACTCTTTGCACTTGGCCATCCAATCAGTTTTTCACCCAGAGAAGCGTGTGCCCGTCCAAGCCAAGAGCAGTCAGTTTCTCCAGGAGAATGCTATGGGCAACAGTGTCAAACGTCTTACTAAAGTCAAGGTAGACAATATCCACAGCCTTTCCTTCAAGTAAGTGGGTCACCCAGTCACAGAAGGAGATCAGGTTGGTTAAACAGGACCTGCCCTTCACAAACCTGTGCTGAAGTTATTCCAGGTTGATGCTGAGGACACTCATCTGGCCTTTAATTTAGCCAGGGCTGGTTCACAGCAGGGCTGCTGTCACAAACCATACTCACCCTTGCAGCCAGCAGCCTTAGAAAGTCTTGGGGAAGGAAGATGCCCAACATCCCCATCAGCAAATTGCACGGTGGTACCTGATGGCTTGAGGCGCACATGATGTACAGTTTGCTGTCACTACATGTGACATTCAGGATCTTCCTGAGCAGTGTTCTGGATCTCAGAGTGCCCTGGATCTCAAAGTGCCCTAAACCAATGTGTAAAATGGACAGATAGAAGATGCATATATAACAATGAACAGACAATCTGTCAGTGATTGCTTATGAAATCTAGTAATTAACTTCTCCCTGTAACTATCATTAGATGCCTAGATCTGCATTACCCACACCTAATTCTGCTTAAACATGGGTAATATCAGGAACTTCTGATGTATTCCATATAAGTGTTAGAGCCACTGACTGACAAATGCTTTTCTACAGAAGTCATGGGGGAAAAATGGACAAACAGTTGCTCAAATCCACTCACACTCTAGGGACTCTATTTCATCATGTCAGGAATCACCAGAGCCACAAGCACAATGTTTTCCCTGCATGTTGATACCATTTCGAGCTGATGCTAGGCAGCCAAAAGCCATGCCACACAGTGCAGCAGACAGCAAAGACTGCTCGTCAGGCTGTGTCATGCAGCACGTCACCCAGGGGATACCTAATGAGCCTTCGCAAATTTCTCAATTAATTCCTCTCCCTTAGAGGACATATGCAGGACGTTGTCCCTGAGGGCTGAAGATCCACACTTATTTTGTGAAGCAAGAAGCGGCAACTCCCTGCAACTTCCACAGGGTGTTACGAGGCTGAATGTGTGTAAGGGTGCATGGGTGGAAGCTGACAACTGAATGCAAACTGATGGTGCTCTCTACCCAAGCACAGAATCATAGAATGGCCTAGGCTGGAAGGGACCTTAGAGATCATCTAATCCAACCTCCCTGTCATGGGCAGGGACGCCTCTCAACTAGATCAGGCAACACATGGGGACCAAACAGGGATTGAACTCGCGACCTTGGTGTTATCAGCACCACGCTCTAATTGCAATTCCTGTGCTCCTGGGCTGCATGTCAAGGATCAGGGTTGGTGTGATTAAGTTTCCGGGCACCAGCAGAACTTGCAAAACTTGAGTATCGAAAAGATCTGGGGGGTAGGGGGAAGGGAGTGAGTGGGGGAGTAGGCAAGATCATATTGTATACAACTTTTCAGGAGAACAGATGCATCCCACAACAGACATGAACACAGCTGCTGTCAAGGAGATAAAGGAACATCTGCTTGGACTAGAAGTGGCAAGGATGTAATTTGTTTCATAGGAAATAACCAAGCTTATTGTATATTTTTACTCAGCACCATGCTTTATCATGCTACTTTTTCCTCTCACCCTTTTTAATGATCTCTTTTACATTGGTATATCAAGCATCAAAATACCTCAACAATGAGGATTCCCCTGCAGTAGAAAAGATACATTCTAAGCTTTTTTTCCTCTTGGAATTCCATCTTACCAATCTTCTTACACTGGAAACACAAAACACCAGAGACATCAGACATAAGCAATGCCATTTATTGAAGCTTGAAATAAGTATGTCATCATAGTTTGTTTTTTAAACCTTGAAAAATTAGAACAAGCAGTGAACGTGCCAAATAGACATTTCTTCCTGAGCAACCTGCTGAAGCTGATGTGTCTCAGGCTAACAGGATAATATAATGATACTACACCTTTGCATTTAATACTCTATTTTGTTTTCAGAACAGTGACCATCTGGGTTAGGATCAAAAATCCACTTTTACTTAAAAATAGCGATGCCATAAGAAAGGAATCTTGCTAAATGGATGGGAGAGATGACCACACATATTTATTAGCATAGAGGAGATATTAGGCTGATGAGTGCAATGTAAGAACTTATCTAGAATACAGCAGTGGCACTGCTCTATTAAAACAGTTCATCTTGTTGTCACAGTCTTTTCCCTAGAGGTTTAAGCTGAGCAACAGTGATAACTGTGCTTCCCTGGGTAGAAAGATTATTTTTAATGTCCATAATATAATTTATTCACTTTTATCCATTTTGAATGAAATTACAGCTCCCTGAAGAAAACGATGAAACCAGAAGTGGTTTTAGTCCACACAAGCCATAAGGAGCACTGGAAGGGACAACCTCCCCGGGCACTTTTCCTCTCACCTGCACTATTCCCACACAGTCAGCTCCTTTCTCATTACCCCACAGACCCGATGGTCCATTTCTGCTGACCTCTGTGGATGAAACATTGCAAGTACCTCTGAGCACAGAAGAGTCTGACTCCGAAGTGAATCTTTTGTCCTGCCCAAAGCCTTGAAGACGCTTCTGGGAACATCAGAAGCATCTGCACCTGTCCACTGGTCTAGCTGTCTGGCCATCAGAGAACTGCCTTGGACGTAGCAGCACAGGCTCTGCTCCCCACAATGCAGCCTGAGGACAAGCCCTGATGAAATGCTTCCTGAGCCACATGGGACACCTCCACTCCTTCACATGATTCAGTATTTCTGTGTCCAGTGGAGTAAGAACTGCACAGATTTCTGTTGCTCAGAGGGTCAGTAGCCATTCAGGACCTCAGAAAGACATATGCACACTGTGAAACTTGAAAAACATTATGTCTGGCGTTGGCCAGCAACACCACAGACATGTTATTTAAAGAGTACATGCATGTGTGCTATGTACACACATGCAGATGCACCACTGTAAGTCATCCCCCACAACTGTTATAATAGCACCATATTTTTAACAGTGCATTTTAAGTTTTATCAGCACCTTTAACTGTGGTTATATTGCCATTACAGAGGTTAATAAACCTAATCTTACCACACTGCATATCTTGAACTCCCAGAGACTTCAAGTGAAGAAGTGAGCCCTTAGCAAAAGGTCATAAACCTCTGAAAAAGGACAATTAGACATGTGGTCATCATAAGGTTAATACATTATAGCCAGGTGCAAATATTTCTATTACCTTTCATAAAGGTCTGTCTAGAAATACAGATACTGCTAGCCATAGCTCTGTAGCCATAGTGACACTTGGATTCATGGTTATGTGTCTCAATCTACACTGCATAAAATGTGACATTTCCCTGTATTACAATCTCAATTTGTCAGGTAGTTAGGGAGTAAACCTGAGATTTTCAAAAGAGCATGAAGAACCAAGGTGTCCAAATCCTTCCGATTTTCAAAGAAATCTAAATGTCATACTCTGTCCAGCTCTTCTGAAAATGCCTAGCTTTGCTTTAAAGGGTCCAGTCTGGTCTCCCTAAAGTTTGTTCTGCCATTTTCTTCAATAGCAAAACAGATACACTATTTCACGAGCACTCTCCTAACATGGTTGAAGCCCACAGCTAAGCAGATACTCTGGGTCTCAGGCTCCGGTCCCAGATGCCCTCACCCTCACTGCAATGAAGGATTTGCACTGGGGGAAAAGTTTGCTGTGAGTGAGGTGACAGAGTACTCCTGTGGGTGTGGGCTTACATTCCACTCAATTAAATGATGGCTCTATCACTGAATATTGCTTTGAATTACAACCCATTAAGATGGTAGATGCAAACAGCTTCCACTGTACCAAGAAATGTTGCTTAAAAAGTATTTGGGGACTCACCCCATATTTGGTGGGATTTTCAGGGCACAGCAAGACATTTGTAACAGAAGACAATTGCCCAGGACAGGCTATTGATGAGGTATCCTGTAGAAGTTCAGTCAAGCACTAAATGAACATTTTTTTCTTTTGCAAGACCCAATGTTCCAATTTGGCCTGCATATAATAATTAGTTACTAAAAAAATGCTGCTTTCAAATTTCTGAAGTAAGCAAACAATTTAGAGAGACATGGTCACTTCACCTTGATTCCTAAAAACAAAAAAGTGAGTGAGCGTAGAGGGATCTGGCTCACAGCGCTGGTCTGTGCTTGCTGTCCCGCTGCCCACCTTCGCTCAGCACTCTTGAGTAAGTGCTGCTGCCATTTCAAGTGGGTTTCAGAAACAGACATGGAAGAAAGAACTAGTAAAACATTCATTTCAAAAAAAGCGCCTTTTTCTAGCCTCTATGCATGCCTAAGAAGTACTAGCTGCTGGTATATTGCAAATTATGTTATGAATTTTGGACTATTACACATAAAAATTTGAAGGAGTATATTAGAACTGATAACCCTATGGGATGTGTTCTCCCAGTTTTGATCACAGATTTCCACGGATGTTGGACGGTTCAGAAAAAAATGAGGGAACACAAAATCTGTAAAGCGAAGCCCTACTCCAAGCAACTATAAAAAAAAAAAACAGTTAGTGCTGAGCAGCCTGGTTGTTTTCTTGGTTTTCAGGAGATTTTCTTCTAGATTTAGTGTAATTTTGTTGTTTGAGGATGCGCTGATCCCAGTATCTTGCTTTGTTACGAATTCGGGGCTGACTACACGTGAAGCAGCACTGAGTCTGTATGGAAGGCAGCACGCACTTGCCGATGCCTTTCAGCCTCTGGCAGAAGTGAACTGACAGCTGGTCTTTGCTGCAGAGTAGCCCTATGGTGGAGAAGATGAGAAGAATTACCTACATTTTGCTAACAAATTATCTGCATTTCTAGAATTTTAAACTACTCTATGCCAGACAGTCATGCTTGTTAAGGCTCTTGTTTATGATGGCTTTCTCTTCTTTCGTATTATAGATCAGCACGATCCCTGAAATTTTAGAATTTTTGAATGAACAGGTCCTACTAAATTTCACATGACTTTCTGTCTTGGAAAACACAGTGCTCTTTTATTACTGTTCAGTGAGGCTTTACTTTAGCAGCAAGCATAGCTCATCTATGTTTTTCACTTTAATGTCTGTGGTTTTAAGAACTGACATAAAAAGTCTAGCAACAGTGATTTGTGAGTCTGGTATTTTTGCATTCCTGTAATAGTGCATTTAAGACAAGAGCAGTGGGCTGGCAGTGTGCTGCAGAGCCATGCAGGGCTGGCAGAAGGCACATGCAACTACATGTTCAGCTTCAATCTCTGCAGGACCAGATAAAAAGCCAGGGACTCGTACTGTATGTATTAAGGTGCTGATGGGTCTGTGGTAGCTTTAAAAATGAGATGTGTCAGATGTTACAAAACAGGGGGTGTCTTTAATAGTCCTAATATGTCATTTGGGAATGCTGGAGGAATACCATAGAAATCATCCACAGGGAAGGACTAAATTCCTATATTCTCCTTAAGCAGGATCTTCTAATGCCATCGCTGGAGACACAATATCGGGCTGGATCAACGACTGGTCTACCCAGTAGCGCTTACATTCTACTGGCATCTTGAGCTTTCATTCACAGAAATAATTATTACTAATCTATCTAGGTAGTATTTATCAGAGTTGGTGCTTCTGAACAGGAGAGGGACAGGAGATAAGCAGACCAATTCAACCCTAGAGCAAAACATGTGCTGAAGATCTTTGAACGGCAGGAAGAGTGATCCATCACTCTTGAACATCTGCTGGATCTACACTGCCCTCTAAAGTCAACCTCTTGGCTCATTGTCAGATAAGACCCTCACTGCTGACTTGCTGAGATGGAAGAATTCTCCTCCAAAAGGCCTTTGAAGGCTTTTCCAGAAGGACTCTGAGTGGCTGCTGTTCTTACCAGAGGGTACCTGCTGAATACTGCAGTACACAGCCTACAGACAAACATATCCTTCTATAAGCTTCTATGGAACTGAGCTCATGGGCCCTTGAAGGAAAGAGGTACAGGACACCCTGAGTCACAAGCGGACTTCTCTCCACCTCTTCATTTTGGTGACAGTCTCACCCTTTGGGACACCGAATTCATAGTGCCAAGACTGTATCTAGGTTCACTCCCAGTCAGATGTTCGTTACAGTGTCTGTCTCACTTTGATTGCGTGCACTCCCCGTCCAGAATCTGCAGTTCCCATAGGGGTACCTATTTTAGGAAATGTCATCTGTTTGGACGCACAGCATGTCCTTCCACAGCCCTCAAAGTAACCTACAACAGGTTAATACAAGCAGACTTATTCATTGAGTTATGGCATCACAAATTAAGGATGCATGCTCAGAGAACTGCATTCCCCACCATGGCAACGCAATGACAGGAGGGCTGGAGAACATGACAACGTGATTCTGCCAACGGTGCAGCTGAGCAGTAGCAGGTTAGACTGAACTATAATTACTGAGCCTGTAGTATTCACCGAAATCTGATAAACTGGCTCTCAGTTTTTGCAGAAACTCAGTGCAAATGGAGAGATTTTTGGAAACTGTCTGATGCAGGTGTATGATCATACCTGTACTCTTCCTGCACTCCTGCACATTGCACCTCTGATACTCAGTGGGCTTGGGTTTATCCACACACATGCTGTCGTCTTCAGTTTTGTTAGTTTCTGTATTCATACACTTCACAGCTCTTTGCTGAATGCCCCCTCCACAAGCAACGGTGCACTGAAAGAGAGTAATTTCAAAATACAAAGAAGTCTTTTACACAGAAATTGTGTAATATGCCAATATTTGAGCTGTAATGTGATGGGAAGCTAAAAATGCCATATAATCCAGAACCAATGGAACTAAAGTCCTTTGTGTACTGTATTTTTCTTTCAGACATCTCCATGGTACATCGTAGCCAGATTTGGCAGGATACAACTAAGGGATAAATAGTACAATTACAACATCTTGGAATGGGTAACCAAGGTGACTGTTTTCTACAGAGGAGGATGAGGATGACCTGCAATGCTAGTCCTACAAAGTAAAAGAGTCATAATCCAAATTAGTATTGCACACTGACATATTCATGTTTGATTTAGATAATGAGAGAGCGCAAAAAAAGACATATTTTGTTTTCCATGCTCTCTCATCATCTAAATCAAACATGAATAATCAATTGCAATGTTACATCTAGAAATGGCTGAGCTGAAGATTTTTAAAAAGCTCAATAAGAAGCTTTTTCTTTGGTGACATTTACAAGGTGGTTATCCTTTCTTTATGACTGCAAAACAACTGCCAGCTGCTTGTTCAGGCTGCACACAGATGGCCATTAAAAACCCGAACATTTTCAATGCATATTCCTGTACTGTTCTTCAAATGTCCATTAGTCTCTCAACATCCCAAAGCACCTTAAAATTCCAGTTAATTTTAAATTCTTTTTCACCTCACATAAATAGTTGACAGCAAGATAAATACTCCAATTGATAGACAATGCCAGCTAACCGAGCGCAAGAGATGTAGTACCTCTTTCATTTTTATGCAAATTATCCTCTCTCTACTGTATATCTCTGTGCACAGGACAATATTACTGATGCGAAGTACATTACAAGATCTTAGGTAATCTTATGGCAACTTTAGATTAATATTTAAAGTATGTTTTTTACAAAGTAAAATAGTCGCTACACATTTTGGTATTCAGTTGCTTATTTTATGCATGTCCCAGCATTTTCCCTTCCATATTTAAGTGTTAAGAGTTACACGAACTTTACATTACATTATATTCATATCCCATCTCATAGCTTTGTGTCAAAACAACTGATTAAATTTTCTGTGTTAAATGACTGTCCTTTCTTTCCTTATTTGTGGTTCCTGGCTTTTGGTGTTCTTTTAATGTTCTCTTCTGCTGTGAGGAGTATTGGTAATGTATGGATATATTTATTAAGGAAACTGAAGGGAAAGGGTTATTAGATACATCAATTTCTTTGTAACTAAACATGCGCTGCAGAAACTGGAAGGTTCCCCAAAGGTACACCTCATATTCGTCAATAATATTTCCACTAGAAGGCTATTGGTCAAAACACAGAATTTCTGGTTGTGTGAGCAAGTTGTTTTAAGGCTCACCCCTTAAATATCAAATGAGTAATGGAAGAATGTCAATGGTATCTCCTTCTTTATCAGAAAATGGGGAAAAAACCAAGCCCTTCAACGACATCTAATTCAGCAACACAAAGTAAAGGCTACAATGTCTATCACATGAAGGAACTGAGATGGGCTGGTTCTGAAATGTTTACTAGTATTTTCAAAAAAATCTCCCACTGTAGCTCCAGCTGTGCGTAAGAAACTTAAGATTAGTGCCATAGGCACTGATGTTCACAGACAAGTGGAAAATATGACCAAATATGGCTAACTCATGACAACAAATGAAAAAAAAAAGGACTGAAACCTACCGGACCCCACGCCTGGTTATTCCACCGCATGCAAGGTTGTCTGTTACATGATGCAATGGCATTAGGTCTTTTTGTCGGGTCACAGTAGCCCTCTTCTGGGCAGTAGATATGTCGTGTTTGCTTGCCACCACCACATGTTCTCGAACACTAATACAAGAGGTGCACAAGTCCATGAGCAGAGAGGTGGGAATGGATGAGAAACCAGAAAGACACATAAAAAAGGCGGTACAAAATGTTCTTTAATTAGAAATGTGGAGCCATAGGTAAGAAGAAGCATGTCATGGACATGTTTGATGTAGAAAGGAGTACAGGCTAGCCTGCATATCAAGTCTTGCAGTCCAGATATGTAGAAAAGCTCTGCACAGGGACATTTATTTAATCATACACTTGGAAACAGACAGGGAAGAAGCCGTTACTGGTCTGGAATACCTGAGGGAAAGCTGTTCCTGACACACATTAATGCAAGGAATACAGGATAGCATGGAAATGGCAACATAAAACCCACGACAGAACTACGCATGCAGCACCACCAGCAACAGTAACTTCTCTAACAAGAATGAGATTGGCAATCACGTCTGCATGATTAATCTGTAATATTTACTGAACAAAGCAGAAATTCATGAGATGCAACATCTCATTTTTATGAGGCAGTTAAGGACATTAAAATTCACCCAACCCATACAATAGATTAATAAAGACAGTGACCCAGGTTATTTTTTAAACATTTTTTCCCCACATTCTTGTATTATTTACTAACTGATTTTTAAATATTGCTCACTAGATCTGCAGCAGAGCCTGCTTGAAAGACACAAATTACTTTGTACTGTGACATGAAATAAGGTGCAATATACAGTTTGAATAATGCATTGCTCCTGCCCTACAAGGAACTGTATCCCTCCAGAGGACCAGAGCTGACATCTGATAAACGAACCTTTTCAATCCAATTCTACTCACTACCCTTAGCATAAGCACAACTGCCAGGGTTGAGCAAGTGTTTTTATAGAATATTTTACGTGGCAAATGAGTACAATCATTTAGCTACTCTGATGTTTTCAACCCTTGCTGACTGCTCTGACACAAAAGACAAACTCCGGTCTCCTTCTTATTGCAGGTGTGATTTGTCAGTGGCCTGTAAAGGAAAAGCAATGTGTCCACCTCCCCTGACATCAAAAAGCATCAGCTCCGCTGTGCCGTGAACAGCGTGGCTCTTTCTCCAAAGCTTCTTTTAGGGGGAGTGAGCGCTGTGGGACCACATGCTTTAGCTGACATAAATATGTGCCTGGCTGTCTGTGAGTTTTTGGCACAGGTTCATATTACACAGTGACCCAAAAGTCAGATTTATCTTACGTCTGACCTCAGTCTCTGATCCCATAAAATTCCAGGCCAAAAGCGTAAAGGAAAATTCTGAATCAATCATATAGAGAAAGAAATATTTAAATGGCAGCAAAGGCCATCAGTCTGAATGAATCACATTTACTGATCCAGTAGAACAGCTAAAACAAATCTTCTTCCAGGCCATCTCTTCTCTCTTTCAGGGTACGGAAATTTACAGTTCTAGCTGTGTACCACATGCAATCCTAAGAATGATTCTGGGAACTCTTACGATGATTTCTGCTGTAACCATACGCAAGCACTACAGAGCCTCTGAATGGTACTAACTATGGTCTTCCTCTGAGTGAAAGTTTACGTAAGAGTATGGGATCTAAGGGTCACTGTTAATTGACAGCCAATTGCTCATTCCCAACGCTTCTTTTAAAGAACAATACCTCGTTCCAGGGCTCCACGCGCCACTGCAAGCAAGGCTGCACGTTACAACTTGTGTTGAGCTGTGGTTTATATCCAAGTAATTGGCAATGAAAAGGCCTTAGAAATCGCTTTTCACGGACATCAATGCAGTGAACATCTCGGGTCTTGAAGCCGCCGTTGCAGTTAGCAGAGCACTGTGCACAAAACAGAAAGGGGCACATCTCAAAATGAGGCTCCACCAAGGGGCTCTCCACATCCCCAGTCAGAGAAGGAGGACAGACTCATCTTCTAGAGTCGTGACTCACAGAGGGAATCTCCAGTTTACCATAGCAACAATCTGTTTTTAGGCCTAAAAATCGTGGTTTTCATCATAGCAAATCAGAACACACCATATAAGTATTTCTCTTTCTCCACTGGAACATCTGTTAATAGCATGAATATATACGCAATTAGAAAGTCAGGCCAGCTATTTCAAAAAAAGGTCATCGTGAAAGAGTCATGATGCAATAAATAAATCTCATATGCAGCAAAATTGTTGGGTTTTTAGTTGCTTCTGAAGGACGAAGGGAAGAAAGAGCTGCAGAAGTTGATCTCTCATTCAGCCATGGGAGAGGTTAGTGTCCATGGCAGAATATTGCCCGGGCTGGCAAAACCACTCCTTGTCTTAGCCCATGAATGTGAGCTGCTGCTGATAACACTGGGAGATGATGGACTCATCCCATGGCAGCAGTTCCCACCCTCACCTTCCTCATTCCTCTGTGGCACCAGGAGGACCCATACCCCATGAGCAGCCTGTGCATGAGAGACAGAGACACCCTGAGTCTCATGCAAAGCCTGTGAAATTGGTTCTCAGCTTGGAGCATAACTGGTGAGCCAAACAAGACCTTCAGCCTCCTGTATGTCCCCAGAGTTTGCTCCAGGGCCTCACGCAGCAGCAACAGGTTCTCTCCCCATATACTAAAGCCCAGGACCTCTCCTTCTGCTGAGGAAGAACTGAATTTGCTACTCCAAGGATAAGGACAAATACACATTTAATTATTTTGTCTTCACCCAGTACTAAAGCCAATTCTGCCTACACCACTGAAAAACCTCCGATCAGCTTTCAGCTTTACTGGCATAGAATCATTAAGGTTGGAAAAGACCTCTAAGATCATCAGGTCCAACTGTCTACCCAATACCACCGTGAACACTGAACCATGTCCCAAAGTGCCACATCTATATGTTTTTTGAACATCTCCAGGGATGGTAACTCCATCACTTCCCTGGGCAGCCTGTTCCAATGCCTCACCAAATTATTGCTGATATCTAAGGATATCAGGAACTTGAGGCCATTTCCTCTTGTCCTATCACTTGTTACTTGGGAGAGCAACCCTCATTTCACTACCACCTCCTTTCAGGTAGCTGTAGAGCGCAATGAGGTCTTCTCTCATCCTCCTCTTATCCAGACTAAGCAATCCCAGCTCCCTCAGCTGCCCCTCATAAGACATGCCATGATGCAGTTTAACAATTGATGCTGTTCTCAGTTGCCTAAATAGACATTCTTAAGTTGAACAAGGAAGCTGAATACAATACTTCTCCAGGGAGCTGAAGGATGGATGGGAGGGGAGCCCATGTTCTTGTTCACCCAAGTTCCTGTCCCTTTGGAGAGAAACAATGGACAGAAGTGACCATGCAAATGAGTACAAACAGCCCCCAAATACATGCAAATCACATCTGGTATTAAAGTCAGACTGTAAGACACAGTCTGAAGCACCCTTCTATTAGGGGAGGGGATGAACTAGATGAGAGCAAAGGAACAGAGAAAGTTCTACTGTACTAGCAGGGGAATATAGCCATCTTGCTGTGATAAGGTGCCTTAAAAATGTTTGAAATGAACAATAAGGAAAACAACTGCCACTTGCAAAAGCAAACTACAAATAGTCATTTTACATATGAAATTGTAATTAGTTTTGCATAGTTAAGTTGCTGGAAAATAAGACTTGACTAACACAACAGAAATTTGCTAGGAAAAGCCTTTTGTCTCAAACTGGCCTCGTAACTGGACTGATACTTCAAAACATTTGTTTCACATTATATTTTATCACTAAACCTCATCCCTAGCTACTTTCTGTGACATAGCTATCACCCACTTGTTTCCAGAGTAATAACATTGATGAAGAAAAAGCGAAGGTGAAATATCCCCTACTTTAACTGGACTGCAGAATATCCATGCATCATTTAAAATTAATTTTGAAGGCTTAAATGCAGTTATGTAACACCTTGGCCTTTCCTGGACTTTCCAAATAGGCGTGTATTTCACCCACAAATCAATTCCCTGTCAAAGAGCTCAATAATGTAACACAGGTTTTGTAACTATAATCTTTTCTTTGTACGAATCTGCCCCGTAGCACAATTACTATAATACTGTCCACAAAAAAAAGGACGGGATTGAGAAAGTTTGAAAGATCTTTATTAAATCAGTTTCATATAGTTTTTCTCTTTTGAGTCTTCAAAAATAACCTGCTGTGTCAAACGCCAGTTTTAGTCAGTACAAAGACAAAATGTGACAAGAAGTCACCAAAGTCCTCCCAGGTGTCCACCACACATCTTACAACACTGAAAAAGAACTAAAACGCAGTTCCTTGGGTTCCACTTACCATCTTGGACACTACTCTGTCTGTTGATCAAGCCTGTGTACACACCTAGGACCAAATAAGGCCCTACGCCATGACAAGCATTCTCCCCAATACATTTTTCTTTAGCTTTTGTAATGTAAAATAAGAGCTTACGTGAATAGCAAACAGACAATGACACATAAGAGATAATACACGGTGGCAAGGGTGAACTGGAACACGCCAACTCTCTCTCGCAGATTCCCATTTGCTTCTTAAAATTACGATATGCCTCTGGAGGCAGAGATGAAAAAGGTGCCACATGCAGATTTGTACAGCTCTGCCCTAGGATTTCTACAGAGTGTGGATGGTGAGCCCTGCTTTAGCTCTAGATGCAAGAGTTAATGTCCCCACAGGAAGAACAGAATTCACAACAGATGTGTTTCCATAAATAACTTAGTCAGGAAATTAGGAAATTAGTGCTGAATGGTCAACTGGGAATCATGCATGCATTCACTGAGTAAATAATTATTTTTGAAATGAAGTATTGAGAACTCCCTACTCTTTGAAGTTAGCAAGCTTGCTGTTCATACACAGCTCTGAATGATGTTACCTTGCTCCAATTTCCTGTTTTCCAGCTAGCGCACGGGCGGAGATAACATTTTCTTGCAGATTCAGGCTTTTTCATGTGCTGGCAGTGTGATGTGTTCCTGCTGCTGCACTCCACATGTCTCCAGAAAGCCCCTATTCCACAGGTGGTAGAGCACTGTGCAAGGGTGAGAGGAAAGCCCAGGGGCAAACTCAATGTAAGTAAATCATTCCAGAAACAATCCAAGAACCTAAACATAAACATCTAGAGCCTTTTTAGACGACCTAGGTTATACGCAATACTCAGAAGAAGACTTCAAATTCACCTCAGTCTTCCTTAAGGCTCTGAAGGGGGGACTTTTTGTTGCTTTGTTAAGAAAATACCAATTCTGATTTATACCATGCACTGCTCTTCTTTGGCAGCTTCTTGCTTACTGAGACACTTGTACCAGCTGTTCCACCGGTTCATTCTGTCATCTTTGGGGATCCAAAGCAAAACATCATTACATCCAATCTTTGTCACCATTCCCTCCCTATCACAGAATCGCGGAGTGTTAGAGGTTGAAAGGGACCTCAAAAGATCATCTAGTCCAAGCCCCCTGCCAGAGCAGGATCACCTACAGTAGAGCGCACAGGAACGCGTCCAGGCGGGTTTTGAATGTCTCCAGAGAAGGAGATTCCACAACCTCCCTGGGCAGCCTGTTCCAGGGCTCTGTCACCCTCACTGTGAAAAAGTTTTTTCTAATATTTTTGTGGAACCTCCTGTGTTCCAGCTTGTATCCATTGCCCCTTGTCCTGTCATTGGATGTTGCTGAAAAGAGCCTGGCTCCGTCCTCCTGACACTCCCCCTTGACATATTTATAAACATTAATGAGGTCACCCCTCAGTCTCCTCTTCTCCAAGCTAAAGAGACCCAGCTCCTTCAGCCTTTCCTCATCAGGGAGATGTTCCACTCCCTTCATCATCTCTGTGGCTCTGCGCTGGACTCTCTCAAGCAGCTCCCTATCCTTCTTGAGCTGAGGGGCCCAGAACTGGACACAATATTCCAGATGTGGCCTCACCAGGGCAGAGTAGAGGGGCAGGAGGACCTCTCTCGACCTACTTGCTACTCCCCTTCTAATACACCCCAGGATGCCATTGGCCTTCTTGGCCCCGAGGGCACATTGCTGGCTCATGGGCATCCTGCTGTCCACCAGAACCCCCAGGTCCCTTTCCCCTGTGCTGCTCTCCAGCAGGGCAGTCCCCAGCCTATACTGGCACATTGGGTTATTCTTTCCCAAGTGCAAGACTCTACACTTGCCCTTGTTGAACCGCGTAAGATTTCTCCCTGCCCAGTCCTCCAGCCTGTACAGGCTGACTGCTCCCAATAACCTTCTTATCCTTGATATGCTCAAAGACAGCGCCAAGGATAAGTTGTTCCATCATCTTTCCAGGGATGGAGGTGAGGTTGACCAGTCTGTAGTTACCCGGGTCATCCTTCCTGCCCTTCTTATAGACTGGAGCGACATTCGCTTTCCTCCAGTCTTCCGGCACCTCACCTGTTCCCCACGACTTACCAAAGATGATGGAGAGTGGTCTAGCAATGACTCCCGCCAGCTCCCTCAGCACCCGTGGGTGCATCCCATCAGGGCCCATGGATTTATGGATGTTTAAGTGTTCAGATTGATCCTTAACCCAGTCCTCATCAACCAGGGCAAACTCCTCCTTTATCTTGACTTCCTCTGGGGCCTCAGGGGACTGAGGCTCCTGAGGACAGTCTCCAACAGTGTAGACAGAAGCAAAGAAGGCATCCCTAATACTGCTGATGAGATATCCAGCAGACTGAGTGCATGATATTGAAAATCTGAAATAAATTGTGTGAGACTCTTGGGAAAACTGTTCAGGAAAAGGACTTTTTAAATTATGAATTCAGAGAGTGGCTCAGTGTTGCTGGTATTTGGAAGGGTTTTAGTGTCTGCGCTAAGAGAATATTGATCATGCCAGTCCATATCCTAAGAGTGCATACTCTTCACCAAATAAATATCCCACTTGCTTTCTATTCTGAAGCAGAAAAGGGTGAAAAGTGACTGGTGACACCAATTAAATACCCCCTTAAAAAGGGAGAGACAGTGAACTATACGCATACAGTCAAATCCAACACATGCCAAACAGTCTGTAGCTGGTATGAGAAACAAGATAAAAAATCTTGGATTAAGTCAGCAAAATGATGAAAAAAGCAACTGCTATTGTATGGTTTCAACTCCTTACATGGAAGTTGGAGAGTTAAATAGAGAAAGCTGAATAAGTGTCATTGGAATGATAAGGAAAGCTAAGCTGAAGCTAAGGCAGGGAAAAAAAAAAAACACATTGAAGACATGGAGCTGTTACCAGCTGCAGTCTGAGAAATGAAAAATAAGTTCATGGTCACAACAAAGAATTTTGGAAAAACTTCACATTATGAAGAGTGTGAATCTGCCAGGCCTCTGCAGCACATCCTCTCCATCCTCTGAGATTCCTGAGACATTCATCCAAGGGGCCTGTTAAGGGGACTGTGTACCACTGTTCACATATCTATCCAGGACAACTTAATGTTCAAAACGATGGACTCTCCTTGTCTTGGTTGCTGACCGCTTGAAGCCTTCCTCAGCCCTGCTACACCAGTATGGCAACACCCAGCCTTTTCTGAAGGGTTGCTTAGTTTTTGAGGAAAGCCTCGTTTTGAGCATTCATAAGAAGAACAAAGATACCTCCAGGGACGACACTGGGCAGATCATACTTACAGAGCTTTATGTTCTTGTCCAAGGGAGGCGAAACAGGAGAATTCTTTCAAAAATGGTTGCAAGCAGGTACAGAGCCAAGAGGGAAAGGCATAATGCTGCAAACAGTGATGGTGAAAAGGTAGAACTCAAGATCCTCAGGGTAGTGAGCAGCGTATGCAGCAAACTTATTGCCCTGGACTTCAAGGGATTGGAGTTTGGCCTCCCTCTGCTTGGCAAAATACCATTGGATAAGGCCCTAGGGGAAAGAGTGACCCAAGAAAGTTGGTCAATATTCAAGGATCATCTCCTCCAAGCTCAGAAGCATTGCATCCTGACAGAGGAAGTCAGACAAAAATACCAGGAGGCCTCCACGGATGAATAAGATGCTCCTGGACAAATTCAGGAACAAAAAGTAAGTCCATAGAGCATGGAAACAAGGACAAGTAGTCTGAGAGAAATACAGAGAAATTGTCTCAGCAACCAGGGATGAGGTCAGGAAAGCCGAAAGTCTGACAGAATTAAATCTGGCCAGGGATGTCAAGAACAGCAAGCAATGTTTCTATGAGTATGCTGGTGAAAAAAGGAAAAGTAGGGAAAATGTGGGCCCTCTCCAGAGGGAAACAGGAGATATGGTTAGTTGAGATATGAAAACCGCTGAGGTACTCAATGACTTTCTTGCCTCAGGCTTCACCAGCAAATGCTCCGGCCACACTGCCCAAGTCACAGAATGCAAAAGCAGGGATTAGAAAAATGAAAAACATCCATTGTAGGGGAAGAACAGGTTCAACAGCATGTAAGGAACTTGAAGGTGCACAAGACCATAGGACCTGATAAGATATATCAAGAGGGACCTTGACAGGCTTGAGAGGTGGGCCTGTGCAAATCTCATCAAGTTGAAGAAGATCAGGTGCAAAGTCCTGCACCTGGGTCAGGGCAATCCCAACAACACACACAGGCTGAGCCATGAGTGGATTGAGAGCAGCCCCACAGAGAAGGACACAGGGATATTGCTGAATGAAATTCTGAATGTGTGTGAGCAATGTGCACTTACAGCCCAGAAAGCCAACTGCATCCTGGCCTGAATCAAAAGGAGCATGGTCACCTTCTTTGGGAGGTGATTCTGCCCCTCTTCTCTGATCTCACAACACACCACCTGCAGTGCTGTCTTCAGGTCTGGGGCTCTCAACATAAAAAGGACATGGACCTGTTGGAGCAAGCCCAGAGGAGGCCATGAAGATGATCAGGGGGCTGGAGAACCTCTCCTGTGAGAGAGTGTAGTGAGAGGATGAGGGGTAATGGTTTCAAACTAAAATGATCTCTAAGGTCCCTTCCAGCCTAGGCCATTCTATGATTCTATGATATTTTTAAGAAATTCTTCACTGTGAGGGTGGTGAGACACTGGCACAGGTTGCCCAGAGAAGCCATGGATGCCTTGTCCCTGGAAGTGTTCAAGGCCAGGCTGGACGGGGCTTTGAGCAACCTGGTCTGGTGGGAGGTGTCCCTGCCCATGGCTGGAGGTCTGTTTCAACCCAAACTATTCCATGATGCTGTGAAACCATGCTGACTGTGCCTGATGACTGCCTTATTCTTTAAATGCATTTCAACAGTACTCAGTATGACCTTCTCCATATTTTTTCCAGGAACTGAGGTTAGACTAACAGTTTTCTAGTTCTCTGGGTCTTCCCTCACACTCTTTTTGTACACTGGAATAACACTGGCCAGCTTCCAGTCAGCAGGCTTCTCCCTAGACTGACATTCTATGATTCTATGATTCTAAGATCTTTAATAGATGATTGAGAGCGGTCCTGCCATAACATCCACAAGTTCCTTCAGTACCCTGGGATGAATTCCATCAGGCCCTGTTGACTTGTGAACTGATATGGCTGGTGCCTTAAAATTTCAGTGTCCGATTATGCACAGTTTTGCAGAATTCATAAATACAGACACATTCTGTATAAGCAACGTGATATTGAATATTCCAGGTTACCTTTTTCCATGTGACAAGTATTTAATTTGAATGTATAATACTAATTTCAGATAACCATGACAAACTAATAAGATTTATTTCCTTGGCAGTGGTTCAGACAGCTGTTCACACTCTCTGTTTATAAGAAGTTAAAATAACTTACCTCACTCCAGTTGCCTACTATCCAGCGGACATCACCAGGCAAATTGTTGGATGTTACTAGGTGGCTGTTCTCTGTGATGTTCATTAAAAAAGCCTCAGATTTTGCACTTTGGTTCCTGAGAACATGCTCGAGATCTGATGATTGTGTGCTGGTCGTTACGGTGCTGGGTAGCTTAATTTCTCTTCTGTTGTCAGTTTGGTCTCTTAGTACATGACCAAGTGCTATGGGCATTATTTTAACTGATGCTTGTGGGGTAGTTGCTTCTACAACAGGTGCATCAACCTGCACACTGATATAGTTTGCTGATGTTGGAAATGCCAACCGTTGTGCTGCTCTGCTAACAGGAAGGAGTGTAGACGGGTCTCGGCGATAAGATGTTGAAAGGGGATGAGAAGTCACGCTTTCATTTTGAAGGACACGAGAGCTGGTATCCAGGGTTGTGCTCCTGGTTCTGATTTCAGGATTGAGTTCTGTGCTGTTAATGAGATCAGTTGGTTTCTCATTGCCTCCAAGTGACCCATCAATGTCGTCAGATTCTTCAGTTAAATAATCATAGTTGGAAGTTAATTCTGGATTACTGGTGAAAGAGGAGACAGAAGTGTCCTTATTTCTTTGCACCTCACTCTCTACCGTAGAAACTGGCTCACTTTCTGAAATATTTTCAGCATGTCTTATAATTTCAGTACTTAAGCTATTATGAAAAGGCCATGGAGTAGCATTCTGGAATGAATTATTTTCAGTAGAAACAACTGGATAATTGTAAACATCACTTGCTTCAGCAAAGTTATTTTGTAATGTTCTGTTGGCTGTCCCTTCTTTTTCTGAGACATTACTGAAACTGGAGGATGTAGGTAAACAGGGAGTTACACCTTCAGGCTTGGGTAATTTTGTTGTTGTATGAGAGCTCGGACTTGGTATGGGTGTTCTGTGAGAAGGGCTCCATTCACGATTAGTAGTTTTTCTGATTATGATCTTTCCTCTTTTGGGTACCAGTGGGGGTATCAGAAATCTTCCAGCAGAAGGACATTGCTGGAGACCACACAGGGCCTTAGAGTTCGGTCTCTTGGAAGCATCACATGGCTCATCATTATTTTTGGCACAAGTGACATTACGAGTTCTTATTCCACCACCACAAGTGACTGTGCACTGCAAATGAAACAGAATTAATTTATCTCCACTCTTCATTCTGCTGCACGTATCAACAAAAATATGTATCAAATGGCATCTTTTTATAACAAAGAAGTATCATTATAAATAATTAGTAACAAATCTTTTCTTGAGGAACAAGACCTTCATTCTAGTGATGTTCTGCTATCGTGGAGCTCTTATCAAATATTTAGAACAATAAATGCCACCTTGGGGAAACAGAAGACTATATGGCAAAGACAGAATATGAAAATAATACGCCAGAATTCTATTCTTCAGTGAATCACGTAAGTTGTTTAGCCAATTCCTTTTCCACTAGGGTTATAAAAAACAGACTAAAAACCTGACATAAAAAACACACCTGATTGTCTCTGTGCTGGCTACTCACAGTGCCACAAACCTGCTGTGATGATCCATGCAGCTCACAGATCCTTTTTGACTTTATGAAGTGGATTTTTCATTCAGTCTTAGTGCAACCACTGCATGCTGCCAGGGCTGTTAGCCTGCCTCTCCTAAATTACAGACTACTGGATGTAATTAACCTATCTGACTTCAATTTAAGTGGGAGCACTGTTGTGTATAAAGGGTGCTGGAAGCTAATAAGATCCAGTTTTTCCATGATGTTTTTCATCCTCAGCACTGCAAGCACAGCTATGCCTTCAGCAGCTGTCGCTCCATTAAGGGCTTTCTGAAACTTTAACACACTTCTCTGGGTTGAGGTACTAAGAGTAGATGACTGATTGAGTATGAATGGAGATGCTAGATACAACCTACTGGAGGAAGTCTTCCTAGGATGCGAGGGAGCCTGACCAGCTAATTCAGCTGGTTTAAGGCAGGTGCTAGCAGGAAGTCATGAACACTCCTGTCACCAGTGGTTTCAAGCCCGATGGATACCTCACCCTAGCTATCTAAACCTAGAGCTAGTCTAAGCCATGAGGCAGTAGAAATACCAGTGACCTTGTGTTACTGGGGTCCTCTCTGTTATTAATACCTGTGAAATAGCATCAGTTCTATAGCAACAGGAGCAGGGAAGAAAGCAGAGGCACCTCACAATAGATAAGTTCAGTCTGTCCTCCTTGCACTTCTAGCCATGTAGCACATTTAAAGTACTCAGAACTTCATCAACTGCAGTTTGACCTCTGAAGTTATTCAGTAAAGGACCTTGCTTATCAAGGAAGACAGCAACTACTAAGAGTATGTTGCTGCTTGCACAGAAATACAACATGGTTATTTTGCCAGACTGCCACTTGGATGATTTAGATTAGCATTTGTATGAGTTCAAAGGAACATCCAACCTCATTAACTTTTTGGGGTAATGGCTCTCTCTCAGAATTAGCTTTGAAAATCTCTGCTTTAGATTACAGCCATATACTAAAAAGAGACTTCAGAAGGACTACAATGCTCTGTCCTCATTATCCGTCCAATTAAGTACGCTTGCTTTATAAGATACAGAATGATTCTCTAAAAGCCAGATAAGTTCACAACAAGAGGAAGTTTTGCCTGTGTAAAATATCCTTTACATTCACCAATAAAGACTATTCTGTATTTGCAAGTCTCCTGGTAATTTTGTCATCTGAGCAGGTCAAACAGTCTGTCCTACGCTTCCTCCACAATTTCTGAAACTGTAGAAATTTATTTTTGTCGGCAACCTGCAAATACAATGCAATGACACAGGAGCACCTGCTGTTTTCTGTAACAGCATGTCATTTCTATATAATTGTACTGCTAGCCATGTAATGCTACTCTATTTTTTCACAAGCAGTTAAAATATGTTGGCTGCATAAATCACAAAACAATCAACATTCAGTGATGATGGTCTGTGGGCAGCATAAACAGAATTAATACTATCACAAAATTCTATTAGTTCCTTACCCGAATCTGCTCTCAGACACAACACTGAATTTTGGTAAAAAAAACAGAAGAAAGGTGTTTTCAGGAAGGGGAAGGGGAAGGGGAAGGGGAAGGGGAAGGGAAGGGAAGGGAAGGGAAGGGAAGGGAAGGGAAGGGAAGGGAAGGGAAGGGAAGGGAAGGGAAGGGAAGGGAAGGGAAGGGAAGGGAAGGGAAGGGAAGGGAAGGGAAGGGAAGGGAAGGGAAGGGAAGGGAAGGGAAGGGAAGGGAAGGGAAGGGAAGGGAAGGGAAGGGAAGGGAAGGGAAGGGAAGGGAAGGGAAGCATGTTATTAAGGGCACTGTCCAAATGCATCTCGAATACCTCTGCAGGAAGCCTGTTCCAGGGTTTCATCGCCCTCTTGGTAAAGAAATGCTTCCTAATGTCCAGACTAAAACTCCCCTGGTGCAGCACTGAACCATTGCCACACATCCTGTCACTGGATCCCAGGGAGAAGAGATAAGCACCTCCCTCTCCAATTTTCCTCCTCGGGAAGCTGCAGAGAGCAACGAGCCTCCTTTTCTCCAAACTAGACAAGCCCAGAGTCCTCAGATGCTCCTCACAGGACACTCCTTCCAGCCTTTCCACCAGCTTTGTTGCCCTCACATGGATGCATTCAAGTACCCCTTTATGGGGCTCAGCATTGTACACAGCGCTTCAGGTGAAGCTGCACAACAGTGAACACAGCGGGACAGTCCCCTCATTGGGCCGGCTGGTCACGCTGTGTTTGATGAACCCTGGGATGGGGTTTGCCCTCTTGACAAACGAGTTATGAATGCCAGAGATAAGAACGTAAGGAATGTATAAATGCTTCTTTGCAGGCCTGCAGATACTACACAGAATCTCCTCCCATCTGGTCCACTGTATTAATGAGTATTACGCAGACTTTTCAGCATGCAAGCATGCTCTGTTCCAGTCCCAAAAGCCCAGCAAGCCAAACCCCTAGAAACAGTTAGCACACCACACTTGCTGAGGTCTTTACAAGCAGGGAAACTTTCTTTTTCTTCTGCACAAATGCTTTGTGAAGACTTGTTAACAAAAAAACTTGTCTTCTACAAAAAGGCAAAAAAACAGGTCATTGGTCCTCTCTGCTGACTATAATAGGTCATTTTGAAAAAAAACCACATTCAATGTTACAGCCGACATGAATTTACCTCAGTCCAGTTGCCCACCGTCCAGTCAGACGGGCATAAGATATCTCTGTTGCATGACAGATGAGTCTTTGGTTTAAGCAGGTGCTGACACTCTGTGACATCCAGTGCCTGCTCGTCAGATCCCACCGTCTGGATGCAAAGCACAGTTCGCTTCTTCTGGCCTGTTGGGCCACATGTGGTCGAACACTTCTGCCATTCTCCCGCCCACCATCTGAAAAACAAGGGGGCAAGAAACATCAGAAAACAATCCATCACAAGCACATTAAGAAAAAGGTCAGAGACTACAAGAAAAAGAATCAGTAATTTAAATTCTGGGTTCAGATATATACCTTTCATATTAACTCCATGAGACTGCATTTGGAATACTGTGTCCAGTTTGGGGCCCCCCAGTTCAAGAGAGACAGGGACCTACTGGAGAGAGACCAACAGAGAGCTCCGAGGATGATTAAGGGACTTGAACATCTCTCCTATGAAGAGAGACCGAGAGAACTGGGGCTGTTTAATCTTGAGAAGAGATGGCTGAGAGGGGATCTTATTAATGCATATAAGTATCTGAAAGGTGGGTGTCAAGAGGAAGGAGCCAGTCTCTTTTCGGTGATGTTCAGTAATAGGACAAGGAAAACTAGGTATAAGCTAGAACATAGGCAGTTCCACCTCGACATGAGGAGAAATTTCTTTACTGTGAGGCTGACAGAGCCCTGGCACAGGCTGCCCAGAGAGGTTGTGAAGTCTCCTTCTCTGGAGACTTTCAAAACCCACCTGGATGCGTTCCTGTGTGGCTGCCCTGGGTGATCCTGCTCTGGCAGGGGGGCTGGACTAGATGATCTCTAGAGATCCTTTCCAACCCCAAACATTCTATGATTTTATGATTCTATGATCTGCCCTGTCTTCCACTACCAGCCAGCCACTGAAAGATGCTGGTTCCCAGGTAACAGTAGCCACCAAGTATCTTTCTGCCATGCACAGGATTCCACTGAGTTGATGGTCTTTCAAATCCAAATTTGAGGAACCACCAGCAGGTTATTTATCTATTTACTCTATCTTATTGCTTATCGGCTTACTTCTACCTCAGTACAGGAAGAGTCAAGCAATGAGAATCACTGAAGGGAATGTAATGACAACATAGAGGTGAGGAAGGTCCCCTCACATATGTTTACACAGCCGGTACTGCACAAATGCTCAAACTAGCCCTGTGTTACCTCTAGAAGGGGAAGCAGGAAGGCATACAACCTCCAAAAAACAGGCTAGTCAGAGCTATGCTGCATGCACCCATGTGATATCAGTGCCCTGCAGCACCACATCTCTGGGTCTAGTCTCTGCATCTGCACTAGGCTGGACCTTTCTGTACTTTGTGCTTTCATGAAGTAAAACCAAGCTCTATACGCGTTTCTCTCCTGATTAAAGATCTTGGGTAGTGTGCCATGCCATGTTCCACCAAATCAAAGACAAACGTTTCCTCTAGTGTAGTATTTTCCAATGTGAAACACCTTGCTGACAAGAGCCATCCACTTTATATTTGGTTTACTTTTTCTTTCTCCTGGTTCTCCTCATGCTGACCCAGAGCGAATCAAATATCTACAAACCTGGCTTCCATAGTAAGAAAAGAGAATACTTTGAGAAGTATTGGCATGAACTGTGACATTTGTCTAAAGATTTACCTTCATACCTCTTAAAAAAAAAAATCCAAGAAATCTATTTCCTTCCAGATCAGAATGCCCTAAGCAAGAACACAGCCCCAAGCTGCTATATAAAACATCTCGCCCAGCTGTGAACTCTAAGCCACAGAAGCTCCTAGACAATACTACTTGTCCCTAAGTTTTGCAGCACATAGTGACAAAGTCTTATGCTGAAAATAAAAAAAGAATATTTATAGAAAACACCTTTCTACACAGAAAGGTGTAGAAAATTTGGTTTGGTTTATAACCAACTCCATTCTATTGTATTTTTTTCCCTTTAAGGTCAATGAGCAAAATAATCCCAGATAAATACACCAAAGCTCAATTTCCAGTTTTATAACAGTTTTTGCTCCTTGCTTTGACTCCCATCTTACTGCAGTTCTGGCTTCTTCAGTTTGCTGACAATCCCTCTCTCTCCTTTCCCCTGTAGTTTTCATGTTTCTTCTCTGTTTTCTGTTTAATTTATTCTTCTGTTGCAAATGAGCTGTCACTGATGTGAAGTCACTGATATCTATTCCTAACCATTTGAAAAGAAAAGGGAAAAAAAAGACTCAGAGCAATCAAGCTATGCACACAGCTCATTTGTGCAGCCAGGTCTTCCCCAGGGTACCTACACCTAACTTCCTTCTTTTTCACATTTCTTTTTAAATTACCCTAGAAACCCTGGGAGGCAGACTGTTTTGCTACACACTAGAATGCAGCCCATTGGCACCTGTGCAAGGCCTCTGGACATTGCTGTCATAAAAGAACAGATTTTTTTTTCCTTGTCCTGCCTTTCTCTGGATTGTTACTTGCTCTTGCAGGCTTCTACAAACAAAGGCAAACTAACAAATTGTTAAAGGGAAAAAGCAAGCACACCTCAGCAGAACACAGCAAAAAAAAAAAAAAAGAGAAAAATGCGTTATCACAACCTGAATCAAGCTATTTCAAAGTGGTTTTTAATCTCCTGCAACTTCTTTCCAATTTTATCATCTTTAGTATCTTGTAAATTGATGACACTTTGGCACAAATGCAACTTGAAGTATGTGAATTGCCCTATTAATTTTAATGGAACCAGACCACATATTTCAAGCTACACACATACTAGGCTTACACCCCCTCAATCACCATTTTCAAATGGCTCTGAGTGAGGGTTCAGCAGTTTGCAGGTTTAAACACCAAACTCCTAGCAACAGATTATCAGAGCTTACTACAGAACCTATCTTGATCAGCATTAGTGGTGCGTGATTAAATATTACACGCAAAACATTTTTTAAAAGTCATGGAAGAAAGTAAGATGCTCCAAAGTCAGGGAAGTCCAGAATTAAGATTTTATCCTATTGCACCTTCATGGACAATCTTACATTACATTTAGTCATGTAACTTTTTCTATAGAGTTCTTCCTCATTCCATGCAGGTAACAGATGGTACTCGTGAGCCAAACAGAGTTAACTGTCCCACACTGTGTTACCACACACACTTCAAAAATTTGCTCTGTCTTATTCTTATCAGTAATTGGAGTCTTTGATGGTGTATTTTCCTATTTCCATTCTAGTGTACACGCACATGCCTTACACACTCAAGCATGGGGAACTTAGCATGGAAACACACGCATTCTTGTCTCTTGTACCCCACTAAGGGCTTCTGAATTGCAGCCTCCTAGTCAAAGGGGAAGAAAGGCAAAGCAAGGATGGCAGAACATCCACCATGTGTTCTTCTGTTCTGGTACAGAAAAAAAGTAGGAGAGCAGGTCCTAGACGACACAAAACGGAGCAGCACCCAAGTGACTTATCTTGGAGCTTCTGCTGTGTCCTCACACTGCAGAGGCATAACCCAAACTGGAGGTGACTGCTGAGCATACATCCAGAATTGACACACCAACCTGAGACCCAAACATGTAACGTCTCAGCTGGAATGACCAAGCTGTCAGACCTCCTAGCTGTAAGCTAAAGGGCACTGCCAGACAGACTTGGCTTTGGGCAGGTTATAAGGAAGGCTTTCTTTATATGACATATAGAGGGAGATACCTGGTAGAAAAGGATATGGGAAGGAAAACTAGTAGGTAGCTGTGCTGACTGTGGAGAGAGACTGGGAACAAGGTGGTGCAAACTGAAGCCTGATGTGAGTTGCCATCCAGTATTTATTCCTACCTCTGGTTTCTGATGGTATTTACCATGACAACAACTGAGTGGTTTTTAAATATTAATGCATCACCTGCTCCCTGCAAAAGCGACAGGACTGTCTTATCTCCACAGGCAGGAACGGCATGGAAAGGCTGTAGTCACAAAGACACAAACAAAGAAGCAAAATGCATGATTTGGTTAATTAATTTGCATGAGCACTAAGCTTCTTAAGGCTCTTGAGCTAGAGAGCAGTCTCTATGGTGAAAGTGTAACCTCAGTTAGTTTTCAGCTGCAGCTGTGAGTGCTCAGCTCTTCTGCAGTCCAGCCGGAGACAACAGTAGGGAGAAAATCTAATTCTCTCAGGTGGCATTCAGCGGCCTTAGACGAGACCTATCTCTTTTTCTCCCATGCTGCATTTCCAAGGTCTGTAATAATTAGGGTGGGGTCCAACAGCCTTGTCCATTATACAGTATACGTATACAAGCCTCATCTACACATAGATAGCGCACGCTGAATGAGGTTAAGAAAGTAATAGCAAGGGATTTTGGAACCAAAGTTCATGCCTCTGCAGATTAACGTTTGCTCTCTCCCACCAGAGAAACACTTTCTTTCACTATGTAATTGTATAGTATCAGCTACAGCAGATACCAACAGGACTGATTTTCATCCTGTTTATTACAACAGAAACAAGATTTCCTATTCTCATTATGCTGTTTGAGTCTACTAAGCAGTCTGGAAGTATGACAATACAGTAACAGTAGATAAAAAGCAGGAGATCCCAAGGATCTGTAAAATAATTTATGTACGGTTACTCTGTTAACGTGAGTACTCTCAGGTTAAAAAGGCTCCAGAAAAATTTCTTTACAGGGGAATGCAAAATATTAAGTACTTAAAATTTCATTATTTTTCTTTAAGCAATATCTATTGATTTTTTGATTAACAGCTATGGAGCCAATTCCTTGCTTACCAAATAAATTCATAATTGGAAACTATATTCCAAAATGTGGAAAAAAGCATGCATTTATGCTACAGTCTTGCTGCAAGCAATTGCTAATCAGTATCACTTAATTTTTACATGAGCGGTTGTATGACATTTTAACTCAGCTGTTCAGCCATCTTTATTTTGTTCTAAGTCAAACATGTACTGTGCCATTTTGAACATCTTGTTCTGCTCCAGACTGTTTTAGGAAAGTGTGGGAAAAATAAATGTAAACCAAATCACCTAACAAACAAGAATGTGAAGACTTGTACTTCTCAGAATCCCGTCCTTTAAACCTTTTATAATTAACTCCCTGAAATGGATTAATCAGGTAAAATCTGGTTTGTGAGAGCCAGAAACATATTTTTTTTTGCCTGTAGTTGCTGTTTGATAAATTATCTAATTCTGATTTAGGGGTCTATCAGCTAGTTTCATGGTAGCACTATGAATCCCCTCAGGGGGATCTAGATCATAGGAGGGAGGGTTACGCAAGAGAACATCCTTTTTGCTTTAGATAGGATGTTTATGTAAAGAAATGGGTTCATGCTGAGTAGTGTGAGATCATCTAACAGTTTCAGTCCTGTGGCTGCAGCACTAACCAAAGCTACCCTGCAGTGTTGTGCTTAACAGCACTGTCCTCGATGCTAGCACAGAATTTAGCCACCTCTCTACAGAACACTTGGGACTTCGGCAGCTTCACATGAACTCTCAGTTATCCTACGTCATGCCCTAGGGGACAGTCACACCTTCCTCCAACATTCAGATTTTCTTCAGAACCAACAAATCAACAAACTGAACTAAGTGTTGTCTTGCCTTTCAGATGAAGATGTGTAACCATCTGTCTGGATTAGAGGTGATATATGCCACGGAAAGTAAATAACAACTGAACTTTCATGCTGGGACTACAGCCTGACGTGGAGATTGGATCTACAAAATGAAGGGTTTGGGAAGGGTGGATAGGAGTTCATTCATCTCTATCACCTCTTGCAACAGAAGAATTCAGCGCCACCAACAGAAGCTAGTGAGAGCCAGGTTCAGAATAAGTGAAGTGTGGTAGTACTTCACACAGTAGACATTAAAGCTGTGAAATTTCTTGCAGAGGAAGTTGTATATGGTAGAAGTTTTACAAGTTTACAAATTACAGAGGGAGGCTGGATAAGTACTTGGAAGAGAGGTCCACTGGAGGTTACTAATTAGACAAGCCATAAAAACCTCTGTAAATGCCTTGCACTAAAACCAGCTGGAAACTGCAAGAGTATTAGCTTTCCTTGTCTCTATTCTTCCTTAGGTGTGTAGGTGCTGCTGAAAGTATCAGAACACAGACTCTCGGGCAAACTACTACCATGACTCTCCTGTTTTAAGAGAAAGGTAAGTACACAATGGGTTTCCTGCACTGCATTTTGTCAGCATTTTGCTGTCCTCAGAAGGAACAGAAGTGCTTTCCTCTGCAGTGCAGAATGAGCTTGAGAAGCATCACTCAGGCTGGAACCACGTGAGGGCTTTTCTGCCCGGCCTGCAGAAGAGCTTGGTTCACATGTCACATAATTCTACTATCTGGTCAACAAGGGACAAATTCTGCTCACTCACTTTCAAGAGCATGTCTGAATAATGCAGTGATTTAGAGCAAATGGGATAAACTGAGCTCACTTGAAATGCTTGAATAAATAGCACGGTGTATACGCACTATAAATAAAAACGACCCCCATGTATGTGGGTAGCCTCAGCTCTTAACTAGTCAACTAGTTAATAAGTTTGATCTATGGTAAATTATTTTCCCAGCAACCTACAACGAATTACAGAATGCTGGTAGTTTACGCTTGTAACAGTCATTTATAGAGCCTGCAAGTGCAAAGATGTAATTCCCACAGGAGACATCATATACTGTTGTGAAGATACTTGGAAACAACCTATCAAACAAACAGCCATGCAGAATCTTTTACACTAAAGCTTCATGAAATTCACTGCTGGCAAATGTAATATGATCCACTTTCAGGGAATCATAATGGCTTCAATTTGATTCTGATTTAACTAGAATTACTACGAAAAGGCTGGTATAGCATTGTGAACAGCACGATAAACAATTTCCGATAACAATAAAAGAAGAAAGCAAGATGTCTCAGTACATAAAGCATGAAACTAAAACCAGTATTGATCCCTTCCAGCAAATTTGTGCCTATTTTACAAGCCCACATTTCTTCTGTCACCAGGTGTGTTTGTGGTCCTTAGTCTTCCTCACTCTACTTGTTAGAATGGTGGAACAGAAAAAGATAAATTCAAATAATGTTATGAAAATGGAAGGAGAAAGCTGCACCTTGATGAAAGACAAAGATAAGTGACATGACAAATAGAGTTATAGAATTAGGCATTTCTACTAAATCTCCTTCACAATAAGGACAAAGGAGTATCAAAAATATTGAAAAACTTCTTTAAAGTGCTTAAAAAACCTCTCCGCAAGGCAGTTTTTGGAACATACAGTAAAATTCCTTGAGCTAAGACAGGAGTAGGGTTTTTAAAATAAAAAAGAATTTATACAGTTTTCAGGCACTGAAAACTGAACAAACCCACTATCTATACACACGAAAGACCGCCATTTTCAGCACAGACTGCTCAGTAACTCGAACTGGAAACTTCTCAGGGCAGCTCACTCCTAATCCATCCACTACTTCTAATCTATATACCTTGTTCTGAAATTCTGGTGGGTTCTTACCATGGGCAAGCCATAGATGCCACACTAATCTGGTACTAGAACCAACTTTTCCTTTAGAGTAAGGCTGATATTCAGCATTATCAGGGCCCCCCCAGGACCTGTTACCTGGGTGGACAGTCTTTTTCATAGCATTTCTTTTGTCGCCCGTTTGGCTGTGTTGCTGGGTCGCAGAAGGAATTTTTGATCACGCCGCTTCCCTTTCTTACGCAGTGGGCAATCTGGCGCCGCAGCCCTGGGACAGAGACACACAAAAAATTTAACAGTAATCCATGTAGGCTGGGGACAAACTTTGGAAATCCTCTGGCATGGAAAATACACACTGGTTGTTCTCCATGTTCCAGAATACAGTCACTGATGTGAAGGTCATTTCTGCTTAACATCTGGGATAAGTCAGGTGTAAGCATCCTTTGATCAAGCTGAAAGCAGAGCCCTTTCGATCAGATAGCTCAATTAACACATTAGAAAGCACCTTCTTTAATCTAAATGTAGTTGTCAGCCTCAGAAAGCGCTCCTGCAGGCCCTGAAGAAGGTTTAAAGGGCGATTAATGTTTCTTAGATAGCTCACAGAGAAGAGCAGCATCAAGGCTCATCGATGACTTGGATGAGGGACTAGAGAGTACTATCAGCAAATTTGCTGATGACACCAAGCTGGGAGGAGTGGCTGACACACCAGAAGGCTGTGCTGCCATCCAGCGAGACCTGGACAGGCTGGAGGGTTGGGCGGGGAAAAATTTAATGAAATAGAACAAGGGTAAATGTAGGGTCTTGCATCTGGGTAGGAACAACCTCGGGTTCCAGTATAAGTTGGGGAATGACTTATTAGAGAGTAGTGTAGGGGAAAGGGACCTGGGAGTCTTGGTGGACAGCAGGATGACCATGAGCCAGCACTGTGCCCTTGTGGCCAGGAAGGCCAATGGCATCCTGGGGTGTATTAGAAGGGGCGTGGTTAGTAGGTCGAGAGAGGTTCTCCTTCCCCTCTACTCTGCCCTGGTGAGACCCCATCTGGAATACTGTGTCCAGTTCTGGGCCCCTCAGTTCAAGAAAGACAGGGAACTGCTGGAGAGAGTCCAGCACAGGGCAACTAGGATGATTAAGGGAGTGGAGCATCTCCCTTATGAGAAAAGACTGAAGGAGCTGGGGCTCTTTAGTTTGGAGAAGAGGAGGCTGAGGGGTGACCTCATTAATGTTTACAAATATATCAAGGGGGAGTGTCACGAGGATGGAGCCAGGCTCTTCTCGGTGACAACCACTGATAGGACAAGGGGTAATGGGCTGAAACTGGAACATAAGAGGTTCCGCTTAACCTCGAGAAGAAACTTCTTCTCAGTGAGGGTGACGGAGCCCTGGAACAGGCTGCCCAGAGAGGTTGTGGAGTCTCCTTCTCTGGAGACATTCAAGACCTGCCTGGACACATTCCTGTGTAGCATAGTCTAGGCATTCCTGCTCTGGCAGGGGGATTGGACTTGATGATCTTTTGAGGTCCCTTCCAATCCCTAACATTCTATGATTCTATGATTCTATGAAGGCTATTCACAGAAAGGGTATTTTTGCTGATCTTTTCTTCATCCTTCTGGTAAGGCTGTTTAAGCAAAATACAAACTGGAGTCTATCAGCAAAACTACAGCCCTGTGACTTTTGATGCTGTATTCCACTTTCAAGAAGTTTTGGTACAAATCTTGACCAAAAATGATGATGCTATAATAATGAGGGATAAAATCTTCTGTTTTCTAAATAACTAATACACAGCACTCATCACAAGAGGGAGAGACACAGAGGTATCCCATACATACAATTTGGGGTATTTCCTAACAGTTACACTTATAAAAACTCCCACACATTCAAGAGAAAGAAATACAAACCAAAACAGTGTGAATCTAAAGACAGTTTCCAGGTCCTGCCTTCCACAGTTCTGCAGTAATTTGACTTAGGTCCCGTGTGGCAAACCCAGCGTAAAGAAGTATTGCAATATTATAGTTTCAAAGGTTGTAACTAGACTGATATAGAGGCATTAAAAGAGTGGCATTAGGCTCTACCAAATCCCACGAACTTAAAAGACTGAAGATACCTTGGTTATTAACTCTCATAAATTAACTGGGCTATTAATTCATAGCAATTAATATGTAGATGATAGGTCACTGAAGCTCTGTGACTTCTGTCCTTCTCCTGGGAAGTAAAGGGCCTAACAGGACTGTTACTATGGTGTCAGAGATAAGTGTCAAGGTATTTTGCAGAAAGTTTATGCATCGAGGTTCTTCTTGCCTTACACCTCCTAATAAGTAGTGTAGGAAACTATGTGCAAGGTAAAAATAGTAATCTACAGATAGTAATAGCTGGGAAGTATGAAAATATCCCTCTGTACAACATATGTTTCTCTACACAGCAGTGTCCCCATGTATGGCAACGGAAACTTACTAACTAAAATTTCATGCTAGCATTATGGTTATCTTGCTCCAAGTAATTTCATAGCAATCAATTCTTTTTCCTCTCCAAAATTTAGCAATTTACTTACGAAAATAAATACAGAAAAAAACAGAACGCCAACTCTAATACTAGGAAATCCAAAAATTAGCAACGGAGTAACTTTTGCTGGGAGAACTGAGCATGGACTGCGTGTGTGAAGGGGAGGCTGCAATCAGACATCGCAGAAAAAGGCCTCCACAACACAACTAAAAATGCATACTTGGATCAGTCCATAGAAGCAGATGGAAATCTGTGTCTCATTTTCACAGCACCTTAAGACATCAGGTCTGTGACACTGTGAGGAAATGCTAGAACTTTTAGAGTACTTCCAGACCTGCGACTGAGACATGTAAGTCAAGTCACTGACAACAGCACGGGATTTGGTGGGTGAATCTCCCCACATCATGCCTGAAGGTTGATCTGCTAGAACAAGGATTAGTTTCACCTAGAAGGGAGGATTAAGGGACTGCAGTCCCACACTCCCACTAATACTCTTTGCTGAGGCAGCCAAGCTCCAGGGCACATGGTGCGGCAGTAGCTCCAGGACTCTGCTGCGTGGCGGGATGTGGCTCTCTCCCGTCCCTCAGGCATTTCAAGCAGCAGGAAGCTTTTTGGTTCAGTGCAGGACTCCCAGTGAGCAGTGCTGCTTTATGCTACATAAAATGTAACCACAACAGTTACCAACCTTCCTGCTAGTTGTAAACAAAGCAGTTCGCAGAAATACGTTTCTGTGCCTTTCAAAACTGTGATAAGTTGCTGTTACAAATGCAAATAAGAGAAAATCTTCCGCTTTGATAAATTTTTTGTGTCATTTCAGCTGCTGTGATTCACTTTAAAACCCCTATAAACGTTTGTGAAAGTTCTGTTTCGAGGCCGTACTTTCTCATAAAACATTTGCTGATTGATGGCATCAATAAACTGATTTATTCACACAAAAATTTTTTATAACGGAAGCTAAGTGAACTCCCACTCTAGTTTCAAAGTCTGGAAAGTTCTGGGATGGATGTATATATTTAAAGAAACCATAAATGCACATTTTTTCATCAAGATTGTGTATAGTTTAGTTCCCTAATTGGAAGAAATCCCACATGCATATATTGATACATAATATATGTGTAGATGTACATATAATGACACAACAAAACAGCATTTTTTTTTCAGCTTGAGCTGAAAACAGTTACATTATTTAAATGTGTAATATCCTATTTAATTCACAGATGAAAATTTCTAAATATACTTAAAATCTCAGTCAAATTTGAAACCTAAGCACTATTTATATAGGCCTCTGAGAGGCTAGCTGTTTTCCTCCTTTCACCTCTTCTACTCGACCCTGACCTCAGTGCTAAGTAGTCCATGCTGACAACTGCTTTGCATGCAGAATGATACCAGCTGTACTCATCAGGACATGGTCTCTGTGGTCAAGATCTGCAAAGACTTTGCTTTTTTCTCTGGACTGGGAACATCCTATTCCTTCTGCTCACCTCAGCACCCACTGCATCGCAGCCCTTCCCACAACCATGTTGCTTTTCACAGGAGTGTACCATATCAGCTCTATGAAAAGAAAAACCAAACCAAATCTCCAAATATTTCCCTGAAAAAAAAACGAGAAATGAAGAACGACAACAATCAGATCAAACAATGTTTTGGTTTCACTAAATCTGCTTAGAGATTGCTTCTACATCTCTGTGCCACTTCATCCATAATGCAGGGCATATTAGCCAGCAGGTTGACCCACTCAGCTCATGATTTCTCATTTTACTTGCAAAAAAAGATATGCCAGATTAAAATCATTTGGGTGTGGAAGGTTTTTGAAATAGAGATTAGATGTCTGTTGGTTGCATAGCCCTCAGTTTGGGCAAAATTAAGGCTGAGAAGCACAGAAAGGAAGCAAACATAGAAAATGTATTGGGTTTGCCTGGCCGGATTTCAGTTGTGGTGGGGCTGTAGGGGTGGCTTCTGCAAGAAGCTGCTCAAAGCTTCCCCTGGTCTGATACAGTCAATGCCAGCCAGCTCCAAAGACGGACCCATGGCTGGCCAAGGCTGAGCCCATCAGTGACGACAGGAGAGGCACACCTCTGTGAAAACATATTTAAGAAAGGGGGAAAAAAGAACTGCGCCACACAACAACTGTCAGAGAGACAGAGGAGTGAGAATATGTGAAGACACCAAGGTCAGTGAAGAGGGGGATGTCTCCAGGCATCGGAGCAGAGAGTCCCTCAGGCTGTGGTGAAGACCATGGTGAGGCAGGCTGTCCCCCTGCAGCCCATGGGTGTGACAGGGTGTAGATGTCCACCTGTAACCCCCCATGGAGAACCCCATGGTGGAGTGGGTGGATGCCTGAAGAGGGCTGTGACCCTGTGGGTAGCCCGCAATGGAGCAAGTTGCTGCCAGAGCCTGTAGCCTGTGGAGAGAGAGAAGCCCACGCTGGACCAGGCTGGCTGGCAGGACTTGTGTGACACCACAGGGGACTCATGCTGGAGCAGTTTCCCCTGAAGGATGGCAGCCCATGAAGAGACTCACACTGGAGCAGTTTGTGATGAATTGCCCCTCGTGAGAGGACTCATGTTGGAGAAAGGTGTGTGAAGATTTTCTCCCATGAGAGGGACGCCACAGTGGCCCAGGGGAAGAGTGAGGAATCCTCCTCTGGAGGAAGAAGCAGCAGTGGAAACAACATCGGATGAACTGACTGTGGCCCCATCCCCTGTCCCCATGCCCTGCTTGGAGGGAGGAGGTGGATAAACTGGCATTGATGTTAAACTCTGGAAGAAAGGAGGAATGGAAGGACGGGGCTGTTTTTTAAGATCTGTTTTTATTTTTCACCACTCTCCTTTGATTCGTTCTTTACTAAATTTAAGTAATTTCCCCAAAATTGAATCTGTTTTGCCCGGGATGGCAGATGTGGGTGATCTCCCTGTCCTTATCTCAAACCATGGGCCCTTCAATATATTTTCTCCCCCCATCTAGCAGAGAAGAGGGGGTGACAGAGTGGCTGTGTGGGCACCTGGCTGCCCACATGTGTATACAAAAGAGCATATCTGATTGCAAAACTAATTTGAACAAGTAGTCACAGTTGCACATCTAATCAGATACTCGGCAAGTGGTTCAGCTTTGGTATCTGAATGAATAAACTATATCCAATGCACACACACGTTACATACACAATACAAGAGTCAACCTTGACGTTTTTGGTGTTATAAAACTTAGACTCATAATAGAGAAGGAAAATACCATGACCTTTATTTTCTAAAATCAATGCTACACGTTTAATACTATATTTCAGTTCAGGAACACCTGGAGCTAATTTTGCAAAGCAGCTCTGATAACAGTTGTGAATGACTTAGGGGGCACATTACAATTAACCCCCAAACAAAACTTACAGTCAAGCCCTTTTGCAAAGCTTTGAAAATTTGCCAATTACTGATGTTATCTATGGAGAAGTAAATTGTTGAGGTTGCCTAATACTCTCCCTTAGCTGCAGCTGTGCTGTGCTTTGCTTCTTGTTAGCATTCCGTGCCACTCAAAGCTAGTTCTAAAAAATATGTATCAAAGCCTTTAGACAAGGTTGAAGGATTTATACTTGTTATTTCCAATTGACCATTATTTAACGAAAGATAATAGGGAGTTGCTCTAGAAAAAAACTCAGTGAGGCATTTCAATTAATCTTTCTACAAAAAAGCTTAAGGGCTTCACATGCTGTCTTGATAACAGGTTCTGGAGGGACAGGCACCCCAAAGGCTACAGCAGTTTGCAGGATGCTGTCCGGTGCGCACACGTTCTGACTGCAAAGAAATTCCTTTCTGTATAAAGGAAATGGCAAGCAGAAAGTCAAATTTGCCCTGCAGTGAGTGCAGAGCAAAGTTTATGATTTTTAGTATAAATTATCCCTTTTGGCATTTGTTTGCCATGAAATGGATTGCAATGTAACTACTGACCTATTTCCTACCTTGCAAGTGGCTATCAGGTATTGTAATATGCTCTCCTTTTCCTGCATGCAGTATTAGGTATGTTTGCTGCAGAAAATACCAATTTTTCAGACAATACTTCTTCCCTGTTAAATGATGTTATTGTAGACTGGCTAGACCCATGCTTTGAGACTAAAAAAGAAAGAGGCACATAAAGGAAATGGAAAACATGAACACAGTTACATCTTCTCCTTGTCAGTTGCAGTTGGGCTGGGGAAGGATCTGGGTCACAGCCTGGCATGGTGCTACCTTAGGGACAAGAATTTTTTTGAAAGTATCTTTAAGGAGTTCTCCTGGTTAATTTTGAGAACACACAACTTCACTCTACAAAGACATTATTCATCACTGGGACTCTTCCCAGGTACACTTCCCTTGAATAAGCAGCTGTATTATAGGGCTAAAATTCTGTTTTTTCTCTTAGGACAGATGAAGCTTTCCTGCATCAGTCCATTCCAATGCCTGTATCCCAATTTGTCACTCCCTAACTCAGCTTCATTCTCTCCAGAAAGCATTTATTTGTGTTGTCCTGATCTCTGTGGCTGCAAAAGGCCAAAGTGCCACTGGACGTACTGCTATCATATTGACCAGTCCTCACGAGAGCCTATGCTGAATCTTTAGGCAGGTCCAGGTTTGCCAACCCAACTAAATTCTACGTTAAGGATCAATTTCTCCCACTGGCTGTGGTTGTTGAAGTTAGTTCAATAGTTCACCTTTATTGGCCCTCTCTTTTATTCTGAAAAACTACTGGTTTCTTACATACCAAATGATAACTGCAAAATCCCTTGAAGGTTATTTTACTACTACCTTCAGTCTAAATAAATGCAACTTCTCTTATGTCCTTGACCTGCAGTTTAGGCTTGTCTCAGTAAGAATTGTCAAGCAGCACACCAAGAGCAGATGATCATGCCTACTTCCAGTGCACTTTATCTTACAAACCTTTCAAAACTCTTCAAATGCCTGAGATTTGGCACACGTCTGTTACTGCCAAAAGCAGTAAATATTGAATTTTAACAGAGTGTACGTTGAGATAAAATCAATCTCATAGTTAAACCCAGAAGGCTGTGGAAGTCAGGGACGGGTGTTGCTTAATCCGGCAACACTGGGAACACTCAGTTCTGCCTTTATTCTGCCCTCTGGTCCTGAATTGAATTTGAGGGCGATCAAACCACAAGAACATATAAACAGCATGAGACTTCCCGGTTCTAGGTCAACGATCATTACCATGCCCATATTTCCTGCTAAATGCAGCAGGACCTTAGAGTTTCCAAATTTCCATAATGAAGGAGAGCTAATATTTTCCAAATACTGCCTCCCTGCTGCTATGCCCTTTATGCAGCAAAGCTCCTGGTATTTTTTCTGACGTGTTTGTACTCTGACCATCCAGGCATAAACCTGCTGTATTACTACACCAGTGTGGTGCTTAGGAGGGCCAACCAGCTCCGATTCAGTGCCAAGAGAATTTGACAACGGCACACGTAGTCCACATTCAGACATTCCAGAGCACAACCAGATTAAGCATCAAATACCTGCAGAAAACTGCAGACAGGCTGTAATATCAGAGCTCACTTGGTTCAAGCGATGCATTGAAGCTCTGTGCCAGGGTTTCCCTTCTTTGTGGGCAGAGTGTAAGGAAAAATACCAGCAAGTTACATCTTCAACTAGACCTGTTCAGATACTTTCATAAACGTATGTATTTAAAAGAGAAGAGATCAAAGGGTCCGTTAATTTCTTTTCTCCTATCCATGAAGGAATGCAGAGAAATTGCAATGCTTCTGCGATGTACCTCTTGGTTTCCCTGCAAACCATGCAGGGGACTACTGCATGTCAGTAAGTCCACAATCTCACTTGAAACATATAACTTTTACTTATGCAAAGAAAAAGGCAATGAGCTCAAAAAAATACATATTAAGATTCCAAAGATGGTAAACAGAGGAAATTACTTATTAAATAAACACTGAGAAAAAAAGTTCTATATCCTGCAGTCCCCCATTTAAGTAATCTATGCGGTAGTTAGAAATCAAAGGCAAGTCACAAAGTTCTTTAGACATAAGGTAGTACACAGGGTTATAATTTACTTAGTGAGAAATAGTTCTGTGAAAAGTGCAGCTGATGTAAAAATACCCCAAACAACATAATAAACAGTCTAATAACACATTGACTCCCCTCTTTTTGTTACCATACCAGTTGTTACTTTACTCACAATTAGGTACCAGAACTAAAACGTACAGCGTCCAACTAAGCAAAACATTTATTTTGGGAACCTTTTAGAGAAAATAATTAGTTTTTTCTGCTAGTCAGAAAACACATAGTGTTTTGTGCTGAGAGACTCTTCTAAAAAAAAAACAAAACAAAAACCTAAACAAAGGACACAAACATTTACATAGGCATATATGTGGATGTATAAACATCTGTATATTTTTATTACATATATATATATCAAAATATTCTTTATAATATAGGAATCTTACTGGGATGGAGTAATTTACACTATTCTAAAATTCTTCTTATATTTTTCTAAAATTAAAGCTACACAATACCCTGTATTAAAACCACTGAAAATGCATAACTTTTGTCTCTTCCTTAACAAGAAAGATTAAAAAATTGTTAATCCTGTAACCATCACTATCACTGCTTCTAGACTCTATTGGATTTGTTACAATATTTGTCTTTTTTCTTTCCTTTTGTAAAGGAGTTAGAGAAAGCAGTAATTACCAAAAAACACCGGCCCTAGCATTAGAAAAGTCTTATTTCATGGTTGACCAGTGGCTGTAACACTGATCTTCTACTTTCTGTACAGTTTTCACACATATGGTCAAAGAAAAAGGTTCTCATCCTATCTCCAGGACTCTTCTTCTGTCCAGTGAAACTCAGTAACTCATTCAAATGAAAGGGTGCAATCTCCTCCCCTCTAGGTGCAGACTTCCCTTCACATAGATTCTTCCCGTCTTTTAAAAAATATTTCCGCAAAGGATGAATAAAAACCTTTACTTTTGTAAAGAAACTTTCAGACTTTTTATCATTATCATTGGTTTACTGAAAGTATCAACTTCATCTCATTGATTTGTTAACTACTTTAAAGAGACTTCCTGCCAGCATTTTCTGTATATTACCAACAGTAAACTTCTCAAGTTGTGAGATCTTACTTCATGGTCATCATTCTGTTTGTCTGGTTCAACATGCTGCGCAGAACTTCAATATAAGGGCAGCTGTCCCCAAGTCATTGCACTGAGAGTAACAAAGACATATAAATTCCTGAGATTGATTTAAATAAAGTAATTACTAGAATCACAGAATCATAGAATCATAGAACAGTTTCAGTTGAAAGAGACTTCAAGATCATCAAGTATAACCTTTGTCCTAGCCCCATCAACACCACTAAATCATGTCTCTCAGCACAACATCTGCCCGTCTCTTAAACACCTCCAGGGATGGCGACTCGACCACCTCCCTGGGCAGCCTGTTCCAATGGCTGACAACCCGTTCAGTAAAGAAAGTCTTCGTAATTCCAACCTGAACCTCCCCTGGTGCAACTTAAGGCCATTTCTCCTTGCTTTGTCACTCACCACTAGGGAGAAGAGACCAACCCCTGCCTCGCTACAACCTCCTTGCAGGTAGTTATAGAGAGAGATAAAGTCTTCCCTGTTTCCTCCAGACTGAACAGCTAAGATGCCCTTGGCCTTCCTGTCCCCCTGGGCACACTGCTGGCTCCTGTTCAGCCGGCTGTCCATCAACACCCCCAGGTCCCTCTCTGCCTGGCAGCTCTCCAGCCACTCCTCCCCAAGCCTGTAGCGCTGCTGGGGGTTGTTGTGGCTGAAGTGCAGGACCCGGCATTTGGCCTTATTGAATTTTATTGAGTTGGCCTTGGCCCAGTGATCCAGCCTGTCCAGATCCCTCAGCAGAGCCTCCCTACCCTCAGGCAGATCGACACTTCCACCCAGCTTGGTGTCATCTGCAAACTTACTGAGGGTGCACTCCATCCCCTCGTCCAGGTCATTGATGAAAATGTTAAAGAGGAGTGGTCCCAGCACTGAGCCCTTGGAGACACCTCTTGTGACCGGTCGCCAGCTGGATTTAACTCCGTTGACCACAACCCTCTGCACTCGGCCATCCAACCAGTTTTTCACCCAGCGAAGCGTGTGCCCATTCAAGCCAAGAGCAGTCAGTTTCTCTAGGAGAATGCTGTGGGCAACAGTGTCAAATGCCTTACTAAAGTCAAGGTAGACACATCCACAGCCTTTCCTTCATCCAACAAGCAGGTCACTGTGTCACAGAAGGAGATCAGGTTTGTTAAACAGGACCTGCCCTTCACAAACCCATCCTGACTGGGTCTGATCACCTGCTTGTCCTGCATGTGCTGCATGATGGAACTGGGGATGATCTGCTCCATCAGCTTCCCTGGCACTGAAGTCAAACTGACAGGCCTGTGATTTCCCAGATCATCCTTCCATCACTGAGAGATGCAAAAAACAAATATTGCTGCTTTTCAGGCAGGATAGAAATGAAGAGTATTTTTTGTAGCTAATATATTGGAAAGATGCAGTAGGAAAGCAAGAGTAGGTGATAAATAACTATTGCTGGTAAGTAGCGTTATTGTGAACAATATCGACAACAAATTATGAGGAAAAGAAAATTGTAGTTCATCTTGATTTGCAGAGTTTGAGAATTTCAGAGCACATCTCTTTACATTACTTAATAACATTTTATTTTAAAGACAAAATACACTATTGTAATGATGTGATCTAATCTTCCACCAAAAGCAGATTAAACAACCTTACTTCTATGAGGACACTATGTGAATAACTTAAAGACTAAATTCGCCAGTAGTGACAAACAGTAATAAAAACAGGAAGTGAGGAATTACCTCTTCCACAGGTAACGCTGCAAGCTGTCCATTCTCCATACTGCCAAAAATACTCTGGCTCTCCAATCTCATTCTCATGACTTTCTTCTTTACGTACAGTATATTCATACTTAATTCCAGGATTAGTTTCTTGGAAAAGGAGCTGGAAAAAAAAAGTGTTGTTTATTTAATTATTTAGTATGTTGATAATCTACTATCCCAAAGCTTTCAAAGGGTGTAAACAGCAGAATTGGCAAGGTTTAAATCAGCCCATTTCGGAGCTTAGTACCAGTTTGGAAAAGCAGACTGATAAAACCTCTATTTGCGCACCAACAGTGGCATAAATTATCTAAGACATAGTCATTTGCAATGCACTTTTGCTAGCACAGGTGAGAGTAAGTGGGTCTGCATAATTGGTATTGTATTGACTGTAAGAATAGATAACGCAAAATCCATCTAAGGCACTGCCAAATGTGCTGCTGACTAAGAGCTATTGCCTATCACTATTATCAATTATAATTTCCCTATCCTTCTGAAATAGCTGTTACAGAACAACTGAAAGGTCAGAAAATTGCAGACTTTATTCAGACACTGCTTTAATATTACTTTTTCACTGTTTCTGGATTGAGAAGGAAAATTCCATACGAGAAGAACTACTCAAGAGATTTACTGTTTGTCTGATGAGAGGGAGCTAAGAAAAACATCATCAAGGGATAAAAGACTTCAGCAATGAACTTCTCCTCCTCCTAATTGTTTCCTTGACCTTGTTACTGACAGTGAAAATCGAGCACCCATCAGATGTGCCTTCTCATCAGACATTTAAAGTGTGAAAGTGGCTCTCATCACACCACCAATACTTCCTCTAATTGCTTGTTTGATACACAGGCAAACAAGCCGGGAAAGATATATTTGGACAACAAAGGGGCAGTTTAAAACTTTTTTTAAGAATTAACAGAAGCCGGTTACGTTTAAGTTAGAATCTATAAAGTGACACAAAAGAAACCAAAGGGAGCAACCTCAGTGGATGCTAAATGGATCCATTTCACTTACCATAAGCTATGAATCCATCTATCTAAGGCTGTACTTGCTTGCTCAGTGTAAGCTGTAACTAACATCAGTGTTCCCCAGCTCTTGCTGTTCACGGCTTGACATCAGCTCCCTTTTTGTGAAAACAGGTACTTCTCATCTGATTTGCATCTCAGCCACATACTGGTCTAAGATGGCACAAGAGCCTAGGAAGTTTGGACAAAGAACTGAGCAACAGATGGCATGATCCCTATCCTAGAAGAAGCACTAGATTACACCAGCGTTTAATAATCATCACACTATGATACTGGACATCTATTTTCAGGCAGGATGAACAACCTTGTCAAGCAAAGGGTTTGTTTCTCTGCAAAAGAGCTCAAGTGATTTTTGCAAGACAGCATGCTCATAGAGTAGTTTACATAAAAATGTACACATTTTTCCAGCCTCACCTTCAGATCCCTAGCATATTCTGCTGACACCCAAACCCAGTGATCTCCTCTTTTACCTGAATCCATACTGACTCATTGGTCGGTCCTGGAGCAGTCAGATTTTCTAGATCCCCTGTTCTGTCATACTGAAATATTGTGCCAGCCACTTTGTATTCACCATTCCACTGGATAATAAAGCCTCCATTCAGGTAATATTTTTCTGGGTCTTTGCTTCGCACAGCAAGGAAATTTCCTGCTTCTGCAACTTCCACGACTTTGATCCCCCTTGCACCTTTTGGAATTAGCCCAATATCAACGTATCCTAAGAGACAGGAAAGGTTCATGGAGGTGAATGACAAAAACTGATTGCACTTCACTTATGTATAAGATTATTAACACATCAGCTTTGCTTGAAATTATATACAAATGTGTCGTCACAAAGCTTCTATTTCAGTTAGTTAATAGCATGACTTTCCAAGTTATCAGCATCAGTTGGGGAATACAGATAAGCACTGTGTTCAGGCAATGACGGTGACATTTAGAAGGGACATGGAGGTGAATGATTTTCTGAGCTGCACCAGGGGAAATTTACTCCATAGATAAGCACCAGCATCTTTATAACTATAGCCAAAGGCTCTGGCACGCTGCAATGTGAGTAACATGAAGCAATGCCCGGGAGTCCCAGTAAGTTAACGGTCTGTTGTGGGAAACGTCTTTTCAATTTGCAACAAATGTTTTCATCTGACGTCAACTTACAAGAACGTACGTAATTCCATGTGCCTTCTCTTAAGTCACTTAACTTGCCGATGACTGTTTCTCATAGAGAGCCTTGCTACAAAAAAATGTTTTTTCAAATGCGTCAAATTACTATGATGAGTGTAACACCTTTTTTTAAAGTTCTGGTTTTCCTAAAGAAGTTCAACTGATTTCATGCATAGAGTTACTTGTAAAAAGAGCTTTTCAGTATGTGTGTTACAAATGAATCTGGAGCATCTATTACAGAATTTCGTTCACAGGCAACGTCTATCAGGCTCTGTGCTTTTTACCTTACAGGGAACTACCACTGCTATTGCTACTGAATGGTAAAAAATAGAAAGTTAATGCAGAAATTCGAACACAAATTCAGATGGCTTTCTTGCTATTGCTCCTGGCTGAGCTTTAGAAATTGGATACTGAAACCAATATTGAACTCGACTACCTCCTCCTGACAGTAATCCCCACTGATGCTGCAGAGCAGGCGGCACCGGGGAAGCCCCAGGCTCAGCAGCAGAGGAGAGCTGGGTCCAGGAGCTGGGTCTGGGAACTCAGGATGAGCATCAAAGGCAGAAGACTGGACGGAGTCCTCCCTGGATGCCAGCCATTAGAGGAAGAGAGTTTAATCCTCTTGACCCCTCAGCTTCATACTGAGTACGACATATATGGAATAGTTTCATGGGTCACCTGTCCTGTCCTGTCCTGTCCTGTCCACTCTTCCCACGAGGTGTAATCTTTTACCTCCTTGCACCCCTAATATGTTACACAAGATCCAGCAGTGACCATGGCCACTACAGGAGCAAGTAGAAGCAAGAGCCTTTTGGCATACCAACCCTTGGTAGTAACTACAAACATCAGGTGTTATCGCTTCTAGAAGCAGACACTGTCTGCAAAAATATGCAGTTAACTTCAGAAAGTGCAGTGTCATAGAAGAGACTGATCTGAAAAGTAAAACCACTGAACAGAACGGCTTCTGTTTAGCTCACAACAGGGAAATGTGGTTCCTCAGTTCTCATTACATACTACTGAGGTCATAAAATAAATTTTGAGACTCACATTCTGTTCACTTTTCTTGTGAAGTAAGCTAATAGCCTTTGATTGCTCATGCGCATGAGTGAGATAAACCATACTGGGCATACTACACGATGTTAGTATCAACGCTCTTCAACTACCAGAAGTAGTTATATGCTGTAGCAACAGCCTAATGTCCTAAATAAGTGCCCCCAAATCTTTAACATCTGAATTTTTCTTGCAGCTCTTTTGTGTGGTGAAAATATTGGTTCTAACGTCATATGTTGTTTACAGTGTAAAAATAGATCTGTCTATTTCAGGTCCTTCCTAACTACATGAATAATATGTAATTATTACTTTTTTTCCCAGTGATTATAGTTCAAGAGGAAGAGTTTTCTGGATGTCACCTTTTGCAAGTTTCCTAGACTGATTGTGGAAATACAAAGTCGTTCATAAACTTAGGGAATAAGAAAAACGCAGACAATTACTGAACAACTTCTATTATAGGAAACCAGCAGTCTAGGTTTATTACAAGTAACCAAGGTCTAACAATTTTCCCAAATGTTATATTCATTCAGTACAGAGGAGATACATTTTGAACACAGTGTGTGATCATGTAACTAAAGACTTGATTAGAAGGCATACTCACAAGTGGGCCAAATTAACACAGCATGGTAAATCTTAATTGTGTCATGTCCTGACAGGTTGGCTGTGCAATACGAGTTTCCTTTTCCAGTAGTTTTTTTTGTTTAGTTTTTTTAATGTAATTAGAATAACATTTGTTCAAAAACAAAGTATAAAAACAATAAAAATAATTTTATTTCTGCCATAATATAAAAATCCGTATCCTCTCAAATTTGTGCATAATTATTTTTGTCTGAATCACCTGCTGTTGCTTACAAACCTTATTTTAAATGTGTTGCAAATGCCTGGGGATAGTTATTACCATTTAGTCAACGTACCACACTTCCTTCTCCCTGTCCCTCCCTTTTTTGACTAGCTAAATTACCTCCTGATTTCCTAGAACCAGACTAATTCCCAATGAATGTTATCTGCTTTTGAAAGCAAAGCTAATCAGCAGCTAGCAACATAATAAATTTTTGTTTAAAAATAATGTGGGTGGTGTTTATATAATCGTTTCTGGTTATATGGTTTCATCTGATAAGGATCCAGAGATCTGAGGTTCAATAACTGTCAAAATGTCCTATGTCTAACCTATATGCTGTGCTCATTAAATCCTGGAGCATCCACATTGTGGGTGCTACCCACACACCCATGAAATGGGAACTCTCAGATTCTATTAATCTTGCCCTTTTTAATTAAAATTAAACCTATATGTTCTTAACATGGACGAGAGTAAAAAGGAATAAATTCATGCAACCCTGGTTGTAGGCACAGCTCTACCACAAAAGAGCTTGTTTCTCTTTTCCCATTGCTGTGAGAGGAGTAATTTCACTCAGGTGGTTTGCATGGTTTTGCAGATCAGATGATGCTCAGATCTGGCTATTACTCCTCATCACAACAGCTCACATCCTGCTCTCCAATTTGTTGTATCTGCAAGCTTCTCTCTTAAAAATACATGTTCCTGAGGTAAAATTTTCTTCTAAGCCAGGCTCTAGGCACTGCCACAGGGTGACCCTGTTCTGGCAGGGGGGTTGGACTAGATGATCTTTAAGGTCCCTTCCAACCTCTAACATTCTGTGACTCTCTGATTCTGTGAAAACCGTAGAGGTTCCTGGTGGCATATCAGGTTTGCAAGTCACAGTGTGGTTGCATACAGCCTTCTCACAGAGCAGAGTGGGCACTGCAGTGTGTGACAGTAATGGGAAAAAAATATAGCCTAGAGGCAGTCTCCTAAGTGATGATCCAGACGACATTCCAGTCTCCAAATCAGCATTTGCACCATGGCTACGTCATCCAGACACTACCTTAGGGCTAGGTTCAGGCATGTGCCAGATCCGTCTCTGCATGTTGGTTACACGAAAAGGAAAAAGGGATAGCAGGGAGACCATGACACATGTTGATTCAGTCCTGGCCAAGCTGGTCAGGAGGTAACAGGACCAGGATAAACCTTCAGGTTAGGGCGAGTACAGCCACAGTTTCCTTGTTGGCCCATAACGTTGCTAAAATTCAGCCCTTCACAGGACTGACATGCACCTAATCTTGCATCATGGTTAGCAAAGACACATCTACTTTGCACAGTTCCTCATTTCCTAATTTTTGTACATTTAAATGCATTGTCCCCTTGTAGTGAAAGTTAGAAAATTTATTTTCCCCTACACAGACCTGATCTCTTATGCTTGGAAATTAATACCCAATACACTTGCTTCAGCATTTTCTTGGTGGTTTACACTGTCCAGATATTTAGTGCAGGTTTTCCAAGGTGGTAGATTCCATTAATTTTGTAAATGCACTTGCTACTTTGGGTTTTACTATTATCAGAGTAACTTGTGTAGGGCCTGTTGGTCTCTGATGTAATTTTTACTACACAAGGTGAACTTAAAAAGTACAGACCACAGACGTTTTCTGGCAGAAGCATGATTCACTGTGAAACACCCATTCACAATTTTCTACACAGATCAGTAACTCAGTTTGCAAAGAGAAGCATTTAAGCCTTTTTGTGTACAGAAATTACTTCACCGACTGGAGAGTTTAAAACAAGAACCCATTTTACCAAATCCTTCACTTTGATTAAATATCATCTTCACTGTACGACAAGCAGAGCCATCTCCAAGGCAAACTCCACACTGGTCTTCGGTTGCATTGGAATTTATCTCATAATCACAGCCTACAGTCTAGAAAGAAAAACAGTTTCAGAATAAGTACAGCCTCCACAATGAAATACTCAGAGCTCGTGTATCACTGCCTTCAGTGTACTCTGCTCTTCTGAGAATGGGGAGAGTCAATTTTGTGGAAGAGTATACATCCTATATAAACAAACTAACAGTCGAGATTGTTATACATAACTCCTGCATTATATGAAGGTGAAAAATAAACAAGTAACAAATCACCTCTATATCATGAAAAATACAGTAGTGACCAGTTACATGAGATGGAAACGTGCCATCCAAATGGCCTCAACATCTAGGACTAGCCAATACATCTGGGATTTGTGTCTTCTTTTTCATGTCATGGAATCATCCATGGACTTCCAGCAATATAATGCAGGAACAGCACTGAAATCTGTATCAGCTTTTTGTGGCCATCAGACAGTGCAGAACCTCTACTTCGGTCAAACCCTTTTGGGAAAAAGAAACTGTTCACCAGGCCTGAAGTTTTATACCCATGACAGCTGCTTCTCCAGCTTGCCAGTATGGGGGAATGGGTCAAGAGAATGTTCTGGTAAAGACTGATTTTCCAGTTGATGCTTGATACAGGGAGAAAGTGAGAGAAAAAATTATTAATACTGAGTCAGGACAAAACTTCTTCCTTGCCCAAACCAAAAAACCTGTGCGCTAAAGCCTTTAAACTTCACCAAAACCTTTATTTGGTTTTTAGGTGGTTTTTGCTTCTCTTTAAGAACTAGCAAGGCTGCAGAACACAGCCTAATGTCCAACACCAAAAGGTTGTTATCCAAGGTATCTGGAGGCCTGAGATTTATATGAATTGCCATAAGTCTGGTGGTAAATAAAGCTTTTCTCAGATGATTTTTCTCAAAATAAGTTTTCAGGTGCAACATGCCCATTTCTCTTAACACCTTCTTGATGTATGAAAATCTGAGTATCCTCTCTTTTAGGTCTGATGTTATTTTACCTTCAGTACATCAGCTACTCTAATCTTCCATAAGCTTCTGGCAGGAAAATCCGTCTATTACATTAATCTAAGTATAAAGCTTCCTGCATTCTCTAATACTTTTCTGTCATTTTCAGCTCAAGAAACACCTGAACCTTTCTTAGTGATTTAGTGAGTAGCTAGAGAAGTTGCAAAAACAGAAGCAAAAAAAATGTCTAAAGTTACAAACTGTGTTAAACTGAGCCACTTGTATTTTTACAAAAGACTCAAAAAAGACTCACCCATCACTTAATGCCAACACCTACCCACCACCTTTGATATCTGCTCTCAAAAACAAGGGCTATGCCAGAAGGTTCTGCAGCAGCCTCCGCTTCTCTCTCCTTTCAGCGAAGGCTACTTTCAAAATAGGGAAAGTTCTGTACTATCTTTCAGACAGACACGTCTCAACACCAAAGATCACGTGTAGGAGCAGTACAGAATGTTACAGAGATAAGCACACGCTACTGTGCCTGCCTCATTGCCTCCAACCATGTAGTTACTTAACCAAGGATAGATTTAATGAAGTATCCAAAGTACACAGACGCCACTGTGATAAGTGCAGGAGCCCAGGTCTTGCCAGAAGCTCAGATCTGACTCTTCGCTTGCTACCTACAGATGCACTGCAGTTTATATTCAACACCTCCTAAGCACTTAAAGAGGTAGTGTGTAGCTATTTTCTTAGTGAGCTGCAATCTGCATTATATTTGCTGTACTATCAGTACATTTGTTAATCATTTACACACAGTAAAGTTCTTGTTATTAGGTTTATTATTAGACCAGAGGAGAAACCAGCTTCCCTGGGGAGTCCTGAAAGTTGAAGCTTATTTTCTCTTCTATCCATATATTCACTATTAAACAGAAAATTGGAAAAAATCTGGAAATGGAACACTCGCATTTCATTTTTCACTCTTATACTATTAATTAGTGTTTTGGACCTTCTCCTCCGAACTTTTATAAAAAAGAGACTTCTCTCCAAATTGTACCATTTCTGCCAAATTAGCATTTTATGGTACAAAATATATACTCTTGAAAAGGTTTCTCTTCATCTTTACTTACTGTTTCATTTACTTTACTTACTGTTCATGACTGTTGGAATGGTTGCTCACAGAAATAATTTATCTAGTTCAGGCTGTCAGTCAGACATTTTGAAATTAACATCACTGAGTATACTTGCCTTGCGAGTACTGTGTAGTGCAAAAATGCTGAAATGTCGAACAAGTTAGTCCCAACCTACTGCACTGGCACTAGCAGAGGGGTCCAGCAGCATCACCACAGGATCATCACTTTCCTGCCTTTGTGTCACCAATGAGTGTCTCTGTGTGGGCTGTGCTCTGCATCAACACAGTCAGAACCAGCTCAGATCTTCCTCGCTTGGCCGTACATTTCCTTCAGCAACACATCCATGGTACCAAAACACGACATTGCTGTGACACGAAGGGAATGCCTTTGTTCCTTCCAGTTACAACCACAGAAACTTGTATTTTGTTTTCCCTCTAATATTTGAAACACAGTTTATATCTGATTGGACATCACAGTTTTCCCTACACATTTGGCAGGGAGCGGTGCCCCAAGAGTGAAGCACTACAGAAAACTGTGGCAGAGCAGGCAATTTACCGTGTTACAGTGAATAAAGCCTTCATTTTACTCCCTAGCTCTGGGTTGCTGCTGGTGGTGCAATGACCTTGAAATCTAGTAGCAGGGCCCCATCGTACAGGCCATGTAAGGCCTTGTCAGAGCAAACAGCTTCAGTAGTCATTCGTTTTAAGCACATTTACATGAACTTTAGATTTCCAGGCCATTTTTTACTTTCCTGCTCCAGTGAATACCACGTTGTTTTTGTCACCCACCAGATTAATTTCTAGATGCTTCCTCTTTTATTTGCTTTCCTCATTCTTCTGATCATTCTAGATACGCAGTAGCTGTATTTTCTAAGGCTGCCTTAAAAAACATGCCTCAAATTTCTGACAAATTGCCTGTTAAAAGGGATCTGGAGACTAAATGCAGGTTATAAAACAAGAAAAAAAGTCAGCAGCAATTAAGCTCTGATTCTTTTGCAAACAGAAGTCCTTGTGCACACTCTGCCAGTGAAACACGCTGTGCTACAGCAACTACTGTGTGCCATAGCATGTGCAGTGCAAATTAACATCCCTCTGCGTGGCCCTTTGCCATTGCCACATTCACCAAGAGCTTTTCCGATGCACCTGAGACCAGCTTTTATTTCTGGTCTCTGCACACACTGCAGAGACAAAAATAATGACCTGAATTTCCTGGCTGCATTATAGGAAGGATGAACAATTTCCTTCCTGCTGCTCAGTGACTAAAGGGAGAACAGCCAGAGATATTACCCTTTTTGCCACTTCCAGGGGGAGAGACTTCTGTGTCAGATTGGCAGCAGGGGGGCAGATACAAAAAGTCCTTGCTGTCGCTGAAGGGTATGGCCTGGATGTATTGTCTGAATAGCAAAGTTACATTGTGCTTCTAAGTTCTTCCTTCCATTCGTCCCTGCCAATAGTCTCCAAATAATGAAATCACGTCTCCAAATAATGAAATCATGTTAATGTCATGTTGACCGTGACATTGCCTTGAATGGAGAGAAATGCATCCTGATGTGCCTATTGCTCTTTATCATTTTTCTAGACGGGTCTGAATCAATGTCCTGTTGGGCGGGCAGTGGGAGAAGGAGTTTGAACTGTAGTAAGAGCTAGTAAAGCTACTACAAAAAATCTGAGGTGTGCAATCTGCTTTTCAGCAAAAGAAAAAAAAACAAAAACTTTCCTCTCTAGTACTACACAGCTGTGTAGTCCTCCAATACAATGTTAGTCTCTCAACAATTGTGAATTACCACAGAGAACAGCTCACAGATTTGTGTGACTGAAGATCTATAAAGCATATTAAAATTCTGTGCCTGAGATGAGTGTTTGCTAGAAACAGTAGAGATGCCAGGTCCTCCACACTCGGTGTCTGCACACTCTCAGCGCACACACCATGTAAGCCTTCACTTTTAGATCATGCCATGGCTTGTAGTTAACCAAACTCCTCAATCATGCACATGTCAGTGCTCGACAAAAATACTCTGGTGGCAGCATCTCTGCTTATTAACACTAGGGGAGCAACTGACTTCTCTAGTAAGAATAAAAGCGTACTTGGGACGTATCAGGAAGATGGGATATGTGCTTGTCGTGGGTTTGAGTCTGATGGGGATTTTTTGTAAAAAGTAGGGGTAGACTCTGATAAAACTTCGAAAGTCTCCTCCACCACCAGGCAGAACTGGATTTGTCTCTGGCCAGGGCCAGGCCAACCAGCGCCTGTGCCGTCAAGGTATTTAAGAGGTGACCCCACTATTCTCTCTCTCTCTTTTGGTTTAGTCTTGTTCTGAGCTGTCCTGAGGGAGGTGAGAGGAGAACAAAGGAACATTGCCCTGAGAAGAAAGAGTGGGAGAAGAGTCCCAGAGGAGAGGGAGAAGGCTGCCAGAGCAGGACCCTTCCCTGAAGCCTGTGGTGTTTGAGATGGCAGGAAGGTGATTGCCAGCCAGCTGGGGGACTGATGGTGGCGAGAACGTCCAGGATGCGTCAGTACGTGCAGAGCCTCATGCCAGAGAGGAGAGAGACCAAGCATCAGCGGGGACGCGCCCGAAGTGATCCATGGACTCTCAAGGAGGAAGAGGATTGCCTCCTGTGAGGTGGACACCACGCAGCAGAGCAGGATGGAGAGACTGCAGGAAGCCCTCTTTCTCCAGGAGATGATGCCACAGACAGTAACGGCCAGATGGACTGCACGCCCCAGGCCCTGTCCTCCTTGCACTGATGGGGAGAGGAGGTAGCCGGGGAGATGGGAGGGGTGGGAGGCGAAGTGTATTTAAGATCAGGGCGTATTTACTCATGTACTCCTCTTATTATTCTACTTCATGAATGGTGGTGGTGAATTAAATCTACGTTTTTCTCCCCAAGTTGCTCTGGTTCTTTACCCATCATCTTAAACGGTAGATCACTAGCCTCCCTATCCTTAATCTCAAACCCTTGAGCCTTTTTAGTTGAATTGTCCCCCTCCACATCACTGTTGAAATGGAGGTGGGGAAGGAGTGAGCTGGAGACCCCACGGTTCTTTGTCCCAGTTGGCTTGAGCCATAACAGTGCTTTAAGGATATTCTAAGTGTTTAAAAAGTGATGCTCAAGGTGAACGCAGAGCAATATAGTTAAATAGCAAATCAGTCATGGTATATACTGATGATTTTAGATTAAACTTCTGACAGACTTTGTTGACTCCCTCCACTCAAAGCTGTTTCTAAGTCAGACAACATGATAGGAGGGAGTCTAAGAAGGTACCTGAAGGAAGGCCAGGTTAGGTGCAAATACAACACAAGGATGAAGGGAACTGCATCTCTCATGTCCTTACTAGTACCACCTGAAAAAAAACATGATTGCAACTGCAGGCATGTAGCTTTGGGATCCCCCTTTGCAGCCACTGGTTCCATCATGGAGTGATTTACCTACATTATATGTGTTTACGGAGCTCCTCTTCTGTGTAAGGACAAAGCTGAGAGAGGACCCAGTTATTTTACATGCCAGGCCCTCAAATGAGATAACAATTCTAACTTGTCTTTGAATTGGTGAGTCAAGTTCTAAAGGAATACCACATCAGTAACACCTCACCAGTGAGGCTGCCATCTGCACTGAGCCATACGCAGCACTCCTAAAAAATTAGGACCCACATACTGGTAAAATTGCAAGAACAGAGAGAATCAGCGCCAGTTCTGTCTGTACTTGCTTCCCATCTGAAGATGCACTTTATGGGCTTGCCAAGATGGCTAGGAAAGCATCCAGCATACCTCAGGCAGCTAAAATGAGGTATCACAATCCACATTCAGCCATCAAGGTAAGACAACTGCTCTGAATGCTCCAAAGAAAACCACAGCAAACTACAAAATCAGGTGAAATCTTGATTGAACTGGAGTCTATCTTGCTTTGGTATATCCACCAGGAAAACTCTGAGCTTGGTTGTTAAAACCAAACAAACGTGAGCAACATGAACAGTGGATCTAATGTACATCTCAAAATTTTAACTTTTTGCTTAATTTTCAACCTAGGTGAAGTGTTATTTTAGTACTTAGAACAAATGTGAAGTGCTTTTGTGAGATAGAGCACTGAAAACCAGAACAGGGCTTTAGCAGACATCACCAATAATGTTTGTGAATTCCTTTTTCACATCATTAGCAACATGTTGCTATCAGAGTACAAGAATGATGTACTGGACTAATTATCTTAAATGCATTTCCAGATTTATTCACTGTGACCTGTAATGTATGTGTTGTGTTTAATTAGCTGGACTAAAATACTAGTGAATTATATGGAGATACAGGAAAAAGGTTCTTCTTAACTGTTATGCTGGGTATCTATTTCAGATAAAAGCATACTGTCTTTCAGAAATGTGAGATATTTGGGTTACCTATTCATCATTTGGTTGCAATTGTGGCAGTTGCATGACTACATTGTTCACTCTGTGATTCTGACTCCAATTAAATCTGTTTGTGAGAAGATGTGAAGCAGTAGTCCACATGTGAAATGCTGACAAAACAGTATTTACGATAGCACCAGCACTTTGGAGGAATTTTTTTTGAAAAGCAGGGACACCTCCCACTAGACCAGGTTGCTCAAAGCCCCATCCAACCTGGATGGATCCACAGAAGTGGCTTCCACAGCTTCTCTGGGCAAACTCTTCCAGTGTCTCACCACTCTCACAGTGAAGAATTTCTTCCTAATGTCAAACCTAAATCTACTCTCTTTCATTTGCAAACCATTACCCCTTGTCCTGTCACCATACTCCCTGATGAAGAGTTCCTCCTCAGCTTTCCTGTAGCCCCCTTCAGGTACTGGAAGGTTGCTGTCAGGTCTCTCTGTCCTTGTAGGGGGGGTGCTCCAACGCCCTGATCATTTTTGTAGCCTCCTCCGGACTTATTCCAACAGGTCCATGTTGCTTTTATGTTGGGGTCTCCAGAGATGAACCCAGAACTGCAGGCGGAGTCTCATGAGAGCAGAGCAGAGGGGCAGAATCACCTCCCTCGACCCAATGGAGAAGGTCCTTTTGATGCAGCCCAAGATGACATTGGCCTTCTGGGCTGCAAGCACACAATGCTGGCTCATATTCAGTTTTTCATCCATCAACATTTCCAGTCCTCTTCTGCAGGGCTGCTCTCAATTCACTTATCACCCAGCCTGTACTTGTGGTTGGGACTGCCCCAACTCAGGTGCAGGACCTTGCACTTGGCATTCTCGAACTTGACAAGGTTTGCACAGGCCCTCCTCTCCAGCCTGTCCAGGTCCCTCTGGATGCCATCCCTTCCCTCCAGCGTGTTGACTGCACCACACAGCTTGGCGTCACTGGCAAAGTTGCTGAATGTGCACTCGATCTCACTGTTCATGTCACCAACAGAGATGTTAAACAGCACTGGTTCCAACATCAGCCCCTGAGGAACACCATTAATCACTCCAATCAGACATCAAACCATTCACCACAACTGAGTGTGATCATCCAGCCAATTCCTTATCCACTGAGTGGCCCATCTGTCAAATCCGCGCCTCTCCAACATGGAGACCAAGAGGTCACGCGGGACACTGTCGAATGCTTTGCACAAGTCCAGGTGGATGACATCAGTTGCTCCTCCTTTACCCACCGACGCTGTGGTCCCACTGTTAGAAGGCCATCAAACTTGTCACGCACAATTTGTTGTTGGCTGTCACCAATCACTTCCTTATTTTCAAAGTGCCCTAGCACAGTTTCCAGGAAGGTCTGCTCCATGATCCTGCCAGGCACAGAAGTGAGTGACTGGGTTGCAGCTTCCTGGGTCTTGCTTTTTTCCCTTTTAAAAAATTGGGGTTCTGTTTCCCCTCTTGCAGTCAGTAGGAACCTGAAAACCTACTATCAACGTGAGAATATGCAGAGAACTCCTTATTCTTCAATAATCAGAATGTTACTGAACTATATGCTCTGTGTTTGCTTGTTTTGTCATTGTGCAGCACTACTCAATTTACTGTTGTAAACTAAACTAATTTTTACTGCCCTCAAGTGCAAACATCTGAACCTATTACAAGTCCATTCAGAACTGCTACATGATGTTTAATGTTAAACTGCATTTTCATTAAAAAAAACAGAGTAGTGAAACCAACTACAGCCCTAAAGCTACAATCCTTTGTGAAAGCATCTCATCAGAAACAGATTTTCTTAAACTGATGTTTTAAAGTAACAGAAGAAGATAGAAGTTAAAAGGTACCGAAAGTAATCAGCATTCAGTCTAATGGATTCATTAAAAAGGATGGAAATGACACTTACGTCTACTTGAAAATGCTGTTTCTAGAAACTTGTTTCCATGATCATTGAAAATGTAGTAAAATGGAGTACCTGGCCCTGATCCTCAAAAAAAATTTGTTAAACATTTTCCCATAACTTTCTAAAATTAAATTGTAAAGAAAGAAACATGCAAACATACCCACTACCTTACACATGCCATTAATACAGATATCTCGGCTATGCCTTCCTTCAAAGCAGGGAGTACCATCAGTGACTGCATCAAGCATCTTGTCTGAAAAATGGCCGTCTACTGGGCGACAGTGGAGCTCGCAGGGGTTTGCTGAAAGGGAAAAAAAACAGATACTTTCTGAGAAAATACTTCAGCAGGACTTTGAACTGCAATGCATAGGGAATGACAGTATGTCTAGATGATCTCTAAGGTCCCTTCCAACCCTGACAATTCTATGTCATTACTGCACCATCCACTCACTTCTGGAATTTGACAGAAATAGTGTTACTAGAGGCAGTTAGCAGAGCCAGGGTTGTCTTGCTAACAGAGTGACACAGGCCCGATAAATACCACTTGTGAACTTCCAGGGAGCAGCTGGAGGCTGATGCCCTCACTCCTCCATGCTCCCTCTCACTGGTACCTTAACAGCCAGTTGGTGGAGTCAAGCAGTAATGAGGCCATCAGCTGTGATGGAGAAAAGGCTGGGAAATGAGCAAAACCAACTGCCATTAGTGAGGGGAAAGGATGAATCTGGGGGTGAGATTGCCAAGGACACCGACTAGCAATAGTTTTCCATCAGCTGATGACTAGAACGATTACAGAGATAATTTATAACCGCTCATCACAGCTGCCAGCCTCTCTCAGAGAGCAGTCAAATCATTGCTTCTGATACTTTGCATGTCACGAGTGTCACATCATTGCTTATTTTCAGCGATCTCCTGGTGCTTAATAATTTATTTCAAATAAGGGATTTTCTTCCTACTTGGCAACTTATGAAATGAGGATAATATTGGTAGGTCTGTTCTTGGATAGGTGTGCACAGAAGCAACACGGAAGAGAAAAGTTGTAGCCAAAGCAATCTGGGAGTCTCTGAAACAAGATCTTCTGCAACAGACCAGCCTTAGTCTATTCCATCCATGGACTAAGAGCCAAACACACATTGCCCTGCCTCACAGATACTATCCCTTGGGAACGGAAAATTTTGAAACTCAGGCTTTAGAGAGACAAAGAACACAAATTTGATAAGCAAGTTGCATACAAGGAATACGAGTTAGAAATTAAGCCAGGGTCAAAGCAAAGACAGGTATAATCCCTGCCCTTATATCACTTCCTAGAAACCCTGCAGCAGAGCCAAAGTTATCCGACAGGAAAAAAAATAAAATCAGCCTTTGTTATATTGATGAGGGACAGCAGAGGACCTATCTTCTGCAGCTCAACCGGGGGCTTAGGCCCAGCCAGCATGGGTTCATGAAACGCAGGTCCTGTTTGACCAACTTGATCTCCTTCTATGATCAGGTGACCCACCTAGTGGGTGAGGGAAAGGCTGTGGACATTGTCTACCTGGACTTTAGTAGAGCCTTTGCCACCATCTCTCACAGTGTTCTGTTAGAGAAGCTGGTGGCTCATGGCTTAGACAGGTGTACGCTTTGCTGGGTTAAAAACTGGCTGGATGGCCAAGCCCACAGAGTGGTGCTGAAAGGAGTTAAATCCAGTTGGTGGCCAGTCATGAATGGTGTTCCCCAAGGCTCAGTTTTGGGGCCAGTCTTGTTCAATTTATCAATGATATATACGGATGAAGGAGTTCAGTGCATCCTCATTAAGTTTGCAGAAGACACCAAATTGAGTGGAAGTGTTGATTTGCTCGAGGGTAGGAAGGCCTTGCAGGGGGATTAGACTGAACTGGTTAGACTGATGGGCTGAGGCCAATTGTATGAGGTTGAACAAGGGCAAGTGCCGCTTCCTACACCTTGGTCTCAACATCCCCAGGGAGTGCTACAGGCTTGGTCAGGAGTGGTAGGAAAACTGCCTGGTTGAAAAGGTTCTGTGGGTGCTGGTCAACAGCTGACAGCAGTGTCCTCAGGTGGCCAAGCCCAACGGCACCCTGGCCTGTACTTAAAATAGTGTCTTCAGCAGGAGCAGGGAAGTGACTCGGCACTTGTGAGGATGCATCTCGAATCACTTCAGTTTTGGGCATCACAGTACAAGAAAGAAATTGAGATGCTGGAGCAGGTACAGAGAGGAGCAACAAAACCCGTGAGGGGTTTGGAGAGCAAGTCTTATGAGGAGTGGCTCAGGGATCTGGGGCTGTTTAGTCTGGAGAAGAGGAGGCTGAGGGGAGACCTTACCACTCTCTACAACTACCTGAAACAAAGTTGTAGGGATGAGGGGGTTGGTCTCTTCTCCCAAGTTACAAGTGATAGGACGAGAGGAAATGGGCTCAAGTTGCATCAGGGGAGGTCTAGATTGGATACTTGGAAAAATTTCTTTACTGAAAGAATGGTGAGGCATTGGAGCAGGCTGCCCAGGGCAGTGGTGGAGTCGCCACCCTTGGAGATCTTCACAAAAATCTGTAGACACGGCACTTCAAGAAATGGTTCACTGGTCATGGCAGTGCTGACAGTTGGCCTTGATAATCTTAGAGGTCTTTCCAGCCTTAGTAATTCTATGATTCTGGGTTTTGCTCTATTCCAAAACCTCAGTCTAGTCAGGTGCTAAAGAAATTTTTTCATGCTCAGGAAGTTGAAATACTTTGCTGAGCAAAGCAGTTGGCTTTAAAACCACCTCTTAGTAAAGACTTCAAGGCACCATTATTAAGCCATTTCAATACAATCTCACTGTGTGCCGCAGAAGTGACTCTGCTGAGTGACAGAGCCAAAAAAACTTGCTGCTTTGGTCTCAGAGGGATGCAGAGTATCTATAAATCTTGTGCATCTGGGCTAATGAATTTCTTTCTCCCTCTTCCTTCTCCTTCTCCTTTTTGATGTGACTTGTGTCATACGAAAAACTGTTTAAGATTAGAGGAACTTCTAGTAAAGAGAGAAAGTCAATCTTTTGGTAATGAAAAGAAACTAAATAATTTCCTACAATAGAGTTTATTCCTTTGAAGGGAGACATTTGCTCTCACTGCTCTGATATAGCATCAGCATACACCCAACACCATGTAGTGCACAGCAGTAAGAGCAGCTCCTGGTCCCCAAGTAATTTCAGCTTAAGGACTGAATCATACACAGCCAGAGCTTTAAAACTGTCAATCTCATTCACGTAAACAGGATCTCTACAGAACTGGAATCCAAAAAATAAACAAAAGGACACTAAAAGAAATCCAAGACCTTAATGAAGAGTTTCGTGTTTTCCCTCGTCAGTAGAGCTAAGATGGCATCTTAGGACTCACAACAATGTTGTGCTTGTGCCTTCTGAAAGATACTTTCATAATGGACAATAGACTGATTAGAAGCAGGGGACACACATGGACCAATATTATAAAATTGGTGGAATTCAAGGTGATGTCACTCATGTTTAAGAACATCAATGGAGATGGAGCTACAAGAGCCTCAGGTAAGAACACAGTTTATGACCCTCACCAGCCCTCAGCCTTGCTGTGAAAACTGCCAGGTATAACACCCATCAGTCGTTCTCATAAGACCTGTTCTGATTAAGTGATAACAGTTAATTTTACTTTTATCTTCAGAAGTCTTTTTCTGGCCTTGTAGCTAATTTGATTACTTTAGCACTCTAAATTTTGTTTCACCTTGCTTACCTTACCAATGCACCATTTTTTAAACACAAAGCACGGTACCCTCATGGGTTACCAAAAGAGAATCCCAGAATTCCAAAGCTAGTCTGGTACCCACTCAGAGTCAATCCTGGCAGACACAAACTTTGCAGAAAGCCATTTACATTTTTTTGTAATGAAATACATAGAACAGCAGCTTGGTATCTGTACCTCCTCCCTAGCTGAGTGTTGACATAGCAAGTAAGATGGCATCCAACTTCAAATCACCGAGCAAGAAAAAGCAGGCAGTGCTGACTGCTGACATATTCCTGTATAACTACGATGCTCTAAGTTTGTAAGTCTGAAGTTTGTAGAGAAATTTAACTGTCTTACTAAGCCAAAATAAAAAGTAAAAATAAATAACAAGCAAACTTTCAAACTTGCAGAGGTTCATAATTCAAAGAGCTTTCTAGGCATGAAAGCTTTCCTGGCTTTCCTGACTGGAGTAACTGATCTAAAATTGGATCCTACCGGCATGCACTAACTTTGTATTACTTCTGCCCTACTGGAAATGAGGGTATATTGCTCCCTCTCTACAAACTCTGTCCTACCCAGGATTTTTACTCCTGCTATCGCTCTTCATGATATTTTGATATTTTATCTGCATGGAAGGCTGGTTAGGGTACCACTGAGGAAATTATGCTAGCACTGTATTAGCCTTTCATTTTCTAAAATTATTTCCTTACCGATTACTCTGGGGTTTTTTTTACAGCTGAGTTTAGGGACCTGGCAAAAGAACTGTGCTCCATTATTCTAGGACTGCAAATAAACGGTACCAGAATCAGCTACTATCCTCAGAAGTCCAACATTCTAAATATGAAACAGATACAGATGTAGAAGGTACTTTGACCTCACATTTTCAGATAGTAACCGACACACCGAGAAAACAAATACATTTCCTGAAATGATGGAAGAACTTGAAAGCAAAGGCTGACATTGAATTCAGACTTTCTAAACTTTAATCCAGTTCTGAAAATCTAAAAAGACTAAATTGACGTCAACATGTGCTCTAGGGCTGCTCAGAAGAAACTCCCTAAAGCAGATGCTTTAGCTTCAGTTACTTCAGTAAATTTGATAAATTCATGATGACACTTTAACAAAATGGCTGTCACTTTTAAGGCCAAAATATACAGCAATTCTTGAAATCCAGCATATGCATGAAATACTAGATCCCATCTGTGTACACTCAGCAATGGCCATGTTCACACAATCCTTGTTCAGAGAAAGCACAACGAATTCCCATTTAAACAGAGCTGACTTCTGTCTCTGTAAAGTCTACAGGGTTTTACTCAACTGTTCACACCAATGCAGGATCAAAGTCACTTGGACTGGTCCTGCTTAGATTGCATTTCTATCTGCAATGACAACATTAATTCCTCAAACCATGTAGGTAACCTGCTGTAATGTTTAGCACCCATACAGCAACGAAGATTTCTTAATGTGCAACCTGAAGTTCGCTTGTGTTGTTTTGGCTGTTTCTGCTTGTCCTACCTTTCATGGACATGAAAAGGTGCTGGATCCATCTCTCCCTGGGGATTCCTGTACTGCTCAAGTTGGATGTGGTGGGAAGCCGCAGTATGGAATGCAGTGACAGCAAATTTGATGCCAAATCCAATTTTTGAAAGCCGAAGAGCTAAACTCAAACTGACCCAATAAGACCACAGAGTCCTGCTTTTCCAAGTCAGTTAATAAGGGCACAGAGCTGCTTGGATCTCAACAGCTTCTTCCAGACCTGAGTACAACACTATGGAGCCATTCAGTCTTGACAGCCTCTATCTCCACTAGCTCAGGGACGTGCATACTGAATATGCTTAGGAAGTTGTTGGCATTTAAATCACTCCTTCCTCTCTTTTCTAGAGCAAAATTTGCTTTTCTCAATCTTTCCCACAAACTACATTTTTCAAGTAATTTGACTTCCATGTTGCTCTCTAGTAAACCTCCTCCAGTCTGGCTGCATCCTTCTGGCACTGTATTGCTCCTAGGACATAAGATTTTAGCTGAGGTGCCACCAACACTCGGCAGCCTAGAAAAAATACAACCTATTTTTTATCTGTAGTGTCCATATCCTGCCCTGAGATTACGCTGTTGATTTGAATAGAGACTAGACCAATCCTCTAACATGTAGAAGAAACTCAGATGTAACGGAATTTCAAGCCACTGAGCTCTCATACGTGCCCAAGTGACTCATCTGTAAGCGGAATGGGACTGAGGAAGCAAGCCAGCAAAGCTGAGTAAAAACCCTAAAATTCAGGTACATGATTTTTTTCCCCCTGTGTATAACAGAGTTATGACTCACCAAATGCAAACAGAACAACATGAAGATAACTAGAAAGGAACATATGCCCTTTCCAATTTAAATTTGTTTCCCTTGCAGCTGACTCCCATGAGTTCACATGCAGGAAGGATCCAGCTTAACCTGACTGAGAAGGATGTGATTAATGTGTCTGCCAGCAGAAGATAAGTCTTCAACATTTTTTCCTACTTCACAAGGAATTAAAGAGGCAGGCCTCTTCTCTTTCAATCCTCACCGGGGTGAGAACTCAAAATTGACTGACGAAACAAACAAAAAAAAATTAGAGAAGACAATTACTCAACACAGACAAAATGGGGTGGAAAAGCTAAGATGAAGCTACTTTATCATTCTACCCAAGCTTGGAACTCCAAAAGAAAACTTAATTTCATAGCAGTCGTAGCAGAAACATTATCTCATGCTGTTAGTTCAGCCCCTGTAACTGTATCAGTACAGATCTTCCTTGACACACACACTTATTTTGGAAGAAATATGAAATTTATAACATGTAATATGAAAGGATTTAAAATGCCTGATAGTAAAACACAAGCTGTATAGGGCTTGCATGGCCAGGTTTTGGTAGCAGGAGGGCTACAGGGGCATCTTCTGCGAGAAGCTACCAGAACATTCCCCATGTCTGACAGAGCCAAGGCCAGCCAGGATGGAACCACTGCTGACCAAGGCCGAGCCCAGCAGCAACAGTGGAAGCACCTCTGGGATAACATGTTTAAGAAGCAGAAAAAAATGCTGCACAACAATTGCAGTTGGAGAGACAAGTGAGACTATGTGAGAGAAACAACTCTGCAGACACCAAGGTCAGTGAACGAGGAGGGGAAGAGGTGCTCCAGGTGCCAGAGCAGAGATTCCCCTGCATCCTGCGATGAAGACCATGGAGAGGCAGGTTGTCCCCCTGCAGCTCATGGAAGTCTATAATGGAGCAGATGTACCCCTGCAGCCCATGGAGGACACCATACCAGAGCAGCTGGATGTCTGAAAGAGGCTGTGAACCCGTGGGAAGCCTGCGCTGCAGCAGGCTCCTTGCAGGACCTGTGGAGGCATTAGCCCACACTGGAGCAGGTTTTCTGGCAGTACTTGTGACCCCAAGGCAGACCCACGCTGGAGCAGGTGAAGAGCGTGAGGAGTCCTTCCCCTGAGTAGGAAGGAGCAGCAGAGACAGTGTGTCATGAGCTGACCACAAGCCCCATTCCTCATCCCCCTGTGCTGCTGGAGGGAAGGAAGGTAGAGAATTTGGGAGTAAAGTTAACCTGGCAAGAAAGGACAGGTGAGGGAAAGTGTTTTAAGATTTAGTTTTTATTTCTCATTAATCTTCTGTGATTTAATTAGTAACAAATTAAAATAATTTTCCCCAAGTCAAGTCTCTTCTACCTGTGACTGTAACTGGTGAATGATCTCTCCCTGTCCTTATCTTGACCCATGAGCCTTTTGTTACATTATCTCTCTCCCATCCTGCTTAGGAGGGGATTTGCTTTGGTTGGCACCTGGCCTCCAGCCAGAGTCAACTCACCGCCCAAAAAAAGATCTTGAAAGCAAGCTGAAGTAGTAATAGAGTGCCACGAAAAGCCTTTGAAATAGGATTGCACCAGTTAAGGGGAAAATTAAGGGAAGTTGATGTACACTGACAAAGGCTGGTATACACTTGGTGGACGTGGTGATTAAGTCTCCAGAGCCCTGAAACATCAGGTTTTTTTGCAGGGGGACATGGTTTACAAGTGGCTGTTGTTTTGCTTTTGTTTAAAGACTTGGTTTAGGACAAACACTCACAGGGAAGGCTCAAACTGCCATCTCACACAGAGAGCACTGATCCATGTTTGAAGTTATTCTGCCCAGGACACCTTTGACAACCAATGGAAAGAAAATTTGAAACCACGATGGAAGGAAAACTCTCAGATGTATTTCAGAGCACCGAGTAATACTGGCTGGACAAAACTGGAAGCAGTGTGCCCGTGACAGTCACCCACTCTCAATCATAAAATGATGATCCCACACGAAGGGTCAGCAGAGAATTTGGCCAACACCCTGCTCGAGTGAATATTTCCAGGAGAGCTTGTCTACTTGGTTTTTGTAAGTTAAGAGATTATCAGAAAGAAAACACTTCAAATGCTGTTAACAGAATGTAAGAGTGAAGTTGTAAACATTGAGGACCTCACAGATTGTGTGATTCTAGACTGAAATTCTGGCTGCTGAACAGGTGAAAACTGTCAAAAAGCTTTTTAAGCCATAGAAAATCTATTTGCTTGGTAATTGAACGATTTTGCAAAAGGTCACTGAAATCCAGGATGTTCCAGATGAAATATATCAGGCTCAACAATGTAGCATTTTGAAAACAAGTGGTTTGTCTCGAAAGCTGCAGTTAGCTCTATTTGAAATATGGCATGGACAAGACATAGGCTTTCCTTCCAGTGTGCAGGAAGCATTTGATTCATGATCCTTAATGCCCTTTAAAAGCAGACCTTCTGCAACAAATGCACATGCAGTACCACCAGTTCCGTAGCACTGGCCTGGAGAGGATACGAACTGAACTAAGACTGTACTCTGCAATGGTACACGTGAGTAACAGAGAGGAACGGAATCCCAATTTCAGTCATAGGCAACTGCAAAAAATGGTTCATGAACGGTTTACGAGTTGAGCTTTGGACGAAGTTTTAGGTTTGTTTTACTGGGAGACCTTCTGAAAAAGCATTTTCTATCAATCCTGTTTTCTTTCACCAGAAATTTTCCTGGAAGTCTGTCTGCTGCAGGGTCATCTTCAGCAGTGTATTTGTTAGATGAAATTGAAACTGTAGCTGAAATTTAGGAAATCTATTCAGAGCTGTCAATAACTGTGAAAATGCAATGAACGTGCTAAAAAATATTACTGGGAAATGAAACTGAAAGTTGAATCTTGACCTTAACTTCCCTAACTGGTTTACTTTTTCATAAAAAAATATATTGCTGGATGATCCACACCTTACATTTATGCAGACAGCAAGAACCAAACCGCACGGTGATAACTGTTACCCCTGTATTTAGTAACTACACTGTTACAAAGCAAGTTTTAAAGCTGAGGCATCAATGTCTCCCTCTACAATACAGGGCATACTTATCATTCACTGATTTCTTGCCCCGACAGAGGATTCTCATAGGTCTGTACATTAGACTTTCAATACAAGATATTAAAAAATTTGTAGCTTCGTACCTGTGTTGTAAACGGGAACCCAGTGGTAGAACTCATTCTGGTAGGGAACTGTATCAAATTCACTGCACTGCATCTGACGAAAGGTTGGCAAGCCTTTGCGACAGGGGCTAATGTTACACATGCGATAGCGTTTCCTTTCTCCAGTGCAGTAGTCTCCTCCAAACTGTGGTCTAGAGAAGGAAAATTAAGATTGGGATGTAAGATTCTGGGTAAAAAAGCAGTTTCAAAAGAGTGATGTCTTTCGGGTTCCAGTGGGATAACAAGGTGAAACTGAATCCTTGACAAGGTGGAGATAACACACACATGTTCAAGCACCCAGACATGACAGCATGGAGCACAGATGTCTAGACAAACCTTGCATCCTGAAGAAGTGCTTGGTACGCTGCCCAGCTAAGCTCACAGCAAATTACCTTATCAAATGAATTCCCTCAAAACACTGTATTTTCCACAATGTTTGACAGTTCTTCCATAAAAGCCATGTGATTTCTGCTGTTAGGCACCTTCCCATTAATTTCTGAAGATGAAATGTAGGGTCTTCATGTACTCAGATACGTATCAGAAGATTCTGCTTTTCATGTTCTGCACCTATCAACTCGTGTCTGAAGCTCAAACAAAGCTGATGACTGGAACAAAACATGAAAGATGACTCTTGATTTCCCTGAGGAACAGACTGCTAGCTGTTGTTCTCACCTGGTGTTTAATGATAGTTACTTATTCAAGGAGGTATTACTAAAGCAACATTTATATTATTTCTGCAAAGCCTGAATGCCAAATAGCAAGATTTTTTCATTTTGTGTAGAAATAAGTTCCATGCAAGGTAAGGATTAAATAACAAGATGATGCTTGAACAGAATTTCACACAAGTATGCTTAACTGGGAAGGGGTAGTATTCAGTCTCTGACTTGCTGTGCCACCTCCTGATAACGGTCTCACACAAAAGTGTTTCCAGTACCTCAAAGATATTGAATAAAAGGTAGAAAAAAGTTGTGCATTCAGCTTACTCTGGGTTATCACATGGTCTCTCCGCGCTCTGAACTCCTGCCCCACATGTTCTTGTGCAATGGGACCAGGATGACCAAACACCCCATCCACCATGGACTGCCTCAGGAGTCTTTCCTACTGTAATGCACTCACCAGAGAAGCACCACTGAAGAGAAAAGACACAGGACAAACAGCTTAAAATCATTCTTGCAGGAAAATGTTACTGTGAATTACTTGTTATTTCAGCCCCTGAAGGTTGAAAACTTGAGAGGAAACATAAATGGAGATGTCACAGGATGCCCCTTTTTCATACTAAACAATGACAGAGCTGCTCACAGTTCCTATGCTGCCCTTCTGCAGGCAGCGCAGCTTGCAGGCAAGCTCACCTTGTTTTCTCCACACTGAGTTCCATCTGCTGCTGCATCCAGTTTGGAGCGGCAGGATCCTCTCACCGAGCACCAGAGTGTCTGGCAAAGGTTCTGGAAAAGAAAGAAAATCACAGTAGTGTGAAGCAGAGCTGAACACCTGTGGCCAAGATTTTCAAAAGCATCCCACAGTTTTGTACTTCCACTTACAAGGTTTTATAAAGGATGTAGTTAAAGGGGCAGATGTTCAGAGTTTTTCACAAGTTAGGACCCACTAAGGGTCCAAATTTAGATACTCCTCACCAGTGTACAAGGAGGGACTATTTGACAAACACAAAATGGTGAATATTTTCTATCAAGTGAATTTACCCGAACTATGCGAGTTCGAAAATTCTCCTCATTGTCTGCTCAGCTCCCAGCTACACACAGGAAAAATGGCTTTATAAAATTTACACACCTTTTTTTTTTTTTAGCGAAGGTGAATAGAGTTTGTATTATTTTCACTTGCTGAGTATTGTGGCCTGCCTGAAAACATGCAGTGAATTCAAAGAAGGTTAGAGAAGCCAGCTAGATAAGTAAAAACAGTGTTATGTGTCCAAGTACAACAGCCAGTTTAATTCATGGATGTTTCAAAACTGTATGAGGAGAGATCAAACCAGAGGTCTCATCAGTCAAGCAGGCAGCAAGGGAATGATCTAAGAGAAGCAGTGAAGGCTAGCTAGCAGATAAAAAGGCCTTGTGGGCTGGACACATTAAGGGGTCTGGTTAGTGAATGCTTGCATTTTAAGCTAATCAGAAACTGGTGGCAGTTTAATGCAGCACATTGCAAGTGAAGCACAGTACTTCAGCTGCTGTTTCATATGCAGTGGTCAACTCTGTGGAAGGGACAGAGACTCCTGAGAGTCAACAAAGCTAGCAGGGCAAGAAACATTACAGACACCTTAAAACAAGCCTTCTTTACTCAATCAGAACTATTCTTTGGGGAGTGAGGACAGACATTGAGGGCTGTTCTACCCTCCCCAGTCCACATGCACACCAGCTTATCTTTTGGTTGACACACAGAAGCCCTGCATGCTTGGGAACTCCTGAACGAGCATGGCTTTGTGTGGAAAACCACTTCCAAGCTGGATAAACCAGGGGCATCAAAGAGTCTGTGCACTCCCAACTGGAACATCAGAAACAAAAGCCCAGGGACTCTGGGCCAGGTTTTGTCTGAGCCCGTTTGAACTGCAGAGTTCAGCACTGGGAGAAGGAACAGAGCTGGCAGCATCTCCCTGTTGAAGCAGGGACAGTTGTGTCATGAAAGGATGCAATAAGAAGGATCCCACTAGCAGCTGCCACTGGGATTCTCAGAGAAAGTGACATATCAGGTTTGGGAGCAAACTCGGGAACTGTACACTTGCAAAAATCTGGTTCCAATAAGAGGCAGCAGCATTTGGCTGAATGCAAAAGGCAAAACTTGGCTGCTGGTTTCTGACCTGTCTCTGGTTAAAAGAGTTAAGCTTGGGCACAGCCTGTTTTGAGAGAGTTGCCTTTAGTTTACCTTCTGCATTGTGTGTTCAACTTGTTTTTCTTCTAGAACACCAGAATACAAGTTGATAGTACAGAATATCCCCAAACACTCCAAATCTCTTGCTTGAATACAGTGTCTGAGGCATTGCATGTCGGTTCATTTAGCTGCTTTGGGGCAGTGTATACAAGCCAATGGCTGTTTTGCAGTTCCCTGTTCATAATTCAAGAGTAGCAGTATTTAACAGCTCTTCGTGAAGTCACTGTTGTCAGGTTCTTAAGGCACAGCTATCCACATGTTATAGCTGATAAATTTTCTTTCATTATCAAATTCATCTTTTACCTTGACTTTTGTATTTAGAATATGTTTTGTACTTTTTAGTGTCTAAAGTGCACTCCTGTACTGTGCTTCAGCTACCAGAGAAAGGCATAGAAAGCACACACATCCTTCCACTGACAGTTCAATTTTTATGAGGTGCACTCATAGATTTCAAACTCAAAGAGGTCAGAGGAAATTCTTCAGTTTTGCAATAATATTTCCATATTGATCTCCATGTACTAGAGCTTTTTTCAGCTTTAAGAGTACTGGAATAAGAACAATACAAGAAAAAGTACTGATTACTGTGTGCTTTTGGAGGTAACACCCAGAAATTTGTGGCTCTACCAGGTATACACTACGAAGCAAGTGATTTTTATCATCAGCAATATGGTATATAGTTTCCACCCCATCCACGACATTAGGGTCTGTTCTTAAAGAACGTCAAGTCTAAAATAACCCAGTTTCACTATAGTCAAGTCTAAAATAATCCAGTTTCCACTAACCCAGTGGAAATTCTGGAGTTAAAGAGAGGGCAGTAAGATAAGGATTCAGAGCTCCTACACTTGGAAAATTTCTCCCCCTAATCTGCATTTCGGTTTTCTTTTCCTTACTAGAGAAAAAATATTTATATACTTCAAGTAGGAACCTAGCCAACTAGGGAAGGCACCTGCTGGACCAGACCCGTTGTTTGGGAACTTGTGGGTGATGTGATGGTTGAAGGCTGTCTTGGGCACAGAAATCATGAAATTAGTTTTCAATTCTCAGAGAAGTAAGGAGGGGGGATCAGCAGAACTCTGCTATAGTGGACTTTGGGAGGGCAGACTTCGTCCTGTTTAGGAGCCTGGTTGACAAGAGTCCGTTCAGAGGCAGTCCTGAAAGGCAAAGGAGTTCAGGAGGGCTGGGCATTCTTCACAAAAAAAATTTAAAGGTGCAGGAATAGGCCTTCCCCATGTGTGAAAACACAAACTGGCAGAAAATAAGACTGACCTGATGACATCAAACTAGGTGGGAGCACTGATCTGCTCAAGGGTAGGAAAAGCTCTACAGAGGGACCTGGACAGGCTGGATCAAAGGGCCGAGGCTGAGGCTCAGCAAGGCCAAGTGTCAGGTCCTGCATCTGGGTCACAACAGCCCCCAGCAGCACTACAGGCTTGGGGAGGAGTGGCTGGAGAGCTGCCAGGCAGAGAGGGACCTGGAGGGCTGGTCAACAGCCGGCTGAAAATGAGCCAGCAGTGTGCCCGGGGGACAAGAAGGCCAACGGCATCCTGGCCTGTGTCAGGAATGGTGGTGTCAGCAGGAGAAGGGCAGGGATTGTCCCCTTGAACTTGGCCCTGGTGATGCCACACCTTGAATCCCATGCTAAGTTTCTGGCCCCTCACTCCAAGAAAGACATTGTGGTGCTGCAGTATGGCGAAAGAAGGACAACAAAGCTGGTGAAGGTTTTAGAGCACAAGTCTTAAGAAGAGCAGCTGAGGGAACTGGGGCTGTTTAGCCTGGCAAAAAGGAGGCTGAGGGGAGACCTTATTGCTCTCTATAACTACCTGAAAGGAGGCTGTAGAGAGGTGGGGGTCAGTCTCTTCTCCCAAGTAACAAGCAATAGTACAAGAGGAAATGGTCTCAAGTTGTGACAGGGGAGGTTTACATCGGATTTTGGAAAAGTTAGTTCACCAAAAGGGTTGTCAAGCACTAGAACAGGCTGCCTAGTGAAGTGGCTGAGCTACCATCCCTGGAGGTATCTAAAAGATGTGTAGATGTGGTGCCTAGAGACGTGGTTTAGTGGTGAACCTGGTATTGCTAGGTCAACCACTAGACTTTATGGCCTTAAAGGTCTTTCCCAACTGAAACGATTCTGTGATTCTATGATTTGCAAGACGCTTAGAGGACTTACTAGGGTTCATTGAAATAACTATGTGAATTATAAGCCCCAGTCTTCACTAAATGTAATTACTGAACCTTGAGGCATCTTCAGCTAAATGCAGATACTTCTCTCAGAAAGAATCTGTGGATTTAATTCAGTCCGACATTAAAAGTTGCAGAAGAAATGTAGCCTGGTCAGCAAGTGTTAAGCAAATAGTGGAAAGGCAAACATCATTGAGACCTCTTAGACAAAATGACTATACTGATCATTCAACACACGAGGCAGACTCTACTATTTGTAATTCCTTTCCTTGCCAGTGCAGCAACCTGCAAAATACAGGCCTTCCAGTAAAATGCAAAACAAGACGATACTAATTAATTTTCTGACGTACACCTAGCTGTAAAATTGGTTAATAAGGAGATGTCGAATACAAAGGCCTACTAGGTTCAAACCCAAGGAGAAACAGAATGAACCAATACTGCAAAATTACACTTTAATTTTCTGCCTGTACCAACAGACAAATTACAGTAACTGAAGAAAATGGAGCAGCAGGTAATGAAAGCAATCTTTCAATAACTGCTTCAGATTCAGTAGTTGCAGCTCAACATTGGTAATCATGTTACCTATTACGGCTGAGAAGATAAATCAAAAATAATCTCACTAATAGAAGGGTAGATGAGGATACATGTAATTATCTGAATGGAATAAACAGTCACCAATCCACAGCTGACCACTGTGCCTAAAAAACACTCCAGCACTGCTGACAGCTGTAATGTCACTTCTGACAGCAGGAACAAGCTGAGTGCTGTCTGCAATGTTTGCTGTATATTGCTGCCCAAAACACAGCAAAAATTAGGGATTAAATAGTTAGATGAATCACTGTTTCTGAACTGTTCTATGTACAAAAATGCTGCACGAAGCCAAATAGCTCTGAATATCTAAGTACAGTTAAAATATCATACCACCACACCTTAGCTATCATAACCTGTTACTCTGCAGTGGCTCCTAGCTCTTGTAGAGTCACGCTGCTGTAAGTATACTGCTCCCTCGCATCTCCACACAATACTGTTTTGTTGTGCTGCAAGACATAGCCCAGGGTACTTCATAAATTATGTATTTCCACATAAAAATCTCATGTTTGATGGGAAAAGAAAGATTCTTCAAAGTATAGGGACTGAAATTTCCTATAATTAGATCTTCACAAGTGCAAAAAGTCAGGGCATATGGCCTGATTTCTTCAGAAAACTCTTCCTGAAACTGAAGGTTTGTTCCCAGAATGAGAAAGCTATAAGCTTGAAGCATTTTCAATTTTAATGGGACTTAAGACTCTTTGATAATTTACCTAAGATCAATGACTCCACTGCTGAAGGACAGGCATTTGACAATAGATCTGGAGCCAGATCCAGTAAAGGTCTGGCAAAATGCAAGACAAACAGTGCAACAACTCACTTCTAGAATCTGCACAGTAGAATTAAAACAGTGTTAGGCAACGCCTGCACTGCACATCTAGTCTATAAGACTTTGAACATGTTGTATGTGCAGTTAGAAACTGAGGTTCGATGACTGCTTCCACACCGTTCAAGAAGCTTAAGTTCGTGTTAGCAGAATGAAGGAAGACATAAGCACTTACATCCACATCTTCACAGAAAGTAGCATTGGAACCATACTGAAGCTGGCACTGGTGATGAACATCATAAATGACTCCAGGAGCAATGATTGGGGACTTTAAAACTTCTTTCTGAGGAATATCATCAAGACAGAATCCCCATCCACGGCTAAAATACAAAAATTGTATATTAGAACAAAAAAACCAACAACCACACTTTTTTGACATTTCTATGCAGATTTTCAATACCTAATTCTTAATGTTAATTTTTCATGTGGTCTTTGGTAATAGTACTTCCAGGTTCTAGCTAAGACGTGTTGAACCACTGCTAACAAACAGCACTCCACTTAGGGAGTGTCACAAAGACAAAATATAGCTTGTCATATTGGAAAAATATGAGCTCATTATGGTTTTAGAGTGGCTTCAGAGCACATCAGAGTCTCTGCTTCAAGGTGTATCATACTGCTGCTCTTAAAAGAACATAACTAGTTTGAACAAGTAACTGAAGTCAAGAACAAGTCTTTGTGACTAGAGGTAAGGTTTATGATGTTCCATCAGACTACTTGATGGAAATGCTTCTTTCTTCCTGATAACTGCAAAATCTGCAGGTTGCATCGCATCTGAATGGACTTAAGTTCACTTCTAGAAAGTAAGAATATAATGGAGCTTTTCCCAAACAGTAAGTGAGCAAAAAGCTTGCTCTCCATGGGAATTACTTCAAGCACATTACAAAACCCCACATCTAGTAATGCACTACAGGATTTACTTTAAATGCCACATAAACACTTCACACAGTTGTACTCATTTCAGGGAAACATGACAACCTGATCACTCACTCTAGGAAACGTGTGATGTATTCCTTGCTGCACTGCGACCAGGTGAGAGGAGTGGGATCATACTGCAACTGCCGGGACATAATATATGGGCGCTTTCCAACAGGCTCACAGTCATTCTCTTTTCCATCGTGTTGGATACCAAAACTAGAGACAAAAAACAACATCTAATAATTCCAGGTGACTGGTTGTGTCACGCCTATCTATGGGTTCCACATGGTGCTTAAAAAGACACTAAGATTGCTTTCTCCCCTGGTGGGTTCTAGATAACTTTTTCTAATAAAAAACACATAGAAGATCTGACCCAAAGCCTATCAAAAAATCTAGAATCCCACCAGCTTTCAAATATGCCTGTTATGTACAACAACGTTGCCTAGCACAAAATAAAGAACAGATGGCCAGGGACTATATATTTTTAAGGGAGTCAAACCACTATTACACAGTTGGGTCAGGAGTTAGAGTTTAAACCTCAGATATGTTAAATCTGCTAAAGCCTAGCTCTTGGATTGTAGTTATTTCAGACTTGCACCACTTCAGCAAAGATCAGGCTTTGTTACATTGTCTTAAACTGTCTTATAATCATGTCTCTATTGCTTGTTTCCTTTTAAATCTCTTTTGAGACAGACAGTATTTTCCAAACTACTCAATGTTTGGTGAATTAGCCAGTCCTTCTTGCTGTTTTGTTTTCTCAAACTGTGCCTTACAAACAGACCTCTACACAGGTCTTCTCACCATGGTACTCTCCAACTTCTCTGAGTTATTAAGGGATTTCTCTACTCAGCAACTTGTAAAAGTCATAAGCATTAAAAAGTTTGGGTGGGATTCAGCTGATTAAAAACACACGCCTCCATGTCATCTCATAGTGAAGAAGATTATCTGAAATAATAATATAAAAATATATTGATATATGAAGATGTTGACACCTACACTGTTGTCAAGGGTTAGGGCTGGCCTGGCCACTGAACTGACAGATGGTCTCTAACTCCTCTCCCTCCCCAACTGGGAAAGCAAAGGGGATAAGGCAGAGAGAGTTATGGATTGGAGAATAAAACTAAAATAGCTTTAATAAAACAAAAACAGTACTAATAAGGAAATAATAAAAATGATGAGCTATGTACAAATACGTACAAAGCCAGTAAGGAACCCAACTCCTCCCCAGTAACAATCCCCACTGATGCTGCAGAGCAGATGGCACCAGGGAAGCCCCAGGCTCAGTGACACAGGGGAGCTAGATACAAGAGCTGGATTTGGGAACTCAGGATGAGCATCAAAAGCAGAACAGTCAGTCTTCCTCAGGTGTTGCCCATTGAAGAAGATGGCTTAAATCCCGTGAGCCCTCAGTTTTATATAGAATATGATGTATATGGAATGGGAATACTCTGGTTGGCCACCTGTCCTGTCTTTTCCTTACAGGTGGGGCCATATTTTATTTCCTTGCGACTCCTTTAGTCTCCAGCACCCACAGCGGGGTGCACAAGATCCAGCTGTGACCTTGGTCACTATAGCAGCAAGTGTAAGTTTTCCTGCATCCCAATTCCTGGTAGTAACTGTAAACAACAGGCATCATCACTTCTAGTAGCAGACACTGTCTGCAAAAATATGCTGCCAACTTCAGAAAGTGCAGTATCTCAGAAAAGTAAATTCCCTAAACACAATTGGATCAGTTTAGCTCAAACCAGGACAACTGTTAACATCTGAAAGTGTGCAGGGCTTTGTGTGAAAAAGCCATGAAAACTGACTCAGGCTGTGATGCACTTATAGATCAGATGAAGTGCATTCAAACCACTTAAGACTCTGTTTCTGGAAAATGTAATTGTACCATGACTCAAATGTTCCAAAAGCGATGCACAATTTCAGTCTGATTCAACTTCTGGAATGGTTCTGAGGTATAAAAGTAAGTGCATCCCCTTATTGACAGGCTCTTTTCCATCAACAGGGTCTGTTGCCACAGGAGACAGCAAATGTCTAGGGGATCAGTATGGAAGAGGGTTGTCTTCTGGCATCCACCTAAGGAACAGGTGCACGGCTTTCCTCTTGTGGTTTTTTTCACTTATTCTTACTGACTTTTATTGTCCATACTTGAGCTTTTTAACATATGTACTCTAATCTGGCTTGACGGAAGGATGGTTTCAAGTATCAGATTAACAAACCCTACGGTATTCAGTCTTCTTCACAGAAACAATTCTAAGGAGCAATGCCCTGCACCACTCCTGCAAAGGCAAATACAGCAGCATCCTGCCTCACAGCATCCAAAGCACGGTGAGTTACCAGTCACCCAGGCTACACCAGCAGAAGGTCACACACAGTTCTGTGAGGAAAAAGTGTCTTCTGATAATTAGTGTTAATGAAAAAAAGCTCTCTGTCAGCAAGAGGTTGTGGGATTCAAGCAACTAAACCCAAAGCACCCAGATCCAATTCTAACAACTTCAGCATTATTTACCTATACTATTTGCTTTCTGGCTGTTGAAGGGTTTAATAAAGAAAGGCCAGTTAACGGGTGATAGGATCAATACTTCAGTAATCTTTGTATTGGATTATTGTTATTACCATATCCCATCAGGAAATACAGACTTCATCCTGACTGGTGGCCGGGTGGATAATGAAAGTAACGTGATTGTAGATACAGCAGTGATGTCCCCTAGCCAAGTAACATGGTCCAGCTGAAAAACAGAGCTTTTATATCCAAACCAGAGAATCCATGAGATAAGCCTGTACCCTGGGTAAAACATCTCATTGTCAAAACAGATCAAAAAATCTGATTTTTTTCAGATAAGCTTGATAAACCAACTAACCAGCCAAAACACCCTTAGAAATTGGAAATACTGAAAAAATTATAGTTTCAAGCACAAATACCTAGTCATAAAAACATTTAGCCACATGCAAAATGAAATGCCCAGGAACTTTAGGTGTTTAGGTAGGACTGGACCTAAGCATAACCACAACAGAAATATTAATATACAGAAGATACTAGTCATTAAGAAATTCCACAAAGTAATTTTATTTATTTGTCAGAAATTTATTTGTCAGAAAGAAGAATAAAAATTTGGTATTTGTCTGGCAGAGTACTGAGTATTAACACACAAATAATAAATTAAACTCAGTTGTGTCCACCCTTCAGTTTCAACTATACCTGTGTCCAAGCTCATGAGCAATAGTGAAAGCCAATGGAAGGCCAGAATCCTCATTTATATTACAGCTTCTGTGAGGCTGACACATGCCTGACAGATGAGATAAACCTAAGGTTTCACAGGGACGATTCATGCCAGCACAAATGTCCTTTCTAGAATCAGAAAAGAGACATGCCATTAAAAGACCTTAAAACCAACTACAGAGTGTCACTTGCACTGGATGATATGTGTCCATCCCATAATATATCAATGCTGATTTGCATTTTACGCAAAAGATAGTGCTAACATTTTCACAAAAATATATGCAACAACAGCATGCACTTGTTATGCGGCTATCATACTATACTGCTATAAACTGTAGCCAGTATTTATGTAGTTGTAGTGCCTTAACACAAAATTTTATTGACAACCTGCATAAAAAAAAAGGTTTTAAAACTTTCACCTGCCTTTGGCAGCATTTTGAGGTATGGTTTACTCGCTCAGCTTCATTCCACTGCATTGTTTGAAGCCTGTTTACTCAGAGAAGTAAACCATGTATCATTGTGAGAGTCATATTTTAAGATTTGTTGACTCTCTTCAGTGTACCACTTAAGGGTTTTTTTGTGGTTTTTTTTTCTATGATAGATTTTAACTTGTGACTCTTTTTTGCAGACCTGAGATACCATCTTCTCTCAGTTGTGTGCAGAGTGGATTAGTTCTTACGGACCTGCAGAAGTCCTGTTTCACGCCCTATCACAAACTTCCTGTGTAATCTCAGACATCACCTTTCAGTTTTCTGTGACTCCCGTGCTCACACATGAAACCATATTTTTTTGTTTCCTTAAATATGGAGATAATATTTTAAAATGATACACTTCAAAGCTTAAAAATAAATGGCACTGCGTTCGCAAAATACTCTTCCATTCAGAGCTGCACTTCCGGATTTGCCATTATGGAGCTGTTCATCCATGCGCTATGTTGTTTTGCTATATTGCCTCGAAGAACAGAGAAGTGACTGAGAACAAAATGAGACAGGAACAAGTGGGAAAAACAACCTGAGCTCTGCAAATTGCTCTCAGGACATAGAGATCTCAACTTCCTGACTATGAAGCACCTCTAATAAAACACCCGTATGCATACATGAAGTGTTATACGTACTTTAAAAACGCATGGAAACCAATCCCTTTAAAAGGTCTAACTTCAACCACATTTTTATAATATAGCTCATATTCTCTGCCTGTATGAGTATCAGACATGCTTACACTAGGTTATTTTTTACATTAACACTGTTTCAGAAGCAGCACGTGTTTATCAGATCACATTACTAGGTTCTGTGGAGGATGACCTAAATGATGACACAAGCCTATATAGAAATATCATCACGAGAAAAACACAATCGAGTAATGGTCAGTCAAAGCTGCTGAGCTGCTGTCATACCTGGTTAGGAGGACAGCCACATCGTGGTGCATAGGGTTGATGTCGCTCTTGGGGTTGACACTCTTCTGCCATTTGCAGAAGCTGGCTAGTGTCTTATCAGCATGGTGAACTATCTTCAAGCCTTGCTAATGGGAAATGAAGGAAAATATCATGAAGACCACACCGCACTGCAATAACATGTCAGTGATGTTACCTGTGATACTGGAAGATCTTTGAAATGCAATTGATTATGCTTTTGCCTAAAGCTAGAGTCACCATTAGGAACAATGACATCTAACAGATTGAATACTAAGCCAAAATCTTGACATTTTTGTAACTGGTGCAGCTGAAGGAAAAATTAAATGCAGAAAATTACAAATTTTTTGTAAGTAAGCACCACAAGACCCACTGAATCGAAATTTTCAAGCAAACATTTCATATTCTCTTGAAAGCAAGTTTTCCTCTATAGAGAAGGTAAAGACTAATTAGTGTGGGACTTGTTCTCAAGTTTGTCACTCAATCTTACGTGAACGACATGCTCAGAGAACAATTATGCTTCTAAGAGTGTATTTATTTCACAAAATTTCTCAACTCCAAAGAGAAACAATGCAGTCGTAGATGTTTCTTCCTCATCTTATTATTATATTGTGAGTTACTGAAATTTCTTCTGAAATACAAAGTATGCAAAACAAATTCATTCAAAAATCAATTTTCTCATTTCTCGTCTGGGCGTTCACTGTATCTCATCTCTGTTTACTCTATTTAAAGTAATGCTTAAAATCAAATTTTGAAAGATACCCAACACTACTGCTCCTAACATTGCCATGCTCAACTGAACAGGAATCAAAACAGCCACAGAAATTTAGCAAATAAACTTAACTGGTGGTCACAATGGGCCTCAGGTACTAATTGTTCTGTTAAGATATGAACTACTGTAAGGATAGACTCTATCCTAACAACTATTTCAGAAGACAGAGCCTCGCCCCATGGCTCGGTTCATTGCCTTCTATAGCATTGTGAGCATCTGATTTGTGGTCACAAATCATAAAACACTGAGAAAATCCCCTTAATGAGTTCCTGCAGTCAGAGCAAGCTCTGTCATTCACAGCACTTTAAAAATAACTATAAAATTACGACAACCAGCATGTATTTAGGCACGTATCAACATATTTGTGAATGACAGACATTGGAAATTACCAATATATAGCTAGTTTACAGCAATCAGCATCTAATTCGTCCTGATTTTTTTGCTTTGAAAGAGATCTAAAACCAAAATCACATGTTTGAGCTGCACAACAATAGGATTACTTCTTCACAGATCTGCAAATACTCTAGCATTACACTTTGTAACACATTTCAGTTAATGCTAGGTTATTAGATTCTGAGTGACAATGCACACATTAATTCCTGTTTCTCATTTAGTCTTCCTTGGCATCCCATACTCTTTTTACAGTGGTGAGATTTCATTTCTGTGTTCCTAATTTGCCTGTTTCAATCATATTTTCCTTGGCAATCTCATGCAAAAATACCTGAAGGAATCAGTTAAATATTTTGCTATGCGGGGCAGCTTTTATTCCAAAAACAGACAAGTCAATGATTAATTTAAGAGTAGAATGAATGCATTATTTTAAGCAAATCAACCCTCCTCTCCATAATCATGGCTCAATGCATTGAACTCCCAAATGTTAAAAGTGACATTTTGCATCAAATAAAATCCTTACCTCCTCCTCCTCAAAGAGGATGAGCCGGACCAGCACAATGTGAATCGCGTTGCCAATGCTTGGATCGTGGAACAACCCTGCGACCTGTGCCAGAGCCAGGAGGTATGAGATTAACTGATTCCTCTACAGCAGATGAGGACTTTATCGAGAGAAACTACAGTATTTACTTCAAGCACACTGTTCCTCTTGGGATGATGGGCTGGGGTCTTTTAAATTCTCAGTGCATTTCACTGAAAGTTTACTGAAACGCAACAACTGTTAGAACTACTGCAAAGGGCAGAGCTGCTAAATGAGTGATGATCCAGGATTTGGCAAAAGTTACTAAAGCTAAAGAGCAGAAGTACACGTAAGATTATTTTATGTCCATTCCTCTTACGGGAACTTCAGTGATCTTAAAAAACACTAGCAGAGAATGCAACACCTAGAGTCACATCACACTGGTGGAGAGGTCCACTCGCTGTGCAAAAAAAAAAAAAAACCCAGAGTATCAAACTGTTCTGTTTGAATTTGATAGGAATTGGCTTCTGCCCCAACAAAGCAAAAATCAGTACTAGGCAAAGAGAAATCAGTTAAATGATGGATACTCCTGTGTTTTTACAGCACAGAAGAGAATGGTAAGAACAAAAGCAAAAATAATGAATCCATTTTAAAAAAAAATCCACAAAAAAACTCCAGTAAGAACGGAACTCAGCAATAACTTGACCCAAATGTCACAAACATCATCACAGTGTTGAATTAGGCAGGAGGAGAGGGAATAGGAACAGAAGAGCCATAACCTATCTATACGTGAGCTATGCCATGTATCACAAGAAATATGAATGGACAAAATGGATGGTGTTCGGGTCGAAACTGTCCTGCAAAAGTTCGTTAAAGAAGAAATTACCAAAATGAAGTGGAGAATGTGTTTCCAGAGGTCTGATTTTGATATGGATCTTTTTCAAGGTATTAGACTGGAAACTGAATCATTGGGACTAACCCAAACATCTCAGGTACAGACTGCAGAGAAGATGTTGAGGCTTGTCTTTTTCCTGAATCTGATCATGACAGGGCTTTCTTTTCCGTACATTTTTCATGTGTGGACAAAACCTCACGTGCTCACATCAGCTTTGTGTCTGTTTAATCAGGCTCACTACCTCAATAGCTAGTCAGACTGCTCAGGGCACAGTTGGGAACACACTGTATAAACATAAGGGACAGATTGGTTACCATGGTTAGAACTACACTGTGATTAATTTCCCATATACTACACATGTACTACGACAATAACAAAGAAGACATCCTTAACGGACTCTCCAAGGTCAGTATCTACTGTAAATACAGGCAACAGCAGAAGACATATCTCAGGCAGTCTCGTGAAACACTATTGCTTTTTGCAGGCCAACTTACATTTTCAAACCTGGCACACAGGAAAACATTGGAAGTTAAATACAACGTGGACTTTGTATTATGTGCAAGAGACTTGTCCGGAAAAACAATTCTACTAGTTTTAACTGGGATAGAGTTAACTTCCTTCATAACAGCCCATGCAGTGCTGCTTGGATTTGTGATCGAAACAGTAATACACTGGTATTGTAGCTTTTGCTAAGTTACTACAATTTCCTGAAGGCTCCTATCTGCTTTTATCATCTACAGCCATGGGAAAGAATCTACATACTTAAACTGTAGAATTTCTCCCTGTTGCTGTAGAGATCAATCTGAAATCACCAATAAGCAATGGGTTCCAGGGAAGACAGGGAATTTCAGTGGAAAGAAAACTAGTTCTAGCATTTATAGCTATGAAACTTTCTCACTTAGACTCCAGAGAAAAATTACATCTATATACTGCAAAATAAAAGGTAAAAAATGCTTTAAAATACAGTGTCTTAATGAATATATATATGAATGACACTACATTTCTTTCGGTGAACAATGTTATAGACTTGTTTCAAGGTGACCAGTAACATAAACAAGTTAAAATTTGCTTAATTTGTCTATTGAAAATAATAATATTGTACATACCATATTCATTATAGTGAGGATATATGATTCCACATGGTCACTGCCATGATATTCAACCATCTTACTGTCTGCAACCACAAGAGTCTCCACCCATCGCTCCTTGCTGACAGAGCGCCGAGAAACCTTTCTGACAGATGTACGATTCTGTTCCCATCTCGCCCTCCAGTGCTGCTGCTGTTTGAAAGAGCTGAGGGTATCTGGAAGAATAAGAAGCCACGCTGAGGTAAAAATATTTTCATGCTTGAAAATGGCCGTAACACTTGCAGACAGAATGGCAGCATCACAGGATAATATAGGTTGGAAGTGTCTTCTGGCTGCCATCTACCTGACTCACATGAGGGTCAACTCCAAAGTGACATCAGCCAGCAAAGTGCCCTGTTCAGTAAAGTTCTGAATGTCCCCCTAGCTGGATACAATATCCATCTAAAACTTACCCCTACTCAAATGCCAGGGATGAAGGTGCGAGACAGAGTCAAGCTAAAAAAATACAAATTTGGGATGCCATTTTCAACGAATTTCTCTTCTGCGGTTTGGCTCTAAACTCTCAAGTGACACCAGTTCATATTTTAAGATAAGGGATAGGCTTTCTCCACAGGCAACCCTTACTCTCAGCAGGATGAGAGTGCTTTGGTACAGCCACAAACAGTTCGTTGTGTGCACGGAAAATATCCCTGAAGAGCTGGGAGCGATCACCAGTAGGTGTCATCTCAATACCAGCCAGGCAGACAGCTGCAGGCTCCTCAGCTGCTGTCATGCCTGACTGACAAGAGAGACACTTGGCGCTTCACTGTAATTTTGCAATCTGAGCATCTAAAGCCTTTCAGGAAGAAGTCTTTGCTCTCAGAGCTGTTTGCAACCTGGCGCTGCGCTCAGTGCGGTTAACTGCTCTCCATCCACCTGATCTTCAAGCACCAGCTGACTGTGCTCCCAGGGAAATACCAGGGATGTAAATACCCCCAGGTTTGAAAAAGAAGTAAGAGACACCAGTCTGACAGCCAGTGGTGGAATTTTCCAGGTCAGAAGCCAGAGAAACACTTCCACAGTGCTGAGATTCCCTGAGTCCTAGGAAGGATCAGAAGTGCAATAGTCCTTTAGCATCTCACTCATGGAAGGGGATGTCATTATTCGAGCTGGGGCATTTTCGGGGGCAGAAAGACAGCTCCTGCCTCAAAATGCTCACAGCCTGTCCAGCATTACCCCACTACTCTGTGGTAGGAGACAGTTATCCAGAGTTTTAAGGAAGGGAAATGGACTATTACTGCTATAACCTCCACCCTAAGCCCACTAACTCAAGCTGCAGCATCACTCCTGCTGTCTCACTACACCTTGGTTCAGTTACTGCAACAGTCATCTCTAGGAGGGGCTATTTATGAGCTGCATTCATTAGTCTCTCTTGTACGTTTGCACGGTTTACAACATTCTTTTTTTCTATGAAGCGCAGTTCTCGGTATCTAAATTTTTATTAAGGGATTTGTGCTGAGAAAAAACTTCCCCACAGCTATCCGAACAAAAAAATAATTGTTCAGACTGCTGGTAAAGTGATTTGTTTATGGACAAATAAAATATCACACCAGCTGGCAGGCTGTGTATTCACATCTAGCACAGAGTTTTGTTTATTGTCTGGACTCATGACAGCACTGAGGGTAAAAATGTTTAAAGCCATACAGACTGCAATAGTGAACAATCATCAGGGAAAAGTTTGGAGTCCTGGTTAAGCATGAGGCTATGTACTGCAGAAAAATCTCAGAAGACATTCAAGTTGTGAAAATTAATGCCAGATAGCAAGAGGATTTTTCAGAAAAAGCTTCCTCCTCAGTGACCAATACCGTCCAGTGCAGGTTTCTAACCTGGCAGGATGCCATCAAAGGACCGGATCCCCACTGTGTTAAGTCTCCTGGCAGTTCTTCTTATTAGACGAAACAGAGATCAAGAACTTCTTGGAGCTATACTAATACACAGGCAGCTATAAAGTGTGGTTCTACTGCTTTTATGTCTCTCCAGATGATGATTGCTCTCTGTTAAGCTTTGATTCTGAAGTAAAATAATCTTACCTTGCTTTTATCTTAAAAGAGAAAAGTGTTCCAAGTGATTTCAGATTTGCTAAGAAATCCCAGGCACTCTGTCATCCAGGAACTGAAATCTTCACCACGAGCCCACCAGTCCAGGAATAACCAAGAATTGATTCATGGTCTGAGACCTAGCTCAATATAGTACTGTCTGGGAAAAGCCTACCTGCCTATACTCTTCCATCATAACTGCTGATAGCAGCACACTCTACAAGTAGCAGAAGAGAGAAAATGGGTATTTGAAACTTGAGGTTTTCCATGTATTTCTTAGAAAGAGATATAAAATAGGTAGGTGTAGTGGTGACATTCTTAGGAATAGAAATTAAGGTAGTGCTGAAAGTAAACACAGGATAGTCTAAGACTGAATAAAAAGAAGGTTGGTAAGAGATTCAGCTAACAAACTGCATGAAATTCAAGCAGCAGTACTCATGAGTTTCTCTCTGTTGTCGGAGATAATTTTGTACATGTGAGCCTTTTATGAGAAAACATGATTCAGTCAAACATGTCACACATGACGTCCCATTAGTCATATGTGATATCCAGCCATATCACCAGAAGAAAAGATGTAGATAACATTTGTTCAATTTCTGGTTAGAAATGGATGACGAATTTCAGTATAATGGTGTTTTTAAAAAATCTAAATCAAATTTGTTTTTACTGAAACCTGAAACTATTGAAACAAATCCTACTTGACTAATTCAACAATATACAGGACTCTTACCTCTCAGCTCCAGGAAATATCTTAAGATAACTCTAAGCCTCAACTATATATGATAAAAGCAGTATTGTACAAATTTCTCAAACGCAGATTAAAGCTGCATGGCTTCTGAGGACAAAACAAAAGTTACATTCTCTCTTTTAGCAAGTCAATTCCATTTTTCTTTAGGTGATAAAAGAACTATATCACAATTTCCTAGAATCACAGAATGGTTTGAGCTGCAAGGGATCAAGAAGATCATCTGGTTCCAACCCCCTGCCATGGGCAGGGACACCTCCCACCAGCCCAGGTTGCTCAATGCCCCGTCCAACCTGGTCTTGAACACTTCCAGGGAGGGGGTATCCACAGCTTCTCTGGGCAGCCTGTGCCAGGGTCTCACCACCCTCACAGTGAAGAACTTCTTCCTAATGTTTAATCTAAACCTACCCTGATCTAGTTTAAAACCACTGCCCCCTGTCTTATCACCACGTGCCCTTGTAAAAAGCCCCTCTACAGCTTTCCTTCAGGCACTGGGAGGCCACTCTAAGGTCTCCTCGGAGTCTTCTCTTCTCCAGTCTAAACAGCCCCACCTCTCTTAGCCTGTCTTCATAGGAGAGGTGCCTCCTCTGGACCCACTCCAACAGATCCATGTCCCTCTTGTGCTGAGGGCTCCAGAGACGGAGACAGTACTCCAGGTGGGGTGTCACAAGATGAGAGCAGAGGGGCAGAATCACCTCCCTTGACCTGCTGTCCACACTTCTTTTGATGCAGCCCAGGACACAGTTGGTTTCTTGGGCTGTCAGTGCACCTTGCCGGCTCATGTTGAGCACCTCATCAACCACTACCCCCAAGTCCTTTTCTTCAGGGCTGCTCTCAATCCACTCATCACCCAGCCTGTACTCTTGGTTGGAATTGCCCTGAGCCAGGTGAAGGACCTTGCACTTGGTCTTGTTGAACTTCATGTGGTTTGCACTGGCCCACCTCTCCAGCTTGTCCAGATACCTTTGGATGTCATCCCTTTCCTCCAGTGTGTTGACTGCATCTCACAGCTTGGTGTCATGGGTAAAATGGCTGAGTGTGTACTTGATTCTACTGCTCATTTCACCAACAAAGAGCTTTCTAATCTCAAGAAATAACATCAATAGTCTGACTATAAATAATATTTAAGTTGTTCTTTGCTTTAAACAACTCATTCACTCAAAATATTGTTTGATTAAGGTTTTTTATGAATTCCTTCTGCCCCGCTCCCCCTCTCCAAGCTCCCTTAAAGAACAGGCTTGACTCACCTCACTTAAAGGCATTACATGAGATTTCCACGTCAAAGGCTTTTTTCCACCTTTGTTTCCTGCAGGTGCTGCTCAGGGAAGAGTGCAGCATACAGCACAACACAATGGGACCTCAAGGTGCTAAGTGCACACAGCCACCTTTCAACACCTTTGGAGATACACAGGGATTTGAAGAAGCAAGGTGAAAATGTCTGGAAATTCTCAGAAGAGAAGAATGCAGCCCACGACTGAGGGTTGTCAGACAGAATATAGTGGTAATGATTTACGTCTTCACTTTCTGTCCTCATCTCCGGTCTCTTTGCACAACAGCTCTTTGAATTTTTAGCGCTCCGTATTATTCACAGTCAAAATGCTGTATCTCCAGACATGAGGTATGAATGATGCTTGGGATGCTAGACTAATAAATCCATGCTGTTAGGAACTTGCTATATTATGATTTTTCCTATAAGCTTCACTTTGTCTTTGTTCTAAGATGTGTCTTCAGTGTAGGTGTTAAGAAAATGACGGTAGTTTTGGGGTGAGTTCTTCAAAAGGTTAATAAGCAGTGTTGAGCAGAGTCATTGTACAAGAGGAGATGAATAAACATGTGTAGAGGAATTTCTTGTGGAGCAGAGGTGCGGTATAACTTTAAAAGCGTGGACAACCCAGCTTAGGCCTAAACAGAAGCTCTGTCCTTGAAGCTGCCTTGGAACACAGGGAGGAGGAGGTTTTATCTGTTTTGTGAAGAGCCTTGCCAGGGGGAGAAGGGGGGGGCGAGAGCCGCTTGCATAGTGGAATGGCACTACCCAATAAAACGCTGGCGCGTGTAAACCTGTAACTGACCAACTCTGTTAAGGGGCAGGCACGGGGACACTGCTGAACTGTATATATTGAGCTGTCCGGAGCAATAAAGGAAGGACGATCTGTAGCCATATTGGTGTGATGATCATTAACTTGGCCGGCTCTCCGAAGGGACCCTTCTTCATCTGGCGCCCGAACAGGGACGCTTAAATGCGGATTGCTTAAATGTGGGAAGACTCCGAAGCATCGGACGTGAGCCGATTTGGGAGCCGGAGAGCCGGAGGCAGGAGAATTCCAGGTGTGACCAAAAGGGCACTGGAGACCAGACTTTGAGTGGCCGATCAAGCCCCTGCCAAGGTAAGACCGCGATGGAAACTGACGCGGCAACTCGCCTCCTTAGTATACTCTCTAAGAGAGGAGGAAAAGTAAAGGAGCGAGACGTATTAGCCCCATGGGCTCGGAAACGGGAGAAAATGAACGACCCGCCATTAATCTTTAGTTCCACGGAATGGCGTGAAGTAGGAGATCTTTTGTGGGACTGTACTTTAGAGGGAGGAACAGAAGGAAAGGAAGTGAAAGAACTAGGAACGGTTTGGAAAACCGTAATACGCACTCTAGAAAGCATGCAAGCAGAAAAGAAAGTTGCTGCGGCAGCGATCGAAGCGTTGGGGGGAGGGCAGGAAAGGAAAAAGGCAAAGGAAGAAACTCCCTGCTCGTCCCGACTGGGTGGAAGAAAAAGAAAAAAAAAAAAAAAAAGGAGAAACTGCACTGCGTTGCAGAATTAAGACTTTCGTCCTTGAGCTGAGCTCTTTTCTAAACAAGTGCATAACTCTTGCTTGTTAATTACGAAAAGAGACCCTGACCAGCCAGGTACAGCTCATATTGAGAGCTTGCTCGTGAGAATGAAGATAAGACGCTTCTTGTACACCAGATGTGCATGGGAGTGAACGGGAGAGTGTGATCAAAACAGACCTGGGAAATTCTGCTTTCCCTGTGTGATAACAGCGTGATCGAAGTAATACTTGAGCTAATAAGAAAAAAAAAAAAAAGAAAAAAAAAAGAGAGAGGGGGAAGAAGGAAGATCAGGATGAACCCCTGAAAGAGATCCTGAACAAACTCCCTGAATTATCAACTGGACAGCGAGAAATAGAAGAAACCCTTAAACCAGTTCAGCTCCCCCACTACCATCAGCTCCCTCACTCAAGCCTGATTTTCAAGCTTGAACCATAAAGGATCCTTTGCAACAGCGATGGAGCGGTGTCATCAGAGACGCTATAACAGAGGGAGATTGGGAAGCAGCCAGTTCGATTGCGTGTCCTGTTATTATTAATAATGGACAAGGGACCCGGGAACCTCATGATCCTGCATGATGTGGCTGTGCAGCATCCTGTCACCTCAACAGCGCAGCAGCAACACGACCGTGCACTGGGACCGTCTGTTGAACCCTTTGTTTCGCTCAGTGACATGATGGGACCTTGAAGTACCGATTACCAGCGACGACATGGGTTGGACTGGCAGAAGATGCTTACGGCTGATGGCAGAGCAATTATGGGAAAATGTGACTGTTCTCAATGTTACCTGTTGTATTAATATGTATCCTCTTTGCGTGACTAACAATGAAGCTGATATTGGTTGTGTAATCAGAGCCACATAGTAGGTGTTAAGGTTTATGTACTAACCAGCAGAGTGATCTTTCTTTAGCTAAAAGCAAGGCAGGGAAACCAGCTGCCTTTTGCTTTGTTAGAAGTGTGTGATTAAGGATCAAAGTACGATTTAGGGCGATGGGTGTGAGAACTTTGACAGGATGAATTAAGAGTTTAGTTAAGGCATTTTTGGTTATTGCAGTTTTAATTGTTATAGGCTTAGTTATGTTTAGTTGTTTGAGAAATATAATCAAGAAAATGATAAGCAAGCTAGCGGATGAAGCCTGGGTTGTCCAAAAAGAAAAAGGGGGATATGTAGAGGAATTTCTTGTGGAGCAGAGGTGCGGTATAACTTTAAAAGCGTGGACAACCCAGCTTAGGCCTAAACAGAAGCTCTGTCCTTGAAGCTGCCTTGGAACACAGGGAGGAGGAGGTTTTATCTGTTTTGTGAAGAGCCTTGCCAGGGGGAGAAGGGGGGGGCGAGAGCCGCTTGCATAGTGGAATGGCACTACCCAATAAAACGCTGGCGCGTGTAAACCTGTAACTGACCAACTCTGTTAAGGGGCAGGCACGGGGACACTGCTGAACTGTATATATTGAGCTGTCCGGAGCAATAAAGGAAGGACGATCTGTAGCCATATTGGTGTGATGATCATTAACTTGGCCGGCTCTCCGAAGGGACCCTTCTTCAAACATGAAATCGTCATTAGTAGCATTCACCGAGTACCAGCATAGACTAAATAAAGAAAAGGATAAGGAGTGACCCAGTTGTTAGGAATTAAAAGGAGAGCACAGGAGAAGTTTTCTGGAAGCCGTTATTACCTGATAGCCTTTTATGAAGACATAATCAGGTGGATGGATGGTGGCCGTGCAGTGGATGTGGTCTATCTGGATATCAGGAAGACCTTTGACACCGTCTCCCACAGCATCCTCATAGGGAAGCTGAGGAAGTGTGGTCTGGATGACCAAGTAGCGAGGTGGGTCACTAACCGGTTGAAGGGAAGAAGCCAGAGAGTTGTGGTCAATGGGGCAGAGTCTGGCTGGATGCCTGTGTCTAGTGGGATCCCTCAGGGGTCAGTACTAGGGCCGGTGCTTTTCAATATATTCATCAATGACCTGGACGAGGGACTAGAGAGCACTGTCAGCAAGTTTGCTGATGACACGAAAGTGGGAGGAGTGGTTGACACACCAGCAGGCTGTGCTGCCATTCAGAGAGACCTGGACAGGCTGGAGGGCTGGGCGGGGAGAAATCTGATGAACTTCAACAAGGGCAAGTGTAGAGTTTTGCACTTGGGAAAGAATAACCCCAGGTGCCAGTATAGGCTGGGGACTGACCTGCTGGAGAGCAGCACAGGGGAAAGGGACCTGGGGGTTCTGGTGGACAGCAGGATGACCATGAGCCAGCAATGTGCCCTCGGGGCCAAGAAGGCCAATGGCATCCTGGGGTGTATTAGAAGGGGAGTAGCAAGTAGGTCGAGAGAGGTCCTCCTGCCCCTCTACTCTGCCCTGGTGAGGCCACATCTGGAATATTGTGTCCAGTTCTGGGCCCCTCAGCTCAAGAGAGACAGGGAACTGCTGGAGAGAGTCCAGCGCAGAGCCACAAAGATGATGAAGGGAGTGGAACATCTCCCTTACGAGGAAAGGCTGAAGGAGCTGGGTCTCTTTAGCTTGGAGAAGAGGACCCTGAGGGGTGACCTCATTAATGTTTATAAATACGTCAAGGGGGAGTGTCAGGAGGACAGAGCCAGGCTCTTTTCAGCAACGTCCAATGACAGGACAAGGGGCAATGGGTTCAAGCTGGAACATAGGAGGTTCCACAAAAATATTAGAAAAAACTTTTTCACTGTGAGGGTGACAGAGCCCTGGCACAGGCTGCCCAGGGAGGTTGTGGAGTCTCCTTCTTTGGAGACATTCAAAACCCACCTGGACATGTTCCTGTGCGATCTACTGTAGGTGATCCTGCTCTGGCAGGGGGGCTGGACTAGATGATCTTTTGAAGTCCCTTCCAACCCCTAACGTTCTGTGATTCTGTGATCTGGTCGGCTTTGAGCTAGATCTAATAAAGGAAATTGGGATTTCCCAGGACAGTGCTCTAGCCACTACACTTCAGGATAAAGAAGGTGAGACCTCTTCCTCTTTCCCTCATGAGGGAGGATAGTAACTCTAATAGCTGATTTACTAATTATTTACAAAACTCAAATTTAGGGAATAGAGGGATCCCTTCCCCTATTCCATCTACTTCTACTGAAATAAATAAGGCAGCTTAGTGAAACCAAAAACACAAGAAACTACCTATGTATAGAATCTTCTTATGTACACAATCATGGTTACAAATATATGTAACGATACTGAGTTTGGATGCTGACAACACAGAAGTAAAGGCTCACACACTATAGAAGAAAAACTGTTGTGAAACAAGGAAGAAAGGATGCGAATTTAAAAGAGAACAGGCAATCATACCAGCTCTTTTTACATGCGTTTTGAAACAGGCTAAGCTAAATCACACAAATGCTTTCTGAGTGTTCACACAGGAAACTATTACAGCTGTTTAATCGTGTACTTCCCCACAGTGACAACCCTCAAGCCCCAACAAAAACAAGCACAGAGAAAGCAAGCTTACAACCTCGCAAGCTTTGTTTAACTTCAACATTCCTGTAGTCAAAGACACGAAGTATGAAACAGCAGAGCCACACCACAAATGCAGAATGAAGCTAAAATTGGACCTGTGTTGACTGATGTACTTAATTAGATACCGCTGTCGAGTGTGTCTGCTGCTCATTACCACTTAGCTGGAAGGACAGAATTAGAAATGTTCTGGACCACTAGCACCAGGATGAACACAGAAAATAATTTCATGTGAAATAGCTATTCCTGAAGCTGCCTACATTTTGCAGGCATGACTTTTATTCTGCCTTAATGTTCCTACTCTTTTTCCCAAGTCAATAATGGACAATAAATATAGCTGCATAAGGTGCTGTTCTAGGAGTACATGACTTAAACATCGTTTGAACTTTCCATAGTCATTCACTTGGTAACCTCAGTGTCTGGTTTCTCCTATTTTAGTGAAAATACTGAAGTGATGGATTACACAAAAAAGGTGACTTTTTTAATGAATTAATCTAACACTTTTTAAAACGGCATCTGAAATTAATTTAATTTGCAGCACAACTCTGTTTTCATTTGATGACAAACAAGTATCTGCCAAAACAGAATATCTCTCACTGTAAAAACAATTTCCAGGTTAAAAATTCCCTACAAATTATGTCTATGTCTTAATGTCTCTTAGCAAGTAAGTTAAGAATTGTTGACCAAAGAACGACAGAGAACTGCAGTTCTGTGGAGACATTATGAGGAAAACAAGAAATTAAACACAGGGGCTGTATTAATAAATTTTCTTCTCTTTACATACCTATATGAAAATGCATTCACAAAAAAATGAATGCAAATGACTGAAAGCAATGGTCTGAAGTAGCTCTCTGTGCATTGTTAGGGCTGGTCTACTTTCCAGTAAGGTTTAGTGAATAGTATCCAGAAAATTTCTACTAATGTTCCATAAATTTCATTCACATAACAATAAGAAAAAAACAGACTGGTTATATGCTGGTTATCAGATGTCACCAACCTGCTTAAGAATAAGACTAAAAGGCTACAAGGATCTTATTCACTACAAGAAAGACATTGAGGTGCTGCAGCATGTCCAGAGAAGGGCAACAAGCTGGTGAAGGGTCTGGAGAACAAGTTTCACGAGGAGCAGCTGCGGGAACTGGGGCTGCTCAGCCTGGGGAAAAGGAGGCTGAGGTGAGACCTGAGGTTGTAGCAAGGTGGGGTCAGTCCCTTCTCCCAAGTAACAAGTGATAGGACAAGAGGAAATGGCCTCAAGTTTTGCCATGGGAGGTTTAGATTGGACACTAGGAAGAATTTCTTCATCAAAAAGGCTGTCAAGCATTGGAACAGGCTGCCCAGGGAGATGGTGAATCTCTGTCCCTGGCAGTATTTAATAGATGTGTAGATGCAGTGCTCAGGGACATGGTTTAGTGGTGGACTAGTCAGTTTCAGGTTTGTGGTTGGACTTGATCATTTTTAGGTTCTTTTCCAACCTAAATGATTCTATGATTCTATTCTGTAAACTTGCATGCTGCAGGGAAGTTTATGAAGGTACTACAGAATTCGGCAGTGGAAGAAAGCATTTAAACTTTGGAAGGATACATGTTTTGCAGACCTTCTTGGATGTATGGACAGGTAAACACTTAGGAACCAACTAGATCCAGAAATTGGTGGCACAGGTCTCTGGAGTGCAACCAGTTCTTCAAAGTTACTTAAGTGACCCCACAATGGCCCTGGGGAAGAGTGAGGAGTCCTCCCCCCGCACAGCCCTAACCCGCGACACACAACAAGCACACATTGCGGGCTGCCTAATGATAAACTTCAAGAGTTGATGAGAACATGCCAACAGTGGACAGAAAGTACCAATGCAAGGAAAAGCGACAGAAAAAAAAAGTAAAATTACACTGGAAGAGGCAAAGGACGGGAAACGACTACTAAGGGTTATAATTCCAAGGATTTGGGCAGTATGAGTGATTTTGATGGAAGGTTTACTCTTTGCATGTGGTTGGGACCAGAAAACAATGTTGTTTCCAAGCTGGTACAGATTGCAACCAGTGACTACAGGGACTCAAGAGGCACCTGACAGAGGTCTCTACCTCCTGAGTTTCAATAAACCTGGGTACCCAGCAGCAGGCTGGGTGCTGTTACCACAGGGACTGAGGAGAGCCATTCCTCCTGGGCAAAAGCCATTAAAGCAGCTTATGTTTATAGTTTAAAATTCACAATACTAACTGATTATAAAACTGGTGAACATTAGCAGTCCTTTCTTCAAGAAATGACTGAGAATAACCACATTTGATTCAGGGATTTAAGTAAACTGGTGTATTTACCTGTGCAAACATTTTACTTCAGAAATGCTGCACACCTTCTCTTCATCAGATGGCAAATTCTATTTGTTACGTATACCTACTGAAGTCCCACAATAGAGAGAAATTTTGTTCCATTCCCCCACAGAACCACAAGCTAAAGTATAGCAAAGGAGGCAGGCATGTCAGCATAATGCTCTCCTCCAGCCCATAACACGTGCTTCCTTCTACACTGGTCCATCTTCCAGTCAGGGCATATGTTTCTTGTGGTTTTAACCAGGTTTAACTTTTTCAAAGACTCCTCCCACACAGACACCATTCACAAAATCCTCCCTGTACCATCACCATCACCAAAAAACCAATTTGCCCAGCACTGTTCTGCCTGTTTATGCTCCCTTGTGCAGAATCAGAAATGTTGGGTAGCATCCTCTAAGTCTCCCAAGAGCTGATCTGTGCACCAGAGGAACTCCTCTCTGGCTCATTTCCCTTCAGCAAATACAGCAAAACCAGCCACTCACGTCTCTCTGTGCTTGTAAATGATCAGTACAGATCCAGCTGGGACCAGCTGCTCCTTCCTCCTCACACGGCGGACAGGAAGTCAGAGGCAAACACACAGAGGCAGCACAGAGCAGCCACAAGCTGCCACCACCCCTGTCCTTACCCAGCCTGTTGGGTGGTCCCAAAACAGGATGCAGTCTCGCTGTGGGCTGACACCCTGCTCCAGCTCATAGTTTCAGCCTCACAAAAAAAACTTCCAAGTTCACAAGAAATGAATCTCAGCATTTTGGCTTACAACTGTGCTGCCAAACTAAAGCTGTTTCACATCACCCACCCTCTGTCCTCCTGCTCGGCTCCATTTCTTTGCATTCTTCCGCACCTCTTGCCATAACTGCACCTCTTCTCTATCCAAAACACAAAAGAACTCCCCTTGCTGAAGACTCTGCAAGGTTCCAGCTCAGCTGTGACTCCCACAAGCAAGTGCAGGCATCCTGAACCCTTCACACAATTCTTAGGGCCATCTCTCTCTCACATGTCAGCGCATTCGGCTCTACTGCCTCTGCTCTGCGTGGGCCTGTCCTGGGTGAAAGACAGCTCAGAAACTGCTGCTCAGCTCACCCCATAGGAAGCTCCAGGTAACTCTAACAATCAAAACCAGCAAGCAGACAGTTCTGCCTGTAAGACCTTCTTGAACCTTATGAATTAATTATCCATATTCTCCGGGCTAAAAAGTTGAATCACGGAGAGATGTTTCAGATCAGGGAAGCATTAATTTTGCTTTGCAAGTGGCAGATTTTGTCAGCTGTATTTGTCCTGTGATTGTTACAAAAATACGCCAATTCAGGACACGACTTCAGATCAAAACCTTGAGCTGCCACATCCTCGAATCACAGAACAGAATTATAGAATCATTTAGGTTGGAAAAGACCTCTTGGTAATCAAGTCCAACTGTTAACCTAGCACTGCCAGGTTCACCACCAAGTCATGTCCGTAAGCACCACAACCACAAGTCTTTTAAAAAACACCTCCAGGGATGGTGGTTTAACCCCTTCCCTGGGCATTCCACAGAAAACTGCATACTGGGACAGGGCCCAGTTAACTGTACATGGGCTGGCTGAGGACAGAACCAATCCCAAAAATATTTAGAGACCAAAACAGGTCCTCTAAGTTGTGTCAAACTTCTTATCTCATCAACAGGTATGAGCTCTTCATCCTTCTAAACACTGGGGAAAATGTGGCAACCAGTTAAAACTTAGCAGCGGCACCAGTATAGCTCTTATTTGTTATTTAACTAGTCTTAACTGACCTCCTTAAGTTACAGAATGAAGTGTTCCATAGCAGTGTTTCCTGACCACTGATGACCCACAAAGCATCTACAGGACAGTTCAAAAGAATTAACATTTTTAAACATATGAGCAAGCCAACAAAAGAAAACCCACAAATCACTCAAAGTTTAAACAATTTCTAGCTAGACATACATGAAAACTGTAAAAATTACCCTTTTTTTTCTCACCCAAACCAATTGATCCTGCAACTAAAACAAGGCTTAGAAGCACTATTCTGCAACTGCCATTTGTATGTCCAGCATTTTTGACTTGCTATGAGTTAGCATGGAGAGTATTCATCAAAATACTACTACAACACTAATTTATAACATTACTACAATGTTTAACTGGTTGTCTCTACAGATTTACATTCGGGTGACTGAGAAAGTGCTGTTCTGACATACGAATACAGTGCAGAGCTGCAGAACAATTTTCAGTCTGCTACTTTGGTCACCAAAAATGTAGATTGAGGTCAACTGAAACTATTCACAAACTAATGATGATACTTTAAAATCAGTTGTGAAAGAAACAGCGTAAAAGTCAAATGCTTCATTCCAATACTTTCAAAATGAGACATTAAAAAATTATGCAACCATTAGCAGCTTGAATATAGTTCTGTTTACTTAAAATAAGCTGAAGAACATGAAAGCTAAAAATCTTTCATTTCACCCTAAAAATTAAAAATGCTTTATTTGCACCTGAGCAAAATGGTTTTAAACCAGAAAAAACTTTCTCATTTTCCCATTGTTTTTCACCACAACAAAATCACATTTTAGAGTGCGCCCTAACATATACGTGATTTTTCTCTTACTCTCAATTCTCCTCTTACTTTCCAGCTTGATCAATGAACAAAAACTTTCTGTACAAAAAACAACCCCCTGGTCATATGTCAGCAGCTGCAAGTAGAAATCACTCCTGAAAATTTGCTTCCGTATTTTCACTTGGAGAAGTAACCCTCATACACGTTATTTGCCTTTTCTGTTTTGGAGTGACAAGAAGCTCCACTAGTTTGATGTAACCGATTTGTTCCTGCTCCACCTTCAGTTCTAAAACACTGACACCTTTGGCTTTCTGTGAACAGCATCCTCACATTTCTAAGCCATCCTTGCTGGCAAAGCTCAGCAGCCTCGCCATTCCAAGAGAGATACTCTGCCAGGCCACAGACAACCCACCACTAACTTGGTTCCTTTACAGGTGTTGTGCTCTTTATGAACCACAAACACATAATGTGACTCCTGAAGCTTCATGGAGCAAAAATTGCACTCCATCCTCACAATTCCTCTCCTTCTCACCGAAAAAAAAAAGATACAACAAGAACGTGTCCCGTCAGGCCTTGTCTATTCCAGTAAGTTAAATATATACATGCAGGCACTAAAACTTGGTTGCTTACTCTATTAAAGCAGATGGTTCCTGGCACGGCCTCAATAAGGGTCAACGAGCACGCTCTCAATCAATCACTGAGCATGGCACAGGAGTGGACACAGGCCAGGAATCCCTCTCAGTAGTTAGGATCTGGCCACTCTGTTCAAGAGGCTGAGAAAATTTAATGTATGCACATGCACTGTTCTCTGCTACTTGGCAGCAATGCTGAAGAAAGCTGGAGTATTTAATGTATTATCACAAACATGGTCTCACTGTGTGGGAACAATGGTTGCCATGAATATCTGCAGTGCTACAGCACAAGAGTAGATGCCAGCTCAGCACTCACAGATAAAAAGTAGCCACGTAGCAGTCTCACCACCTTCACAGAAAAGAATATCTTCCGAATGTTTAATCCATGTCTTCCTCTCTAAAGGGGCATAAAGCATACTATGATTGGATCATGCAGCATGATTAAAGAGCAAATAAAGCTGACCTGTGCTTCCCAAATGAATGTCATCCAACACCCCCTGTAAAACATGTCTTAGCTGAGAGTTCTGCATCACTCCCTCCAGGCTGCCACTGTGCCTGTTCCGCTCTCACCTCGGGATCACCAGATCTTCCTGGAAACATGACAGTACCAAAGTGGTTTCCACAGCAAAGCTCAAGCCTATGAGAAAATTCAGAAGCACATCCAGCCATTTCAACTGCTACCACTTTTTTGTTTCCTATGTAAAATCCTGGAAATGATACATCAGTCAGAAGACGCCAATAGACAGTAATATTCAGAAAGCATTTATCCGAACTAACAGAGCAAACAAATAGGTAATGCCATTAATTTTATAACAGAACTAATTAGCTATTGTAATCGACCGCACAGGCCTGATGTCTGTCTCCCAGCATCACATTTACGTGACTTAAATTTCAATTGCTTTTTTCCCTTCTTCCTTCCTTCCTTTCTTCCCTCCTTCCCCTAGAATTACAGAGAAAATAGAACTTCTTCCAGATATCATTCAAAGCTATCATTAATTGTTTTCATTATGAAGAGAATGGAAGGAGCAGGATGAGCATGAGCCACTATGGGGGAGCAAGGGTAAAAACTGGAGAGAATGGCTGGACCCTATTGCTTTGCTCATTAACCATCCTTCCTTAGAAATACCCAAAACAAACAGATTATTTCTCTAAAATACTGTAGGTCATTCAGTCTTTCTGACACCATCATATATGATGAAAGTTGAAAGCACCATGGTGGAGCGGACAGCAACTGGGTGACTGGTGTCAAGTCAGTGAAATTCTATGCCACTTTTTCCCCATTTCCCAAACTTCATGCACCTGTTTGAAGACCTTTATGCTGCAGACACAGAGGTCAAGTTCTTACCAATGCACTATCCACCACACTCCTTGAACACTCCTTGAACAGCGGTTTGTTACATGTGGAAAACAGCCATTAAAGTTCACCAATAATTACAGAAGCTCATTTTGTTCTTTAAAATTCTCAGTTTTAAATGTTCAAAAACAGTTTAAGAAACACAAAGTACCTACAAAAAGAGAAATGGTTACTCGTAGAACAGGTCTTTGAAGCAGTAGTTAAACTATGCCTTTTAATTAATTTGGTTTAAATTCAGATTACAAAGCAAAAGAAGAGAAAGTCTGGAATTAATCTCAAAATGAAATGCTATTCTTTCAAGATAGAGTTTTGAGAGTGACTTTTTCCTGTGATTCCAGTTTCCTCTCAGAGACTGGTTGCGAGGGGCATTATAACCCATTGGATGCCACAATCCAACATTCACTTCCATTTTTGTTATGCATAAGGTGGAGGTTCACCAGTAACACCAGGAATAACTGGACTCCCCATGGTTCACTGCCTACAAAAAACTATGCCAGAATCCTTCACAGACAGGAGGTATTTGGGTTACCACGCTAAAATGCCTAGAAGTATGACAGTGATTGCACAGAACTGAGTCTGAGCTTTAGAATTTGCACTGCCATGGAAAAAGAATCAGGCAAACCCCTGTCAACAGATTCAGCCTCTATTATTTTCTAAATTACACTCTCAGTTTTCATTTGCAGAAAGCCCCTTGCTCTTCTCCAAGTACCCTTGCAATTATAAAGGTATGTAAATGCATTGGATCACAGAGAGAGAAAAAAAAATAGACAGGCTTGCCTGCAAGAAACAGCCGGTTCATACACATTGTAAAATGTCATGATTAATTATATCTTAACAGAGAGAAAAATATCCAAAAATGGATAATGATGGATAAAGCTGAATTATATCCATCAGCTGGGGAAGGGGCTGCTCAGTAATCCACTCCCCAGTGGTAAGGTTATATCTGCTTGGACAACTTTCAGCTGCCTGCCAATGTTACCAATCCAGGCTTTGCAGAAAATTCCCTTCTTTTACTGCCCTTCTACCCTATTATCTCCCCTGCAGATGAAATTTCATCCCTCTCATCTCCTTCCATCTCCTCTGAGAAGGACCTGACTGAAAGTACCTCACAATGGGCAATGGATGCAACTGGGACACTGAAAAGAAAATACCATAAAGCAGAGAGTGGTTCAGTGAATATTTTACCTGGAGAATGTCAAGCAAATAATACAGCAAATGTCAGGAATGATCCCTTGTTAAAACTGCAGCAACTGAAAGAAGGCTTTACTCCAAATCCAAACTTCTACTGAGCTGCAGGGAATCCAGACTGGGGACTCAACTGACATCAATGCAGATCGGAGAGCAATGAACTTGGTTCAGCTTCCTTTAGAGCTTGGGCGGGCAAGAAACTTGCTGCTAATTCTGACTTCGGAGAATGAAAGATTCAGATTAAGGCTGCATTTCATGTCTAAAATGTATTTAAAATACAAAAATCTATCTGCAGCTTAAACTCAAACACTGTTTTCAAGCTGAGCAAAATAATAGACAAGATCCTCTTTAAAATGAGTACAAATCAGAGAAAACATGGAAGTAGAGCTTTTTTTTTGGAAAAAATAGTAAAGGACATCAAGTCTTTGGACTTTCTATTTTGTACAAACTCATTTCTGGGCAGTGTTCCTTGGGACTGATTAGAAGAGTTTAGAGGATTTTAACGGACTAATTTATGTGCACATGTTCTTCAGCTAAGTCACTTGATCACAGGTTGTTTGCTGAAGCAAGTTTAAGTTGAATACTTGGAAGAGAAGAAAAGCAGAAAGTCTAGGAGAGATCACGGCAAAAAATCACTATTCCCTTCCACACTCTTTCATATAGGAAACCGGACATGCAACAAATGATTCCACAAAGTCTTCAAACAAGTGCAGTGCTTAAGGGCATCAACTAAAAACATTTGCTCTACCTTTTAGCATAGCAATCTTATGGCCAGGTTTTTGCATCAAGGTAAATGCCTACTTCAACTGGACAATTCTTTTCTCTAGAAAAATATATTGTGTGTCATTCTGTATGATCTTTAAGTGAATAGTGTCCTCCCAGTCTGTTATCTAAATACATTTTTTTCAGGACTGTTCAGAAATAGCACACAGGAAGAAGTATTGTTTAGAAAGACACCCTGCAAAAGGTAATCTTTACATAAGCACCTGGAACCCGAGGAACAAACCTGAACCCCCTAGGAGTCTCTCACAACAAATCAATTCCACCTAGCAAGTCCGATAGGTCACTAAATCTGTGTTGAGGCACACCTTTCCTTTCAGCAGCTGAATGCAAAAACAGTTCAGGTGTAAAGACTTGTGTGAGAAATTACATCCTGGACTCCTGAAGGTGCCAGTTGCAGGCTGCTGTCTAGTGAAATTGCATCTACTAAGCATCCCAAGCTACTCAGTCTTGCCAGAAATTCATTATGAAAATGGTCCCCACAAGCACCCACCACTGGAGTTAAGATCTCCATCCCACACTCAGCAGACAATCAGGAGTGTAGAATAGGATCTGTGCAAGCCAGAACATGCTACCAAGTAATATCGTGTGTTGTGGATTAAGTTCAGCCTTTCAGCCTTGCTTTTGTCTAAAAAGGAGAGAGCTGCTAGTTCTCTGCAAGATGGCTGACCTAGTGGTGGATAGAAGATCTTATAACCTCTGAAGTTACACAATACCCCTCATTCCCAATTAATCATAAATCTAAAATCTATGCTGAGAGGGATATAACGATCTCCTTGGACGTACAATTCATCCAGAGGAGTCTCTCCAAGCACACAAAAGGCATTCAAGTTCAAGAAGATGCTGGGAGCATGGAACGAAGAACACCAACACCAAGAAAGGAATGGACAAGCTGCAAGGACATTGTGTTTCATGCAGAAAAACTGTGCTCAGGCACCTGTCTAAAGCAGGTCACGTACATTGGGGGAGGCTGCCAGAGGCTCATCGGAGAAACTAATTGTGAACACAGCCCATATCGGTGCACTAACCCCACAGCACAAGCTCAGTACTTCTCAGAAGAATTAGAAATCTGTGATCTGCCCAGAAATAATAAGGTAATTGTAGCTTCTTTTAGAAAGTTCACACAGAGTTCAGTATGACTGAGACACCTGGCACTAAACAGACTGATGACTAAACAGCTTTGTCAATACTACTACATTAATGGGTCAAGTGTTTCAAGCAAATTTTCAAACTCCTGCAACACAAATGTTTTCAAAATGCAGCTTAGCTTTCAGGGTTTTGTGTTTCAACTGTGGAAATACAGTTCACAACTGTTCAAGTCTAGTGTCATCCTACAGAAGGGAAAGGGATGATACGTGACATGTAAGTTTAATTTTAGAGCTTGCTATTGCTCTCTGAATCAATACTGCAGCAATTTACCATTTACATTACCAAAGGATTTGTTTACCCAATCAATGGCAATACTTAAGAAGTGCAATAGTATCACACACAGTTTTGATAAGGAAAGCTGTAGGCACTGAGCCAAAGCAAAACATATTCCTCTACACAGAACACGGTTAGAGATGCTGAACTAAGTTCAGTCCGGATCCAGACTGAGAATCCTCCATCTGATGAATGGTTAAGCACGACTGTTTCAATGAAGACATGGAAGACACCACACCCTACCCTTTAAACTACAGGGAAGCAAGTGCAGTAAGCAAGCATGGTGTAGCAAACACAACTTCTTTCTAGTGGCACACAGACCGAAGAGAAAGACTCTGCTGAAACAGAGTTAAGCAGATTTCTCCCTCATAGTTTTGACTAATACTACTTGGAAAATCTCCTGTCACAGAACTTGGAAGTTTATTCAGTCATTCAGTGAGGAAGCTTATCACATTTCTGACGTCTTTTGATGGCAACAAGTGACTATTATCACATTACAACAACAATCTCCTGTTTTTCTTCCTTACTTCCTGCACTACATGAGCAGATATGCAAAGTACCCTGTTTCAGTTAGTAGGAGCTAATGAAATATCTAAAGTTAAATTCCAGTGGAAAAGAGGAGATGAGAAGACAATCAGGGACTGGGAAAGCAGGTGCCACTGTTCTGTCAGCATCGAGCTTTCTATGGCGCCAGCTCAGCACAGACTTTAAATCCACTTGGAGAAAGTTCTAGTTTTGGTTCTGTACTCATTTTACTGAAGAGGGAGAATTACACAAAATACAGTCTTTTATTTCTTTCTACTCTACCAATATTTCTAATGCCTGTAACCATAGCTTAAGCATCCCCAAAGATAATTCATCCCAAAAGTCAAAGACAACATCTTAGGATAAGATGATTCAGCCTATGACAATTGTTCTACTCCACTAAGTACAAAAGAAGCCAATCTGTAATATAACTAGCTTAAACTCAAGTATTTAGCTTCTAGGCTACTCAAGTTAAGAGACAAGAACCTTATCTTGTGTCCTTAAAAATCTGAAGTTCAAGTAATTGTAAATACATCTATCAAACACCTGTATGCTCAAACTCAGAATCCTTCTGTATTCCTTAGCCAGGCTACACATTTGCACCTGCTCACTTGTTAGAAGCAACAGGATTTTTCATAGTAAAGTGAAATGAACACGAAGGTCTTTTTAAATTCATATGTCAGATAGTTGAGTTAGAAACTCAAAGCTGAAAGATTCTTATCTCTCTGACACAGAATCTCCAGAGTCTCCTTCTCTGGAGACTTTCAAAACCCGCCTGGACGTGTTCCTGTGTGGCTGCCCTAGGGGATCCTGCTCTGGCAGGGGATTGGATTGGATGACCTCTAGAGGTCCTTTCCAACGCCTGACACTCTATGATTCTATGAATCCAGAGGTTTTAGACAGAGACTCTTCTTCTTTCTGGAAAAGGAAAGCACAAGATAATGAAAAAAATAGTCTATCTTATCCTGATGAGCTTCTAAAAAAACACCAAAGAGCAGCTGGGAAAAAAAATAAGTTTTCCTGAAACGTGAAAGGAAGTTGGAATCATGTTTTCATTTCATAAGCTCGTTTTGGGGAAGAAAAAGTCTCTTGACACCAGTTAGCAGCAACTGTTTCATCTATTACCAGAACTAACCAACTATTATGTTTTTGTTTTCCAGGTACCCCACCACTGAAATACTAAATCTGCTGTCTGCAGAAGCAGGCACTCACTGTATTTAGTTCAATGCAAATTGTTGCAGAGATGAAAGACACTCCGTGTATTCCTGCAAGCTGTTTGTTTTCTTGTTCCTGCTTTAAAATAGAGGTCGTTCTGACTAAATGTATCTATTTGCTCTTTTTTCATAGAAAGCATCTTTTCAACACGTTTGTAAAGCCTGCTTGTAGAAAGCAGAGGGATGCAGGGATAAAGATGCTTTTCCCTCTACATTAAATTAATCTCAGTTATTATAATTTAATGTATGAACTTACTATCCCAAGAATAACAGTCTTTGTGTTTTGGAGAAACTAAGCAAAGTAAGCTGAAAAGTAACTGATGTGGTTAAATACAGGATAAACAAACACTGGAGAAATGTCAGCATCATTCTTTAAAAGATATGGAAGCTACACAGCATGTAACAAAGGTTCTGCCAGCAAGCAAGGCTGCTTACATTGGCCACAATGTTCTTCCAAAAAAAGATAGGTTATCCATTGAGAATAAAACAATGTCCTGGACTTTGAAATGGGCCAGTGCAAACTGCCTGAGCTTCAACAAGTCAAAATGCAAGGTCCTGCACCTGGGTCGGGCCAATCCTAGGCACAAATACAAACTGGGCACAGAGTGGGTTGAGAGTAGCCCTGAAGAGAAGGATTTGGGGGTGTTGATAGATGAGAAGCTCAACATGAGCCGGCAGTGCCCCCTCATGCAGCCCAGAAGGTGAACCCTGTCCTGGGATGTATCAGGAGAAGCGTAGCCAGCAGGTCAAGAGAGATGATTCTCCCCCTTTACTCTGCTCTTGTGAGACCCCACCTCAAATACTGTGTCCAGTTCTGGTGTCCCCAACATAAGAGGGACATAGATCTACTGGAGCATGGTCAGAGAAGGGCCACAAAGATGATCCAGGGGCTGGAGCACCTCTGCTACGAGGACAGGCTGCGGCAGCTGGCATTGTTCAGTCTTGAAAAGAGAAGACTTCGGGGGGACCTAATAGCTGCCTTCCAATACCTGAAGGGATCCTACAGGAAGGCTGGGGAGGGACTTTTTACAAGAGTGTCCACTGATAGGACAAGGGGAAATAGGTTTAAGTTGAAGGAGAATAGATTTAGATTAGATCTTAGGAAGAAATTCTTCAGTATGAGGGTGGCAAGACTTTGGAATAAATTACCCAAAGACGTTGTGGCTGCCCCCTCCCTGCAGGTGCTCAAGGCCAAGTTGGACAGAGCCTTGAGTAGCCTGATCTAGTTGAGAGGCGTCCCTGCCCATGACAGGGAGGTTGGATTAGATGATCTCTAAGGTCCCTTCCAGCCTAGGTCATTCTATGATTCTATGATTCTATGACTTTTTTTCCCTCTCTCTTCCAAGTAGTTAAACAAAGGACTTCGCTGTCAAAAGCCAAGACTAACAGTTTATACTGTACACTTGCAGACAGAACAAAATAAAAGAATCCTCTGGCAGTATCAAGTTAATCATCAAAAAGCAAGACGCTGATTCAATAAAATCCTGCACTCAAACATAATCCTTAGGAAGAAAAACACACAACTTGTCAGAAGCGGCTTAAAGGCATTCTAGTCACCTGTTAAATGACCTATCCCACCAAGCCATCATTCAAAAGTCTTTTGGCACAGATGATGTTGCTCTCCTCCTCACTCACCTCTCTACTCATTTCACTCAGCACCTGGCCCATCTCCTCCCTCCCACTCCAGCCTTACCTAATCACAGCTCCAATGCAAATTTGCTCCAAATGCAAAATTTTCCTTTTAAAGATTTATAACTCCTTTAAAGACAAGGAGTTAGAGGTCCCTGTACAACCCAGACTAATCCTAATTGCTGATCTGTGTGGAACTCATCTGTCAAATCTTCTCAAGTCAAAATGTGGGTGAAGCATATGACAACTTCTACATGCCTAAAGCTCCAATGAAGTATTCCCAGGGATTTATTTTAATACCCTAAATTTTTCTTTCCTTAGTTATATATTACAGTCTACTGCAGCAATCACTGGGGTGCAGTCTGAATAAACTCAACTACTGTCTTTCTAAATTACAGCAAGCTGACCACCTCACCAGTCCAAGAAAAAGAAGTCCATGTATTGGTACTGTAGCAGTCCCCTCTGTAGTGCTGAGCTGCAGTGCTCCATTACATCACAACATTTTCATTTCCAGACTTCACAAAACTCCATTTTCCAGCTCACAAGAAAAAAAAAAAAAAAAAAAGAAAAACAAACATTGTGGCAGACTGTAGGAAAACAAACAGAAAAAAAAGGGGGAAGAGATCTTCTCTTATTCTGCAGAATGGAGGATAATTCCTTCTCTCTTGCATTATTTCTCGGAGCACTGCCAAGTTTTTAAGTTAACCTGTTTAGAAAAATAAAAAAAAATCCCCAAATCCTCATTCTCCTTTCCTACAGGTATAGAATATAAGAAACGTTGTTTATAAAGCACAGGGACACTTTCATTTACCACTTTTGCTCCTTGTCCATGGATTTCAAATGATACAGTAAGACAGCAGCTTGCAATGTACAGTATTGTCGTGATACCTTCAGGATTTGCATGCAGCTAATGACTGAGTCACCTGGCAGTTGCCTAAGCAGCAGTGGAAGTGTACAGCGCAAACCTAAGTTTCAATTTACGTAATTTATTGCAGTGATTTTTCTCCAAGTACCTGAAACTGTTAAGGATACTGCAAATTGTAAGCTGATTAATGTAATCATTGCAGGAGCATAGGAATGCACTTGATGCCAAAGCATTCATGCATGTAGATGAGCCAAGTGTATTGGAGCCTGGAGATTCATGTGGTTGTTGCTACAGATGCCACAGCAAAAGTTGTAAGTGTGCTGCACAGGGCTTCTCCCAAGGGGTGATGCAGCCCTTGCATAAAAAAACCTCTCAGAACAACTGCACAGGAGGTCAGTATCCTCTACCTATCCCCTCTCCGTTCAATTCCTCTCTTTTGATTTTGCCTGTACAACTAATCTTCATGTTCCTTGCCCGACAGACAGGTTAGTTCTGACTGAAAGATTACTATTATCACCACCCAACTTTGTGCATTGACTTGAAAGCATTCAGGTGGTTCAACTTTTCCAAGCAAAAATCACCACTACATCTTAGCCTGGGGACACAAAGGATTTCCCAGTCCTAAGTCCCAGAAATCACTCAACTGTGTTAGTAATTAAGTTTAAAGAACAGAATCAGAGCTCAAATAAACAAAGTAGACATTCTGTATGATGAATTTCAGTGCACCATGTTAAAATATCTAATTCCGAAAAACAGTTCCCACACGAAATATGGCCGGTAACTCTTCTTCAGTTGCACCCTAGTCCAGTGGGGACAAAGCTAGGTCTGAGAATACAAAATGGTCATGACTAACCTGTAAAATAGAATTCATTTCTACAATTAAATATGAATTGTAAATTGAAATTGTGAAATGAACTGTAATTTGAAATTATTTTGCTTCAAGGTCATCCCAAAAGGCACTACTCTGGCCTATCTGTGATATCACGTGGGTGTACCAGACTTCTGGCATCAAACTTGGTAGCATGAAATGCTTGAGTTCTTTAAAAGTGGCAAGAGTCACTTACCACCTTTAAAATTTATTAATGGACCAAGTATTCCCCAAAGCCTATGCAGGGAGCTAGTCTGGATTTAAGCCAAAATAGACATCAACATTAATGTTCACTGCTTTTCAAAGTCACGCTTGTCTAACAAGCAGATATAGTATTTTTTGATGGAAAATAACATGGAACAGCGTTTATATTAATTCTTATGCCTTCCCCTTCCCCTCAGCTACCCAATATCATGGAAGATTCAGTAGCTTCCCACTACCCATCAGCTTTCTAGTTTCCCTCATCTATCATTTCACACTGCTCTTGGCCATAAAGTAAGAAGTGCAAAGCCGGTCTAGGATCAGAAATATAGTGTGGCAGAATTGTTTTTCGCTTCTTTATCAGTTCACACTAAACAGCAGTAAAACTTCAGCTGCTGTCATGAATGAGGATTAAAAATTCCTACACTCCTTTTTTTTCCATCCTTGGAAGACAGTCAATTAACTCTTTAATCATCAACTTGAGAAACACAGTCATTTAGGTTATTATTAATTCTGCCTACCAATACTGTACTTTTTCTAAAATTTGATGCAGACTCAGCTTGAAGGCCTCAAACATCAGAGAACCAATGCAAGATCTGTATGTTTTTGGTATGAAGTAAGTCGAGTAAATGATTTCACTAAGGAATTAGTTCTGTGACTAGAAGATGTAAACTACCCTCTAGGTATACTCTCCAGCATAATGTTACTAGTTTGTTTTCCCAAAAGACATGCTGCTGAGTATTGCTGAACCAATATTTATTTTTACACTTGTGCTTCTACAAAGAACACCTTGCTCTTAATGCTTTGCATTCTACTTTCAGAAAAAGTAAATGGAAGTCTTTATATACTTTGCTAACTATCATGGAGAGTCTCGAAATCCTGAGTTTAAACCATGGGTTAAGGGAGGGATATTTTATGTTGAAGAATGCATCTGCGTGGAGTGAGAATATTTTGTTTTATAAAAAATTACTGCACTTCTCGTCATCTCATTCCGGCTGGAAATTAAAATAAGGGGTAGAAAAGATTAATTCTGTGAAAAACATATCCCAGCAGTCATAAGGGGGAATTTAATTTTTCAGTAAAGAACACAGATGGGTGGCTCCTCAGGTGTTTCGACTGAGATGCTCTCATTTTGCATAATTTCTTTTCACAGAATTTTAAAAAAGCCTGGCAGAAGGAAAGGCACACATCACTGGAAAATAAAAGCTGTTTAACAGATACAGAGGGCAAATAGGCAGAAATCCAGCAATATCTGTACCATTCAATCCACAAGCTTGTTCTTTTTCCACCGGGATTGCCCGTCTTCTCCTTAAAGCATTTTGAAGGATATTTGCCCCATAGATAATATGGGGATGGGGTAGTCCCTCCTTCTGTGGATGTTTTTTAATGGGTTCAATGAAGTAGTCTCCATGGGGCAGATGGAAATATCCAGTCTGAAAATAAGCACAAAAGAGTTAATCTCTACTGTCCAGCACTGGAAGTTGAAAACAAAACAGACTCTTTTTATTTCATCATCCCAGAGTTTTCCTTACAAGCCAGTCATTACACTGCAGAAACACTGCAGAAATACAAAAATAAAATTTTTTTTCAGCATATATTTTTCTGTATACATCAAAGTTTTTTTGTTCCTCACAACAGTATAACAATCCAAAGAGGCATAGGAAAAATACCTTCTTCCCCAACAACATGAAATCCTGTACATGGATGCAGAGGGTCCCATATTTGTACAAAGCCACTGAAAGGTCAAAAGCTATTTTGTAAAACATGATGCTCTAGGAAGAGTTGCTTCTTATTCTTCTTGTGTTTTGCATCCATTCCACAGAGGACAAGCCCTGAACAGAAGCTCTTTCATAAGTGCAAAGCATAATTCTGCTCCTAGCTGCAATTCCACAGTCAGATTACACAACTCATCAGACGGTCCGGACTGTGTGTCCATCCTTGATTCAGACTACAAACCCATCCAGCCCCCAGGCTTCCAGTGGAAGAAAGGGAAGAAATAACCGTTCATGAATTATAGCAAGCAAATTGATTATACAATAGACCTGTGTCATAAAGGCTGTAACATTTCTCATGCTATAACTTCTGTATCAACCTCTCAGATTTGACTGGTCTACAGCACCTTTGATATCCATCTGGCCTCCACTGGATTAGTTTACACCTCCCTCTGCCATGATCTAAGAGACACATGAAACCAGGCATGGCCTAGGTCCCTTGTGTCTCTGCATTTTTGCAGGGATTACTAACATTGTAAGACCTTTGTTAAGCCCTACCACTTCAAAATGGTACTAAATCTAAAGCAAAGAATCTACCGACACCTCAGCCCATGCCGGTGATGTGACAGGGGACTGAGTTATCCTACTCTTACCACTTTGTTACCTCTTCCCTTTCTTGCTGTGGTCAGTGCAGGCTTCTGGAACTTCTGGAACTTGCCCTGGGCAAAGAAAAAATGCAGCAAGACCATGTGCCTGCAGCTGCTGCATTCAAACTAACAAGGACAGATAAATGTAAAAACCCTTTAGAAATACTCCAATATCTTACAGTTTTCCTGGACAGCTGGAACAAACAGAGTATAAGGACAAGAGTGAAATCATATAAATGGAGGAAAAGCATTCCTAAAAAATAAGTAACCATGGGCTCTATGTACTAGGAGCCCAAAGTCAGCTCAGTAAGATCTCCACACAATGTGCTGCAAAGCCCCCTCTACCTGATACCTTCTGCCTTCACTCTGATTGCCACAGGCCCAATACACCCCACAGCAATCCTGGACAAATAAATAACTCTGTCATTTCACAGAGTTTGCCCAGTAGTTCTTAAGTGCAGAAACCCTCTCCTTCCAGTTTACCAGTGCAAGTCAAAGTTTAAAAGCCAGAGGTTGGTCCTGTTTTAAAGCCTGGGTTACAGAGAACTCAATGTCACGTATGTTTACACATCTGGGATTACAGTTACTGTTTGTATGGTCTTTATTTCTAAGAAGAAAGAAATCAAGACTTCTGATTCTTAAACATAAACACCCAAAATGTTCAGGTTTCTTTTTAAACAATAAATCAAGCCTACTTTTGGTACAGGAGCTGAAACACACTAAAAAAGCAATGAGCCCCTTGTTCAAATTGGATAAAGATGTCAGGCAAGTATGAACCTGTTGAGCAGGAATGCCTGTACAGAGGCTAGAGTCAGAAATCAGTAGACGTGGCTTTCCTCCTGCTCCTCAAGGAATCAAGGCATCATCAGCAATTTCTGTCCGCTCCTTTCCATTTCAGGATTTGACTTTCTTTTCCTGTTGTGTTTTTTAACACAGTTGGAACCAGGAAGAACTGTCTTCACTACAGACCCTATTTTTATAGGGCAGGTTGATCAGTAACTGGGCTATTGTATCAAAATTACACATTTAAGAAGGCCAGGCAATCACATAAAAAAAATAAGTGTGTATATATATATACACACACACACACATATATATAGCAATCTCATTTCCCAAGCCTCCCTAGCAATGTTTGCATGACAAAATTCAGTTCTCTATCCAAGCTGGATGGAGCAGGAGGAAAAACAAAAATTCTTCGTATTTCATACTCCACAGGAACACACAGAGATGGCAGTAAAGTTTGTTCGATGAGCCAGCAAACACTGGCTACTACAGAACCTGGCTTCAGAGATTGCCATTGATTTTTTAATTATTACTGTTTCCTTAACTTTATTGTTTTTCAGTATAGGATATCCCAATACAGCCAACTCTGTTCCAATACAGCCACAACACCCTCAACTAGCCGGTATTCTGCGGACACTTGTTAAGTTCAGCAATACGACCGTACTGCCCCGCTCACCTGCAAGAGAAATCCTGTCAGTCTTTCCCTCGATCTGGGATGAAACTAGAAGTTGTCTCTCCTGCCCTCCACAGTAACGCTTATCTGCACTAGTTGTTGTACTGCTCTTGTCACTGTAGAGCTTTCCAGGAGTATGTGTGGCTACCTGACTCGCATCTACCGCGTGTGCTTCACTCTTCATGTTGACAGACAACTGAACACGGACAGAAACACTGTGAGCAGGAGCAGCACCACCCTTCTCTGTGCTGTAATTCCTACCTTCCTGCTTGTCTCCTCTTTGTTACATGAGACAAGGCCCAAGAGAAGCCTCTTACCCTTTATGCAGAAAAAGTGCAGATTATGTTCCTGAACTTCTGGAAGAGGTCATATCTGTCAGTCAGGTCCCCCCTGAAGAAAGCAACCTCAGGTATCTACAACTTGTACATGACAGCTTTAACGTCTGTTCTGTAAAAGACATTGGTAACAGCCAGAACTTTCTAATTTGTTGGCTACAGATTCATGTATCTTGGAAAGATAAAGGCTGCTCCCATACTCAACATCGATACTGAAGACACTGTACAGCAAGAAGTCTGAGGACCTATTTTACCCAGAAGACACCCAGACTTTGTAGAGTGTCATGAATTCATGTTGCCACAATACCTCCTTCACACTTTGAGACTACCAGAAAATCTTTACTTACTGAAAAGCAACTAAACCTGTATGGCAGCTAAGTTGCAGCTAGAACTGCTATCAGCTCAGAATAAAGGAAGAAGAACCCCAGGTATATTTTCAGATTACATACAACTCTTCATGGTGGGCTTGGCAACACTGCTGGGCACACCCATACAGCCATTTCAGGCATTAGTGCAATAGTGCATCTCCACAAACAAGTGGTTGGGACAGTTTGGGAATACATAAACCAGCTTCATCACCAAAGACAGTGCAACTGTACCCATCATTCCATCAACTCAGCATTTCTGAACGACGTACATGCATCTTGCTTGCTTATATACTCTTTATAAAAATCTGAACATTATCACATGCTCCACTTTTATTACCTGCAAATGGCTTCACCAATGCAAACGGTTGCACCGTGTACCTAAACTTACTCGAGATGAAAAAATGACAATATTTAGCTCCTGGAAAAGATGAATTCTAGAACCTGTTTCAAAACTTCACCCTAGTTCTAGTATCATGTAATTCTTTGAACATCTAAAAATATCTACCAGTTTCACTTTTGCACTACATCAAGAAGAGGAGCTGATAACCTTCAGAAGAAAAGTTCCTCTCACAGCTGTTCCCAGAAGTAAATGTAAGATAAGTCAGGCATTTTAATATTTTCTACATCAAAATCCTTTATCCTTGCTTTGTTTAAGCCAAAACTGTTTTATTTTTGACTGACTGACTGTCAGGTCCAAACCATGATTTTCATTACTGTCCAGAATCATAAAGAAGAGCATTCACAAGTTATAAATAAATAAAAAACTATCAATTACACAATCTATCAGCTGGACATATATAGACCCTATACATTAGCATTACTGAATAAAATTATCATGGTTTTAACTCTGAGAAATGTGGTTCTCTCAGAAATAGTCCATTACTGTACAAAAAAGAGAAGTATTTCATATTTCAAACGCTAATCTACTGAGGGAAATAATAGTTTTTATTAATTCAATTTCCTGCTCTGTCTTATAGAGAAATGTGTTATAGATATACCTTTTTAAATTTATGGGTAAAACCAATTAAGGAAATCATAATGGGAAATGCTCTGTGCCCTCCAGCGCTGCTTGAGATGAAGTGACTGTAGAAGTCCATTTCCAGCACATGGATGTGCTTTCCAACAGCTTCCAGAGACTTGCAGCGACTACTCAACTTGCTTTCACACTTGCACTGTCATCCTGCACAAGCTAAACTCCAAGAAATGAAATGCTGAGACCAGTTGGAAGAAAACACCACCGATTTCCACACTGAACTTAATTCAAAGCACTCTGAACTGCCAAAATTTCCTTTGCTGATTAAGTATGTCTTTAGTTTTGCTCTTTTTCATCTGCTCTTTTCTGACTCACCAATCTAATAGCAAGAATTTTTCATTTAAAACCCACCAGATTTCAAGATATGTACACATACAATATATGCGCCTTTTTTTAGCAGTCTGCAGCATCATCAACTTTTGAGTATATTCACATGGCTTCAGAACACATGAAGGACAGCCCTTACAAAGCCTCATCAGAAATAACTCAGCCTTACTTATGCACATTACAGAGTTTAGTTTTCACCACAGAAAGCATTACTCCCACGTTTCCCTCATTTAAACTACTTTATGAAAAGCTACCTTGTAAAACAGTAATGGTGAGTGGGGTGGGTGCCTGTGTGGTGTGATGTGTGTGTTTGTTTCCCTCAAAGCCTGGACGGGGAAAATCTAAGAATCTAAATTGTTGTTCTTCCTCCCTTTCAAATCTCCCCCTTCAGCCACAAATTCTGACATATTTTGGCCAACACTGCTTCCAAGACTGTATGTGAAAGTGCTGCTACAGTACTTAATCGGAATTTTAGTTCAAATGCCTCATTATTTTGACACAAACATCTCTCTGGACACATCACATCTCTTACACTGCATGTAAAAGAACATGCATGTAGGAAGGTATAGTGACCCTGGGATACTTCTGATCTTGTTTTCAACCCTCTTTTCTGATTTCCAGTAGAAATTTGCATTTTCCAGTGGAAAGCAGATATTTTTCATATATTTCTTTTGGTCAAAAGTTCTGGGTTTTTTTCAAAATATATTTTCTGGCAGAACTTTTTCAGTCAATTCCAAGTGGAAAGCTGAAGCCAAGTCCTGTGGGAAGGGAAAAAAAGCAGCTTTAGCCTTGGCTAAGGTTTTGCAATTGCAATGTTATCCCAGACAGGAGGGGCTGGAATTAGTGGGTGTATGTCAGGAGAAAAAGGGAAAGAAAACCCTAACAATTTGCAGTCTAAAGTTACGTGACTGAGTAGGTTGACAATAATGCCAAAAAAAAAATCTGTAGTGAGAACAATGTGTAAGCCACTGAAACCAGCTGCGTGTGCTGGTTTTATCTTTAAGTACTTTGCTCTGTCTGCTTATTACAACTGCAATGCATGGTAAGAGAAATTTAGTCTGAATAAAAGAATTTTCTAACTAAAGCAAGAACTGTGCTGTAGGAAACATTCATTACCAGAGAAATTCATATAATCAAAACTGAACTGGATCTGTAAATATTACACATGCGGAGTTTATTTTCTTTTTTCAGCTTATGACTCAGTTGCTTACCACGTATTATTTTTCTTCCCAAGAATCTTCCTCCTTGAATTGCCATCTGTTCTGTCTCAGCCAGAACATAAATCCTGTGACATGTGGGTCCAGGTAAAACTTTCACTTCTACCCTCAGCTAGAACTACAAAAAACGGACCTGCCATGCCATTGCTCAGAGACAAAGGAGGAGGTTGGTTATGTCAGGTAACGAGAAATTTGACAAGACACTTACGAACATCACACACAGAAAAGGATAATATTCTTCCTATAGAGTCCCAAAGGAAAAAAGTGATGCTTTTTGCAGCATTTAACGAAAAACGTGCTATGACACTGGAATAGAGCCTTCCACTTTTAACATAGCTTTGGACAAAAAGTTAAAATAGCTTATTATTAAGATGATAAGGTGAGTAAAAGAACAGGATACTATCATATCACGAGATTACATATTCTTTTGTCATGCTTGCTTCCTTGTATATTTCAGAAGCTGCTCAGCTCCCTGTATACTTAGAACTGCCCAGAGGTGTCAGAAATGTGCAGCCTGCACACCGTGGGCTCAGGAAGTTCAATCAGACAGAAAAGAGAGGAAAAAGAAATCAATGTAAAGTCAAATTTATGGCAAGATGGACTTCGGTGGCAGAAATAAGGTATTAGAGGAGAAAGAAGTTTTTAATATTCCCCCATTTCTCAGGTTCTTCATTGTTACGCTTCAGTCCTGAACAGTTCTGAGTTAAGGGCCTTCCTGGCTGGGGACACAGCCTCAGCAAAGGAGAAAAATCAAGTTTCTAGGGTCATGTTGATCAACTACCATAAAAGCACTTACAAAACAAGATCACTCAGATCAGGGACTTGGCAGAGAATCATTACTCCAGGTTAAGCCATCAGTTTGCTTCATTTCTTCTTTTCACTGCACTTAAACAGGAACCGATTCATTCCTCTTCCCACAGTTCAGCAGAAATTGAGACTTGGATAAAGGTTATCAGGACACATTTTAAGACGCTAAGGCATTAAAAATACACCCTTTATAAAAATGGGTAGTAGAAGCAAACATTTCAAATTCCATGTTCATTTACACCTCTACTGTGGCCCCAAAACAGTTCATTAAGCAATAGTGATAGCCAGGAATAATTTCTATGGACCTCTAACTTACTCTGAGCTTTGCATCTCTTATGGTATCTGAAGTACCCTGGATAGATTTATTTATATTCTAGGAAATCATCTGTGAAATTAATCTTCTGTGGGGATTTGAGCATGCTTTACATGAAAAAAAAACCCCTCATTTTTGGAACACATAATTTTAAAAGGCATCTTTGTTCACACTTGCGGTCATGGCATCCTCCCCTATCAATCTTCATGGTTCATTCTAAAAGCATTTATTACTTCTTCAAACCATTTTCCGATTATCCTTAGAAGATACAGTCCAGGTACCTTATTCATAAATTCACTTGTGCGCACCCTCTTGGCTGCAGCTATATTGGTGTCACAGAAATATCCCGTCTTACTTCTTTTGATAGAAGATCCACAAACGAAAGATGATAACCATGTGCCTATGAAGCTGCTTACAGCTTCACCAGTTTCTCTGCAGGCTTCTGCCTTGAAATCTCCAGCAGCTCAAGAAGAACATGAAGCCGTATCCCCACAACTTCTACATCTCTAATTGTATCGCAGTGCTCAGAAGCAGTCACTTCATGTTGTCCAACTCCCAGTGAAACTTTCAGCTTCTTTTCACATTCCCATTTTCTACTTTTTGAAATATGCCCTATCTGATTTCTTTAAGCCAGAACTGTCCTCCTTTGCTGCTTCTAAAGCCCAGACACAGCATTAAATTCCAACAGGGTAAAAATTTACTGTCCCTTAGAGGACATTTAGTAACTAGCCAATTTTGTAGTCTTAAAATACGGCAAAGATGACAGGTAATCAATTTTACACAACTTCCAGTGCTGGCTATATAAGTTGAATCATGCCTGAGTTCACTCACAGGCTGAGGATCCAGCAGGAAGATTGCATGAAACAGCTGACTTAATGAATTAACTCAAACACAGTTTGAACCCTTATTCTATTTGCCAGTACAATTTCCACACTGAAGCTGAGAGATGGACTGCCAAGGGCTCTCTGAACCCCAGAGCACTCCTGAGAGCTGGGACACCTTTGTTGCCCTACTGCTGACAAGTTCGTGTGTCTCTGGAGAAGACAACGTTGCAGCTCCTTGGGATACCTGGGCCCATCCACACAGCAAGTTACATCACACTCCTGAGGATAAAGTGCACCCGGAAGTTTTTCCTTCTGCAAAAATCAGCTGGGTCCCACGGGGCAATCCATCAAGCAAGGAGTACGAAAAAGTAGTCAAGCTCTACTTCACGGTGAATCTTGCTACTGCAAGTTAAGTAAAGATTAAAAAACAAGCAGCTTTCCTATCCAGCCTGAAGGACATTTTCTGGTAAACAATAACAACATTTTTCTGAGTCTTGACTCTTCCTCTTACCCACATTCTCCCCCTCCCCCTTTTCCCTTGTTTTAGTACTGGAAGTTTTAAGGTCAATGTGTGCCAAAAAAAAAAAAAAAAAAAAAAGAAAAAAGAAAAAAAGAGCCGTTTCTCCAGGTGCAAGAGGCTTACTTTGAGTATAGGTAGGAGAGGGTGAGATTCTTGTAAGTTTTGACATCATTTGGGATCCAAAAACAACAGGTTTGCCCAATTCCTCAGAAAATGACCTTTAGTTTGGAAAAGTAGGAAAGAGCAACAACTGTTTTATTCCTGGAAAATACTCTTGGACCATCGAATTCATATCATTCTAATTAAGTACTTTCAGAAAGCACTGTATCCAGGGGATTTACATTGTATAAATAGGGTGGGGGTTTTTTATCTCAGTGTCAGAAGAGCTTCTGATAAAAAAAAGCACTACAACAATGGTTTGTACCACCCAGCATTTGAAATCACCTCTTGAGATTTTTGATAGCAAGATGAAAATTTCAAAAGCTTTGATTTGGAAGACAGTGAACTTTTACAATTTGCAAAGTAGAGTCTATGTAACACTGAGGAATAAAGATTTAAACATCACACTGGTAGGAGGTTCCTTACCTAAATTGTGCATTCTTTTAAAAATAAAAACACATGCAAGAGGATCTACAGAGCAGACATGATCTCTAACACTGAGTCAGAAAGCACCATCGCTGTTTTGGCTTCCTGCTCACCTAGACTCTAAAATTAATTTCAAACTCATGAGCACGGCAATCTTAATACTGCAGAGCTCAAACTTTATTAGAGAATAAGTAAACGCCAATATTTGATCCAATGAAAAGTGGCACTGGTTATACTGACAAGTATTGTTTGTATCACTCCAACCCCCAGGGACCCTAGGCAACAGCCAGAAAAGCAGAGATACAGCATCTGCAGATAGATTGAAGAAAGCACAAGTATCCCATCTGCCCGTGGATAAAAGCTCGGCAGAAGCTTTACTCTCTCTAAGAGCAGACCAAGGGAAGGTCACGGCCCAAATTCTTCCACTCCACAAAAATTATTCTGCTTCAAGAAACAGAAGTCTGGACAAGAAGTCAAGAAACATCAGACTGGACTACACTGACCTACTCCTCTGCTGTCACTTGTCTTCCAGCTTCATTCTGTCCAGTCCAAAAGCAAGCAGAGATATCGAGAGCAGATGGCATATTTTAGGTCTGCAGTTGTGAACATAGGTATGTTGGGGGAGAAGGCTTCTGCCTTTCTTTTCTCCAAAGTCATGAAGCCTCTGGCTGTACATCAGAGATGGAACTTAGGAATTAATTTCAGCATGTCACCACTTATCATCAAAGTGTCATAGCAATATTACCTAAAACACAGCCTACACTGATGCCCTCAGTTTCTTCTTCACTTACCATTTATATTCTCGTTGCCTTTCTAAAATGTGACTTCCCCATACCAAAGGATAACCTCAGAGCATCACTGTGACATGATGTTTCAGCTCAAGGCCTACAGGAGGAATCACGGCTTCTGCTCAACAACCGCAGCTTGAAGAATGTTGTCCTTGTTTCCAGGGGTGGTATGAGAAAACAGCTGCTCTGTTTAAGTACTGCATCTGGGGAAGATCAACTCCATGTATCAGTACAGGCTGGGGGCTGATCGGTTCAAGAACAGCTCCAGGGAGAAAGACCTGGGAGTCCTGGAGAACAACAGGCTGACCACGAGCCAGCAATGTGCTCTTGCAGCCAAGAAGGCCAATGGCATCCTGGGATGCATTAAGAGTGTGGCCAGAAGGTCAAGTGAGGTTATTCTCCCTGTCCACTCTGCTCTTGTAAGGCCACATCTGGAATACTGTGTGCAGTTCTGGGTTCCCCAGTTCAAGAGAGGGAGGGAACTACTAGAGATAATCCAGGGCAGGGCCACTACGAGGGGACAGGAGCATCTCCCATATGAGGAAAGGCTAAAAGAGCTGGCTCTGTTTAGCTTGGAGAAGAAGAGGCTGAGGGAGGATCTCATCAATGCTTATAAATACCTAAAGGGTGGGTGTCAGAGGGATGGGGCCAGACTCTTCTCAGTGTTGTCCAGTGACAAGACAAAGGGCAATAGCCAGAAAATTGAAAACAGGAGGTTCAAGCTAAACATAAGGAAACACTTCTTTACTGTGAGAGAAATGGAGCACTGGAACAGGTTGCCCAGAGAAGTTGTGGAGTCTCCGTTTCTGGAAACTTTCAAAACCCACCCGGCTGTGTTCCTTTGTCATCCAGTGTAGGTGATCCTGCTCTGGCAGAAGGGTTTGACTAGATGATCTTCAGAGGTCCCTTCAAACCCCTACCATTTTGTGATTCTGCAGTGGTTAGCATATGGCAGTCTGGGGACCTGCAGGATGACAACTGGCAATCACAAAAGAAGTGTTAAACTGCTGGCCTGAGGCAAATCACACGTTGCTCACTTGACTCTCCCTGTTATTTCTGTCTGCCTGAGAAAGGAGAACGAAGTGATTCTGACTGCATCTGGCACACCACCATAAATCATTTTACAAATCTAGTACAAGTCCCAGCTCCCATGCATACCAAAGCTGAAGGCTGACCAGATTCAGCATTGGGTTCAGGTCAGCTTAAAAGCATAAAGCACTTAACTCTGAACTTTATTTAAAGCCTCCCTTGAAGCTTGAATTCTAACTGAAACCCTCTCTGATATGAAAGGTACAGTGCACACAGTGACATGTATCATCAAAATTACTGGCACATGTGAGACACTACAGCACAGAGGCAGAAAATTAACAACTCTCTCAGAGGTGCAGAGAGATAACCTCTACTTTGAAACTCAATCTGTGCAAAAAAACCTCAACAAACAAGTAAGAACAAAATCCTGCAAGACAAACAATTACGTCTCAATCTAACCACAGTCAAGCTTCAGCTCAGAACTTGGCAGGATATATGCTCAGTAAGAACAAAATCAAATATGGTACAAACCCTGTAGCTGAGTAAACTACCTACGCTAAGACTAGCATAAAATCTCTGCGAATTCCAAGGCCTCCCCTGCTAGCAGCTTAATCTGATGAAATGCCAACTACTTTCTCTAAGGTGCTGAGTACTTTAAGGTCCTCCCAAAACTGGTGGGAAATTAGGAAGTTCAACACTTCCCAGAGCAAAGCCCTGTGTAATGAGCACCTGAAAATGCCAGAAGAGGCAAAATGGGAGAGCAGCAAGCAGCAAAGAGGAACTGGAGAGTTTTTGCCTGTTTGCTGTCTGACCTAGCATAAGAGGTAGGTAGCTTCCAAAGAAGCCGGCAAGTCACAAAAGACTTTTTCACCTGAGAAATGCTTAAGCTGAAGAAGCATTTTCTATACAAAATTGCAAATCAGAAATGTTTTAGAAAGGTACCAGAAGCGACCGGATAAATCCATGGTGGGAAGATTAGTCCTGTATTTTTAAATGGAAAAATACCACCTATGCTCAGAAAAAGAGAGGATGTCAAGGACATGTCCCTATTTTCCAGACCCCGTTCTTACACCTCTCCCCAGGAATCTTATGTTGACGATTATTACCTTCTGAAATTCAGCAGCTTCTACAAAGCCAGAGGCCTGGTAAATTAACACCCTCCACCAAACAGAAACCACAACCTGCTGCTCAGGTGCTGCCTTGGTAGGAGCTTTTCCAGTAGAAAAAGAGGCTTTCTTGGTTGGGTGCTTAGCCTTCTTGGTCGCTTTTGCAGCCCTACGGGCATGCTCCTATTGTGCCTTTCATGCTCCACGTTTCTGTTTTCTTTTAGAATCATAGAATCATACAGTGTTCGGGGTTGGATGGGACCCCTAGAGATCATCTAGTTCAACCCCTGCCAGAACATGATCCCCCAGGGCAGCCACACAGGAACGCGTCCAGGTGGGTTTTGAAAGTCTCCAGAGAAGGAGACTCCACAACCTCTCTGGGCAGCCTGTGCCACGGCTCTGTCACCCTCACAGTAGACAAGTTTCTCCTCATGTTGAGATGGAACTTCCTATGTTCTAGCTTATACCCAGTATTCCTTGTCCTGTTACTGAGCACCACTGAAAAGAGACTGGCCCCTTTCTCTCGAAATCCACCTCTCAGATATTTATACACATTACTAAGAACCTCTCCCAGCCTTCTCAAGACTAAACAGCCCCAGTTCCCTTGGTCTCTCTTCATAGGAGAGACATTCAAGTCCCTCAATCACCCTCGCAGCTCTCTGTTGGACTCTCTCCAGTAGGTCTGTGTCTCTCTTGAATTGGGGAGCCCAAAACTGGATACAGCATTCCAGCTGTGGTCTCACCAGGGCAGAGTAGAAGGGGAAAAAAAAGAGAGGAGCACGTTTTAGCCATAACATCAAACCAAGATGCCCTTCTGGGACTTCACAGCTGGACACAGGCACTTTGTTCTACCTTTCTGCACTAGCCATTCTTGTCCCAGACTTACTACGGGGCAGGCTGGACTTCTGGGCTGGCCTCGGACTGCCATAGGTTGTAACTCCTCACGCAAGTAACCACCTCCTTTAAGAAGTGTTCCTTTTTTCCAAATTGTTCTTGGGGCTATGCTTTTGTCTGCTTGCAAAAAGCAAACACATTAGTTGTGCAGCTCACCCATGGAGATCAAAGTGACAGATTTCAGGCTAAAAATCATGAATTTCGGATTTCCTTTTTTAAGTGCGTTGTGTTTATTTCTTTTGTAGAATATTTCTGTAAAAAAAAGAAGTTTTGTCTGTTGAAAAAGCTACTGTTTTTATTTGCAACTAACAGCAGAATTCCACTTCCCATCAAAATAGTTCTTTGACTGCAAAGAGATTGCTTTTGCTACGTTTGAAATACACCACTTTGGAATAAAAAGGTTTCATTTTGTCTTGCTTAAAACCAGCAGTCAGCCTTTTAGGTTTGAATGTGGCATCCCATAGCACAAAAGACAAGACAATCTAGAGAAGAATTGGGCTATTTGGGGGAAAAAATGCAGTAAAAGATTCTTTGCATCACCAGGCAGGTGAGGAAAAGTATTTTCCTACAATAAAAGGACTCATTTTATTTCTGTTAAAGTGCTTCAGTCACTTCTTTTTTTGCTCAAGGGATGTTCAAGTCTCTTCTTTAAAACTGACATGTTTTGAAATCCTCACAATGTACTTAGGAATTCAGAAATTATGAAAATCACTTTTAATTTAAAAAAAAAAGGCACAGATGTCCGACATTTCTAAGAATTCAGCAGTTTGTTTCTTTAGGATGTATAATACTTTTTATGTGAAACCAACAGACTGATATGTATGAAAATCCATGAAAGAATATGAAAACGTTTTTTTGTACAGATCAGACATCTGCAGATGAAACACCTTTCTGAAAATATGCTTGTAGTTGCATAACATAAAATGTTTTATTGAAAAAAGTAAAAGTTTTCTCAAACCGAAAGATACAAAGTATCTTCACAGCATCTATTCAGCATGATTCTTGCTAGTCTGAGAACACAGAAAACTCAAAAACTTGTTAACAATAGAAAAAAATAGAACATAATAAAAACTAGATTACATACAGTCCTGACAAAACTCCCAAGGACTTAAAGTCGTTTAAGAGAGAGCATAAACCTCTAATAAACTTTTGTCTGGTCAGAGAACTTCCTAAAAACTAATTTAGGAAGGAATTCAGGACTCAACTATTGATAATTCACAATTCACCCTCTGCAAACATGAACTTAGAAAAATAATAAAGAAAAATAAGCAATTCATAGTGGTTTTGCTGTTCAACAGAGTTCCACAACTAAATACCAGAATTTTACTGCAGAAAGCTTAACAACTGAGAGACAGGAGCGTGGCTTTTTGAGAGAGACGTTTTCAAAACTAGGATTTTTGTAAGGGATGATGCAGCATCATGAGAGGTACTGAAGCATCAATACTGGAATCCTACCACTGAAAAAATCATGTTTTTCATAGAATCATAGAATTGTCAGGGTTGGAAGGGACCTTAAAGATCATCTAGTTCCAACCCCCCCGCCATGGGCAGGGACATCCCCCACTAGATCAGGCTGCCCAGAGCCCCATCCAACCTGCTCTTAAAAACTTCCAGGGATGGGGCTTCCAGACCACCTCTCTGGGCAACCTGTGCCAGTGTCTCACCACCCTCATGGGGAAGAACTTGTCCCTAACGTCCAATCTGAACCGACCCATCTCTAGCTTCAATTCATTCCCCCTAGACCTATCCCTACCCAACATCCTAAAAAAAGCCCCTCACCGGCTTTCTTGTAGCCCCCTTAAGATACTGGAAGGCCACAACAAGGTCTCCTCGGAGTCTTCTTTTCTCCAGACTGAACAGCCCCAACTCTCTCAGTCTGTCTTCACAGGAGAGGTGCTCCAGCCCTCTGATCATCCTCATGGCCCTTCTCTGGACACGCTCCAGCACGTCCAGATCTTTCTTGTGCTGTGGGCTCCAGAACTGGACGCAGCACTCCAGGTGGGGTCCCACGAGAGTGGAGTAGAGGGGGAGAATCACCTCCCTCGACCTGCTGGCCATGCACCTCTTGATGCAGCCCAGGACACAACTGGCTTTCTGGGCTGCAAGTGCCACTGACGGCTCACGTTGAGCTTCTCGTCCACCAGTACCCCCAAGGCCTTTTCATCAGGGCTGCTCTCAAGCCAGTCACTGCCCAGCCTATATCGGTGCTTGGGATTGCCCCGACTCAGATGGAGGACCTTGCACTTGGTCTCGTTGAACTTCGTGAGGTTGGCCTGGGCCCACCTCTCCAGCCTGTCAAGGTCCCTCTGGATGGCATCCCTACCCTCCAGGGTGTCAGCTGCCTCACACAGCTTGGTGTTGTCGGCAAACTTGCTGAGGGTGCGCTCCTTGCCACTGTCCATGTCGCTGATGAAGGTGTTAAACAAGACGGGTCCCAGTACTGATCCTTGAGGGACTTCACTTGTCACTGGCCTCCACTTGGACATGGACCCGTTGACAGCCACTCTTTGGGTGCAGTCGTCAAGCCAGTTCTTTATCCACTGAATTGTCCATCCATCAAATCCGTCTTTTATCAGCTTGGAGACCAGGATGTCATGCGGGACAGTGTCAAAGGCTTTGCTCAGGTCCAAGTAAACGGCGTCAGTCGCTCTTCCCTCGTCTATTGATGTTGTGGTCTTCTCATAGAAGGCCACCAGGTTTGTCAGGCATGATTTGCCCTTGGTGAAACCATGTTGACTGTACCCAGTCACCTCTTCATTACTCTTCTGCCTCAGCAGTGCCTCCAGGAGGATGTGCTCCATAATCTCACCAGGCACAGAGGTGAGACTGGCTGGTCTATAGTTCCCCATTCATCCTTCTTTCCCTTTTTGAAAATGGGGATTATGCTTCCCCTTTTCCAGTCTGTGGGGACTTCACTGGACTGCCATGATTTTTGGAATATAATAGAGAGGGCTTTATCAACCTCATCTGCCAGTTCCTTCAGTACCCGCGGGTGCATCCCATCGGGTCCGATAGACTTGTACACTTTGAGGTTCATCACATGGTCATGAACCTGATATTCACTTACAATGGGCAGTTCTTTCATCCAACCCCTGCCATTGTCTTCTGTGACTCCAGGAGTGTGGCTGGAGCCCTTGCCAGTGAAGACAGAGGAAAAGAAGTCATTGAGAACCTTAGCCTTCTCCAAATCACTTGTCACCAGTTCACTTGTTACCTCTCTGAGCTATTTTTGTTCCTTCCCAAAGCAATTCAGGTTAGATTTCCTCAAGTTCATGTGTTTCTTTTCAATGCTACGTCTTATTACCTTCTTCCCTCAGACAACAAAAAGCAGAAAATAAACACTGAAGCAAATACATCCCTGGGTCAACCTCAGTGATTCATTTGAAGCAGGAATGGCTATGACAGTCTATATAACAACAAACTATGTGCAGATTCCAAAGGCAACGAATAATCCCCTCTGGGCTCAGATGCAAAACACATGCACTGCTCCCATCCCTTCTTCTGCCAGTACTCCATGCACAGTGTTCAACACATAGTGGCATTTCCAGATAACTAGCACACATTCTGCAAAAAATTACTTTCAAGGGATGTTCTGGCAGAGCTGAACTGGAAATACAGAGGTGGTTTAGTGGAACTGGCTGTTAAAAATCACTTTCAACAGGCTTCTTTCCCCAGCACTGCTAGCTGTTTTCCAAGAGTTGCACGACCTACTCCTACCCAGCATGTGCATTTCACTTTCTTTCCACAGCCTCACTCATCCCCCACAAATCAGTTTTTGTTTGGCAGCAAATCTTTGAATTCTGCCCTGTCTTCTTCAAAATGTCAAGATTCACACGTGTCTTGCTGCAACTTCAACAGGTCTGACCAGTGCTGCTGAGGTGAAACAGCTGCTTTCCCACCGTGACTGCCCATCCGGCACCCAGCTACCCTCCTCCTTAGGCTCAAGACTTCATTTTGAGGGTACTGCCCAAACTGTCCAAAAGCCTGTGCTTAGTTTCCCCCTTATAATCTGATTTGATTATAATCTGATTTTGATTTGGCACAATCTTCTATTACATTTCACTCAGAAGCATTTTAGAATGTTTACAGGTAACAGCCATGCACTGTTACTGAACAAGCCCTGTTTTTATCTTCAGTCTCCTTAGTTTTCAGACAGTCTTTCCAGAAGTTTTCTTTCCATAGTTCAAGTCTCAGCAATTATTTTGTGAGACTCCAGGGAAGCTGTTGGGATTTGCTTGTCTGCTGTCCTGAAACAATAATTCTGCTAATTCAGGAAGACTGTAACACAGCTGCAGAAATGAAAGATTAGCTCCAGCATCTGAAACCACGTCCAGCTCAGAACTGTAAAGTTCAGAAAGCAAGCAAATAAAGGATAAGCAAAGGATACAGTTACACACATGAAGTAAAATCAAGCACACAAGAAGCAAAAAAATTGTAATAAAGACTTCACTTAGATGCCTGCAATTGCAGAGAAGAAGGTTTGAGCAACTGTGCACTACACTTAGACTAGAACTGAGAAGAGAATTCCTAGCACAGGAATTTTTAATTATTCTTTGACTTGTAACTAACAAGGTGACCTTTGTCTCATTCCACTGGCATTGCACAAACAAAAATAAGTTAGTTTATCTAAATGTGAAGTCATCCAGATAGGACATTTGTTTAAAACATATCTATCTATTGCGGTTTTTTTAAACTGTAGATACATATTTTTCCTCTACCACCACAAATCCTTTAGAAATACCATACTCCAGCCTGCTGTAAGCATGTGTGCCTGTATGTGAGAAAAAGAGACAGAGAGACAGAAGAGTTCAGAGGATATGGACCCTTTTTATTGATCATCACCTGCCATGAATCCTTCAGACATAAGGGAACCCAAAGGATCTGGGGACAATACAGTGTAAGCCACAACTCTGATAAATAGGACTAACAGAAACAGCAGTATCTGTCCAGCTGACACACTCAGAAGCAAGCACAGCCTCATTGTTGACACTACGATTTGCCAGTTGGGTTTCAGAAATGAAAAGCTGAAAAAATCCTCAGAAACCAACAGAAAACTCCATTTTCTTTGTTGAAAGAAAAACGCAGAACACCGAAACGTATGTCAGACAAGGGAACACATCTCTTTCCAGGCTGCACTCATTCTGCTGCCTTCTGTTCTACACTCACAGTCTCACACCAATCAATATATTTCTGGTGATGTTTATGCAGAACCTTGCACAATGCCTGTGACTCAGACACACAGGACTACTGCCATGTGAATTATTACTCTTGATAATAATAACAATAAAAATGAGTAATACCCAACAGGAATAGAATTTATTTTATGGGCTCCCTATAGAGACATGGCTTGAAAAACCATCTGACAAACAATACCATGTACACCCACGTGCCACAACAGGGTGCAAGTGTGTCTTTACAGACCTCGCGCTGAGTTTCTGCAACACAAAACACAAACATTACAGCCAAAGCTGCAAGATCTCATGGGCTCTGCTTCATCCCTTGAGGTACTCGGAAAACCCTTTGTGTGGTGGCCAAGACACTGTTTAGAACTATATTGGAAAGACAGTCTGTAACAAAGACAATTTTCTGAAATTTGCCTGTGTACTGAAGTTTTTCTGTTTGTACTTCTACAGACACACTGACCCAGGACACTTCTAGTGATCGAAGAATTGCAATGTATTAATCTTCTTTCAAACTGTAACAAGGTCTGGGGTAAACTACTTAATTATTTTGCAACATTTAGTACTTTTCAAACACACCATTTTCGTATTCCCACAAAAGCTTCACAAACCCTCTGCTGCAAGTTAAATAGAATCTCTCCCTGCATAAACAATATCAGGCATCTTCACAGAGAACGAAAGACTAAGGATTTCATCACAGTCCCCACAGACTGATTTCTAGCAGCAAAAGCCCAGAGACAGAAATCTGCAAGCAGAAATGTGAAACGCATGAGAAGTACACTTGAATTAACCTCCACCAGATCTTTATCCAAATTCAGATCTGTCCACTTAGACCATGACATGCTCCCAGCAACATCTGGAATTTAGAAAACATTACGTAATTCACCGCTAAAGAAGAACATCATACGTTTTACAACATTTGGAGGAGCCCAGTGAAAATTTCACGATGTTCAAAGATTTTGAAGCAAAAAAAACCCCACAGTATTTTCATTCCGCTGTTCAGGTGAGTACTGCTTTCATTGCTTCTTGATAAAAACTGGATTCCTCATGGTGCAATTACCCTCCTGACAGTCTTTCCACCTGCCCTGGATATCTCAGTTGTCCATTTGGACATGACCAAACAAGTGAAAAAGCGTGGGCAAAGACAATGATATTGCCATCACATGTTTCCACACGATATAGGCAGGAATTAATTAACAAAGTTTGTGTTTCTGCTCAACTAGCTTTGGAGACTGCTGTCGCCACCCAAGAATCAACCTTAAACCATCTGCTGAGTTCATTCTCAATCAAACAAAAAATATTTTGGAAGGACAGGGACTAATTCTGAGGGTCTCATGTGGTAGAGCTGTGAAAGCCTTACCTAAAGAAGGGTTGTAGGCATCAGGGTGATCTCAGGTTTGTTCAGGCAGGTCACCTCATGAGAATAAAGATCTTATGGCGAAGGGATTAGGACTCTTTCATGGGACAGACGTTACTACAGAGGCTCTACTGTGTTGCTCAGGTAGATATTCTGGATATCAACTCCCCAAACACTTCTAGAGCCCCTGCTGTGTGTGGGATCCTGGACTGAATTGCTGGCGAATGCTTAAGCCATGCTGGTGCGAGCAATATCCCTAAATTCTTCTTTTTTTCTTCATGTCTACCTTACTCCTTCTAAAACCGAACTTCGCTGAATGATACAGCTGCTTTGGCAGGACTCAGCTGTTTCCCCATTAAGACACCAAACCATCTTTAAAGATGCAGAGATCTGAAGGGACGGGCATGGTCAAGCCCACATAGAAGGCTGGAGAGCAGAAAGAGCTACTACACAGTGTCCTTGAGTTCATGTGAAGTTCTGCTGCTTGCTCCCAGAAGCAAACCCAGAGAGGGTACTGCAAGCTGTGGTGAATAGAGAAGCCCATGGTTCTCATATCATTGTGTAGCACTGGAGAGCACCAGGATGTTTTGACAGGAAGGTCTTCTGCTTGCTGCAGGCAATAATCTCTTGGCTTAGTTACTGTCCTGGTTTTGCTGGAATAGAATCAATATTCTATTCAAGAATTCCCACATTTTTCAGAAGACTGAAGCACCCATTTGATAAGAACAAAGTTCACAAGACACTTTGTTTCCATTCATGGCCAGCCATGGTATGTGAGTCTCCACAGTGATCAAGGTCTTGAGCAGTTTTGAGTTACCCAGGTGCTAAAGCCAGGAGGAGTAAAAATCAGGTCAGCTGTCCCAAGTTGGCCAACAAAAGTATTCCATACCATAAATACCACACTTCCTATAAATTAGCAAGTTTTCTGGGGATGTTCTCCTCAATGGTCACCATTTCTGGAGGGTCTCACCTGTTATTCTGCTCCCAAGGCCAACTCTCATATTTGCTGTGACCATCACGCTTTCACTGGAGCTGTGGTGATCTTGGAATTGCCCAGCTCACGACCACTACATGGGCTGAGTAAAACTGAGCACTTTATATTAGTATTAATATTAGGGAGGGCTAATTATTAATGCATTAATTCTGTTTCCATTTCAACCCACAGGTCTTCTTTCCTTTTTCTGATTTTCTCTGTCTTGGGGCAGGGGGTGGTCACTGGGTGATAGAGCAACTGATTAAAGGGTGACAGCGTCACAGCACAGCAGTGACTATTAACTGGAATCGGCGCTACCACTTTGAAAAGGCCATCAGAGTCTTTGGTCTCATGTTTAAATCATCACACAAATGACCCTGAGTTGTGCTGTCCTCTGTAACTTTGTGGAGAGCGACAAGCATCTCCCAAGGATGGCTGAAACCACGAACCACAGAAGGACCACACAGTTAGGAGGTGTCTGATTCAAAATCTCAGTTAACTAGGTGGGAAGAATTTAGAACAAGGTATTCAGATAACACTAGGTGGTAAAAGGAACAGGAATTAGCAAAAGTAAGCAGCAGAAATCAAAACCAACACTGAACTTAATGTTAACATTGCCCAATTTATTCCGTATTTGTAATTCACTTGAGCTCAGGTCTCTCAGGAAGACCAATGGGATAGAATAATCACCTGTTTAGCATTGCTCTCCTACAGCCCTGCTGTAATTATGGAGTGGCACAACTGGTAAAATAAGTAGGGGATTTAAGCAGGCAGGATTTGACAGTAAAGATCAAAAAGTTTTCTCTGATCTTTTGAGAAATTACTGAGCCTCACAAGTGTAACTTTCTCAAGCCTTCTGAGTTTGAGAGCATGACTTAAGAAACACTCAACACACTGAGATCCAACGATTCAAGACAAAACCAATTTCGCTTGCTACAAAAAGGTCTTTGAATTTCATAATTTTTAAATTATTTGTTTAAAATACTGGATTCAGTCAACAGCCAGACGGAAAAACAGTTTCAAACCCTTTCATGGTAGCTCGATGCACTTATGTGGAGTACTAAATTGCAAAGGTTTGAGAAAAGAGTCAACTGTCTTCATCTGTTTGAACTTGAAAGGAGCAGCTTTCCTCCTCAGTCAACGATAGCTTTAGGTCATTGTGCCTGTGGGCGGTTTAGTTAAAGGTCTGTAATCTCTTGGCACTGACTAGCCATTTCCTCCATGACTATTCTTCACTGATAAATCATTTGTTACCATCATGATCAGAAGCATCTGCTCTCCAAGGAAAAAATACTATTCTCTTTCAATTGGCAGCATACAGAATGTAATATTCGTAGTGCCTTCTTTTACTCTGCTGCATGCAAGTCAGGCTGACTTGCATTTCAATGCAATATGTGTAAGTAATGAATAGCAACAATACAGAGTTAAATTAAAAAGACACAAAATAAGAAGAGCATGAAGAGTCACTATGTGTAGCACTACAGCAGGAGAAGCAAGAGTATCTCCCAGATCCAGCTGGTCACCAGTTCAAATTCTGGCCAAACATGCTTATGCAGTTACTGTGCAATAATAATCTTGTTTACCCTCTGATTCTTGTCGAAACTATGCTTCCTGGGAGTTTAATGTAAATCTAGCCAAGTACAAAAATCCACATCAGTGGGAACTGCACAGTGGTGAATGGAACAGTGACCAAGAAGACAAAGATTCAGAGGGTCAGCGATCCCAAACTGAAACACAAGTCACAAGCACAAGTTCAGAAAGCAAGAGAGAACTCAGATTCCTCTTTGTGAAAGGAAAGGAAGTCATGGAGCCATCAGCCCACACTATTGCAGCAAGATGACTGCAGAGCCTTCAGAAGCGTTTCTGAAGTAACTTAGAAGAACTTACTCACCAGAGGCAATGAGCATCTATGGATTTTGTGGCTACATATTAATTACTTACAGACCAGCTACCCATGAAACTGTTACTTTAATCATGTAAACCAATGTTTACTTTATTCCTACATTAGGGGACAGCCACATACTGACTTACTTTTTAGGAAGACTCTTCTTTGTTGCTTTTATCCCTTTAGATCCCCTCCCTGCCCCTTGGTGTCTTGTCTCTGGCATCGTGTGACTGGCAAAGCTGGTAAAAACGAATCCCAGATGTTAAACTTATTCTTACAAGCTGAAACAAGCAACAACAGCAAAAAAATAATTACTCTTCCAGTGCTGGACAGATTTGGCCCAAAGAGCCCCACCCACAATTTACTACTTTCAAGGTCAAAATCAAACTCCAGATGTGGTTGTCATCTGACCAAACGTAAATATGTACCTCTAAGCTTGTGCCCTCAGGATGTCTTTCAGAACCAGTGAAGAACAGGCAAGTTCATCTGATGTGAACCATCAATCTTGGCACGAGTTAAACTGCACCCAAGAAAGTGTCTTAGAAGTGTCCTCTTCACTGGCTGTTTAGGAGCTGAGAAGTAGACACCTATATGCGAGACACTCATATTTGGTCAGACGCATGTTGTTTACAGTAACCTGCCATACCATTAGACTGTATTCCACTTAATTGTTTTCTCCTTTCCACACTGGGAAGCGCCAAATAACTACACTCACTTGTAAAAAACTGACTTCTGCTGAGTCTGTATTGCTGTGTGAAGTGCAGACACCTGGGGTGCAACATCTTCATCTAACTCATGTAAAATTCATCACGTGTGCGTAACCCTGTAGCCCAACAAGTAGTACTAAGGACACTCCCCACTGCATGGAGATATTTCTAAATACCACATAAAGATTCTGGAATATTTTTAATTTCTGAATTATGAACACTTGCAGTAAGTTCTCATCAGTGTAACTAATACAACTTTTAAAAATGAAAAGAACTAGAAGCAAAATATATCAACCGTTTCCTTGAGAAGAAAATGTCTAAATATTCTCATTATTTTACATAACCGAATTTCTCTTCAGCTGTGAAATTTTTTTTCTGCAGTTTTCTGATTTTTTTTTCTTTCTTCATCTAGGCTTTTATGATTTTATTATTTTCATTCACTTCTTTTTGACAGTAAGTTCACAGTATTGAAGCTACAGTGACTATATCAATAAATAAAATACTGGACCAGTCAGTTGATCCACTGTGTGTTTCTCATGCTTCTGTGTAAATTTTTGCTGCTATGAATGCCATTACTCAAAAAATATCACCTCTCTCCACTGCCTTTATTCCTACACTGCAGGAAGCAGACCTGCAAGAGATTCAATTCTTCTACCCCATTCCAATCCAGCTGAATCACAGTGATCATTATCATCAGTAAATCGTTGCTATAATGAAATAAAAAAAATAACAGAGCAGTTTGTAAAAATGGCACCCCATTAACACTAAGAGATGACACCCCTGAAAAAATGTAATTTAACCAGTATTATTTTTACTAATCTATAGAGATGATGCTTATTATACATTCCTCCCTGGATCTCTATATTGCACAGCAATGAGGAAGCTATTTTACAGCACCGAGTGCTATGTATCAATTCCCGAAGCATAAGGAACAGGACCCCATAAAGCAAGTAATAGTCAGGAAACACTACCACTTCAGATCATTTAGGTTTTTAAAGCTAGATTCTTGCTGTCAGAGGTGTGAAAGACTGTCTGAAAACACAGTTAGAGCCTATGGATGAACCTTCATACTTGCTTGAGACTGCAGGAAAGGTGAATTCAATCACAAAGAACTCTGACAGTACTTCCCAAAGCAAGTGTAACCTGCGTTCAGAGCAGGATTTAACAAGTACAGTTCCTGTCCATTGCGCCCAGGACAAGCGCATTAAAAAGGGGACCAATGCTTAATTTCACAGGGGTGGAAAAGGCAAGCACATTCTTCCCCAAAATTATAATGCAAATAATGCTGTTACATACTGTGTGGCAGATTTTCCTCTAAGTAGTTGCTTCTGCAGTGCTATAAAAAGATATTTTGGAGCATCATTTCCTCAAAGCCTTGCTTTCAGGCCCTTATTGTCCTGCCGAACACCGTACTAGACAGCCGCACTAGCAGCCAGAACTCGTTGTTCGTTTATCCTTCCAGAGTCCCCTCCCTCACCCTTTGCTAACACTCCATAGCTGATTTCCACTAATTACAAACTAGAGTTAACAAGCAGCAGCTAAACTGAGATTACTCTAGTCCCTCACATTCTGCTGTATCTGCCTTGAATTTCTGGCAGCTCCTGGAGCAGAGATGCTAATTAAAGAAATGGGACCTTTGCTGGTGGCTTAAGAGTCCTTAACTGGTTTTAAAATAGCAATATGAGTAAAACTTTACACAGACATACTGACAAGGTCTTCACTGCCAGTTACATGCAACTGGCTTTTTACAACACTACCTGCATTGTTCCCCTTAATTCCTCTAGCTCTATTAGTCAAAATAACATGACTTCACCTGAGAAAAACATTAGTTTCAACCCAAATTATGTCAGCTTTGCTCAGTCAGTGCAACAGCTTCACAGGCTGGTGCTGCAAGATACTAAGAGACTGCTAGAAACTCTATTAAAATGAAATATAGTTTGGCCAAACAATTAAATGCTAGCTAACCATCAGAAAGGCTTTTATGTGCTAATAACCATGTTCATATTCTACATTCCAGTCCCTGTGTGTAATCATTCCAACAAAACTGCAACTGATTGCAACTATACCTAATATGGCATTGAGTTCCACATTTTGGATCATGGCACTCTACTACGGGCTATTTCTGAAGAACATCTATTTCATCAGCCAAGTTATAAAAACCAACCGAAAGAGCAGTGGCACATTCCAGTTCGGTTTCTGCAATAACTCTTTTTCCTCAATACAATGAACAGTTTCTCAAGCTCTGTGCACGTATGTTACTAACATTTTTTAAAGTATTAATACACATTTCACAGTTAACAAATAACCAAGCAGTTAAGGTCTTGTCAATAGCTGACTTTGACTTGTCTCTCCCAAAGCAGACTCTTCTCAATACAAACAAAAACTAACTGCTGTCTTATTCTCCTGCTTATGCCTAGTGCGGTAGCTACAGGGCATCACGCAAAGACAGATTCTCCTGTTCACTTTTGCTGCTCTACTCCTTTACAGTAACTCACTGTATTTCAGGAACAGAGAAAGAAAAAGGTTGTGTCATTAGATTTTCTTGTATCTCCAAGCGTTTGCTGGAAAAGAATAAGGACCTCTTGCAACAGCAATCTTGGATAATTTAACTTTACCACTACATCTGTTGTAGCATCCTTATTTCATGTTGCACATCGCTAACACAAAACCTCATCAGCAACCCTCACCACCACCAAAACGTAGTACAAGTAGCTGCTTTTCAATCTGGCAACCTGTCGCAAGTGGGGTCCCTCAGGGATCGATACTGTGCCCAACGCTGCTGTGATCTGGGTGATGGGATCAAGTGCACGCTGGATCTGGATCCAGTGATCTGGATGATGGGATCAAGTGTACGCTGACGAAGCTTGCTGATGGCACCAAACTGGGGGGGTAAGTGGACACTTTGGAAGGGAGAGTCACCCTGCAGGAAGACATGGATAGGCTGGAAGAATGGGTTAACAAGAACCTTCTTAAATGCAAAAAGGACAAGGTCCTGCACCTGGCAAAACATAATCCAGGAGTGCAGCACAGGCTGGGATCTAGCTGGAGAGCTCCTCTGCAGAAAGGACCTGGGGGTCCTGATAGACAACAAGCTCCATATGAATGAAGAGTGTGCTGCAGTGATAACGAAAGCCAGAAAGATGCTGGGTTGCATCAACAAGGGCATCATCATCAGAGACAAAGAATATCCCACTCTACTCAGAGGTGGTCAGGTAACATCTGGAATAGTGTGTTCAGTTTTGGTCCCCCCTATACAAAAAAGATGTGGATAGGCTGGAGATTGTCCACAGAAGGGCCACAAAGATGATCCCAGGACTGAGAAGCTGCCATATGAGGAAAGACTGAGAGAACTGAGTTTGTTCGGCCTTGAGAAAAGGTGGTTTAGGGAAGACCTTATCACCATGTTCCAGTATTTAAAGGGTGGCTACAAAGAAGATGGAGATTCCCCTTTTTACAAGAAAAAGAAAAGGGGTAATGGGTACAAATGGAAAAGAGAAGGGGTAATGGGTACAAGTTACTTCTCTGAAGATTCTGATCGGACACAAGAGGAAAATTTTCCACAATGAGAACAATTAGTCATTGGAATAATCTCCCCAGAGAAGTGGTGGAGTCCCCAACATTAGTCATGTTTAGAATTTGGTTGGACATGATGCTGAGCCGTTCGGTCTAGACCGTGCTTTTCCCAAGAAAGTCTAGACCCAATGATCCTTGAGGTCCCTTCCAACCTGGTATTCTATAATTCTGTGATTTTGTTAATTATTTTTTTTTTAATATCCAACCTGCAATGAAAGCTGGTAGAAGGTGAACATGCAAAAACTTGTGATTTAACATTCCTTGGGAAACTATAAATGAACCTACAACAGCAAACATCTCACAGCAGTGAGCACATCTGGTTTTAATTTCTCTGTACTCAGAGTTGTAAAATAGGGTAACACTATCACCTTAGCCACTTTAGCTTTGTGAAAAATACATGCATTTTTGTGAAAGTTACACTGATGAGCACTGAAAAACTCAGAAAGGGCAGCGTGTTTGTTCTCAAAATAAAAAACATACTCTAACTAAACAAAACCTGAGTCCACATAGCAAGCAATGAGAAATAGTTGAAATGGAAGCAATTAGGTGTCATTAGGAATGCCTGAAAGGAATCAGTGCAAAAAACATTCATGACAGTCTTTTAAAGATCTCATACCACAAGCATCCTTGATTCCGCACTTGAGGTTGTAACAACAACAGTGTCGCATGTATTTCTCAACTTTAATGCCATTGTAGTAGATTTCTTCAGTAAAAACCAAGTAGCAACCCAATTTGATGTGGGTTCTGCCCACACATCACCACCTTATGCAGGAGTGATATATTTGTCAAGTGTACTGTGTTTACTGCTCCGAAGTGTCTTCCCATAGTACAGCCATCAGCAATAAAGAGCATACAGCAGCATGTAGTATACCAGGTGGTATGGAGTGGCAACTGTTAAAAAATTTTAAAAAATTTTAAAAAAAGAAACCGCACACAACCCACCAATAACAGTGCTTTAATGCAACTGTTTCTAATTCTCAGTAACAGAATTACAGGATTGTAGGGAAGTGAGGCCTACATATGGCTTCCCAGAATCAGCTATTCGCACACACAGAAAATCAGCAAATCTTATTTTTAAAAGCTAAAAAGGATGCAGGAGACTGAGTCTGTTTCCTAGAGATTGAGCCTTACTTTGAATGAACATTCAGACATAACTAAGCATACGTGGTCTCCAACAAACTTCCCGATACAATAATCCTTTAAGAGAAAAAATATTTTTGTGGCTCTTTTGTATCTGTTCTTCCCTTAATTTATTTTGCATGTAATCAGCAGCCTATCCTTGGAGGCCAAGGAAAGTTTTGTTTGTTTTTCATTAAGCTTTTCTCATGCAATTAGCAGCTTTCAGTAAAGCCTCTCCTGAAGCAGAAAAGTGAAGCAGTTTTCTCATACCTTTCAGATTCTTCTACAGTTCTTTAATGCAGTTTACTTTGGAATAATCAGAATCAGGACAGGCCTAAATAAAGTGTTTCAAGCAAAGAAAAGCTCGATCAAAAAGCAGACTGCTGTATTGTTGCAGATCACATCATTCCCTGTACTTTTTCTTTGTGCACACCTTCCCAGGGCTGAGACTACATCCTGTACCGTCTACACAACACAGCAAGGCAGGTCTTGGTTCAAAACTGCTTTCTCCTCTCCCAGTAACGCCAACAACTGGCTGTGAGGCTCACGTAAGCTACTTCTGTAGAAATTTACTACCTTGGAAGAAAGACAGCACTTCTCAAACTCACATCAAAGCAATATTAAGAGGAATAAACAGTGGAGAAGAATAAAGGGTCCTTAGTGAAAGAAACAGACTGAGTTTCTTCAGATTTCAGAGGCAATTCTAAACTCAAATCAGCTTCCTCTGACTGTCTGCTGACATTGAGGATGGGTCAGATGCAAATAAATTCTGGATTAAGAACTGGAAAAGAGGATTCTGTTAACATCCTTCAACAACAACCTAATCAAATTTTTAGTAGTACATAGTTGTGGAAAAAGCCTAGAGAAACTCCCTTCCATGAAAATTTAACTTTGGCAATGAAATACATAAACCCAAAAGGACAGAACTCATCTGAATTTAAATGCTGCAGAAGCAGCAGGAATATCTGCACAGAACTGCCACCTTGCACCTACAGCAACAAGAAAGTTGCAAAGCCTGTTGAAAATAAGAGACATGACTCATTTTTAAATAGTCTTTCTAAGGGGAAAAAAAAGGTTACATTTTGCATCAGTGGAAATTCCTTCTCAATTCTAATTTCAGTCAGCAGCAAAGTCAACCAACAGATCAATATATCCAGCTATCACAGACTGAATCCCCAGATTTGCCAGGGAAATGACACATCTTTGGTCTATTCTGTTGTATGGCCAACAGCCTTCCAAGGTCTGTTTATAATGCGCAGTGTGCATGCATCTGAGAACGCAATCTGAATATCTATCTAGAAATAACAGAGTTCTGAAGCAAGAACGAAAGAATGTGAACATAATCTGTCCCAGTAAACATTATCTTCAGATGTCTCACAAACTGTGAAAATTAAACTAATTCCATACTGTGGCAGTAGGATAGGTCTTCCTCACATGAAATTCTCAGGGACTACCAGAAAGGAGCCAGCACCTCTTCTGCAAAATAGCACACCTTACTTTTCAAAATCCTCTGGATATACCAGATGATTTCCTGCCACTTATGGGACTTCAGATATTTAAGGTGCGCTTGATTTTCCCTCTTCATCATTAGCAACACAATGCAGTTTAATTCCATTAATGTTAAACACCTGTCAAAACACAACTAATTGGGTGAAATTTAAGGTGAGAGTTTGACAACTCAATTGTGTTATACTTTTAGGTTGCATGAGTTAATTGGTACCACTTTCAGTCAAAACCAAACAACCAACTAACAAACAAACAAAGTAAACAAAACAACAACAACAACAACAAAATCTATCTCCACCATTGCAGTTTCACTATAAATTCAATAAATAATTTCACAGTATGTTGCATGCATGTGTTTGAAAATAATGAAATGGCTACACCTGAAGTAGTAGGTTGGATTCATCCATTTAGGACCCAAATTCAGTTTGAGCTCTTCAATTTCATTTTTCGTGCTTAAGCAGGCTGCCCTGCCAGAAGCACACTGCAGGCTGTCTTGTTCTCATGACTATACAAGCTGTATACATGCATGCTTGCAAATCCAATAAATTATGCAGCCACATGTTTAACAAGGTATAATATATTTCCCTGTAAACAGAGGAAGAACTTACTCAAATTAACAGAATAACTCAGAAAAACAGTTAAGCCCATCTGCTTACCACTTGAAATTTAGGATTTGCTTAGCACTGCTCAGATGTAACTTGCCTAACTATATAATCCACAATTCAAACAGCACAGCTCAAATGTAAATGAAACAAAGATAGCAGGTACGCTGGTTAGCTTAAAAAGCTTCAGATAGGAGAAAAAATATACAAATAAGATTTGTTTCAATCATACACATAAATTACTGAGTACAAAACCAATACCAACATTATCTTTTCTGAAGTGACAGAAAAGTAAGACTTTGACTCAAAGTCTCCCTTGACTCAAAACTGGACAGCACAAAAGCACTTCTGTCTGTACCAGAAAAGGCAAATATACTAGACTCTATACCAGACTTGCCAGCAGGGCATTAAATGACAGTAAGCCCTCAGAACAACCTGGACATATTTTCAGTGACAGAAACACCAGCTAGGACTAGTAAGGTGTTCATTTTCAAATGGGATTATGAACCCTTGCTGCCATTCATGCATCTCAAAAGCCATTGTCAGGTCTAGCACACGAGATGCTTAATGCATTAGGACAAGGAAAAAAAAAAAAACATCAACAAACAAAAAGTTGCTCATCATCCATCTTATTTTTGCTACTGTACTGTCTCACACTGCCTTTCCTCAGCATCCCCGTTCGGTCCCGATGTGCAGCCTGATCTAGTCGAGAGGCGTCCCTGCCCATGACAGGGAGGTTGGATTAGATGATCTCTAAGGTCTCTTCCAGGCCAGGCCATTCTATGATTCTATGATTCTACGCACAGCAACAGCTACCTTTGGTCAGGGATTTTTTGTTGTGGGTTGGTGCGCTGCTGTTTTGGATTTTTTTAAATGGCCGTGCCTCCCTCTTCATTTCTGTAGATGAAATGAGCACTTTCCCCAAAAAAAGAGCACAGACTGAATGCTATCTTGTCTACAACTAGTGCAAATAAAAGAAGGAGCAAATCCCTCCTGATCCTCAATCTCTGCGTATTTTAAGGGTCAGGCACAACACGGAGCTAAGGAACCTGCAGTTGTTACTAAAGAAAGTCTCATTTCTCAATTCGATTACATCTCTATAGCTCTTGATTTTGTAAGTTCAGGAAAAAAAAATGGAGCTACAGGCTAAAGGACTAAGTTATCTACCTCTGGCATGTTAGTAACATGTTTACACTCAGAAAGCCTGGGGGTATTTCTTTGAAAAGCAAATGAAAATAAGCATACACAGGATTAAGTTTAAGACCCACCTGGTCTATCCAAGGGAAGGGCTGTACAATGAAGACCTCTCAGCTCAGTAGTGTTCAATACTTCAAACAGAACCACACAGCCAGTTATGCAGATATATCACAGATTTAAGCATTTAATTCTAGATGGTAGAGATCCAAGGCTAAAGCAAACTCTCCATTTCCTGAACGTTTCCAGGAGAAATGAAAACTTCTTGAGTGGAGCTTTGAAATGGGCCACCTACTTAAAGAGTAAATTATTCTCACAAGTAGGCTACAACATAAAAGATTAACATTATTTTCCAAAATCGTTGCCACAACCAAAATTCACTTTTCATCACCTTCACTACAATCTCGATCTGCAGCTAAGCTACAGGTGGTATGTTAGTGTGTAGGAGCTTTCAGGGTTAGATAGATGCAGCAAGGGTTAGATAGATGCAAACTGAATCCTTCTGTGGGACTGTTGTAGGATTTTATGTATTCAGCTTTACAATTAAATAGGAATCAGACAGAATCTTACCTTCACATATCTGATCTCCCTCTTTTCCCTTTAGCATAGCTGAGTGGAAATACACATTGTTATAACTTTTGCTCCAACACAATGGGTCTTGAACCTGTGAAACTAATATTCATGTCACTGTGCATTGAAATAAAATTCATTATTTCCATCTGCCACTACCAACGCAGAGAAGGGAGTATTGTTTCAAAACTCTGTATTCGTCAGTAGTCTCAAGTACATCATACAACAGCCATAGGAATTGTACAGAATAAGACTATCAAATGTGGTGACCACACACCACTAAACACACGTATTTTTCAGCCACTTTCACAGGAGAAATGAGGAATGGCTGGGTTTGGAGATGCCACATCAAAGAAAAAGGAAATGCAATCACTGATAACTGCAGGGACAGTCTGTGTTCCTGCAAGCCAGTTCTGCAAGCAGATACTTGAAAAGTCATATCTGACAACATTTAAAAAAAAAAAAATACCCCACAGGAAAACACCAACTCACACCTGTAATAAATTTCAAGCGTGCTTCTGCTGGAAAATTCACTCTTCTTACACATACCGATTGCATGCAAGCGAAACAGCACTCACCATTCTTCCTAAATTCGGCACATACAACAAGGGGACTATAACTGGGGAAAAAAAACCAAAAAAAAACCAACTATGTGATGTAATCTATAAAAATGCCTGAGTGAGCAGGGTTTCTCCAGATTAATTTTCACTTTTTCTTTTGCCAAAAGAAAAATAATAAAAGGGAGTTTCTCTAAAGATGATATATAGTAAGGCCAGCTGTGTCAGTCACACATATCCCTCTACTTTCTCAAAAAAGAAGAGTTATGATTTCAAACACATTCCTATGTACCACCAGGTGTTAAAAAAACCAATAGCCCGGAGCTGCACTGGAAAGAACATTCCAATTTCACTTTCTATTTTCATGAACCAGAGCTGTCAAACAGGCAAATAACACAGAGGGAGAGCTCTGGACTCTTAAGTTTTTTAACAGAAATGCTCACTCAGATCAGGCTCACACAGAACTAAAGGTCCACATCACCTTTAAAATTCAGGTAGGTGGTAGCACTTAAGCAACCAGAGTCATCAGCCGATAACTTAGCAGCTGTCAGTAACAAGAATATATCTTTATACCTAGTTATTTAATATACTTTTACATTTTGGTAAGCTCCCTTTCATTTAAGACATATGATGGGGATGGTATTTAGTTACAGCACTGCATGAGACAGCTATGAGGTAAAACACCACAGCTGGTGCTGAATTCACCTTGTCCAGGACAGGAGAGACCTGTCTGGGCTGCTCTCAAGAGGTGGAGTTTACCACAGCTGCACCTTTCTGGTACCTGAGCCAGCCTAATCCTTTCCTGCACACCTTCATGTCCCACCCCATTACAAAGTCCAGATGTAAGCAAAGACAGACGGGTACCCAGGTGAGCCTGCAGACAGCTGAGCTCCTAAACAATCTCTTCCTCCCTACTCTCCCATGATGGCCCTATCCTTAACAGAAGGCCACTGATTCCTCTTGTCCAGCTGAGCAGTACCTAAACGGTCCTTCTGCCTGCCGTCCTGCTACAGATCTGCATTTCTGGAATATCGTTACAGAGTCTCTCCCGTTTGTTATGGCTGCATCATGTAAAATAATTCTTGAACAAAGCAGACTTATATCTGTTATGCTGAGAGCAAAAACTGGCCCTCCAGGATGAAATGCAGCATCTGTTACTGAACATCCAGAGGTAGTTCACTCTCTATTTAAAAAAAAAAAAGGTAACATAATGACATAAAAGCAGGAAAAATAATTGTTTCTAAAAAATAAAAGCATCTATAAACAGAGCAGGAAGTTATATTTCTAGTCATTTGATACCCATTTCTTCAATTTATGGATATCTACACACCTCCCTGCTGGGAGACGTTGCTGGAAAGATCAAACCCACAAAAGAATACACAGTGCCTACCTGTTACAATTTAATTTAAGATAAGGCACAACAGGTTCATGTAACATTTATAGAACAGAGGGGAGTGACGGAAAACAGTGTTCTAAAATTAAGTCTTCTTTTAGAAGAGTTAGATATTGCTGTTAGATATGGCTGACTTTGATTGTCACAGTTTTTTGACAAGTTTTTAGACCAAATGAAAAGTAGTCAGAAATAAAATGAGAAAAAACAACTCCAGGGTTATACATGAAATGAGAAAAATGCACATATTTTAAACCAGGTAGTTTTCCCTCTGAGTTAGAAGATTCTATAATATGAAATCATTACCCCACATAATAAGTATTATTACTCTCTTGCTTGCACATGTTTTAAAATTCTAAGAAAACCTAACTGCTCCATCACCTGCAGTGGAAGCTTTCAGGAAATGTTAAGAACCAGGATACTAGTCCCTCCAGTGTCAACTTGTTTATTGACCAGCAGCCTAAAGCTGAAACCTCAATCAACTGTGCCATGAGCTCACACATACTCAAAGAGATCAAATATTTGTCAAGAAAATTTGCTTTGGCTGTGATGGAGAAAAGAAAGTAAAACAGACAGGATTTAAAAAGAAAAAAAAAAGAAAAAACCCCACCATTTTGTCCAGGAAAGTTGTTAAATAATGGAGCCATAGCCTGGACAATATTTCTCCTTAAACTAGTCAACAGGTGAGGATTAAGAGTACCCTTTTAAGAGCCTCTGGGTACGGCATAAACCTGAAGAAAGAGTAGACTAGCACATGGAAAAATCCTGGCTGTAGTAACTTCATTCCTTTCTGAATGTGTAGACTTAAATCCTGCTTAAGTTAGAGATAACACCATAGATTCCCTCCTCCCAACTTTAGGCACTCGAAATACCTACTGACATTATTAATGCAAGACAAACGTGACCCGAGCTAGCTAAGGCCTTTAGAAAGCTATCAAGCACCAACCACCGCAGTTACTTGAACAACCCTTGTCCTTCAGCAGATCTTCAGAAGAACATTTCTGACCTTTGGCAGGCTGGACCATCATCCTAAGAGAGTATGCTTTCACCTCATGGTCCTTGGGTAAGTGCCTAAAATAAAACCATGCGAATCCAGTTCCAGAAGTGCTGGCCTGAAGCATGAACAAAACTAGAAATGGCATCACCACATCTCTGAATGTAACCGTACTTCGTATGGACTCTCTTTAAAATGCTGCCAACCAAATCAGCAATACAAAACCATCAGTTACCCACTTATCAGACAGTTACCACTTAAACAGTCCACAGGAAAGCACAGTTGACATCTGTGACTCTGATTTCTTTCAAAACAAACAAATGCAGGTCATCAGCCCTCATCAAAATGTCATATGGTGGTGCCAACCTACGTTTCATGTCTTTCTGAGAACCTGTTTCTTAGAAACTGGGGAGCACAAATGTTTGGCTTTCTAATTCACAGCAGAGAATTATTTTATGAGACATTTCAGTAAATGAGGGCAACATATCAAATAACGTTTCTAAAAAGTACAAGAGCAAGTTGCTATGTATTTTTCAGCAATCATTAACTGACCAGCTTCGCAAATGCCACTTTCTTTCATATGAGAACTGCCCTACGTCTCGTTGCAATATGTAACAGCCTGACAGTACACAAATGCAAACAGCTTTCCGGATCATTGTCCTTGGACTCAAACACAAGCTGTATTAATGTTCTTTTCCCCAGTGTTAAATGTTTTTGATAGCTAAGAGAAAGGCTCCATGGTGTAAGAGCTAGTTGCTAGATGAGGGCATCCCACTGTGGGCTGTATTTGGCACTTCTTTCCTGTAATGTGAAAGCATGACACCCATTAGTATAATTGGGATTTACAAGCCTGCACAATGAAGCAAAACTTACAAAAGACCCAAGAGAATGAACATAAGCTATCACCAACAGGGGTGAATTTGACGCATAACCCATAATGCCACTACTAGAGCATTTCTGGCTTTCATGAGAAACAAAATTCTTAGTATTGTTTGGTATTCATATAGTTCGTCTATTTCGTGTTTTTTCTCACAGTAGTTTTTAAAAATGGAAGCGAAAAGCCAAAACAAACAAAGTCATCCTAAAAGATGATACAGCCACATATTAAAAAAAAATAAAAACAAAAACAAACTTTGAAAGGGAGAAATTGATGGAATAAAACCTGCAGGGAGACAGATGCGCAAGTCTTAATTTCTTCGGCTTTCTTGTTAGTTGTTTAAAAGGATCAGCCTTATGCAGATGGCACAGTTTGAATAACTGATTTTCTCTGAAGTACACCTGTAAAAGGATTTTTTTAAAAGAGTCTACTTCTTTTTAATGCTGCTCAGATTGCAATCAAAAGCTGGTAGATCTAAGCCATGGTCCACTACAACTTCACTTCTCTCATGTCCAAACTGAGTTCAAACAGAATGGCTTATCAGCCCGAAAAGCTGTCCACATACCGCTGCGTTACTTTAATTCATGCTGTCCATGTAATCTCATCCTAATAAACTGTACCTACCATATGTCTGTTTACATTCATGAACAACTCACGCTACCTGGCTTAAAAGCAAGGACTGGTATTTATAAGCTTCCCCTAAAAAAACGGCTGTCCAAGTCAGCAGAGAGGAAGAATTAAAGAATCCAATTGAAGCAGACATCTACTTTGTCTACATCCTTTCTACCCCTCAGACAGTGATTAGAAAGCCACTGAAACACAAATATAACCTGAGGTCTGTTATTAAATGGAGATGATAGAACTGATGACACAAAGACAGTCAGGAGATTAAAACCAGAAAAAAAAAAAAAAAAAACGAAAAAAAAAAAACCGCAAAAAATCCCCAGCAAACACAAAACCAAACCAGAATTGTTTATAAAGTTCACCTTGTTTGGTATGTGGGAGGGCAGTCCTGCAGTGCAATCAGTTATTTTTAAAGCAGAAATAGTATAATGAAGATGTTAAAGAGAAACTCCTAAAGCATGATACTTTTAGGCCCAGCAAGTTTTGATAACTTGTACCCATGAGTTGTAAAAGGGAAGGTCAAGAACTGTATGGGAACTTCACGATGTCGTTCAATAAATTTTGGAACAAGTAATTTTTCCAAGAACTGACAAAAGTCAGTGCTGGCATGGTGTCTACTGAGGGCACACTGCACAGCATAGGACATCACAGTCATGTCAGCCTGACATGATTCAGAGTGAGCACGAAGGGAAAGAAGGAAGGACAGCTGATATTAACCAGACTAGTGAAGAATTAACAGCAGGAAATATGGCCAAAGCCAACTTTATAAACAACAGATCCTACCTAATGAGATTACAATTTTTACATTTTCTAATCACATTTCCTAATGAGATTACAAGTTTGACCAGCAAAAGACACAGTATGCTTATGACACATTTAGGCTTTGTAAGGCATTTATCTTGACACATTTTGATGGAGAACAATTTTAAAGAAAATCGGTGCTATACACATTCCACTGACTCAAACCCTGGCTAACTGAGAAGGCTTAAGATATAATTGTAAATGAGAAGCCATTATCAAGCAGGTACATTTTTATCAAAACCCTCCAGAGGTATCAATTTTACCCCTGCCACTGAACGTTCCTACAAAGATTTGAAAGATGACATGAAAAGGTTCCTGGTGCCAGCTGTAGATAACACAAAGATTGCAGGAATGCATCTTTATCAAGAGGACAGATGACAGATACACAAGCACCAGAGACATCTGTAATGTGATCTCCAGGAAACAGAACAAATTTCTGTATATTCAAACAAAAAGTCACAGAAATTATGCCTCGGGACAAAAGGATACAAAGCAGCATCTCAGAGACTCTTGTCACTTTAGCGCAGCTGAACACTAGCCCTTAACAAACTTCTGCAGCCAAAACGTTTAGCACAATCCTGGGAAAGACACAACAGAATCTCTTCTGGCACTGCCATCTATTGCTGCAGGGCCCTGCCTACATTTTTGCCAACCCTGCTTTGGCTGAGTGATACATTTACTCTACGCTTTCACCAATATCCAGGCTTCTCTGAGCACAGAAAAGCTTTGCTAGAAAGCAGGTACCAGGCTAGTGTTGATTTCTTTCTTCAGAGCTGCCACACCAAATTAAAAGAAATATACACTTCAAAATTACACGTTGTTACCTACCACCATATGGCAAGCAGTATGATATTACACATTTTTCTTCACAGCCTTTTTGTCTTAAGCTGCCTGTATAGTTAGATGTTTACTTAGGCAAGCTATACTTACAACTTCATTATTTTTCCATTTGCCAGTGCTGATCGGCTCACAACAGCAGGCTAGCTTATGTTTCCTCAGAAATGCAGAAAAGCACATCTTCCTCTCCCGCACAGTGACTGCCATTGCTTACCCTTCCCTTCAATCTTGGTATTTTAGGAAATCCAATGCAGCACTTATCTTTGGAAAGGCACACACCAGCTCCTGAAAATCAACGACTCAAACTGTTTAATCCTGTCCTCATTATCAGCCCTTCAGCTACTATTTATTGACCTGTGTTTCTGAAGGGCATGCATGTAATATTTTTAGGACAGAGTACAGTAGGCAGAATAAGAAGGCACATGTGGCAGCGCACAAGAATATGAGTTTCAAATGAGGCTCAAGACAGCCCAGTCCTAAGGACATGAACTTGCTCTTTTCCCAGTAAGCTCAAGCCTTACCATGCAATCAGAAACACCACATTACAAAAAACCGCTTGAAAATTAACTTTGATTAGATTCGCAGAGGATTCTTCCCAATTGCCTGCTGCCATTCTTATGGACTTATTTCAATAAATATCAACTGTGGCCTCCTATAGGTCTCTGTGTGCAGAGATTCTTTCTTGCATCCTAAACTGAACAATATATATTCAATTTTTTAAAAACAAAACAAAACAAAAAAACCCCAAATGACAAAACCCACTATTGTGGTGATGAACTCCATGTCCTGGGTAGGGTGCAGTAAGTAAAAAAACAAATGGTCTGCTCTGATAACAGAAGTGAGGAGTGTGCTGATCTCACATTCTAATGTCAGACATCCAATTTCCACAGCTACATATGTCTCATGAACCACAGTCATACAAAGCACAGTGCAGAAAGTGGACTTCCAGCACTCTCAGGTACCAGCTTTACTAGTAATCCGCACCCTCCACTACTGCTCACAGTGTCCAGATACTATTCCCAAATGCCTCATTTTCTGCTCCATCCCATCCCAGGTTTCTCCTGCCTGTCTCTTCCAGCTCCTTACAATGCTTATCAGACACACCTCCTGATTTCTCTCTCGGCTTTGAAAACCTGCCCCTACTCTTACCTATATCATTAGTAGTTACAAAGACAAGTAGTTCATTTCAAATTTTCTACAAAAAATCAATTTCAATTTCAAATGGTATTGAACTATATTTAATCGGGCCAACTAGACAGGAACACAACTTCTGCACGCAGTCCTTGAGAGGACCACATAAGGAACGTGAGCTGCATTGAAAACGTTGATGTTATACTCTTCAGTAAAACCCTTAGTCAGATCGTAGATCCCGCCCTTGCGTGACAGCTATGTTGTCTGAAAATCAAACAAAAATTGGAAAATTATCTAGAAGCACTACACCTTTGTTTATTATCCACAAGGATATCTGTATCATTATACTGGCAAAGACCTACAGTGGTGCTGAGCATACAAAAACATTCAACATCATACTCTAGTGTTTACCCTTCTCTTGGCTGTGCAACTTGAGCAGAATTTGGCCCTTAGCTGTGACTAACTTTTGCAAATATAAGTTGCTATGGCTCAAAAAAGTGTTGATTTGAGCTGCTCTTCTCATACCCCTAAAGCCCCTGGAGACACTATGCCAAAATGCTGCTGTACTACTGCTTAACTAGCCCTTGCAGAGAGCAAATTCAAGCGCAAAAGCAAACAATTTGCATTTAAACGCTGTCTTTAATTTATATTTCACAACTGGATTGGGCAGGCATCGACTGGGCAGAGGAGCCAGCTGGCCAGTATGTAGGAGCCAGGAAACCTGCCAGAGACTCACAAGACTCACCACTGACTTCTGCCTGCAGAGGTGGCCAAGAAAACGCATCCAGGTCCCCAGTAGTTGTGGGCACCCACTACACCTGCTCACCATGCAGCCCTGCCACAACTATCACTTGTGAAAACCTGTGTTACCAGTCAGACACTAAGTTTACACTGCTGGAGAAGATGGAAGGAGTATGGTTCATTCTTCGATGTTACAGTAATACAAAAAAACAGAGATGGTCTTTGTCTCAGTCTCGGTACATGACAGATCTGGAAGCCCAACCCGAGAATTTTCTGTGATGTCGTCCAACACTTAACGGAGAGCCAAACAATTAGAACTTCTTGTCATCAGCATCAAGTTCACCTCCTCCTGCTCTTACCACAGTCCTGGGAGCACAAATTAGCCTTTCACAGATAAAAAAAAAGGCAGAGACTATGGAGTAAGCACAATGTCCGCTGTCTGACTAAAACTCTTGCAAGTCTATACAGGAAGGAATCCAAGCCAGAAAGTAAATAGTTTTCTGCCTCACATACTTGTCCAGTAACTTCTTAAAGTGAAAGGTGACCCCAAAAGCTTTTCTAGCCCCAGCAGGCTCCTCAGAAAATAATTGTCTAAAGAGCTAATCTGGCTCTTATGTCACATAACTTAGGATGCAAGTACAGAATGCCCACAGTTCTACCTCTGAAACTCCAGTGCTCTGCGATCATATAACAAACAAATGTAAGAGACATTATCTTACTCCAGCAATAGAAAGCAGCAAACTTGAATCCTTCACGAAACCAATACCAAAAAGACACGTGATAGTACTAGAAATTGTAATACTATTAAGTCTTTTGGACAAAGGTTTAGTGTGCTTCGGGGGACTGAGAGCAGGACCTATAGTCACCCTCACATTACTCCGCTATTTTTGACAAGCAAGCATATGGCCCTGGAAGACACCAACAAAAGACAGTAGTCAGCAACTGGAGCCTATCTCATTACTAAAGTCAGATGGTGTATTTAGAGGAACTGATCCCCCACATCCCATGTATGAGACCTCTGCTCTCAGTCAGCCTTTGTCAACAAGCAAACGTTTCTGACGCTGCACAAAGGTGTCACAGCACTTTACCAAAAGTAAAGAAGGATGTCACCAACTGCAGGGAGGGAAGGGGGTGCCCAGATTAACTCCAAACCCAGCACCCTCCTCGTTTTTGGACTGGAGAGATTACGTGAGCAGCCTGACTCAGCTGCAAGCAGGGTCAAAAGGAGTAACAAAATCCAGAGCAAGCAATGAACAGAAGACGGTTGAGCCATACCACAATAAGCGGTGTACAGCAGATGACAGTCCCACCTAAAAGCTGGTGTTAAGCAACAGAACTGCACTCACAAAGCAACGTGGCTTTGGTATGTCATTCACAAAGGGACAAAAAAAGGGCATGACAAAGTTACATGATGAGAGAGATTCATTTGCTTTAGATATCATATACACTAAGGTATGGCAACGTACCGTGCAAACACAGTAGGCTCAAAGCAAAGGGAAAATTTAAAGAGGCCCATTTTCTTGTTGGTGTTTGTAAAAACCAGTTACGGTAGACTCATGCTCTTTATCACCTCCTGCCTGAACAATACAGCAACCCTCACCACTCTGTTCAGAAACTGTTCTCCTGCATGAAAATTGGCTAAGAAGATGTGATTGTAAGCAGAGGAGAGAAAAACCTTCTGAAGCTTGACTCATTCAGCATCTTCACAAAGTTGCTGCTGATAGTCATTGCTTTTATCAGGCTGTGCTTGGCCAAGCGTGGCAGAGCATCCCATACAATCACTGTTCCACAGGGTTTGCTACCTACAGTGGACAGGTACGTATTTGCATAGGTAGGTTCATTTCAGAACAGGACAAAGACCCTCCTAAGCCCTGCCTGGAAGTCAGCTTGCCTCCTTCCTTCCACTGCATCAAATGCCAAAGCACTTGCTGCTGTGCACCCTTTACATGCCAATACATCAAGATGTTCTCTCCTGCTTTTTTTGAGCTAGACACTTCAGTAACCCATTCTAGGTTTTCCTGAAGGAAAGAAGTTGGGCAAAAGTCTGATGAGGAGAGGATGATTTGGTCAGATCCAGAGCGCAGAGTTCTCATGCAAACCTCCTTTTGGGATTTGTTTAATTTTCTCTTGCTGTATACCAGTAGGGATCAGGAGAGAAACACTGAATGCCAGGGAACAGAAATGCCTCAGATGGGAATGTAGACATGACAGCCTGGAAGAACTCATCTGCAAATATATTTTTTGCCCCAAACAACTTTGTCACAACCAGCAGCAAGAAAGACATCAAAATTGCTATGCCACGCTCCATAGCTACAATGCTGTGGCATCCACATGCTGCTGTCTCTGACTCAAAGGACCAGCAGAGTATGCTACAACATTCTTGAAAAGCAGGGCAAGTTTCAAGCATTTTGATATTCTTTTTAAAAATCTTCAGCTCTAAAATTCTACTGCAGACTCCCTAAATATCTGTGTTCCTAAATAAAGCCACGGGTGAGCAGATGCTCCTGATGCTGCAAAGCACCGACACAAGCCCTGCAGGAATATTGCTGTGCTCGCTATCCTTTAGATGTACACATGCTGCACTCCCTGTACATAACAGATTACAGACAGCTGAACTTTATGGCCGCCAAGATCTTTTCTCTGCTATTAGTTACATGAACAACACTCTCTCCTCTTCTGTTTTGTTTTCCCCTTGTCCCAAAAGCTTTGTCTCTTCTTTACTTCTCTGTCTCCCTGTACACTATCCACAAGTGCAGTGTGTTAATTTAGCTCATGTTAGGTATCTCACTTGGTTCAGAAGTCTTTTGAGTATTTGAGAGGTTATGCTTGGTTAAAGGAGATGGTTTTAATTATTTATATCAGTTGCATTATCTGGATTCAACAAATACAGGCACATTGTGCCCTGGAGAATTACATACACTTTAGCCTTTATATCCTTAAAAGAAGGATAAGGTTGAAGTGAACTGAGGCCACTTGTGAAGGAGGCAAGATCCATCAGATTTCAGAGTAGTGCTAAAAAGGAATGTCTTGACTTCTTGAAAGCCCATCCTCAAACAGGTCCAGGTATGCCTAAACCACCCCCCCCCAGTTACTCATCTCCCACTCTCCAGTTTCAAAACTTACTTACTTTTGCTTAGTTTTCTAGATCTTCCCAAGAATGATAGCCTTCCTGTTCCATTGTGAGTCTGCGAATCCTCACGAACCACTCTGGTCTGAGCATCTAAAACAGTACTCAAGCAGCTAGAAACAGGATGTGAATGGAAACCCTAAATCAACAGATGCAGTTGCCCATTCTCCACTGCATAAACTAAATTTCACATAAGAGAAGAATGGGCTCAGGCCAACTTCTCTTACCCCCATTCTATTTCCCAGAACTGCCAAATGCAGACAGACAGAGAAAAATAAGATGTGATAGCTCTCACTAGTTCTTTCCCTGCCTTTTTCAAACCAAGTCATCGGAAATGCCTGCTCTATTCCAAGTGAACCTTTGGACATCTTTCCCCATATTTTTCTAATCTCTGTTCAATCCTAGGATTCTTTTTTTCCCAAGGTAACATCCAGCTAGTGATAAACTATAAGAAAAAAACAAATTATAAGGCAAGTATTCTCAAGTCCTGGTCTTACACTTCCAACAGCTGAGCTACTAAAAGCAAAAAAAAACATTATTCGCTAAATTTATGACTTCACACTCCAGACTACGACACTTGAATTCCCCCCTGCAGCCTGAACTCTAACATTATCTGTTTTAGTGATACAACTTCCCATTCCTCCTCTATACTGATACTTTAAAGGTCTGTATCTTGAGCAAAGTCCATCACATGTTCCTTATTCCTGTCCCAGGAGTAAGTATCAACAAAACTTTTAAATTAGAGACTTAAGAGACTATGCATACAATCTTACCTCTCCCAGTAATTTTTGCTCACTTGATATTCTCCCTGTTAATGAAAGCACAAAATTCAGCAGACTTACTTAAAAACTTCGCTGCGGTATTTACAGTGGTATTGGCTGCTTTATCTAGCACTCCAGATCAAAGTTGTTACTGTCTCGTCCAAGACATCCGCCTCACCGCACTGACACCAGCCCTGCAAGCAGGTTTATAGCACACCAGGAGGTTTCTACTCTCTCCAGTGCTGGGGTCTGTTACACACCCTCCCAGAGTCAGAAAAGCTCTGCAACCATCAATCAGTACCCCTTTGTCTCTAGAGGCTGCAATCAGGTTTCTCTTTACGACTGTCAAATTAGATAAATCTGACAAGTACTCTGCAGTCAGATACTGCACCCAGGAGAGTAATGAGCAACTCAGCTGAGCTGAGTCAGCAAAGCTCAGCTCCCTTTCCAGAGGATGGATAGGAAGCATTGCAGTGTCTAAAGCAGAACTGAGCATGGCTCATGTCCTGACACACGACAGAATAAAGACAGGTATCACTGATCTGCAACCTGTAACTCGAAGCAACACTGTGCTCTGAAACGCAGAGCTATCATTAGACTTGATCTGTACCAAATATTGGAGAGTAAACGCTACACACAGATGCATACATGCTCATCCTACCACCTACATACCATTAGCCCACTTAGCTGAATGCAACCACGTGGGTAGAAAGGATGAAAGGCAGTTCCCAAATGCCCAACACAACTCCCTGCAGTCAGAAGAATGAAGTCGTGCTTCACCAGTGGTAGATGTGCCATGCAAGTACATAGAGTCCCGATCTAATTCCACAGCAGACAAATGACAGTGAAGAAGACTACTCAGATCTGCAGCAATGCCACTGAGAATTAGACAAACAGCTCAATCTACTGCCATGATCACACTGAACACCTAAAGAGACCGTCTTGCTGTCAGGTTAAAAAAAGAAAAAGGAGAGGCCTTGAGCACACTGTTCGGAGGTTAGGGAGTTCTGGGGGCCTGTGGAGGTTTTCTGTTTTGATTTTTTGGTTTTATTTTGTTTTCAACGGTATGATCTCCTGACTTGGACATAAATGGGACCCAAGTGATTTGCTCAGTCACGAAAATAGCCTGTATGAGGGCTAAGAGTCAGGAATGCCAGGGGCAGACTGAAAATTCACAGATTCCTACACTTCACGGAAATACTTCCACTTCGAGAGTCTGAGCCATCACAGCTCATGTGTTTTTCTTATTTGGACTTCTAACAGCCTCAAGACTTGCTCATCTACAGGCTTTGTACAACACTGTATCACTGTGTTTTGCATCTTGAATCTTCACCCCATCATGTCCAGATGAACAATGACTTCCCACACAAGTGTTAGACAGGACTTGATAGTTCAAAGAACAGAAACTTGTAGTAATGGGGAAACACAGAACATACGTCAAAGGATGAAAAACACAGCTCAGTCTGGCTAGCATCAGTGTCCATAAAGAAGCTGAACATGGACTTGGATGGTTTATTTTTTAAGATATCTAATTGTCATTAAAGGTCTTTATAGAACAGATTTCTTGAGAAGTGTTATAACCAACTTTACTAGAAAAAGTACCATATAAAGCAACATTCCCAGCTGTAACAAGAAGAGACTACACCAAAAGCTGCTCTGCTTTCTTGCTGGAAGAAGACATATCCTAGTTAAAAGAAAATCGTCAAAAATGCAGTACAGCTGCGTTGGAGATGCTATTCCTTTCAAACGACCAGAGCAATTCAGAGCACTGCTACAAAATAAGTTTGATGGCCTAAAACCTCAGCTTGGTAAAACAGTGTAGTCAAAGATCTGGCATTACATATTTAACTAATTTTAGTACTTATTATTTCTACTTAATCTTACAGAATTATTAGTATTAATATTTAACCTTGTACTATTTCAATACACCGTTACCAATTTTCCTAGAAGGAAGTGATTACTATTGCAAGCAGAGGCTTCATGGCTCGTCGTAACTAATTTACGCTCCCCGCTTTCATTCCCTCCTTAGGTTTTGGATTGCCACCCACAGAAGGAGTAATGATCACTCAGTTTTATAACTCTCCTTGTCATCTCTGTCTTGAATTGCTACTATTTGCAGACTTTTGAACTCTTCTCCAAAGCCAAGTGAAATCCATTTCCTCATTTGAAAGAGAACACTTAACTGGATAAATAAGTGACATGTGCCTGTAATCTAGCTAGCAGTAAGCAACATGCATTTCTCTGTGTAAGGACAAACCTGTACTTTTCTAATTTATCCATTTTTTCCTGGCTGTTGGGACTGGGGCCCTACTATGAAGAAACAGCAGTAGCTTCCCCAGTGCATTTTGATGCAAAAAAGTTTAGATGCACCTGCCATTTTTTTACAAGCATCTGCTACCAGGCTGTAATTTAACTAGATTACACTAAGATACAGCAAAACTGTCAGTAAGTACAGAGCAACTCTGAACCGCCACAATGTAAAAATCTGCTGAGGGAAGAAATACATCTTCTCCTTTTGGTTATGAATTTTTAGGAAAAAGACAACGGCAGTCATAAAATGTAAAGGCAAAGCAGTTCAACTGCTTTGGTACCATCTGTTGACATGGCAAAGACTGTTTAATGCACATTAAGATCTAGTGAGGCCTTCTGAAGACAAAGAGCAACAAAGTACATCCAGATTTCATATGGAACACAAAGCCAGAAAGAACTTATTTTTAAAATAAACCCTCACATCTCATGACAGTAACAGCAGCAAATTGTTTTCTACACCATGCAAAAAACTTCCAAATTAACAAACAGATATATCAAAAATAACCAATGTTGGTAAAAACACATAACATACCCTATGCCATAAGAACACAGGACTGGCCAGATTATTATATCTGATGTGTTACATCAGATTAAAATAAAGATCCCTTCAACCCAGTAGCCTTCATCTAGCAACACGCAAGAGCAGTTTCTTATGGAAAAGCTGTTAAGAACAGTACAAGGATGAAAGGACATGATCACTGACCTCCAGATGTTCTGGTAATCTTCCAGTTAAGAACTTCTGAAGTTAAGGGCTGCTTTCTCATTACTCTGCTGGAGCTTTCCTCCATCCATTGCTCATTTGATCCACTTACTACTCTGCCATGCAAGATATCTCACTGCCCACACGTTTACCCACCTTTTAAGGTCAATTTAAGTGATAAATTAAGTCTCGTAATTAGTAATTCAGCAATTTCATATTAATTCCTTGTCTTAGTGCTGTTTTGTTTTTTTATTAAATAATAAAGCTTCTCTGGCACAGTCTTGCTTCCTCCAACCACTTCTTTTATTCTCAGTCACACCTGCTAATAGAATCTCAGGAAGGCTTGCTGATTCAGAAGTGTTTGAAAAAGCTCCCAATATGGGCACCTTTAACAAGCTTTTCCTTACGACAGTTTTTTGCTTGTGAACCAAGTTTTTTTTCAGTTACCTTAGCAGCTTGTACATTAATTTTCCTTTTTCCCTCTACCAGAAAATAATGACTGTGTTTCCAAGAACAAAATTTTAGTTTTATTCTTACCTGCTTTTACTCCTTACTCCATTTACTCCCAGCAGCTTTTTGTGGTTTTGTTTTTCAAAAAATAAGACAACAAACAGGGATTACTGAGTTTCCAAGAAGATATTATAAAAACAAGTCCCAAACAAGTTAAGGATTTTACCCCACCAGCTCCTTCTGTTTAAGCCTTCATGATTTTTAGGCAGTTTCCCTCTTAGAAGTTAAAACACACTTACAGGGGACATACACTAGATCTATAGGATTAGTAATCAGAGCTGCAAGCTCCAGCACAAGTTAATAGTTACAAAATACTACTTGTAATTCTAACAGATCTTAGAGTCCTAGTCTTAGATCCAGTACCTTGTTATGTTCAGCACAGCACTAACACAATATAAAGTTTTTAACCTAGCAGAAGGATCCCTGACAATCCCAGTGTGAAAAAAAAAGTAATAATAATGAGAAACACAACCACAACATTGTTTCCTGTTTCATTTTGTGTTTTGTTTGTGTATTTTTCAATAATGGACTACAACGCATCATTAAGACAACCAGTTTCCTTTTCTTATTTGTTTTGCGCACCTTACCACAGCAGAAACACTGGAGAGGGCAAATACTGCATATTTAATACCTCTTTATACAAACATTTAAAGATATAAATAATCTTCCTTGTCAGAATACAACCACAGATTAAAATACTCACTGACAGCTACTGTAGTAATAGCTAAATTAGCTAAAGAAAATTAGGTACAGGAAAGTACAAGTGAAATGCAGAAATCTCAAGGGTAGCTCTACTTTGCAACTGGTGTTATTACACCATGCTGTACAGCAGACAAGGGAAAAAATAAATAACAACACATCAATGATGCTGCAGTGTTACTCCAATCATGATTCCACACTCAATTTAGGGTGCTTGAGGACACAGCCATGGCCTAAAAAGTGAACCTACTCTGCCACCCTCCTTTCCCGTGAGGTGTAAGACTCAGCCCTATTTGTACTACATATTTATTTATTTATTTTTAGTGTCATACTGGTATATATGACAAGATCTGAATCGCTGATCTCCAGTGCAGCCCAGGGCAAGTGACACACATTACAACACCTTCAGACGGAGCTGGACACCAAAGGAACAACCTCTGTTTTGGCTTCCTCGCTTCTCCTGGCTGAAGCACATTCGGAAGACACCATGTTTCCTGGCGTGCAGGACCAGCTGCAGCAGATCCTCCACACTGCCCAACTTCGCCTGCCTCCTGTCTGATGCTTCCCACACCTGGGAGGCAGCAGCGCCAAGCGTCAGTGTGAGGAAGCACCATTCAAAATATCAAAGACACTAGGAATATTTGCATAGGTGCACTACATCTGTCATTCAACACTGCCCAGAAGAAAATTCTAGTAGTTCAGCTGCCCTGGTCCCCACCCCCAAAGTACAAGGCATCTAATCAGGTACTAATCTGCTAAAATCTTTGAGATGAGATCAAACATTTGGGATTCGTGGTTCAACTACCTGGCACTCAGAAATACAAAGCTGTGGATTTTTTCTGTCAATTCCGTCCCCCCCCTTAAAAAAGAACCTGCAGACTGAGATCAACTAAAACGATGTAATGAACAAACTGGAAGAACTTTTTTTTTCCCAATAATTTACATAATTCCAAAACAAAACCTGCATGTTAGCTTTCATTTTAGGACGTTATCCAAAATCACATATTGTGAGGCAAAATCCTAATTGAAAAATTAGTTTTGGATCCAACTAAAGTTCCAGTTGAAATTACACTACATGAGGAAGAAGGAGGTGGGGGGAAATGTTGTTCAGTGATAAAACTCTGCAAATTAAATGAGGTTGGATTAAATGATCTCTAAGGTCCCTTCCAGCCTAGGCCATTCTATGATTCTATAAAGTTACTGTAAGTAATTATTCATAGTAAACTTTCTGGCAGAGATACCCTTCTCAAGTGGTACACATGAATTGAAGGGTAATTGACTTCAGTAAGGGTGAAATACTACCTACAATGTCATTCCAGCTCCATAAAGTATCCACCAAGGAGTTTACAGTAACACAAATGAATTACATTTCTGTTGATAAGACAGAAGCATGTTTACTCTTAGCAGGGCAGTTTCTTCAAAAAGAAATTAAACTACAGAGCAATTCTTGCATGTTTTTTTTTTCAGAAAACAAACAGGCTTTGTCCCTCAATACCTAATCCACTATTTGCTTGATCTGATCCAATCATAAACACAGTGAACCTGACTAGATCTTGATTTATGAATTTAATAAACTCAAACTTGGGAGAAAATATGAGGGAAGAGAAAATTAAGGTAAAAAACAAAGGTACCAAGATGAAAGAAAAACATTTGCTTGAACTATTAAGTTTCATTAAGCTCCAGAGCTACCGCCATTTTCCTTGTGTTTACATTTCAGATGAAAATTAGTTTAGCAACTGTTATACAGGATATAACATAGCTATAAGAAGTAATTCAGGGAAGTAAGGACAAAGTACAACCAACAAACTTACGAAAAGTCTCCTGAGACTAAGCAGCTGGACAAGAAGGAGGAGGGTTCAGTTCACTGTAGATTAATGAAAATGGATAAAGCACAACATGGTGAAGGCAAAAAGGCAGCAGAGAAATAATCCTGACCTTTGTGTATTAAAATGATAGGCTCTGACCTACCTGTCACTGTGCAGAAATTAGAAACTGAGCCGATATTTTCACGAAAAAATAAATTTGGAACAATGTAACAAGCCCATCTGAACAGCTGTCCAGAAAGGCTGTGTCAGGTGTGTGGAACTACCAAGAAAAAAAAAAACAAAAATCACGAAGAATACATCATGCCACTGAGCAAACCATCTCAAACACAGTGCTCAGTGTTTGGCCATTGTCTCCTCCAAGACAAGAGCTTCATGAAGCATCAAATGAAGCTGATAAAAAGCTACTGAAAAACAAAAGAAGATAATTATATAAATCCATTTTAAGTGTTTAGTAAAGGTTCATGTTTCTAGCACCAAGTGACTCAGGAGACCAAGAAGGTATGTGAAAGACTAATCCATCAGTAGATTCTTAACAAAGAAAACATATCAAGAAATATGATCTGAGTTGAAAACAGAAGCAAGAACAAACAAAGGGAAGATGTCCTCTTACTCTTCCCTAGATATTTACTTAGTCATTGTTGGACAGAGAATGCTGGATAAAAGACATTCACTCTGTCCACAGACCCTATTCTTAGGTTTTTCACCAGATTTTGTCCATGGAAACAGAGTTTGTCCAGGAAAGAGAGTTAACAAAGCATTCAAATAAACAGATATTAAAGTTTGGACTGAGAATTTAGAATCATTTTTGTTCTAAATATACACATTTAAAAATGGAAAAAAGAGTGGAATTTGAACAAAAGAAAACTTCAAATCAAAACCAGTGTCTGCTGTGAGTTACAGCTGCAATCTGTTCAGATCTAACTCTTGGAATTTCCATGGGACTTGCTGTTTGCCAGGAGAACTGGAATGCACAACAGATACGTTTAACCACAGGCACTGTATTTAGCCAAGACAACTAGCTTTTTTCATGATTACTTAGTATTTATTTAATTTTAAAGCCTGCAATTCCAGATAAATCTCCAGAGCACACCCCAGGGCCAGTGTGTATATAAAGCACAAAAATAACAAAATTACTAGCTTAAATTACTAAACACTCTTGTTGTAATTTGGAAATAGGTTGGAAAAAGCCCATTGTTAGTGCCAGTTTCTGGGAAAATGCAATGCCTTTGGCCATGGCTTGATAATACTTAACACATAGTACAGAAGCCTTTTCAGCACACAGGGTGGATCTTAAAACAAGAGCTTTAGCTGCAATGTAACTGTTGCACAGTAACAGAGCTACACACATGTAGGAAGATTTCTCTGTGTGTGTGTGTGCCTGACATATGTGTTCATACGTAACCATGCCCCGATGCTGACGCTGCTGAGGGACTGCGGGTGCTCCTCTCTGCCAGAGGAAGAGAACTGAAAGAGGCAGGACGTGATCTTCAGGCTGCTGGTTTTCAGCTGGTGCCAGAAGCCAGGCTCACACAGCTGCTGTAAAAGTAGAGCTAGCCCATCCATGCTAAGCGCAAGCAGCAGACACGGACTGCTGGGGTGTGCCGTTTCCACCACCCATTGATGTTCCCTACCTAACATCCTGCCAATGCCTGCCTGCTCAGAACAGGAGCCAGACAGGCTTTTTCTTGGTAATTTTCTTTTTTCAAACAGCCAGAAAACGAGGCGTGCAACTGGCAAGATTTTTCCCTATTAATGTCACAGTATACACATCACTGATTGGGTATCTAGGAAAGATTCAGTTTTTCCCCTCTCTTCTGCTCACTATTAACAACTACATACAAAACATGTGCTGTGATGGGCAGCAAGTACAGCACAATGTTAATAGAGCAACCACTACAAAAAATGCTATTTACTTCCAAGTTGGATCCTTCCTTTCAGCATCAGGAAAATGGATTAAAAAAAACACAGAAGTTATATGAACAGCAGAACCATCACAACCTTGCTTTCTCACAGATTTGCTTTTCCTGTGCGCTCCACTTCTTCACTTCAGGTCATTTTCTCCAATCTCTCCTGAATCTTCCAGCACTCCTCACCATCAGCTGGGCCATGGGTAGCACCGCACCCCTGCTCAGTAACAACTTACGGTTGTGCTGAAGCACTGGTCAACATGCATTTGTTTATCCATCATTTCACTGATCAAAAGTTCCCACATTTACCTGTAAAATTCAAAAGAACTTAAAGCTCTGATACCTCCATTTCTCTTTCAGACTGGGCTGAATTTGGCCAACAACTTCCCAAGATACCAGAAAAGGCAAAGAACAGACCATCTTATGAACTTTATGTTAGTAAGAATCAAGGAAAAGCAGATATTACATGTATTTATTTACTTCTGAGTTCTGAACCTATAGACTGAGGCCACAAGCCTGGAGTTTTCCCTTAGTAAACAAGACACTTGTTCTAGAAGAACACTATGGTCACGAAATCAAGAATGAAGACTCCCAGAAAAAAAGAAAAAATAAAAATACACATGCATACATAGAAGATTCATTAAAAAGACCCACGAAAACTGGAAATGCAATTGACAACTCTGTACACTAACAATGTTTCTAAGCAATGAGCAAATACATGGGTACTGATTTAAGCAAGAGAGTAAGATTTCTTAAAAATGCATAAAGAAGAGTTCTGTCTTTCAAATTCTCAAAAAACAGTTATCTTAAAGGAGCATTCTAATCCCAGATACTCCATGCAAATCAGTTCGTATTGAGTAATCCTTGTTTTAACTTACTCCATCAACGACCATTCCACTGAAATGTAACAATTGCATTATAAAACCTCCAGCTATACCCAGCTTCTGGGCTAACAGCTTCTTATTGGTGAAAGGCCAAGACCAGGAGCCACAACCACAGACAGATTCTCATGCATTGAGATCACTGATGAGATTTGTTTGACCTGTCAATTAGAGTATTTTTGCAGACAAAAGGCTGGGGGAAGGGAGCTGGCGAATGGATAGTCGAAGTTCAAACACAAAGAAAGCAGATGGGCGTTCAAGTACTGCAGCAAATAGTAGTCGAAGTTTGAATGATTAATCTTGCGGGGAGGGGAACAAAAACCAAACTCAACAAAACAACCATAAAACTACTACCACACACATTACCTTTGGATCATTCACCAAGAAAAAACACAACCAAAACCAGACACACAACCACAACATTAGTCAAACAAGGAGAATATCCAGATATTCATTGTTATATGAGGAAAAAAGGCAAACCAAGCATGACACAGAACAGATGCACAGGGAACACTATATTTATTTTTAGTGTACATTTTGCTACTTAAAGCATTTTCCATACTACTTCCTAGGAGAAGAAACATACCACAAATATATAATAGAGTTACTTAGTAGGTCCTTTCTTCTTTACACAAGCCAAATCACAATATTTAGACTTTGGAAGTTCTCCATTATACCCAACTGAAGCAGTGGTTTTTAGCTGGAGCCATAGTTATAGCCAGAACTGTAGTTTTAGCTGGTCATGTAAAAGACTCAATATGCTTGGGCAGACAGAATCAGTGGGAGAATGGAGGTGTGAGACACAGGTATTCCACAAGGGGAGCTTATCCCCAAGGACAGGATGCTCTTATCCTCAAAGACAGAATGCCCCATGCCAAATGCCACTAGGGTATGTAGAACCAGCCTAGGCCAGTCTTGGGGTCTCTTAACGAAGACAAGGAGTTAACTGAATGGAGCCCATCAAAAGGACACCCTGAGGAAGACTATTATGGTGAAGCAAAACAACCACCAGAGATCCCTGATGACCACCAAGACTGTATGATGCATGTGGGAGTGGGCAGCAACGTATGCTAATGAGTTTTCAGAAAATGCATGAATACGTATATCTAAACTGTATATAAGCTGTATGTTTAGCCTTTCTTGGGGCACACACTAGGTGGAGCTATCCCAGGTGTGCCCAGTGCTGCAATAAAGAATACCTGCTTAATAGACATCAAGCGTATTAAGTTCTGATTTCGGCCTTTTCACGGTATCACAACCATTGAGAAATTTCCACCCCTGAGGAAAAGGCCCAGCATTCTCCAAACAGCTCGTTCCTACATTTTGGTTCTAGCAGATTATCACTAGCTGGACAAGTGGCTTGACAAGCTGGACAAGAGGCTGCTCTGGAGATGTCACTGACATCTAAAAAAGAGGGCACAACTGGCAGGTAGAGCTATCTGCCATACTTTCAACCACAAGCAGGACCCACCAAGTACTATACAGCAGGAGAATGGCAAACACAGAGAGATTCCCTTAGAGGAAGCAAGGAGAGATGAGTGAAGGGAAGAGAATCCTTACAGAAGAACTTGTGCTTTAGTCTCCCAGTACCCTTGTACCCAGAACAGAAATCACTTATCTGAGGTGACAATACAGGAATACACTACACTCAAAATAATGGTCACCAAAACAGCATGTGTGCCCAAATCTGTCCTGGGACTGTACAATTCACGTGGTGAAATCGGTTTCAGGTGGTCACAAGCATAACTAAAAAAAAGGTTACACCTCCCCTTTCCTGAAGTGTATTCCTGCACCACTACATATTTAGCCACTTGCAATAAATCAAAACTGACTTCCATTTGAAGAGTAGCAATTCTCATTAATTTCTTAATTTATTGATTATTAATTTATTTATTAATGATTTGGACATGGGGATGGAGTGAACCCTCAGTAAGCTTGCAGATGACACCAAGCTGGGTGGAAGTGTCGATCTGCTTGAGGGTAGGGGGGTTCTACAGAGGCATCTGGACAGGCTGGATCACTGGGCCAAGGCCAATCACATGAGTTTCGACAAGGCCAAATGCCAGGTCCTGCACTTCAGCCACAAGAGCCCTCAGCAGCGCTACAGGCTTGGGGAGGAGTGGCTGGAGAGCTGTATTGCACTGTCTGGGCAGCAGTTGGTGAAAGGACTTCTTGCAGACTCCGATGCCCATCAGGACGGAGGTAACGTTTCAGACTGGCTGTGGACAGCCAAAGCACCATCTGTCCACAATGCTATGCAAGGCCCAGTATGGCCCAGTATGGCCAGGAGCTTACCAGGTATGTCTGTGCACATCATTCCAATCTCCACCTCCACACCAGTGTCCCTCTATCCTTCTGCCACTTTCATGCTAACACTTGTACAGCCTTTGAAGACAGAAACAGTACCAGAAGCAACTGTTGATGAACAGCTCTACTCTGCAAACAAGTGTCAAGGAAACAAAGCCATAATGATGCTCTGTCATCTAACAATACTATAAACAGTGTCTGTGCTACTGATGAATGAAAGAGGGCCTTGTTCCTAACGAAGAGGATAAACCCTCAAAGAAAAATTCACTTCCCAGCTCTATAGGACTCAGCGCCTAAATCTAGGGTATTCATTCAAATTCACTGAGCCTTGCTCCTACCCAGCCCTACTGAAGGGACAAGCTGGCACTACTGCTCTGACAAAAATGATCTCAGGACTAACACACAACTGAGAATTAAGGCATTAGTATTTGCAAAAAGCTCATTATAATCTTCTGCGGAAAGGAACTGTGGAAACAAACCATTTAGAAGTGTGCCCTAAATAGCCTGCCAAGACAAATCCAAACACTATTTCCACAGTGACAAAAATTACACTATTTTCTCCCTTGACTTCCCTTTGCAAACTTTCCTGTATCTAAAAGAGTTCATGTCTGCTGTCTTCCCAAATGCTACAAGTTGATCTGTTTCTGGTGTTCCAGTTGTGACTTGCCCTCTAGCATCTCCTCCTCCAGCTGTAACCCAAAATAAACCTCAAGGTCTGCCCCACTCTTCTCCTGTTAATGCAGTCTCATGCATTATTCTACAAGACCCAGAATTGCAAAAGACTTAACTAGACAACTGACCCAGAGAAGAAGAGACAGCACTTACAGCCTCACGTTCTTCAACCTGTTAAGAAGGTTACGACCTATTTGGCACGAAAAACAAATGAAGATATCACGAGGCATTAGAAAAAAAATGGATCTGGAAATAGCAACTTAGTTCCTCCAGATCTGTGCTAGTTTGTCCTCTTGATCAATTCTGCCCTAATCCCTGTAGGAGCCTAGTCACTTGTTTTCACATGTATTTTTGAAAATAGAGACATACTTCCATTTTGTAAAAAGACCAATGTCATACAATGACTGTCTCCCACATTCTTATATCTCAAATCTATCACTCTGTTATTCTCCTTGCAGGCCATTTTGGAAATATAAATACGTCAGAAAATGAAAATTTTAAGATGTCAGTGTATTTTGTTTTCAAAACAACCAAGGAAATGCTGCAATTCCTAAGTATGATAACAATCCACCTGAAAAAGCAACATGCTCTCAAAATGGAGAAGCAAAAAACGGATGGCAAAAAGCTGTTTCCCACATTATGAAAGCATCACTTTTTCAATTATTTGTCCACATGATTTAGTCAAAGAGATGCTCCTCTGAAAAACACATCTTCTCAGCACTATCCACTTTATTTATGCAAAAGAAATTTGATTCTGAAGAGTGTCATGAATAAAAATGAATATTAGGAGTCATATCTTTGTTACATTAGCGATGCCTGTATAATACCAATGGAAGCAGGAATATATCTCAAAGTAAAAACAGAAGGGAGATGAAAATCCATTTCTATACTTTAAATGTTGTTTGTGCGTGATCTTTATGGTAGTACACAAATTTACACCACACTTTTTTTTTTTTATTCTTATACACTTCCTACTATCCTGGAAATTCAGGAACTTTCAAATATGAGTGAAACAGACTTCACATAAGAGAAAGTTATTCCAGAAGGAGAACTAAAACTAGGATTCTCCTCTCACAGCCACCTTTGGGATTTTATTTTGCCTCACTTCAGGCCTTCTTTTTTTTTGCGGGGCAGTGCTGCAAAAAATGACATATTCTTACGCAATTCACTTTGACAAAATTACAAGATAACATAGCAACAATTTCCCAACAAAAATATCAACGAAGAGGTATTGCAGTAAAACACATTTATTAATCAAATAAATATCTTCCAGTATTAGAAATTTTTTTACCAGCTCCTATCATTAGAAAAGCCAACAATTAATATTTTAGGGATCACACACTTTCCAGTCACTCAGTATCATGGTAAATTGGTGCCTCATAAAGCTTATTAAAGACCATCTCAACAAAAAAAGCAGAGTATGTTTATTATTTTACAATGTACCTGACCTGTCAAGCCAAAATAGGGCCAGGAAAGGAACATTACTAATATTTTTGTCCCCTGTATTTGAAGGTGAAGATACTGGTACTTACCTGCTCTCAGGTTACAAGGTTTGAGGTGGGCTGAGGAAGTTCTACCGGAACGCATTTGGCAAAGCACAGGCTCAGAGTGTGGCCCTGGCCCCAACGGTCCCTGGTGGGAACCTGTGCAGCAGCAGCCACTGCTGCCAAAGCACATTCTGGGAAGCTGGCACCTTCCAACGACACTGTTTTGTTACTTTCCTCTTCCACCCATCTCTGTTATCTTCCTTTTCTTCCCATCTCAGCCCGAAGGATCTTTATCAACTCACTCTGTGTAACTGATTATTTCATATAACTCTTTTTATCAAGTAGTTGAGAATTAATCTCCTACAGTAAACAAGTTTGCAATTTCTCCTCATGGGATAAGTTCATAGTATCTCACAGAAGTTGCTCTAATTCCATGGTGTTTACCTATTCCCAGTTCTCCTTACCTCCCTTATAAGAATAAACAGAAAAATTCTTTTCAACTGAGAAATACAACACATCCCAGAAAGGGAAAAAATAAAAAAAAAAAGACAGAAATAGACATGGTGCTGAAGATCAAAATATCAGGTATCCCCAGGATGCAAATAACTTACCATGAGCTCAGGTAGCAGGAGGTCACCAAAAACAATTTCAGAAATGTCGAGTTTTTATCCCGAAAATCAGATTGCATTTCTCAATGCTGGCAAGACTATTCATTAATAACTGTCTCCCTACGATGTCGGATCTTCTGGAAAACTTTCAGGGGAAAAGCAAGCTGAACTACCCATCCCCAGCTTGTGGCACTCAGAGGAATTATGAGACTCAGACCCAACTCTTACTGTAGCCTCTTTAGAGTAGTGACTTCTGGACTTCAAAAATTATTACATCAAAATCATCACGCTTTTTCCCCCAAGGTCACTTTCAACTTGAATTCATTTATGATTCTGTATTTTCAAAGTTTTATTTTAGAGTAGGGAAAAAAAGGAACCATGACAGCGTTTTCTTGATTCAACTGTTTTATCAAAAAGAAAGAATCCCCAAGCCTGTATTGTAGCAAACACATTTCTAAACCTCCAAACCAAAGAAAGCCTCAAAAAGTTTGTAACCCAAATGAAAGTATCACTTTGAACAATATTACCAAGCTGAATTTAAAATGTAACTTGAGGAGATTTTTCAATCCTTCCTGAAAACTACACTTCAGAAGGCATAATGAAGACCTAGCACCTCATTTTCAAATTCTTATTCTAACGAAAACTAACAAAGACATTCTAGTAAAGCACAAGGTAAACCAAGAAAAGGAACTACCTTGGATCCTATCTCCCTTTCATTAGTGACCCTGTATGGCCTTAACATGTTTCAAGGAAATTTGGTAAGCTAGTCCCCACTGGAAGAATCGCTTAGAAAAATCCAGACCTTCATGCCTGTAGGACTGAACCTTCTGGCCTCAAGCAATGGTCTGTTTCTCCAGGCAACACGCCAGAAGTGTTACCACCACTTTGTGAGATTCCAAAGTTTCCCATTTAATTTACAGCAGAGTTGTCTTTCTGTTGTTTTTCACACATTGCCAAGATACTTCTGTAACCCACCAATTTTAAAAAGCTGCTGAAAGCTTCATACTGCTCAACAGCAAGGAATATACTTTGATATTGACGGGTGGGCAGGAAAAGGATGTACTTTACATTTACCTTGGTGTTGCATTCAGGCTCAAAAATGAACCATCAGTCCCTAGCCTCTTGAAGACTGAGAAATGTTGGCCTGGAGGCCAAAGTGTTGGCCTAAAGGCATCAGCACACTGCTCTACACACTTCCAAACACGATAATTTATCACTCAAGTACCAAAATGTTTGAGTACATGCATGCTCCACACATCACCTCTGCCTGCAGACTCCACAAACCCTTTGCACTTTGCCTCTCACAGATTACATCTGCATTTTGTGCGGACCCCTACAGTTTCCCCTTCACTTTCAGGCAATTTGCCTCTTCTTCCTCTCCACAGCAAGACAGGTTCAAGACCAATCCTCTAGAAATAGAAACTCAAGCTACAGTAGTGCTAAAAACCAACGAACAGCAAAAATAAAGTTTGCACTTCCTTGTCTCACTCTGAACCACAGGCTACTGAAAGACGTACAGCTTCAAGCTCCAGCCTTAGAAATGTTCTTTTCAATGAGGGATGCCTAGAACTGGTCCAGGTTTGAATTTAAAGTTCTGGCTAAGGTTGCATCTACCCTACTATTTATTTCTGAAGTTGCAGTGCAGTTCTGAAGCAAATCTCCCAGTTTTCCCAACCTACTATCAGTTGCTTTGAGGTGCAGAGCAGTTTGGTGAACCCTACATTCCTTTTAGAGGAACCTAAAATAGAAGCTTATACCCACACGAATAGCAAAGGCACTCCAACTACTAATGAGATCAAAGCAATGACTGGATATTTGGACAGCTTCAAGCCACACAAATGAGAGATGGTTCACTCCAGATCAACCAGAAAAAAAAAAAAACAACATAAAGCAAAGTAAACCCCAAGCAGCCTCTGACCTGATTCTCTCTTCCAAAAATCCAGATGATATCCATAATATTAAACTGGTTCTCCCAGAGTCTTAAGCCAGTAGGCTATCAGATTGGTTCATCCAGTTTCTTACCAGACATATTCATACACCAATGCTCTAGATCAGTTCTAATGACACGAAAATCATCCCAGAAACCCAGTAAAGGTCACATCACTTACCAGGCCACTGCAAGTGCTGATCGCTGCTGTCCCACTCCCAGAATCTGGCTGCAACACTGTGCCAATGAAATGGCAAGGAACTCCCGAGCGAGTTGCAATTTTCGCACTAGTGTAGTTGCCACGTCTTCTTTCTACTACGTAGTTACGGGAGAGAAATCCCATATGGACAGTTAAGTTAAAAAACAGATCCTTCTCTTCATGGTTTATTTTGTAATATACCACACTTTCCCTTTTGCCGAGATCTCTCTTCTTCCTCGTGTTCGAGATGTGATGGTGCAAATTAAAAGAAAGAAAATGCCCGCTTGCATCTACTCTTGCTGGATCAACCACATGGTATTCTGGCAATGTCTTGACAAATTGCTCTGAAAGTAAGGGAAACGAAAAAAAAGAAGCAAAACCATGGTGAGTGCTAGCCTGTTCAGATCTCATGTAATTTAAAGGGAAACCCAAAAGTCACTGCAATTCACCACACCATTCTACTGACACAAATGCAGGCAAGTGAATATACCACTGCGCAATACAATCCTCATTCGGGCTTTCTACTCTCCCACTATAACACTCAATTTAGAAGATAAACATTCTTCTTTTCAAATATTTTGTCATCATTCAGATAAAAGATTGACTGTAACACACATACATCCTTTCCCAATTCCACAAGGGCTGGGAAAGCTCTCTGTCCTAGGTCCCCAGCACATGATGCTCTGATCAAAATCGTCTTCACACATCCAGAAAGCTGACCACCTGAAGTAGGAGACAGAGCTTTACAGTACACATGGGTGAAGAGGACACTACTAACTGGTCTGACAGCCTGTAGCAAGCGCACCTCAGTAGCATCAGCTTTAGCAGGTATTGCAGTAGAAGAGGGAATTTTAAAGAAGGGTTTGAAGGGGAATGAAGTAACCATGCCCTTTTTTATAAAGGGTTCCAACCAGAATAAAATTGGACATCTGCTCATTTGTCAGGCAGGGGAAGAAAGCGTTACTGGCATTCTTGTCTCCTGCTACAACACAGAACTAACACCACCTGTTACCACTTTTTTTTTTTTTTTAATTAGTGTAAAACTCAAAAGCCCCAAGCAAATAACGTAAATGCACAAAAACACAGCCTCCAAGAACTCACAGCCTAAGGGACAGATCTTCCGCTGGCATACTTGACTTCAGCCCAAGAAATCATAGTTTGAACACATGTCATCAAAAACAAATTGTGAAGATACATATCATTCCAGTTCCTCTTTCCCCAGGGCTGTTCTTCATTCCCAAAGTCCCAGGCACTTACACATGAAGTGATTACACCTCATGCGTTAATTAAGCTGGTTAACAAAGCAATTAGCCTCCTTCAGGTACTTCCAGAGCAACTTACTGCTCCCTAGGATTGGTAAGACAACCCTTCTCGAGACAGTTCTCTCTCCACTGCCTGCACCTTCAAAGTCACACAAAACAAATCACGTCCAGGCAGGTAGTTGCCTGGACACATCTCCTTTGGGAAGGATCATATCTCCTTTGTCCTCATTAACTTCAGCATGAGATGTAGCTGTCCATATTTCTTCAGGCCATGGACCCCAAGACATGTGCACTGTAACGCTCCCAATTAAAACAAAACACACAAAAAAAACACTTTCCACTGGATATACAAAACTACATAAGAAATTTAGCCTTCTCTCCGTAGCACCCTTATTTCAAAAGTGAATTATTTCTCACACATGACAGATTTCTTTGCATATGAGAATTCCCACCACCCTGCAATGAATTTGTGCTCTGCAGGACAAGCCACAGCAGCAGGTTTTTAGATGTCCACGGTGGCAGGTCTTGACAACATGGAGACTAACACCCACCACAAGTTCTGAGAGAGACCTCCTGCCCTGGACCACATAAGCACAGCAGGGACTGAGACACTGAAAACTCAGTCCACGCCTTGAGACATGGAGTTTACACAGCATGTAGACAGCACTAAAGGTTCCAGCTGCCTGACAACTTAGCAGCTGAAGCTAAACTGAGGTAATCCCTTCCTCATACTCCAGAGGAGTATGGACAGGGAGAAGAGAGGGGAAATGCCCCAAAGTATGGCTTAGCTGCAGAAGTTGAATTAGAAGACTTCTGCGAAGTCCCACACTTCATTTCGTGACAGCAAAGACACACTAGAAGAGAAAGCTGCAGGACCAGACCCCCTTTTCCATGGTTCTCAGCACAATTCATTAAATAATCAAACTAAATGCCTGAAGGAAAACTTACTCATTTGCTGTCACTGTGCGATTTGTTTCTGCTTAATGTCTTAAACTTAATTTGTTGTGGCTTAACTGTTAAGCTCCATGCAAGACCAAAGACTTGCGGTTTTGGGCTATTCAAGTAAACTTTTTATTTCATCACTACAGCAATTAGTGTGTAGAGGTTAAGGCAAATTAGACATCATCATCAGTAAAAGGCAAAATAATGCCTAAGTATCTGGTTGCAACAGGATTATCAAAGCAGGGAAGTCTAACTTCTTCCAGGCACTCCTCACATACTCGTTTCTGAACTCTAGTCATGGAAGAGCTAGTCACTGCAATATCTGCATAAATTAATTATTTTAAGGTTTTCAAAAGATCAGAGGGGATCAGATGAATAACGTTGAACAAGATGAGGCTAAAGATAATTTCTGCAAATAATCATTATCGGTTTTGTCTAGACTGTTGGGCAGAGGTTAGCAAAGGCAATCCTACCAAATACAGAACAATTTACTGAGATCCACAATAAGCGTAACATACTTATTGACCTTTCTAACTGGAGAAGAGTCTAAAACAAAGACAGGTGATATCTTTCTACCCTTCTAGGAAAGACTGACACTCAGTTAGAAAGCAGAGGCAACAAACAATAACAATACAAGCAACCCAGACTGCACAAGGATAAGAGATACATTCTGCAACACTGACTGCCTCAATTTTCCTCAAGTAATAATTAATTCATATGTAAGCACCACAGGTTCACAGAAAATGTAGTGCCAGCAAAAATTAAATGGAGGGTATCTATCCCAGTGCCACTGACCCTTGGGGCTGGCATGTCACAGCTACCTACAATACTCTCCACTCCAGGGAAGCTCTACCTGTTGAGTGGCCCTGCTCAAGATTTACAGTCCAGGAAAGGGAAGACTTCCCTCAGCAGCTTGTGTAGCTCCAGAGAACTATCTTCTCACAACCACAGCCTGAGCATGCCCACTTGCACTGGTGCCATGAACAACACCAAAACATCACACTGAGCAGGGCACGTTCAAGTCAGTAATTTGTCTTGCAATCAGGGTGTTTGCAATCACAGTGTTTGCACAGGCCCTTCAGTGCACACAGGACAAGGAACATTCAGGCCTTTCATGGTTGTTTGGTGAATCTAAGAATTGTTTAAGTTGTTGGAGAAACCTTCCCTGCAGACCCTCCTAATTCTGCATCACTGAAAATATCTGATAACAATCAAAACCGCTGCTGTCTGTTCTGCCTCTCTGGATTTAAACTCACCACGTGTGGCAGAGAACTGCCTAGAGAGAACTGTCTATATTGAGAATGGCTGTACACAATGTGAATAAACTAGGATGAAGAGAAAAATATACAGTCTGTCACACATATCAGGAAAAGCCCAATTTCTTATACACAAATAACATGTTTTCTGATAAAATTACTTTAGAATGTGACACATCATTATTTGCCATTGCTTCATCTCCACCCCTGTAGTTCCTCTACATCTGCCCTTCAGACCTTCTGGCTTCTTTTCAAACGATTCCCTGGGATAGGAAATAGCATTGCTCACTTCTGGAGGAAGCGTCTTCCCAAGCCAAGTAATGGCTCTGTACCCAGGAAACACTCCAAGCTCCTAAGTCCCATGGCAGGGAGCCCAGCCTTCAGCATTCACCAAGGGCATCCTTAACTGTCTCATCTGCCACACTTATCATGGATGTGTAGGGAGCACGACACTTTACAGTCATGTCAGCTATGCAAGATAAAAATTTTAGTCCTCCACACTCAGCACTGCATTCAACCTTCTTCGGCAAAAAAAATTAGTCACAGCTATCTATACAAAGCTATCTACAAACTCTAGGAAAAGCCTAGGTTTTTCACGCCTAAAAGGTTAAATTAATTCTACATTAGTTTCCAAAAGTCTGACAATTAAGTAGCTACTATGTGCTAACACAACCATCCTGTTCTATCCCATGTAGAGTCAAAGGAATGCTATGACTGTTCGCATTCACTTCAAATGAATCCAGTAGGAACTAACTTCAGGATGATTGTTCACTATTCAGGCAGCTTACTTAACCACCTTTCCTTTCCCCGGTCTCTGAGAGACACAGATTTTCTCCTCTGTGTTCAAGCGCTCCCACTGACAGCACCACAGCTGCTCATTGCGTCAGGAAGCAAAACTTCCTCCTACACTTTCGGTCTTCTACCACCAAGCAGTCTTCCAGCTTATCCTAAATTTTGTCTCTTGGGAGCTGCTTCCCTGATTTTCCTTAAAGAGGCAACAGGGTAGAACTCCTGCATTACACTCCCCCGGGGAGGTACAGCCATCACCAACCTGGGGAATGAAGTTAATCCACCTGGGGAAACAGCCTTCAAGAGACTCCTGCTGCAGATGACGCTTCCAATCCACCACCTTCGCCGAGTATGAATAGCTCACAGCGGGTTTCACACCCTGATAACACCAATCCTTCAGCAGTTTTTGCCTCTGCAGTACAGAAGCGATCGTGTACTTTAAACAGTATCAGGGCAGTGAACTTTTTCCCAGCTTACAAAACGATTCTGGGACTTGGTGAGAAGCCTCTTAACTTGGGAGATTAGTAAAAAAGAATTAAAAAAAATAATTTAAAAAAGCAGGATTTAGCAATAACCTCGTCGTTTAGCGACGACTTCCAAAAAGCATCAGGCAGGCACACCCAGAGCCCTACGCACTCGCTGCAAAACTTCCAAAACTCTGGAGCCACCGGCCCCACGAGGCGCTGCGAGCTCCTCAGCCCCGGCTGCACCGGCAACACCAAACCGGGGGCGAAACAGCGGAGAGCGTGGCCGCCGGCCCTGCCCGAGCAGAGCTACGGAGCCGCCGCTCGACCGGCTTGAAGCGCCCCCCGCGGTGCGGCCGCCCGGCGGGGAGGCGGCGGCGGGAAGCCCGCTCTCCCTCACGCCCAGCCCGGGCAGCTCCCGCAGCCCAACCCGCCGGCGCCGCCACTGACCTTGCCTCCCGTCGGGAAAACGCGAGCCGCCGGCCTCCGGGCAAAGAGCGTGGACGTGAAGGACGAGGAGCCAGAAGGAGACGGGTGGCGCCCGGCTCCGCGGGACACATGGCATGGTGCGGGCGGGGAGCTCCGAGCGGGCCGACGCCTAGCCGGGCCGCTGCATGGCCGGGCGGCGGGGCAGCGGCGGAGCGGCCTCCCGGCGCCACCCGCACACAGGCGCCGCTCCCCGCGAGGGCTGAGCGGGGCCGTCCCGGTGTCTGGTTTCTGCCGGCGGAGGAGGGAGGGCTGTGGGGAGGGAACCGCGCCGGGGAACCCCACTACCACCACCCCCCGCCTCGCCTCGGAGCCGCCGGGGTTAACGCGAGGGAGCGAACCGAGCTGGGGCAGCGGGGAGGGAGGGGAGGAGAGGCCGCCGGCGGGGACCGCACACCTCCGCCCTCCACCGCAGCGAAAGCGGGGCGTTAGCCTCAGCAGCCCTCGGGGAGCGCCGACCCGCGCCACGCGGCCGACCCGCCCCAGCCCCGCAGCGCGGGTCTCCGCCAAGGGGCCGGCGAGAGGAGCCCTCCGCGGCCTCGCAGCCCCGCACCCGCCCGGGCACAGGTTTTTCCCCCGCTTTCCCCCCGGGGCGTGCGGCCAAAGTGCTCGAAGCACGCGGGGGTGCAACGCGTTTCCCGCAGCTTCTGCCGCAGCGGCGGCGAGGGCCGGCAGGCGCCTGGCTCTGCCCGGGTGGCCCTGGGGCCCGGCCGGCGGCTGGGTCCCCCAGCAACCGCAGCCCGGCTTCCAGGTTGTCTTCACGGAGGTGCTGAGGTTATTCCCATTTTTTTAACAGCGTGCTGCCATGTTGGGGTTACCTCTGCCTGTTACCTGAACACCCTCCCTTCTAGGGAAAGTTTCTAGTGGCCTTGGCACTGAAGCAGTGGTTTTAGCTGGAGCCATAGTTATAGCCAGAGCTGTAGTCTTAGCTGGTATGTAGGAGACTTAATGTGCTTGGGCAGACAGAGTCAGTGGGAGAGCAGAAGTGTGAGACACAAGTATTCTATAAGGGGAGCTTATCCCCAAGGACAGGATGCTCTTATCTTCAAGATAATGCCCCAGGACTCCCAAATGCCATTAGGATGTGCAGAACCAGCCTAGGCCAGCCTCGGGGTCTCTTAAAGAAGACAAGGAGTTAACTGAATGGAGCCCATCAAAAGGACACCCCAAGGAAGACTATCATGATGAAGTAAAATGACCACCAGAGACCTCTGCACCGAAAGACTGTATTGTGCATGTGGGAGCAGGCAGCAACATATGTTAATGAGTTTTTGGAAATTGCATGAATACGTATATCTAAACTGTATATAAGCTGTATGTTTAGCCTTTCTTGGGGCACACACTAGGTGGAGCTATCCCAGGTGTGCTCAGCACTGCAATAAAGAATACCTGCTTAATAGACATCAAGGGTATTAAGTTCTGATTTCTACCTTTTCGTGGCATCAGCACCTACGGTTTTTAAGCACATGCCGTGTGCTCTGCCCCGAGGATCACCTCGCACAGCCTCCACAGGCGCACAGGACGCAGGTCCTGTCCGTGAGGCCTGCGTTGAGTTCCTTGTCCGCTTCAGGAGCCATCTGTGTAAAAGCAACTCTGCTGCAAGTTTCTTGGACTTTCACATTGATCTATGTTTAATTAACACTCACTTCTCAGCTCAGAGTTTCCCAAAGGCGAACGACCGTCACAGTTCAGCTGCCTGACCTGCGAGAGCTGAGTCCCTCAACTTCCGGAGAACAAAAATGCAGGAAAGAATTAAAAGTCCAAGGATCTCTAAATCAGATAGAAACATGCCTTCTCCCAGGCTTGAGACATGGTAACTCTGGAAACAGAACACATTTATAAATGAGTGATAATTTGATTTATTAGTCATAATGTGCTTTCTTCTAGCTAATGAAAGAACACAGACCATGCAAAAGGGAATGGTTTTGTGTAGTATTTGATAACCAACAACACTTGCTGAAAGAAGATTTGTTCATTGCACACTATTTGTTTTAATGTAGCCGTCCATATATTATGCATATGAATAACGTTGTCTTGCTTGTTACAGCGACACGTTTCCTGGTGTGCTTGTCATTAGGGTTCTTTGAATAGTACAGTCACGTAGTAGGCACTAGACTGTTTCGTGACATTGGATATTGTATCTTATTTATCAGTACTCCCCTGAAATTAATTTAAAGCTAAGTGTAGTCTGAAACTGATATCATGTCTATAGTACTTAGCATTTGAAAAACACTTGACAATTGTTGCAGAGAGCAAGCTACACAATCTGCTGTGAATATTTTAAAATAATTAAATTGAAGAATAATGAAGTATCTGCAGTAAGTGGAATAAAAATGAAAAGGACTGCAAAATGAGCAGAATGGGCTAGGATTGTTGGAAAGGAGGGGTGAAAGTTCAAGGGATGGGTGTATGTTTACGAAGTACTGGGTTAACAAACTTCTTGAAGGCAGTGAGAAAAACAACCCTCTGTGAGAGGCATTTAACTATTTGCTTGCATTTCCAGTCATCTTTTTGGTTATGTGTTCAGTGTGTCTAATGTGAGGTAACTAGTATTTTATGCAGAATTCCATCTTGGTTTCTTCCTCAACTGAAAAAGTTAATTCCTGTTGCCCTTAGTTCTCTCCAAGCGTGAGATGTTTTTTCTTCTGCCCTTTCCTAAGACTACAGAGTTTCTTATTTTGGTCTAACTCTTTCAATCTGTCACTCCTGCCTGTTTTCTTCCCTATTATCCCTTCTCCAGACCAGAGAGAACGGAAGAAGCCAGGAAATGATAGAGAAATAAAAGCTTTAGGAACTCAAGAGGATTTGTGGGAATGTGGGTGTTTTGTTTAGATTTTTTTTTTTTTTTAAATGACCAAAAGTTATAGATGCAAAAGTCATACAGAATGGAGAAAGAGAACTGTGGGAAACTGATCCAAAACATCTATAACTCTCCGGGCTTTGTGCCAGCATGCACATACACAGAAGAAATGATTCACTGGGTGCAGTGTCAGAAAATACCCTCTGGGACAGTGGGGTTCATGCTTAAGGGATGCGGTGGCTGTAGCTGACACAGTCATATGCAGTTAAAATGTGAAGTAATGGCCCAAGCAGAAAGCACTTTCCTGCTGTGAGGATGTACTGAGGCCAGCTATCTAGGTGAACAGAATTTGTGGCACTGTGTCTTCCCAGTACATGCCTGATTTAGAGGAGCATTTGTGAGCCATGAAAATAAGATACCTATGCATTAAGCTATTTGGTAATTCAAAAAGAATTGTAAAAATCCAGTGATGAGGAATTCATTAGTGATTTTCCATTCTATGGGGGTGTAACCTGAGGTTTTGGAGCCTTTTGTGATTGTAAGGATATTTTCCTAATAACTCAACCTCAGTTATAAAAAAAAAAAAAAAGTGATACAAGACCACATCAACTGTGTTCATTTTGGCAGCAAAGACACTGCAGTTCATTAACTGCAGTCTAGCACAGAAAACCATGTGTGTTTATTGAAATGTCAGGTCAGAAAAAAAAAACGAGAAACACAGTCAAGCCTGGATTGTCAATCCAGGCACAATCAGGATTCTTTTATATTTAAGTAGACTTCCAAAACAGCAATAAAATAAATGTGTGCACAGGAATACTTGTGTAAATATGTACAGAGAGACAGAAAAGCAGAGGTTGTGAGCAGTGAGGAACTGCAACATACATGATTTGACTTTGAGGAGTTGCCACAGAATGAATCCCAGCCGAAAGCAGTCAGGAAATTTTGCTTTACCAGGAGTGAGATTCTCCTGCTCAAAGTTTAAAAATCTGAAGGGCATCTAATATATAGTTGCTTGTCTGCTCCTCCAGTCAGTAGGGAGAGAAGATACCTCTGGAGGATAACGCATCCCTTTCTGCCACATACAAGGTGAAACACTGTCCAGACCTGACTGTCTAAACAGGCAGCTTAACAATTTGCTTGGACTAGAAATGTTAAGAAGATAAATCACATGTGATGCAGTGGGCTTTATTAGAGATACTGAGTACTAGTAGGGAGAGAAACTGAGTGTGAATGAATGAATCCCAAAGACTCTAGAGTTTTCTGTGTAATTATTGTGCATGCATTGCTTTGTGTGGGGTTTTTTTTGTTTTGTTTGTGGTGTTGGTTTTTTTTTCTGAGACAGGGTGAGATGGAATTTGTGAGCACATTTTTTAAATATTTCCTCTTTCTCATTTAGTGATGCAGTCTCTTGACATAGCTAACTAGTGGTAATTGAATAAGAGACACTGTTGGATCTCTCAACTTCCGTTTCAATTACAGTCCTGAAAGATTTTTGGAATTTATTAAGTTAATCATGTAAAAAACATGTTTGCTTACATTCCACTTACAGTATGTCTGTGGGCAGATCCAAGTAACTGAAGCAAATTCTAAAGTAGTCAGTGATTCTATTACATGATTTTTTTTGTGATGCTTACATTCAGATTCCTGATCATTGTTCAAACATGGATTATTATTTGTAATTGGTGAGTTAAGTCACAAAATTATCATTTCATGCTTGGACAATGTGAATTTAAAAACTCACTTAGTCTTACTACCCATATTAACATTTTTAAGTTATGTTTCTGGAGCAATAGATCACTTTGAAATTAGCTTTTTAATGAAAACCAGTGTCGGGAAAATACATTCTCAGTGATCTACCTAGAAAGCAAATGGACATGATTGAAGTAAATTTTCAACTAAAATGTATATCTATATTCACATAATGCTCTCTGGAGAATATGTCTGTAATCCACGAAGCCTAAGTGCGATAGTATGTATGACCATTGTGTTACCTAAGTATGTTGATTGTGTTATCTGAGATTTTGTAGTGAAACCCTATACACATTTCCTTCTACACTTCTAAGAGAAGAATTGCCATGAAAATCTTCCCATGGTGGATACACACCAAGTCATGGTGGATACACACCAAGTCAAACCAAACCTTCACTTTCAGGATTGAGAAAGCAGAGTTGTAAAATCCAGTTCCAAGTGTAACTGGTAACAGTTATTCTCTGAGTTCAGTCAGAATCATGAGGTTGTAGCCCTGAGCTCATTAAAAGCCAAGGGACACACTGAACAAATACGTCCCTTTCTTCCTATTTCCCTTTTCTTCTCCTTCTTCAAAATTTTGTTTTAATAAGAAAATGCCATAAAAAAGAATTGTTCATAAAATGGAACCTATGGAAAGAATGCAACATTTAAGAATAACGTACAGCCTGTAAGTAGCATATTAATAATTCTTTTTAATGAAATCTTTTCAAGACCTTTGCTATTACTACTCATTGCTTCAGTATGTTGAATAGAAAAAGATAAGAGAACCTTTGCTGCTACAGAAGTGCCCTGAGAAATAGTCCCATGTTTCTGTATTTGAAATACATTCAGTATTTCTAAAATCTGCTTTAAGCTACAACAGATGCCTTTCATATTGAAAACAGAACCTCATCTCCCTTGCCAAAACATTTCGGAATGGCGTACAGCTGTTTTGGTTACTATTATAATCATAATCAATCTTTCGTTTGTGTACAAGTCCTGTAGAGGAAGTAAAAAATGATAGGGGTCCTCAGGGTAGATTATTGGAAAATTATCATTTTTCAGGAAATGTTTGTTTGTCGTATTTATCTGGAACATTTTTTAAGGCTTTTTGAGAAATACCTCCAGGGATACTTTTATCTCTGATACGATGTAGTCAAAATCAATGAGCAGTTTCTGTTGGGGGTCTGAAAGGGTGCAAGGTTTGTAAGCAACTCTGCAGATTGATGCTATCTGAAAGCAAACTAGCAACCTTAGTCCCGTGGATGATTTTAGCATAATACTATATAAACCCCAAAAAGCTTCTTACAAAACTCTACAGGATCTGTTTGAGATTTCCAAAGTAAACAAATCAACCCTTAATTGCCCCTTATCACCAGAATGCATACCCAAAGCCTATGTCCATCAGGTTTATTACAGTTTTCAGAAAGATTGAGTTAGTGGCACCAGTTACACTGACATTTTGATACAGAGAAGACTCCAGAAAGTTACATATTAGCAACAAGCCTTTGGCTGCATTGGTGGAATTAATAAGGAAGACAGTATTTTCCAGAATAACCCTTAGATAATGTATCTGATGAATTCTGAAATACTTTTTGAAAATATCTGATGAGTTTTTTAACATTTTTCCAGCTATGGAAATGTTCTTATTCTGTGACAAATAAATTATTCAGCTATTTCTTTTATTATTCATCTAGGTGTAGCAAGTTCCCTCTAAAAGTTTTTTTGAGGTGAAGAATGACAAAAGACAAACATACAATACTGAAAAGGGATTTTTCTGGTTGTCAGAATATAAGCAAGAAACCTGGAGAAGTGTTTCGCACGTGCAGCCCTGAGTTCAAAATCCAGGACCTGTGTTCCTGTGAGGTACTTCAGGTCACACTCTGTTGCTTTCTTTGGGTGGATAATGAAAAACCCGATATATCTTCAATCATGATTTCCCTCCCCTTTCTGAACCTTTATTACTGTTCAGTCTCTGCAGTGTATTAAGAACATGCTGAGCAGAGAAATATTCAAATGGTAGAAGTTTTTTCCAAGCAAGACACAGTTTCTGCAATTTTTCCAGTGAAATACATAAAACTGTGCATGGAGGTAGAAATGTGATAAGAATGGGACAGATAAGAATGGGGGGGGGTGGACTAGATGATCTTTCAAGGTCCCTTCCATCCCCTAACATTCTATGATTTCCATCTGGAAAAAAATACACTTCTGCACTATCTATCCCGCTAATGGTTTTTATTGGGTGTGAGTGGGAAACATTCCCACCAAAGATGAGGAAAAGGCTGAAGTACTTGATGCCTTCTTTGCCTTCATTTCCGTAGTCAGACTGGTAATCCTCTGGGTATTCAGCTGCTGAGCTGGGCAACGACGGAGTGTGGAATGTACCCCCCGTAATCCAGGAGGAAGCAGTTAATTAGTTTCTACGTTATCTGGACACTCATGAGTCAATGGAGATGGACAAGATCCACCCCAGGGTACTGAGGGAGCTTGCGGAGGAGCTTGCCAAGCCACTCTCCGTCATTTATCAGCAGTCCTGGTTAACAGGGGAGGTCCCAGACAACTGAAGGTTTGCCAATGTGACGCTCATCTACAAGAAGGGCGGAAGGAGGATCCAGGGAGCTACAGGTCTGTCATCCTGACCTCAGTACAAGGCAAGGTTATGAAGCAGTTCATCTTGAGTGCACTCACACGGCACGTACAGAACAACCAGGGGATCAGGCTCAGCCAGCATGGGTTCATGAAAGGCAGGTCCTGCTTGACCTACCTAATCTCCTTCTGTGACCAGGTGACCCACCTAGTAGATGAGGGGAAGGCTGTAGATGTTGTCTACCTGGACTTTAGTGAAGCCTTTGACACCATCTAGCATTCTGCTAGAGAAGTTGGCAGCTCATGGCTTAGACAGGTGTACTCTTCAGTGGGTTAAAAGCTGGATGGATGGCCAAGCCGAGAGAGTTGTGGTGAATGGAGTTAAATCCAGTTGACGGCTGGTCATTAGTTGTGTCCCCAAGGCTCAGTTTTGGGGCCAGTCTTTTTTAACATCTTTATCAATGATCTGGACTAGGGGATCAAGTGCAGCCTCAGTAAATTCACAGATGACACCAAATTGAGAGGAGGGATCATTGATCTGCTGGAGGTCAGGAAGGCTCTGCGGAGGGATCTGGACAGGCTGGATCAATGGACCCAGGCCAACTGCATGAGGCTGAACAAGGCCAAGTGCCAGATCAGACACTTGGGTCACAACAGCCCCAGGAAGCACTACAGATTTGAGCAAGAGTGGCTGGAGAGCTGCCTGGTGGAAAAGGACCTGGGGTGCTGGTTGACACCCAGATGAAGGTGAGCCAGCAGTGTGCCCAGGTGGCCAGGAAGGACAAATAGCATCCTGACCTGTGTCAGGAATAGTGTGTCTAGCTGGAGCAGGGAAGTGATCGTGCCCCTGTACTCAGCACTGATTGAGGCAGCAGCTGGACTACTGTGTGAAGTTTTGGGAACTGCAGTACAAGAAAGACATTGAGGTGCTGGAGCAGGTCCAGAGGAGAGCAATGAAACTGGTGAGGGGTCTAGAGCACAATCTTACAGGAAATGGCTGAAGGAGCTGGGATTGTTTAGCCTGGAGAAGAGGAGGGTCAGGGGAGACCTCGTTGCTCTCTACAGCTACCTGAAAGGGGGTGGTAGCAAGGTGGGTGTTGGTCTCTTGTCCCATGTAACAGGCAATAGGGTGACAGGAAATGGCCTCAAGTTGTATCAGGGGAGGTTTAGATTGGATGTTAGAAAGAAAGAACGGTGAGGCACTGGAACAGGCTGCCCAGGGAACTGGTGGAGTCACCATCCCTAGAAGTCTTCAAAAAGCCTATAGATGTGGCACTTCAGGACATGCTTTGGTGGTCATGATAGTGTTGAGTAGACGGTTGGACTAGATGATGCTAGAGGTCTTCTCCAACCTTAATGATTCTATGATTCTGTGGTTCTGGGGAAAAATTGAACATCAACATGGATTATTTCAAATATTTTACTAACTTTCATTTTGGGTTAGGGCTGACACTAGTGCTAAGGCCCTGCTGAGGGCTGGGGGGCTCTTCACCTCCTGTAGCATTTGGAGAACCTCTGTAGTGATGTGGCTCTGATTGAAACTCATTATTTTCAGTTTGTTTGTTTATATGGTTGTTGCACTACTGATATTGAAGGATCCTTGGCTTTTTCTCGTGCCTGTACTCTTATGCCATCGGCGACGTAACGTTGATGGGGCTGGTGGGGTTGTTGGGTTTTACAGCAAGAATCTTTTACTTTCAGTGAGAGTTTGAGGAAGTCTTGCCATTCAGCGGGATGCAACTTAATGTCGTGCTATTGAAAATGTCACCTAAATGCAACCCTAGTCAGTGACTAAGAGGTATGGAAGCCTAGAAAAAAATCCATAATTTGGAGAAAGTGAGGAATAAATGTCAGGAGTCCATTTCTCAAGGCCTGCTGCAGTCAGCCTTTTGAAGGCTCATTATTTCTTTTGTTTGTTTGTTTCATTCTAGTATCTATGTATTTAGAGGCTAAGCCTTCCTGAACATTGCACTGCTAATTCCAGTAAGTTGTACCTTCATTATATACAAAACAAATGATGTATAAAAACTTCCTAATCACTCTTGTTCCCATTTATCACTCGTGTTGTCTGCCTGATACTTTCACAGGGTTGCTGTAGATACAAACCAAAGTGATGAGTGAACTGCTGGCAACAAATGACACAGGAGTTCCAATAAGAATTCCAATAAGACAAATCAGTTTAAAGACTATGGAGAAATAATTTACTTATTAAATCTTTCCTTAATGTCCCCCAGATGATTCACGGTGCTTTATTTAGGTGCATTTAGAATTTATTTCGTTTTCAAAACGTGCTCTTATTTTGACTTATTTAAAAGCAGAACTGGAGAAAGAAAGCCTCGGTTCTTACTTGTCCTGGTTTGAAAGCACCAGGATAAAAGTTCTCTGGGGTTCCTGGCACAGGGGGCAATCACAATGTGGGAGAGGGGCAGCGGTGCCTATGGGCAGGAGAGGATACGTCAGGAGACCCAAATGAAGCAATCATGGTATTCCTTCCCGAGGTGCTCAGTATAAAAGGGCCCCTAAGGAAAGCCCAGGGGCTTTTAGTGCTACTGTGCTGGAAGGATTGTTGCTGACTGTTTGTCATCTCTCCCCGTGCTGCTGGTGTTCTCACAGTGCAGAAGACCATCATTTGTCAGGACTGGTTTTCTTCCCCTGCCTGCCTGGGTTGGAGCAGTGCATCTCATTTTCCATTGGTTTTTTGACTATCATTGGGACTCTGGTCTGGGATGCTCCTGTCTGCTGCCAAGCCCAGTCTGGGACATTTTTTCTGTTTGGGTCCTTGCTGTCATCCGAAAGGCATGTGTACCATGTTGACATACGCTCCTGTATGTTTGAACATATTTGCGTACTTGGATATATTTGCATGTAGTTTGACATCTTCGTTGTTATTGTTAGTAGTATTTCATTAAACTGGTTCAAGTTTTATTTTCCCACCTCAAAGCCCTGGTTCCCAGAGAGGGTGCTGCGGGGATCACAGAGAGCGTCAGTTGCTGGCTCAGCCTTAAACTTCGACACTATTCCTACCGATTGCTTTGTGTTCTGCTGCAAACTTGGTGGGAAAGCCATTTCCGGGCTCCGCGCAGGGCAGGCGGGATGGGGGCCGGTACCATGTAGTTTCCCGGGTCCCCTTGTGGGCGGGCGGGCACCGGCCCCCCGCGGCCGCCCCTCCGCCTCCCGGGGCAGCGGCTGCTGCCCGCCGCGGTCTTGCCCGAACGCCACGGCCCACCGGCAGCCGGACTTCACACCTCCCTCGCCTTGTTCCTTTTAAAATTGGGGATAGCCACCGCTTCCCGATATCGCCAAGGCGGGAAAGGTGTTTGTCGGTCCTTGTGAACGCGGTCGTCTTGGGGACGGAGGAGCAGGTCCGGGGCCGGTTTCCAGCTCTCCCACGGGCAAGGGAAGCGCGGGTTGTTTCGGTCTCCCCCTCCAGTCGAGCAGAGCCGCCCACGCCGCTTCCTCGCGGGGCGGGAAGGCGGGAGATCTTCTTTCGGAACTGACCAGCCGGGAGGACTTTTTGGGGGGAGGGAGCATCGGGCACTTGCCAAACTCAGCCCGCGGGAACTGCGCCGCCCGGTTTGGTTCGGGGACGGATGACACCGCCGGGGATGAAGAGTACCGCGGGGGCGGAGCGGGGCGGGGGGAGCTCGGGGGCGCGGCCGGCCGCACTCAGCACCCGGGAGAGCTCCGGCGCGGCTCCGCGCATGCCCCGGCCCCCCCAGCGCGGATATAACCGCGGGGCGGTGCGGACCGCCGCCAGCAGCCGGAGCGGAGAGGTGCTGTCTTCGCCGGCGCTGCGGCAGCTCCTGCGCTGAAGAGTCCGCCCGCCGGCGGCTCTGCTGGCTCGGGGGTCTGGGGAAAGGCTCCCGCGGACCCGCCGCCCGTCTGTAGCATGGGATGGGAGAGCCCTGCGAGCGCGGTGCCTGCTCGCCAGCCGCCGGCATGAAGGAAGGAGCGGACTGGGAGAACTGGGACGAACCGCTGGGTTTCCTGGAGGGAGCCCAGATGGGTAACAGGAGCAATGTGTCCTTCCTGCAGCTCTTGAAGAACATCAACCTGGAGCGAGCCGACGGGATGCAAGGGGACAGCTCCGACGTGGTGCGGATTGTCATCTCGCTGGTGTACTCCGTGGTGTGTGCCCTGGGGCTGGTGGGTAACCTGCTGGTGCTCTACCTGATGAAAAGCAAACAGGGCTGGAGGAAGTCCTCTATCAACCTCTTTGTGACCAGCCTGGCAGTGACTGACTTCCAGTTTGTGCTGACCTTGCCGTTCTGGGCGGTGGAGAACGCGCTTGACTTCAACTGGCTCTTCGGCAAGGCGATGTGTAAGATTGTCTCGTATGTGACAGCCATGAATATGTATGCCAGCGTCTTCTTCCTCACTGCCATGAGTGTGGCTCGATACCGGTCTGTGGCTTCTGCCTTGAAGAATCAACGGCGAGGTGACCCGCTAGGTGGCTGCTGCTCTGCCAAGTGGCTTTGTGCACTCATCTGGCTGTCAGCTATCCTGGCTTCCCTACCCCATGCCATTTTTTCCACCACTGCCACTGTTTTTGATGATGTGCTTTGCCTCGTCAAATTCCCTGAGGGCCGAGGCAGCAATGCCCAGTTCTGGCTGGGTCTGTACCACATCCAGAAGGTGCTGCTGGGCTTTGTGGTGCCTTTGGCCATCATCAGCCTCTGCTACTTGCTTCTGGTGCGCTTCATCAGCGACAAGCGTGTTGGCAGCACCTGCAGTGGCCCCAGCACTAAGCGCCGCTCCAAAGTGACTAGGTCAGTGTCCATCGTGGTGCTGTCTTTCTTCCTGTGCTGGCTGCCTAACCAAGCTCTCACAACATGGGGCATCCTCATCAAACTCAACGTGGTGCACTTCAGTACTGAGTACTTCCTCTCCCAAGTGTACCTCTTCCCCATCAGTGTGTGCCTGGCACACTCCAACAGCTGCCTCAATCCTGTCCTCTACTGCCTCATGCGCAGGGAGTTTCGCAAGGCACTGAAGAGCCTCCTCTGGAGGATCACCTCACCTTCCCTCACCACCATGCGCCCTTTCACCGACACCACCAAGCCCGAGCAGGAGGAGCAGGCCCTGCACGCCTTGGTGCCTGTCCACCCCATCATTGCTTCTTCCCGTGCTGCAAACGTCCAGCCGGAGGTGGCCTACTACCCACCGGGGGTGGTGATGTACAGCAGCCGCTGTGACCTGCTCCCTGCTGGCTCCACGGAGCAGCGCTGCTGAGATGAGCCAGGGTGGTGGGGTGGGGGGAGAGGCTCTGGGGGTGGCACTGTGAGGTCTGCGGCCTTGGAATACTGAATACCTGGTAGGGACAAGGGGAGGAGGGATGGGTAAAGAGGGGTTTTGTGTGAGAGATGCTCTTTTGGGGTTGTGTCTGCTCTTGGTGGAAATTGTTGTCTTGAAAATGTTCCACAGACTGAAGAACAGGAGGAGGAGGAGGTGGCAATGGTGGTGTGCTGGGGATTAGGGTGATTCTCTGAGATACTTTTTAGTGCTTGTAGATGTTCTGAGGGAGAGGGTGACGAGAGTCCCACCTGGAAAGATGCAGGATGTGCAAGGCACTGTAGGGAAGAGGGTGGCTGGGTAAGGTGGAGCAAGGCTGGGTGGCCTCAGCTTCCTTCTCTCATTCTGGAGGTGCAAGCAGCAAGGGGTCAGCAGCCCTCCCACCCCTGTGTGTGTGTGTGTGTGTGTTTGTGGCAGGGACAGAGATCTAGGCTGCTTTCTCACTGCTGTGTGGCATGGCAAATGATGCCAGCCTGCCTGTGGTCATGGCTCCCCAGGCTCCGATGAGGGCACAGGGAGCCTGTGTCCTATTTTTATAGAATAATAGAGTTGTCAGGGTTGGAAGGGACCTTAAAGATTTTGTGCTTGTCCTGATGGGAACAACCAGGACAAGTGGGTACAAAGATCCTGCTTGTTCAGGTATGGCCCCTTTCCCCACTCTTGGGGACGCAGAAAAAAAGAGGGGGCAAGGAACACTGTGCTCCCCTCTGGATCTGTGCAGGATCTGCTTTTCCAGCTCCCCCCAATCCCTTTGCTGCTGTCAAGGTACAGAGCAACTCAGACAGCCAAGGAGAAACCCCAAGACAGTTTCTTGGAGAGGTATTGCTCTGCTTGGGTTTGGAGGGGAGGCTGTGACCTCCCCAATGTCATGTTCTCCAGCCTCTCTCCAGGCTGCTGGAGGGGAAACCCACAGCCCCAAACCTTGTGTGGCAAGATAGGCATCTGTTCCAGGGCACCGAGGCTGCAAACTTTGTCCTTGCTGTGCTTTAGACTGTATTTCACTCCAGGAAATCAGCACAAGTGTAAACAAAAAAAAAAAAAGAGGAAAAGAAATCATAGCCACTTCAAGCTGCTTTCTGCAGGATAGTTCTGGGTTCAGCTAAGACCAAGCACGAAGATTTTTGTCTTGCTGAAGTGTTTGTCAAGAGTCTGCACCGATACTTGACAGTGTTTCACTTCAGCTCAATTCTGGTGTGAGCAGCCCTAGAGCCTGCAGTTCAGTGCTTTCATACCCTGGAGAAGGGCAAGGACAATGCCTGTCCCTGCCTGTGTTCCAGAGAAACATCTGGGAAATAATTTGGGATTAATCTGAAATGGACTTTTAAGGGGATGTAAAAAAAAAAAGTATAACTTTAAGCTGTGAAATTTTTATGATAAGGCTATGTATTTACTTTTTAAAGTATTTTTAACTTATGAGGAAAAATAATTTAAAATTGAAAGGTCAAAATATTTCTTTTAAAAGACAGAAAAATACAACAGTTCTAGTTTTGTTGTCAAACCACGAGTTCTGTAATCCCCAACACTGCATATGGGATGAGTATATAAATACAATGTTCAAAATGTCTCTCTTTCTCCAGCCCCTTCCCCTGCAGTCTAACTCCAACAGCTGACTGACTCTGCTAAAAAACCTTTTCTGCAGTGGGCTGTTTGTCACCTCTAAGTACTGATGTGGAGTAATCTCACTATTTCTGTCTCGAGAAAATTGCAGTGCCATTAGTGGCAATTATGCTTTGCAGACTGTTAGTTTTACTGTATATGTTGGTAACTCCTGTTGCAAAATTCGGGTTTGGTCTGGAAGCAGCTGGTTCTGCTGCTTGCAAGGAGAAGCTGCTGTTACATTTTTATTTCAAGGCAGAAGAGACTTCTACTACAGCCTCGAGCGCTTGCTAACTGGGAAGATACAGGTGCCTGGAGAAGAACAGCAGAAGTGATGGCAGCTGATGGACATACTTAGACAGATGAAAAGACTGAAGAAAACAGATATATTCACAGAAGAACTTGAGCATCTAAGTACTGTACAATCCTCCCTCTAAGTTCCTAACCCTAACTTGGCTGCCAGTTGAAGTCCGTAGGTACTTAAACTTTGGGGTTTTTTCTAGTTAACTTTTCTGTACCTACAAGTCTGCTCCTGAGCATGCCAAAATCTGCTAAGTCTGTAGCATTTATACTTGTGTTTCATGGGGATCTCTGTCAGGACTGGCCGTAGTGTGTATCCTAAGCAAGGGAGACAGCTCTGCATCCCGATGCAGAACACCCTGTGCCAGGTCATGACTAATTTAGACAGGACTGTAAACTTAACTCATTCCCCCCATCCCTTTGCTTTTATGTCTTGATGTGCTTTTGCTTTCCCACCTTCAATGCACCTTCCACATCCCTGGGGAGTGACAGAATCTCTGGGCTATTTTGTGAATGTGCTCAAATCCTCTGGCTTGAAACAGTTCCCTGTTGCATGAGTTGCTTACCATTGCTGAATCATATAGGGAAAGCAAGTACTTGGATACTGCTTTGCAGGGTGTGAGTCCCAAAGAGGAAGTGCCAAGATTTTTTCCTTGTAAATACAGAAGAGGAATTGGATCTGGGTCTGGGTTCTCGGTCTCACCTTTCCAAGAGCAGTGATTAACTTGCTTCCAGGTCCTGATTCAACTAAAGTTTCAGTGTGCCGTGCAAGAACCTGAAAGCTTTCTGACCTGTAAGTCTAGTAGCCTAACATGTCAAGGCATTTGCAAGAAATGCGTTTGGGTCTCGCATGTTCTGGGAGAAAGCTCTAGTATCTGTGGTAGCAGATGAAGAAAGCTACACTGTTGTGTGAGAGAAGAATACCATGAACATGTAACTCAAAAGGTCAAAGATTATAGGCTGGGAGAAAGTACCTGAATTAAGAAGAGGGGATGAACCTCAACACTAAACTCTCTTCTTAGTATTTACTACTAAATGGCCTGGTTTCTTGCTTGGTTTACTGGAATTTTAGTCCCTGTCCTGATGCTTAAATGTTCTCGTGCATTACATGAAAAGCTATCCAGGTGTCTAAAGCATAAATACAAGTTTCAGTAGATAGCAAACTGCCTAAAAGACATCCTCAGCAGTGTTCAGCGTGACAAAACCCATGTGCTTTTGAGGATGTCAATGTAGATCTAATTTTATGCCAGCAAGACAACAGAGTGAAACAGATGATGTTCATTCAGAACAACGTATTGTTAGCCTAGAATACTTGCAAGATACCGTCTGGCCTGGGGGAAGCCCCAGGTATCAGATCACTAAAGACATGAAAGCCTTACATCTGGCAAATCACCCAAATAGGTTAACACCATGGGTATCCAGTAGGGACTGGACTATGGACTTAGTGGGCAGCTTTCTCTTAAGCCACTGACCCACCAAGTGCAGGTCATGAATCTGCTCTTCAAAAGAGGCACAACCCATCCACAATTAGCCAAATGTTGGTTTAAGCCAGATGGGCAGTTCAGGATCTGAGGGTCAGCCTGTGTCCAGCGTGGCCAAAGAGCACTGCTCCAGATGTGCCTGAGCAGACAGAAATTTTGCTTCACATGTGCTGCGAGTCCCAACTGCCCATGCATGACATCTGGGCTCTGTGTTGTGTGGGCAGGAGTACCATCCTGGGTGTTGCAAGGAAGGGTCAGTTGCTTTGAGTGTGCACACAGCATCAGGCCTGTGGCCTCGGGAAAGGGTCTTTCCAGCACTAGCTTTGAGACTACGTGTTAACAATGACAAAGTTAAACTGATATTTGGTTGATTCCTAAAGCAATCAGTACAGCACCATTCCTGTTTCCTGCATATGTTCGCGTCTTCATTTGTAACAATTGCCTTTTCATGAACTGAAATAAACACAGTTGAAGGATACTAAACAATACTTGCAGAGTTCTTTAACGGATTTTCGTGTCCGGTCTCCTGCTGGGGACTGCTGATAGGGTGCTGGTAAAGGTGTACATTGTTACAGAGCGATAGGAACCTGAAGGTGCACGCTGACACCTAGTGACAGACTGAAAGAACCTTTAAAGCTCAGATACACTCATTAGGCACTGACTTTGACTGCCTAAGGGTTTCCAAGTATTCCCTCCCTACCTCCACCTCCAACAACAAACCGAGTTCACAATGTATTAACAACCTCCAGTTGCATTTCCAGATTTCCCTTTGAAATGACTCTTCATTAGAAATATTGCTTAACTTTGAGTTATTCTGGCACTGTCTTTAGCAAAAAAAAATAATAAAAAAATCAGTCCATTTCCATTCATGACTGTCTGCTTTAAAACTTGATTATTCAGCTGAGTGCCTGCACAGAAGCTCTGATCTAATTGGTATCCCTGAGCTTGAACAGGTATAAGTATGGATGGGGCACAGCTCAAGGATATTAGATTGGAAGTTTGGATCTCCAGTTTTTAGTAAGTATTATTGGTCTCCAGCTTTGAAGGAGAATTCTGATTAATCCATTCAGAGGGGGTTATTGAAACTCTCCTTTTATCATAATTAAGCAGTTAGGAGAATCTCTTCTGGGTACATTCTTAGCATTAGTCAGTGGAGCAGTGGTTCAAAGTCTGCAAGAAAAGGCTGGGCAGTCAGTTAACTCATTCCTTTGCTAAAGTGTAGCTGCTAATATGACTTAGACATGTTCCCTACTGCAGGGAGGTGTTTTCCTTAGAACTGCCTGTTTCAAATCCATGTCAATCTGCACATATGTACAAGTTTTTCAACCTATATTTGTGCATAGCCTCAGAGTCATTCCTCAAAATCTTAGCTGTAAAATAAAGACTCACAGGATGGCTGAGCAAATGGGGCCAAAAAACCCACAACTTCCCAGCTATTTAGTTGTGTGAGTTTTTTGAAACCTTGACCTACCTGCTTGGGGAGAACTGCAGACTGTTCAGTGTGGGAAATAACAAAATAAAGGTAAGTCACTCAGTTATCCAATCCCTCACTCATCCACTCCTTGAGACAATGAGATACAGTTTGTCCAAGGACCTGTGTTTTTGCTTACACTGATCAACTGAATGAGCATGCTCATTGCACAATGATCAAATTAACTGTTCAACACTAATTTGTAGGAACATCAACATTTTCACTTTCATTCAGAAGTCACATGTAACCTCATACTGGATAAAACCAGAATTGTGGGGAAAAATGACTTGTCTTTGTACTTGTGAAAAAGTCTGATCAGCTTAGACAAGAAATCTGAAAATCAAATACTTTTTTCCTTTTTTTTTTTCCTCCCAGGCTAAATATTTAATCTGAGATAGTAAAGTTGTTCTTAATTCGCCATTAACAGCAATTAGCCCAGAGTTAAAATGGAGGGGAAAATCACATATGACCAAGCTGATAACCTTCTTTGGTTAGGGCACTGTCTTGATGGACATGAGGAGAACAGTGAATGTTGTTTATCTTGACTTAAATAAGACTTTTGATGCTCTCTCCCATGACATCCCCATGGACAAACTGCGGGCAAAGTATGTACCAGATAAGTGGAAAATGAGCTGAAGCTGCATGGAAGGTGACTGCACTGGCAGGCTGGAAGAGTTGTGATCAACAGCATAAAGTCCAGCTGGAGGGCAGCGACTGGTGGTGTGCCCTGGAAATCAACACTGAGGCCAGTTCAGTTCAACACCTTCATAGACGTGCGGGAGAAAGGGATGGAGTGCACCACAGCATGTTTGCAAACGATACAAAAGTGGGAGGAGTGGCTGATACAGCAGAGGGTTGTGACACCATTCACAGAGTCCGCAAGGGTCTGGAGAAAGGGGCTGACAGGAACCCGAGGCAGATAAAACCAAGGGAAATGCAAAATCCTGCACCTGAGGATGGATGAACCCCAGCACTGTTACAAACTGAGGGTCAATCAACTGGAAAGCAGCTTTGCAGTGAAGAGCTGAGAATCCTGGTGGATAAGGTGAGCACGAGCCAGCAGTGTGTCCTTGCAGCAAATGCCAACAGCATAGAGTCACAGAATCACAGAATGTGTAGGTCTGGAAGGGACCTTTACCGGATATCTAGCCCAAACCCCTCTGCAGTGAGCAGGGACATCTTTAACTGTATCAGAGCTCCATCAAGCCTGACTTTGAATGCCACCAGGGATGGAGCTTCTACTACCTTTCTGGGCAACCTGCACCAGTGTTTCATCACCTTCAGAGTAAAAAACTTCTTCCTAACATCTAATCTAAATCAATTCTGTTCTGATTTAAAACCATTCCCCCTCGTGCTACTGCTACACACCCTTGTGAAGAGTCCCTCCCCAGCTTTCCTGTAGCACCCTGTAGTGGAAGGCCACTATATCGTTTCCCCAGGGCCTTCTCTTCTCCACGCTGAACAACCCCAGCTCTCTGAACCTGTCTTTGTAGAAAATATCCTGGGCTGCATTAGGTAGAGAACTGCTAGAAGATCAAGGGAGGTGATCATTCCCCTCTGCTCAGCCTGGTGAGGCCACATTTGGAGTGCTGTGTTCAGTTCTGGGCTCCTCAGTGCAAGAGAGTAAGCTGGAGAAGCTCCAGTATGATGGAGAGCTTGGAGCATTTGACAGAGTCTGACAGAGCGAGCTGTGGTTGTTCAGCCTAGAGCTGAGAAGGCTCAGAGGAATTGTACCAATATGTGTAAATACCAGATGGGGTTGGGACTTAAAGATGGAACCAGGCTCTTCTCAAGGTTGTCCAGGGAATGGACAAGAGGTAGTAGACACAAACTGAAATGAAATAGATTTCATTTAAGTGTAAGAAAAAAAATAATTGTGGGAGACGTGGTCAAGCACTGAAACAGATTTCTCAGAGAGGTTGTGAAGTCTCCATCTTTGGAAATTCTTAGAATCTGAGTCGGTGTAGCCCGAGCAGCATGTTTTAGGGACTCTAGGCTGAGTACGGGGCTTCAACTACGTATTCTCCAAAGGAAAACCCAACTATTCTGTGCTTCTGTGATAGCAAATAAATTGCTATAAATATGTCTTTGTTCCAGTGTAATAGAATTAGCAAGTGTCTGTCTTGCTTGACATTTGTTTTGAAGAACATCTAAAAATGTTATGCCCTCAAATCATCTCCTACTGTGTAATTCAAATCATCTATTCTGTGTTTATAATCATAAAGAGATTTTGTAAATATTTTCACTGGTTTTTATTTCTGCAGAAACAGCCAAGGAGACTCAGAGTCCATATACTCTTCCTCTTGCCCATCAAAAGGCATTTCCTGTTGAACTCCAATACCTTATAGGCAAATCCAGTGATGCAAATAGAGGTAGAGGACTACTCGTCAACTTCTGACCTAATGGCAACAGGGATCATGCAACACTGCATTAAATAACTGCTCAACTTGTACAACCAATGACAAACAGGCAAAAGAAGAATCTAGTTTGAATTTTGGATTTGGAGCTACGTTTGGAGAGATGCGGACTGAAACCTTGAATATTGAGCACACTTAGTATAAAGTCATTCCAAGTAAAATATTCCAAAAAACATAAAATTCCTGTTCAGAAAAGAACACCACGTTTTGATAAAGTGTCATATCTCTCTCAGAGATAACCATAGTTCCAATAGCTCTTTTATTGCTATGTTTTGCAATGTTACATCAATCTGACAGCAGTTGGGATATATTTCTTAAAGTTCTACTTACTGGGATTGGATGTAGTGTTGAAATTTCAGCACTTAATAATGAAACAAGTACTTCAGTCCTCAGAATCTCTGGAATATGATAACTTACAAATTATATTGCAAAATGGCACTTGTTTTATTAAAAACAAACAAACAAACAAAAACCAAATCAAAACCCCCAAACCAACCAAGCAAAAAACCCACAAAACCCAACCAGATCTGAATGTTGAAAAGCTAAACAAACCGTGAGACCCCACCGGCAGTGCTGTGTCTGGTTCTGGAGCCCCCAATGGGAGAAGGACATGTACCTGTTAGAGCAGGTCCAGAGGAGGCGACAAGAATGAGGAGAGGGCTGGAGCACCTCTCCTACAAGGACAGGCTGAGAGAGTTGGGGCTGTTCAACCTGAAGGGAAGGCTCTCGGAGACCTTGCAGCAGCCTTGTGGTACCTGAAGGAGCTGCAGGAAAGCTGGGAAGGGACTCTTCATCAGGGAGTGTAGTGATAGGATGAGGGGCAAAGTAGAGCAGGGTAGATTTAGATTAGACATTAGGAAGTTTTTACTATGAGGCTGGTGAGACCCTGGCACAGGTTGCCCAGAGAAGCTGTGGATTCCCCCTCCTTGGAAGTGTTCAGGGCCAGGCTGGATGGGGCTTTGAGCAACCTGGTCTGGTGGGAGGTGTCCCTGCCCATGGCAGGGGAGTTGGAACTAGAAGATTCTTATGATCTCTTCCAACTCAAAGCGTTGTAGTATTCTACGGCTCTACGAAATGGATGTGCACTTACGTGGTGACCTGCCAGCCATATTACTTCAGGCTAGTGCTCCTAGCCTTTTCCAAACAGCATCTCTGACGGAACCTTTTTCTTTCCCTTATGTCACACCTTAGACTTTACAGTTCTATTTTTTCCTTTCCTTCTGAGCAGGTAATGAGTAGAAGGACCCTGAAACCAGAGGTATCAAAGACCCTGGTGCTGCCTGTTTTCCTCTCTATGCGCAGTGACCGCTGTCCCTGACTCTCAACACACCTTACCTGCTGGGAGCCAGTCAAACAAAAATTAATCTGCCAGACAAATGGGAGATGGCCGCACTACAGGATTGACTCTTGGTATTAGCACTGAAGGTTTCGAAGGCCAGATTCTACCACAAGCCCCAACAGGCTCCTGACACCACAACTCCATATGGCAATGTCTTCACTGACATCACGCAGCTGCATTACAGCTGGTAATAAGCAACTTTCCCGTGTTGTCCACACGCTGCAGCGATGCACCACCGTGAGGAAACTTCAGAGTAAAAAGAAAGAGAAGGTGAGGACTGAGGATAGAAAATGATGCAGGGAGAGACAGGTACTATGCTCTGAAAAAGTGCTATAATGTCATTGAACGCTGGGGGGCAACGCAGCACCCAGCATCTGGGAGGAAAGCGCTTAACGAGAACGACAGAAGCCCCATTCCCTCTCCTCCCTGCAGCAGGCAGAGCCTTCGAAAATTATCGTTTCAAAACCCAGTCCCTTTATTTTAGAAAAGGCCACGGATCTCTCTCATTGAAAATAACAGGCAGAATATGCTTATCTCAGTCTGCTGTACAATCCAGAATTTTCTTTTCCCACTACTGCAAGTACTTACCTGGAGCAATACTCTGGTTTGATGTGTCTATACGGTGTGAAGTCTTTACCTTTAATACACAGGTAAAATATTAATACGTGGGGAGGTAAAAAGTTCATTTTCCAGAAGAAACTTTAGGAAATACAACTGATTAACATACCCTGCATACCCAAAGGAGGAATGTATGAAACTTAATACACTGTAGAAGGCAACAGAATCACAAATCACTTTTCAGGTTTAGTCTTGGAGAAGTAGTCCCAGATGTTTGCTGCTTACATAAACAATGAAGGAGCAGTTATGGAATAAGAAACAAATGCTGGAAATTTAGAAGGAAAATTTTGTTTTATAGATCATTTTGCATAGCTTTATCATGCCAAAAATCAGTTTAAGACATTTTACAGCAAATATTTCCACCCTTTTCCTCCATAAAGCCAGCCCTCTAGAGTTCAGAAATATCAAATGTCATTGTTGTCACATCTCCTGCTTACACCGTTATCCCTGTATCTTGACGTGCTGCAGGGACTGGTTCCAATTTACGGACACCAGTGCTAAAGCTGTGACTTCTGCCAAGACAAAGACATTTATGATTCAGCCCAACTTGTGTAGTTTATCTGTAAGAAAAATGTCACCCACAAGCCATTTGAGCTGCTTGTTCACACAGATGTCAAAGAAACATGACGGTATCACTGTAAAAGACAGAATGAACTTTGGAAAAAAGCCCAGTTGTGATGTTACTAAGACTGCAAGTTCTCTAAGCAAGAGAACCAAAATTTCCTCGTGTTTGCTATATGATATCTCTGCTTGTTAAATGGAAATAAGTGGTGGGCGTTCATCAGAGAAAGAAAAAGGAAAATCTCATGACAGTAAGACAACAGACTTCTTTCCTGAGTTGTTTTGTTCAGCCATGACTAGTTCTCTTAAGGTGGGAGGGAGGAGGGGTGGGTTATCTCAAGGCATCTCATCTTCATCTGAGTATACCAGTTGTGTAAACACGATATAGAGAAGACCTTTATTTATTTGGTTTTATGTATATGGAAATAAAATGAGAAAGATTAGGCCCATAGTACTTCTAACTTTGAAATTCACACATTGTAATAAAAGCTGATATTAAGTACAATAGCCTGTGATATTGAAAACTCAAGTCCCGAACTAATGTAATAGGACAGAAAAGGTAGATCTTCTTAAATTAGCAGCACCAGAGTACAGTTCAATGCCTTTAACATTTTAACATTTTAGTATTTCTGTTGCTGAAAGAAAGACTTATTTTACCCCTTATCATGAATTAGTAACATTTTAGACTGTTTTCAGTAACAGCTGGAATGTATTTTTCACTTTGGACTAAGCACTACCACAATTTTTCTGTTTGAAACGTTGATTTTTAAATTGTGCATAAGTTTTTGTCTGCTTGCTTTTCTTGATAAAGACCCATATATAGTATTTTGAAGTCTCAGAAACAAGGATATGATGTTTCCATGGAAAGACTTCCAAAGAAAAAGCTGACTTTCTTCTGTGTTTGGTAACTTGCAGTGAGTTTTAAAAGAAAAGATCATGAGAAAGATGATAATGTGAGTTTCTGAAAAAGTTTTCTTTGAACAAATTTGTAAGTAATGGCATTGATATAGTGATAGTCACATCATCATAATAATAATTCTTGTTAATTTGCTACAGATCTACAGTCATTAAATGGGTCTGAATCAACAGCAGCTTCCTCTTTGTGTAAGAGGTCAGAGATAGCACTGACCATTCAAGTTTTAATGTTCTAATGGCATTAAACCTCAAAGGAAATATTGACAAAGATACAGGTAAACATTGCAAAGTGCCTTTCACAGCCTAACACTGGAATTAGAGCTTTGAGACCTCAGCTCCTGGAGCATGGGTTTACACGGTACTTCAGGTCTTGCAGTCCTATAAAACCAGATCACCATCTATTTTTACAGCTCCACAGAAGCCTCACTCTTCCCTCAAAAATTCCTTGCCCCAGGAGATACTGAGTTAATGGAAGTTACTGCATTAACGATGGCTTAAAGCAAATTGAGAAGACAACCATTCTTCACTTCCTGCAATTCTCCTGCTCGTCCCAGTTGAGACCCTTGTGCTCCAGTCATCCCAGCACCTACGAAGTGTTTCAAGCACAGGCCAGGAGCTCAGTCTTCCAAGCTCTTATCTTCCATGGATGTGACATGAGGGGGGTTCATGAAGAGCCACAAACGAAAGAAACCGTGAAATGTTGGACTTTACATAAGACAGGATGAAATAGTTGCTGAGAGCAGCCACCTTGGAGCTGGTCTGATCTGTGCACCAAGGCACCTGATCTCAGTGTACAGGGGGTTTCTGAAGCAGTGAAACCCGTGGCCAGTGGAGAGTTGTGACGGAACCGGCAGCTCTCGCAAGAGCGGTGGGTGAGGGAGTGGGCCTTGCCACGGCAACCGGAGCCTTCTGTGCTATAAAAGGCCTCCAGGAGATGAGCAAAAGCAGGGAAATGAAAAGCTTACTCGGCTTCATTCTTTTATTGGTCGTTTTTTTATTGGTCATGGTTGCTACCAGACAAAAAACCACCAGCAGAAGGAGTGTGGGAACCCAAACGGTGCTCCGGCATGAGCAGGCAGCTGTGCAGGCTTCCTGCTGCAGGGAGTGCCTGAGCCTGTGCCTCCCAGAGACTGGAACTGGTGGCACCTGTGTGAGGGGCGGTCAGCTGGATGACCTTCTCTGCCTCGTGGCAGAGCTAAAAGAAGAAGTGGAGAGGTTGAGAAGTATTAGGGAGTGCAAAAGGGAGATAGATCGGTGGAGCCACTCCCTGATCCAGAGACAGCAAGCTCCACACACAGGGTGGGGATCCCCTCCCCTCTGACCATCAGGCCAAAGGAGGGGACCTAAAAGATGTGGGGAGAATGGAAAAATGGAACCAGGTCCCTGCTCAGAGGGGCAGCCGAATCCCCGCCCAGCCTCCCTCACCTGCCCAATTGCCCCTATGGAACAAGCATGGTGCACTGGAATAGGAGAGCCAAGAAAATGATGAAACAGATGAATGGGCACCCATGGGGCTGACTACGGTGAGTGAGTTGGCCCCATGCATTAGGACTACTCCGACTAAGAAGGAGAGTAATTGTTGTGGGACATTCCATTCTGAGGGGAACAGCTCGCATCTGCCACCTGGATCCAGCCCACAGGGAAGTCTGTAGCCTCCCTGGAGCCCAGGTTAGGGACATTACCACGGAAACTCCCTGGTCTGGTGCAACACACTGATTATTACCTGCTGCTGGTTGTGCAAGCTGGCAACAATGAGATCGAGCAAAGAAGTGTAAAGAGGATTAAAAAGGACTTTAAGACACTAGGGTGGCTGGTTGAAGGATTGGGAGTACAAGTAGTGCTTTCTTCAGTCCCCTCAGTAGCAGGCAAGAATACTAAAAGGGACAAGAAGGCACATATAATTAACACATGGCTCAAAGGCTGGTGCTGCCAGCAACATTTTGGGTTTTTTGATCACAGAGAAGTTTACGTGGCACCGGGTATGAGAGCAACAGATAGGGAGTGGGGCTGTCTCCAAGAGGGAAAAGAATTCTTGCTTTTATGCTGGATTGAGAGGGCCTTAAACTAGGTTCGAAGGGAGAAGGGGATAAAACCAGGCTCACTACAGATGAGCCAGGGGAAGTATGCCAGGGTTAGGAGTGAAAACAACAGCCCAGCTCAAGTGCGTCCACACCAATGCACACATCATGAGCAATGGTAAGAGTGATGGAGCCCTGGCACAGGCTGCCCAGAGAGGTTGTGGAGTCTCCTTCTCTGGAGACTTTCAAAACCCGCCTGGACACATTCCTGTGTGGCTGCCCTGGGGATCCTGCTCTGGCAGGGGGGTTGGACTAGATGACCTCTAGAGGTCCCTTCCAACCCCTAGCATTATATGATTCTATGATCTGTGAAGAAATGTAACGTTTGGCATGCACTGAGCCCCATTTTTGGGCCTACAATGGAGGCACAACCTAAGGCATAGTGTTTTTCCTGAGAGTATTGTCCTTCCTGAGAATAAATGACTCACTCTACTCTCAAAAACATAAAAAAGGATGAAGTTGGTGCATCTCTGCAGAGGCACCTTATGCTCGAATCTAAGCATTTATTAGTAGCATTGTCAGTTTGTAACATGTAGAGCTTCTACAAGCTAATCAGCTCAACAGTGCATTTGAAGGAACAGTGTTGATTATACATGTGCAACATTCAAAAAAACCCCAAACCCAAAAACCAAACAACCAAACACACTACCTGGCAACAGTCTCTCTGTGTTCATTAACAATATTGCATTAGCAGATGGCTTCACATGCCTTAGCATGTAACATAGCAAACAGATATGACAGTTTTCAGAACAGAGGAGCACAGCATAAATACAGCATATCACTTTCACAAACACAGGACTTCCAAAACTCTGGCAACATTATAAAAATAAGAATGAAGCTCCATATGCAATTAAATACAAATAACTGGACTTAAGTATTTACTGTACAATAATTCCTCATAGTGCTTTGCAGAACTGAATTTATTTACAATATTCTTTAAAGAGCAAATGCCATTTCACTCAAAGCTAGACACATGAAGGAAAATAGAGAAAACAGAGATGCTACTTTTAAGTAAATACTGTCATATCTGATGTCAAGTTTTAAGTGGTGTACAAGCATTCATAAAGTTCTTATTCTGGCAAAGTTTATTTTTTCAATTACAGTATCAAAGTCAAAAGGCCAGTTTTTTAAGAAGGAAGAAATGGCAGCTGTTTCCCTTAGATGGATTGTTTAGGCGCCTACACATGAATTTGCAGAGCAGCCTTAGTCAGACTTTCATGACAACCTCAGTCAGTACTTCCATTTCATTTACACAGAAGCAGCAGGATACAGTATAAAATAATTACAGTTATGCTTCCAAAGAATAGGTGTCAATCTTTTTTATATTCCAGTCATCTCTCACACCCAGATCTACTTTTGACAGTAGCTGGGAAATAACTGATCCCATTTAGCAGTACTAATAATCACAACACAATTGCACCCTGCATGGCCTCTGACACCTGTTTGTTCCTCCTGGAGCCTTTGAGCACCAGAAGGAATATCCCCAAAATTAAGATACCTGAAAAACAAGATAAATAACAACTTTCTTTCTAACTCTGTCCATTTTCATTACTTCTTCAATTTATCATATACTTCATCTATTAACTTCCACAAATTGGTAACGAGGAGTTTCGTAATGACTGTTCACGTAGGGCATCGAGATACCACGGGCGTACACACTGTCACGTGTAATAGCATGTTAATACACTGAAGTCAGCAGGACTGAAGTAATAAAGCAGTCAAAATACAGAAGCTTTCAGTCTGAGGCATTAGGCAACCAGTTTTATCAAGTCTCCATTTCACAGAGCTCTGGAATTGCAACCGTTCCGAGGAGGTAAGGGAGGAGGACGTGCCAGCAGTGTCAGCGTGGCAACAGCACCGGAGCTAGAGGAGATTTCTTCTGATTGCTTCCCACGGTCCTACTCCACATATCGGACACAAAAAGCAACAAAGCAGCAGCCAACCAGTGCCACCGTTGATGCCGAAAGCACAGTGACTGTGCTGCCGGCAACACTAACCAAGAGCCCCAGGCCCACGCCGAGAATGATCTGGGCCAGCTGGACCATGCAGGTGAGAGCAGCACAGTCAATGCCCTTCCCTCGCTCGTGCTCGCCAGCACGCTCCCCGTCCTGCAGCTTCAGGCTCTGCAAAGAAGCACAAACCAAAACTCAGTGAAGTGAGACAGCGCTGACAACTTGCAGCTCTCAGCCAACGCAGAGTCACGACCCCCAGGTGCAGCGAGACAGGTCAGTAGCTCTCTGCTTCCTTTTCATTTTTCAGGCTTGTCCCACAGAGGTTATGGAATCCATGCAAGCATTTTACAAGGGATAATGAAGTTTCCAAGCTGCTCCCCTCAAATTGTCCCGTTGCTCCCATCTGCAAATTTTTCCCTCTGCCCCTTCTCTGAAGGAAAGAATTGAAACTTGATCAGAAAAATCTGCTGTTTCCTTCAAGTTCAGCTCTACCTGGGTTTTGGCAAACTGATATTACACAGTACAGGACACCTCATCATCGACAATTAATCTCCACCTCTCACAGATGAAGGAGAGACTCAAAGGGATGTTAAGAGGAGTCGTACTATGTCACACACACATACAGAGCGTAATTAGTTATAATAGAGCAATGTGCTCCTAAATTATGGCTCAATGCTCATAAAGGAGTTCAGTACTAAAATATAAATATAATGCTTTTATTGCTGGGAAAAAAGAAACTGAAAACAAATGTCTTGGACTAGGATTTTTCTATACTACCAAAGACCATATATAGCATATCTGCTATGATACACATAGCAGAGCAAAAGTCTTCGTTTATTACATACAAGCATCTCATATTTAAGCACCCTGTGAGGGTGATGGACTACATCCCAAGCACAAATAAAGGCTGGGCAACAAGTACATTGTGAATAGCCCTGCAGAGAAGGACTTGGAGGTGCTGGCTGATGAGACACTCAGCATGAGCCAGCAATGAAGAAGGACATGGCCTTGTTGGAGCAGGTCCAGAGGAGGCCACAAAAATGATCAGGGAGCTGGAGCACCTCTCCTACAAGAACATGCTGAGAAACTTGGAGCTGTTCAACATGGAGAAGAGAAGGCTCTGGGGAGACCTTACAGCAACCTTCCAGTGCCTGAAGGGGGCTACAGAAAAGCTGAGGAGGGACTGCTTACAAGGGCGAGGTGTAATGGTTTTAAATTAGGGCAGGCTAGGTTTAGATTAGACATTAGAAATTTTTTACTATGAGGGTGGTGAAACACTGGAACAAGTTGCCCAGAGAAGCTGTGGATGCCTTGTCCCTGTTCAAGGCCAGGCTGGATGGGGCTTTGAGCAACCTGGTCTGGTGGGAGGTGTCCCTGCCCATGGGACAGGGGTTGAAACTAGAAGATACTTAAGGTCACTTCCAACTGAAACTATTCTATGATACGATGCTAAGACACATGATCTCTGAAGGTCTCTTCTAACTTTAGCTGTTCTGTGATTTCCCTCCAGGAAGGAACTATTCTGTTCTGTTATGAAATTATGTGATAGTTCACGTATTTATTGCTTTTCTTTCATCAGCTTTTTAATGGAGAAGGTTTTATACTAAGAAACAGGTTCCCATGCCATAGGCTAACTGTGCTGCTGTCTTCTGGCGTCTGAATACTCTTGGACATTAAGATGCTTTTTACTTTTTGCAAGATCTATTACAACACCTCTGAGCTGTTACCACACAAAGCTCAGAAGTACTGGAGACAGTGTCTTCCTAATTCAGTAGACAAAATTGAATTTGGATTCTAGGGAACAACAGCACGAACAGTAGTTGACATGGCAGCGTTTTAAAACCCAGCACATGATTTGGTAGAAAGCAGAGAGAAGGAAAATGTCTGATCTTTATTCTGGTATGACACAGTCCTTTCACCTGAAGTATCTCCAAATCGAGACACTTTTTAAAAAATTTATTTATATCTATTTTGCTGGGCTGTGTCCAGAATTTCCATGTGCCAGTAGTTCTGACAACATTTACATGAATATGTAAATGTTGTGCAATCTCGCACTTGATGTTTTCCCTTTATTTCTTCTACCTTGCACATTACAGAAGATTTGAGCTAACTGTAACTCTGTTAACATCTGGCATAGCAAGTACCATACACCAAACAAGAAGCAATCACTTGTCTTACAAGTAACATTTGAATGTATTAGCTTATTAAATACAAAGTTCATGCACACTTCAGGATATTTTATTTCACTTCTGTCTTGCGACAGCTCTGAATCAGAGCTAGGCTACAATTTTGCCTTTACTCCCTCTCTCTGAGTTGGTTGGCCTGAGGTTATGATCGTGATTTCACCCTAAACTGGGTTCACTCCCTGTCCTTCACTATATCTTTTTAAAACTCTTCATTGTGATCATTCTCTGTTTGAAGGAACAGAGAAATTAACTGAAAAATTAGGAATCAGGTCTATGAATATGATCTGTTTAATCCCATGGAGCCATCCTTCTAGGATTAAATAGGATGATTAAGGCTTTTCCTGTTTTCATCACTCAGATGATGATGTTTGGAAGTTGTTCAGAACAGTAGGACATGTTCTCAAGCACTTGTTCTAGCCCTGTGCTGATAGCAACTATGTTTCTCTGTTGTTTTTCAACAGTTCAACATTTCCTTTATTAATTTCGTCACATAAAATGAGAACTTTTCCTGAGTTCTCCTAACTGTCCTTAATCCTTCTTGCTTCCGTCTCTCTCAGTAACTTCAGAGGCTTGAGAGAACTTTTCCATTAATGAGCCCAACACGTTACAAGACACAAAGATCCTGCTGTGCCCCATAACATGACATAAGGAATGCAAGCTCTTCCAGATTTTCCTTGGAAACAGGATTTCATGCTGTGGGGGACCAAAAACCAACCCCAGACATTTAGAGAGATACTGAGAATGTGGTATATAATTTAATACTCAACTACATAAAACTGTTTGTACTCGAATTTCATGCTTTTATTAGCTAACAGCTTTTGTAACTCTTTGCAGTTAACTAAAAGTTCTGCCAGCCTTTACAGCGTGGGTATTAACCTTAGCAGCTCAGTAGTCAAGTCCTCAGCTAATACAACTGGAAGGAAGGGTCATTAGAGACAGTCAACATGGCTTCACCAAAGGGAAGTCGTGCTTGACTAACCTCATAGCCTTTTATGAGGATATAACAAGGTGGATAGATGATGGCAGAGTGGTGGATGTGGTCTACCTTGACTTCAGTAAAGCATTTGACACAGTCTCCCACAGCATCCTTGCTGCTAAACTGAGGAAGTGTGGTCTAGACTCTCGGGTAGTGAGGTGGACTGTGAACTGGCTGAGGGGAAGAAGACAAAGAGTTGTGGTCAATGGGGCGGAGTCTGGTTGTAGACCTGTATCCAGTGGAGTGCCTCAAGGGTCGGTACTGGGACCAGTATTATTCAATATATTCATCGATGACTTGGATGAGGGACTAGAGAGTACTATCAGCAAGTTTGCTGATGACACCAAGCTGGGAGGAGTGGCTGACACACCAGAAGGCTGTGCTGCCATTCAGCGAGACCTGGACAGGCTGGAGTGTTGGGCGGGGAAAAATTTAATGAAATAGAACAAGGGTAAATGTAGGGTCTTGCATCTGGGTAGGAACAACCTCGGGTTCCAGTATAAGTTGGGGAATGACTTATTAGAGAGCAGTGTAGGGGAAAGGGACCTGGGAGTCTTGGTGGACAGCAGGATGACCATGAGCCAGGACTGTGACCTTGTGGCCAGGAAGGCCAATGGCATCCTGGGGTGTATTAGAAGGGGGGTGATTAGTAGGTCGAGAGAGGTTCTCCTTCCCCTCTACTCTGCCCTGGTGAGACCCCATCTGGAATACTGTGTCCAGTTCTGGGCCCCTCAGTTCAAGAAAGACAGGGAACTGCTGGGGAGAGTCCAGCACAGGGCAACTAGGGTGATTAAGGGAGTGGAGCATCTCCCTTACGAGAAAAGACTGAAGGAGCTGGGTCTCTTTAGTTTGGAGAAGAGGAGACTGAGGGGTGACCTCATTAATGTTTACAAATATATCAAGGGTGAGTGTCATGAGGATGGAGCCAGGCTCTTCTCGGTGACAACCACTGATAGGACAAGGGGTAATGGGCTGAAACTGGAACATAAGAGGTTCCGCTTAAACTTGAGAAGAAACTTCTTCTCAGTGAGGGTGACGGAGCCCTGGAACAGGCTGCCCAGAGAGGCTGTGGAGTCTCCTTCTCTGGAGACATTCAAGACCTGCCTGGACACGTTCCTGTGGGGCATAGTCTAGGCATTCCTGCTCTGGCAGGGGGATTGGACTTGATGATCTTTCGAGGTCCCTTCCAATCCCTAACATTCTATGATTCTATGATTCTATGATTCTATGAAGGAAAAAAGGAAGGTGGAACTTGAAGGCAACGGAAGTGGAGCCCTGCTGTCTGCTTACTGCCCGAACACATACCGTGATTGATTTATTTCAGTTGTGATGATCAATAATTACTTGTTTAACTGCAGGACTGTTTGGAGAATTTGGAGCTGGGACCTCAACTCTCTCAGTCAGAAAATTTCCATTCATCACGTGTGTCATCGTAAATGGTTTGAAATTAAAATTAAAAGCTGCTCACCAGTTCTATCCACTTTTCTCCCACAATAGACTAAATGGACACAGACATATATAAACTTACCTTTCCTTAGACTTTGAACTCACCTCTTCTTCCCTGTGATACTCTGCAATGAGGTGGAATGGCACTGTGTACAGCGTGCTGGACATGACACCAAAGAGGGAACATAGGGCCAGAGTGGAATAGACATTGGGAAACAAGCCAATTAATCCAGTACCCAAGCCAAAAAATAGGTATCCAATGAAATAAAGTCCCTTTAATCCTATGTATGGCAGAAGAATTTTCTGCAGGTCTGTGAAAAGAAAGTGAAAATGCTGATAAGACTAAAACAAAACAGGTCACATCTAATCAGAGTTCCTTTGAGGGGTTTTATTCTGTAAAATGAAAAGAAGGAGATAATCTTACTAATTTTGGAAGGTGCCTCGAATTATTATAGGTATAAACCTGCCAAAGAATACTTGCTTTCTCTGGGGATAGTCTTATTCTGGCATAGACAACTCCCGGGAAGAAGTAGTTAACAACCATTCTGGAATAACTGCCCTCATTGACAACCTCAGACATTTCCGCTGTTTGATTATAATATGAATATTTGGCATCAACTTCTGTCTGAGCTGAGAAAGGCCCTACAGAGGTGCCTGTAGTTAAGCTCCAAAGGGGAAAAGTTCCCTCAAGTCTCTTTTAGATGCTCAGTTCAGGCCTCAAAATGCTACTTATTTGAGTTTTCAGATGACAAGTAACTTTTTAATTCTTGGTAAGATCTGTGGTGAAATCTACCTGGGGAACTGTGCTAGCACATTTACACACAATTTTGGAGAGAGAGGTTCATGCTTCTGCCAAGAACTCCTATGGCACTGTGAAAAAGTTTTTTTATGAGGAATGCACAGTGGGGGAAACCATCAGAGGGACCTTCAAGAACTTACAGCTATAGCACTGCTAGGCAAAAAAAAGCATCTCAGAATAATGGCCATGGCATCTATTTAAGTCTGGCATTTAATTTCAGGATGATTTTCAGTGTTTAGGGCAAGCTGACATGCAGAACCATGCATTACTTGCAAAGTGACCCCTCATCACATGGTTAGGAACTGTTCATGTTTAGATAAAATTCTCTAACGATGCTGAAAAATTAACAATTCTTAGAGTTTTAATGTGGAAAAAAATGCATTTAATTTGATATTGCCTCATTGTTTGCAACAATGATAAATAGCAAACAGCTTAAATACTGTTTGAAAACACAGTGCTGGAGTACGTTACTGGGTACTTACAAGAATAGACTGATGAAGAAATTGCATTGATGCACAGCCCCCAGCATCCCATCTCTACTCCTGCTTTGTAGTTAAGGTAAAGCGTGGAGTTATGAGGTGCGTAAGGACTACCCTGGTATACAACCTGAAAGAGACCACAGAGATCAAGGCTCCCAATATGCATGCAATACCTCTGTCTCACAGGAACAGGATACCCAACAAAGGGCCTCATCCCTGGTAGAGGAAATAATTCGCACCCAAGAATTCTGTTAAGCAATGCCCTGTTCACAGTTCTTCACATTTCACACTCATTTTTTCTGGATTCTGACATCCCAAGCTCCTCCTCATTTATTATCCTTTGCCTTTTCCTGGAATGTACAGTCTACACTAACTCGCTTGGTTTTTACTTTGGGTGTCTTATTTCCCACTCTTCTTCTCTCTCCACTTCTGTCATCTTGTCTTGGCCTTTCTTTCCTTAATTTACATACCATTAATTTTTTGATTTCTCTTTCAGGTTTACACCACCCAACACATTCATTCTTCCATCCAGTAATTGTCTTACTCAGTTCCTTTTCTAGGCCAGCAAATTTTGCTCTTTCAGTTGCTTGTATACACTGGAGGAAAAAACATTCCTCTCACCTACAGAGGCCAAAAAAAAAAAAAGGCAAGGAAATGGGAATACTGGGTGGAAGCCACAGAAGAAAGGAAATGACAATGAGAGGATTAGTGCCAGGAGCATATTTGTATCCTTAAAGAAAAGAGCCAGAAAAGATCGCGTAGGCAAAAATCACTGGCAAGGACATACAGTCTTACTGCCTGGGAATGGGGTGGAAAAGGGAGCAATGGGTACCATGAAGACACAGAATTGCTGGCAGAATGGATTCAGGGAAAGGTTTAAAGAGGTATGGCAGGGACAGACAAGTTCAAGGAGACAAGACTCTTGAACTACCAAGCAGCTCACTGTGTGCAAAGAGCTGCAGTGCTCGAGGCCAGGGAAGCTGCAGCAGGGGCGAGCCTACACTTTTCTTAAAAAAAATAAAAAAAAAAAGAGGGGGAACAAACCCATACACATGTACATCATCAGCCACACAGTCATGTTGTGTGTTGAGCTGGACTGGGGGGAAGGAGAGAGGGAGAGTGGGAAATAAGGGTCCCAGTGGATTGGAGATGGAATTTTCCAGGCTTGAGATGAAAGCTTGTGCATCACCTCTGCAGGCACTGGGACGAGGGCAGCTGCGCCCACACAACATCAGCATTACGTTTGTCAGGAAACCTGCCCATCTTGGAGCACATCTGAACCAAAACAGAGAATGGATGTGCCTAGAGCAGCTCCAACAGCTTCATTTGAGACAGTTAAATAGACACAAATAGTTTTACAAATACTAGGAGATTTCCCCCTCTCCCCAAGATAAACAGACTTTGGCTCAGAATGAGAGCCTGAGATCAATTATAGCTGTTTTACAAAACTCTTGTTCAACCATCCAGATGCAGCTAGCTCTGCCACCACTGTCATTTCTCCAGGATTATAACACTGTCTCATTTCTTTCTGGTGGAGGAGGAGATGCTAAGAGGAAGGAGAAGCGAGAGGGTTTTAGGCTTTTACCTGTCCCATGAAATCCGTGAAGAAGAGCATGTTGGACAGAAATGCCATCCATCCAAAGAGGTGGCTCACACACAGATAGCGATAGTGGGACGGCATGCTTAAAAGTGTCTTCAAGAGTGATTTAAGGGTCATCCGCCTTTGATCCTAAAAGCAAGCATTTAACAATAATACTGTATTATTGCCCTGAAGGCTAGTAAAAAAGCTGATAGCAAGTGAAGGCCTCAGCATGTTTTCATTGCTAAACCTCCTCAGTTTTTAATTTGTTTTTGCTAGGAAGGGTTGCTTGGGTACCGAATGTCCTTCACTATATATTTCATTTGTAAAGCCACTACCTAATAAAGCAATCCGAGAGATTCACAGAGACTGTGGGGGAGCTGGGGTACTTCAGCAAGGATGTAACATTTCTTTCTGCTGTAATAAGTAGGGTTATTGTTTACTTGCAGAACCAAGTGAGAATTTTCTGCCAAAACTGGTTCAGCGGAGCTTCAAAAAACAACAACAAAACAACCAGAAATAGAAGTAATTTCTTTATGGAGACAATCAGTTTTCTGTTGAAAATTTAAAGCTGCCACAGAAAAAATGAAACTCAGAATACCTCCTGAGAATTAAAATACGTGAGTTGTGGAATATGGCACTTCTGAGATCTCATTCTTACGCCCTTTTATGTGCTAAATTCCCTAAAACACTTGAACTTTTCTGGTCTATGATTACCAGGAGATTTTAACTTTTTATTGTCCTCCCTGTCTCTTAGAGAAACAGGGAAACTCTGTGGTATATCACAGGAGATGCAGCACCGCTCAATATCCTAGTACCCAGAGAATGCAAGCTCCAGCACTTGAACACCTTACCCCATGGGAAAAAAAAACTCATTTCAAAATCAAAACATTTTTTGATGCTGGCTAACAAACCCCACTGATGGCAAGAACCAAAATTTCTTACCAACTTCAATGCCCCACCTTATCTCCCTTCTCCTTGACTGAGCCTTGTGCCCCAAAACTCTCTCTCCATTTCTTTTCCAGTCACATTCCTCAGATCACTTGTATCACTTGAATTTTTTTTAGTACTGCACATAATCTTGATGTCAGGTATTTGCAACACACAATTCTTACTGTTTTAAAGATCCTGTATGGTTCCTTGCTTTTAAAGAAGAAAATATATTATTTTTCTGTGCATGATGGAACACTTCCAGCTTTCGCTAGTGATGTTTGGAGACAACAGCACTGGGAGAGATGGTAGGGGGACGTGTATGGCCGTGAAATGTGGAAAAACTGTAAAAGTTATGTTCATTACTGGAAAACTGATTTTTTTGCTCAATTTGCTGCAACATAATGACATTTTTTCCTTCCTTCAGTGTTCTACTCACTTTTCACAATTCTGCTTTCCTTTGAACTAGGTTGTGCTGCAAGCTACCCTATGAATAATCACCACATATAAAGTTGGAAAGTACTTTGCTCCGGCAGGAGATTTTTAATCCTCAGAGGAATGCCAAAATTCAAGTTGCTGACTTTCACCTTGAACTGCATATTGTCCAAATACCTTGGAATTTCTCTTGGAATCATTGTCTCTTTTAAACAGGATAAGCTTTCTATTCTACAGTTATAAAAAAAACCAAACCAAACACACCCCCCCCCCCCCCAAATCCATATTGTCTCATTAGTGTTGTTTTAAGGATAATTACTATTGTTTGACTTGGTTTACTTAATTTGTTCAGCTCTTCCATACAGTTCTTTAAAACAGTCTGCAAGAGACTGTGTTAAAACTGTTTGTCTCAACCTTGCTGAAAGTCTCTGCGAAGAAGAGACTGTGTTAAAACTCGTTAAAATTCTCTGCGAAGAAACTTCAAGGCTGCTGTTTGCAAGCTTGGACCACTGATAAGCCCTGAACAACAACTTCAGGGCCCAGCCCTGATAAGCCACGGGGCTCGAAGTCCTAAACAACAACTTCTGGGCCCAGCTCAACTGCTAATACAGCTGTTGTCTTGTGAGCCCAACGGTGTGCAAGCCCACCGGTGTAACTGCGGATAAGGCAGCTGCCCTGCAAGCCCAAACGTCTGTCAAAAATGGGCCCTCTGGACACCCATGCAGGCTCCACTGACCGAGGTGATGCTGAGGGGGGGCTGAAGATCGCTCCTGACGACCCTCAAACGCATACACCAAACTGGCACAGGATAAGCAAAGTGGCTCTTGGAACACCATAAAACGCCACCGTGAACAGCTGTTCTTTGGAGATCTCCCCCACCGAATCGAAACAGGCGGACCTGCGAGACGTCGCTGGATCTGCGGTGGTAGCTGTACTTCTTGCTATTCTAAACGTTTTACCGCTTCGCTTTTCCTTTTCCATATCTTTCTTTCCTATTGCTCTCTAGTGGTTGTTAGTCAATAAAGGGGTTTGCTTTTGTGACATCTGACACCATTTGTGTCTTAATTTCACCTTTGCTATCGAAACGAATCACGTTGACTCTAACCTCTATCAAGTATAAGCGGGTCAAGACACAGTCTTTACAATCAAAGTGTTAACATAAGTTCAGGGAACTACAAAGGACACTCGTCATTACAAACAATAATTTGACAGCTAGATAGAAATGCTTGCCTTCCATTTAGATATTTTAGAGAGTGAAAATGAAAACTAAAATGTTTAACGCACACATCTAAAACACATCAACACACAAGCTCCAGACTAATTTAAATGATGTGCTGAAGTATGGCTCCATTTAAGTTTAGTTGCATTCAAAAGCTCACAATACCCAGTCATTTCTCTACAAAATCACTACAACTCAAGGCCTAAGATGATTCACAAGGATACAAAGGAATCAATATTATTTGGGTTTTATCACAGTAGATCCTGAGTAACTTGGCATGAAACCATAAAACAGAAGATGCATCACTTTGGATGTCTGTTCATACTGTATCAGGTCAAATCTCATTAATAATCATGGTAGCTATTAGCATGTAGCAGCACAGTCCTTAATTTAGAAGATACAGGGCCATGATGCCTGCAGCAAAATAAAAAAGAGACACAGAATAAGAGGAAGCCAAACCATTTATTCAAGGAAGCAATTATGGTAATAAGTGAGCTCAGAAAACATGTGCCACAAGAGACAGACCATTAAGGCAGAGAGTGTCTAGAATTTATACATGGTCAGACACATCAAAGAAACATGAGACAGATCAAAGCAATGCAAGTCTCTGAGAGGCTATGCAGCTGAAAATATAGAGAGGAGGGTGATGGCACAAGATTGCCCACAGTTTCAGCTTCACAGAAACACAGAATCGCTGGAGTTGGAAGGGACCTCTAGAGATCATCTAATCCAACACCCCTACTAAAGCAGGATTGCCTAGAGCACATCACACAGGAATGCATCCAGGTGGTGGCTGAAAATCTCCAAAGACGGAGACTCCACAACCTCCCTGGGCAGGCTGTGCCAGCGCTCAGCCACCCTCACCGTAAAGAAGTTCTTCCTCATATTCGGATGGAACTTCCTGTGTGGCAGCTTGTGCCCAGTGAACCTTGTCCTGTCACTGGGCACTACTGAAAAGGGTCTGGCTCCATCCTCCCTGCAGCCACCCTTTAGATATTTATCACAGAATCACAGACATTGATAAGGTCTCCTCTCAGCATTCCCTTCTTCAGGCTAAAGAGTCCCAGGTCTCTGAACCTTTCCTTGTAAGAGAGATGCTCCAGTCCTCCAGTCATGTTTGTTGCCCTCCAGTGGACTCTTCCCAGTAATTTCCTGTTGCTCTTGAACTGGGGATCCCAGAACTGGACACGGTATTCCAGATGTGGCCTCATAAGAGCAGAACAGAGGCAGAGGATGACCTCCCTTGACCTACTGGCCACACTCTTCCTAATGCACTGGCCTTCTTGGCTACAAGGGCACATTGCTGGCCCTTGGTTCGCTTATTGTCTACCAGGACTCCAAGATCCTTCTCCCCAGGGCTGCTTTACAACAGGTCTACCCCTAACAGATACGGGTGCATGGGGTTGTTCCTCCCCAGGTGCAGGACTCTGCATATACTTTTGTTGAACCTTGGGTGTCAGATGTTACTGATTCAGTGGAATTAGTCCTTGCTAAAGTAGAGGGTACTCCCATCCATAGCCTGCTTTCATTACATCTTCTCTCTCTTCTTCATTTATGTTCCTTTCTTTAGAGCCCACACTGGCCAAGCAGTCCATGACACTCACCATGCCACACGATTTGGAGGATGCTCAGAGTGAACAGTGCTGGTGAAGGATGCTGGGTGCTCAAGCTGGGCTATGGTGGGGAAATGGGCAGCATCGCAACGTGCCAGCCTTGTTCTCCTGACAGACTGTTGCTCTGTTGTTTGCCTCTGTGTTTGTCTGGCATTCTCATCAGGCAGTGCTCATCTTTTATTCTGCCTTTGTGCTGTATCTGATGTAATAATATTTAGGAATACCAAGTGCTACTGTAATACGAATAATAAATAGTCAGAAATAACAAACTCCTATTTGTAGCTTAAACATGAATTTAGGTTTCTAACTTACAACCATCTGCCCATTCTCAGTACTTTTTATGTGATTTATCAATACCACTATCAGGGATAGATATACATAATGCCAAGAGATCAGAAGTGAAAGTAAAACACAAGCAACGGTTTCATCACTTACACTAGAAGCCAAAGCTATAAATTAGCCTTTATTTACCTAGGGTACCATGAGAGTGCAGTGAGGATTTCTAGCACTAAAAGCTGTCAACTCAACAGAACACTAAAAACTATTATCTGCTCCCAAGACCATTCTAGAAATGTGCTCTCCAGATATTTTTCAGGTGGATTCACCTTTTCCTAGTTGCCTTAGACTGAAGCAGTCTCTCATAAAAACCCAGCAGAAACAAAGCAACACTGGTGATTTGACAGTGCTCTCCCACCTAAAAGTTCTGCCAAAGACACAGCTACATCGCTTCAAAATGAAGCTAAAACTCCAAAAGCAAGGTAGTACAGCTCTACTAGTACCAATTTTATACACATCAGTACTGCCAATAAGCCCTCAATCAAATGTTGAGCAGCAGGAAGCCCAAGTTTACTAGACCAGGGAACACTTAATATGTTCAATGCATGGAAGTGTGCGGACTTCAGTGAGAGTTATAGGTTTATATCAAAGATTAATGGTCTTTAGCCCATGTCCACAGTTTGATATTAATTCTATCAGCACTAAAGGATAAAGTAGATCCTTTAGATGAAATTCACCTAAGGAGTACATCAAGAGCCTGACACAGAGCAGAAACCCAAACCTGGTTCTCCCTCATCCCTGCCAATTGTCCACAGCACTGTGACTTTGTCTCATCCTTTTTGCTGGAAATACTTTATAAACATAAAAAGAAAAAAGGAAGCAGGCTTTCTCCTAACCCTGTATCCTGGTGGAAGACTATTCTCTGTGTGTGAAAGGGTTCCATTCCAAACAGTCAGCGTTAGCCAATTAAAGGGTCTCCAAGGATGCAACGATACGGCTTACAAAATCATCTCTGCACTTACCTCTGGTCGTGACGTAACAGTACATTTCCCTGGTTTAGTTGCAGCCTTTGTTTCCGTACACGTTGGTTTTAAGTAGCCATTCTTGATTTCCTCCTCTATGGAGCTATATTTGCAGGATGCAGTCACTTCCAGCAAGAACTTTGACTCTTCATTTTCGTATCTGAGTGGGATTTCAGGAATACTGCACAGATGCACACTAAGGCAGATTAGGAAAACCAGGGCTGCGAACAAGAAAATCACCTGGAATTCCGATGCCAAGGTATATCCTAGCACAGTTTGACCCCAATCCACAGCACCTGTCAGGTAACCCAGGGCTCCTCCCAAACCTATGGGGGTGGGAAAAAAGGAGAAAAAAAGACCTACTGGCATTGATATAAAAAACAAATAGTGCACAATACCCTCAACAAGTGATCCCCTCTAGAAATCACGGAATAATCACTCTTAAGACACTAATCACAAGAAACAGGAATACTGAGCTAATCACACACACGAGCAGTCACCAAAACAGCTCTTGAAAAATCTCCTCAGCTCTGGTGGACAGAGGTCTCCAAAAAATGCCTGAACATACAGCAACATGGGCCTCCATCTCTTTTCTTGATTTTCCAAAGCTTTTTTCTTTGAAACAGTGATTAATGGAAAAATAAAATTCTACTGAAATTTATGTGTTTTTTTAAAAACTTCACAGAACAAAGAAACATTTTTTAAATTACAGTGAGACTATCTATAATTTGCAAAATGTATTTTATATAGCTGATTCTAAACAGAAATACTGTCTCCAAGTGAAATTTTAAAAAAAGGAAATAAAACCAAAAGCATCGTTTCATAGTCGCCAAGATCCAAGCACCTCACCACTTGGAAAAGAAAACAAAAATGATCAAATACAAGTGTGTAATTCCATTTACTGATTTTCTCAGAAAAATCAGAATGAAAGGTAAAATGAGAATGCTACCTTGAGTCTTGAAGTTAACAAAACTGGTATTCAGTTTGGTTTTTTTAGAATTTCTTCTTTTTATTATTAGTGTGCACAGTTTCAGGAGCAGTACAGTTCCAGGCAGTACAGAGCTCTGGTAGGGGAAGCAGCTTTGTAGCGCCCTGACACCTTGTTAATCAGGTGGCTCTGCAGTATGTGTGAGTTGGGCAGGACAGAAGCATGTGAAGGACTTGGAAGTATTTCTACCCTTCTGCTTGGGAGAACTGAAGACAACGTATGACAGAACAATTCTGTCCAACAAAAACCAGCAGAGGCAACAGGACCTACGCTTGCTTCACCCACACGAGATGGGATTTTTGTTTCATTCTAGGCTTTCTGTGCTTTTTTCACTCTTGGGTCTGATTATGGTCCTCCTTCATTGCGTCCTGCCGCACTTTACAGGGGACTCTATTCTTGCTCGTTCTCATGAAAAACAATTAAGCTGTTAAAAACTTTTTGAAGAAAACCTGCACTAAATGCTTGTGCAGAGTTAATGTTTGACATCTGAGGTCGTCTGCATACTGTTTTAACCAAAAACTATCATGACACTGGAATGCAGCCTGAGTCTTGCATGTTGGATATGTGCACTCTTCCTTCCACTTGTCTCGGTGGTCGTAAGTTCCACAACTGCAAAGTTATGGAGTTTCATGTTCAAACCTTAAACCAAATCAAACTGGAGGGCAAGATCTTGGAGACATTTGTTGTCAAAAGAAAGAACTAAATAGGTGAAATAAAAAAACACGTAAACCAGATTCTGGAAGAGAAATGGGAAAATTGCTGTCTGTCTAATAGGGATGGAACTGGGAATGATAAACGCAGATTGTAGGGAATGGAATTTAGATTTTGGGGAAAATTGCCTAACAACAAGGCCAGTGAATAGACTGCCTTGGGAGAGCTGCAGAACTCCTCTAAAGGGAGGATTTTGAGAACGGGCTAGGTGATTACCTATCAGGAAGGCCTAAGATGCCAATCATATGGCTATAGAGGGCACAGGGTGCTGGATCAAATTATGTAATCTGTTCTAGTCTTACTTGATGTGATTTGTTCCCCATCCCTTTTCACAGCTCAGTACACAAATGAATTAGCTAAGTCTGTATCTGGAAATCAAGCTTTTTTACTATCATTCAATGAAAATTTGCAACCAGAGTTCTGTTGAAGGCAAGAATATACATAGAATATCAGACCCCTCTTTGTCCAAAAAAGTGATTCTTAAAAATTTTATCTGTCTGTTTCTAATGGATAATAACCTAATGGCTTTAAAGTTCCTTTATAATCTGTGTTCCCGGACACAGCTATTTTGTATGTCCAAAATCGGCCTGTTTTCAATAGCTACTACACATCCCTCTTCAACTAGAGAAACTGCCACTGAACCTACGTGCCTCTGCTCTTGGTACAGCTCAGGAGCCGTGAAAGTCTGCATCCACACAGATGGCATGACTTCTCATCTAGTCTGCTTTGTGTCTAGCCCTTTCACAGCGACTACTCTCAGGCACGGCTGGAAGCTCTTCCTGACTCACATTAGTTAGACAGCCTTATGTGTCTTCCCTGTGCATTTTCTCAACACAGGGCTCTGCAGAAGGTTTCCTTCTGTAATTCAGCAACATTTCAAACATATGTAAAGGTAAATGAAGCTCTTACTCATTCTCAAGAGCCCAGACTGAGCCACTTGGACTTATTTTGTGAAAGTTTTGAGGTTCTGAATTGTACATGGAGCTCTTATTTCTATAAGGGAAGGCAGTACATTTTTGAGCAGTGCTGAGAACGGAACAGCTATCATCTAGTTTGTGCAGCTCTTGCTCTATGTCACATGCTGAGTCAAAAATGTTGGGTTTACATCCTATGGCAAGGAAACAAGGTATATCCCTTATTTTTTGCTTCACCAAAAACTTGAAAAAAATCAGAACAAGCAAAATAAACTTAATTGCCCTTGCTTCAACCATGGCTATGTTGCTGTAAATGTTTATGCCTGCAGCCTTCTGCAGCAGATTCTTGTAGCAGCAATCACAAGTTGCTGTTCTCTAGAGTAGTGAAAACCCAGCAACAAAAGACTCGTGACTGAACTGGGGGATCAGATGATCAGTTCATTCAAGATTAGAAACACAGTGAGGATAAAATCCATGCAATTACCTTCCCCTCCTTCGAGAGGCAGGGAGGAAAACAAGGGATCTGAGTACCTGTAAAGAGTGCGTGGTAATGCAGACCCTTCTCTTTATCCTGATGAGAGCAGACATCAAATAAATACGCTTTGATGGGGCCATCAATAAAATCAGCTGCAAAATCAAAAAGCACTACTCCCAGCATGGTAATGACTATTGCCCACGTCCGCTGTTTCTCTCTCTCACCGATGAAAGCTACAAAAAGAAAAACACCCTCATTCTGACAGCAACAGTGCCATGTTCTGCAAAACCACATTTTATCTTTCCTGGTACCTCCAAATCTAAACAATCCCTAGTTACGCAAGAGAGAGCAGTGCTACAGAATCACGTCAGAGAAGCAGGATAACTGAGTCTGCATAGCACTGAGCTGTGCTAGGTTGTCTTACTGCCTTGAGTCAGCAAGCTCACGGTACTCCAAGCTCCACAATCGAGAGCATCACTAGAGTTAATTTAACCCTCTGCACCTTCATGGCATGCTCTGGCAGCCTAACACACATGCATTTTGTAGTACTTTTTTGTTTTACTCTATTTGTCCCATCCTTCCATTGTTTTACATAAACAAGAGCTGACTGTAACATCTATTTTTGGGTAAACGAATATATTCAACACTAACGATATCCAGGAAGAGAGAATAGATCACTCTATAAAAACACATGCCTCCTCTCTCTGCCAAGTCATAATGACAGCGACAACTTTCCATCAAGACTTTTTAGAAGTTACATCTCAAACTGAAATACAGCAGTATCTAGGGATGTCATTCCTATTTGATTTTACACATTCCAGGAAGCTGCGGACTTCTGTTATTCTCCAGGATAAAACAGTACCAAGTCAATCCAGTGCTGCAATAATTAAACGTATGTATTTTGAACACTAATCCATCTAAAATAGGAATTAACAGATACTCAGTTTGGAGGTGTATTACATCACAGAAGCAATATCAATCATTTAACTTAACAAGGTAGATTTTAGTTTGTAAAAACTTCTCTGGGCCTACTCAGTGCTTTCCTTGTATGAACTGATCAGGCAACCACACCAATGTACAACAGACCACAATCACATGCACAGATTACAGAACACTATGTGCAGGGAACATAACATGCAGTGTTAGGATTGAACAAATATGAAGATTTCCATGTCCCCCCGCTCCTTCAACACAGATGAGTAACACAACACCCAATTTTAACATTTCATTCTAGCAGAGGTAAAAAAAACAACCCTCTTTTTCTGTCTGATTCAAAAGACTAGGATGGGTTTTGTCTGTCAGCAGAGCATATGCCCCTCACTCACCTGAGATCATCACGTCCCCATTGAGGTACAAAGCCATGCCTAACAGCATTATGATGCCCAGACCCAGAATGTACGGTCGCCTCTTGCCCCAGCTACTGGTGCAGTGATCACTGGCTGAACCTACCACGGGCTGCAGCACGAAGCCCAGGATCGGGCTGATGAGCCACACCAGGCTGTAGAGGTTCTTGGGCAGCCCTACACTGAGCAGCACCGGCGTGACAAAGGCGGCCTCCACGGCATAGCAGAACTCCCGGCCGAACATCGCCATGCTGTGCATGACCAGCCTGCCCACCGCTCGCTCCCTGGGCACCACTGCCCCGGTCCTTGTCACGGATTGCTGCGAAGCCTCCCCTTTTTCTCTGGTGTTGTCCATGACGGCCTTGGCTGCCTCGGAAGTGGGTGGAAGAGCCCCATGGAAACCCTCTTTCGTTAAGGTCATCGCTCTGGCTAGGTGCGGCGCTCTGGCACGTCGGTGCTGCCTGCTCCGGCTGACATGGAGCCCAGGTCATATGCTGGGTGGGATCGGCCTGTGCCGGGGGAGGGACTCACATACTTTCATGGCTCTGCGATCACAAGTTATGCAAGGAAGGGGGCGGGGAAGTCTGTGTTAACATTAGCAAATCTGAGCTCTTGGGCGTCTGCAAAGCTCCCACAACTGAAGAATTACTGTTAAAGCACGAAACACATATAACGGGGACGCGCATCACATGGGCATGGTGCAGGGTTAGCCTGACACAAAGCTGTTCCTCTTGTTGCTGTAAGACACTGGTGATACCAAGAATCCAGAGCCCTCATTTTTCCGTTCAGCAAACATGAGCACCACACAGTGCCGATGTCCTGCTGATCAAACGGGGAAAAAAACCCTGTAATAGGCACCCGGAAAAGGACTTCGATACACTTCAGGAAGATACGTAAGTGAACCTACCTATTGCCCTAAAGTGTCAGTGGCAGATTAAAAGTTTGACAGAAGTCTGTCAAACAGTAACTGGTGGATACTTTTTTGTATCTGCTTTGGGCCACCCTCAATACAAATGATTATTTTCTTCATTTCTGAAAAACAAAGGATATTGGGATCACTTAGGGGTTTTTCTAAAAGTCTTACTTACCAAAAGAAGCCCTTAAAAGAAATCTGTAATGACATGCCAAAACTGTACCTTTCAGGTTAGCCGCCCCAGTGAGGCAGCTGATCCAACCTATGCTGAAGTTAACACCAGCCTTCAAACGCAGGTCAGCGATTTTTGGAGTCAAAACTTATGTGCTCTGGAGATTCTATTTGCCATTTCCTGTTCTCCACCATGATCAGATGCATCTGGGAGTAAGGACATTGTTAAATCTTACTGTAAAGGTGTATAATACTCAGTAATTTATTCAATTTAGATTAGACTGATTGTCAGCCAGAAACATAACATGCTTTTGCTGATTGTTTATCTAATTTGTCAGGATCTACTAGATAATTATTGCTTTGAGGCAGGTGTTTAGGTGGTAGAATGTAAAAAGGTTTTTTATAGTAATAATTGCTGGCATGACACATATAAAATCAGCTAGAGCATATCTCAGCCCTGGAAGCCTTTTTAGGGAACAAACTAATCTTCACTCTTGACAAAATTATCAAAACTCCCAACTTGCCATATCATAATTCATGACATGTTAGACTAAAGAAAACTGCGTTAAGGCTGTCCTGGGTTTAGCTAAAAACACAGTTCTGTTTAATGATTTTTACTTTCCAACTTAGTGTCTTCTAAAAGGCTGCACGTTCTGAAGTCAGCAGCATGTTTCTGCAGACAGTGTGTGCTACTGGCAGTGATAACACCTGATGTTTACAGTCACTGCCTGGGACTGGTATGTAGGAAAGGCTCTTGCTTATACTTATTCCTACAGTGACCAAGGCCGCTGCTGGCTCTTGTGTGCCACGCTGGGGGTGCTAGGTAGTAAGAGGGGGGCACAAGGAAGTAAGAGGTTGCACCTCTTGGGGGTAATAGACAGGACAGGTGACCAACGGGAGTATTCCATCTCATATACATCATATTTAGTATAAATTGAGTGATCACAAGAGTTTTTTCCCCTTTTCTGCAATGGTCGGTGTCCAGAGAGGACTCCATCTGACCTCCTGATTTTGATCCTGATCCTGAGTTCCCGAATCCAGCTCCCTGTATCCAGCTCCTGCCGCCGCTGAGCCTGGGGCTTCCCCAGTGCCTCCTGCTCTGCAGCACCAGTGGGGATTGTTATCGGGCGAGCGAGTCAGGTTTGATATTGGGCTACTATCTATAGTTGTATATAGTCTTTATTTTTATCATTTCACTATTATTTCCACTGTTTCATTAAAGCTGTTCTAGTTTTTCTTCTCTAACCCATAAGTCTCTCTGCCTCATTCCCTTTTCCTTCTCGTTTGCGGGGGGCAAGAGGGGGTTAGAGAGCGTCTGTCCGCGTAAGTGGCCGACTCAGCTTGAACCCGCAACAAAGGCCATAAAACTAATTCTTTTTAAAAGCACATTTCCTTTTGCCTTGAAGGAGACTGTTGCAAATGACGGTTTAATTTTGAAGGAAATTAAAACCACCATAGAATAACCATTGTTTAGAGCCTGTGCACCTAAGTTGCCTACCATTTTTCCAAGAGAAGAAATGATTAATACTTGGCAGCTATTTTAAAATAATACATTTCATTTTGAAGTGATTTTCTAGGCAAACTGAAATTCCAAATGTATATAATCAGGAGACTGCATTAAGAAAATGTAGTCAGGCTATTAAATTGAATTACTTTAGGATAATAACTGTACAGCAGCACATAAGAAAACAGCATTATTTTAATCATTGTTTTGGCATGGTAACACAAATGAACTAGTACAGTAAGAGAGAAAAAACCAATCCCTTCTAATCTACGAGTAAACAACACAATCATTTATTTAGGAAGAATATAACTGTATTTTATGAGAAGTATTGCCTTCATGTAATTGCAACATATATTAGAAAGCAACAGTGTACACAAAAATGAAAGGAAACAAACATGTCACAGGATAGATATTTCAAGAAACATTCTGAGGATTTACAGCCGCTTACTAAGAAAACTGTAGATCTTGAGAACACAGTTTTGGTATCAATCTAGACTGCAGACCATCCACGTACCCAGGTACATATCTCCCACTATTTTTAATTAAATTTAAAACTTAGATAACTTAAAAGAATTATATTTAAAGAAGTATCATGGGAACATTTATTTGCTGTATCATTCAACTCTTATGCAGAAAAACTTACTCTGTCAGCCTGAAATTTGTCTAATTTGCATAGTTAGAGATTATAATTTAGCTTCTGGTATACTGAATTCTATTACTTTATCAGAATAAAGTTTAGCAATCTCTTCCTCAGTAAATCCATATTCTAGAAGTATCTCTTCTGTGTGTTCTCCTATAAAAGGATCTCTTTTAAATGATGGAACAGCAGGGGTCCTTGATAGAAGAGGAGCAGGTCTAGGACTTATCTCTTCCTGATCATTTTTGATAAAAGAACCTCTTTGTTTGTTATGCTGATGTGAGGCAACTTGATCAACGGATAAAACAGGGGTCACACAGGCATCAGTACCATCAAATATGCTGCACCACTCAGCTTGTGTCTTCTGTGCAAATACGGATGCAATTTTTTTCTTCATCTTGGGCCATTCGGAGAAACTCAACTGATTGAGAAGCTGATTATCTGAATCTAGCCCAAGACCTGAAAAGAGAATAGCAAAGTTTAACTATAGTATAGCTTAGATAAATTATCAAGTGCTGCTCACTACTAAGTATGTTCCTCAGGAAGCTAAGATTCTGCAGACAGTCCAACACAGCAGAGCATATTAATTGAAAGTCCCTTAAAACTTTATTAGGATATCTACCGAGGGAAGGAGAAGGAGAATAAAATGTTCCATTATTTGCAATTAGACTAAACTGCACCAGCTACAGCCTTTTAAATAAGAACATATAATAAACACTCATTTGTATAAACACTTCACAAGAGCAGCAGATGCCTAGAGATAACATTTTGTCCTGAGAACATTTTCTGTAACAAGCTTTGTACTTCCCTACCTAGCAGTAGCAACTCAGAACTGCTGAATGGGTCCTGGACTACGGCGACATAGACAGATCATCAAAGAAGCCAGTACTTCTGCCAGAGCTGGACACAGAATGATAGAATCATAGAATCATAAAATGATAGAACAATAGAATCATAGAATGTTTGGGGTTGGAAGGGACCTCTAGAGATCATCTAGTCCAACCCCCCTGCCAGAGCAGGACCCCCCAGGGCAGCCACACAGGAACACATCCAGGCGAGTTTTGAAAGTCTCCAGCGAAGGAGACTCCACACCCTCTCTGGGCAGCCTGTGCCAGGGCTCCGTCAGCTTCACAGTGAAGTTTCTCCTCATTTTGAGGCGAAACTTCCTATGTTCTAACTTCAACCCATTATTTCTTGTTCTATTGCTGGGCACCACTGAGAAGAGATTGTCCTCTTCCTCCTGACACCTACCCCTCAGATATTTATATACGTTAACAAGGTCCCCTCTCAGCTGTCTCCTGTCAAGGCTGAACAGCCCCAGTTCTCTCAGTCTCTCTTCATAGGAGAGATGTTCAAGTCCCTTAATCATCCTCGCAGCTCTCCGTTGGACTCTCTCCAGTAGGTCCCTGTCCCTCTTGAATTGGGGAGCCCAAAACTGGACACAGTATTCCAGGTGTGGTCTCACCAGGGCAGAGTAGAGGGGGAGGAGAACCTCCCTAGACCTGCTGGACACACTTTTCTTAATGCACCCCAGGATCTCATTGGCCCTCCTGGCCACAAAGGCACGCTGCTGTCCCATGGACAACTTACTGTCCTCTAGGACTCCAAGGTCTTTCTCCATAGGGCTGCCTTCTAGTCCCCTAATCTGTACTGGTGCCTGGTGTTATTCCTCCCTAGATGCTGGACTCTACACTTGTCCTTACTGAACTTCACGAGGTTCTCCTGCGCCCAGCTCTCCAGCCTGTCCAGGTCTCACTGAATGGCAGCACAGCCTTCTGGTGTGTCAGCCACCCCTCCCAGTTTCGTATCATCAGCAAACTTGCTGAGGGTACACTCTATCCCCTCATCCAGGTCACTGATGACAATATTGAACAAAACTGGGCCCAGCACTGATCCCTGGGGAACACCACTGGCCACAGGCCTCCAACTTGACTCTGCCGCTGATCACAACCCTCTGTTGTTGAGCCAGTTCACAATCCATCTCATGGTGCAAGCATCCATCTCCCATTTCTTGAGTTTACCTAGGAAGATGTTATGGGGGACACGGGTATCGAAAGCCTTACTGGAGTCGAGGTATATGAAATCCACTGCTCTCTCTTCATCAACCCATTCAGCTAGCTACAGTGTTTGAAGTCTAACTTGGCCAAGTTATTTCTATGCTACTGATGGGAAGATGGTCTGGATGGGTACATGCAGGCTCGATGTGCATGGAGTAGCTCAGCTGCAGGTGCCAGCACAGCCTAGCTGACCTGCTTCTTCACTCCCCTTTCACTCCTCCAAATGGACTCCAGACGTGTTTGCTGCTCTCGCCTCTCCAGTACGCTTCTGAGCTTCCAACTCTCCATTGCTGCTCTTTGGGAAAAGCAAAACCCACAGCCCTTACTCTCACTAGCTGCTTAAGAACTCTGCGTCCCAGTAGATCAGTCGAGCAGGACACCTAGGTATGCCATACGCACATCCCTTCTGAGACACAAGAGTAGAAAATCAACACAGACAGACTTTGTAGTGAAGATTTCCTAAACTAGGCAAGTCCCAGGTCCTTCCGTTAACTAAGCACCGTCTTCCCTCTCACTGAGGAGTTTATAGCTCTCCCGTGCTGCCAGTTTCCCATGTCTGTCTCTGTTCTCAAGGATTCTGCTCTCAACACTCCCTACCCTTCCGTTCTCCTATTCCAAAGAGAGGCAAGAATTATTACTACTTCTTGTAGTATTTATCTCAGTAATGAGGCAAGAAACAAGAAAAAGGCAATTAAATGCCACTTTAAAAACACAGATAGTACAAACAGAGGCACAAGCAGAGTCTGTGATACCAAACAGAAATCAGAAGTGGTATACTGAGAGTTGTCCAAACAGTCACACTTTGAAATTCAGGAGCATGAAAATAGCGGGAAAAATTCAGAAGAAGCAGGGATAAGAAAGAAGTTTATCTGAGAAATTAGAAAGGGTAGAGAACAACTATCATCATAATGTTTCACAAACAACAAGAAAAGGGTGCTGCTTAGAAAAAAACAGCTCTCTGTAAAAGGCAGAGAAAATTAGGAGTTTAGCAAACATTTATTTTTTAGCATTCTTTCTTGTGTCTTTGGATATCTGGTATCAGATCAATGACCTGGAACTGTTAACAGGTCTGACTACTAGAAGCCTTTTTGTAGGTAGAATTTAAACTGTAAACTGCTGTAAAGAGGCAGAAAACACTTTCTGTATCTTTCATTTCTACAGTTTCCCTATCACTGACAGTGCTAGACATATAACTATTGAAACATACAGAGGAGAAGAAAGGAAGATAACTTCCGTTCTTCTGCTCTTTAAATTCTTTCTTCCTGTCATAATCTCTACTACATGCATTTCTTGGGGCCCACAGTCTCAGGTCCCAAGTTATCATATTATTTAAGAATTTTACTGATCATCACAAGATTCTTAAAAAGCAGCCTTGAAAATTAATACATGCTTTGAAATCTTACTTCGGCACTGTGAAAGAAAACACAGAGAAACTGCCAATCTCCAGACTCAGAAATGCAGCCTTGCCATGCTTAGAAGAAAATAAACACAGTCAAAGACAAAATAAGCATTTTCACATCTTACTAGAGATTCCTACAGATATAAGTCTGGTAAACAGTCCTTACCAAGCTACTAAGTCGTAAATACCTTAAACCATTAAACTTACAATCTAGTCTTCATAATCATTCAAATGACCCTAAAAAAAGGTCAGCTGAAGACTGCACATACTGGTTGAGCATGCATAATTAAATAGAAGCTAACAACGCTTTCAAAATAAATTTTAAAATTAATCTTCAAAGTATAATAGTAAAGATGAACAGTGCTATATAGTTTACTTAAGAACTAGGAGGTGAGGCAAATCTGAGACTCTGTCTCAATGTATGAAATCGTGTCAATTGGAATCACAAAGTATTTATCTGTTTATTAGTTAGGTTTGGGTTCTAGTAGCCAGCCCAACATTAACAGCGCTCTATCATTATCCATTACACAATTACATCTGATGATTGTGCCAGATGGAAAGTTGGCTGAACTTAACCGTACATGCTCTAGCGAAACAGAACAATATGCAGAACCTGGCATTTAATATTACATGTTCATTTTCCATTGACCACTGAAGACTTCAACTTTAAACAGCATGAACCAACAGCATTTAAGCATCACAGCTTCTCATTTTCCAGCCTGCTCTAACCATTTGTGGTGCAGACAAACTGAATCACAGCAGGAGGGTCTGAGTCAACAAGGAAACAATTACACAGCATGGAATTGTCTGGGATACCACAGGATGACAGATTTCACCCAACATAATCAAAAGCGAAGTATCTTTTACATAGAATATCTGGTAAAACAATCACAAATTGTTTCCAAGTTTTTGGTTCAAATTTTCATCTAGGGATTTTTTTGCTTAGAAAAGCCCAGTTACCTGCCCCAGTGCAGCTATCAGGGTTTTTCAAAAATGAGAAATCAATCATTCTTGCAATGATACAGTTTTAGGTATCCTTTAAATGCTATAGCTTTATTTACATATATCTGCACATCATTTATTAATGCAATAAATTGAAATCTCAGTCTCTACATAACTGCTTAGACAAACCACAGTAAAACTCAGACCTTATTACTGCCTTTCAGTACTTAAAGGGAACCTGTAAGAAAGATGGGGACAGTATTTTTAGCAAGGCCTGTTCCAACAGGACAGGAGGTAACAGTTTTCAATTAAAAGAGGGTAGGTTTAGACTGGATATAAGGAAGAGAATTTTTACAGCGTAGTGGAACACCGGCACAGGTTGCTGAGAGGTGGTGGAGGCCCCATCTCTGGAGACATTCAAGGTCAGGGTTGATGGGGCTCTGAGCAACCTCATCTAGTTAAAGATGTCCCTGCTCACTGCAGGGGGGTTGGACCAGATGGCCTTTAAAGGTCCCTTCCAGCCCAACACATTCCATGACTCTACAACTCTAGTTAAGAGAAAGAGAAAACAGTAAAATTCATTGGATGAATCTGCTAGGTGGCTTTGGTTATGTTGGAAATAAACAGTTTCTCACAGTATTCCAGCCACACTATTTTAAAAGATTATTTAAGATCCCTGGATTTTCTTGTTTTAACTTGCTGATTTTCTTTTCAAAATTGTACACTCTTAGCACCGCAATTTTGAAATTATGATGCCACAACAGGACTGAATAGAACCATCTGCTATGGGAATCCTTAATTATGGCCCAAATCACAGCCACAGGGTGTATGCCATTGCTCTCTCTCTAAATATAATTCATTCTCATTCTGAGAGGGAACTGAACTCTAGAATATCCAAGACAGTAGTGAACTTTCACTACAGTAACTTTGTAGAGGTTTTTTTTTATTTTCTCTGCTCAAGTAGAAGTTTGATCAGGCCCAAAGTACAACTAGAGCATCGCCACAAATGCATTCATGGCTGTACTTTAAGTTTATTTATTTAATTACCACACCTGCAAATTATTTGGTGGAGCAAGAATCTGGCCCTCTGTAGTATTTTTGCAATATTTAAGGCTTATCATGGTAAATAAATTCACACAAAATTGTGTGTAACTGAGTGTGTCTGAAATGTAATGGGGACACTTTTCATCCACTTTTGTACCTTAGTGACAACGCTGTACTGAATTTAGTACCTCAGCAGATTTTTGAGACAATACACCATACTTCACAATCACAAAATGGAGAACCCTGTGGAAATCCTTCATAATTATGTAAACTGTGTTCTCCAAGTGTTTTCTAAATTTCTTCCTTCTTTTTAAATAGAATTCATGCGAGCTAGGCGCATCAGCTTAGTATGAAAGGAATACTATCAAATACACGTTTTGAACTTTAGTGATTGTTAGTGCTTGTCACATCAACCTAAGCTGATGCTAAGTTCACCTTAGTTTACACCACATGATAATGCAGAATTAAAGCTTTACTCTCACTTGATATACAAAATTTACAGTGTTTTGCATGCCTCTTGTAGCCTGGCTACAGTGATACTAAGCACATATTGCTAAAAATTAAGGAAAACCTGCAGTCAGCTGGAAGACTTTCCGTCTCTTTCTGTCAGTACATTGAGACGTAACATTATGTTTCTTACATCAGATTTTTCATAAGATATAAAGGCATTTTAGTTATTTATTGGCTGACTTTTCTAGTAATAAAATTAATATAAGCAAAAGGATTGCAGCATGTTTGTTAACAGCAAGTAGTCTACAGTGGGCCCAGAACACAACTCCTAATACTATAGCTACTAAAGTAATTATTTACCCTACCTACTTTATATAACTTCAGTTTCTCACATAAACTTCTTTATAAAAGTCACAGATTTGTGGTAAGCAGAAATTTAATTTTCCCTGACGAGCACAATCTACAAAGCTAACAATCTTCTCAAAGATGCTGCATTTCTTGAACAATGTTAGTTCCCCTCCACAGACCCCTTAAGAATTTTCCTCGCTGTGTCACTAACTTGCACTCCAGCCCGGCACGGCGTTCCTCATTCTGCAGGGAAATGCTCAAGTGAACCTAAACCAATTAGTTTCACTTCAGCTAACCAGAATTCTGTGAGCAGTGCCAGAGGGTTCAGAAATCACGTTCCTTCCCCAATTCTGCAATCTTCAAATCTCTGACTCTCGTATCTGCGCCACCCATATACTTCTGTTGTCTTTATATGGATGTGGCAAAAGCAACCTGCTCTCTGACTATGGACAGAGAGACATAAAGTGGCTTTTGAATATATTTTATTCAGCCAATTGTCCACCATCAGAACTGACCAGAATTATGGGGAAAAAAGTATGAAATAAAATTATGGGAATTGTAACTGGAACATATCATTTTGAAACTACTTCAAAGCAGCAAATTAATGCCTGGAACAGATGACTCAGCCTAAGTCAAAGCTCCTCGGGTTTGTGAAAGAGCAAAATAATTCTCACGAGCTTTTCCTTCCCTATAACACTCAAAGGCTTAAATTCTGAACTGAATTTCTGCAATAGATATCTCAGAAAGGAAAAATACCCTGAGCCACAAGAAGGATCTGCTGTTCTAGTTCAGTACACTATTGTTTCATAAAGCTTGCAGTCATAACTACTGAAGGGGATTTCATAATATGCACCTAAAACACAATGAAGAAAGACCATCTATTTTAAATGTGATATTGAGAAAAAAAATACTGAGTTCAGTCTGATGCTTGAAACAACAGAATTTTACAAAAGAAACAAAGAAAAATTATTGACTATAAACAAGCAGAGAGCGGGATACAATTAAAGATGAAAAGCAAAATTTCCTTAGAAGACTATAGTCTGTATGTTGGATTTCTAAAACACAACAGACTAAAACACATGCACAGCTGTGACTGTAGCTGTCTACTTAACAGGAGGATACACCATTTATTGCCGGAATAACTCTTTTTGATACTTCAGCTGTTAAAATCAAGCCATCTCTGTGCATTGTAAACATAAGTGATACCTTCAAACATGAAAATAAAGTTGTCCAATATAGGTGCCCCTATATAGGCAGACAAATTCACAGTTGTTGCTCCAACTTTATCCTCTAAATTTCTGAGAAGCTACTAAAACGAAAACAGAGAATTTAGCGTTTTCCTCAGTAAAGAGTTATCTAAATATGACAGAAAACAGTCAGCGATCATATTATATGGTCTGACCACTGGATTCATCCATCCGAGGCTTCTTCCTACATAAGCTGTCTGGATGGTTCCTGAGTCCTGCCCTGTAGCAATGATCCATACGAGAAGGCTGGGGCGTCAAGCAGAGGCTCATGGAGAAGAAGAGTTACAAAGAAGACCAGGCTCCCATTACGGAATTTTGCTTCTTGAACAAATAGAATCCATCCCACTCCTGTAGATTAAAAGTAAGCGCTACTCAATTTAATCTCTAGAGAAGAACAAAATACTGCAGCCACGAATACTGCAGGCCAGTGTTTGATCACTTTAAGCCAAACATATGGGTATTTGAGTAAGCAGCTTTATTCTTTTCTTGTTTCTCCCTGAAGACGTGTATTGAAATCCCAAATACCCTAACTTGCAGAGCAAGGGCTTAATTTTACTTTGATACAGCTTTATATTTATTTTGGGTCTCCAACTCCACTTCTTGCAAGCAAAAAAACCTCAAGAGATACGATGAGAATAACATTTCAAAGAACTGCGAAGTGTGGAATAATTAATTATACTTTCTTTTTCAAGACTGAGTAGTTCAGAACTGGAGTCCACAAACAAGTTATTCTCGGGACAACACGGGACAGAGTACCAGCTTCTTCAGCCAACAACGCGTCTCTTCCAAACTCCACATCTGATCTGGAGGCAGCACGTTATGCTGGACACATCCCTGAGTCGCTCCAGGAGGCTGCCTTACACATCTCGTGTATCAGCGTGTCCTAGTTTGGACATCCTACGTAACTGCACAGCCCTTTTTAAGCTATACAGAGAAGCAGTCGTTTACAGACACAGATATGCAAGAACTTTGGAAGCTCCACAAACTGCAAGAGAACAAAGCTAAAGCGCGGAGAACCAGATCTCTATTTACGATTCTGCCCACTAAAGGTGTACCCCACCTCATGATCCTACACCTTCCTTTCATCTGACCAAACTGCTGAATCTCAAAATTTCCTGGAAGTGCAGGCCCTGGCACTGACTACGCTCTTTTTTTTTTTAATAATTACAAGGACAGGAACACCTCTGCACCAATTGTCATTATGTTAAACCTCACTGAAGTACTTTCGCATGAGAAAATACTGTATACCTTCACCTAAATGTTTGCAAAACAATTGCATGGATATCAACATAGCGTTTACTTTACTAATGATCTGATATATCGTACAGTCATGTTTAGAGAGTCTTCAGTCAAATATTAAAATTATATCCATAGATAGACACTAAAAGCACTCTGAAACTGTATAGTGGAAATTAATTTATAAGACTGACTTTGCTCCTAGAAAAATCCTGTTCTATAAAGAAATATTCCAAACTACTTTTAATGAACATTCTGAAACAATTTAGTTTCCTTAAAAAAAAAAAGCACAAAAAACCTGAAATTGCTTGAAATTTTATTTGCAATACCAAAGAATTCGGTCTCTTTTAAGTTTATTCACAATCCCTTGAAAAAAGTGGTTTCTAAAAATAGTTGTTTAATGCTCCAGACACATCACAGACTATCATTATTTTAACTCCAGAACAAAACTTTTAACTCAGGTGTAGGTTCTGAGGGTAAGGGGAAGAAGGGATGAAAATGAAAGAAATCAATTGCTAGAAGAAGAAAGTCAACTAAATCTCTACATTACTACCCAATTAGTTTCAAGAAGTGTCTGGCTTTTAAAAAGAACGTAACAAATGTCATGAATCGAAATCAGTATTAAAGAACTCAACTATGCTCTGCTGATGTGAAACAACTGCACCAAGCTACTTACCTTTTAAAAACTGCTTATAGAATTGAGGTTCAATGGCACCAACAGCCATGAATTTTCCATCGGAGGTCTTGTAGGTTTCATAAAAAGGCGCACCGCTATCTAGCATGTTCTCACCTTGAGGTCTTTCCCAAAGTCCCAAATTTTGTGACTTCCATAGAAAAGAACTTAGGTATGCTGCTCCTTCTACCTTGAAGATTTAAAGGAAAAAGTAACAGCTTCAATAAATCAGTTGCAATGTCATCTGAATTCTACATAAAACGAAACAGCAAAAAACTGCTATCAGTTCTGTCCTTTGTTAAGATTTTTAATGATACAATCTCTGATAGGCAGAGTACTAATTTTCAATTACTACTTATATTGCATATGTGAAATCATCTGGAGTTAGAGAAGGAATAGAAATGTAATAAGGTAGTTTCAGATGGAAAACACACTTTCAATGCACTAAGTTTCCTTGCTTAGCAAGTTTATGATCATTAGGAGTTCACAAAGAGGATATAAGTAAATTCTAGGTGACAAGAAAAATTTGTTGTCTCCACAATAAGTATCTGAAAGCCACCAAGCCTTCTAAACCTCTGGAAATCAAGATGCCTATACTAGTCGTATGAATACCAAATTTCTATCTCAACGTTAACTTCTTTGAATTTACTGATTATAGTAAGGCTGTTATTTTTAGAAGAAAACTGGAAGGAAATCAGGAGTCCTGTGGTGCCAGGACAGCCCTGTTTTGGCAAAAGAGTGTGGACAGACGGAGATTAACAACTTCAGCGCCATCCTGAAGGCAGTTAAGCTGCTTCGAAACAGAATTCTGAAGGCCACAGTGCTGGAAGTGAAACCTTTTGCTTCATTATCCCTAATACACACATTGAAGTTGACACGCCTGACTATGTTAATGAGCTCAACAAAGTACATACGAAACATCTGTGACTACAGTCCTCAACTCTCCAACCAAATCAGGCTGAACATCACCTCAGTGGATGGGAGATAGATAAGGTTAGAATATAAGGAATACGCAGGGAGTATGTCACTGGGGTGGGAGAACAAATGTGGAAGAGGCAGTTGTTGGGCTGTGCTCCCTCTTCACCCAAGATGGGGAGACCTTCTTGGTAAGAACTACAGTTTCACCTGTTGGTGAGAAATACTCAGGGTAGTACTTTGCTAGCATTATTATCATATATTAGCACTATTGCAGTGAGTGAATTTATCAACAGCAATCCTGCATCTGTTATATCTGTCACTTTAACAAATTACTTATTCTTTGCTACCTTGTAAATTGTCTCAGTGTAAGTCCTTAATGGGGCTCTGGAACAGGCAAGCCCTTAGCTCAAGTACAAGCTTCCCACAGCCACATAACTTTCACACGATACATGGGAACTGGGAAGCCTGTTCACCACAAAGTCAACACTAAAGTTTTTCTCTCGCTCTCATCCCTCGCAAGTACATTGACATAGCAAGGTAATCTCTAAATAGGGAAGTGTCTGATGAACACAGCACTAGAAAACATGAATAATCCTGTGTGGAGCACAACCAGATGAAAATTCAGTTTGTTGAACCTTTCAGTAATTACTAAGCTTGTACCAGTCTTTCCAAGCAAAATCATATCCTACAGTACTGCCCACCATCAGAATCCTTTTTTTTTCTTCCAACTGCATTAGAAAAACCATATGAGAAGATGAAGCAGTAACAGTAGATGGCCAGAAACACTCCAGTGGGACACAGAAAAACCTGAACTGTATCATTTTGAGTTCATGCACTTTCATCTGTGTAAAATTAGCCTAATATTGTCTCTAGAGAAAATCACAGAGATTGTACCAAAATATAAAGCTACTAAATTTTCACATGGAAAGATCTATTAGTTTCTACCCTTCTACACAAGAATTTAAAACACGCAAATCTTTGAAGTATGTAGTCACGAAGGTTTCTTCATTTAATATGTGTTACTTGGCCTCTTTCTGAAGTACCCACCACAAGGACCGGAATACTTCTGTACCAATTGTCATTATGTTAAACCTCATTAAAGTACTTCCATACAAGAAAATACTGTATACCTGTTTGCAAAACAATTGCACGGATATCAAATAGTGTTTACTTTACTAATGATCTGATCTTGCACTGCTCATATTAACCAAAAAATACACAAAAACCACTGGAAGTAATGATGATAGTAGATAGGGATATCAAAAAAAGCTTTAACTGCAGATTATTTTCTGGTGCTGACAGACCTATGCACAGTGCTACTTACCCTGGAAACACTTAAAAGTAGCATGTGTTTTGGAATGGTACAGGGACTTTAGAAATATCCCTGGCTGGGCAACTAGACAGCTAACTTCTCCCTGAGACCCACTGCAATTCAGAGACAAGCAAAAAGGTGTCTAACATCTACACCAAACCTCCAAAGGCATGCCTAACTAACACCACACACACACACAAATGTGGTCACTTTCTTTGAAAACATGAAAAGTACAACATGGGGAGACTCCACTAAAGCCTAATTGCAGAATGACTGCAGTGACAGTTACACATTTCCTGTAACTGCCCTCTCATGCCAAAAGCATTGAGCAGTCTCTGAAGAAGGGACAAGAACCTGGAGGCGTCACCCCACTGGGTGACCTGTCTACTCCACAAGTCTTCTGTTCCTCCCACAGAGTGAAGCAGTTCAAACAAAACCGTGAATGAATCCACACCAACCTAATCTTTATCCCCCTGATGGATGAATGCCTCTAGTATGTGGGAATTTTGGTTTTGAATACCTCCAGGCCGAGAAAAAACATGGAAATCCAAGTCTTCTGTCAGGCAGCGAAATGCTCCTGCCATGAGACTACTATCCAAGTGATTGTGACCACTGTTCTCTACTGTGGCTGTCTTTTCACAAAGTGGGAGTCATGCTCGGTCAGATGCCTACCGTCAGCAGGAAGCTCTGTGTCTGAATTTGGAGAGGACCTAAAGCGTGGCCCAGACTCCCATGCCTCTATTCCAGTGTGGTGCAAGAGCGCGGATGTCCGCTCCACGTCCTACTCAGCACGTGCCAGCCATGAGGCTCACTGTGAGATACCTACGAACCGATCCCTGTGCAGCCAGTGAGAAGAGACTGTGACTAACACGAATCTATCCCAACCGGGCACTTAACTCTTCTGGGGCAGACAGCTGAGACACAGGACACGGCGTCCACTTTTTATGCAGCCCAAAAGCGAACAGTGAACAAATCCAACCCTTGGCCTCACCCTCCCTGCCTTCTTTTTGTGTCACTTCAGCAGTTCCTCGTGTGTATACTACTGATCATGAGTGCTCCCAAGCCATTTCTCAGCTTTTGGCTTAGTAATAAAAATATACAATAAATCACAAATTCTTCTTCTATCACAAAAATTCAGAGCTCAACCTAGAATTACTAACCTCAAAGACAAGAAATAATTAATTTACATAGATCACTTCAGAAAAAAACAGACATTGCAATAAAAGGAAAAAACAAACAAGTGGTCAGGAAAACAATTCATGAAGTAAGACGAAAACCTAATGAAAGTAATCCTGAGGACACAAAGTTGCTAAGTAAGAAATTAATTTTCTCTCCTCTACTGTAGAAAACTCCACCAAGTGTCAGTCGTTAACACATCCAGACTACTTACATGGCTCAACAACTTAAGAGTAACTTAAGACCTATTAAATAAAAAACAATGTTAAAATGAAATTACAGATGAAATGCTGTGGTATTATGACTTTAAAAATATCTACTTCCATGAAACAAACTTAGATACAAAACCAAGTTCATCATTTAACTATCTTTGCTGTTGATGATGCATGTACGTTTTTCATCAACTGTCTCAGTGAAAACTTCTTCCAGTGAGTGAAAAGAAAATAACAAAATGCCAGGTAAAGTACATTCAGTGATCCTTTACAATATTCCATCCACTTCACATGATGGCAGGAACATCTGCTGGGAATTGTAAATTCCACAAGTATAATGAGATAAGAAAAAAATGAAAGAAGTTTTGAGAGCTTTAAAAAAAACCCCACAAAAAAATCTACAACACATTCCATTCCTAATGAACCACAGATCTCATTATGACTTCAGCAGACTTAACATTGTCTCTTCTTTTAACAAGTTCTTTTAATCACTTAGGGTACCAATACTGAAAATAAGTTAATACTCTAAACTACAATAAATTTTTAACTACAATAAATATTTTTTAAATATTTGAAGACTTGTCACAGTTCTCCACCATTTTTGCTTCACAAATATAAAAACTCTTTCGATTTTCCTTTGTAGGTCAAGTTTTTAGACTCACATAATTTTTGTTGTGTTTCCCAGACTTCCCCATATCATTAATTTTTTTGGAAAGATGATGGCCAGCATCAGAAACAGTATTTTCCTGAGGCCTTATAAATGCCGAATAGATTAGAAGAACTAATTCAGAAACTTTGCTGGCTCTGTTTCCTGTTTATACATCTCAATACAGTGTGTGTGTGTTTTACAACAGCGTGATATTGTTGACTCATGTTCAGCTTGTGACTACTACAACTTCCCAGGATTGTACTTTAGCCAATTGTTCTCACACTGCATTTGTGCAGCTAATTGTTTCTGCCTAAGAGAACTACAGAGCAGTGGTCTCCGTGAATTTCAGCCAATTTTTTCCAGGTCACTTCTCCAATTTGAAAAGGTTATTTTCAGTTCTAATCCAAGCGTCCGACATACTGGTATTTCTTCCCACATGCCCATCATCTGTAAACTTACTACACACAACTACTCATCCATCGTTTGGTTTATTAGAGAAAATACTGAAAAAAAAACCCAACAGTCTGTAGAACTCCAGCTGCGAAGTTTATCACTTTGACAATCAATTACTAGTAACTATTGTTGGGGTAGAAACGTCAGACATGTTCTGCACCGTTCCCACACAATTTTCATCTAGACTGTAATGCCATGGTCTGCTTCAGAGAATGTCCATATGAATTTGTCAAAAACTTACTCAAGTCAAGACAGCTAGCGTCTCTTGGTAGTCTCCTATCTTCATCTCTTCAGCAAAGGGACTTTTTTTCAATTAATATAACTTTTTCAATTTACATACAAGTCCAAATCACAGACTTCACTGTTTCACAACACCTTGAAGGGAGGTCAAATTTTAATTGCAACAGTCTTTAAAAAGAAAAACAGAAAGAGAGAGACAGAGAGAAAAAACACTTGCAGATAACATAGGTTTCAAGGATAAACGTAGGCATTTTTCCTCTCTGTGTCAGTGGGTGGCCCCGCAGTGAAAAATCCATCGTATTTATGATTAAGCTAATTTAGCCTTTTCATTTATTTTACGGCATATTTATACAAAGCGTTTGAAATTGACTTCTTGACAATAATCCATGGCAGTGTAATTATTCAAGAGAACAGTGCTTCTAATAAGACACGTCACAAATTCATAAGCAGATGTATCTTGGATAAAGGTAATGTAATTCTTTATTTTGCTAGGATCATAATTTTTATGATGCTGTTATGCGTGATGTTAACTTTATTATACATCCTACTTCCATACACCCAACTTACTCATCAAATACGTACAGCTAACATCTAGAAGGGTCCCATCTGAGAGCCGGCCAAGTAACGACCATCACACCAATATGGCTACAAGTCGTCCTCCCTTTATTGCTCCGGACAGCTTCAATATATACAGTTCAGCAGTGTCCCCGCGCCTGCCCCTTCACAGAGTTGGTCAGTTACAGGTTTACATGCGCCAGCGTTTTATTGGGCAGTGCCATTCAACTATGCAGGCGGCTCTCGCCCCCATTCTTCCCCCAGGGCCAGCACCTCCAGCCAAGCATCTCGCAAAGCTCTCACAAAACAGATAAAACCTCCTCCTCCTCGTGCCCCAAGGCAGCTCCAAGGACAGAGCCTTTATTTAGGCCTAGGCTGGGTTGCCTAAACCTTTAAAGGGATACCGCACCCCTGCTCCACAAGAAATACCTCTACACTAATATTTTGTGAAGAGGGCAGATGGGTAAAAGGAAAGAGAGGAAACGGGACAGGGGGAGAGCCGCAGTATGTGTGCCATGTTATGGCAACAGCGATACATGAAAACTGCTTGCACATGAAGGAATAACCATTTTATGAGATTACTTACCTTCCCTTTCCCAAGTTCTCCATTTTAAATTTACAAATAGCTCTCATTTCCTCCCTTCTGCAGACTTACAGCAGGAAAAAAAAACAAGAAGCAAACAAACCTAAGCAGCCCCACCCTCCTTGAGACCAAACTTACCATACTTGCATCAATGATCTGCCCTTTGCCGGATCTGGTACGTTCATAAAGGGCCATAACGATGCCCAGCGCGCACATTACACCTCCACCAGCAAAATCAGCCAGCAGGTTTACGGGTGGGAAAGGATTTTCACCTTTTCTAGCCAGCTTTGACAGCACACCTGACAGTAGAGCAAATAAGACAAACAGAAGTATAAAATTAATTATAAACATTAATTTCTACATTTCTACAATTGGAGTTTCGTTCTTTTTAATGTATGCAAATAAACAAGGGACAAAGCAAACTTACACCAACAGTTTTCTGTCTCTACTCAGCTATGTCTTAGCAAATAGTTATTCTTTAATTCAGAAAAGAATAGAAAATAAGAAACATAAAATCATAGACTCACTGAGGTTGGAAAAGACCAACAGCCCAACTGTAGAGACTAGTGAAGATGCATTTAATTAAAGATATTAATGGAAGTCTCACAGATAAACCTTTAAAAATTTCGCTATACAGGGAAAAAATTTCTCCCCAAAACCCCTGTGTGCAATAGTTCTATATTAGCACTTTGTGTACACAGAGAACCTCCCAACAAGAATTCAACAGGCACTAAGAATCTGCTTCAGAGCAACTCTGGAAATTGTTCGTTTCTGAACTTTTTAAAGTAAAAATGCAGATGTGCAGTCTTCCATGCATAAAACCCATGAATTAATAATCAGAACACAGAATTTTAAACTGACAACCGCACTTCAGTCCTATCCTCCCTTTTCAACTATGTTTGGAAACAAAAAAGATGCATGTGAGAGTAACATCTAAACCACACAGAAAGGTTACCTCTGATTGTACACAACTGAAAAAGGGCATGTATGTTTATGCCAGCCATTATGCAGAAAGGACAGGGAACAGAGCAAAAGTTAAGTCAGTTTACTTCAGACAGATATTTGAATCTATTAGAATTTCTCTACCATCCTGAATAACCTCTTTACTGTATCACCTTACTCAGTTTCCTCACAGTGATGGAAGCAAGAAACTGCAGCATAATTGTATCTCCTATGCCTATGGCCTAGGGTCCGAGATTTGCAGCACACATGGTCAAAATTTCCCAAGAACTGCATGATTCTGATGCATTGTTCAGTTAGTTAATGGTCTGATACACTTTCTAAGTGCAAGCAAATGAGTGCACAGTATACAGAAGTTTCCAAAGCCTGTAGGATGAGCATAAAGCCCTCACTGACTAAAGCCTCACTTTTAAGAGTCTAAAGGTCATCACAGGCACCAGCAGATTAACATATTATCTTATATCTGGAGTTTCTAGTGCAATCCATTTTTTAGTTGTAGAAAGCCAAAGCTCAAGACGAGAATACTCAGGATATGAGACCTCATTTTTGAGGAATGATGCCTTCCAAACACCTTGTCCTAGTTCCTTTAAATAGGCAGAAAAACTTGTGAAATGTCATGCAAAATGGTGTCAGGATAGCTCTAATCAAAATACTGTTGGTTCAATCAGCTCCAGAGAAGAAACCACTTTTTTGTTGTACACAGAAAGTACTGCAATCTAAGATAGCAATCGACTACACTGTTTCTGTATTGACTGCCTACGCTAGCAACAAATAAATATTTCATAATACTTTGAAATCATCTGAACACAAAGTCCAAAGTGCTTCAGACACGGCACCCTCTCTTTACTCTTTTTTTATTCTCTGACAGCCTTCTTACATAATGAGAGACAACTAAACCCATCCATAGAGAAACCTGATCCCACAACACAATGGCTCCCCATAGCAGGTAGTACTGGGTCACCACATTTGCAGTGCCTCTGTTCTGGCCTTTTGCTGCAGCTAGAAGAAATAATTTATCCATCGGGAAGCCAAGAAGTTCTGAGTCACCTTCTTTTCTCCTTCACAGGCTCAGACAAGCAGCAGAGACAGACGCAGGGTGAACAGCAGTAGATGGGCTCATGCACAGCACACTGACTGTCACCCCCAGAGTCGGGTAATTTTGCTACTGTTTTTTACTGCATACTTGTAGAATCACAACAATCACAATGCTACCTTAAGGTAACATAGCATTGCTTGTTCAAGTTTTTAAGCTGACTTCCCTTTCAGTTCGTGTCAATGGAGAGATATTTACAGCAGAAGAGCTCCAATGGCTTAGGCTGCCTAATTTTTCTTCCCTCAGAAAAGCCGCTTACAAACACACAAATTAATCTTCAGTCTTTCTGGGATTATAAGTGTAAAGATTTTCTAGGGATGAGGCCCTGAAGAAAGACAAAAATACATAAAAACTTCAGTCCTCTCTCCCAGGATAAAAACTTTATTCAGATAAAATAGCACAAAGAACACAAAATACTGTACAGCCTGAGAAGACGTCCTGATCCAGCCTAACCACTCACTCCTGCTGCCAAAATGCACAGCTCATGTCTCTTCCTTTCTTGTGCTGAGTTTTCGTTTATCAGATCCCTTAATGAACTGCTTCACCTCAATAACCTGGCAGAAAAACATCATCATTTCTCCTGGCCAGCTTCTGACTTGTGAGGAAACTTAACACGGGTTTAAGCAAGTGCCAGAGCTGACTAAAGAGCAAAGAGCAGGGATAAGCACACTGAAAGCGAACGCAACTCTCCTTTCACTGACAGAGATGCTTCAGCTCCGCTCGGTTGTTTGATCAGACTGCACCCCAGGTTATTTGAGCTCTCTACAAATAACCTTTCAATAAATCCCTGAGTCTTGATTTAAGGGCAGAAAAAATTTATTATTTGACAGGAAATTTTGCAGCTTACCTGATAAAGCCAAATAATTGATGTCATGACCGGCAGACTTGGCATATTTTCCTGTCTGGCCAAACCCAGTAAGTCTAGCATAAATGAGTTTGGGATTCTCCTGTAGAAGGACCTCTGGACCAAGCCCAAGTCTCTCCATGACACCTTAAAAAGACAAATGCATAAAATCCTAATTCACATTTATTTTTAATAACATGCAAAATACACCTGATTCAAAGTTAAATTACACAACCACAGAGCTGAATTGCAATTTATGAAGTAATGCAGTTTAGTTCAGTATCCACGTTACAATGTCAACAGCCAGAATGTCATAAATTAAAAATATACTGCACACATTTTTAATACAAAACAATTACTTGGAAATTAAGCTTTAGGATCCTTTTTTTTTTCCACTTTTTTTTTCCATTTTATTTCCTCAAAAGATGGACAGTTAGTTTGCTGTAATCCACGTAGTGGTGAATGAGAAAGTTACCAAAGGCTTGTAAAAAACAAACAAAACAAAACAGAGAAAGAGCAAACTCTTATGTTTCCACATTGAAATGACCTGAAATTGCTTCCATCTCCCACTGGAATACTTTCCTCACCCTGTCAGTCTCTCAGTGCTCCATGTGTTCCCGTATCTTTTTTTAATTCACTGATGCGAATGGACCATGCCACTGTTTCACAATCTGCAACAGCCGCACAAAAGAAAACAGGTTCTTTTGTAATGAAGAGTGGGGGACTTTCAGAAATCACAGAAATGTAAGCTTGGTCAGCATGGGTTTACTGTAACCAAGGCTAAAATTTTGATCTTGCAGTTCTAAAGGTTTTAAAAGAAGCATATTTCTATTGTAAATAAATGATAGATTTTTACTGGCTCAGTGTAGCTTGGTCAGACTACACCTTATAACCTAAACTGGAGAGACACATTTTGGAGGGGAAGGGAAGGAGACAGCAGTGAAATTCAGTGAAGAGCAGGATTTTCAAAAGCACAAGTGACAACTGGGTGCCAAACAACCCCTGGTGTCACAAAGTCATTGTCAGATGGTCAATGGTACATCTGTGTTTTTAGAAACTCTCCTGCCACTTGGGCCCTCACTTTCCCATTGGTTCACATCAGCTTGATGCTGGATCACAAATTTGTCTAGTTCAGTTACAGGCCCATAAAAAAGAATGTCTAGTTACAAAAATTACCTGCATTTCCAGGTAAAAAACACAACCAAACAATAAAAAACCAAGTCCCTAAAACCAAAGAACGTGAAAATTTCCACAGTAAGGAAAAAACATCCTGCTAGAAAACAGAAGACTAGCTACAATGAAAAATGGAATTTAATGTCTCAATTTTGTTTGCACAGCTTCTGAGGACCAAAAACAAAAATCTTAAAGTAAAAAACGTCACAATCATAACCCCGTTTTCAGAATGAAAAACATTATCCGTGGCACAGGATATTTAAATCTGTTTATGATGTGCGACATTCAGCTGACGGAGTCTTCTACTTCTGAACTGACTGCAGAAACCCCAGAATACTTCAGCTAGTTCCTCACTGAATCATGATCATAGAATCATAGGACGCGCTGTGTTGGACAGGGCCTTTAGAGGTCCTCTAGTCCAACTCCCCTGCAGTAAGCAGGGACATCTTTAACTCGAACAGGTTGCTCAGACCTTAATGATACTCTTCCTAACAGCAAAGCATCCTCAAGGAACAGCAGTGGCACTGGAACAGCCCATCTGTGAGCATCAGATGAGCACCTGTACATGGTTTATGAATGAAGAAAGCATGTTACATCTATTGACTTCAGATGAATCATAAGCTCCAAGACTTAGATCAGTATCTGCTACATATCTTATGTACACACTAACCTTACAAATATAAGTTAAATCATACTGGCAAGCCAGAAAACCACTGCAGAGCTGATGCCCGAGCTCACGCGTGACTCCTCAGCTCCAGACATCCTCTGGTGCCATCCAGAGCCTCAGGGCACTGGTCGACCACCTTCCACGGCTGTGCTGCCGCAGGGCTGCTGTGCTGCACAAACCACCATCCCTCCCAAGGCGTTTTTTCCACCCAGTCACACGAAATAAGCCCCCAGGAGCCATACCCTTCTTCCCAGGGCACACTTCCAGAGGCTGCAGGCCGACAGCAGTCCCCCGCCACGGCCCCTCAACCGCTGCACCCCGTGGGGCCTCTATGCACTCAGTAAAATCATATATCTGGATTAACGCTTAAGTCACAGCGATGCTGTTTCAGCTAGGGTTAATTATTCTGCATATGTCTTCTAAAAAGGACCACGGCTCAACAGCTTTATCGTGTAAGAACATTATCTCAATGGCTTTATCGTATAAATGCGTTACTTTGTACAAAAGCCTGCCCTGCTAGCCGCTGCATCCTGGAAGAACTTACGAAAATGAAATACCCCATTCCAGAGAGTGCTGGGAAAGACAAGCGATCGGAAAAGGACTCGACGACGGCCACAGGTAAAGGGGGCTGGGGGAGACTGTGACCGCGCACCCAACTCGAGCTGAGGAAGTTTTGCCCCCCACCTCTCTCCTGCAAGGCGCACGGGTGATAATTAACCTGGAAAGCGAGGCTAATTTAAATACACGCAGCCAATGACAGAAGGGCTAGCAGTCACGGACCGGCAATCGTGAATTTAGGCGTGTTTACGCTTATCAAGCAAGAAGAAAAATATACGTCGTAACTCCCCGATGCGCTCCCCTCCCCACGGAAACGAAATAAACCGGCAACAACAGCTCGGCTCGGCGTGTGACGTGCCCGGCTCAGGGCACACCGGGAAACAAAATCAGTCTTGACGAGAACGCCCCAGCCCCACCGCTCGCTCCCCCCAGGCCCCGGCCCGGAGCCCCCCGAGGCCGCCCGGAGCTCCCCCACGCCCCAGCGCGGAGCCCCCCGGGGCCGCCTCACCGTGGCGGAAGGGCTCGATCAGCACGTCCGCCCCGCGGCACAGCCGCTTCAACGCCGCCGCGCCGGCGGCCCGCTTGAGGTCGAGCGCCAAGGAGCGCTTCCCGCGGCCCTGCACGTCGGCGTGCGGGGCCGGGGGGTTCGTCCGGTCCACCCGCACGACCCGGGCGCCGAAGTCGGCCAGGATCATGCCGCAGAGCGGCGCCGGCGCCAGCCCGGCCAGCTCCAGCACTCGCAGCCCGCTCAGCGCCATAGCTGGCGGCCGAGCGCCTGGCTGCCGAGCGCCGACACATCGATCCCCGCCGCCGCCTACACCGCGGCGGCACCGGCGCCCGGGGTGGGCACGGGGCGGGGCGGGAGAGGGAGCGGCTGGGCGCGTGCCCTCCGTCCTGGCTTTAGGCTCCGGGGCCTCGGGAGGGTGGCGTGGGCCGTCGCGGGTGTTTGCTCCGGTTCCCCCGCGGCTGCCTCTTCCCCGTCGCACACCGCAGGTGACAGAGTCGGGGGCTTGCCCCGACTGGACAAGACTTGTGAGACCATCGAGCCCAATCGTTAGCCTAAGGCTGACAAGTCCCCGACTAAACCATATCACTGAGCACGATGTCTATGTGACCCTTGAATACCTCCAGAGATGGGGACACCACTGCCCCGGCCAACCCATTCCAATGCCTGATAACCCTTTCAGTTAAGAAATTCATATTAATAGCTGATATAAACTTCCCTTGGTGCAACTTGAGGCCATTTCCTCTTGTCCTATCACTTGTTACTTGTCTGAACAGACCAATCCCCATCTCACTACGACCTCATTTCAGGCAGTTGTAGAGAGCGATAAGGTCTCCTCTCAGCAATCCTCCCCTTTCTCCAGGCTAAACAACCCCAGTTCCCTCAGCCGCTCCTCATAAAATTTGTGCTTGAGACCATTCACCAGCTTTGTTGCCCTTCTCCAGACATGCTTAGCACCTCAGTGTCCTTCCTGTAGCAAGGGGCCCAAGACTGAGCACAGGACTTGGGGTGCAGCCTCACCAGTGCCACATACAGGGGACAATCCCTGCCCTGCTCCTGCTGACACCATTCCTGACACAGGCCGCCTGGGCACATTGCTGGCTCATATTCACCCGGCTGTTGACCAGCACTCTGCAGGTCTCTCTTGCTGAGTAGCTCTTCAGCCACTCCTCCTTAAGCCCGCAGCACTGCTGGAGATCGTTGTGGCCAAAATGCAGGACCCAGCATTTGGCCTTATTGAAACTCATATAATTGGTCTTGGCCCATCAATCAAGTGTCTCCAGATTGCTCAGCAGAGTCTCCCTACTCTCCAGCAGATCGACACTTCTACCCAGCTTGGTGTCATCTGCAAACTTACTGAGGGTGCACTTGATCTCCTCATCCAGATCATTGATAGAAATATTAAAGAAGGCTGGCCTCAGTGCTGAGCCCTGGGGAACACTACTTGTGACTAGCTGCCGGCTGGATTTAACTCCATTTACCACCACTCCCCACCATACTGGGTTTTAGGCAGGGGATGGGCATTCCCCATCTCCCCATTGCTGCTGAGGGCACAGCAAAGAACATGAAAATTAACACTTGGATTTCAGATAACCTCCTCTGCATGTTTTACAGGTTGGCTAACAACAATGCCAGTGGTCTGTCCTGGGGCCACCATGGGTGGTCCAAACTCACATGCACCTCAGCATCCTCAGGTCGCACTCAGGAATATGAGGAGAAGACCTGGTAAAAACTGGTTTGGTTTGTTTTGGTTTTTTTTCAGCAGATATGCCTCTAAACTGGGCTGTCTGGTCCTGTTGCTCCTGCTACAGCAGCTGTACCCTCTAATGGAGGGGCAGAGCCCGCAGCTAGGGTAGAAACATCTTAACTAGTCCCAGCTAAATCTGGTCAGGGCAGGGTTGCCACAGTTGGTTGTGGAAAGTATGCTACCAGGATTTTAAATAAATACAAATTTTAAGCAAGTTCTTGATTCTCATAACTCACCTGTGTGAAGCCATTAGCTCAGCAGTCCCACAGAGGGAAGACTGTCACCATAGCAGGTGATTCTGCCCCTCCACTCCGTTTGTGTGAGACCTGCAATCCTGTGTTCACCTCTGCGGCCACCCATGTAAGAAGGACATGAACCTATTGGAAATAGTCCAGAGAAGGCCAGGAAGATGATGAGGGGGCTGGAGCACCTCTGCTATGAGCACAGGCTGAGAGAGTTGGGGCTGTAAAGCCTGGAGAAGAGAAGGCTCCAGGGAGACCTTACAGGGGCCTTCCAGTACCTGAAGGGGCTGCAGGAAAGCTGGGGAGGGACTCTTCATCAGGGAGTGTAGTGACGAAGAGCGAGGGATAATGGCTTTAAACTGGAAGAGAAGAGATTTGGATTAGATATTAGGAGGAATTTCTGTCAATGTGGTGAGACCCTGGCACAGGTTGCCCAGAGAAGTTGTGGATGCCCTCTCCCCGGGAATGTTCAAGGCCAGGTTGGATGGAACTTTGAGCAACCTGGTCTAGTATGAGGTGTCTCTGCCTATGGCAGGCCGGTTGGAACTATGTGGTCTTTAAAGTCCCTTCCAACTCCAGCCATTCTATGATTCTATGGAGTCCATCAGCCCAGCAGCCTTCTGCTGGCCAGAAATGTCATGGAGCTTCAGCCAGAAATGTCTCCTGTTTCCCCTGCGCTGAGCATAGGAGCTTGTATTTGGTTAAATCAGACCAGGTTTAATAAAGCCTGCATTCATGCAGTTTCTCTTTCAATGCAGTGTGCCAGAAAAGCAGCCACATTTGACCGGAGGCCATCGTTGTTCTGTTGTTTTTTTTTTAGGCTGCTCACAGGAAGAGACATACATCTGGGAGAGGTGACAAAACAGCCATCGGATTAACACAGCTTTCAAACTTATGTCCTGCTATCAGTGTTTCATGTTACCGGGTAGGAGACAAAGCAAAGAAACCTTTAAAATCAGTTCCATCCTAAATTTACTGAATTATTTAAATCTGTGGGACTACAAAAATGCGTAAAGGCTGAAAATATGAATGCAGAAATTGTTCTAACTGCAATAACAAACAGAAGAGGTCTGTTGCCAGAAAATCCTTCATATTCGAGGTAGACACATGGTCCTGTAATGCAGGCACTGGTTGTATCCACTGCTGTGCTGCCACCCGGAAGAGGTGGTGGACAGAAAAATATACGCATTTTCGTTCAAATGAAGCTGGCTTGTTTTGTTTATTATCCATCTCCCATGAAGAGACTTTTCCGTAGAAGGATTTGTTTCCACAGTTAGCGTGACACTAAATGATTTTCAGTTTCATTTGTCTCCTCTCACCTTTGGATCTTGAAATTTGTGTTGAACAGGCAGTTTCTACTGTATCACCTTCTTTCATTTCACTTGTTGCTGTTCAGTCTATTACACCCAAATAACATTGTAACTATACACTCGATAATGTCTGAATTTTGCTATGCTTTAACTGAGCAGCTCTTTGCACCTACTTTTTCTGTTGTCATCCACCATTACAATGGGTGCTCTGGCAAAACACTCAGGTCAAGACCTTTTAAATTATTTTAGCTTTAAGGGAGTGAGGGCAGCACTTTATGTGCATTACATCCACTTTGAAAAATTGGATTTTAACAAACTAGGAAATAAACAGGCATGAGAGAGAAACAGATATTCTAATTAATGAAGGGATGAGGCTAACAGTCTGAATCAAGCAAACTATTCTGAAGCAGCAAGTTGGACAGTGGAAAATATATGTCAAAAACAAGGAGCGAGACCCAATATGGGCTTGCAGCAAAAACTGTGCAGTGCTTATTTATACAGTACCACTTAATATATGTCATTAGTATGCATCAGCAAATAGGTGACTGTATGAATTTGGCATTGCAGAGGCAATGGGTGTGGGAAAGGAGACTGATTTCTGTTTACAATCCTGTGTGGGTGGCAGGACACTCAGTTCGGTTTCGTATCTTGTCAGACTGCTTTTACTGAGTTATGTCAGTGAGTTCCTATCTGTGAAATGTGTATAATTCCTGTATGTCAGTGTTAAAAATATGGAATTATCTATACTGTGTATTATAGCAACATTTCTTACAGAGGCACTTCTGTGATAGAGGCTGGCTATACTGCATGCCAGACTCTTACAGTTTGTATCAAATTTGATGTTGACAATTACATTTACTTTTCAGTCCTTTGGAAAAATACCACGTCAGGAACATGAAGTTATAGCCATACACAAAACGTTTCATGTGTATATTGTTTACCATTTAGTCCGTCTCAATACATGGTTAAAGAGGTACTGGTATCAGTACATTTTGTGTTGGTTTTGTTAAATGATAAAGCAAGAATTGCTCACATCTGTTATAGTATTTAAAATCCCGATAATTATAGTTTCCTAAAAATGCCAGTAGTAGGTCGCTATTTAGGGTGAAACTTCTCTAATCAATTCAAATGTTATCTGCATTAATCTGAAATTGAGAATTTAAAAGATTCTCATGAAATTTATGGTGACGTTTTTGTGTCCCAATTTTATCAAAGCTTTCAGGCGTGGGTGCTTTATCCCAAAGCCTGCATTTAGGCCTTGCCTGAATAGAAGCTGCACTCAATTCATAGCACTTCTTCAAGGACACCGTAGGCGATACTCTACATTTTGGACATCAGAATGTTTGCTATTCTGACACACTCTCCCTTGTGCAAAGAACTTGTCAAAGGCAGCAACTTAATCTCTGTGATTTCAATAGCTTCTTCAGGTTGAGGCCTCTCTTTGCCTTTCTGTGTTTCTCCGCTTCTGAGTGAGTGTAGGTTCACAAATTGTTGCTTAATTGTACATCTCACGACACACCAGCAAAAAACCCCACAGAGAACCCCTTTAAAGTAGCTGTGAATTCAAGCTGCTTGAGAATCTGGTTCTGTCTGTCTGTCTGGGAATATGAATTACAGATTTGGAAATGAAAGCTTAGTCTCATCCACAGACAGTAATTGTGTAAGCTGCCTTGCATTACTTCAATAAAGTCAACATACCCTAGGAAGATTTTGAGTTGTTAAGACCAGTCAGTCATAAGGGTGATGATCTCGACCTACTGCAGTGAACAAGCTTTGCCCTTAAATTTCATAGTGTCGGAAATTTTTCCCCTGATACCACAGATACCTGTGACAGTGGTTTCTGTACTCTGGACCTTTACCCTTGTACCTGAACCAAAATAGTTATCCTTTATCTCCTTTGAGTCACAGTTTATGGTATTACTGTGCTTTCATCATTTATATAAAGAGACTGGCAAGTAGCTTTATATAGCTAATTTTTATATTGGCTAATCAGTAGAATATAAATATTTTCCTGCAAGTTTATTATTAACCACCATTGTAAGGACTGAAAACTCTAGACCAGGGTTATTCCCAGGTTTTGTTTGCCTGGATACTGATCTTCAGCTCTGTGCTGGGCACCACACACAATATTGCTTGGCCACGTCCTGACTTAACTTATTGCTAGTGATCCATTCTGTCTGGGTAGTGTTGCCTGCCACATTCATTAAAGACGATTGCTCCTGCATTGCTAGTGCAGTGAATTGCTAAGCCTTTGTTTTTATGAACTGTTTCCATTACCTTGCCCATGAGCCATTTATTTGTGCCTTAGCTTATATATACCTTATTCATGTTCTTATATATACCTTATTCATGTTCTTTATTTTGTGTGCCTTTGGTAATGTGAGAAAGCAAACATGGACAATTCTGAGAAGCCAGTAGTCTTGGAGGGAAGAAAGCGTTGATCTGAAGTGATGCAGTCTCTGAAAGATTTTATTCAAAACAATCATAGAGTCATAGAATGAGTTGGGTTGGAAAGGACCTTTAAAGGTCATCTAGTCCAACCCCCATGCAGTAAACTGGGACATCTTTAACTAGGTCAGGTTGCTCAGAGCCCCGTCCAGCCTGACCTTCAGTGCCACCAGGGATGGGGCCTACACCACCTCTCTGGGCAACCTGTGCCAGTGTTTCACCACCCTCATTGTGAAGAACTTCTTCCTGACATCTCACCTAAATCTACACTGCTCTGGTTTACAACCATTGCCCCTTGTCCTAGTTGTTACTTCAGATATCTTGGAGAGTGGCTGGGCAACTATGACAGCTAGTTCCGTAAGGACTCTGGGATGCATCTCACGAGGGCTCATAGACTTGTATATTTTCAGATTCCTCAGGTGGTCACAAACCTTGTCTTCACTTACAATGGGAGAGACTTTATCCCCTTGGTCCCCACCTTGTGGGCCTTGAACTCAGGAGATGTGAGGAGAGAGGTTGCCGGTGAAGACCAAGCCAAAAATGTATTGAGAACCTCAGCCCTATCCTCATCTGTTATTACTAGTTTGCCAGTTGTGTTAATCACAGAGGGTACACTTTGTTTAAATTCCTCTTCTGTCTGACATTCCTGTAGAAGCCCTTCTTGTTATTCTTTTCATCCCTTTCAAAATTCAGCCCCAGCTGTGCCTTGGCCTTCATGACCTCATCCATACACATCCAGGCAGCGTCCCTATACTCCTCCCAGGATACCTGTCCCTGCTTCCACTGCCTGTGCAGTTCCTTCTTTTACCTCTTAGTTTGACCAGTAGGTCTCGACTCAGCCAGGCTGGCCTTTCCCCTTCCTTGCTTGTTTTCTTACACCTGGAGATGGAGAGCTCTTGTGCTCTATGGAAAATGTCCTTAGAGATCTGCCAGCTCTGTTCTGCTCCCTTGTCCCTGAGGACCACGTCCCTGGGGCTCCTATTGACTAACGCTTTGAAGAGCTGGAAGTTTGTTTTCCTGAAATTCAGGGTCCTGACTATGCTCCTCATCTGACTTGTATCCCTTAGGACTGTGAACATGTTTCTACTCTTTTCTAGTTTAAAAGATAAATCGGAGACAAATAAAATTCCATTCACACTTTCAGCTGCCTACCAGGTCTTTTCATGTGACAGAATGGCACAAACTTCCCATCTCTTGGCCTGAAGTTCCAGTCCTTACAAACTTCCTTGACTGTCAGCAACTTTAGTATGCTGTGAGAGCTTGGAGTACTTTGTTTCTTTGTTTTCAAAGAATTGCTAAGATTGAAAAATGAAGCTCTCAGAAACTAAGAAAATGCTTAAATAAAGGTTATTTCTGTGAACTTAATTCTGTTGTTCTTTCTTATGTATTAGTTTTCTATAGTAAAGGTGCTTCAGTAGCTGTACATAAGGATGAAGTTATTGAATGAAGCTCTTCTATATCCATCTCTTGCTGTCACACTCCAATATATGGCCTATGCTTTATTCAGCAAGCATCATAAAATTGCTGCTAGATGAGGCCGAGAAGTAGCATGTGACTAGATGATGGGAGGAACATAATGTGAAACACGTTAACAGGAAACAGGAGCTAAGATGTCAAAGATGATTTTAACATGGGTATTTCTATTCTTGGTGTTGTAACAATGCGATTTGTTTTAAAACACTGCTTTTTGTGGAATTTGTCACGTCTGCTGGATTGTTTTCAGAAAAACAGAAGGATGAAACTCCATTTGTGCAATTTTTCACCAGTTAACACAAGAAGTCTCTGTGTTTAATGAAACCACATGAGTTTTATTATTCTGTGAATGTGCTCATAAAGGATGCCCTGCCCCATTTCAAATCCAGATGCACAATATTGAGCCTCTACCAGTGTTGTCTTTGCAGTCTTCATGCCAACATCTATGTACTGTTTTCCTCGATCCAGTGGTAGAAAAGAGTGATCTAGCCAGTCACTCCCGCTGGGATTAGTTTGCAATCTCAAGAAGCCAGTATAGTCTCTTTCCATGCCTATTACCAGTCCTTGTTTAGCCTGTGGCATACCTGTGGATGATGTAACACTCTAGTGTATTAAACAGCAACAAGAATTTCTACACATGGGACTGCTGGACTGTAGTGTTGTGTTGTTAAAATGGATGGGTTATACAACCACGTTAACAGAATGGTCCTGCAAATGCCTTTAGTCCATGGCAAGGATCTACCTCCCAAACTTTTCTTGAGTACTACTTGAAAGTCAGCACAAGCCAGGGATCAACAGAGAGTTTTGGAAGCAGACACTCTTTTAGGGTGGCTGAGAGGCTTTAATCAGCATTAACATAGTCCGATGATTGGAGAGGAGAATAGACTCTGGCACTGGGGGTTTTTTTAGTATCAGTTTAACCAGAGAGCAGAGACATGAAACTTGGGAAGTATGGCTGTTCTCTGCTGCTACTCCTATGCTGCAAAATTCCTTCAAGGAAACTATTTGAAAATGAAAATGAAATGCAGATGCTTTGGGCTTGGCCCAAAGACTAAAGGAGCTGTTGCCCTTTGGTGTAAGAGGGAACCTGATCATATGGAGAATGTACATTGTACTGAGTTCTTTCAGTTTGTGAAGACAGTATCTAGAGTTTCTGTGTTTCTTCACTGGTATCCAAGTATGACACCCAGCCTGGAGCACTGTTTTGCACAATTCCTCTTGTTGTCTCGGATTTTTAAATTTGAACTGATCATCATCAGGTTTTGTTTCCTTCGGTTGCTGAAGCAGAACTAACTACAAAATAGAGAAATGCTATTGAGTCACCAAAGTGAAGAACCGTGGGCCTCTTCACACAGCACTCTAGTGAATCCCTGCATATTTTGTCCTTGTGTGCTTTTTTTTGGTTCTGAGCACAAAATATCATTTTAATAATGTGAGCTAAATAGGAGAAAAAAACCAGTTTTTAAAAACACCACAGCTTTATTAAAAACTGTTTAAGAAAGCAGTGGAGTGGAGTGTAAAAAACTCAGTGCAAAATTCCATGGGGAAGATGAGTGAAGACTGTGTTCCTTATTTTCCATTTAGAAAATTATTATTTTATTTAAAGCCCTCCCTTTGGTCTACATTTTTTTCAGTGGTACTGAGGCTGCAAACTGTTGTCAGTCTAAATGGCTTCCTCAGAATGAACTCAGTCGGCCTCGGGCCATGGACTAGCCTCTGAAACTAAAACCCTAGATGTTTTTTTTCCTCTAACTAAATTGCTTTCCACTGTCTTTAAACACCACTTGTGAAACTGGGACTCGGATCTAAGATGTTTTCCTTCACTTAGGCTTCATTCTAGTTCATGTGTTCTCACACAGAATCTCTGGTTTACCTCGGCTAAAGGGGTCCATCCAGCACCTCTCCAGTGGCACACAGTCTTGTTTTGCAAAATGCAACCCTTAATGCTCTCAATGCAGCTGGAGATGAGAGCTTCTACCTTGCAAGGATGTCACAGGGAAGGACAGTGATTCCTGGGTCTTGAGGGGAAGGGAGGACCAAGAGGGGGGCTGATGTTTCACACAGAGCAGAGCTCGACTTGTTTCTGTGTGGGGCTCTGTTTTCTCCTGCGCGCTCTTACCACAGAGGCAGGATATTGCCTACCAAACCACAGCTCTCGTGGAAGGGCAGGAGCTTGGAGTTCTTGCCAAGTTTTGGTCAAACCTGGGAGCCTAGAGAGTGGAAAAGAGAGATACAGATTCAGCTTAGCAAAGATAAGAAACCATTAAGTATACTCCAAATTGCAGATTTTGGATTTCCAGGGGGTTTCTCATCCATAACACAAATTACAAGATATCACCTCTGCTGTAACAGAAGACAAGAATCTCTGACAGAAGGCATTTTGTTGTGAGGATCTGCTAAGCAAGAAGCTTTCAATTATCAGCAGCAGTGGAATGAGGATTAATTTTCATAAATATTTCTGAGAAAAAACCCCATGCATTCCGCATGACTTACTGAGTATAAAATGATAATTTTGAGGAACAGGAACACACACAGATTTTTACATCAGCTGTGGTATTTTGAATGATCTTTGAAATTAATACATAAGTTAACAGCTTATTTCTAAAGTATTAAAATACTCAGCAGAGATTGCATGAAATAGCTTTGTAGAGAAAAGACTGCACAGATTTAATAAAAAGCGGGAAGTTTCAACCCTGATGCGAAAAACCTCTTAGCTTTAACCTTGGAATTGAAAACATACTGCAGTTTGTCAGAAGCTTCTGTGCTGATTATTAGTTGCTTTCTACTCTTAGCAGGCCAAGTTGCACAAAACTTGGGAAAACAACGTAAAATGAGAATGGCAAAACTTGCCTTTGGCTCACATCATGGGTGTTACGAGGGATAATGTAAAGGAGCTTAAAATGAGTGTGTGTATGTATTATAATTTCTAAGCAAGTTCTTTATTCTGACCAAAATGACCATACCATTGAGGAAAATGAAGTTCTCAAAGGAAACCTTAGCGATTTAAATTTTGTGTGTGTATAGACACATGTAAAATATCACAGAATCACAGAAAAAAAAATATATATACACGCACATAAAATAAATATATTTTGACCCTTAATGCTGGACTTCTTGTGTTCAGTAGTAAAATGAGTACTTAGGCAACACATACTAAGAATGAATCTCCATAGTCTCCAAATGGTAAGGTCGTTGGTAAATATAGATATCAACAAACCAGTATAGGCTTATGATTATTAATCTTTATTGGATAAATGTATGTTTTACAAAGTAAGCAAACATTCCTAACAACAAGAAATACTTTTTTCAAGATTTTTCCTTACTGTGAACATTAGCTTATGATGCTGTATACCTCATAGTCTTTGTACACTTATTTCAAAGAAGTAACATAATCTGATTACATGGTGGGTGGGTTTAGTATGAAGGCATGCCAGAATTTTACTACAATGATCATTAAAATTACATGGTCTCAGATTTTGAAATCCCATATGGTGCAAACCTGACCCAAGTTCATAAAGAGACAGTAAATGCATTGGACAGCAGTTCATTAAAGCTAATGTTTTCAGTGGTTGATGCATAAAACTAAAAAATCACAAGACATAATAATCAAGTATCAACATGCATTTTTCATTGTAAGACATGGTTTACATACATTAGGAACACATACAAGCACAAACAACTCATAGGGCAGAATTTGATTCATTTGCTCTATTGTCATGCTACTGATATCTGTAGTCAGTATAAAAGGATTTCAAATAAATGTTTTCCTAACACCACCTGCTTGTTCTACATTCGTGACAGATAGTGTCTGTTTAAAATATGTTTAAATGTAATTTGTGTCCTACTAGCTTGCATGTGGAGAGCCAGAATATGCAGAAGATACATTCAAACTTCAGTATTATTTTAGTATATTTGGTACTGATTCTGGTGAGAAGAAAATAGCAAGACAGGATTTCAGGTACTCAAATTTTGAAAAGCCAGTGGCAAATATTAATGCTGAAGAATGCCCCAGTTTACTGTGACTGGAACTGAGCTAGCCAGTGTTTGTCTTTGTTTAAGTCTTGAACTAGGTTTGCTGCTGGTTTTCCAGGCTGCAATGTCTTTTCCTGAAATACCATTTCTTGGAAAGCTGCTAGGAAAACTGTATCAACAACTTCACTGTTAGCTAAATATGCAATATTAAAAGGTAGTTCCTTCTGGAAGAGCTCCAGACTCCACAAAGTGTGTGTTTCTCTGTGCTGTTGGCATATCTGAACTTCTTCAGCATGTATGCCTGTGCTTTGACACCTTGCATTCAGCTGCATCAGGTTTTAACAATTTGAAGGCTAGGAAAAAATATTACAATTCCTCTGTCTTATCCCCTAAATTACCTTAGCTTCAAGCTGCTACTAAGGCAAGAATTACTACCACTCTTTTTAAAGTGAGAGTGAGCATAAATATGTGCTAAAAGTCTATGAAAAATGAAACCAGATACATCTTCAGAGGTCTGAGATGGGAAGGAAATAAACCCAAATCCTTGACATTTTTATTTTCACATTTTTTTCTTCTATTCGTAAAGTTTATTCTAGTCCAGTAAAAACTTCTTCCTTTAAATCTAGTCTCAGCTGAACCTACTTATAATTCATTCAGGACTGTTTCCATGATGCAAACTTAAATGAACACATAGTAACAACTGAGTAAATGAACAGAAAAACAAATCAAGGGTTCAGTTCCTGACATATACTCAACTTAAGTATATGTACAGATAGATTTGACTTTACTGTGCAAACTCATCTCTAAATAATTTAAACTGTTTTTCTTTTGGCTTTCTGTCACGTTTAAGATGAGAACAACAGCAACATTTTATGATTCACTGCATACAACTCAGATGACAGTACATGTTCTGTGACTCTGTGTGTCAAATTCCCATTGTATTCAGCTCATCTCTGATAAACAGATAGCAACGCATTGCATCAAAACAAGCCTTATTGATCTTCCAATGTTGTAATGCTATTTTACGGTCCAGCAAAAAATACCAGTTCCAAAATAGAAGTTTCCTCAGGTAAACGCCTATTGGGATGTTTCTCTTCTCATTTGGTTTCAAAAAGAAGAAACCCAGCAAAGGTGGAGAAGCGTTGATGGTCCCCATGGAGGGCTCCATTTCCCATTCGCAGCCAAACTTCGTCTCCCTTGGCAAGTTTTAGGACTGCACTGTTTCCTGAAGTGTCTGCTTTCCCTTTTGATTCATAGCTAAGGATAAACATTTTAACATGTTAACTTTTTGTTTCTTAACAATGGCCAAGCAAAGAACTTTTAGAAAAAAAAAAAGAACACAAGGTACATTGTTATCCTGAGCAAAACTTCCTCCAAAGTTTTACTAGCCTTTTTTCATCTTTATGAGAAAAATTTGGCATCATTCTGCATTTGATGTCTCAGTCAAATTTTGTACCTTACCTAATAACATCATTCCTTTCTGAAATTCTGGAAGATTAACTTACAGGTTTTTTTTCCAGGGCAGAGGAACAGATTTGCTGTTTAAAATAAAACTCCACTCATTCATCACAACACTCCAGCTTTCTTGTGAAAGCTGGGATTTATTCCAGTTAATTTTAAATGCCTCCAGGTCAGGAGTCTCATGTGAGCTGAGCGACTGTACTTCCAGCACAGGTAGTGGGCAGAGATGGGCAGCTCACTCCATCCTGAGTCCTTTCACTGGAATGTTGATACGCTAAATGTGAGCTGACCTGCTGGCATTGTGTGAGTGTCCGTTCCCTTTCTTCCACATTATGCCTTTCCTGACCTCAGTGCTTCAGGAGAGAAAAATGTGGCACTTTTTCTTTTGCAGAAGATCTGTTGCAAATGAAGCAACCTTTGGTGTTGCTTCAGGTACAGACTGTTGAAGAAATCTGGACAGCTTAAATGAACCTGCCATCCTCTAAGTGCCTAAAATCCAATGTGATTAATCAAAGATTTTGGGTCTGTGTATTCAGGTTCAGGAGAGAAGCATTTCATTTTGGCATCAGACCCCTGGTTGGTTTTAAAGAAATAATTCTTTTTCAAACACATATTTTTTTCAGATAGCCAAGCTAGAAGTGGATCCTCCTCTTGATCATCCTCTAGCTAACATAAAGAGTTCAGAAATTTTCTATTCAAAAGTGTGCTAATGATTACAAAGCAAATAAATGGAGACCCTTATTTCTTACTCATCCTTCCTACTGCAGTTTAATTGCTTTCCACCTTTCAAGTAAATTGCTTTCCCCTGATCTTTGACAAGACTATAACTAGTTGCTGAACACTTCATTATATCCTTTGTCTGACAGGCAAAATGAGGATGAAGGTTTGTTTTAGCAGAATTATGGCATGTTACCACTGAAATCCAACTCTGACTTGCAGTGGTGATTCCTTTCCCCTGAGGTTTGAGAAACTTGTGATTAAGGCTGAATTCTAGATCCAGGATCTGTGACAGTTATGATCCAAATTTGCAAGTTGAGGAGGGCAAAATACAGTAGGCTTTCTTTGTTGGTTATTTTATCCCACAGAATTTCTTCAAAAAGTGAAAAATTTCATGTTTCTTGAGAAGTGAACAAGCTATCATATCTGTGCAAGCGTGTCTTTTGTGTTAAAATGGCCTGGCTCTTCACTTACCTATATAAGCTGAAAACTGTATTACCATTATGCATCAGGTACACGTACACTTCCTCCACATCTTCATGTTTCATCATATTGAAGGTGAAGAAATACACCCCTGAAAAGATTACCAAATACAGCATGTTTGCTTCATAGAGAGAGGTAATCATGCTACAGACATTGCTTCTTTCTTTGAAAACCTAATAGCTGAGACCAAAATTACCTTCCAGTTGTCAGTGGGTATTTTGTTCTGCTATAGTGTGCCAAAATTTGATTAATTTTTATTCCGCATAGGGCAGGTGTTCAGCCATAGTGCTCAGAGTAATGACTGTATTTGAACATGGCAGGACCTCTCATCCCTTCTTTCCCACTGAAGGGTAACTTTGCCAGAGGCTGAGTCTAATGACTCCTCTTTCATCTTTTTTTCCTTATCGTCTTGCTCACACCCTCTCCCAAAATGGCTTGCTCAGTTTCCAATTTCATTTTTCATGAAAGTAGGTCGCAAGAGCTATGCGGTGCCTCCTGAAAAGGTGGTTAACTGATTTCTCGTCACTCTTGGCCATGCTTCTCCCTATAGCTCCTAGAATTGCATTAGTTTTTCTTGCAAATACTCACCATTCACTGGAGCACCAAACCTCCCAGTCATGACATCAAAAAAATTTCCGACGTTGGTTTCAACACTACTGAAGATGATCCCGCTGTTCTGGTTGCTGAAGTGAGTAGCCATGGAAGCCATGAAGGCGACCTGCAGGAATGCAGTTCTTATTCAGGCAGTCATTCACCAAATGCACATGTACAGAGGAATCAGAGCTACAGATTTTTTTTTTCCTCTATTTGTGGTCTGTTTATTTTCCTGACAGAGATGTTCTTCTAGGGCCTGCTCCAAGGCCATTAAACTCCAGTAACAAAACTGTCATTGAATAAAATTGGAAGAAGACTAGGCTTCTTATATTCAATTGGACTATTCATGACTGTGAAAGTAAGTGTATGGGCAAGCGTTTGCAGGTCAGGACCTTCGTTTGGGATTTTATTTACTTTGAAATCTCTCTGGAATGATGCAACAGAAAACCAGTATCAAAATGGATGGCGTTTCAAACAAAAGTGATTCAATTAGTTCTTGTATATCCCCCAATGTATTTAGAGTGGATATTCTTTTAACTGAATGTGCGAAATATATAATGCTCAGTAAAACCCAGACATGTAAGTGTTTCTTGCTAACTACTTTCAGAGATACATTAAGAATTTTTGTTAGAGATCCACTAGAAGTGCAGCTAATGGGATTCAACATTCAGTGCTTTTTCTCTCTTACCAGTTGCCCTGTACCCTCAGTTATGACAACAGAGGGTGGTGGAGACAAAAAAAAGAGGAAATTAAGGAAGTGAAAACTGTGCTTCAACTTCATGTTACACTTCTTGCCGTGGGACTTAGTGGCCCTGGGAAGTGTTTCATAGAAAGCAGTGCAACACTTCCCAAATTGGACAATTCAAATTGCACTCAGCCAGATGTCAGGGAACGACCCTTGCCAATTTGCATGGGCAGGGAAGGGGGTTATCTCTTCTGTGAGTCTCATCTGACTCTCAGTAAAGGGGGTACAGGCAGAGTTACTGCACCTGGATGACAGAAGTTTGCATAGTGACTCTGCATTTTGTCTCTGTTAACTTCCCACACTTCTTACGCTTATTACTACCCCTCATAAAAAAAAAAAATTACATTTTTAGTGATATTCCAGCTGTGCTGATATTAAGAAAAAGCACCCCAAACTTCTTTTGAATTCAGATCCAAATGAATACAAGACCGAAACAGGCAAAATCAAATGCAAGTCTGGATCCAACAATGGAAGTGATTAGCCACCTGCTCAGAAATCTGAGGAGCTCCAGATGTGAGCTGAAAGCTTGGGCTGATTTTCCTTATCCCTGCACGAATGCATTTGCTGTGATGGCAAATTGTTAACTCCTTGCTTATCACATCAAAGCTCATCATGTGTTAAAAGAAAGCAGCTGCAATGGTAGCTTCATGGAATTTATTGGTTTTTGTCTAGGATCCATTTCACATTCTCTTTGACCCCAAGCTACTTTTCTTGAACTGATCAGAAGAGTTGAAAAAGATGTCCTTTCTCCCTAGGTCTCAGATCAACATGAAGTAGCAGATCAACATGAATATGTCACATCTGTCAAAATAATCCAGTACTCAAAACAGTATTGTATTCCAAAGTATTTTCTTCTCTGCACATCCCTACTCTAAAATTGCTAAGCCTGATGTTAAGAAATTAGATGCTGTCATGCCATGTAAGGAGTTTTTAAACACACCTGTTAAAAACAGTGATGCAATTTTACTTGGAAATGGGTATTGCAATAAAAGTCTTTGTTTTTTATCCTCTTTCATTATTTAGTTTTTAATTTAAGAAAAAAAAATCTGATACCTCAGTTTTGAATTGCAGAAAGACTTATGTTGGATGTAATTACAACAAATGTGTTTCTAAGGTATTAATCTATGAAGTTAATTCCAGTTAATTCTGTAAGAATACTAAAATAATCAGTCTTTACTACAGAAGTCCAGCAGTTTTGGAAACTATTCTCATTATAAATCTTATTCTGCTCAAATTTCCTGTTTTCAGGCAGCCTAAGGTGGAGAATTCAAACATGCACATTGCCAAGAAATCCAAAGTCACTTTCCCACATTGAACACATTGGTGGTACTGTTGATTTTGCTGTTAATTTGTATGCATTTTAGGAAAATATAAAATATGTATGAATGACTTATTGGGAAACAGCAGTTAAAAGGTATCTGTAAATAGCTGAGAACAGTTTTCTCCACAGTCTGAGTGTTCGGAAGTGGGATTTCTTTTTGTGTGTGTTTGCTGTATCGCGTTTTGTCCCTTCTGTGGTATGAGTCATACCAAGACTAGAATACTTCAAATAAAGTGCGTACATGTGAGAGTATAAACTCCCTTAGAGTTTCTGGAGATCTAGATACTCTGTGATGTCTGAAGCCCCATTTGCCCCAAAGCAGCAGTGACTGACAGATTAATCTGGGTTGCTCTTCTAGATCCTCAGCAATTGTACTGGGAGCTTAGATGCTTTCCTCATATGCAGACTCTCTGGAGCTGAATCTGACTGCAATCACTTGCCCGTGCAAATGCATCTAGTACTAGCTGAAGTGTTTCAGGGTTCCCCCATGCAGGGATGGCTGATCTGACCTACAGAAGCCCATTCCACAGTGGCGGCTGTAGACCAGGAAAGTTACATCTCAAAGACCTGACATGCATCTAAATCTTGCCTTTAGCGTCTTAGCTATGCTGCATCATAGAGATAGCCAAGTCTTCCTGCTATTGCAGATGAACTGTTCATAGGTTGCTACACTGCAGGATACAGTGTGGACAACTCTTTCAAATCCCCTTTGCAACAGCAATCAAGAGTCTTAGTTATCCAGTTTAGTTTCTGTTGCCTTAAGAACAGGACTATACCACATCTCCACTGTACCGCAGGCATACATACACAAGCTACCCCTTATCTGCCAAATTTCTGGAACATGAAGGAGCTGTATTCCAAAAGCTATACCAACTATACCAACTATACCAACACAGTGTTGAACCCAGACAAATATAGCCCACCAGATCTTATCAGCTCAGGCTTGAGCACAAGTTTTAATGCTCATCAGGATTTTGAGTAGTTCATTTGTAGGAAGAACCTGCATGCTTCTCATCTTAGCTAAGGTATCTAGGCATATAAATACACAGCTAGCTACTGAGGTCTATTTTTTTTCAAATCCAGTGGTCTTCTGTCTGCACTCAGAGGTTTTGACCCCATACATTGACAGGTTGAATACATATACTTCTGAGAACCTCACAAAGCCTGACTGACCTCAGGAGGATGGGCCTGGGTGAGTCATTTATATGCCATAGAAAGCACAGTTAGCATGTGATACAGCTTGATAGGAGAATGACAGTCCCTGCTATTCTTCTTTAATGATAGGTCTTTCTGCCCTAAAAGAGAACCATAAATGTTTCTTCCTGCCCATTTGTCAGCTGGATTCTTACTTTAAAGAAAGACCAAGCCCTGATATCTTTCTTTTCTGGTCAAAGCACATTCGTCAGTCATGACAAGGACTATATATGTCATTCACTGTATTAATTTACAGGAGGGTTTGTTTCTTATGTGTTATATAGTAGTTAGATGCTGTTTTTCATAAAAGAACACCATAACCTGGGAAGTGCTGCAGCCAACACAAGCCATAGATTTTGTACCTGTAGTTCTGGGGGAATCCCAGGGTAACCCTTCTCGCCTTTGGGTCCATGATGGCCACGCTCTCCCCTCGGTCCCATATCTCCTTTGTCTCCTTTCTCACCTTTGGCTCCTTCCTGGCCAGTGGCTCCATTATTTCCGTTGTTTCCATGATTTCCTTAAAGGAAACAGAACTTTCTGTTTAACTTAAGTAATTTCATATAATATATTTTACCAGATAACTGGGGCAGGGTCCTTTTCCATCAGTTTGCAACACATGGACTTTTCAGTACAATAAAACTGAGATTGAGCTGTGATACATAAGAAACAGCTGTGTGGTTAAACTGAAGGTGAAGGTTTTGATGAGCAAGTTTCCAAAAGGATGTAGATTGATGTTTAAGAGTTAACCCTCATGCTATTCTGGTGTTGCTGCATCAACTGCTGATGTCTCAGCTCATTGAGTTGTTGGGGAAATATGCAAGGTCAAGACCTCAGTGATACTGAGGTTCAAAGAAAGTGAAAGCCACTGCCTATTGACACGTACCAGTTAGCCTGCATAAGCACTCTTGCTTTTTCTTTTGTGTAAAAACTTGTTTCCTGACAACTTAAGCAAATTAAGGTAGGATAAGATAATTTTTAATATAATTTTGCTATCTTTAGGCTGTAACCTTAAGCCAGTTAAATAACCCATCCGTGCCAAAAAAAGGAGAATGTGTTTTCAGAATGCTGGTTAGCTTGAAGGTTGCACGTTCCTAGATTTAAAGAAAGATGAAATTTTTTTAACGAAGCTTCTCTGAGATGGTTTCTTGTAGAAAGAGTCATTATAAAAACACATTTCTGCATCTGCAGTATTATTTTCTGATGTTTACTAAGGAAATTACTAAGCAAATGTCTATGCAACTGACAAAATTTTTAAGTGGTCTGCAATCATTTAGCAAAAGCCTGACCTTTCAAATAATTACTATGGGGATTAATTAGTGTCATAATTGTTCGAAGTTTATCTGATTTGAAATTAGATTCTTCGCTTGTTCTCTGATTAGTCACTCTGGTTACGAATGTACAGGAAGAATGGTGTTTTCTGAGATCAAATCTAATGATTAAGTGATTCTTCAGAGCTTTTGTATTGAGAAAACCATTTGCTTCAAACAAGGAAGCTAAATGGTGGAAAAAATACAGCAAAATTTTGTTTGGATAGAGAGATTAATAGCTCTTAAAAATAAGAATGATCCTTCATGTAAGCCTGAACTTCTTCTCCACCAGAACAGAAGCTTGCAAGTGTCACTTGATTCAATCAAGGGGAAGGCAGCTCTTGTTGTTCCTCTTACGAGCACAATGATATGAATTCGAGCGATACAGCAGAGGGTACAGAGAAAATTCAGGGTGCAGAAGATTGCTGTTGGCCACACGTTTGTGGCATCCTGTGGTGACAAGAAAGTGTGATGGAGACACATCCTCCCATGAAGAAAGGGCAAAACTGTGACTTGGCTGTATCCCACTGCAGCCTCAAAAGCGTGAGTCTAATGCAAAATCATGTCCTGCTTCTAAGAGGCCAAAAATTTATTAATGCATAATGCAATATTTCTGCACAAAAGGCTTCAGAATTAAATTTCTCTTGCTTTTGTAATGGGCAACAGTATTTTTATAAAGGGCTTAATGAATAGCTCACAGCAGGCTAATACCAAATATGTCTATGACTTTATGCTGTCTAATACGCCAAAGATGTCGAAGTAACAGTTTATTTCAGTATCTTGCCAGCTGAAGCTAGTTCTTGAAACACTTCATTCACTTGTATTTACCTTATAACAGTAAGATTGAAATGTTCCTGTAAACTGTTCCTACCAAAAATCATTACATTTTTTTTTGTGTGTGTGTATGGTTATCTGTCATATGTGTTAGTCTCAGTGCATTTGTGAGACAGAAGGATTATGGAATAGCATTTTTATTGTGATAACAGAAGGTGTAAGCTTTTAACAAACCTGTCAGTGACGTGTTCATTACATTATACATCTGCTTTACGAATGGTGATTTTCAAATCCCTAAAAGTATCTGCTGCAACAAATTTACACAAACATGAAACTATTATTTTTCCTTCTCTAAGCTCTTCTTTTTCCATACCAACTGTGAGATCAAAGTGTAACATTATCCCGTGTGTCTCGTTCTTTTGTATGCATCTTTAATGAAAAAAAAAAGGCACTTTTTTATTATGGAAGACAAGAAGAAAGAGGGAAAAGAAATCTCTTTGACAGAATAAGAGCATGTCTGTAAAATATTGGCTAGCAGTATGCTAGATGAAAAGACCCTCATGAGTACAGTACACAATAGCAGAGCTGGGTATTCAAAGGTGATCACAATAATCAACTCCAGGGAACAAGTTCTTCCAACTTTAATGGAAGCTTCATGCTGCTTTAAGAAGAGAGACCAATTTACCCTAAAAATGTGGTAAGATTACTTTTAGTATGAATTTGTGACAGCTGAATTTTAATATCAAATGTGTTTTCACTGGAAAAAAACTTTAGACTAATTGAAATGTGTTTCTGTCTCCCCAGAAATTATAGAAAAGCTTTTTCCTGCGTATGTCCTCAAACATTGATGTTTGGACCATTCTCTGATATAAATAGCCTCTAATTTATAACCTGTAATTAGACTGTTCAGAAAAATGCATTAAAATTCATCTTTACCTGGCATCCCAGGAGGCCCAGGAGGTCCTGGGGGCCCTTGGTAGAGTCGAACGCCAAAGTCACCACGGCAGCAGGAGCTACAGTCTGGATTCTGTGGTCCGGTTTGTGAGGGCTAAGTGCACAAAAACAAGCTTTAAATAACTCATTCATCGAGTGCATCAATCACATGCATGTTGGTTACAGGGTCTTCATTATGTATTTGGTAAGTTTTCAATACGCTTCCTATCTGAGCTGAAATCTCCCATAATTGAGTTGTCCCTGAAGATATTATTTCTGGAAGATTTAAGGGAGTACATCTTCGAGTGTTCTAAGAGCTGTATGAATATTAAAAAACCCATCTTGTTCTGTCAAATAATGAGAGTTTAGAAAATAAAATAATACCAATTAATGAAAGTTAGATGAATAATTCAGTTAGGTTCCTATCCTGCTTTTCAGTGGTCCTACATCTCAGCTGACATTTGTTGAGAGATAAGCCTGTGTACAACAAGAGGTAGGACAGAAGGGACTTCATTTATCTTCAGCAATGAACTATCCTCCAGTAAACGTAAAGAAAACTGTGTTGGACCACCCAGACGAGATGTTAAAAAATATCTGTGCGGCATATTCCTATTCATGGCCCCAGAGTTTCATATTCACAGGCTGATAAATTCGGGAGAACCTAAAAAAGTGTCATGATACATGACAGAAGTTTGAACTGACCACGACACTTGGTGTTAGGAGCATTTGATTATATATAGTTACGGCTGTGTAATAAAGAAAATCTGGTTGCATGCTGAAACTAATATACCAGCATAAATAAACTAATGACTTTATTATATGTGGCTCAGCTACTGTAACAATAGTCCAATGATAGTTTTGTTTCAGTGCTTTTCTTTCCATATTATTGTATTTATGCTAATGGAGTCTCATTCAATCCTGGCTAGATTTTGTAACTAGGCTCTTGTGATGATTTGTTGGTCATGAATCTTCTGACAGGTTAGCTGAGATAGTGGTCCATGGTTTTAACTTCCTCAAACTACTTGCCTAATGAAGACCTATAGGTTTAATGGCAGCAAATCCCTCTGGTGGGATGGGAATGAATGAGCATGTAGATGTGCTTCCCTCAGGGTCACCCTCAGGTGATTCCTGCCCTGAGGGTCACCAGCTGGCTTGATCTGAAACACTAAAGTTTTCTGCCCATATTTTGAACAATACCAACCACACCCCCAGAATTCATTAATTTCAAGAGGCTTTGGAGTATATGTTTACGGATACATAAAACTCTTTTCCTGTGACCAAAATACTGCAACTCCTCCAGTGGGCCCCGTGCATATGGAACCTCTGACAGTGGATTTGCCAGAGGAACAGAGACTGACCTGACCACTCAAAAGATATGTTTCATATTCAAAGAGTTATGGAAGTGTTAAGGAATGGGCAGAAAAGATTCATATGTATGGGGTTTTGGTCAAAATTATGTTCTTTATCTTAATTCTGGGTAAGGTCGAAACTTTATCAGAAAAACGAGTTCTGTCTGTTGAACTGTCTGTTCCTGGAGAACACATTTGTATCTTTCTTGATGTTTTATATCTCTCAGGTTTTAGGAAGAACATAACAGACAATCACCAGACACATTGTTTAAAGCTTTCCTAATATGAGAGAAGATGTTGCCCTGCTTTCAGCTAGTTTTAAACCCTTGAAGGGGAGCCAAGCGCAGGAGAATTGGAACTGTGCAAGCATTTCGCACTATCTGAAATGGCGATATTGATTGTTGCACTGAGATCAAACTCTCAAGCTCTTTTTTGATAGTGATTCATATTCGTGTAAAATCGAAGACAAATTATATACACACACACCTGTCAAAAGCATGCATTTTCAGACTAAAAATATCCAAGACCTAGAACTGTGCATTGTATGTAAGGGAAGGCATGAATCCAGCAAACAGGACTGCATGAGAGACTCCCTCTGTGCAGGTATGATTTGTCTTTTACCTCACCCACTGAAATCCTGAACAATGTTACTAGCTGACCAGCTGTGTCATCATAGGATAGATATTAGTACTGGTCATAACCAAATGCTCTTTGGCATTGCCTCTCAAAAAGCTCAACAGGTTATTATGTGTGAAATGAAGCAAGTTCTGCCAGCCTGGTTGTATGAAAACAGTTCCACTGATTTCAAAATAACTACTTATGGAAGTCATAAAGTAGTATTAACTTATTATCTTTACTGATTCTTTGACCGTAAGGAAAAAAAAATGTTCAGTCAGCTGCCAAGAACAATGAATATTCAGGATACTCTTTAAATTTCTGACTACAGAGGATTTCATGAAGGGTACATTTAAAGGAAAAACCTGTTCCTGAAGTAAAATTACACTCAAATGAGGCAGAGACATTAATTATAACCTGCTTGCCAAAGGTGTCCTGTGCAGCCATTTGTACACAAATTTTATTGCACAATGAGTCTTTGGCATTGCTCTCAGAACACGAATATGATTTAGGATCAATTGCCACACTGATATTCTAATGCAGAGAGAAAACTGGAAATATTTCTGAAGTTATTTACTGAATTTTCTATTATTTAATACGTAGGAGGCAGTTGTAGGCAACAGATGGTCTATAAAATTCCCTTAACTTAAAGCTGTGAACCCAGCCCTTTTTCATTTACTGATTAATTTTAGGGGGTTCTGTTATATTGTCTAAGAAAATGCAGAAGACAAATAATTTACATCCACCATTCTTAGCTCCTGTAGTGAGTAGAAAATATGTTTCTGTGGGCACCAACACCCTCATGCCCCTTCTCGAGCAGAGAATTAAACAAATGAAAATTGCCAAAAATCAGGGTAAAATACCATGAGGGGTGCCTGAAGGCTTTCAAAGAGCAACCTGAAAAGTAAAACCGTGTCTGGGATGACTCTTCGCAGTTCTTGTGCTTGAGAAATGCACTCTATATTTTGCGTAAGTTAACAGCAGTGTGGAAACTGGCCTCGTACGCATTGCTGCAAACACAAATGTTATTGTCTTTATTCTGCAATGGGGAGTGGGACTGTTAATACACTTTAGCAAGATGGTGAAATACCCCAGCCAGAGCTAAAATAACCAGGAAAGTAGGGACTTAGAGGTGAAACAGCCTTCAGATAGCTCAAAGGAAAAAGAGAGGTCTGATGTAAATTAAAACCTGTCTGTGCCACCTTTGTCTGCTCTCCCTGGAAACCCCTGGAGTCTGGAGATGGAAAATACCTATTGCGTCAGCCACCCTGTGATGGATTATCCCTGTCATGCATCTGCTAGTGCTCCATTTCATTTCAACAAGCCAAAAATTGCATCATTTCCCCAGAAAAGATTGCTTCTTAGAGAGCCACCAGCTGTACTCAAGCTCCCTGGGCTCGATTTTAGTGTCACAACCTCTTCCCTCAGCAGGCAGCTCCAGGCAGGTAGCATTAAACTCTCTCATGCAAAACACATGAACCCCCAAAATAGTGATGCTTCCTGTGAGAGAGAGTTTGACCCCTAAAAAATTGTAACTTCGTGTTAAATTCTGCACTATCTGAAACTATATTATGTTAAAGGAGAGTCTGCTTGAAGTACCAGTAATACACGGTCTGTAGTAAGCAGCTGCAGTTCTCTCTGCAGGGAAGAGGTAAGCACGCACTAGCGGGCTTATTGAACTATATACAGTTTATATACTGCAAGCACAGATTAACATTCTTACAGTTAAATACCTATTCTACTGAGCGCAGTGGAGGAACATGTAAGTCCTGCCCAAGAAATATGAAATGCAAAGCACTGTAAAATTTAAATATAGGGAATATATCAGTGTCTTAAACCTATTCCCATACTTGGATGTATTTCAATTCTTCAAGCCTAACATAGGAATAAAATTAAAACTCTTCTCTGCTTATCATGAAGTAGGTTATTATTCAACACTTGTATGCATGTCCATAATTTTTAAAATTCAAAATATCACAGTTTGGTCTGAAAGAGTTTTAAAAAACAAATGCTAAAAGGTGAACTATACAGGATGCAGTTATTTGTATAAGCAATAGGAAAAAAACACTTATGTTTTTGTTGTTTCTAAAAAAAATCAAATCATTCAACAAAAACTTCATTTGAGTTTAGTTTTATTTTGCCTAGTGCTAGAAAAATCTTCCTGTTCTGCCCTTTAGACTTTTCTTTCTAAATTTGGACTGCAATATTTTATGTATAATCAAATTATGCCATTTTACCTTTGCTGTGATACAAGGACTATGGTATCTAAAATACTATGTAAAAGGCATAAAAAGATTCCCAGTTTAAAACTCAGATACTACAGATGATTTAGTTACATTCTGAGTCTTTTTTTCTCTGAAACTGCCAAGTTGATGTATGTCATTAAATCTACTCATTACATTTGTATCTGTTTTTTTCCTCAGGATAATACTTTTGAACCCTCAGAATGTAATTTTTTTTGTCTCAAGCTCAAAAAATATACTTTATACATATAAATTTCAAGTCAAGTTATCCTCTGCTAATTGAATCTTTCAAAATACTTCTGTAAATTCTGTATTTTTCCTTCACATTCAAATGAATTAACAGAATCTAAAACTAATTAAATCTAAATCTAAAGCATATTAAATAAATAATACCTTCAGCAATTAAGAGACTGTATATCAGCATATGTGGTTGCACAGGGTCACATATTCAGCAAAACAAAGGGCTGCTGTCTATGTTGAAACCAATGTCCCCAACCACTGCTGGTTCTACCAGCTGATTAAAAGATCCTATAAAACAACCCAGCCAGATACAGACCAATGCACAGCTTTAACAAAAATAATCTCACAGATATATCACTAATAATCTTAGCAAAAATTAAAATATCTCATTAGCTTTAAAGATATCTTTAGAAGATTAATTCAGAGTACCTGGACTCTATCTGAGGTAGTCAGTTCTACATCGTCTACCTCTGGTCTCAGGACTTTTTGGTCTGTAGAAGTGCTATTATCAACAGTCCACTCTACAAGTTGACTCCGCTGTTTCAATATTTCCCTGCTTCTGGAACCTTTATGGCCAGTCTGGTGGTGACTTTGCAATACTTTGGCCACTGGTTTATAAGATCTTCTGCTCACCTCCATGAATTCATCTTGACACAGGCAAAATGGAAGAAAAAATAAAGCCAGTAGATGCCAACTGATGAAATCCTTCTCTGCCATGTTATTCAAAAGAATTTATCAGGAGTCCAGCAAATGCCTTGCAGAAGGAGAAGCTCTTTGCTGCACCAGGAGTTATGTGGTCCTTTCAGCTTTTCCACTAGTAAGCCTGGCACTGAGACCAGTACCAGGTTTTATACGGTTGCTTGCAATAAATAAAACTAAAAATGCCAAGGTGACAGGATCCTTCATCCAAAATCAGTCATGCTCCTTTAAACAAACCAGGCATTATTCACCACTTCAGCACCACAAGGAAAATTGATTTGTATGCTGGAAATGACCACAGCGTTTAACGGACTCCCGTGGTTCCTATTTGGGGGCATTAAAAAATGTAGCACCTTTTCTTTGGCATGTTTTTGTTTAAGTGTGAAAAAATGTGATGAAAATGGAGAACATGTGTCTAATGGTTTATGCTCCTTGATTAGACATAGAAAGGCTGTGAATTCACACTCTCAAATGTCTTTTGGACACAGTCACCTTCCTTATTTGCCAGGAAATTCACACACACAACTGTGTCAGCCCAGTCCAAAAAATCCTTCCAAGAGCAATTAGGAAACAAAAGCACAAGAGGAGCTTTTGCATAGGATCCTGACCCAATGGCTGTTTCTGACTATGGTTTTCATTCAGTAAAAGAAAAATATTGAATTTCTCTCAGTTGGCCAAGGGTGGAAGGAGACTGTGTAAGTAGCTCTGAAAAACTGGATTGAATTCAGATTCACAGAGCCCCATTTCTCAGCATTAGTTTAACCTACTCATCCAGGCAGTACTTTTTCCCTTGAGTTCCCAGTGTTTTCCTAAATGCAACTGCCAAACCAAGTTTTATACATTCACTGCCAAGTAAATAAAAATTTACCAAGGGCTTATTTCAGACTAAAAGAATCAAATTATATATGTGTAATAATATCCTTGTTATATTTTTGAGCCACCCACTAGTATCCTCTAGAAAGCCACAACTGCAGAATGCAGTTCTCCAAACGCATACACATCCTCACGCACACTCAGCCTTCTCAGGAGCAAGTAGCTCCTCGGCCTGTGAGAAACACCTCATCAATATATGGCTGCAACAACGTTACTGAAGGCATCAGACCCAGGGAAAGATCCCTGGCCCCACAATGTGATGGACTGGCTCATACTCAGGCTGCTCAAGGCTCACCATCCTGCTTAGCATTTGGCTGGGGCTCCTCTGTGACCGCAGGGGTGCTCTGTGGCCCTAAATTACTCCATTTCTTCTTCGTTATTTTGTTTTTCCTTCCTTTTGTCTTTCCTTCCTTGTCTTTCCTTTCCTTCATCAGTTGCCTGATGAAACATGAGGGCTGTGGTGCAGGGTGCTACAGTGTCTGTTTTTAAACCACCAGACTGGGATTTCATGTCCAAGGATGAGACGTGAGAGAACTGAGAGAGCCAGGGACCTGTTGGAATGGTGGTGAAGATTTAATCCATCCAGAAAGTAGCCTCTGAAGCTAACAGTCGGCTAAATACCACCTAGGCTTAATTTTGGTGGTGGGGAATGGTGCACTCCAAAAGACATCCTAGGAACAAACCAGGATGTGACCAACTGGAAGGCCAAGACTCACCATCATTGGTTCTAAATTATTCAATGAAGTTCTAATTATTGATGAGATTCTAAGTTATTCAAAAAGCCTTAGGCATGTGGCAGCAAAGCATGACACCACAGGTGCTGCTAAATGAGGGAAATGAGTTACATATACTAAAATGCCCCAGTTTCTTCGGCTGCAGCTGCAAGGGGCAGTCATCCTGTGTCTTTACTCTTCAAGAAAAAGGAGTATCACTGAGATGGGATGAGGTATGGAGAATCTGAGGAAACTAAGCCTAATCTCAACCCTTGTAAAATCACAGAAAAGTCTGGTTTTGACCCTAAATAAGGAGAATAAGACACAAACAGCAAGGATTTTGAAAGGGGCTGTGGCTCTCCTGTCTAAATGGTAGATAAGCCTGAAGAAGGGATCTGTGATGTGGAGGCTGTGTAGATACTGGGAGGGATGCACAACTGATGCTTGCTGAATTGAATGGTGATGAGAAAGCACTCTCTGTCTTATATTCAGATTCTTTCTGTGGGAGTCAACAGGGCAAGTCATGTCACAGGAGGAGGTGCTGGCTGGAGATGAAATGGAGAGGGGTGAGCGGTTCTCCTTTGGGGTATGTCTGCTGGTGACACAAGTGCAAAGGGTGTCAGGGTTGGCCTGTACCCAGTCATTTGCCTTGGTATTTTCCTTTTTAACACCCAACAGAAATGAGTGTGGGGCCCTCACGAACACATGGGGTCCCTGCTGAGCCAGCACAGGGACAGTGTTTGCGGCTACTCAGAGCAAAGACTGGTCTTCCCTTCTTGTTCCCCTCCACTGGCCAGGCATGACATAGGAGCAGAGAGATCTTGGCTGCTGTGGGCTCAGTGTTCCCCCCTGAAGATGACCCAACGCCTGCAGGACTCCAGTTGTCTCAGCAACAATCCCGGGAACAGAAGGCATCTCCTCATTATCTCAGCCCTCAGGTTTGCCAGACAGAGCTGTGTTTCCATTGTTTCCATGCTTCACTCTTTTTTTTTGCATTTATCTCCCTTATTTTGAAGCTCTAATGGCAGGAGTCTTCATATGATTCCAGTGAAATCTTGGATTCTCAAGCCAGATGTTCAGGATCATTGAATAACTCTTCACAGATTAGCTCTTGAGCCTTGCTACAGTGTATAAATATTAATTAACTAAATAGCCTTGTAGAAGATGCCCATTATCCTGTGCTTTATGACTATTAAAAATCCCAACTTTTTTTTTTTTTTAAAAAAAGCAAATATTCCAGTTATTTCACTGGCTAAGGAGACAAGGAAAGGAATTTACTGGAGAGTGAAGCAAGTCTTCTGAAAACACAGTTGCAGATTTTGGAAGCTTCTGCCACCAAAATGTGGTTTCTTTTTCAAGTAGAGAGGATTTTCTTGCTAGGAAGGGAGTTTGCAAACCCTGGACTCTGTAAAAACTGGGAATGACTCAGAGACAAACATTAATTTGTTTTGGCACCTAATAACTTGATTCAGCAAATGCTGGGACAGAACTGATGTTTTCAGCTGCCATTAGGGCTTTCATGGCTTTCCAAACTCCATTCCAGGAGTTTCCTGTGGCAAATATTTCCAACGTGAGAAACGAACATTCATAGCACCCATGTCCCAAAGGGAGGAGGAATGAAACCAAAGAGATTTGGGCTTCAAAGCCCCCATCTATCATTTCATGCAAAAGCTGAAACTAACATGTTTCCTGGCAGCTATTCCAAAGAAAAAAAATTCTCTTCCTCGCTTTTTAACAGAGTCCACCTGGTTTCTACCCGTCACTGCTGTGGTGGTTTGATGCTACACATTTTTTTTGGTGCAAATTAGCAACTGAGTTTAGACTTTGCTCTTTTATTTCCAGTCTTTTGAACATAATCCCATCTGCAGAAATCTTCGCTCCCCATCGTTTCCCTCTGTGCCTTCAGCAAGGAATAGCTGGCCCACAAAATCTTCACCTACAGGCAGACATTTTGGACTCAGAAGTAAAAAGTAATGTAGGCACTGATTCTCATTCTCTATTCTTGATCTCCTAAGAGTCAAATACACTTATCCAAACATGTAAATTGAATCTAAAATAATCGGGCATCAAGACAACAGTGCTTCGAATTTACTTTGCAGTGGAATAAAACACAGAAAATGCTTGATGCTGAGAAGAAGAGATCCTACTGATCTGGAGATGGGTAAAGGACTGACCTCAAAGTTTTGATTTTGCTTTTAGTTGCAGGCCCAGTGTGTGTTGCAGGAGTGCTGACAGAGAGAATAAAATCTGACTCCCTCCCTACCTCTTCACGGTGTGTTTGCACACCCAGCATCACTCTTCCACCCTTTGACAGCTGAGCTCAAGCACAGCCATCATTACCTTTCCCATGTTGATCTCTGGCAGCAGAATATGCCTCTGTCTGTAATCCACAGCTTGAGATGAAGTGAAGCACGTGGATAGCATCATGGCGGATAGCAAGATACTGGCTAAAAAGGAGTAACTAACTGGGTGAAAACTGCTTCCTACCTTCTCTGCAAGCAAAAACTGCTCTGTGAGAACAGGAGCTCTTATTACTATGCCATATTCAAGTTATTCATATTGACATTGGGAAAGTGGGTTATTAGTGAGGTTGTTACGTAAAACTGCAGGCTACAGTTTCAGGAGGCAAGAAAACAAAATTATTTTAATTATTAAAAAAAAATAAATCCTTCCATGGCCCAGGCAGCCTTGTCCGTAATTAAACATTTACAGTGCCTTCACTTAGAAATAATTCTGTTTGCAGTGATACTCTCTCTATAGTGGACATGGAGATAATCTGCAACCTCTTTGACAAGCCATCTCCACTGAGCAGAGAGCAGGCCACAACTGAAGGGACGAAGGCCATGCAACATCATGCCACCATGATGCACTGGCCACTGCCAAATTCCTAGACCACTGTAGCTCTCTGGTATGCTTCCAGCCCTGCCCTTGTTGGGCTGTCTGCTCCCTTGATCTGGCTGGTGCTTCCATCACCCTCGCAGCAATGCAGGGACTAAACCTCCTCTCCCTGGTGCCAAAGTAAGATGCCCAGCAGTATGCTGCCCTTTTTCCTGCTGCTACGTCAGCTTCAGACAGAGCCTGCAGACCTCAGTGTGGCTTTGAAGCCTTTCCCCACCTCTGTGCTGACCACTGCAAACCCAGAGGAACAACTCAGGTATTTTCAGTGAAGGCTTCTGTGATCTACTGCTTGTTTCCGCAGGAGCTTTTGTCAGTAGCAGTGATTCAGGAAAAACTCACCACTGTCCTCCTCAAGGGACCCTCTAGAGATGAGCCAGCAAGGTGAAGGTAGATACATGGGCCTTTGCAAATGTTGTGCACCTAAAAACATCTTTACAGCCATAGCCTGCGCAATATCTTCTCTATGGTTAAACAGTTTCTCCTCCTGCAACCCACTGCCATTGAGCTCTGCATATGGTGACAGTGCAGTGAGTGCTTTGGGCAGTTTGTTTCCTGACACCCAAGCTGTGCGTAGTTTGCAGTTATGCCAGGTTCCAGAGATAAGTTTTGCAAAACAGCGAGGTGTGTTTTGTAGAGGCTTTCCTCACTGGTTACAGTAAGCTATTGCTAGCTGTCAGAGAAGGAGACTGGGGCAGACCCAGCTCCAATACTTGGGTTCTGCTGTCACCTAAGGCAGGTGAGTGTTCGGAAGGGTCAGCCCACCCTCCTATCAGCTGGGAGATCTTTTTGCCTTACTTGACGCTGCTGTTTTCTTTCCAATATAACATCAGAGCTGGAGCTGAGGTCCTGGCTCTCCACTACCTACCACCACCTCTTGGGCCCCCACGGTTTGCCCAGCAAGATAAGCTGAGGTGTTCTGCTGCAGCATCCTTGGACTACCACTGCTACCTCATCCCTCCGCATTTTAAAACCTAAAAAAACATCTTTCCCATCCTCAATACAACTATATAAAGGGATTCCCTAAATGAGAGGATGAGCAACAGGCAGAATTTCTGGCTTGAGCTCAGCTCCCAGTAGAAACACAGTCTGGATGATCCTCCAAAACACAGCACAGTCTCCGCCAGCTCATCTGCAGAAACCCTCGCTCCAGAATACACACTGGAGACACAGACCCCTTCACTCCATCAATGCCTTTTCAAAGGTCCATGACAAACTGCCTGGATCAGACTGTCGACAGTCCCAGACGGGAGTGCCAGGTGGTTTATCCCAGTCTCTTTCAAACTTGCAGATACGAGTTTCACAATGGCGATAGGGCTCCAGTGATGGAACAAATAATGCAGCGTGATAAGCTTTTTCCGTTCTGCAATGCATCAATTATCCGTCTCTAATTGAAGGGCCAGAGCACAGTGACTTCCAAGAAAGCAGGGTAGAGAGAGAACAGACACAGTGCCAAAAAAATAGCCGTGGTCAACATTTTTGTCGGGGATGGATATCCTGGTTTGGATAAACAAGATCTAACCTGAACCTTTGGCTTCATAATAATTCACCTTTTTTTCCCTCAAGTTTCAAAATATTTAAATTTATTACGTGAAATATGTTCTTCTCTGCAATTCCTCTGTTCTGGCCAGGACCGAAAGCGTAATGGCTAAAATACCACAGAAACAACTGCTCATTATTTTAACCACCCAACAAGCAATAAAGATCATCTAGTGAGAAATCCTGTTCTGCCTGCAGCCCCAGCTCAAGCTTTGCATGTGCAAGAGGTGTGGGTAGTTCAGATAAGCTGTGTTGGTTTTAGGTGGGAAGCCAAGACACAGATCCAGGCCCACCGATACCTGAAACTGTTCTTCTGCCCTTGTCCTGGTCTGAGCTAAACAGAATCAATTCTGTTCAGTGATTTTACTCTTCAGCTCAGTCTCTTCTAAGAGAAGTCAGCAGCATGTTTTTGCAGACAGTGTGTGCTACTGGCAGTGATAACACCTGATGTTTACAGTTACTGCCTGGGACTGGGATGCAGAAAGGCTCTTGCTGATACTTATTCCTATAGTGACCAAGGCCACTGCTGGCTCTTGTGTGCCACGCTGGGGGTGCCAAGAAGTAAAAGGGGTTACAAGGAAGTAAAAGGTTGCACCTCTGGTGAGAAACAGACAGGACAGGTGATCAACAAGAGTATTCCATTGCATATACATTATAGAATCACAGAATCGTCAGGGTTGGAAGGGACCTTAAAGATCATCTAGTTCCAATGCCCCCGGCCATGGGCAGGGACATCCCCCACTAGATCAGGCTGCCCAGAGCCCCATCCAACCTGGTCTTAAAAACTTCCAGGGATGGGGCTTCCACCACCGCTCTGGGCAACCTGTGCCAGTGTCTCACCACCCTCATGGGGAAGAACTTGTCCCTAATGTCCAATCTGAACCAATCCATCTCTAGCTTCAATCCATTCCCTCTAGTCCTATCACCACCCAACATCCTAAAAAGCCCCTCACCAGCTTTCTCAGTGTAAAGCTGAGGCATCATGGGCTTAAGTCCTCTTCTTCAATGGCCTCCAAGGAGCAGTCCATCTGATCTTCTGCCTTTAATCCCAATCCTGAGTTCTCAAATCCAGCTCCTGTGTCTGGCTCCTCTCTGGTGCTGAGCCTGAGGCTTCCTCAGTGCTACCTGTTCTGCAGCATCAGTGGGGATTGCTACTGGGGGAGAGTTGGGTTCAATATCAGTTCTGCCTATGTTTGTATACAGATCATTATTTTAATTATTTCCTTATTAGGTTTATTATTGTTTATTAAAGCTGTTTTAGTTTTCTTTTCCAATTCATAAGTCTCTCTGCCTTGTTCCCATTCCCTTCCTGTTTGGGAGGAAGGGGTTTAGAGAGCATCTGTCAGCGTTTGGTAGCCAACCCATCCCCAACCCTTGACAGCCCTGCACAATGGAAGGCATGCAGACAAAATGCTCTCAGTGTGATCTCATATCCAGGAGAGGTCAAGAATAAATTGCAAATCATTTGTCTGGGGACTGTAAGCAGAATTCCAGAATGTACGTGACTTGATGTGACATAAATAATTTTTAAGGGGCCAGGTTTAACAGAGTCTCTCAGATTCCTAGGATGTATGAGAAATGTGACATCTTCAGGAAAGTGTGCCATCAAGTGAAAAACTGGGCTTATATAAACTATCAAACTCTCCCAGGAGTTCTCTCTACCCTACTTAGTCACTGGATGAAAATGAATTGTGGCTGATCCATAACCTACTAACCTGGCAAGATCTGTTTGCTGGGATAGTTCTTGACTGTTCAGATCAGATTATTAAAGTCCCTGGTTTATGTGTGTATTGAGACACCACCAATCACGAGTGGGGCTGTTAGGAAAGTGGCACCACTCTAGTTTTGGATTACAACCTTCTAGTGAGCTCTGCAGAGATCATTAGGAGAAAGGTCCAAGCACTTGCTTGTCAATGCAGTTTCCAGGCTCCAACCAAAATGTAAAAACCTGTGTCACCACGCCTGGGACCGAAAGGTCATGAGACAGATAACATAGATCACACCATGGAAAGAGGAGGGGAGGCATCCGTTATCATCTATTTTTGCTAAATAACCTGCATCTCCTACCAACAATACATACTCTGAACTGGCCAACTTGCAAGGGGCTAAGAAACTAGTCCTACAAAGAGGGAAAGAGCTTGGGCGTATCAGAACAACCCAGGCCAATCTGGCATAAAAAGCCAGCAATTGTGCTGTGTTGCATTCCTAGCTTGCTATTTGCTTAATTTCTTCCCCTTACAAAAGGTTTCTGATAAATACCCCATCCACAGGCATCTGTTTGTCCTAGAACAGGCAGAAAATGGATAGACTTGACAGAATTGAGAGGGACATCTGGCACATTCACCTGCATTCCTTGCCTGCCTGTTTGAGCTAAAAATATTTTTTTAAATGTATGTTGTAATAATAACTGGGAAAGAGCCACATGGACTGGAGATGAGTAACCTCTCTTATAGGGTTGGCAGCCCTTTCTGGGTAAAAGCCCAGCAACTAGTGCTATTTGTAACAGAAAAAAAAAAAACAAACCTTCCTGCAAGGAAAACCTGTGTTCTTCCTAATTTGGCTTCTAAATTTCTGCTTTCACAGGGAGGAGAAAAAAAAGACAGTTTGAAAAGGAAATTATGTCACCATAGTAGGGGTTTTTATAGCATTTGCAAAAGTTTATGGCCTTATACACTTGAGAAATTCCATATTCATCCATAGGAAAGAATAGGTGTTTCTACAATGCTCCACACATTTACAGACCACTCTTAGACCTGTTACCAACCACATCCAGCCCTTCAGTCTCAACACGGTTAGCAATGACTCCCTCTGGTTGAGTGAGCTCTCGCAAGACTTCCAGGAGTTCAGTCATGTTTTGTCCGACACATTTGTTACCAAATGTTCACCTGCTTACGACAGCCCTTGGACTGATAGTGAGTGAAGTGGAAATAAAAACAAGATAGACCTAGAAGTTTGGGCTGGGCACCTTGGTTCTCTAGCAGTGACATAAACTACTTCTTCCGCTGCTTCAAGTGTCCATGTTGTTTGAAGGTTTCATTGTATTAGACACAAGAGCAGTCTGCAAGCTCCTGGACTCCTTGCTCCAGTTAAGGACCTAAGCAACCCGTTTATGGCTCTATATGATGGGAGCGATGTTTGAACCTGCCAAATCAATATTGTCTTCAGGAGACGGTGGTGGTAGGAATAGGTGCTGTACAGAGCCAAGGGTGACTGTAAGAGCTATGATATAACTTCAGCATTAGCCAGGGATCCTTCAACCCTGGAGAAGTCTCCTCTCCTGATAGCTTTGAGGAGGCCAGGCACAGTGAGGCAGTGTCTCCAGCCCATGGTGCGTTGCCCTGGAGGGAAGATGGATCATGTGAGGTGATTTCCGTGAAGACAACCATGGGCACTGAGAAGATGAATAAAATGTTCTGTTGTGGCATAAATCAAATGTAAACTGCAGCTCAGCAGACAGTGTAAAATATAAGTGAGAAAACAATTCTGCCTAAGGCTTTTGCCCTTGAGACCTACAAGTGCTGAAGGGTTTAATCAAATTCTTTCTGCTAGCAAAAACACCAGTGTCTTGCCACTTTCTTGATAAGGCTGATGATCTGGGATAACCCAAAATGGTTAGAGCTGCCTTTTTGGTTGTGGCCCAGCCGCAGACAGTGGTGTTGCCATCCAAGACAGCCGTAGGGTGATGCAACCATAGATAATTCCTCTGTGGAGCAGTTCTGGTTCTCCCTGAGCTTTCAGGGATGGGGAAGGCTGTGAACTCCCTTGAACTGGACAATTTCTCACACTCTGCTTCCGTCCCCCTTCGCCTGTGTGGCTCATTGCTTTTAACAAGGGTTAGCTGTATCTCAAGTCTGCAGTGACACAATCCACACAGAGCCAGTTAACCCACTAATTGTCTGTACCCTGCCACTGAGGACAATGTGATCCCTTGCTTTGCTCTTCCCATGTATAGATCCTGGAGGAGTTTTGTCAACAAAGAAGGTGGTCAAAAAGCGTCTTTTTCTGCAACGTAGAACTAAAAGTCACAGGAGTGGCTGATGACTTTGTATAAGCAATTCATCTTCTACAAAGTGAGAGGCTGTCAGAGCTGCCTGTTTCAGGTGACACTGACCCTGCCAAGGGAGCAGGCTTAGATACACTTTCTAAAGTTTGATTTTGGGAGACTGACTTCAAATAACAAGTAAAAAAAATCTATGACTCTTTGAAATAGTGGTTGGACACTGAGCTGGTATCTTTGCTAATTCTATGATTCTGTTCTATGAATCTTCAGTTTAAGAACCAACTTCTCTATCAGCTTATAATTGCTGCATTATGGCCAACCACAGCACTACTACATCTATTTACTTAGTTAGAAACAAGTTTTGGAATGATATGTTGCTTTTCATTTTTAATATACTTTCTAGAAAGAAAATATTTCTTTCTACAAGACTTACTGTGAAAACCTCAAAGAGATAAGGCTTGTTTCCTAAATCAATTACCACTAAGATGTATAAATTAATTTGTTTTCTTGTTGACTCATTATTGTTTCTATTTAGGAGGAAAAAAAATACTTTAATATTTTTATTTTTTTTAGAGAAGTCAATCACCTTGGCAACTTTGGCAACTTAAAGCTAACAAGTGCCAAAGTCTGGATGAGTTCATAGGAGGTATAATTTTTTTCACGTTCAGATTGATTTAGCCAGCATAGGCTTTGGAGAGAAATAAAGAGACCTTATTTATCTAACACAGCTTTAGAAAAACCTTACAAACCTGGGGACACAGAAGCTACTAATGCAGATATTAAATTTATTCATCTGATTTTAATGTTGCTCTTTAGTTCATAAGAAAAACAGATGGGTCATTGAATAATGGCCAAGGGATCTCTGCAATGGGACAATTTTGGCTCAACAAGTTTCACCCTGCATCTGTAATTTCTATTAACTTCATCAGTACTGTCAAATTCAGTTTCCAGTGAGAAGCCTACTTGAGCATTACTATGAAAGGCTCAGCCACAGGATTTTTAGCAAATCTCTGAGCAGAGACTCTCCCAACACATGTGGCAGCAAGCCCAGCCTATGCTTTCACCTTTAGGGTGAGTTATAAGCATGGTATGTAAAAGAAGCAACACCATCATCGCCAAGGCCACCCCCACTCCTTCCTCACTGGCTGAGAAGGCTGTAGGGGAACGGGGCTGGGGCAAATCTTCATTTTAACCCCTGTCCCCAGGGCAACAGTTTTCAGCTCCTCTCGGATGCTTAGTTTCACCTGTCCACTCATAAAATTGATGCAGAAAACTAGCCACAGATGATCATTTTAACTTCTCTTCAGAAGCAAACTGTGCTTCTCAGGGTGATTCTGAATAACAAAATTAAATACTTTCAAGTAAGTTTTGGAAGTATTAAGAATTATATTGTTACCATGCGCTTTAGCTGATGGGATTTTCTGCTGTTGGTCACAGAATCATACACAGAATCACAGAATGTCAGGGGTTGGAAGGGACCTCAAAAGATCATCTAGTCCAGCCCCCCTGGCAGAGCAGGATCACACAGAGTAGATCGCACAGGAACGCGTCCAGGCGGGTTTTGAATGTCTCCAGAGAAGGAGACTCCACAACCTCCCTGGGCAGCCTGTGCCAGGGCTCTGTCACCCTCACTTGTGAAAAAGGAGACTCCTTACCTCATCTCTCCATGCCTCCTGGTACATGCCACGTTGCACAGATTACCTGTCTCCTAGGCAACAAGCAAGTATGTGTTTTCCTGAAAACTAAGGAAAATCAATCCCCACTGACAGAATGCCAGGAGATTATGTGGGCAGAGCAAAGATGAGCAGCAGAGGCAGAAGCTAAAGGTTTCCACCCCGCCCATCAGGAGAGAAGTGGTTGTGCAGCTCAGAAACCCAGATTTACCATCCCAAAGCATTATATTTGGTTGGAGCAGGGAGGATGAAGTGACCCGCTGAGGTTTTCAGTCTAGCTGACCACAAACATCTTGTAAGGCTCAGAGCTTCTGTTAAACAGGGTTTGCACAGCTGTCACAGACCCCTCCAGCACAGCAACCACAGGGGAAATGTACCTCATCTGCTGCCTTCCTAGTAACAAGCCTGGACTGGGTCCTCAGTGTGTGTGATATCGACCAGAGACTGCCCATTGCACATATGAATGTCATTTAGAATGTGCTTTTCTCTCTGGCTCGCTCTGGGGTCTTGCTGTAGATTCGTTTCAGCATCCAAACTGAGATTCACATCCTGTGGGAACCTGCGGTGTGACAGGAGGTCCTGCTATGATGGGCATCACAAAGGGGAAATGTTTTCCTCTGGGGAGGGGAAACCCAAGAAGGACCAGAGTTTTTAGTGGTCTGACCTTACTTTACTCTCAAAGCAGGTATGATGTTGCACTTGAAGTGAGCAGAGCAGCAGAAGCTGCCACAGGATCAGTATTCCCCAACATGGCCCAGCATGGACATCCTGCAGTGGAGCAATGTGCTGGGAACAGCAGAAGGAGACAAGGAAGGATAAAAAAGGGGGAAAGGAACATTTCAGCTGACGCCACACTCAGCTGTCTAAAATACTCATATTTAGTATAAGCTCCATCAATAGAGCAATGAGGCAGCCTGTCTTGTCTCCATGCCTGGAGCACATAGTGTGCACGCAGCCTGCTGATGAAGGAGACGGATCCTGCCTGGTGCCACACGTCCCTTTTAATTGAGGAAAAACGGGAGTTGAACCTGGCGTCAGACGCGGCGATGGGCTCTGCAGAAGGATGTTGCGAGGAGCAGTCAGCCAGCTGGAGCACAGGGCTGGCCAGCACTGCAGGCAGCTGCGGGGCAGCTGCTCACCCTGTGCTGGCTCCACATCATGTCACAGGCGTGAGCAGGGATGAGTTATCCCCCTTTTTCTTTCAGTATCATTGTGACTGTCTTTCCTTGCTAATTTGAAAGAAGCTGGCTGGAGCAAAAGCTAAGACACTATACGCCTATTCATGACAGTGGGATTAATAATAATACCAGAGGAGGGATCAAATTTATTTAAGCTGGGGACAAACTCAATATTGGTACCATCAGAGGAGAATATTGCTTTTGTGTGAACCACCTGACACCCTGGCGTGCCTTCCAAACATCAGACTGCATGTGTTCAGATGAATGGGATCAGGGAAGCAACACATGTACCTACTGCATAACCCTCATTCCAACTCCAAAGGGCAAAAACTGGCATTTAGATTCAGAAACGTTTCATGAAGCCTCTAATTCATGTCTCGCCCATTGGATCTCCTTACTCAGTACCCAGTAAATATGGCATGAGCAGTTCTTGCCAGTCATCCATCTGCACATCTATGCACACACAGCTTTAATACCTTCCTTCAGAGATCCATGTTGAAAGCTGTAGCTAAAATGTCTTGCTCATGGTTCATGATGTGTCTCCCATGAATTTGAATTTTATCTCTTCTTCACTTATCGAAGAACAGAACCTACATCCAGGAAGGATGTAAGTTTCATGTGACTGTCTCCCATTGATCTGTGACTCAGATTACAGCCATTCCTGAGGAAGCTGGACAGCCTTTGAGCATTTACAGACCATCACCAATTTACACATTGATCTGAGCCCTGGTGTGAAATGAGGCTGGAAAAATCACTGCAAAGCTTGTCTTTTTCTACTGTCACAAGCCAAATGCTCATGGTTTAATGCAAGTTTACAGACCTGAACACTGACTTAGTGTCAAACTTCTATTCACTCATTTATAGCTTTGTGATGAAAAGCATGTAAAGTTCAGGCAGACTGAAGTATTTCATCTCCTTCACACACACATGGACAGCAGAGCCCTCTCTTGTGACCAGAGCAATGTGAATGGTTTTTGATATAAGAGATCCCTGTGAGTACACAGGACCTTTGTGAAATGATACCTGAAGCACAGTGAAGCAGGTGGTGGTTTTGGCAGAGGTTCCTGCATTGGGTGCTTGGCTTTCACCACCTTCAGCTCCTGCAGCCAAAGAAGGCTCCTCCTGGAAAACTTTATTTCTGCTCTGACACCTTCGCTTCTTCCCCAGGAAAAAACATTACACATCAGAATATTTCTAACCACTTCACCCACCTGGGTGAGCAGGGAAGAATTTATTTAAATTACAGATCAATACACTTGGCACCAAGAAGTGTTTTAACATTAGGCTCACTTACGGCAAAGTTAGTGTTGTCAGGTTTTTTTAAGATCCGTGTTTTAAAAATATACCTGGTGAATACCTGAAGTTCTGAAACACGAAGCAAATCCCTGCCACTCAGGGACAGCACTAAAATTCTGGTTCTGATCCCAGCCTGGGAAAGTCCTTAAACCTGTGTTTTCATCTACCTTAGTAAAACATTTATGTTGTTTTTCTCAGCTGGGGCTACATCAGGAGCTTTAACTGTGTACAACAGGTAAGATGCCAGTGGGGCCACAGAGAATTTGGGAGGTTGTCACTAAGCTGCATCTCAGAGCTGCTTGTTAAGGGCTTTTGACCCAAAAGAAGAGAATATGTCAGAGCAACCACACAGATCAGATATGCTTCTGAGAGGGAAACAGCAAATCTAGAAAACACAGAGATAACTAGTCAAGACAGCAAAAAACATAGATGAATAGCTTGAAATTCTCCTTTACATGGGATATCTCCTGCACATCAGGATCACTAGTGTTTTGCTTGCCAGTCCTGCTGTGTTTTGACTCTGCAGAAAAGACGGGGTGTATTCATTTTCTGGGAAATACAAAGTAGGAACTTGCTGAGCACTTTTTGTCTGAAATACCGAGACACAGTATTCCCACTTATGCCAATCCATTTCAAAGTAATATCTATAATTACTCTGGATACGCACTGAAGCAACTAAGCTATTTTGCTCTTCTGAAACTCATTATGTGTTTCATGGTAGTTGCATAGTGAGTAGTACCATCAATTCTATCAATCACTAAGGAATTTTGCACCGTGAATATGTTACTCTGTACTGCAGCGCACTTACTGATGCTTGTGTGAGAAGCCATCTGCTTTAAAGCTTGTGAGAAATATTGGTAAAGAACACAAGCCTAGAAATGTTTTGTTATTGTTTTGTTGGGGTTTTTTATTTGTTTAAAGTTTGTGTGTGTCCAAATGCTTAACTTAAAAGGTATTGACAGAGCTCACCACAAAAAAAAAGTGACTTTGAAGCGACAGAGTAATGCCACTCAACAGGCTTATTTCTCTAGTTCTCACTTGAACACAAACAGCACCATCTGTTGCTTTCTCTACTGTCAATCACAGCAGCTTTTCCTCTGCCCAGATGATGATCAGGAGAAATGAACCATATGCAACAGAAATTAAACGAGGAGGAAAATACATTTGTTTTCAAGGTGACCTTAGTCTGGAATAGTTTAACCTCTTTCTTTGGACACGTAGGGCTGAGTCACAGCTGCTTTTTCATTTTAAAGAAACAATGCCCTATCAGTGAGCCTTTTTTTTTGTGAAATCTGGTAAAAGCAGTGCTGATTTTGCATTTCTCCAGCAGTCTTGCAAAGTAGGAATGACCCTCATAAAACTATAACCACTAGGGATGGAAAATACTTCCTAGATTTAGTCTGATCCCTAAATGTCAGCTTGAGTATATTTCTCAGGATACATCTTATCCAAGCAGCACCACCCATTATTATCTGTTTGGTTGAGACGCTGCGTTTCTCTGGACCTCTTTGCCAACACTTGCTCCCAGAAGTGTTAGATGACACCACACTGAAAGCTCTGCTACCAGCTGGAAGCCATCTCGCAGTAGGGTTCTCACATTGCTGCAGCTGAACCCCGATAGCAACGGTGGAAATTTTCTCTCCACTTTCCTCAGTGCAGTGTGAGCCAATGTATGAAAGTGTGTCAGGGCTAAGGAGCAGACATGGGCAAACTGTGGCAGAAATCTGAACAGGGAGCTCTTGAGCTGTTGCACTTTTACTGTTCATTGTTCATTTTAGGAAGAATTTCTTTACCAAAAGGGTTGTCAGGCACTGGAACAGGCTGCCCAAGGAGGGGAGTTGAATTACCGTCCCTGGAGGAGTTTAAGAGAGAGGCAGATGTTGTGCTGAGGGACATGGGGTAGTGGTGTTGATAGGGCTAGGACAAAGGCTGGGCTCTATGGTCTTGAAGGTCTCTTCCAACAAAACTGTGCTATGATTCTACTGTATGATTCCGCAATTCCTCCTTGGAGGTGGAGATCCTTGTCCTCAATTTACAAGGCATGCACTGCTGCCTGTCTAGGTCTAGGTTTTGCAGCTCTCTCTTAGATCCCAGAGCTTCCTCTGGAGAGTCCAGACAATACCAGTGGCTGGTGCCAAGGCAAACTGGGCAAGCTCTGCACACTCACACACCCAAACTTCAGAGAGAAGATGTTTTATTTCAGCTGGTCGGCTGTAATGAGGATCTGACAATCTAAGTTACTCAGAAAAAACACTTGGCAGTTTTAATCTTAATCTTTAGGTTTGATTGTTACTTGCATGGTGAGGAATGTGGGTTTTTTTGCAAGTTGCGGATCGCGGGACTGGTACCGGGAGCTGCAGCCCCACCACCACTGCCGCTTTCACCTATTTCCTCACACAGGGCGAGTGCCAAGAACTTCCTTTGTCTGAATTTTGAAAATGAGGTGAGGAAGATAAGTACTCTGTCCTGAGTGATTGAAAGAGGGTGCTGAAAGAGTCAGAGGAGACTGGCAGCTGCTGTTCTCCTTGACTTCCAAGTTGTGTTTGGAAAATTGGACATCAGTGTTATGGTTGAGATGCCTCAAGGGTGCTTGATGGAAAATGTGATTTTTTTCCCCTCTGCTCCTTTTCCCCACACTCAAGTGTTTGATTTCTTTACATAAAATATTAGAATAAAACTGACATTTTTTTTTTTCACATCACGTCCAAGTTTTCACTTCAAGTTTTAAAACGTGGAGAAAAAGAAAAAAAAGAAGTGGTTTGCTTTCTGCTTTTTGGAATGGCTCCATCTGTTATTCCACTGAAAAAAAGTGGGAAGATATTAATGAAGAGGGGGAAAGTGGAGATTTAAAAAGGTAGGAACAGAGTAAACCAAAGAGCAGGTGAAACTAAAAATTACTTTCTTTGTTCTTCTTTTTTTTTTTTCCACAACTACACTATCTTACTTAATTTGCACTTTTCAGGCTGAGATTTTTTTTTCCAAAATCAGAGCTGCTTCACAAAAGGTTTCAACATCAATTACATTACAGACTGTGATGGGAAAATATTTGTCAAAACTGTTTGAGGATTTCTTTCCATGCAGACAGAACATGTGGGAGCTATCTGAAACTGGCAATAACCATTCAAAATGTCTGTACCACTTGATGAGCACAGGCTAACACAAGAAGTTGGAGATAGATACATTTTCTAGACACTTGTATTAAAAAATGGAGTAATTTGTTAGCTGTGTTCTGCCTCCACTATCACCCAAATGAATTATGTTCTGTAGCAAAGCCAGGTGCATATGGGGCTTCCCCTCACCAACACTGGCCATCACAGCACACAGGGCAGAGCCACAGCTGAGTGACACCCTCCTGACTCATCCCCGTCTAGATCAGGGACGCAACCGCTGCTGGAGGAAGAAATAGTAAATGCAAAGTCAGGATATCACAGCACTCCAGTCAAAAGTGTGTTATATAACAGCACTGTAGCTTTCTCTGTGAGATCTGCAGAAAGTAAATATGTACAGTCAGTGCTTGACTTTCATCTGTTTTGGTTTTTATAGGCAGATAAAGAGAACAGCTCAGAGAAAGAAGAAAAAAAAGTTACAAAGAAATACTCCTGTGTGGTCTCAGCTCCACAGCTGAAGAAGCTCTGCAGTGGCAGGAAACATCTCCTGAAGAACAAGTGCAAATGTGACTGACCCACAGGAGGAGGCACTAGGCCAGGAAAGAGCACAGGGAGCTCCGTGCAGGAGCATGGGTGCAAGAGGGTAGTATTGACAACAGAGTCGTTTCTCACCAGAAAGGCCATGAAGGTTGAATCTTACAAGCTGAATAAAGCAGAAATCACATCACTGTTGGGGAGAGCAATTCATAGAATTATAGAGTTATAGTGTACCAGGTTGGAAGCGACCTCAAGGATCATGTGGTACAAGAGTTCTTGCCAAGAAATCCTGAGCGGATACTCTGGCAGAGATGCCTGGGTAATATTGTATGCCTAGGAGGTAGAAGATTGCAAAAACCTGAGTGCAATGCTCCCGTCACACAGGCGCCTTTCAGCCTTGGCCCTTGGCTACCACATGACACTTGCGTAACCTCAAATAAACCTGCTATTTTAACTAAGTGTGGTAACAGCTGAGCTTGACCTTGTTTCAGTTTGAGCCCAAAACCCAAGAAGCAGCCGTTAGGCTGTCTTCAACACAGCCAAGGCTGTCTGGCAAGCATGGCACACCTCAGGGACTTGCCAGTGTGTACTTGGGATCATCTGAGCTAAGACTGAAGAGTGGGACAAAGAGTAATCTGAGGAAGCTTCCAACCTTGTCTCTTTGTTTTCTTTCTTCAGTTTTGCAGTTTGAGTGCTTATTTGCAGTTTGACTGCTTATATTCATGCCAGCCTTCTCTCCACCATTTACCTTCCACTTTCCCCACACCTGTGGAATGTATTGGTTAGATCCCACAGAAGAAGTCTCTTTCTCTAAATAACCCTCAAAGTAAAGAAACAAAGGTAGACATCAAGTTGTTTGATTGCTTGTAGCTGCCAGGACACTTATCAGCACTGTCTGCATGTTTCCAAGTCTTTTTCTCTACAATATGAGCCAACACCCCTTACTCTCCAGTCACTCAGCACTATTCACCTCCATATCAGTATAACTGACAGCAAGGGAAACCATAACTTGGTTTCAAGGAGTCCCGCTGAGACCAACCACAGCTGCAGGTTAACCTGAGCCAATGTTTTTCCACTTGCTAGCAAGGCTAGGTCAAATCATCTTGGCCAAATACTATGATCTGAAGCTCCAGCACATTCTCTGAAGCACTAGCATCTCTGAAAATATCTAGGATGGTCACCGATGGAGAGAGACATGTCATGCTATTCCAAGCACGATTGTTTTCAGTACTTAAATTCTGAGGCACATACTTCACCATGTATATCCAAATCTAACATATTCTCTTTGTCCTGAAAAAACATAAAAATTATTCTAGAAAGTGACAGAAATGCATTCTTAAGAGTAAGAGAAAAAAATAGTCTTGTGTTCCTCTTCCAAGGGTGTTGTGGGTTTTTTTTTTATTGTGGGGTCCAAGACACTGGCTACTTGTTTCTTTCCTGTAAGTTCAATGTCCTCGTGTGGAGACCTACAGTCTCACATCATGGTCCTCATGCAAACAAATAAACAAACGAAAAGGAATAACACTCAAATTGCATAGCACTGCAGTGCCTGAAGTAGTATAAGAAGGAAGTGATAGCAAAATTTGTCTAAAAGGCCTGTTGTCTGCAAGTTTACATCTGCTGTATTTTTAGTCCTTTGACTTCATGGCCTTTTTATGCTAGAAGTCTTTTGTCTGTACTCCTGAGGGAAGATAAATTATTAACAAGAACAGTTCTTCCCCTTGCATGTCTCTGTGATGACACAAAGGCACCTCCCCTGCAGCTTTCACAGACAGTCACAGCAGAAAATCAGCATCAAAAGCACAAAATACTCTTTGCAAAGTTTGAATACTCTTGAAGGGTGGCTGGTGGAAAAGCCATCTCTTTCCCTGGAGCAGTGTGCACACTGCAGGGTAGCTACACCAGCAGTGCTGGTTCAAATTGCCCTTCAGACCCCTGCAAGACCCATCCCACTATCCATCAACAAAGTAATTCTTAACAGCTGTCTCAACAGCAGTGACAATCTCAGAAGGAGCTACAAGCCCAAGGAGCCGCTCTGTGAAAGAGTGCTAAATATCTCAGTGCCATGGTCAAGAAATACAAAGTATAACATAGAAGACTTTGATGCCACCCTCATAGTGAATTACAGACAGGGACTGGGATTCACAGGCCTTAGGCTGGCTGAGAGCAGCACCAAGGTTTATCCCATATATCTGTATGGACAAACACTTCAGGCTTATGCATGCAGCCCAGCTTTTTGGATGAAGTTTTTACCTCCAGGCTCGTATCTGAGCTTATGTTTTGAGAAAATAGCCCCTCACAGCTGTGAAGAGAATCTAGAAAACATGAGTTCAATAAAGCAAGAACAGATGTGCCTTGTTGCTAGGGCTGCACTAATAACTCTGGGATACATCTAACAGATTGACATTGCTACACGCACTCACCTGAACACAGGAGCAGAATGGGGCAGAGAGCTTGCACCGCTGTAAACACCCTCATTTGTCAGCACTAATTGAAAGCCTAAATGCTGGTACCTTCCAAGCAGGAGTCCAACTGGACCTGCTGCTGCTGACTTTACACATAGCTGAGAGGCTGTTTTTCTTTTAAAAAACCACAAGTTCCCTTTCTTTACTGAAAGCCTCTCCTACAGAGCCTTTCCCTTCCCTCCATGGCTCTCAGGTTCCCACCACAGACCTTCCTTTGACCAGGCTTGGCTGACATGGATGCTTTGATGAGTGTCTCTGTGTTTGCCCTGTCTGCTCTGCAGTGGTTACTCGGGTGCTGCCTCTCACTGTAGAGACATGCAAAGTAAACCGAAAGAGGGAAAAATCCTGAAAGCTGAAATAAGTGTTCCTCCTACACGTTTTTACATCTCTGCAGTGGATTGAGGGGACCCTGCTGCTGTCTCTGCTTGCATTGAAGGAGTCTTCCTTTTGTCCCCTGGCCCCTCGTCTGGGACCACAGGGATATCCTGTGACGCTTGAAGACATGGCTGTGGCTGAGGGTGACACCAGAGCCAGCATGGATCCTGTCATGCTGGCATTCAACTCTGTAGCGTAAATAAAATCAGAGCAACCATTTCTCATGGTTGAGCTGTGTATTTGTAGAGGTTTCTAGGGAAAGGAGAGGAATGCTGGGAGTGGGTTTGCAGGGAGTGGAGTGAGCTTTTGGGGAAAAGGTCATGGGGCTAGTCTTTACGTGGGCTGGATCTGTGAAACCTGCTTCTAGAGCATCAGTTAAGTAATCAGTATGGAATACAAAAGGAAGTTCAATTTATGCAAGGATTATAGATCTATTATGAAAAGAACCATGAAAAGAAGACAAGGGTTTTCTTTCTTAAATTAAAGCAGCCACTTTGCAGATTCAACAGGAATTTGACTGACCGCAGCATCGCTTACCCATGTGCCATAAAGAGTCTAGATAAATAAATAGGCTTTCCTTTGTGAAATAAAGATATGCTTCTCCAGCACTGTACATGCATACAATGAGGGGTGAATGGCTCACCAGACAGTGACCTGCTGTTCCCCAGAAGTCATGTGGGAATATGAAGGCACATGGCTAGAAATGCCAATGTGCAGGACAATAAATGAAGAAACAGGAGGAGAGACTGGGGAAGACAGGAGAAGGAGCTGTCTCAAGGGTGTTCATGTAGCAGAAGAGCCCATTGTGTACGTAAGCAGACAATTTCCAAATGTGGGATATTCACTTGATAAATTGCAGCAGATTCATTGGAGTCATGCCAGGTTCTGTATAAATGACATGCGTTTCAGATGAGATGAGAAACGTATGCGAGAGCTGGGGAGGTTATAGCTGCCACTTTGAAACATGGTACCAATGCGGAATTTGGAGCTGTCTGTTAACAGCACTCTTTTGGATACTGCAGTTAATACTTGGAACAGGTTTATGTTATGAAAATATTATAAAATAATGTACTATTCATACACAATAATGTTGAATAATACTCTGCAGTGTTTCTCCCTTGCGATCACAAAGGGTCTACTCCCCTAGACCACGGATCTGTAGATAAAACATACAACCATTGTATTATCAATAATGAGTTATGTTATTTTAGAAACCTTTTCCTGTAGTCAATTTGTGCATCACAAGATGCAGTGTTCAGGACTAGGGACATTTCAAAATGGCAAGAATGCAGCACAAACCAAATTGTGAATGAAGGCTATAAAAGAGCTTTTGTGTCCTGGAATCTTGATATTTTAAGGTTTGTTCACAGAAACCTATTAAATGTAGTGACGGTGAATCATAAGGCCTCCCTAATCAGGAAAGATGGAGCCAAGACTGGATATTTGCATATGTGTTGGTAACAGTAGAAGTAAATCCATGTAGGTACAGGGGACACAATGTCCTCCATACAAGTTAAATGCTAGCAGAAGACATCACTTTTCAGACCATGGGCAGAGTTTGTACTCAGTGTGTGCAGGTATCTTGCCTTATGGGTTATTAACCCATGGGTTAATCCCATGATGAACAGGATGTGTCAGTTTTGGGTAGGCCACAAAGGCTACCGTGTTGGGGCATAGCTTAAATTTCTGTGGGACAAACCAGCAGGAGATGCTGTGGCCTATGAAAGCAGCTGAAACTCTCTGTGTGATGGAGCAAAGGGATAAAGTGGACACCACTCACAACAGAGAAAGGGCAAAGCAGGCCACCTTCAGCCAGCTCCCATGGAAAGGGCTCGTGTTCATCCCAACTGTGAGAGCTGGGGAGCTCAGCAGGGGTGAAGCAGACATCCTGGGGCTTTTGAGGAGCCAGTAGATCAGAAAGAGCTGTACAGATGACCAATTGCTCCAAGTGCAGTGAGAAGGCTGGTGAGGACCTCAGTTAATGAGCCCTGACGTTTCCCAGCATGATACAATGTCATGCTTCGGAGAATATGTCTGGAGAAGAGCTTCATCTGGGGCTTGGTGTAATCTGATGAAAACCACCTGCGGCTCTCTCTTGTAATGGCAATGTGTCCACCAATGCTCCACATCCTCTGGAAAGTACTCAAAGCTGCTCAGATGGATATTACTGAAGGTAGGTAGGTTTGGAGAGAAACACAATGACCCCACTCATGGTGAGCCCATTTTGATTTGCAGGCTGAGCAGAGAACACCACCAAGGGATTGACATGACACTGTGACATGCATAGACCGGCTGACGGCAGACTGTTACTTTGGAGGTGATAGGAGTGCATACACTGGCTGCTGCTATCCCTAATGTATGTATTGATACTGATATTGGGGGCCACGTGTCCCATACTCTCATCTCCATGGATTTTCCTCCTGGGAAAATAATTTATTTATTATTCTTCCAGGGCCTGTCACATTACTGCCTGCAATTAGGATGATGACTGATACTTGTGTTCTTGCTTCCACTAGGAGGAAAAACCTGACTATACAATTCAGTAACCTTTCCAGGGTACTGCAGTATATTAACACGTAACATGACCTCAGTTCCTTGGCCCTGCAAACAGCTGGAACAAGCAGAAGGAAAAAAAACTTTCATTCTCAAATGTGGCCCCCTTGTTTCGGCTTGGCCAGCGATCCCCTGGAAAGGGCAGCATGCTCACATAGCTCACACAGCTCACATAGTTATTCTTCAAGGCTCTTCATTCAAGACAGGTGTGAGTAAAACTAAGAAAATATCTTAACGTCCTCTGAATTTGGACATGGGTGAAATTGCAGATAGGATATCTGTTTCACAAATATGCTGTATCTTTAGCAGTCAAATGCCTAGGTCTTTGAATTTCAGAGTCACTCGCTGCCCCAGAGAAGAGCCCGACCCTCACCTGACTACGCCCTCCCTTCAGGTAGTTGTAGAGAGTGAGAAGGTCCCCCCTGAGTCTCCTCTTCTCCAGTCTGAACAACTCCAGCTCTCTCAGCCTCTCAGTGGAGATGACCAGGCTGTCGTGGGAAAGACGAGGTGGGAGATAGCACACAGAGCAGCACCAGCTCCTTGGCAAAGGGCTCTGGGGAGCGACAGCTCCTGGTGCAGCACTCGGGCTCTGCAGGGAAGGATGGAGGTGATCTGTTTAGCCAAGTCAGCTGCCTGGAGCTGGAAGAAGGCAGACTTGTAGTGCCTCAGCTTTTCGAATGGTCTCTGAGAAAGCACGATGGGCTTTTTTTTGGGTCCCCAAGGTAATGATTTCTAACGATGAGATCTGTTTGACAGCAGGAAGGGTGGCTGCCAGCCATGCTCAGAGCTCACGCAGCCGGGCAGGGCAGGCAGCCAGGGCCTGCTGAAGGGAAAATTTGTGAAAGGTTTGGTGGACCCAAAGGGGCAAAAGCAATGCTCTCAGTGAAGAGCATAGAGCTTCTCTGGCCAGGCCAAACAGCCTTGCCCCAGAGGAAGGTCATTCCCTCACACAGACAGCCAGGCTGGAGCATCCTGGTCAGTGTGGTCCTCGAAGGTGAGACAGTAGCCCTCCTCCTCACCCACTGCTGCTGCTCTGCAGAAAGGGGCTGTGATGGCAACATGAGAATTGCATGCACTTGCTGACCATCCCAAAAAGAATCTGTCGCAATTCTATGAATAAGATAGTGTGACACCAGCAGCGTCATAATTTTAAAAGTCTTATGTACCAAACAGAAATAACTGCTGAGAACAGCGTGATAGCTGGATTTCATGCTGTTTGCCATAATCTTCTCACATAATGTGGCTTACATATTTCAGAATGCAAACACTCTGACTTGCTTAAGTGTTGAATTGGGAATACAATCCATGTTACAATGACCAGGAAACAAATGTCTGGCAGATGCAGATTCATGTGTATCTGCACATCTGTCCTGCGGAAAGACAGGAGGAGGAGGTAAATATAATGCAGAAATAGAGGAGGCATACAAAGTGAAATAGAGTGGATGCAAAACTAGCATTTCCCAAAAGCCCTTACTTCATCAGATAGAAAAAAAAATCTATGGCAAAATCTCCAGTATTACTGTAGTTATCTTGAAAGTGTCCCATTAAAAGGTATTTCTAACACAACCAAAACAAATTTACAATGCTGTAGACAAAAATTTCAGTCATATGCTATGGATTCTCTCCTGGGAACCTCTGGCAGTGAAATAACCCAACAGTCAATGTGGTTCAACAGTTCAGTAAAAGCTCCCAGTGTGATGTGATGAAACTGAATTTGTTCGCAAGGGTCAAACACATGTGATCAGGGAGGTAATTTTGATCTTGTACACAGCCTTGATGAATCCAGCTCTGGTATGAGGCAAACGGTTCTCATTACCAAATACTTTTTTTTAAGGTTTCAGAAAATGTTGAGAAAGCAAGAATAATGAAATTATTCAAAATTACTTTAAGAACCTCTTCTTTCATCTCTTTATCAAAATGTAAATTGAGAAGGCATTTCAATATAGCAATGTCCTGGGTTTAGCAAAAAAAACCAGTTCTGTTTAGTGATTTTTACTTTCCAACTTAGTGTCTTCTCAAAGGCTGCACGTTCTGAAGTCAGCAGCGTGTTTTTGCAGACAGTGTGTGCTACTGGCAGTGATAACACCTGATGTTTGCAGTCACTGCCTGGGACTGGGATGCAGAAAGGCTCTTGCTGATACTTATTCCTACAGTGACCAAGGCCCCTGCTGGCTCTTGTGTGCCACACTGGGGGTGCTGGGAAGTAAGAGGGGGGCACAAGGAAGTAATAGGTTGCACCTCCGGGGGGTAATAGACAGGACAGGTGACCAACGAGAGTATTCCATCCCATATATGTCATATTTAGTATAAATTGAGTGATCACGAGAGTTTTTTTCCCTTTTCTGCAATGGCCGGTGTCCAGAGAGGACTCCATCTGACCTCCTGATTTTGATCCTGATCCTGAGTTCCCGAATCCAGCTCCCTGTATCCAGCTCCTGCTGCCGCTGAGCCTGGGGCTTCCCCAGTGCCTCCTGCTCTGCAGCACCAGTGGGGATTGTTACCGGGGGAGGGAGTCGGGTTTGATATCAGGCTACTATCTATAGTTGTATATAGTTCTTTATTTTTATCATTATTTCCATTATTTCATTACAGCTGTTCTAGTTTTTCTTCTCTAACCCGTAAGTCTCTCTGTCTCATTCCCTTTTCCTTCCCGTTTGGGGGGGAAAGAGGGGGTTAGAGAGGGTCTTTCCACGTTAGTGGCCGGCCCAGCCCTAACCCACGACAAGCAATTAATTAAACTCAAGGGGAAAGAACACCAAGAGAGGAACCCATTGCAAGAATCATAGAATCACAGCATCATAGAATCATAGAATCATAGAATGTGTTGTGCTGGAAGGGACCTTTAAAGGTCATCTAGTCCAATCCTAGAAAAACTTGTGACTAGAATCTAAAATCAGGTAAATTCAAATCAGAAACTAGAAAAGCTGTACAAGCAGTGCATTGCCCAGTGCTTGATATGACTGGCAGGCATCTTGCTGGAAGATATGTTTGTTTATCCTTGATGGAGGAGAAACAGATTGGTGTGGAATGGGCAAAAATGACAGCTATGTTTGGTCCATCCGCAACAAGTCAGCAACAAGGCAGCTGTTCTAGGTGAGGTGTGTACATTCCTTCTGTAGCTAATAGAGACACTAAATAAAGAGAATGAATCACATGATTTATCTCAAATGTTAGTCCCAGGAGGAGGCGAGTTGCCTTATGTCTTTCTCTGTTGTTTGGACTGGAAGATGAGACAGCTTCTTCTACACACTTAGCCTTCAGACGAAGTTCTGCAAAGTGAGTCCCAGCTCTACCTGATGATCCCTTTTGATCTGATGTGACCAGACAGGAGTGGCTGCCACTACTGCCTGTCCTTCCTCTGGCTTCACTCAGCTCCCAGATACCCACTGCTTTAACCCAAGATCTTGGTTAACTGTTGTGTATGGCAAGTGCAGCCACTTCTGGCTGTATTTATATAGATATTGCTCATTAAGAGCAGAATTTCTTGTTCAAACCCTGTCTTTTTCCTGAAATTCAGACTCCTCATGTCCTCCCACTGTCTCTTAGACTTCTACTTGGTGGGACCCTTTGCTGTTTGTCCCTTGCAGTGGCCCAAGCCCTCCAAAGGCAACTCTTCAGTCCTTTAACACCTTTAGTACAGACCCCAATACAGACGCTGACTCTTAGCTGCTTCACAGCCTGGGCTGCGTGCCCCCGGTGTCGGTGGGGGCAGCCCTGCAGGGTCCTGGCAGAAGATGCCGAGTTCCCGGTGAGACCAGCGTACTCCGCCATGTCGTATTTCCAGCAATAACCTCGAGCAGAAAGAAAAGGCATGGAAAATGGGGTTTAAGGAGCTCCCTCTGGACAGTGCCACAAGACGGTGCTCCGTCTCCCTCTAGTGATGCTTGGGAGTGAGGAGGTGGGTCGCAGAGCTTCGGCTGGGCCATGGCTGGCATTTTGAGTGTGCCTAATGCCTTATGGTGGAGTCTTGGGAGGGCTATTCATCTCTCTAGGACCACTCCCCTCTCCACAGCTTCCCTCAGCAGCTTCCTGCTCCTGAGTCCTCCCCTAAAGGGAAGACTTCAGCTGTGGATGCTACAGGAAAGGATAAGCAGACACAATTAATTTTATAGGTCAGACTGAAATAAACCAGTTTCATACCCAGGTCATGCCACAGACGTACCACAAAAGGGGATATGTAGTGACACATGAACCCAGTCATAGAATCATATTTTTGTGAAAATACAAGCTGGAACATAGAAAGTTCCCCAAAAATATTAGGAAAAACTTTTTCACGGTGAGCGTGACAGAGCCATGGCACAGGCTGCACAGGGAGGTTGTGGAGTCTCCTTCTCCGGAGGCATTCAAAATCTGCCTGGACATGTTCCTGTGCGATCTACTGTAGGTGATCCTGCTCTGGTGGGGAGGCTGGACTGGATGATCTTTTGAGGTCCCTTCCAACCCCTGGCATTCTGTGATTCTGTGAATCACAACTGAATTTCATTTGGGAGAGAAAAGCTACTGGAAAACACAGTTTGTCTTGAGTGTCTGGGTAGATCAGCTTAAATGTAATGACAGTGTTAATTTGTTTGCCCTGGACAAAGTCACCCTATAGGAACACCGTACTAGACAGCATTTTCTCTTGGAAAAGTTTGCCAAGTCTGCTTGTATTATCATACAATGTTTGGGTTGGAAGGGACCTTAAAGATCACCTAGTTCCAATGCCACTGCCATGGGCAGGGACACCTCCCACTAGACCAGATTTCTTCAACTTCCATTCAGCCTGGCCTTGGACACTTCCAGGTATGAGACATCCACAACTTCTCTGGGCAATCTGTTCCAGTGTCTTGCACCCTCAGAGTGAAGAACTTCTTCCTCATGTCTAATCTAAATCTCCCTTTTGAGTTTGAAACCGTTACCCCTTTGTCCTACCACTACTCTCCCTCCCCTTTTTTCCTGCGGGCCTCCTTTAAGTACTGAAAAGCCACTACTGGCCTCTTTAAGTAGTGGAAGTTCCCGTGCCCATGCTGGGCTTTTCTCTCCCCAAGCACACCGTGGCAAGCCCAAGCCCATACCTGACCAGTGGTGCCCACCTCTGTCTGAAGGACAGAGCTCTATTTCAGGCTAAATACACCGTTCATTATTCCAGGAAGCCATGCTATGGAAAAGCTGCAGTCTTTCAGGCGACGCAATCTAGCAAGAGCCCATGTTACAGCTCACACCATCCTGCTGCTGCCAGACAAGACTGGTCCTCAATCTCTGGAGACAACCATCTGTGCGGGCAGTTTGCAAACCGAGAAAGCAGAAGCTTGTACAATAGTCTTATGCCCGAGGGGAGTGTATCTGATCTTCCTGGTGTAGGTATTGTCCTTGTTTTGTGCACTGCTCAGAAAATGCCCTGAGGCAAAAAACTTCCCAAACCTGCTCTCTCTATATAGCCTTACATGGCAGAAGATAAATACATGTCGTCCACCATGTGATGAGAGGACACCTTGGTCACTCACCCTGACACAAGGGGTAAGCATGTGTCCTCCTGGGCTCCTCTGAAGAGGCCCCACCACGCCCTGGGGCTGAGCTGGTTATCAGCAGCAGGACGGCAGCAACAGCTCCGTCTGCAAACGCTGGTGGGACAGAACACGACAGGGACACACACATAGCAGAGAGGAGATGGGACAGGATCTACCATCCAGCAGAGGCATGAAAGGATAGAGGGCACAGTTGTCTCCGGCAAGGTGCTCCAGGAGAGGCACCGACCTCGTTTGAGCTTGCACGAAGAGCAGGGTCCGCTAGATGGCAATCACAGGTCTCAGATGGACAAGGTCCCTGCAAGGCTTCTCCGGTTTCACTCTCTGGAAAAGTGAGCAAAAACGTGTTCTAGTGCCTGTATCGTGAGCACATTGGCATTTAGCTCACCTAATATTTGCTGTGAGTTGCTTAGAGATAGTCGTCCAATAAATGTGAAGCTGCATCTCTTTCATGATGTATGCTAGTGCAGTTGGAAGTTCTGTGGGTTTTTTTCTTTTTTTTTGAATGGGCTGCGTCATGGACATTTCACCAGGGTGCAGTTGTACCCATTGGCTTGGGCTAATTGAGGAGATCACCATGGCTGAAAGTAAGCAGAAGGCTTCTTCTCTGCCACATCCCACCTGCTTCAAATGCTGTGACCACCCTTGCTCTGCCAGACCTGATTTACCCAGGGCCTGCACCATCCCTGACCCACTCTGTCACACTGGGGGCCACCCCGGCCCCACAAAAGGCCCAGTGAGTGCCAGAGCAAACATGGGAGAGAGGGCAAGATGCAAGCGAGAGGGGCAGGGCTGCTTTTACTCTTCTTGGTGGGAAACATTAGCTGTCACCTGTAACTTTACATTTGGAGACCTCTTCATTAAGAATCTGCTTTTCTTTGAGGAATACTTGTGGGTCTCAGCTGGTTAAATTCTTATTATCATTAAAAATAATATTTTTGGGAGGGACACCCAAGTAGAGGTTGCCCAGTTCAACACCCACCTCCAAGCAGGTCAGATTAGGTAATGCAGGCACTTTTCTGGCCACGTGTTGAAGATCTCCAAGTATGGAGATTCCCTATATCCCTTGCCCCTGCTTCAAGATTTTTGTCCACTCACACAGTAAAAAAGTTTTTTCTTTTATCTGATGCTCCAGCTTGTGTCTGTTGCCTCTTGTCCTACCATGATACACCTTCAAGATTAGTTGCCTGGTTCAGTCATGCCCTTCTGTTAGATAACCCTGGACAGCAAGAATGTTCCCTTCCTCCTCCAAAGAACCCATTCCCAGAGGACTACTATGCCTGATAGAGTTTTGCTATTAAAAATGACTGCATTTTGTTTAAAATTATGTTTTTCTAGTAAAAGCCACTTCGCAAAGCATGGGCAATTATACAGACAAACCCAACCAACACATGGGTCCTGAAGCAAAGCTTTTCTTTGCTGCTTCATAAAAATCAGTGCCTGTGGTTCCCCTTATGTGGTTCACTATGCCCGTTCAAGGAAGTGCATTTTGCAACACTGGTGGTTAACACCCACATTTGTATTATGTGTCTGACTGCCAGAAACACACAAAAACTTTAATGACTTCAGCTGGGGTGAGGGCTCTGACTCACTAACGGGCTCATGACAAATATAAGAGAGCTGACCTGGCCGCCTGCCCCCATTTCTCTGTTTCCTACCGTCTTTTGGAGGTTCCCACCCCAGTTGCAGACACTGCTAAATGTCTCCTTACACACTCCTGAACTGCAATAACGTATGACCTGGCATGTTAAGGTGAAGCAGCACCAGTTTTGGTTCTCTTTGTAATTTATTATTTCTGAACTCTTTCTCCCATTGATTACCGGGAACTTGATGGACATGTAAAGCTTAATTTCCAAACTGAAGGAGCTCTGATAATCAGACAGTTGAATCATACAGGCCATATTGTGCTTATGGATGATTTGAGCTACAAGGAAAAGGAGAGGTTATCTCTGTACTCACAGGCAATGAATCAACAAGACATCATTAAAGAACTAAGGTTCAGAGAGGGGAGCAATGCAAGTTCAAAGTCACATGAACTCACTGGTCGTGTTCAAGCTAAGTCACCTGAGAGGTGGGAAATTCTGCATGACTTTAAATTAATCTTGACAGCATAATACTCCTTCAAAAAATACAGAGCACAAGAAGCACAGTATCGTCCTAGAAACCACTGTTGTTGCCACATATCATATTTAGTGAATCAAACACTCAAGTCTCTATATAGAAGTAGAGCAGATCTGCAGAAGTATCAGCCTAACTTTTAACCACTTTATTCCTGATTAACAGAAAACTCAGACTGAAATGTGAAGGTTTGACTGACTGTAACTTGTACTTGAATATTTCCACAGTGAGTTTGCATGACAAATATTCTCCAAACTAGGAAAGTGACACAAAAGCCTCCCTTGACTCTGATGATTTTCTGTAATTCATACGATGATATCATGATTCCAGGCACTAACCCTTGCACTCGCTATCACATGCTGGATGAATGCTATGCTGTCTCACCACCCCTTCTCGATCCCTTTGATCCAGGCAGACACACCAGCTGCAGCAGCTGCTGACATATGTCTGGAGGAAGAAAATTCTGTTCTGTGGAAGATTTAAAGATTTTCCTGGTTGCTTCATCCGAAGCTAAAACAAACCTTCTGAATTTATTTTAAGATGAGAAATCTTGTTTCAAGACTATGAAGATTCCATTTTGACAAAACTGGAGTGTTTTCTGTCTTGTATTATTTAGCACACAGTTTAAAAAAAGTTTGAATATTCAAAAACATCAAAGCTAAAGCAATTAAGACACCAACTAGAAACGTATGTTGAAGCAGGACTTTTTCTTCTGTACTGTGAGTTGAAACCTCATCAAACTCAGTTCCACTTCTCAGAACATCTCAAATTCCTCAGATGGGCATATCCTCTCCTTTTCCACTGCTGCTTGTCTCACCACTTCCACTGCTGATACCCACAACAATTTCGGATCTGCTTTGCATCAATACTGGAGTTACAGGAGTACTATTTCAGCTTTTTTATATGTGGAGCCACATTTTCGGGGATTGTTTTGAGCACAGCTGTGCAAATCTGCTTGAAAAGGCAACCTAGCACAGGTCTGCTCGGGACACCAGCCAACTCTGGCTGGCATGCAGTGAAACACAAATGGTGGTTTTTCTCAGCTCTAATAATCACAGCCAGACCTGGCACTGCTTAATTTAACAGCGAGGCTCAGAGGCCAAGATTTTCTTTTAGCAGAATCACGTGGGAACTGTAAAAGGCTCAGAATGTCTGAAAATCAGACAGCTTATTCAGATGGTTGAACAGCAGGCTTGGGGACATAACTTTAGGCAGACGGTTTCAAAAGTCTTGGCTGTACCAACTGTAAGAAGGAAGGTGATGAGCATTGATCCTTTGTAGGTGCAGGTACTAAAAGAACTGAGTTTTATTGCTAGGTTGAAAAACCTTGCATGTTGCATTTTCCCCTTTTCAGTATTTGTAACTTCATTATGCGAAATTCAGACTTTACTAGTGGATGGAAAAGACATCAGGTTTATCCTTGTAACTGTCTTTAGAAATGAGGAAAACATTTTTGCTGCTGTATTTTTGTCTAGCAGAAGCTAGAAAGGATGTCATGGAAATGTGCTGGTATGGGAGAACAGGCCACGACAGAGTCTCAGGGGAGACTCAGGGAGGCAGATGCTGACATAAGCAGCAAGAGTACCCTCATTTGGCCACCTCAAAGGTAAGTCCCAGGAGAGTTTGTCACCTGTCCAGGTTTTCCACCATCATTCCTCAAAACCCCCTTGAACTGTGCTGACAACCCACTTCCAGCTGCCCCCTTTCCTCAGTCCTCCAGATGTGCAACCACATGGCCACAGACATGAGCCCCTTCTCTGATCACCTGTCAGGCTGTTGATTTGACATCAGTCCTGTGACCCAGGCTGGATGTGACAGACACATGTCCAGCTGTCCAAGTGGACATGCAATAGTTTCTGGTCTCCTTCTCTAGAGCACATCTGGTCAGACGATGCAGGAGACGATGTGGAGCATGTCTCTCAAACACCTGCAGTGGTTGTGTAACTCATCCCAGCTCAGAGGCTGACAGCTGCATTTTCTGAATCCCACACTTTGATTTGATCCCAATTTTCTTCAGGGAGGAAATGTTGGTATCCTGTGAGCAACAAGCAGAGAAAAGCTCATGTTCAGTTATTGTCCCTCAAAAAGTGTGTGACCACATCCTTGGTCTAGCAAAAACTGTTCGTGGTTCATGATACCCACTGACTGCTGTCGTCCATGAGAGTGTGAGACATGAGCTCATGATTAAACACCAGCAAAATGCTGTGTGAGCCCCTGCCTGCATCTTGTAGTTGCCACAGACAAATGTGTCCTGGATGCACAGTGCCCCTGCACAAAGTCCTCTCCTGCCCTAAGGAGAAATTGGCCAGGGACTGTTTGTGGTGGCCCTCTACACTCTTCAGCACAGTGCAAATGGACACTCTTGGGTCACTGTGAGCTGCTTTTACTACAGATTTCTTCTGCTTTCCTGCTAGGCAGGGTTTCCCTTGAACAATATCTAGGTCTCCACCTTAGCAAGGCTCATCCACCACTTCACCAGATGTCAAATGCCTGTTCAAGCATCAGAACAACAACATCCCTGCAGAGTTTTCCCTCATCTGTTGGCAGGTAGATGCAAAATACTGGTTACATTCTTATCAGTGCTACGTAAAGGTCAAGGAGGTTTAGCTCTTAGCTCATGGCTGAGGAAGGTGGGCAACAAGCTTGCCTCTCATCCTCCTGTGCTCTCTCCCCTCTACTATACGAAATCGCTGCAGATCTTTGACCTCGACGGGCAGTATTGTCAATTAATTACAGCACAACTCTGAGCCCAGCAGCTCAAGGAAAAGGGAGAGTGAGATGATGCCACTGCACTCAAGGCATGGGGTCCATGTCAGTAGAAAGACCTGGCTGGTGGAGGACACAGACAGGGTTTTGCTGTCTCCTAGACACTAAATCATTCCCACATCTAGGTGTAGGTCCAAAGTGCTCCTTCCTCTGCTAAGCAAGGGTGCCTCCAAGAATGGATGCCAGGGGATGTCTTCAAGCAGCACATTTAAGAGGGTTTCCTTGATGAAAGACAGATGCCATCATGGCACTTAGTGCCATGGTCTAGCTGACGTGGTGGTGTTGGGTTGTAGGCTGGACTTGATGATGTCAGAGGTCTTTTCCAGCCTCAATAATTCTGTGATTCTGTGATGACAGTGCATTCCACTTGCCCTGTTGCAAATGGACGTTTCTCAAGCCCACAGCAAGACTCAGAGCTGCTCAAAACATCAACATTTTCTTTCAGCACAACAGTATATTTTATTTTTTTTCTGGAGGAAGAAGATAGCTTTTCACTGGTAGAGAAGTTAAACCTTGAAACCATTTGACTCAAAAACCAGAAGATGGAATTCAGGTGTTTCCTAAAGAGAAGCTTATCAAACTGTAAATACCATCATTATCCATCACGATAGAGACAGTTATATTGCAAGAATCATGACACAGGATACACAGTTCAGCTGAGAAGCCTAAATACAGAAAAGTACAGAGGTATAATGAAACAAAATTACACATTTTCACAGAAAAGTCAAACACAATGTCCATACTAAATATTTTGCATGCAGTGAAAACCCATCTCTTTCAACAGTAAAACAGTTTAAATAAAACAATTCAAGTAGTTTCATCAAATTATTTTGTTTCAGATAATACAAAGAAGAAAAAATTGGCTAAGACAGCATGAGAAGCCATGCCACCCCCAGCAGACACTTTCCCAACAGGGAACAAAACAGTCTGTGGACTCTGGGTGGTTCATCTCCTAGCACAACCTAATCAATAACCTTGCCCATTAATTTTGCCAATATCCCTGTTCAGTGGTAAACACATGACACAAACACCAGCTCCTCAGGGGGAAGGAGTCACCTCTGACTGCACAGGACCGACCACTGCAGACCCATTCCTTTGTGCACATCTGGGGCTTCAGACGGTGAACTCTGAACTCATGCATAGGGATATGGTATTTGTCCTGGCTAAAACCATTTCAATTCAAACAGGAGCACCTAAATCTAACCATAATTCCTGCTATCCAAATTAGTCTGCTGCATAAGGTTTCTAAGGGTGTGGAAAGGGAAGACCCCCTCAGTAATGTGCTGTTAGGACATTTTCTGGAGATGGGAATTCTGGCAGGTTACAATCCTGCCATGTGCCAGCTGTGCCATACTGATGCAAAAATGTAAACACCACATTGATATGTAATAAATAAGATGCAGAAAGTAATAATTCACCTCAAATTGGCTTCAATGCAGCTTCAAATGCAGAATCTTAGTTTCATTTGGTGAAATGTTCTTCAGACCAGATGTAGGCTGAGCTGAATAAAGATGCCAACAAGAGTCATTGGCTGTCTAGAAACTGCTGTCTTTCCAGAAAAATTGAAGTAATGGAGCAGGTTGTCTTGGGAAGCTGAGGAGGTTTCTAAGAATAGGTTAGAGAACATCTGTCGGAAATGGTCAAATTATATTTGATCTTATCTCATAACAGGGGAAGGGACTAGCTGGCCCTGCAACATCCCTTTCAGAGCTATTTTTATATTTCCATGACAACTCGTTTGCATATATATTTTTCCATTGTATCAAAGCACTGGGGTACTCTAAGGTGACTCACGGAAGAAGATTTTAGGGGTTGACACTCAACACCCACGTGTGAATTGTTAATAATAGCTTTTTTTCTTAGATTGATCCTTTTATTAATTATTTGAGGGCACTTTCCTGTGTGTCCTGTCACGAAACCATTTTCATCATATTTGCATCCTATTGAAATTCAGCCAAGGAAAGGATGACAGCGGCAAGTTCGCACCCATTTCTGGTAAGGCAGAGAGAGAATGACATTTCCTGTAGTCACTATTAAAGGAAGTTCTTTTAAACAGGATTTCCCAGCTGGTATTTGCCCAGGTATCCCAGAGGTCACATCATGGCTGTTTTAAAAGCAATATTAAAACAAATGGATGGAGATAATTTGAATTTGCACTGCCTGTCTGAGATGGGGCCACACAACTGAAGCCTAGGAAAGGGATCTAAGAAGTGACTAAACATAGTGCAGAACCAGTGCAGAAGATGCCGCCAGTTTGGACATGCTGGAAAGGAAGCCAGAGAAGAAGCTACAAACCCCAAGACTGCAAATCAGCCAGGAGTGATAAAGAAATACTCAACAAGCAAATATTCTTGGCTAGGAAACGAACTCTTACAAGATGTTTCCACAACAGCACTAACACAAAAGATGAAAACAGCTATCGAGTGACTGAGCTGGTGGTACAACAGTAGAGCGAGAGGTCAGATATAGCAGATGAGATGGGGGAATTCACTTCACCTTTCAGAAACAAGCTTATATTTTCCTCCCTGACTGGTATTCTGTGCCCTCCTTATGCAACTGTTGGAAAATGTTAGTTAAACAGACTCTGGACTGCTATGCTGAGCTATCTCTTAGCTGGTCTGGCAGGCGGCTTGGCAATTGCCTGGGATTCAAAAGCCTGGATGGAAAACTCTGAAACAGAAGCTCTTGCCACGTAGCGCATTGGCATCCTGTGGAAAAGACTTTGGCCTGAGACCAGGTACTTCTGAGTAACAATATCAGCCCCTGTGACGTGCTGTCGTGGATGCTTTTTAATTTTAGTTTGCATGCTGCTTCAATAATATTAGTCAGTAAGAGAAGTGCAAGGGTAGTGAGACCACGCAAGCACCTACACAGACATAAAGACAGCAATTACAGAGTGATGTTACACATCTGTTAAATAAACAATGACTTACCTCTCCCTCCCCCCCTCCAAACAATTTTTCTGTAATTTTCTCCTTTTGCATCACACCACTCCACTTCATTTTCACATGACATTCCCGCAGGATCAATCCAGGCCCATGTACCCGCAGCAGGGATTTGCTGGTCCCCCAACACATATCCAGTGTCCCCTCCCAGAGCTTCTCACCTGGAGGTGCAGTCAGCCTGCCATAGTGAAAGCTGGGCCAGGGGAGGTATCTTACCTCACAGCCAATCTCATCGAATCAGGAGGCAACATAATGAGGAGCCAGATTCGCATCTCACCTGGGCTAGTATTTAGGTTGGGAATGTATTGGTGTGCAGCTGTGGTGAGTGAGGTCAAAGAGAGCTTTCATGCACAAAAGTGAATACAGAGCGGAGGCAGCTCTAGATCAAAGTCATAGGAAAGGTGCTGTGATGCTTAATTCCATGTATAGTAACTCTATACATTACATCATACATTATGTTCTTCCTGCTCCTGCATTCAGACAGCAATCCAGGACCACGGCTTGTCGGAGCCTCTCCATCACTGTGGGAGGTTGCAGGACATAGGCTGGTACAGCTGGCATTGCTGCACTCAGACAACCTATTTAACTGTTAAAAAAAACTCCTCTGGCATCCAGAGAAGATATAGAAGGTGAAAATGGAATAGGTTAAAAAGAGCCACTGAGCCCTTCATAGCAGTGTGTGGAAATGAGATGAAGATTCATCACTGTTATTATCATGCAGTCCTTTCACTACACGGACAACATCCAGGCAGCAGAGAGGGTTCTTTGACTGTGCTTCTCAGTATTAGCAAGAGTTGGTGACTCTAGCTGTAACTCTAGCTACTTCAGATTAGGTATCTCTGGTCTAAGGGATTTGGTTTTACTCCTTCTGTAGTCAACAGATAGAGAAAGGCAGCTGCAAAGGGGTGATTCACCCCACCCTAAAATAGATGGAATGAGTCATCCCCAGACAGGCTTATCTCCTTCCAGTGATTACAGAGAGAGACCAGACAAATAGCTTAGGTAAGATGCCATGGCTTTTAGATGACTAAAATTAAATTAGTGGTATCCCGCTCTGTAATCACAAAGGTCTTTAGGTTTCCTGGCCCAAAGATCTTGCTGATAGAAGTTTTTCTGTCTTTCACTTGCGATAAAATATCAAGTTTCCTTGTGTATTTGGAAAAGCATAGTTCAAACAGACATCTCAGCTCTCAGCACAATTAGCAGAAATTCCAGAGGAGGATAAATAGGGCTCCAGGCAGCCTGACCCAAAGAAAATCCAGGCTAAGTTATGTGTGCTCCATAGTCACTTACAGAATCGGGAGTGTTTATTATTGGAAAAATGCATTTTGTGGTCCACCAGCACCACTTGCTCTCACAGTTAAACAAACACACGATGAGACACTTTCCGCAGACACTGAAGCAACCTAACTGAAATGCTGGAAAATGACAAGATGTCTAAGACCAGGCCGTCTTCTGGAGTATTCAGCAGGGCAGAAATGTAGCCACGTACCTTCTTAAAGCTTCAACATGTTTTACACAGTATCAATGGCCCAGGGCAAAGCTGCTAAAAAAACCCAAAGTCAATTTTGCTGGATAAGATATGGAGTGGGATAGTTATGAGGGAACAATGTCACAGCTCAGAAAAGACACGGTTGGTCAGATGGTGGGGGAGAGCAGAACTCCTGGACCGAGGTAGAGATCAGAACATCTTCACGCTGCCAAGCACATTTCCTGCAACATCAGTATTTGCTTTGGTTGCATTTTCCGTGTCACATGCACAAAGGTGGCAGAGATGCAGAAAGATAAAGCCTAGGGACTGTGGTAGTTTCTCTGGAGCCTGTGATGGAAATTGAAACATCTCAGCGTAAGCAAAAAGCCTGTGACGCGTGCTGCAAGGGACACAATGTGAGTACAGACTTAGACTCCAAGAAATAAGGGTCAGAGCTGCTGCTGCTGCTTGGGAGTGACTGTAGCAGAAACCAAAGCACAGCTATTTCAGCACAGCTGTACTGAAACTGTGGAGATCGTATAGCTGAAATCTTTAACAGTTGCCAGGGCCTGAACCTTTCTGGAACAGCTGTAGTGATGAGGGAGGTCTCCATCACTCCTGAGAAAAGAAGGAGTTAAATAAAAGCATTTTGCTTGGAAGGCTTAGACCACCTGGTGAGTAGTTACATAAGCAAGAAATCCACTGACCAGTTGCAGCAGTAAGGAGTTAAATCTCGGTTTCTCCTTCATTTAGACAAATAAATCTTTCTGTGGTTGCCTTGAAAAGCAGACTGTGGTATGTGGACCTCTAGGAGAGATTCAGGCCACCCTTTGTGGTGAGGGAAGAGACCAGTGTGGCAAAGCTGCTGTGGGCCAGCTCTTGCCCTGTGCTTCTTGCTGGAGCTTAGCAGTGGCTGTTCAGCTGCCTGCTCCTGTCACAGTGGTGCTGGGATGTGATGTGCCCCAGCAGCCCACATCTGAGGGAGATGGGCTTGTCCATGATGAGCTGTTCTGTATTTACCTTCCTGTCCCTGGAGTCTGTGGCTCACTGAAAAAAACAGGCCACTGAAAAATCTCATGGAACAGGAACACAGAGCCCATGAAAAAAACAGCAGAATAATGAAATGAGTGAGTTACTTGCTCTGGGAGCTCCCTTTCCAGCAGTGCTGGGCTTGCCTTCATCTTTATGTTTGACAGTGTTTTTCTTGCTCCATAAGGATGAGTGGCACAGACTTTGCTGCTCCAGGTGGAGAATTGGAGGAGCCCAGTAGAGTCACACCCTGTTTTGCTGCTCACAGGAGACGGCGCTTTCTGCCAAGAGGTCCCCATCTGAATGGTCTCCCCATATGTCTCGTAGAAAGACTCTGGAGGCAAAGCAACAGAAAAACACTCTGTGCTAATACTTCCATGCAGAGAGTTTTTTTGGAAACTGTTGTCCCTGCCAAGTGTAAAAAAAGGCATTTTACTTAAAGGAAATTACTACTGCCAGACAACAAGCTATCAGATCCCTTCCAGATGGAATTTGTACTTTGAAACAACACCATGCCCTGAGGAACCACGTCACAGAGCAGGAGGCACCGACCTTGGAATAAGCAGAAATGTTTGTGTGGCTCCTGCATGCCTGCTGCAGATCAGTGCTGAGGCCCCCCTTAACAGATACATAAAGTTTTCAGGGAAAGGGTCAATGGCAATACAGCGACAGACAGGAAAAGCATAGGAGAAGGCACTGAAAGGCTCAATGCTTTTGGAAGTAATCTCACAAAATGAAGCAGGAATAGTTAAATAAGTTATGGGCACAGGCAGGAGTCACTGATGCAGGAACAACACATAATGGTGCATAATTGCAATACAAATGCAATGAAACTCAGCAATATTAAAGCAATGCTGATACTAGCTTTATGCACCATGCTGTGGCATTATATGGCCTGATAACAAATATTTTCTGAGTCGTCCCATTGCACCGCTGCTACATCAGAGCTGGAGTCATGCCTGGCCACTGTGTTCCCCAGGCTGGCAGCACTCATCCCTCTTCCCTGTGAAGAGCGGAGAAGGACTACCTGCACGCTATGGAGACTCAGAGTGAGTTTGTGCCCTATTTTCAAAAGAGATGCAGGAAAAGTTGTGCTGTGGAGCGATAGTCCTAGAGCTATATCTTCATTTCACAGGTAGATCAAATCACAAGGGAAGCAAAGGCTTGTGACTGTCCAAGAGACACATGCACAGCTACCCCTGACCCCCACTGCCTCCTTGTCCAAGATTTGTGGTATCTTGCTATGAGGTGAGTCATAGTGCTGGTTTCCCTTGTTTTTATGAAAGATTCAAGTGGTATTGCCCATGGCTGTTATATGATCTGCTTCCTCTTTAAAACGTTCTTCCAAGAACAACATTCCTTCTTTTTTCTCTCCTCTCCCCTTCCTCCTAATCCCTTCTCCACAGACCAGTCATTTGTCACTGTTTTTTTCAGACTGAGTTCCCCACGAAAACCTCCTCCACCAGAGATGGAGAGAAGAGGGTGCGAGCATCTTGTGTACCAGTCCTCCAGGCTTTGCAATGCCTTGCACAGATCAGCTACAGCTGCCCACTCCAAAAATTTCCATAGTCCCTCCTGTCTTGAAACACATGTATGAGGGTATTTGGTGGGCAGCACAGTGACTTGTAAATGCCAGGAAAGCTTAGCATGGGGTGCTTGAGGAGCAGTGAATGATCTTGTTCCACTCTTCTCTGCCTGTTGCTTACCCAGGTTTGCGACACACTAGGCAGCCGGTAGCTTTTTAATAAAAACAACCACCTCACAACCTCTATTTGGCTTCAGTTTTGCAGGACCGAAATTACCAGCAGGATGCTGTGAATAAGCTCATCTAATTTTGATGGGAAGTCAAGTACGAGGCCCATTGGTTTTGACAATCTTGATCATATGCGTTGAACTCAAGCACTTTACTACAGGTTTTTGTATGGATTTTTTTCAAATAGCCAAAGGCAGGAGTGTCAGATGAGCCTCGTCTACTCAAGCTTCAGGTCAGTCTCAGGGTAGGGCAGTTTGTCAAGGAAAATAGAGCAGGGAGAGCAGAGAAACAGGACTGTACACAATCTACTCCTGCTGTGGTTTTGGTCTTTTAGGATTCATTAACTGCATCAAGAGCAGCCAAAGAACAGCTCTAATGTACACTGCAGCTGCAAGCAGTGTAGGCACAGTGTAAGGAACAAGGAGGTGCCACTACTTCTTCGAAGTCACGTGCCTGAAACCGGTTGCCACTGCTCATGGCTAATGTCTAGAGTGTGCTTTCCCTCATCTCCCTCTGAACAACTGCCACCAGCGGCTAAGAAATGTCTTCAGGCAGGGCATGGAGGAAAAAAGCCATTCTTGCTTAAAACAGTTCTGTACTTGCATTTTCATCAGAGTTGTCACCCCAACTATTGTGCACAAAGCAGGGAATAAAATTTTAGACCCTCAGGGTTTAATCCCGTTTCCTGGTAAATCAGTGACTAATCTCCCAGGAATGGCTGCGGTGGGAGACTGTGGCTACACAATCCTGATGCCTCACAGCTTGCCCTGATGGTGGGCTGAGCAAGGCTTAGGGGAACAGCTGAGGAGCTCCACAATAAGCATACTTCTTTCTATTGCTCAATAGCTATGAAAACGCCATTGTTTCTCCCAACGATCCTTCCCATCCATCCTTGCTAGCCTGAGCACCTCACCTCCTGCTGAACTGATATACTGGGATGCTGGATAAAGACTGGTCAGACAGATGGCAAAGAAAAGGGTGGAGTGAATTCTCCTGGCAATGAAACTTGAAATTCCTGATCCAGAACAGCTCTAACTCTATATCAAGGGGACAAAGCGGCTGTGAGGAGCCACATACTTTCTGTGGTGGGGAAAGATGAGACCCTGAACAAACCTACTTTAATGAACGAGAAACAAAAGCGGGAAAATAGGAAGACAAAGTTGCTTCATACTGTCTGTCATGCTCAAGGACTTGAATTCACCTAAAGCAGGGGATTTAAAGCTCACTATTCACCTCTTTTGGGAGAGTCAGGCTAAAACACTGACCCCCTTTAGCCTTCCTTTTCAGTCAGTGTCAGAAATAAGAGTTTGCATGTCAGAAATTCCCTTGTGCTCCGGCAGTGACAACAAAAGCTGGAAAACTTCCCCATTTCTGGAAACCCCCAGTCAGTTCCAGCAGTCCCAAGATGGAGAGATTAGCCAGAAATGACCAGTATTACACTCCTGGAAAGCCTGAGGAGCCAGGCAAGGGCTGCAGAAAGCACTGCAGTCAGCAGGGCAGAGCCTTGCACACTACAGAACAGCAGTACTAGGAGCTGCAGGATGGTGAAGGACAGTAGGAGAGCATGGTGGAGAGCAGCCTGGGCTTTTTCAGCAGGGAGTAATCCAGGAAAATTAGGATAACTGAGGGGATTTTTCCTTCCTCCCTCAGCTTCTTGCACAATACAGGAATCTCCAGGGGTCAGATGAGACTGAGGGGACCAGCATCTGCTTCCTCTGCATTTTCACTTTGTTTATATACGTATATTACTGTCTGGAAGAAATGTATTATGCATTCCAGACAGGGATAATGAAATTTGATCAGGTCAGGGTTCAGGGACAGCAGTTAAGGTGTCCCAGGCAGACCAAGTCAACACCTTGGCTGTGCACAGGCAACAGCCCAGTGGTTCCGCGCCACGGCCATACACTCATACACAGGAACCAGATTCCTTCAGCCCCCTCCTCCTCCCTCCCATTGCCCCTTCTTTTCCTCCCCATCCAGTTCCCAAGGGAACAAAAGCACACTTAGGAAGATACAACTCATCAGCCTGGGACTTGCTCAGAATATTCAAAATCCCCTTCTTGTACAGTTTTTCACATCAAATTGGTTTGATAAACGTTTTGACCTCTGCATACCACTGATAAACTCTGAAGGCTGCTCCCCTCCTCCCTCTACCCTTACTGTAAATATCTTGCAGATGCTCTGCTCATTTTTCTTCTATTATAGCCAGCTGGCAACTTTGTTGGCACGTCAAAGAATTCCAGTCTTCATAGCAAAACAACCTTTTAGTCTTTAACTCTGGATATTTTCTCACCAATACACAAATCAGTTGGTATTTTTAAAATTTCCATTTAAGTTTGCTATTAGACCAGTTGACAGAAAATATAATGTAGAATGAGCATCTTCAGAAAACGCTGTCCATAAGAATAAGAATATTAAACAGATGCAGCTGAGAACCTTTATGGAAGGAGGCAAGTTAATTTCACAGAAGGTTAGTGCCTTTATACAAAATATTTAAACCAGTCTATAGCATTTTATAATACGGATAGAATTTCCTATTAAATTCCTTAAGTAAGGCTAAAAGTTCACCTGGAAGGATCTCATTCAGTATTGAATTTTCATTTGTTGGGTATATCCCAGACATTCCCAACTTGGTTTCTATATAACACTGTTATTTTCATCCCTATTAAATGCTGAACACTTTTCCATAGAAGAAGCAAAGCAGCTAGCAGGATCTGCTAGGTAGTACCGCTGTAGCCATCATCATTCGCAGACTGCATTGAGTCCATGAGGCTGACATCTGAGGAATGCACACAAAATCACAGGAAAAATGTGCTGGACACAGTTGATTTGGAGCCCCTGTGGTGCTGTGCGCTGTGTGAGGAAGAGAGCTGGAGAGAGAGGAATTCAGTTCTGTCCATGTCAGCCATGAGAAGAACAAAGTGCAGGGGAGCGTGGTTTGGGGCTAGCTCAGCATAACCTGCCTTTAATGGAGCTCGTTAGTTTGGACTCTGGGCCACACAAACCCAGTTGCACAGCTTTCAGGCAGCCCCAAGCGCAGGCAAGGCAAGACTGTTTCCACTCACCAAACACCACACAGGCAGATGCCCAGAGCAACAGGCTTGTCTGAAGGAAGCCAAGTTAAGCCTGTGGTTTTCAAGCACTCCCAGCACTCGTTCTTCTCCCATCACCTCCCCCGTGTTATTCCCATGCAGCAGTCTGAGGAATGCCGAAGCAAACTGCAACGGGCAATGCCTTTTTCTCCTTCTCCGCATACACAGTTAGCATAGAGGAGTTCACTGACCCGCTCCAACATGTAACATCACATGTGGCACCATAAACACTTGTTTTAGCGTGAGTAACAGGGAGGCGTGAACATTGCACAACCAGGAGCGTGGGTACGAACCGGTTAGGCAGGTGCAGATGTTGGGAAAAGCATCTGCGAAGTTTGGCTCAGAAATGGAGAGGTTGCTGTGTGGGTAAGTGGGGGAAAGACGGAAGGGGTAATTATGTGATGATTAGCTCAATACAGTGGAGAAGACAAGGACAGGAATCCACAGCATGAGTGTGGAAAATCAAGGAGGTCTGAGGAGCTCCAGGAGAGGGTGGAGCAGTGAAGATGAGGGTGAACAGCATTCTGAGGAGTGTGTCTCGTGAGTGGAGTAGAAGGAGCAGAAGTCAGATTGATGGTATGTCAAATGTTTCTGGAAGATAAATATTTGAAATAAGACATGGATTTTGCTTCTGAGGCAGAAATTAGAGATAAGTGCATCACCATTAATTTTACCCAGCCTACCAAGTAAAAGGTTGTTTGCTGTAACAGCATGATTCAAGCATTTTCAACAACCAGATCTGGAAGACACAGTTAAATACATCGGACAGTTGTGCCTAACTCGCTTGAATGGATGCATTAGTAAAAAATCCAACACTGTCTCAGAATCTTTACAGATGCTCGAGCAAAACTATTTACACCCTTGCTCTCCGCACATACAATATTCCCACCTTCCCCTTTCCCCTCCAAATCCTCTCTTTTCCTTTGAGTTTTGGTCTGAATAAAGAGGCAATCGCAGCCAGCCAGGAGACGGCGAGATAGAGGGAATCTGACTGACCAGCTGCCTACTGACTCTTGGCAAATGAGAAGGCTAAACAAATCAATTCGCAGGCTACGTGTGCAGAGTGAGACTGAAACACAGCCGAGTTACTTGCTTCTCCTAGCACAGCACCACCTCTGTACCACAGCCCAGTTCATCAGCTCCTGACAACCGCAACAACATCTCTGAATGTTCCTGCGATTAATCCGAGCCCTGCTACAGTGTCAGCACACAGCCACGCTGCCTGTCCCCACTAGCATCAGCCCTAACTCTTTGCAGTCCCTAGGGACAAGTCCCATCCCAGCCTAATCAGCTTGATCAGACATACCCCTCCATAAGTAGTGCCCAACCCAAACAAGATTTGAGAACTTGAATCTCCCAGCTCTGCCACTGCCTGGCTCTGTTCATTAGCCCATCCAGACCTTAAAGCAGGGATGTCTTCCCCACAAGTCTAATCACACAGTTCCTGACTTAGTCCTTTCCTGTTTTTTCCTTACAGACCCGATGCTAACTAGGTAATGAACTCCACCAGCTTGAACCTGAGTCTCTTTCAGTGACCTCTTCACCCGTGACACAGGGAAGTCCTGCAGCTCACAGCAAGCTGGGACAGAGGCTGCTTAGTCAACGCATTGAGTGGCCTGACCTGCCTTATGGGTGTGAGATCTCCAGTAGCAAACCAAAACCACTGAGCAAAATAGAAGCATTTTGCAGTGAATACATAGCAGACTGAGAACACAGTGGAGCTGAGAAGGATTTTGTTATGTATATTATGCTGCCTGGAGAAGAAGTTGGAGTAACATGTAAGACAGTGGACTTTCTAACTAGAGAGGATAGGCAGGGTGGGAGCCAGGATCCCCGCACAACTTGAATATCACGGCCCTGATTAAGCCATGGAGCTTTTCCACAGGCGTGAAAGGGCCAGTATGTCTAGAGAGCTGTGACTGGAGCAACAGAAAGCAAAACTGGGTCTCATGAGATCATCAGATCATCTGGTTGCTGAGGCATCTAACACCAGAACATAAGCCCCAGCATCTGCAGTATAGAGGAAGGTAAGGGACAGGGCAGTGAAGCATTGAAGAAGGAGATTTTCTCTTTTGTTTACTCATCATGAATTTGATTCCAGCCTTGTAATGCAGAACCAGATCCTGTTTCTTCCTGAGTAAATTCTTACTTTGTCTTTATCCTTACATTCCTCTGCAGCCGGAGGTGATCCAAGTGGGACTCTTGGATTCAGTGTCTTCTTTTTTTTTTGAGATTACTAATGCAAATGAAGCACTGTGTACCATCTCTGTCTTGGGTGTTTCCACTGTGACATATGTCTAGCTTCACAAAATACAAGGACCCTCCCTTGACTTCTTTGAGCTGAGCGAAATGGGAAGTAGACTTCATGGCAAACACATTAGAGAAAACCATGGCGGCACACACACAGACATATTCAGTCAGGGGCTGAGTCAGGAGCTGGTCCTTATCCACAGGCACACAACCAGGTAGTCTGCAAAGTCGCTAGGACAGAGATGCACAACTGCAATACCTGCAAAAGCTGTTTTGTGATTACATGACTACATTGCACCTGTAGTTACTGAAAACCTGATTAGTAAACGCGAGGGTCAGTTTGACATAGGTCTACATTATGCCTACAAAACAGTCAACAACTTCCTAGCCTGCACATGTGTAAATCAGGCTCTCACACTATGTATTTGGGCCTGTAGTACAGATTTTAGTACAGACAGCTTTAACCTCTTGAGACTTTGCACCTCTTTGTTGAGCCCAGAAGAATTATTTCATCCCCAAGAGGAGCTCTGTGCAGAGAAAAAGGGAGATGAATCACTTTGGTGAATGAGGGTTTCCATCTCTCTTCATTTCCCATTTCTTAACTCACCAGGTCCAAAGAAGCCAATGATGGCTTTAGCCTGTACTAGCCAGCAATGATCCCCAGGAAGACAGCTGTGCCTATTTCTGCCCAGCAAGGCAAAGTGTAACGCAAGTCCTGCGAAAGTATTTTGCTCATGTTGAGACAACAGTCTTCAGGAAGAAATCTGTACCTCTTCTAAACCTTTATAACTTGAAAAAGGGAAAAGGAAGCATAAAGCAAACATACATTTAAACGACTTGGATATGGGCCTCACCAGAAAAATCTAAAACTCTTGTGTGGTCACAAGAACAATTTTCACTCTGTGTTTCTGGACTTCATAACACATCACCAAAAGCACTCGACATTGGGAAAGTAAGATCTCTCAATGGAAATATTATAGACTTGTAATTTGCTTAGGCAGCAGTTTCTGTAAAAAGATTTCTTACTGTTCTAAGGAAATGAGAAACGTATGTTTTGTGAACATATAAAAAGCACAGCCCTTAACAGAGGAAGGCCATCAAACAGCAAGAGCACTACAGCAAAACCTTGGTGCAAGTGCTATTTTAAGGAGAGTGAAAGCAAGCATAGTCTGCTTTGCTGAAAGACTGTAGCACTTTTATGGACAAAACATTTAACTTGAAATGTAATGGACAGCATAATCAGTATCAAGTAAGTACTGAGACTGGTTTAATTTTAAGTTGGACTTCGCTTTAGACTTGAGTTCTGTTGCCATTTACACAAGGGTTATCTCCTTGTCATCAGAGTTGTAATTTGGAAGGCACAAATCAGAATAGTATTTGTCTTTGGCCACACTTAATTGTTATGATACCATTAGATCAGCGAGTTCTGTAGAGGAACATTACCTTCACCTTACCCAGCCTGCAGATGCTCTTGTAGGCTAAAGGAACCAAGATGGTAAATGGCTTATTTTTTCCAGGACACCATCTGGATACAAGCCAAAACCTCAAGGTTTATATGATTGTGGGGCCAAAATGTGAGGGTATCTGCATGCTGATAGGGTTTACTTAGTTCATGTTGAAGGGTAAAACCTCAGTGGACATGTCTGAGTGAACAATACGGATTGTATTGGTGGCAAAGTTGTAAAACAAAAGCATAGAATTATATACATTGAATTAGACTTCCAAATGTTTTAAAGTGTGCCAGATGAGTTAATAGATAGAGAATTACCATTTTTCTGTTATTAAATCCATTAGTAATCTGTGAAATAATGATTCCAAGCAGGTCCTGACACCATTAAACAGTTCTGTGGAAGAAAAAGATATTTAAACAGTAATAAGTTATTTGAAGTATAAATTTCTCTATAATAACTGGATGTTCAAAATGTTTCAAGAACCTACATTAAAAAAAATCAAGATCCTTAATTCTATCTTATATCGAACACCCCAAAATGGAGTCATCCAAAGTCACTATTTTGTAATGACAAACTTTGTTTCAGCTCCTTGCAAAACCAAGCTATGTTGTTTAGAACTGAAACTGAATCCCTTTGCAGTTTCAGCATGAGCAGATCAAGGGGTTAGGTCTGGTCTTTTTTATAGAAAATGAACAGCTGAAACGCTTTGAAAATAAGTGAAACATGCCCGAGGTCAGAGTGTTGGTGAGGATCCAGGTTTCTGATTCTGGCTCCTCTCTAATTTAAACCCTCTATTTGATGAATTTACTCAGAATAACAAAGGCTGAAGGCTAAATGGGCCTGTGGTCATGCTTGCAGAGCAAAAAAGAAATATTTTTTTTTGCCATGAAGAATTTATACCCATCATACTAGGAGTTTAGAAAAACTTCTCTCCTTTTTAAGTACTACTTTGTCAAGGAAATGGAACAAGCTGGGAATTGTACTGTATGCCTAATAAAAGATGTCTGACAACTGAAAATCAGCTTAAACAGGGATTATCTAACTGTAATATTCTCAGTCAATAGTGAGTACATTCATGTTAGACAGCTAATGGTTTTAAGCAGCAACTCACTTGCACACCTACACAGCCCTAGGCATTGTTTTGGCACAATTTCTGGCCTGTCTGCCAGGGCTGCACCGACAATGAGTTTCCCAGTTCACAAATGCCTGGGCCTGACTGAGGCAATGCAGGACGAGCTGACCTGCCGTGTGAACTTTCCATGGCTGTTTCAGTGATGTCTGGACCCTGCGGAATGCGAAAGTTTCCTGTTTCACCAGCGTACCATGACTTGCATTTTGGGCAAAGAAACGTGTAAACATAATTAGATGGCTGGCAGCTGAAATTCCCTTTGAAAAGGCAGTTGAGCTCTGTGGCTTTCATTTCTGTTCTATTTGGGACAGATTAATCTGGTACTCTTCAAAACTAACTTGCCTGTTGCCTTAAGAATTTGGGAATTTTCCAGTATGTGGGTTCTGTGTGCCTGGCCGTGCAGAGTTAAGGTGAGGCAAAAATGGTATGATTTTCACAAGTCAAGCACTATTGATTGTAAGCAATCAGAAGACGCAGCATGTCATCTAGCTTCTTTCTGGTTTTCCTCTCAAGTATCGAGATGCACAACTTTTAAATACCCACTGGCAGCAGAATCTGGACTTTCACAAATCAAAAAACATGTATTTCCCAGCTGAGGTTGATGGGCTGAAAACAGTTATTCTGCTCCCAAGGCAGCCTTCTCTCCTATCAATGCTGCTGTTACCCGTGGCAAGGCTGAACTGTAAGGCCAATACATTATTGATCACCTTCTGGGTATGCGTGACAAGATGTGGAGCCTCAGGTGCTGTAGGAAATGGAAAAAGAGACTGACAAAGGGCAAAGGCTGTAGCTGAAGATCAGCTATTTCCTCCTGTAGTTAAACAGACACAAAACCATCTACTTTGCTAGAATCTACTACCTACTTTTGCTAGAATCTGCTGGAACTTGTAAGGGCTCTAAAAGCAGTTCTCCACAGCACATCTTGGGATTTACTGTGCTGTCTAGGTTGGGGGAGGAGTATCACAGAGAGATTGATTTCAATGCATCAGGATTTTCAGTTTATGGAGCCTGTGATTGCACTGAACAAACAAGAGGCTTTTCTAAATTGCTTTTCCACAGCATCAGGGAAGACTTTTAAAAACTAATGTCCACAATAAGGATATACTAAATTATCTTCAGTTTCTTGCAAAGCACTGATAGGTAAGCTCTAGAAGCAAGCTTGACAGCTGGTGCCATTGACACCTGTGAAAACCAGAAGAATGACCTTCCTTTATTTTCAATGCTTTTAGAATCATAGAATCGTAGATTCATAGAACAGTTTCGGCTGGAAGAGACCTTCAAGATCACTGAGTCCAGCCTTTGTCCTACACCTATCAAAACCATGTTGCCTCCCAAGGTTTCAGGATGATGACTCAGGTTTGCAAATTCCCAGACCAAGATTAAGGTGAATCAACACCTAGCATCATTTTTATTTACCAGTCAACAAAAAACTAATATCAATGTGCTTCTGTTGCCCATTTAACGCTAATAACACACCTCAAAATGAAGAACCATTAGCCTAAACAAAAGAACCAGCCTTGCCATAGATAATTCTTTTGCTGGAACCACAAAGAAAGACAAAGGAAGGTGATAGGAAAAGAAAGATCACCACCCTCGGATCCCACGATGACCAAGGCACAAGCAGGAATCTTCTTGTTGTGAGTGAAATATGTGACTAACTGCCCGCGGTGATCGCCTTGTATCCTGAAAAATTCCCGCCACATTGTGCGTTGTTTACCCCCGTTGTGGAAAATTACTGGGAACTGGTCTTGGGGGTGGTGGGGGCTTCTGAAGAGGAGGTCACCTCTCCCTCCTCTGGCTTGGCTTCTTGAAGCCACAGGTCCAAGACGTGCCTGCCCCCATGCCTCTACCGATGCACCGATGAGGCAGTGGGCTCAGCAAAGTGCTGAGTGAACCCTGCACCAACATGGACAGGTGCGAGACAGGCAGCTCTGGCTTGTTTAGGTTAAGAAAAGATTCAGATTATTTGAGATATTTGTTTAGCAGTCCTTCACACACCACTAAACCACGTCCCTGGGCACAACATCCACCCGTCTCTTAAACAGGAATGGCAACTCAGCCACCTTGCTGGGCAGCCTGTTCCAATGCCTGACAACCCTCTCACTAAAGAAATCCTTCCTAATACCCAACCTGAACCTCCCCTGGCACAACTTAAGGCCGTTTTCACTTATCCTATCACTCACCACTAGGGAGAATAGACAAACCCCTGCATTGCCACAACCTCCTTTCAGGTAGTTGTAGAGAGCAATAAGATCTCCCCTCAATCTCCTCTTCTCTAGGCTAAACAGCCCCAGATCCCTCAGCCACTCCTCATAAAACTTGTGTTTTGAGCCCTTTACCAGCTTGGCAGCCACCTCTGTACCCTCAATGCACCTCAATGTCCCTCTTGTAGTGAGGGGCCCAAAACTGGACCCAGTACTCGAGGAGGAGCCTCACCAAAGCTGAGTACAGGGGCATGATCACCTCCCTGCTCCTGCTGACAACACCATTCCTGACGCAGGCCAGGGTTCCGTTGGCCTTCTTGTCCCCCTGGGTACACTGCTGACTCCTGTTCAGCCGGCTGTCCATCAACACCCCCAGGTCCCTCTCTGCCTGGCAGCTCTCCAGCCACTCCTCCCCAAGCCTGTAGCGCTGCTGGGGGTTGCTGTGGCTGAAGTGCAGGACTCAGCATTTGGCCTTATTGAAACTCACGTTAATTGGCCTTGGCCTAGTGATCCAGCCAGTCCAGATCCCCCAGCAGAGCCTCCCGACCCTCAAGTGGATCGACACTTCCACCCAGCTTGGTGTCATCTGCAAACTTACTGAGGGTGCACTCCATCCCCTTGTCCAGGTCATTGATGAAAATGTTAAACAGGACTGGGCCCAGTACTGAGCCCTGGGGGACACCTCTTGTGACCGGTCGCCAGCTGGATTTAACTCCATTGACCACAATTCTTTGGACTCGGCCATCCAACCAGTTTTTCACCCAGCAAAGCATGTACCTGTCCAAGCCCAGAGCAGTCAGTTTCTCTAGGAGAATGTTGTGGGCAACAGTGTCAAATGCCTTACTAAACTCAAAGCAGACAACATCCACAGCCTTTCCTTCGAGCAAGTTTGTCACCCTGTTATAGAAGGAGATCAGGTTTGTTAAACAGGACCTGCCATTCACAATCCCATGCTGACTGGGTCTGATCACCTGGTTGTCCTGCATGTGCTGCATGATGGAACTGGGGATGATCTGCTCCATCAGCTTCCCTGGCACTGAAGTCAGACTAACAGGTCTGTAATTTCCTGGATCATCCTTCCTTCCCTTCCTGTAGATGGGTGTTAGACTGGCTGACTTCCAATCATCTGGGACCTCCCCAGTCAGCCAGGACTGCTGGTAAATGATGGACCGTGGCTTGGTGAGCACTCACTTTTTCCGCATAACACTTTCCCTTTTTGTGGCAATATGTTCAGTAGAAATGCCATGTCTACTGTTTTATTTAACCTTTATAATCCATTTTCTTCTTTCCATTTGACAATTCTACATACATATTAAGTCCACAACCCCTTCACCTTGATGCCAACTACAGGTAATAGAACATCTATAGCTTGCTAGTTAATTTGGGAAACTGTAGAGTTAATGGCTGTGGTCAACATTATTTGCTCAAGCAATTGGCAAACACCAAGAAACACTTATTGGTAGAAAAGCCCTAAAATCTTTCACCGTCAAGAAGCATACATTGCAGGAATATGTTTAAGAAAAACAAACAAACAAAACCAAGGCAGAAACTAACTGCTATGAAAAGTCTGTAATGACTGAGGCTGCATCATCTGCAGATTTCCATCCAAAAGTTGGAGGTATCCCTTACAATCTAACTTCTGGGAGAACTTCATGCACTCACTTTGCATCCACATGGAATATAAGGATCAGCAGGGAAAACAGCAATTAACTATGCCTCGAAAGCAGCTCCCTCTGGGTTCCTGCAATGTGTGGTATTTACATTGCTAAACTAACCACGGTTGAAGCACAGACCTAAGCACTGGATATAAATCTTTCGTTTGCTTCAGTGTTTACATGGCTTCAGCCTTTGTTAACGAAGGTCCACGACAGATTGTGCTCACCCTTACGTAGTTGTCGGCACCGACTACCACTCCCAACAGGCACCTTGGCCAGGAGCTGTTGGAGGCACAACTCACTGGCACACGTGGTGCCTACAGGGTGCTCTATAAAGCCTTCACGAAGAAAGTGAAGGTTGTGTAGAAATGGTAGGAATGTATGGTCATGTGCATCTGACTAACTTCTTTTTCTGTAGGTGTATTATTATTTTAAGAACACCTCTAACAAGAAGCAAAGATAGAAATAAGAAATCAGAGGAGGAAAAGGAGGAATTTGAACAGTGTGTAAGAGAAATATATAAGTAAGGGACAAGAAGCCACAAAGAAAAGTCATGAAATGTCATCAGGGAGAAGAACATGAAAAATTTTGAAAGGGACCATTTAGAACACGGAACAACAACTGAAAAAAACCCTGCTGAATCTACGTTCAGTTCAGTGCACACCTATGAACTGAGATGTAATTTATATTCAAAAGAGGACTTTATTCTTTCATACACAGAAAAAATTCTTCCACACCCACTTTATAACATATTCTCAATGCTATGTGGATACTGCTATACTTACAAATAGGCTACAATAAGTTTCCAATCATGTATGAGCATAAAAGAAAAATATTTGCTGTAAATTTTCTGATTTGGCTGACCTGTTTAAATGTTAAGGCTATTAAAAAGTGTCACACAAACTATACATTTTCAGCATTCTCTGCCACCCCCTTCTTTTGCCTCAAAATTTGTGCTACAAGATTTCTTTTAAAGTTCAGGTTCATTAGGTTGTGTTCATAAATCAAACATACTCACAGCTCAGAAATACACACAGAGGTCAATTTTTAGGGCAGAGTTACACATCTTCCCTATTTTTCCTTGGTGGTAAGGAGTCCCCATTTCATTCTCCACCCTGGGATGCAGGCTTATAGCTCACCGCTTCCCCAGCTGAGCTGATATAATTTCTTGGAGGCCACGCTCTACACATTTCTGCAGTATTTACGGGAATGATCTAGGTAAAACCCTCCCTGCTTTTCAAAAGCAGAATGCTTTTTCAGCCCGTCGACAAAGTTTTACTGGAGTATGACCTTTGAGTTTTTATGACTGATCCAGATCAGGGTTATCATCAGCTTAAGGGTTTCCAGACGTTCTCCGAACCCCTTCTCCTCCTCCCAGGCCACTAGCAGTCTACAAAGCCTGCTAAAAGCCACAGAGGGATCTTTTATTTGAGGCTGTGCGGAGAATTTTCTGATGCAGCTCCTAGCTAATATCATACTCATTATGCTTATCTATCCAGGATGAAGAATTTAGGAAGTCCTAGTCTAGACCTAAGGTCATAAGGAACTTCTTTTTGTTGACAGAAAAAGAAACCACATTTGAGTGATGTCTTCATAGCAGTAAGAGAGGTTTTCCAGGGTTATCTGTTGTTACTGGCATATTTTTACTATTGCTTTTAAAAACATTTATACAGCATTCAGACCATAATCACACAGTTATCAAGGTTTTCTATCTCCGAGATTGTTATCTTGAAGACAGAAGATTCTGAGGTGGAAGGATAGAGACAGATCTCAGCTGAATAGAAAGGACCAGGAGTTGCAGTCACAGAACTAAGTTAATCAGAGCACCTGAATAGCAATGATTTTTATCAGTGACCTGGGTAAGAACACAAAGGTTCTGTTCAAAATCTGCATTGTGAACATCAGAGTTTATAAAGACAGATCAAGGCTATCGTGCACAGATTGACAGTCTCTCATACAATTACTCCTCCTATTGAAAAGCTTGTTCACAATTTTCCATATGAATCCTGTTCAAAGGTAAAAAGAAAACCAAGCAAACAGCGTTACTGTATCTTTATACTCCTACTGCTGCAAAAATGCCGTATCTTGTAAGAGTTGTTTGCAAACAAACAAAAAAGATAAAGATCTACAGAGAAAAATTTAAAGATGGATGAATTTTTACCACCATATGCAATCACCATGTGCATTCACTCTCATCACGGGTGTAGCCTGTATCACAGTATTTCACTCAGTTAATGTTTTACCCTGTCCAGTAACTCGCAACAGTTAAAGCTCATCTCTTGGAAGGTATCCATCTGCTCTTGAAAACTCCTTCTTAACTTTCTGCTAAATTCCAGGGCTGGCAACCACTTTCCTCTAATGCTCCATTGGATCAGTCTAAGCTATTAATGTAATTTTTGGCTACTCAGAGGTCCTCTTTCATTGCCAGACAAATGTAAAGAAGGTTTAATATGAATGCAACAGAGTTCCAAATGCATAAATAACTGGAATTCCAAATATACATGAAGCTAGCTACAGCTACTTGATGCACTGGTGGGGAAGCACAGTGAGTGCCCAACTCTACCATTCATCCCTGGAAATCAAGTCCACTTTGGTCTGATAGATAGAATTTGTCAGCAGGTTTAGGATTTTGTTCACATATGTTTGACTTTCAGGGCATGCTTAAGTGTCTTCTACTTTCCTAGGAAAGTAGAATGGAGGGGAAAAAGGAAGATCTGGGCTCCAGAAAGGTAGTACACGCTGGGAAAGTAGTACATTTGGAGCAATGATATCTTGGATAATTAGATGAATTGACAGATAGAAGCTTTATTTTCACTGGTTCTCTGCTCTACAATATACTGATTCTCAATGTAGACGTCTACAAACTCAGGTTTGGGTATAAACCTAGACATATTCACTAAAAAGTTATCTTTAAAAAGATCAATCCATGGTCAGCAGCCTTAGAAATACTGAATCTCATCACTAAGGCTGCTCTCTGACACAGTATCTAGTAAGAAATGATGGCTGAAGGGACGGAGAATGGGAGAGGAGAAAGACAGAGTATGAAAACCAGAGTGGGTGAAACAGAGGCAAACAAAGGGGAGCAACCCACCCAGGGAAAAGAAAACACAGGTCACAAAAGAGGGCAAACAAATGAAGGGGAGATGTAAAGGAAAAAATCTGGATAAACAGAGAGCAAATGGGCTGGAGACTGAAAGTTGGAAGGTGTGGGGGAGGGCAAGGGGAGAGAAGGAACTAGAAGAACTTATTTCATAAACCATTGTCATTAGTAATGGAAATGTTTTAAATAACCTGATGGTTGCAGGGTCTTCTCAAACATGCATGTAACATGGGAAGGTTTTGAATACATTTTGAACACATTTTTTAATACATTCCTTTGCGTGCATGGCAATGGAACCCAAATTGTTCTCTGATCAGTGAAGGAAACTGTCAGCTTAAATGACGTTTAATAGCTGGTTTTAACACTCATAAGGATTTCCCGCACACCTGATTTATAACCCTGAGGAGACAGTCTATGATAGAATTTTATACACTGAATTTCCAGTTTAATAGACACTGTGCAATATTCAAAAGAAGATTTTAATGTTCTTCATATATTCTCCTTTTTATGGATTTCGTCTCATCTCAGAGTAATAAAATCTTAGGTTATGTTCCTACTGATTAAAATTTAAATTAGACATAAATTGATCTTATTGATTACTTGATCTATAGATTCTTAACCTGCCACTACCTGGAGATTTGATGAGGACTCACTCTCTTTTGCACATCTTCCAAACACTTTTGTAGCAGGAAAAGATTTAGACTGATACATTTTCATGAATTAAAATCATAGATTCATAGAATGGCTTAGGATGGAAGAGACCTTAGAGATCATCTAATCCAATCTCCCTGCTATAGGCGGGGGCTCCTCTCAACTAGACCAGGTTGTTCAAGGCCTCATCCAACCTGGCCTTGGACATTTCCAGGGAGGGGGCACCCACAGCTTCTCTGGGCAATTTATTCCAGAGTCTTGCCACTCTCGTGGTGAAGAATTTCTTCCTAAAAAAAACAATCCCTATTCTCCTCCAGTTTAAATCCGTTTCCCCTTGTCCTGTCACTGGATACTCTTATAAATCTCCAGCCTTCCTGTAGGATCCCTTCAGGTACTGGAAGGTAGCTATTAGGCCCCCCCGGAGTCTTCTCATTTCCAGGCTGAACAATCCCAGCTTCCTCAGCTTGTCCTTATAGCAGAGATGCTCCAGCACCTGGATCATCTTTGTGGTCCTCCTTTGGACTCATTCTGACAGATCTATGTCCCTCTTATGGTGGGGACACCAGAACTGGATGCAGTGTTGAGGTGGGGTCTCCCAAGAGCAGAGTAAAGGGACAGAATCTTCTCTCCTGATCTGCTGGCCACACTCCTTGTAATGCATCCCAGGACACAGTTGACCTTCTGGGCTGCATGAGCACACTGCCAACTCATGTTGAGCTTCTTGTCTATCAACACCCCCAAGTCCTTCTCTTCGGGGCTACTTTAAGCCCACTCTGTAGCCAGTTTATAATTATGCCTGGGACTGGCCCAACCCAGGTGCGGGACCTTGCACTTTGGCTGGTTGAAGCTCATGCAGCTTGCCCTGGCCCATTTCTCAAGCCTGTCAAGGTCCCTCTGAATGGCATCCCTTCCCTTGAGTGACTCCACCTCACCACACAGCTTGTGCCATCAGCAAACTTGCTGAGGGTGCACTCGATGCCACTGTCCCTGTCGCTGACAAAGATGTTGAACAGCACTGGACCCGGAACAGACCCAGAAAAGACTGAAGAAAACTACTTTGTGCTGGAATTCTTTCAACTACATACAGTAAACAAAACTGCTACAGGTTTTAGCTATTTTTCTGGCATTTATAAATTTCATCCCTTTCTTATATCTGTAATCTGTTTTATTTTAATGGAACTATTTGCGTGAGAAGAAGCGATCTGAGTAAGTGAATGTTTCCAGAATTGGCTTCTAACTGCTTTTAGTATGGTTATCAACACTGGCCATCTGTGTTTTTTCATTTTAATTCAGTAAATGAATGTTTGCCCTTTGAGAATTTCAAGGACCAGGAAGTAGCAATAAACCTCTTCTGCAGCTTCAGACTGAATACTCCAACAACTATTAGTTGATGGCATATGCAGTAAAAAGAATTATTTTTGACAGTACAATTTATAAGCATAATTTCATTTTGTTAACAAGTATTATAACATTTCTGTGCAAAGATGTGGCTGGCTTAGCTGTGTGCTTAACCAATTTTGAGCTGATCTTTTGTGATGCAACCTAACCCAAAGACCAAGTACATAATCAGATAAGTAGCTCTGTGTTAACAGTACACCCTGATTTTGGATTATTAGGGTTTCCATTTAATTTTATTTTGTTTTAAAGACTGTAAATTCCAAGCCTGTATTTTGTAGTTGGTAAGCAAGGAGAATTAAAAACCTGCAACCAATGAAAAGAAGCAATCCAATCTGCCATCTGTACTGGTATGGCTGGAATGCTGGTAAAGGATATAGCCATGATCTTACGATTCAGTGCTTACTCAGCTTTTGTTAACACTCCCGTAATTAGTTTTAATAATGAGATAATACCTCAGGATCCAATTTGTATACTAGTTTAATGTTACTGTTAGCTGTAACCATGTAAATGGAAGCAGATCTGGCTTGAGGACTGGATGCCTACTTAATACTAGCCGAAGGAAAGAATAGAGCATATGGATAGGTCCTTATTTACACTAAGGCAAATAAAACAGTGAAAATGTAATTGGATCCACTTTAAAGGAACTTCACATGCGATAAACAACATAAATCATCCTCGTAAATGAGAAGACTATTGCATTAAATTTTCACAAAATTAAGATTTGCAATTTTCACAAAGTTCATGATTAATAAACATCCTCATGAAATAAAAAAACTAGATGCCGATAAGTGCAATTCCCACTTACAGCATAAAACCCACAAAGCAGGACTCTGTGCTAACATTCCTACCCTGAGTCTGAGCTGAAATTATCAATAAACTGAAGGGAAGAGACTGTTCTCCAACTATCTAGGGGAGGGAAAAGTGCAAAAAAACCCCCACCCCAAAAGCAACATATTTAAGGATTTTTTTAAAACAAGTGATCCTGTTAGCTCAGTTATGCCTTTTATGAGGAACACCATATTCTTTGCTAACCTCCTGGATTAGTGAAGCACAAAGCCATTCCTGATGTACAAATGCTTCTTTGGATAGGAGTTGTATAAAGCAATACATGTGACTTTGTAGATTAAATTCCACTAAATACTGATGGCAATCTCACTCCATCATGAACTGAACTGAGATTTAAAGGCCTATTGACATGGCATGGATTCAATTTAATTTGACGTGACTTTCATACATGGGAATACATCATGAAATCCTATTTCTTCACATGCAGAGAGGGCATTTGAACAGGCATTTGCTATCATGTAGCAAGATAAAGAGATTGCCCTCATTCTAGTTCCTAAATCAAGTTAGGTAAACAAATTTAAAATAAGTAAGGAAACTTTGTGCCTACATTAGCATTTTGGTTTGGCATGGCTTGAGTCAATCTGCCGTCATGTTGGTTTGACTTGCAGAGCAACTCTGGTGCATGTGAATTAGATTCAGATGAAGCTGCATCCCAGACACCCATTAAACATGCTCCAACTCCCTAGGGAGTGAGAGGGTATATAGGTCCAAATCAATGATTTGCATTTTGGCCCCATCTGTGTTGGGGCCACTTTGCTCAGGGGGTAAGACTGATCACTGTCTGAAGGAAAACCTTCCAATGGTGTCTAGTGCAAATACAGGGGCCTAAGCTCCAAATGGCTTGCTAAAGCAGGCGTAGGCTGTTATCATCCTGGCCTGGAAAACATCTCTCGTGGGACCCTTCTATTCACCTGTGTAATATTCAGGCTGAGAGAGTTGGTGTTGTTCAGCCTGGAGAAGAGAAGGCTCTGGGGAGACATTAGAGTGGCCTTCCCGTACTTAAAGGGGTCAGTCTTTCTATTAAGGCTTGTTGAGGTAGGGCAACAGCTGAAAGTTTTAAAGTAACTCCTCACTGCAGAGTGTTAGACTAGATGACCTTTAAAGGTCCCTTCCAATACACTCTTTTATGGTTCTGCGATTCATATAGAAACTAGACTTGCACCATCCAGAGGAGCAGAGCAAAACATATGCAAGATTCTGGAATAAATACCAAGGCTGAATTCAAGAGTGATTTAGTGAGATTTTAAGTTATATGCTTTGAGCTGAATTGAAACTTGTTGGAGATCTAATGAGATGAAGAGAGGTATATAAAACTTGTTCTAAAAGTTAGAGTAGCAGAAGCTAAGAGTTTTGCCCAGTAGAGGTAGCGAACAGATATGGGCCCATTTAATGACGGAAAATACAAATCTATTGAAATGAAAATGTTTTAGCATCTTCATTTAAAATATTTACGATTAATAACTTCAATATACCATTTAGCAATCTGGTTCAATTATGGGTCTATCCTCAGGGACAGCTCCATAGAGAAAATTACCCTGTTGTAGAGCTTGGAAGAAAAAAATTGGCTCATTTGACAGAAGTGGGAGGGTAATCTAGTCATTTTTGGTAAAATGACAGAAAATTCTGATTTACAAGCCATTTTGTGAGCCTTCATATGCACAAATGTTTTCAAGGTTCTTCATTTCTTTGAATTTTCTAAACAAAAACCTCTTGGCTGCACAAATGGTTCCAGAAAAAATGCTGAGAAACGGCAATAAAAATTATTTTAAGGTACTTGGTATTTACTTCATTCCAACAAGCACCAACTATCTAATGTTCACAGAAAAATGTTACAGTATCCATCTGTCTCCAGTCTTCAGTCTCCAACTGCAGCTACACTTTTATTATTCAACCGCTTAAAATGGAATTGACAACATCCTTACTGCTAATATGTATTCACTGTTTATTTGCAAAACAGATTTGTGTTTTAAAATTGCAAAGTACAATAAAATGGCAAGCAAGTATCCAAGTAAACAGTTCTATATTAGTTACTTCTATACTTTATTTTTACATTATATTGTAAATGGTTCCGTTCCTTTGAGTAATAATTTCAACCTGAGGCTATAGTTTCTTGACTATGATTTTTAAATGCACTTAAACACTGATTAATAAAGTGTATCCATACCTCTCAGTAGTTGTATTCTTCCTTCCAGGGTGACAGAAGGAAATAACCAGCAACTGACTAGAAAAAAATGTTCATTTTTTTTTGCATTTAATGATCTCCTTTAAATCTGAAAGCTAAACGAAATGGAAGCAGCACTAAACTGTCAGCTGGGCTCTGACTGTCGCAGCCTGCAAGAATAAGTTCCATAGTTCCTCAGAGAGGGGTACCACCAAACCCCTTGTAAGATCAGATCTTTCTGCATAAGTTGGCACTCTTGCAAAAAAAATAAAAATCTTTATTCTCATTTCTTGGACAACAGTTCAAACTCAAGAAAAGTTTGAAACTGAAAGAACCAATACGAGCAAATTGAAATCTGTACTTTCTGTTTATTAAGGCACTTCAGTATGTTGCTGATCCCAAATAGCTGAAGTACTTCCGGATAGTTAGATGTTAGAGTCTTACTTCTAGGAACTCTGCACACCATCACTTAAAGTAGCCCATGGTTCCAGGATAATTAGTGAATTTGTGCATGGCTCGGCACCTCCCAGCACAAATGCAATCCACCTTAAATCTGAGTGCATCTAACCTGGCATCAGATCAGCTCTGGCACCACACAGTGTTTACACTGATGTGCACATGGAGTATATTGCTATATATTCCTTGTATTCCACTGTCCACTTAGCTGACTAATGCACTCTCTTGGAAATGTTCCAAGCCTGTAGTGGGTTGCTGGCCCCTTCCCACTGTCAAGACTCTTCATTTTGCTGAGTCTTTCAGCTCCCAAATTCCCATCAACTGTGAGTAAAATGGTTACTACCTGAGTGTCTTCATTCTGAGGTGCCAGCTCTCTAAGCAAGAGAATAAAAGTGGTCCACATACCAAGCCCTGGGAGACAAATCCCTTCTCCTCTCCTGACCAAACAGTCTGTTTGATGGGACAGTGTTGGTGATAGCGAGACCCATCTGCCTGCCCCAGCTTCCACCTGGAAGGGGAAGAGAGACGGAGGAGAGAGTCCTAATGGTTCCTAGAAACTAAAGTCTCATTGTATGCTTGGTGTAATTGGAGAGTAGCAGACAGATTTGTGGTAAGAGCATGGTGGGACTTTTTCTGCGTGTTTCTCTGGCTGGAAGAAAACGGAGAGATTTGGCCTAGCCTCAGTCATGGGCACGTGAATCCCCAGCTGGGTCTGAAGGATGTGTGTGAAGGAGAAGGAGCAACCACCTTGCTTGTGATCACTGACCTTTTGACCCAACCCTCACACAGGATGATGTGATCCTGTGAGTCATTCCAGCAAAAATATTTCTTCCTCCAAGGCCAGAGGAACCTGATAAATAGATGGATTTAGACTGCTTTAGCAGTAGGCAATGAAATGTCTGAGGCTGAATATTTCAGCAAGAGAGCAAGTGCACAGTATGAAACTTAGACAATGGAGGACATTTCAGCTATGATATTGTACAGATACATGATATTTCATGTGGGAAAGTTCTACTAGACGAAGAAAGCACTTTAAAGAAGTGACTTCAAAAAGGTATGAATTATTTCTTTTGGGTGGTGTGAATTTATACTGATTAACCACTCTGGAGAATTTAGCTTCAGCTTTTTTTTAACATGGATAATGCCAAACCCAGATCTCATCACCTCATGATGAGAAATTGTTGTTGTGAAGCTCTGCCTTTGGGTCCATACTGATAATCTTTTACGTAGAATTTCATTCCTCCATGATGTTTTTGTTTGTCACAATCTTTAAGAACTGGTACAGCATATCAATGATTTACTCTCACTCCCTTGTTTGCTACATATACTGTCCTAACTAGCTCCTTCATTTGTAGAAATCCTTATGCAAAGCCTCTATGTTGAAGCAGAATTATGTAAGATTTATACTTGTCCTTGTGCAAAGTGCAAAAGTCTCTAAGGTCTTCACACTAAATCGTGGAATCTTAACCTTGGATTCCGTCTCGCTTTCCAACCCTTATATGTTTTTTCTTGTGATCCAGGATAAATGCGATAGTTATCTTTGAGTAGTAAACCCGAAGACCTAACAGTGATTTACCCCAAGCCCAGCAGAAGGAGAGGGCTTTGCATGCAAATATGAATCAGATCTAAGCAAATTATTAGTTACATTATAGTGATACAGGGGAAAGGAATCTTAGTTTTTCCTGTCCTTTTTTTTTTTTAACAAGTTTTAATTTATACATACAAAAAAAAGGTCCTATAAACTAAAATGAAGTCACATAGCAGAAAAAAAAACATGGTCTGAAGGTCTCTGTATCAGAGGAAACATTTTAAAAATCAAAACAAATTAATGACACAGTGAGATTTGGTACTTCTGGAAATGTAAGAAAACTTTTCCAAAATCTGGAAGAGTGACAGCAAAGATAGAATGCATATGCGATTTTGCACCTCCACAACAAAATCAGCAACAGAAGTTGTGTCATGGGAATACAGCGTGGGACAGAACTGAAGTTTCAGCTTGCAGATGCCAAGTACATTAAGAAATCTTGTAAGAAGCAAAGACAAAAAAATAAGCAGTTTGAAATACCATTTGCAAGGTGCTTAGTTTCTCTGTGAGGCAAATAATCATATAAAATATGCAGGAATGTGGTTTGAATGGGACGAAAAAATTGATTTACAATTTCTGAATGGAACAGAAACCTTAGAGCAGGAGTAGAGACAAAGCAACTCCCTGCATGGTGTGGAGTAAACATGGCATGTCACTGCCTCTTCCTGTGGGAACTGCTTTGACTTCTGTGCTATTACAGTATAATCAAGGTGCTCTCTGGTGTAATTGAATACTAGGGATTTTACTCTTTAGTGATCCTCAGATTAGTATAATCTACTTCTCGGTTGTTCTTGGGCAACTGGCCTTTCAGGACTTTCAGTGGTATGGCTTCAAAGAGCCCTTTGTGTTTGTGAAGGGGTGGAAGCCAGCTGTCTGCAAGGTGTGCTCTGCCTGGCCTCTGGGCACTCTGGTGGCTTCACACAGACATTCTCATCAGGCTTTCAAGAAGTCCTAACCCTCAAACTTGTAGGGAAGCCTCTAGGCTGTGCAGGAACTGGAAAGCAAGGAATTTTCTCATGAGTGATCTTGGTCCCTGGCTGTATGTCTGGGACCAAGAAGAGAAAAAGATCTTCCTCTGGCTTGTGGAAGAATGGAGAAAAGCTGAGCAACAAAACCGCACAGAATTCCCACTACCCCATGCAGGGGAGGCTGTGCAGGTGAGAGCGAAGTACTCTTGTTAGAAAAAATAAAACAGAGGATGCTACTCAAAAACAGCCCTTTCATGGTACAGGGACCTGAAATACGCCCTGTTGATTCTGGGATAGGCTTTTAACAAAGCTTTGTTCTTTACTTGTGAAGGTCTTATTGCCTATTTGAACAGTTGCTTTTCTGCTTGCTGAGTTTTTCTATGAGAAGAAAAGAAGCACTTTTTTCCTTTTTAAATTATTCACATAGATGTACTGCCATTTTAGGCACAATCTGTTTGTTTAAGTAGTGTGTAATCCTCTCTTGTTGTTTCCATGGACTTGTGCTTTTAAAATAATTTAAGAATTAAATATGTTATGGAATAATTCTGAGGATGAGTCTCTGTGGGAAAGCTGCATTAGATCATCAAACCCACTTCCTTGCAGCTCCAAGCTGTGGTCCCCACAGAGAAGATGTACAACATAAACCTGTTTTACACTGAATGTTAGCGAAAAGACCGATAAATTATTTTTTCTTCTAGTTAAATCTATAGAAAACACATTCATACAGAAAATACATTCATATCAAAAGCACTAACACACAAGCACAGATTTCCATAATAATAAGGGAAAGGGGAAAAAAAAAAAAAGAGGATTTTTATTCTTTAGAGTTAAGAAGGATTAATTCCTTTCGTATATCCTGGTGGCTACAAACTATAATGAAAAATCTGTCCAGAGGGAGATAATGTCCTTCCTGAGAGAGAGAAGAGTAAGCTACATGTTTGTAGGACTGTTTTCTTTCCTAGCTGGAATTGATCTATTCAGTCCCACCCAGGTAAAGCTGCTGTTCAAGACAGGCTCTCCAACATCCAACCGATCTCTGCTGTGAAATCCCTGAAGGATTTAGCAACAGTGACACAGACTGCCTGGCCTCGTCCTTCGGCTTCTGATTTCTGTTCCTGTGGCAAAGGAGGAGTATTCAGATTTATGGGGCTGCCTGTGGCAGCTGTGGCAAAACAGTGCCCTGCAGTGCAAGAAGAATCACAAGAGCAAAACAACTGGATTTCTCTGGAGCTTTCCTAGAAATGTCACCTAGGACCATGAAGAGGTCTAACAATTATAGACTAGTACTCCATGCAGAAAAGTGGGAACAGGAGACCGTAGAGGTAAAAACCATGAGGAAGAAGGCAGGCTGGTGGAGGGAGAGAAAATATTCATCTAGTGAATGAAAGCTGAAATAATCTAGAAAATTCCCTGCAACTATTACTGGATTTTTGCTTCAGTCTTTGTAAGATCAATTCAAAGTAAAAGAAGCCCTTATGTGGGCTTTCCTCTCTCTCAAGACTTTGCCTCAGTTAAAAGCCCTGTCTGAGCAGCTTCAGTTGTGGCTTCAATTTTTGGTATTTTCCTGTGTTTGCCTTCTCAGGCCCATTGCTGTTGCTCTACTGACAGCAAAGGAGAAAAAATTGCCAACCAAGTTTTCCAAAACATACCATATTGTGAAGAGGCATCAAGTATCTCCTTTCTGTGCTAACAAGTTATTAAAAAAAGAAAGCGCTCTGGTGGGAGCAGATATAAATGACACTTTTTAACTCTTTCACATGTTACCACGGAGATTCCTGCCTTTATGGGGGACATCTGTCACAAACCGTGAAAAATAATATTTTTAAGAACAGCCCAGGAACAAAATCATGTCTCAAAAATCTAAGACTAAACTTCCTTTAAATTGTCCTTCAGCAAAAAATAACAGCCAGAATGGGCAAAACAAACTCTATCCAGATTAGAAATAATCATAACCAAACAAGTCCAATATGGGAAAAGAAAATGTGGCATTTCATAGCTCATAGAACAAGCTGCTTGAAGGACAGCAAGGAAGTGATCAGCCATCTCAGGGATGTGATTTCCTTTGCAAATTATTTCTAAGTGGAGATGTGACCAGTGCTTTGTGTTCTGCAGAAGGCAGTAGCCAGAAGCAGCAAAAAAAACCCCTTACAATGTTAAGTAAACTAATTAGCAGATGCTATCAAGACAGTGCAACCGAGTGATAAGGTGTCATTAAAAACATTTTTAAGCCACTTCCAGGCCTCCCCCTTCTGGAGAAGTATCTAGGAATGCATGGGTGGTTTCATTACATCCTCGCTCTGTGCAGCTTTTCCAGAAGACTGAGCAAAAGAGGATATTCTGTTCCATCCTCACTTCATGCCTGTAGCACAAAGGAAGAGAGGGGCGTGGGAAGGACATCACACTGACAATGTGCTAATATTTAGATTTTTTTGCTTGTGTAGGATCTATTGCACCTTCCACCTCTTGCGTACTAGATTCTCTCTGTCTTACTAACAACTTCTGTTAGCTCATGTTGAAACTTTAGCAAGGCTCTCAGGGAGCTGTTCTTGCCCTACAGATAGGATGTGGAAAAAACACGTCTATCGCAGGCATGGGATATGACAGCACACTGATACAACAGCACAAGGACAGAACTAGGAATAGGACTGAGAATTCCTGACTCCCAACCTTTTCCTCTGCCCAGAGAGGCTTCAGCCACATAATTACGTGGGAGTGTTTTAAATGAGAAGCAATGCCCTGATCTTGGAGAAGGACCCAAGAGAGGGCTGTGGGAGACTGATAAACCTCCTAGATTGCCTCCCTGCTTTTCTTCTTGGGACTGTCAGGGTGGGGAAAGTGGATGGCACAGATAGCAATTATGATGTTAGTAGTGTTCTTGTCTTCAATGATTGGAATGATTGGAATTGCCATGTTTGACTCCTTGATTGCTTACCTTTCCTTTTTTGTTTCTCTCTCCTTCTGTTCACCCTGTAGCGATCACCAGCCTAGAAGACGACCTTGGAGAAAAAAAGAAGATACAAAACTTGACTGTTTGAGCCACGGGGCAGTGTGGGAGACTGATAAACTGGTGTCTCAAACAGCCTGGGCCTTTGAGCCACAGTTGCCAGCTTGGCGCTCGCCCCTGTTTGCACGGAGGTGACTCAGCACTTTTCTGCACCAAGTAGCGAGACAGTGCCCTGGTGGAGGTGTGGGGCAGGCAGAGCTTGGGACTACGGCTGCAAAAACATGGGTGAAACAACGGGTCGTAGCAGCAGAAGAAGAGGTAATCCCCTCTGAGGTCCCTGCCATCCCCCAGACCCATTTCTGGAAAATTCTGAAAGGAGAAGAGAGCATTATTGGTAACTTTCCGTAAGGGTGGGATGGAAGCAGCACGGTGGGGCAGGGATTTGAATGTGTAAAAGGTGATAGCCCAGCACCCGAAGGTTGCCACATGTGTCATTGTCATCGGCATCGTCGTGGAACCCAAGGGTGGTCATTTCTCATTTTCTCTCTCCCTTTTTATAACATGAAAACACTGTCTATTGCAAGATCTGTTGACACAAGTAGTTATCTGTTGTGAGGCTTGTTGATGTGACCATTAAGTGAGCAACTGAGGTCCATTGTTGTGAGAAAATAAGGTTTATTATTATGGTGCTAGATTCCCTAGTGTCGGTTCACCTTAATCCTGACTTGGGAATCGGTGAATCTGAGTCATCATCCTGAAAGATCAGAATGTTTACATTGTAAGTGGCATCAGAGACAGGATTCCCTGAGCCCAAGAGGATCCAGCGGGTATAATGTTTCTCACTGATGAATGTGGACGGGGAGAAACAGGCGGTAGGTATTCAGCTATAATCTAGGTAGGGCTTGAGCAGATCATGATCTGTGGATATGTGTGTGTGACTGCTCCCTGACTTCTTGAGCTTAAGGGACACTGTTTCTCTGCCCAGCAAACATGGATGGAGAGAAACAGGAATTGATGTCTCAGCTATAAGCCAGGAGAGATTGGAGCAGTTGCAAGCCATGGCTGGTGCTGGACTGCTCCCCTATTATTGAAATACTGGATGGATATAAGGTGTGGCTTTCCCCACTGGGAATGATGTGGGCTCTGGTATGCATAGTATTAGGAGCCACCCTGATGGCAATCCAACAAAAGAGAATAGGAAATGAGTTGGTTGAGGGAGAAAGTACAAGGTATTTTCAAGATCTGGTGAAGGAATTGCAATACCAGCTAGTGAAAGAATGGGCTGCGAGGGAAAGACCAGAGATGCTGTTAGATACAGAACAAGAGGCGAACTGCCAACCTGGTAGTGACCTGCTTCAATCACGAGAGAAGGGAGAAGTATTGTCAGAGGTGCTTAAAGATTAGAGAGGAACTAGTGGCTCCAATTCCAAAAATGAGGTCTTTTTTTGACCCTAGCAAAAGAGAGCAGAGCAGGAGTTCCAAAAACATAAATTGCTTTATCACTTAATGGATTTGGAAGATTGTAGGAAAGTGACATTGCACCCTGTGATAAAAAATTAAATAACAGGTACTGGGGAGGAAAATTAAGAGGCCATGACATAACAAGTACCTTACTCAGCCTTGGACTTGTCTAAGTTCCAAGAGAAGTTCAGCTGCTTAGCAAGAGAGACTGAAACCAAATCTGTGAATGTCAAACCATATCCCATTCCTTTGCATGCAGGGGAAGGAGTCACCTCAGTGATAGCTGAGTAAGGGGAGAAAAATAATTATTCCCACACTTTCCCACTTCAACTCTCATGTCAAGCCTGTGCAGAAGCCGAACATGAAATCGCAATTAACCTTTGATTACCAGTGTTTGGATGCAAATACAGGTCCATTAACAGCTGCAGTTCCTAATATAGCCAAACTCATTGCGGCCATACAGGAGTAAGCCCATCAGATCTTAGCAAACGTTAATGTGAAAGATAGAGGACCTTTTAAGAGGTCAGATGGGCTATGCTTTAGTTATCTACCTAAATCCCAATCAATCCCATCAGATAACAGTAGCCACTTCACCGCTGGGGTCATTCAGGAACGGGCAAAAAGTGATGGACTAAAAGCTAAATTCTTGTGCCATTCTCAGCCCTGTCCCCCATGGTGGCACTTACGCTCTATATCTGAGCATGGGTCACCACAGATGCACATGGTAAAGAATGCAAAATCATTGACCCAATGGATGAATACTATCCATCCTTTTAACTGACTGGTTCAGATGAAGCAGATGTCCTCTTGGTGTTTTTCATGAATTTAAGGGCAGACATTTCCATCATTGCATCCAAAGGACAGCGTGAATATGTTAACATTGTAAACGTGTTAACATTATAAATCCTGCTTGTTTGCTCTGTCTTTTTTTTGACCATTTTTTCTCCTTGCATATATCACAATTGTCAGAGCTGTTTTAGAAATACGTACCCCTAGTGCGTAATTGTATTGTGACTGTGTAATTTTCTTTGTTGCCTTGCACGCTATAACAGGGCATTGATCAAGAACAATAAGGGTTCTATGTTACTCCTAATAATTTCAATAGTTATATGTATTGTAATTAATATTCAGTCTTAAGTCTGAAGGGTCAATAACCAAGGACTTTGTGTTTCAGTTCCCAAGTCTTCAGGAGAAGCTATTGTGTCTTCTGTGGTGAATCTTAAAACTATACAAAATACTGCAAAGTAAATTGTAAATGTGCCACTGATTGCCGTTGGTGCAGAGTAGAAGCTCCATTCCAGTATCTGCTAATGCCCATGTCCTGAAGATTTGCTTATATACTTCCTAAATAGTTTACTCAGTCTTAAAATTGGGTGTTTTTTTACAAGTGTCCAGTCTGCTTTACTACTATTTAATATAGTCTTATTTGTGTGATACTGTACCACATATTTGATGAGAAAAAAATGAGTTATTTTTGATATTGCTACAGGTGATAAACCTGGTGCACGTGACTCCCAAATGCTGTTTGTGATTATACCTGTGGGCATGACTACATCCCTGGTGCTGGAGAATATATTTGCCTCTTATGTAACCTTGAAACAGCATAACTTTGTATTAGAAAATACCACATGGTAAGTACACATTTTAAGTAGTGGGACTAGATATGCTTTTGGAGAATTTAGAAACCTACAGGTTCAGAAAGTCTCCAAGATGACCTTGCAAAACTGGCTGGTGCTGGGCATGTTACTGCTAAAAGAACTGGGAGTACACAGTATGCTCAAGCTAACGGAAGGAGAATACTGCATCATCGTCCACAATGCCACCACCTCTATTCGAGAAGCCCCACCAAGATGAAGGAAGCTGTGGACAGGATGAGGGAGTTATTCCGATCATTACAAGAAAAAAAGCTGGTTTAATTTGACTATGCTCCACCTCCTAGACTGCCTCCCCGCTTTACTTCTCGGGGAAAGTGGATGGCACAGATAGCAATTATGATGTTAGTAGTGTTCTTGTCTTCAATGATTGGAATGATCGGAATTGCCATGTTTGACTCCTTGATTGCTTGCCTTTCCTTTTTCGTTTCTCTCTCCTTCTGTTCACCCTGTAGCGATCACCAGCCTAGAAGACGACCTTGGAGAAAAAAAGAAGATACAAAACTTGACTGTTTGAGCCACGGGGCAGTGTGGGAGACTGATAAACTGGTGTCTCAAACAGTCTGGGCCTTTGAGCCACAGTTGCCAGCTTGGCGCTCGCCCCTGTTTGCACGGAGGTGACTCAGCACTTCTCTGCACCAAGTAGCGAGACAGTGCCCTGGTGGAGGTGTGGGGCAGGCAGAGCTTGGGACTACGGCTGCAAAAACATGGGTGAAACAACGGGTCGTAGCAGCAGAAGAAGAGGTAATCCCCTCCGAGGTCCCTGCCATCCCCCAGACCCATTTCTGGAAAATTCTGAAAGGAGAAGAGAGCATTATTGGTAACTTTCCATAAGTGTGGGATGGACGCAGCACGGTGGGGCAGGGATTTTTATGTGTAAAAGGTGATAGCCCAGCACCCGAAGGTTGCCACATGTGTCATCGCCGTCGAGTCCAAGGGTGGTGATCTCTTTTTCCCTTTTATTTTTTCTTTTCCTTGGAAAATTGAGGTCCGTAGTTGTGAACAATTGAGGTTTGTTCTTATGAATAAATGAAGTGGTGCTAGGATCCCTGGTGTCAGTTTACCTTAATCCTGACCTGGGAATCGGTGAATCTGAGCCATCATTCTGAAAGATCAGAACATGACACAGGCTCAGAAAAGAGGAGATGAAGGCCCAGTCTTACATACAAGGAGACTAACCTAGAGGGCAGTCAGGTTCTGTCAGACAGATCACTTTGCTTTAATATGTTTAATCTTGTTGCCAATAAAAAGCCTGTATCCTGGCCCACAGTTTATGAGACAACTAACAATACTTCTCTGGGAAATAGTAAATATGTTATTTCCCAGTTTGGAGGGAACTGGTAGTCTATAATACCATAGCCAAAATCTATTTTTCTCATGTGTCATTATATGCAACCATCCCATGCAATCATTCCCAAACCACATCTTTATGATAAACTGGCACCGAGAAATGGAAATAATACAACATGGTCAAACTATCCAAAATATAAGAAATTGTACTTGCGTATTAAATAATTTTCATGTTAGTCACACATGATTATATGGAATTTTGCTGGTGTTGGAAGAAGCAGGCAGAAGACTTTCTAACCATATTGTACACATGTACTCAGCTTTCAAAAATAACTGGAATTAAAAATAATTGCATAACAATTGCAACATGTTTTGGAGCTGCTGAGCTAGCGTTGTTGGAAAAGTTTAGTCTTCCCATTTTTATTGGGTTTGTGCAAATTAAATTCTCAGCATTAACTATATTGGATTAACATTGGTGTGGGTCTTTTATATAACAAAGAAAAAAAAAAAGAGGAAACGGTGGTGGCACGGTGACGGCTGGTCTCAAAGGTACAACACATGCAGAACAAACCGGCCGAGGTAAGGACCGCAGATTAGCAGAGGAAAGTATGCTTCTCGTGATAGTCGAGTGTATTTGTTTAATAACAACACTTGCCACTATTACAATAATGACCTAAAATTTTGAAGTGCTCGTTTCCTCCCTGTACTGTTTGCCACTTCAGGAGGTGTGGATGTGGCCGAGAACAGCGGAGATAAGAGCGCTCAGAGGGATTAAAGGAGACCTCGGGGTGGGGAGCGTGGTCGCTGAGTGCAGTTTTGGACCCCTTGCTCCAAGAAAAACATTGAAGTCCTGGAGCGAGTCTGAAGAGGGCAACAAAGCAAGCAAAGGGTCTGCTGAACGAGCTTTGTGAGGAGCAGCTGAGGGGTCTGGGGCTGCTCAGCCTGGAGAAGAGGGGAGACCTTACCGCTCTCTGGAACTACCTGGAAGGAGGTTGTAGCGAGGTGGGGGTCGGTCTCTTCTCCCAAGTAACGAGCGGTGGGATAGGGGAAAAAGCCTGGAGTTGCGGCGGGAGAGGTTTGGGCTGGATGTTACAACAAACTGCCCCCCCCGCCGGCTTCTCGCCCCCCCCCCCCCCACCCGCGGGGAAAAGGAGGGGCGGGAGCCCTGCGATCACGTGGTCGCGGAGTGATGTCACGCCCCCACGCGCCCCCCCCGCCCTATCCGCGCGGAGTGTCCCGGGGCGCGCGGCGGCGCCGCTCGGCCCCGCCCCCTATCAAGCCGCGCGGACGCCGGCGGCGGAGGCTATCGTAGCGGGACGCGGTTCCTCCGTGAGGTGAGCGCGGATCGGCGGGAGGAGGAGGAGGAGGTGGTGAGGGATCGGTCGGTCGGTCGGTCGGTCGGTGGGCGGCGGTGGATCGGTCGGTGGGCGGCGGGCACGCACGCACGGCGGCGAGCGTTGTGAATGGGGGCTTTGTGTGAGGCGCCCACCTGCCCCCCGCCGCCGCCGCGCTCCGGAGCTTCCCCTGCGTGGAGAAACCTCCTGCGGGGAGCAACAGGAGGAAACTTCTCCTCCTCCGGCGATGCCCGAGAGCCTCGTTTCACCGATGTGGGGGGAGCGGAGAGCACCGCGGGAATGAGATTGGGCTGGGGGGGGGAGGCGTAGCCGGTTGAGTCGCTGCCACTTGGCTGTTTATTTACTTTATTTATAGTTTTATGATTTTTTTTTCCTTCTCCCCTCGGTACGTGACAGCTGCCTGCGGGGGTGAGCGGTAGCACCTCGGTGCAGTCACGCCGGCACCTCTTCACCCCCCCCCCCCAGCCCCCTTACACCCGTTCCCGCCCGTCGGTGGGTCCTCGCGGGTCCCCGAGCCCCGACGGCAGCGGCGACGTCCTCCCCCGCCACCTCAACGAGGGGTTCGCCTGGCCCCTGAGGTCCCTGGCAGCCGGGTCCGGCTGAGCCCGGTGTCGCCCTCCAAAGCCCCTCTCCCGGCGGACCCTGACAGGAGTTGAATCAGGTCGGGATGTGGGGAGGGGAGACACACACCATCAGATGGCCTCACCCCGATAAAAAAGGTGTCCCAGGGGACAGCGGTGTCTCGTCGCTCTCGTGGGGCTTTCTCTCCGGGGTTTTGGTGGGAGCTCGGGGCGGGGAGGGCTGGCTACCGGGCTCCCCGGGGAGGCTCCGGCTCTGGGTCACCCCCGCTGCCGCTGCCAGCCGCGCCTTCCCCCGGCAGCGGGGGCTCCGGGGATCGCGATCTTCTATAGCTGTTAAATAAATAATAAAAAGAAACAACCTTAAACAGTCTGCTATCGAGTTCAACCAGGAACCTGGCTTCTAACTTCCAACAGAGAACGTGAAAGATTTTGCTTTCTCTTGCACAGCCTTTGGCACCACAAGCCTTCTGCAGTCTACTGTTGCCACCTGTGACATTCTTAAGTTTCTCCCCGTGAAAAGACTGCTTAAATTGTGCTTTATCAGCATTGCAGGATCTTAACAAATTCTCCCGTTTGTTTCTGTAGTGGGTGCGAGCATGCTTGCTATGGAACTGATACAAAACTACCGAGTCAGTGCCTCTGTACTCCCCAATTTTTTTTTATTTTTTTTTCCTTTTTATCCCAGTGGGTTGCAGATTAGTGTGCATCATTAAAAAAAAAAAAAAAATCAAATGCCAAAAGCTACACATATATCATTTTCAGAAGGCCTTCTTATGTCCTAGATTAACTAGGAGTAAATGAATTTAGTAAATATCTGTCAGTGACCTGCTTGGCTCTTGTCTTGGGACACTTGTGGAAAGCTGTCAATGAAATTTTATTTACTAATAGAAGAATTGCGTAACAGCCATGAACCAGAGTGAAAGAGCATTTGAGTAGAATGAGGCTTGATATGAGCTCACAGTTCTCTTGATTTGAAGCCAAACTCAGTGCCAATAAATCATAAGCAGTGGCAGACCATCCATCGTTCCAGTCTCTAAAAATACTGACCCTGTGCTATTCTCTTCCCCCTTCCATGAGTGCATCTGCTAGCAAAATAATGAAATGCTAGCTTCTTCCCTCTCCTTCCCTGAACCAAGAGATGGATAACATCAAGTGGAGAAGATACTAGGTGGGAGGCTACTGGTCTCATGAGACGATGTAAGCATTTCACAAGAAGATTCATTCACTTGTCTCATCTCTTTTTGTTGTTTTTTTCTTTTTGTGTGTTCCCCCCTCTGTTACTTTTCTTCTTCCCCTCTCTGGAAGCCAAGTTCTTGTGTGAGATGTTGACAATTTCTAAATCCTACTGCAACAATACCCTGATCACATTCCTTTTGAGAGCCCATTGTGGGCTAGTTCTTTTTGCACCTGGATAATGCTTGAAATAACTACGGAGAAAAAGCAAGCAAAGCTGGAACAAATCAATTCAAGGCCTTAATGCCTGACTTAGTGGCAGAGATAGTGGACTATGGAAAATCTCAAGGTGGGAGTGTAGCAATCCATAAGATCTTCTGACATCATATGTTTGAGTAGCCATCTCTCTCTCTTGTGCACCTACTTCCCACCTGTCTGAGAATCCTGTTCTCTTCCCTGCATTCCTTGGAGTTGCTCTTTGGGTGCCTGTGAATGCACACGGGTGACAGCTCTGCTTTTGAGGTAGCTTAGGACTTGTTTTCAGTGTTATCAATCCGTGCTGCTCCTTTCATTTTGGGGGTCATCTAACAGTGGACTTTTAGGGTATGGACAAAGTAGTAATACCTTAGAGCAGAGCTTACCACTGTCAAGCTGCTGGAGATAAACTACCAGAGTGTCGTGAAAAGCAGAAGCAACTGAAGATCTCCATGGGCACTTGGGACTAGCTGCCAGTCCAGGTATTTGAGAAAGACTACTGGAGTGGAAGTATAGAGCAGTGAAAGAAAGCATTCTTCCCTTGTGCTGAGATCCAGAACACGATGACCATTAATGCCTGGAGGTGATGGTGGTAGTCAGTGTGGTGAACTTGAGACCGCCTCTGGAGGAGAGACCCTCTGGCTGAATGGTTAGTTCATTTATGGAATTGTACAACCGTTTTGGTTGGAAGAGACCTTCAAGATCATCGAGTCCAACCTTTGTCCTAGCCCTATCAACACCACTAAACCATGTTCCTCAGCACAACATCTGTCCATCTCTTAAACACCTCCAGGGACGGTGACTCAACCACCTCCCTGGGCAGGCTCTTCCAATGCCTGACACCCCTTTCAGTAAAGAAATTCTTCCTGATTCCAACCTGAACTTCCCCTCGTGTCAACTTAAGGCCATTTCCCTTTGTCTTGTCACTCACCACTAGGGAAAACAGACCAACTCCCACCTTGCTACAATCTCCTTTCAGGTAGTTGTAGAGAGCAATGAGGTCTCCCCTCAGTCTCCTCTCCTCCAGGCTAAACAGCCCCAGATCCCTCAGCCTTTCCTCGCATGGCACACGCTCCAAATCCTTTACCAGCTTGGCAGCCACCTCTGTACCCTCTCCAGCACCTCGGTGTCCCTCTTGTAGGGACACTTGAGGGGCTTAAAACTGGACACAGTGCTTTACCTGGGAAGCGTTAGATCTTGACTTAAGTCCCTTCTCTGCAGGCAGATCTTACCTTTTGAATGAAAGCTGTAATAACATATATATTTTCTAAAGCTGCAATAGTCTCCTTTTTGGTGCCTGGAAGCTACTGGTGGTATTCAAAATACTGTAAACCCAGATGCATGTGTTGTTTTTTTTTCTTTTTTTCACCTGAAGCTATAGAGGGGATGTGTAAGGTGGAGAGCCAAGTTTATTCAGTCATTACAATCAAAGAAGAATTTGTGTGCTGGTCTGTCTATGACTCTGGAACTTCGGTAGTGGAGAATGTTCCGTTTTTTAACTCATAACTGCTGAGAGGAAGGGAGCTACTGTTGGTTACTACAGATGTCTGGTTTCCCAAAGGAATTGGGATGTCCTGAAATGTCTCTGAGGAGTTTGATGCTCAGGTGCTTTGATAACAGGGATTTGACTGAGGCACCAGCACAATAAATAAGAGAGATTCATAGTCTTAAACACTAGATCTTCCTCTCTAATACTTGCACAGCACCTAGTGTTGCTTTCGACAACCTGAATAAAATCAGATAAAAATAATTTGATTATCACTTAATATGTAGGTGTTGATTTTGCTGCTCTTCTTCTAGTTCATAACGTTGATAGTCTTCCAGGATAGAAAATAACTGAATTCCTAATACTCAAAACACACCCAACTCTCTTTCCATCTTTGGGTAATGATTAAAAAGGTACTGCGTTTTTGTCAGCTAAAATATTTTCCCTACCAAGGAACTACCAAGTATAAAGCAGATTTCATGGGAGTGGGACTTGGGTGTTCCTAACTCTTGCCCTAATAGGTGACCATTCTGCCTTAGACTATTTCAGAATGTTCATCCATAAAGTCACGGATGTATCTCTCCATAGATTTAATGTTGTATCATAGAATCATAGAATCGTATCTATGCAGATTGCCATGTCTGCCCATTCTGAAGAGCATGTAGTTGAATGGTTGATGAAGAATATTAGAAAGAGAGTAAGTATGAACAAGCACTAGATGTTGTTATCCATGTGGGTTTCTCATTTAAGAGGTGGAAGGACAACTCTGTGTCATTTTTCTCTGTTTCCAATCTAGCTGTGTTGGATTAAGCATCAAATACGGAAGAGTCTTCAGGACTGCAGCATATCTCATGTATGATCAAACCAGAGAACATGGTCTCAAAATTGAGGGGCATGCAAGGGGGGACTTTTTGTTTCAGAGCCTGGGAAATTCAAAGCAGAGAAAAGCAGCAGTCTGTCCCAGTTCATGCAGCAAGTCTCGTGTCTTTTGCCTTCTTCAGTGAGCTGGATGTGTGTTGACAGACACTTCCAGACAAAAGAAATGGAGTAAGAACATAGTGAAGTTGTACATAGTGTGTGAGTGACAAATTTGCCTGGACTTTGCTTGAGCTAGGCTTTTGCCTGGAGTGTTGTCTAATATGCCAAGTAAACAAATCAGGACAACATCACATTTTGATTTTTCTCTAATCCTCTCCTCTAATTCAGTGTGTCTAAGGCCTTGTTGATGCAAGCTTTCTCCTAGCTGTCTGGAGCTGATCTTGAAAACACTGTTTAACAAACTGCACATATCCCCACATTGACAGACTTGCCTGGGTTTGTATTAGTTGTGTAATATCCACAGAGGCTGGTACTGCTTCAGCTGAATCCATTAAACACTAAGTTTAACATTTAGAAATTCTGAATACCAAAATGAAGTGTAAGAGTAGAGAGTTGATGCAAAGTGTTCTGGAGGGAGGAGCAATAGCAGTAGATTTGTTAGTGATGCAGTTTCTGTGGAGCTCTAACTTTTGGGATCAAATGCTTAAATTTGTACAGTTCAGCACATCCTTGCCAGTGATTTGTGAACAGATAGAGGGATTGCACTAAGTTGCCCAAGGCCCTTGCTATCTCTGATGTCTGATTCTGTTTAGAGTGGGATTAACTGTGTATAAATCACTCCCATTCTTGTATAGTGCTTGGGCTTCCCAGTGCATTTTTCAGTGTGTTTTCATTGGTAAGTGATACTAGATTAACCAAGCCAAGAATTATTTGTCTTTGTAGGTGACATTAAGTTTAAAAAAATTCTGTTCCATTTGACTTCTCTTATGATAGGAGGATGGGTTACTCAAGACGGAAAAACTGAGCTGTACTGATAAAGATTGGGGAAATGTTCCCATTGCTTTTGGTCACATCATACATGCTTCTCTGCTTTGGCCTGACAGATAGAAAGAAGGATATGCTCAGCTGGATAGAAATGAGAAGGTAGTCAGAGATGGAGTGTTGGGTGGATTTTTTTAAGGACAGCATGGGCTTGCTGCATTTACATGCAGATGGCCACGTCACGGTGGTCCTCCTGTGGCTTTGGCAATGCTAAGGAGAAGCTTGGGTGTGGGCGTGTTGTTGGTATTGGATAGTCAAGGTCAGGGGAGCTCAGACATAGGAAGCATTTGAGAAGTTGGGTACTCCAGGTGGACAGCAAAAGAGGTGCTAGTAGTGTGGATGCCTCTGGCTGCCACAAAGGCTTGTGCTTCTGGGTCAAAGCAGGGCTTGTGATTTAGAAAGTGATCATCTAGAAAATAAATGGTGTTTATGTGGGGAGAAGACACTTCTGAGGCCCGTTACTTTCACCTGTGAGTGTAGTTGTGTTCACACAAAGGAGATGTAAGTGTATGAAAGCAATGGTATTCTTCCATACTCTTTTTTTTTCATTGTTTTTTATTTTTCTTTCTGTTGCCAGATCTTCAACAGAGGCTCTGGTTCATTTCTGCAAAGCTCAGAAGGTTAAAAAAAATATTCTAGTATCTTTGGGAGGGGAGGAGGGAATCAGTCAATTGCATGAATCGTGCTTTACTTCCAAAGAGCAGTGAGACAGAAGCTTCTTGCGGTGTTCTGAAAGAGCTGCAAGATTTTTGAAATCTAAATTAATTTAATTCAGCACTTATCAATGAAGGGTAACTGTCATTGGCATGAGCAGTATACAACTGGTGTACAGTTTTAGTTAACCTGTAGTTTTACTAAGAATAAGGCTATATTACTCTTGCGTCACTGAATCTTTCACCATTTAAGTAGTTAATTGTAACATTGAACCTTACTGTGTTTCTGATGCAATTTAATGAAAGCAGAAAAACATATCAGCATTATTGTTTACTGTGGTTTGCACAAATCTCACTGTAAATCGGGGGGGAAGATTAGCCTAATCTGTTTCCTATGTTTAAACCTAAAGATTGTATTGTGTCTTAAAACACAGTTTCTATGAAATTATTGGTGCTGAGATTACCACCACCTCAAGGTCTCTTGTTTCAAGTAGATAAGTTTACCACTAATCTAGAGATGTTTTCAGCGGTCTGTATTCCTGAAAGCTATTTCTTAACATTAAGCTGAAAGAAGATGAGATGGAGGACTGGATACTTAATTTTGGAGCTAATGGTTAAAGGCATTTGATCAGCATTAGCTGTTGAGAATCCCTGGAGTTAAGCACTTCTGTACTGCTAACTCGGTGCTGCTACAAAATGACAATGCTCAGAATTTATTATCACATTTATTCTGAAAGCAGAGAAATGCCACTATTAGTAGAGACTGCTTCTTGTTAATACCTGTGATTCATTGCAGAAATACGGTTTTGAACTGCTTTGATGCTCCCCAGTGAATTTCTACCAGTTGTTTCCTATCTTGCAAAAGAGGAGAGTATTAATGGCGCTTCCTTTATCCCCCCTCTGGCAAATGAACAGTTGTCATAAAGCTCTGCTGAATCAGGATGCTGCCCTCTTTTTGCATCAATTCCGATAATTACAGCCTTTGAGAGGTGACTTCCTCCTTTAAACAGTGCCAAGAAAAGGCAGCCCTCACTGTTTCAGGGGCTTTTCTATCTACAGCTGAAGGATTGTGGGCATTATGATGCACAAGCTGTAATCTTAATGTTTGTGTTTAACTCTTATGGAAAAAAACACAGATGTGGCACACACTAAACTTAGGAATGCTGGTTTTGTGTGCGTGTGCATGCTTTTTTAAATATGCCGAGGACTTGAGTTTCACATTGAGTGTATGAAATGCACTTACACAAGAGGTGAGATATCCTGTAGGAAGAATAAGTTGGCTTCTAATAGAAACAGCTCACCTCCCTTCTTCCTTTCTCAAAAGGGAGAAAAGTTGCATATTAGAAGTCATTGCAAAGCTTGTTAATTAGACACTGTTACAGGTTCTTCACAGAAGAGACTACAGCTTTGTAGCTGTTCTGTGCTTATACCTACAAGGAGTTGTCATCTCCCCCATAGCCCTGTAGTTGAGTACTTTATCTTCCAAGGGAGTTATAACAAATCTTTTGTTTATGGAAGCCAAAAATGCTGAGGGGGTGGAAAGGGGAAAGGCAGCCCATAGCAGACAGTTCTTTGGCAATCTGTATGTGAGGAAAGATTGCTTGGTTTTAATTCCCCATGCACAGGATTTCTTTCTGTTTTATTAATTGTTCTAATTAAACTATTTGGGTTTTTTTGTTGTTTGGGGTTTTGTTTGGTTGTTTTTAATCAAGTATATTTAAGTTTTAAAATAAAAAGTCCAGTTTTGTTTTGGGTTTTCTGGAATACTGAATGATGTTTCTGAGCCTTGAATGTTCCTTTACATTGTGGGCTTGTTTTGGTTTCCCTCAGTTTTAAAAACAGTTTGGTGGAGGCTTTTTCGTTGTAGTGGTTTATGTATTTGGTTTTTTTGTAAAGAAGGCTAGATAAACACAAGGGTATTTGTCTTGTCTGTACCCTGGCATTTCTGGTCTTTGCAATGCTCATCATCCTTGATGTTGCTAGAGAATGATTTAAGAGATAATTGGACTCTTGCTGAGGTTCAGGTTCCTTTCCAATGCAGGTTATGACAGCTGTTGTGCAATTTAAACACCTTTTCCAAAGTTTGAGTAGGTGTAGCAGAAATAAAATGGTATGCTGATCTCAGAGCAACCTAAAGTGATCCCATGTTTTTGATTGTTGAAAGCTTGTGGTTTTTTTTTTTTAAATTTTTTTTTTGGTTACAAGTACTTGGTTCAGCCCAGGAAAAAGCTAAGAAATTGTCTACTGCAAATTTCTTTCTTTTGTACACTAAAGAATTAAACAAAATGCAACAAACCTTTGAGATTAAAAGCAAGAACTTTGAATGAAACCTCTCCTTCATTTACTTGAGAGCAGTCAGGGATCTGATATGACTTCAGAATGACTCTTTAATTAGACTTAAAGTCGTTTAATTAGATTTAATGATATTTTAACAGCCTACAGAATTACTCCATCCAGATTACATACTGGAGATGTGTGTTCTGTGTGAATGCAGTGCATGGCATCTTTTGTTTATTGTTTTTTTTTTTAAAGAAATGTACTTGTGTTTGTCTGAAATGGCTGTCAGATAAATATGAGACTGAACTAAATGACATGTTTACTTAGCACTAATTGCTCTTCCTGAGTAGTTCTTGGCATTGTGTTTTGTGGAAACATTCATATATATTCTACTAAGGGTATACTGTGTAGTTGCATTTCAAAACTCACAGTAGAGTGATCGTGTAGAATAGAGCAACTTGCTTCATAATAGTAAGACTTTCTTTTATGAAACAATTGAATCTCACTCTGTTTATCAAAACTGTGATCTACTGTTTGTGAAGAGTGATATGAAACACTAGTGACCTTGCATGACCTATCTGAATTTATTCTCTGGTCCTCATTTCAGTTATTTATTTATCTGGCTAGACTTGTAATATTTTTCCTCCTTTTTCTCTAGGGTGGAGGGAGGAAGTTTATACAGCTGAACATCCTTTATTTTAAACTGTTCCTTCAGAAGGAATTTTTATAGCAGCTAAGACTTGTAGATGAGAATGACTTGCTATTCCAGTAAGCATACTGTAAATCTAGAAATTTGGAACATTTTTGCATAGGTGGTTTTGCCCAGCCCAGTATGTTGCTCTTTCATTAAGTTTTTCTGCTGTGCTCTCGGAAAAAGCACATTGCCATGCTACTTTAACACGCTGTTCACTGTTAACGTTTGTCTTGAAATGGTAATATGTGGTGTATTGAAACTTTCTGTAGGAAACTTTGCCCTAGGCACTGGCTCCCTGTTCTCCTGTGAGAGTTTGCAGCTTGTCTGTAGTGTTAGTGGTGTATGTTTGTGCAACTGCTGCTTTTCTTCACTTGAAAGGGAGGAAGGGGGAACATGACTGTTTGTGATAGTGTACTGCCAAATCAAAAGTAGCTGTGACTCCAAGAATACACATACAGCTTCTTATGGGGAAGAGTATGAAACATTTCTTCCGTTGATATCCTCTGTTCTTGCACAAATGGTTCTCTCTGTTACATTTTGGTGAGCTGTCCTAATATGTGTCATGCATGGTTTAAACATAATTTGGAATTTGCTTAGTGTTTAGACTTGTACTTACAATATGTTTGCTATGCAGTACAGACCCACAGTTGTAGGATAGTGAAGTTTTAATGAATACCTCTGTATACTTATTTCTCCTTTTCCTACTTTACACATGGCTGCCCTGATGATAATGTTAAAACAGGCAGTGGGCAGAGAAGGCTGCTGCATGCATGAACATGTTGGTGATCTAATTATGTCAAGAGGTAGCTATTATAACATGATACACACTTGAGTTTTTGGTAAAGATTTTCTCCGTTCTTCTGTGGTCAGACTTAGGATTGCTTTTAAGTTTGGAGAAACAGAAAGTTTCCCTTAGCTGGCTGTTAATCTTTTTTAGAGCTTGAGGGCTAAATCCTCAAAGGGTGATATAGGTATGCAAATTCAATTCAGACTTGGCTGCCAGTGAACTGAATGGTATCAAGTTGGAATCTTATTTTTCTTTCTCTTTTGTTTAGATATTGAAGAAGGATAAAAAGCTCCCCAAAGGTTTGGAAGGTTGAATGTGATCAGCATGAAGAGCTTAAAAGCAAAGTTCAGGAAGAGTGACGTAAGTATTTCTGCTCAGTTTGACTGTAGGTTTCCATGCTGGAAACCAGTTCTTCACTCCCACCTTGATAAGGTTGTAGGTTAATGAGTTACAGGGAAGAAAACCTTTTCCCAAGCACAAAGGCAACAGCTGTGCGCAATGTGGTGTAGGGTGTATTTGGAATGCAATTCGCTGTAATGCAAACTAATGGTATTTTACCACCTTCCTCCCCATAACTGAATTATGCACATATGTAGGGGATCTGCAGAACTTCTGTTAGATTGTGCTGGTGTCCAGGCTGAAACTTTGATCCAGGTATAGGATTAAACACAGTAAGGACTTTACTACCCAGTCATATTTCTGTCTAAGCATAATGCCCTTCTTATCAGTGTGGTGTTTGAGCACTAAACAAAATGTCTCCTCAGTCTGTGGCAGGCTTTCTTTGTTAGCAACAATACAGGAAACAGCTGTGCAATTAGAGCAGCTGTGGCTTATCAGTAGTAATGGGGCAGGAAAGGTGGATATGAGGCTTGAGCAGTGAGGATGATAGACATAAATATGGAGGTCCTGCAGGACCCTCTTCAGAACTGCAATTAGGAAGACACGAGGCAGCACGTCTTATATTGCCTCTTGGTAGTATCGTATAATCATATAATCACAGAATGTTAGGGATTGGAAGGGACCTGGAAAGATCATCAAGTCCAATCCCCCTGCCAGAGCAGGAACGCCCAGATAATGCTACATGGGAACGTGTCCAGGCAGGTCTTGAATGTCTCCAGAGAAGGAGACTCTACAACCTCTCTGGGCAGCCTGTTCCAGTGTTCCGTCACCCTCACTGAGAAGAAGTTTCTTCTCGAGTTTAAGCAGAACCTCTTATGTTCCAGTTTCAGCCCATTACCCCTTGTCCTATCAGTGGTTGTCACCGAGAAGAGCCTGGCTCCATCCTCGTGACACTCACCCTTTATCACCTTTTATAGTAGTATCATCAGTGAAGACCCAAGCTTCAACTTGTATAGTGCTTCCCTTACAGCAGTGGAACTGCTGTAGTCTAGTCCTGTTCTTGTCTTTCTACTTCAACTCATTCCAACTTTGTCATGGACTAGTGTTAATGCTTACTTGATAGTGTCGTGAGCAGTCAGTGAAATAGGTGACTTTGTGTTCAATTGACTTTCCACAGGTCTTGTGGAATTTGCAGCAAATCTCCATGATATGTGAATGATATAATCACAGAATCACAGAATGGTCAGGGTTGGAAGGGACCTCTAGAGGTCATCTAGTCCAACCTCCCTGCCAGAGCAGGGTCACATAGAGTAGGTCCCACAGGAACACGTCCAGGTGGGTTTTGAATGTCTCCAGAGAAGGAGACTCCACAACCTCTGTGGGCAGCCTGTTCAAGGGCTCTGTCACCATCACAGTGAAAAAGCTTCTCCTAATGTTTTTGTGGAACCTCCTGTGTTCCAGCTTGCACCTGTTGCCCCTTGTTCTATCACTGGGTATCACTGAGAAGAGCCTGGCTCCATCCATCCTTCATCCTAAATTTCTGTGTTGCTTTGAAAGAAATTACCTATTGTTGTTTATCATGGCTGGATTAGTATGGGATCCTAGAGCAGCCCTGTTTGGTGAGGAAGCTGTAGGTTTGAACATGGAGGTTTTTTTCAGAAGTTTTGATGTTCAGGAATAAAATTATACACTGTACTTGGGAGTAGTACAGGCTGTGCTTTGATGTAAAGATGGTCTCATGGCACACCATTAGAGTCGTGTCTTTAGCTGGCTTGTAATGCACCTCATTAGCTGTGAAAAAGGCAGATACTGTTGTGTAACCTGCAGATGTGCTGGTTATTAATTAGAAAGTCTTTCAAGCTACAGGTTAGCATTTGGTGCATCTGTTGTATTGGCTTCCTAGAAGCAGCATTGGTGTATGCTCTACTCCTTCAGTTTAGCAAGATGTCTTTCCCAAAAGATTATCTTTATAAACAAGCTAAATGCATCAACCAACCTTTGGTAGCAGATTGAAGCGTTTTTTTAGCGAGAGTTTGGCGTTTGCTAGTTACCACAGCAAATCAGCCAGTAACACAGTATCTTGTGCCACTTCACAACAAATAGAAATAATGTCACAAGTCTCTTGTGTCTCATCTAACTGAATATGCCATTCAGGTTGGAACTGCCAGAAATTTTTCGTCAAACATTGTTGCTCCTGTTGCAACAAGTAGCAGCAATTGCTATTTTCAGTTCGCCTACACCAGTAAAACTTTTTATAGGCAGCTGCTTGAGTAAGGAGAACAGTCCCTTGCCTAATAAACGAACACACTTGGTATTACGGAAGTTAGGTGTGCCTGTATGTTAGCATTACTTCACTCACACTTTTATGCTAGTTGGCTGGGCTGCTGCTCTAGAGCAAAGGCTAAGTGACATGTGTGATGCAACTAAATCTTGCTGTAGCTAGTCCACCCACTGTTATAAATTGCGCTGGTTCGCTTATTCCTTACTTATCTGTCCTTGATAACTCTCTCATGCCTCTCCCCAAAACCAAGCGGAGTCTGCAAGTAATTGCTGTTTTGATATTACTACTGTCTACTGGCTGCAGACAAAGTTGACCACAGAGGATTTCTCAGATACCTAAAATTTAGATATGCAGCTCTAAGAGCATAGCAGTCTAAATCCATGACAGTCTGGTTTCCTCTGTTTTGAAGCCAAAGCTTAAGGGCATAATTCAAACCAGCCAACAGGAGCTGTTCTATATTTTGTGCAAGATAAGCAAAGAAAATTTTTCTTCTCTTTAGTTTCCAGAAGCTACCCTTAGCTATAATTTGTGAGGAGGAGGAAGAGGAGGAGGTGGTTTTAATTGGAATTAGTCTTATTTGTATCTGAATTTCTAAGATTTGATAACTCTTTTTGATTTGGGGATGAGGGTTAAGTCAACAGGGATGGAGGGACTATCTTTCTTGTTCCACCTCAATTGTATTTCATTCTGGAGGAAGTCTAATGCCTTATTTTGTAAAACCGAAGGTGTCTTGTGGTACAGGAATGGTACCATTCACTTTAACCTCACAGCATAAAAAAAACAGAAAGAGGGTGAGGAGTAGGAATGTCTTCAAGGTATGTGTGAGAAACAGGAATTATGCAACTATATCTTTGGCAGTAAGGCTGATAACATAAAACTGTATACTGGAATCAAGACAATGTAGGAAACTTCACTGATGTATTGCTAGGCTGTTCTGGAGTGGCTGAATTGAAAGCAATTGAATACTTATATTCATGCTCTGCCCCTCTGTGGGACTTCGCTTTGGTGCTGTAGCTGCACCAGCCTTGCAGCTTGCAAAAGAAATGTCCCTGCTGCCTCTTCTTTCGCCTTTACACCTGTGGTTTGGAGTGTATCTGATCCTGCAGTGAGCCAATTCGGGGACATACGGTGATGGAAAATTGTGGGGTGAGTTTTAGCCTCTTAACTCCCTCTCTGTCTCACTGTAGGGTCAGCCCTGAGAGAAATGATTTGTAGAAGTAGGAATAGCAACCGGGCATCTCTTTCTGCAGCTGTTGCTTGGCTTAGCTGCATTGTCAAATCATAGCCTTAGATTATAAGACTAAAAAGCATAGGGGTGGGTGTGCCAATAAAGGATTTGCAGGAACACACGAGTAAATAAGGCTGCTAATTTTGATATTTAGCAGAATTGGTGTAGTTTGCAGCTAAGAGATTGGAGCATGACTCTTCATAGATGGAAGCGTAGTTCCTCACTTTATGCTTTTGCTGCTCAGGTCCTCTGTACCTCACCTGATTCACTCTCTGTGTGCACAGGCAGCTCCATTAACTGGAGAATCCTTTTTTTCCTGACACATTTAAATTGCTGTAAAATCCTTCCTGGGAGTGACTGTTACCATGTGAACATGTGTATCTGGAGTGGAGGAATGAGATTTATCGCTCTGTGACAAATGAATATTGTCAAAGTCTAATTTGTAGTTACAGAAGGACGCCCGTAGACTGGAAATCTGTTAGCGGGATGCTTAGGTGGGAGCAAATGCTGACACTGAAAGCTAAGTAGTGGATGTGCACACTTCCAGAGTCTGTAGACAAAACTACGGAAATTGCACTTGTGTCTTGACAAAGCAACTCGTCTCTTCTGCCTGAGATGCTGTATTTTCTCCAGTGTTTCCTTACCTCTTCATCAACCTCAAAACCTACTATTTGTAACAGGTAAAGCCAAAGGATGATCATTTTAACTGTTGCAAGAGAGTATTACGTGTAACACTTGAAATAGTTGGTGTGGTTGGGAACTTTGCTGAGCTTGAATTTGTTTATAGACTGTAGTTTATTCACCCAATAAAGTATGAATTGCTTTACCCAGTAAGGTAGACATTCTTCATTGTTTCTGCCTGGGAAACCAGAGTTTGAAATGGTCCAATTAAAATAAAAGCAGTGCTACTGATGTCTTATTAGGCCTCATTAATATTTGATATTTGAGTGTATTCTGTAGTAACTAGGCAGTTTGTGGGCTGGCTTCAAAAGTATCTAGAATCTTAAACAGGCAGATGAGGGCCAAGTGGATTTTCAGATGTGCAAACATATTAAGCCTGTCTAAACATGTTTTGTCTGCTTCTTAAATATGACAAAATGCTCATCGACATTTTTAGGCACCCACACACGTTTAAATATCTAGCTCTTTGGTACTAAGATGTTGTAGGAACCTAGGTGATCTGTTTAGGTCGATTTGTTTTTGACTGTGTTCTTGATTATTCTAAAGAAGATATATTGTATGTGGTGAGTTGGATTATTTTCAGTTTCTGACATATCTATACATGAAAATCAAAAAGTTTGGGAACCATTTTCTGTGAGTATTGAAGATCAGCTGAAAAACGCGTCTTGCAATTTGACAACAGCCCAATTTTCTTCTAATTGTTAGCTTGTTGACTGGACAAGATAGAGATTAGAATTTGGATTTGTTTCCATATGTCTTCAATACTGAATAATTAAAATTGTAGAGTGTCTTTTAAAAGTGAAAATTGACTGTGCAGTTCAGCAGAAGTAGTAACTATTGTCAGAAGCAGAGACTTCTAACAGGCTTCTGCATTCAGGACAGGCTGGGATTTCCCAATGCTAATTGCCAGCTCTAAATTCTGGTATTTCTGGAAATGCCTATTTGTTGTTCTATCATGCGGGGGTTGAAAAGTTTGCAATTCTTATGAACATTTCTACTTTTTGGCCTGTGCTGTAGTCATTGTTCCATAAATGATGAGGCAGTTAGATATGTAGTAGTATAAAATTCCAGTCTTAATCTAGATACTATGGTAATTAAGGTTTGGAACTTCTTTTTAATGCCCTGTGGTCTAAGTAGTAGGCTCCAACAGTTTTTAAAGTATAAAAAGCTACATGAGGGTCTGTAACAGAAAGATTGCTGGAGTATTTTCCACTGAAATCACTTGGTTCCCATATGCTCTGGACTGAATGTGTGGGAGAACAAAATTTGGGTGGGGCAATTTTAAGAAAAATAAAGCAGGATCTCATTTAAAGAGCCTTTAAATTCTTTTGTCCACTGAAAGCTGCAATTAACCTAAAAAGGAGCATGGGATTATTGAAAATAGCACTATCCGCTGTGTACATGCACTACTTTCTCTAAGGGTAATTGTGACAAAAAAAAACCCCACGTACGGAGTTCACTGGCTGAAAAGTGAAACAGCAATTTTGTCTGACTACCTTACCCACTTACTTAGAAAATGAACTACTGAAACTTGTTTTTGTTTAGGTGTCCTTGTTTTACTGGGTGTTCAATTTAATCAGCCTAAAACACATCACTGTGATGTAGCTTTCCTTCTGTTTAATGTGTTCTTCGGGAATAATTTTTAATTCCACTGTACAGTGTGTAGGGAAGGATTTGATCTTTGGAATGTATAGATTGTCCTCAACCACCTCTTCTTGGGAAAGGAGGATTTAGCCTTCTCTGCCTCTTGAAACAAGTGCCTTGGGTCCCGCTTCTCCCTCCTGCTGTTAGAGGTCAAGGGTTCTACATTCCATCCCATTTTCTGCTCCAGAGCTGTTTGGCTTCGTGCCTCCAGTTCTGGACAACATAAGGCTCTGCTCTAGTCAGCTTGCTATCCCAGCCCAAACTTAAATGCTTAAATGGGTATAAGCTAGAGCATAGGAAGTTCCACCTCAACATGAGGAGAAATTTCTTTCCTGTGAGGGTGACAGAGTCCTGGCACAGGCTGCCCAGAGAGGTTGTGGGGTCTCCTCTGGAGACTTTCAAACCTGCCTGGATGCGTTCCTGTGTGGCTGCCCTGGGTGATCCTGCTCTGGCAGGGAGGTTGGGCTGGATGATCTCTAGAGGTCCCTTCCAACTCCGAAAATTCTGTGATTCATGCCAGAAAAATGTTACACCTATTCTGATTCCTACAGTATATAGGGTAAGACCTGCTGTCAGTTCAATGTGAACCTCTTGGTGTCAAGAAGTGTCTTCGTTATTGACAGTAGGAACATGCTTAGAATACTTGTAAAAATACTTTATTTGGGTGAACTGTAATTCTGGTGTGTTTTTGCCGCAAGGGGCGGGGGAGCAGTATCAACCTGGAAGTTACATGTGTATCCTAAAATGGCAGAAGGAAGACACAACAGAGAAGGCAAGTAAAGACTGATAGATAAGAGTGGGGGAAAATGGGAGAAAGAAAAGGTCTGAAAAGGAGAGGAAGGGAGGGACTGTTGAAGCTGTAGGGTCAGTTACTATTTTGGCCACTGTTCTGTGAGAAGGAATAACTGGGCTCTTGTGGAATGCCTGGTGATCAGCAGTCCCTGGATAGGAAAGTACCTAGCTTTGGCAGAGTGTTTGAGGCTGTGTAACTTGTAGATGTTCTAGAAATAAGCTGCTGTGTCTCCAAATAGTTGAGACAGAAAGGAAAGGGAATAGATTAAATGAAAACTGTGCTGTGGTGTTTGGAGTTGTGGAAGAGGAACATGAGTTGGAGTTGGCTTGCTTTGAATATACACATAGGATAACAGAGGATTATAGACTGGAGTATAGCAGAGAACATTTTGGTTGGGTTTCCAGTCCCATGTCTGTTAAGCGTGTGCTATCATCCATGGATTGGGCTGATCATGGGCAGCTGCAGTCCCAATCAGTCAGTCCTATAGTGTAGTTGCGTAGTAAGTGTGGTGCCATTAAACTCAATGTTTGAAGGCAGAAAGAGCTTTGGGAATGAATGAGTGTCAGGTCAAACCTGCAGGCCTGATCTTGTTCATCCGCTTTCTCTGTCCTCTTGGTAGCCATTGTGTTCTGTTTTCCACACCCTTGTGTGTCCTAGAACCGCTGCCCTAAGGAAACAACATGCAGCTCCTGTAACTGCTTTCCTTTTGACTTTCACCTCCACCCATGCTTGTGCCCCAGATCAGGTGGGGGATAATATCTCCCATTATCATTGGCTCTAGAGTCATATTCTTAGCACAGAATGACATGAGTCTAATGATTTTTCTGTAAATAGAGTTTGGGAAAATGGAAAGGTGTCTCCTTTTCCCAGGCACTGACTGCCCAGGCTTGTCAACTTTGTTATCCCAGACTTCTTGCTTGCTCACCTATCTGGAGCTGGAGGAAGGGTTTTGGAGGCTGTGTGAAAGGAAACATTGATTAGTCACTGGTTGGCCGCAAACACTGATCTGCCCTGCCAGCCCAAGCAGTGCCTGGCAAGCTGAACATTTTGCGTCTGCGTTCAGATCATGCCAGAATGGCTGGATTGGCCCTCCTCATGTGATCTCTCATTAAAAGGAATAGATGTGAAACATTTGCAAAGATGAAGAGGAACCTTCCAATTACAAAATAGTTTTACTCAATTTAAAACACTCTAGTGTTGTGGGCAGCAATACACAAAATCATCATAGTCAATTGCAGAAGAACCAGAATGTGAAGCTAACCAATTTTTTTACAGTTCATTACTAAATCAAATACCAAAATTAAGCAGCGCGAAGTGGGATTTGGTACCAAGAAAGAAGACAAACTGGCATAGACAAACTGGAAAAAAATGTTAGTATTTTAAGATATATTGGTAACAAGAAAGGAATTTTTGTTGTGTGGAAACATGTCTTTTGTGTCCCTTTAAACAGAGCACAAAAGTTCAAAGGCCTGACTTTGGAAGAGTTGGAGAAAAGCTATTGTGATTTTTTTTATTTGTTTGTTTATCTTTAGTAAGAATTAAATGTAAAGTAAAATAAATTAAAAATATGATAAATGAGCTGTCTGTGTGTTCTTACTGTGGTACATTATATCCTCTCTCTTCCTTTTTGGCACTACTCATGTCTAATCTGTTTTAAAACAAATAATTATTCTGCTCAGCTGTCAAAGTTGTCAGTTAAAACTCATTTAAGGGAGAACATTTAGTGAATGGTCCAGTCTTTTTGTCTGAAGATTGTTGTCTTGTCTGTACTAAGAGCAAAAAATGATTTGTAGTGAATAGATGCTGTAGTTTTATCTAAGTTTGTCTAAAGAACAGAACGACCCTACATTTTAATTTATTGGAGATTTGATCATTTTCATACTATGCTTATGTTTTGTGAGCTTATGAATGATATGAGCAGACAATGAACATTGAGGAGTTATGCTGAAATAGATGTATTATTTGTATTATTCCAGCAATATTGTTTAGTCCTATTCTTCAAGAAGCTGTTCTGATTGTGTGTAGTCCGGATGAATGCCCAGCGTAAGGGACACATCAAGCCCTTTCATGCTTCTTTGCTTGCCACACTTAAATCTCCTTGGGGTTTATGCCATGCATGTTCTGAGGATCTGTGAAGCTTAAGGAGAATGAGGGTGTCAGTGACCATTTCTCCCAGGAAATACCATGAGCTGTTAGGGAACAGTTGTTTGGACTGTTACGGAACAGTCAAATTTGGATCCACTGCGTGAGGCAGGCAGGTAGAAAGAAAGAGGATGAAGAGGCTTTCCTGTATGGTAGCTGTGTAAGAGAGTTGCTCTACTCTTTTCAACACAGCTGTGGGGAGGTGCTTTCTGTTGGCTGAAGGAAGGTTTGTCGGGCAGAATGAGGTTGATGGGTGATGTTTGGGCTTGACCATTTTATGTTAGCTACCGTGATTAAGGGAGTGTTTGAAAACTGCAGGTCTGTGTAGAGAAGAAACACAAAGCTGGGATAAATAGAGAGCTGAAAGTTAGCAAAGTTTTTTTGCCAGTGAGAAAAAGCTGTACTACTGCAGTGTCTGTCTTACTGTTACGACTGTTTTATATGCATGCTGTAGCTCAGTGGTGCAAGCCTTTTACAAACACCTGCTCAAGTTGCATTAACAGATAATCCTACTCTAATGAACTTCTGAAATATTACTGAATTTTCTAAGATATCTAAATATATCATTTAACTGGGAATTGCTGCAAGGCTGGTCATTTATATTCATTCATACTTGACTGTAGTTTCATTGTGTAAAGAGTCAAAACACGACTGGCAAAGCTGAGCAACCTGCTATAGTGGACTCTGCTTTGAGCAGTGAAGATGGACTAGACTTTCTTTCAAACTTGACCATTCTGTGATTCTATATAAGTACTGTTAACTCCGAGCTGCCAAAAGCTGTTTTGGTTGAATATCTTTTACCTATAACTGCAGGATGTCTTCATCTCCTAGATTTGCAGCTTGTATTCACGCATATTCTTACTACAGATGCTCATCCTGTATTTTGTTTGTTCCATGGTTCATACTTTACCTTGAAGTATTTTGAGGTAGGAACCTCTTTCAGTGGTGTTCGGTTGTGAAGCCTGTACTGTTTGGGTTTTGAGAACAACTAGCAACACATAATCTGAAATGAAGCTAAATTTATTGCTCTATGGCTGTCTGAGGAGTTTCGTTCCCCAGATATGCTTCTTGTGCATATCTCAGATGTAATATACAGTTAACTGTCCAGAACATTTGCATTGACTTGATGATGATGGAAGCAAAGGTGGTTTAATAGCTTTGCAAATAATGTGGTTACCAATGCATATGTATGTGTCTGACATACTACATGTTTTGCTCTGTTCACAGGTGCATACCTCTTTTCTTTCATCTTTGCTTTTTTGCTGTGCATGGTGGAACCCTCTTAGGAATCTTGTAAACTTGGGTAACCTGTCTGCTTATCTAGTGACTGAATCAGTGCACTTTGAAGTCAGAAGAAAGACTTAGTTTTTTTGACTGATCTTTGAATCAAGAACCCAAACCAAAATGCTGGCTCCATGGAAGCATACAATGGGGCTCCAGTGAGGCATGGGTTTCCCCTGAATCTATCATAGAAATACACATGGGTATTGAGGATGCTCAGATTGGTGGGTTATCTCATGGTGGGGTTTTTTTTAGGGTATAGAATGTGTTGAGGTTTTGGTGTGTTTTGGTGAAAATGCATCACCTCAGATGTAGGTGAACTCACGGATCTTCCAGGCTGTGAGCAGCAATGTGAATTTATGAAGTATTAATACACTGCTTGTGACCAATCTTTTGCACACTCCAGTTGCAGACAATTTGCTGCATTTTGAAAGTGGAGGAAACTGCATCATACACAAGCGCTGTATTAATCATTAAGAAAAGCTCTCTAGCAGGTCAGCAAGGAGAAGCTAGTGCACTGTTGGATTCATATCTTCAGTTGTTTAACCTTTTTTATTTCCTGTCAACATGCAGAAAATGACGAAAGACATTGTGTAGTAATACAATCAGATTTGAAATTATAAATCTGTACACAATCCTTTTAGTGGGAGATGAGGAGATTTGTTTGAAGGCAGTGATTTATGAATACAGATATAGAAGCTGTGACTAGGTACTCGATTTTGAGGTTGATTCTTAAAGGTTTTTGTAACATCATGGACTCGTTCAATAGTTTAGATTGGAAGAGACCTTTAAAGGTCCTCTATTCCAACTTCCTTGCAGTGAGCAGGGACGTATTCCACTAGATCAGGATGCTCAGAGCCCTGTCCCACCTGATGTTGAATGGTTCCGTGAATGAGGCATCCACCACCTCTCTGAGAAACCTGTTTCAGTGTTTCACCACCCTCACTGGATTTCTTCCTTGTATCTAGTCTGAACCTACCCTCTTTTAGTTTAAAAGCATTTCCCCTTGTCCTATTCCATCAGGCTGTGCTAAAATGATTGTCCCCATCTTTCTTATAGGCCCCTATTAAGCATTGAAGGGCTTCAATAAGGTCACCGAAGCCTTCTCTTCTCCAGGCTGAACAGCCCCAACACTCTTAGTCTTTCCTCACAGGAGAGGAGCTCCAGCCCTCTGAAGGGCTTACACCTTACATAGTTGTTTGAGAAGCACTGCAGGTTCTAGCCATCTTGTTGTGCGTTAACCACGTGTACTGGCACAATAATTGCATACTGAAGGGTGGGATTTCTTTTTGCTGACCCAGTTGTGTTCCTGTCCCACTCCCCTTGGTACCAACAGCACTTTGCTTTCTGCCTTTGCTGGGTTTGTCTGACAACTGTCATCATGTGTCAAAGTGTGATAAGGACAACAAGCCGTGGTCATGAATTCTTGCAGTTACATTGGAACGGGTGTTGCAAACAGGGCTATGCATGTGAAGGGCTGTATGGCTAAGAAGCTGCCCTAGGCTTCGTGATGGGCAGCAATTTTTTATCCAGTAGTGAATAGCACTTCTTAATGCGTAGTTGTTTGCTTGTAAACTTGAAGTTGCTCAGGGTGTTTTGGTTTTGTTATTTGTAGTGTAGGTTCCTTGTTTGCAAGCCACGTCTCGCTTCAGTTGGATTGCTGTGCTGGTTATTTAGCATGTTGTGCTCCCAAGAGAAAGGTTGTTTTATCCATGTGCTTGCAAGGACCATCAGCTCAGATTAATGTCACAGCAAAAAAATTATTGAAAATTTCCAATTGTGGTGCACTTCAGCTATCTCCGTTTACTGAAATGATGGTAAGATGCATGAGGTTAGGTGAAGGCTGGATTTTTTTATGTTTGTGAGTAGCATTTCTTTCCTTAGAGAATCATTTGAGGTAGAAAGTTATTTAGATTATATTTATGTTGCTTGCTAAACTGCGATATAGCAAATGGAATGTGGCAAACATCAGCAGTAAGTGGGGAAAATGGCTACAGGTAAGTTTCTTTAGGCCTGTTGAAGGGCAACCATCAGTTTCTGTTATATTGACTTGGACTTTGGATATAACATGGTGCATTTTTTCTTGTTTTTAAATGTGGATGCTTGCTCAGTCACTAAATATTAGGTGTTAAACTCCAGACTTACTTTATTGTGTTTTGCTTTTAATTTTGTACTCACTGGGTGAACATGGGACTATCCTCTGGCAACAGAAGCTTGTTTACAGGCTTTTCTCATTCACTAACTCATTGCAAAGTTTTGGGCAACTATGGCTGCTGTTTTAGCCTATAAAACACATAGTATCTGCTTCATAGTAGCTATGCAGTGTTGCTGAAAGGAAGGCACTAAATCCAATCTGAGATTTTCTGATATGAAATGGGAGAATATTAAGTGTTCTTCAGGGACCAGGAAGATGAGTTGAGTAAGTTAACATGTAGTTGAAATGTACTTGGCATTTTTTAGTGTTTTTCTTCTGGTAGCATAGGAATGTAATTGTTCTGCCATGGTGTGTTTTTTTCCCAATCCCTACAAGGGAGTTTCCATGCCTGGAATTTAGATTTATAATTGGCACCTTTCTTTTTTTCTATTTTCTTTTGTCTTTTCCTCTCTTAATCTCTTGATCTTTTAAATTAAGATCAAGTCACTGTACAATTTATTTTTGAAATGCTAAGTTGCCTATTTCCTGTAATGGTCACTTGGGTTATGGCTGTCTGTGAGCTAACAGAAAAAAAGCCTACTATCTAGAAATAATACATAAATATTACTTAATGACAGATTTCTTCCTGTTCTGCAATCACAGTTCTTTCAATCATTCTCCTCTTCCATCTCTGGATAACTCTTACAGGTTTAATGACTGCGTCAAGGCAGCATTTTTATTTTTTTAGGTTTGTGTTTCTGTTCTTAACACTAATAGTGTTTCTAGTTTTAACACTGATATTTTTTCTGGTTCTTCACTGGTCTGTAAATTACTCGTGTAGTGCTAGTTTTATGTATGTAAGATTGTTTCATCTCTCTTTACACTCAGAAAACACAATTGGGAAATAAGAAAAGCAAATTAACTATTTTTAGGTACTTGTACATGCACTGAAGGTGTCTGTAAACAAATATAGTAGTTTCGTTTAGAGGAAGGGAACAGATATTGTGGATCTCACCATCAGAACTGACTTAAGCTCCTAGCTGAACAGCATGAGAATTGCCAAGCTAGTGCAGTAAAGGAAGGAAAGGTTTTAGAAGACTGGAAGAAGAGCTCATCTCCTCAACTTTCAATGCAAGTTTCTGTAATCTTGTGCACAGTCTTGTTATCCCACTTCCACATCTTTAAAATAAGGGAGAGGTGTGTAGGAATATTTATACAAGTCATTTGTGGATAGAAAAGTAATTTTGCACTGCTCAGATACTGTGGGAAACGTGGAGGTCATGTAAATTCTCTTAAGGAGAGACAACCAGCTTCTGCCATGCCCAGCTTAACTTCTTTCTCAGCTCTGTGTAGCTGGAGACTCCTCACACTGTTCTGACCTTGGTATGTCTGCTGGCTCTTGTTGTAAACTTCTGTCTCTTGAGTTTCCTGCTGTTTAAAATCTGTGGGTAGTTAGCTGAGATTCTGCTGTTGCATGCTGTTGGAGATCTGAACTTCCTTCCAGGGTGCTTGAGTTTTTCCCAGATGTGTGTAACAGGACCACATGAGGTTTGCATGGACACTTGCATCAGTAAGGTTCAGAGCTGTGATTTTAAATACGGAAGCCATAAATGGCCCTGATGATAGTCGTCTTTAATGATCTTTTCTGCAAAGTAGGGACTTATGTTCCTGATACGAGGTGCTCAGGAACTTGCAGGACCAGATCTTTTTATTTTAATGCTTTAATAGCTCAATTGTTTTCAGTGGGATTGCTCCCAGTTTGTCAATGCATGATCACAGTCTGACCTAGAACATTCCTCCTCTGTTTTCAGTGTGTGTGTGGGATTTTGGATGAATTGTCAGTTTTCACACACAGCTGAAATGCATCTTCTTTTCAAGTATGTTTGAGTAATCCATAGTGATTAAGCAAAACAAGTAGGAAAGAATGTGATCTTGTTATATGCCATGATTGTAATGACCCCCTCTTTGAAATAAATCAGTTGTTTGTCATAAGACTCATGTCTGCATAAGCACAGCATTGCTACAGACAGGAAGTGCCCTAGTCTGTTGACCTCGTCTCCCAGGGAAAATCAAAGCTCTCTTTAAATTAAAAAAAAAAAAAAAAAAGAAAAAAAACCCCAACTTGTTTTAGTGGAAGACAAAGGCAATAGTATGTATAAGCTCTTCTTTTAATTTATGAATGTGTAATCTGATATATAAATTGCTTTAAAAACATTTTTTAATGCAACTGAAAAGAGTGTTTTCTTGGGGCTATATTACAACCTACAAGGGTGAACAGGAAATGGTTTAAAGGAATGCCAAGAAGTCCCTATTCACTAACCGATTCCCTTGTCTTTTAACTAGCTTTATTTCACATTGCATGCCTCAGCTGCTGTGAGCATTTCTTGGTTGAATATAGGGGATCGTGTTCTTAAGTAATACGAAATTACTGAAATGTGTTCTTAAGTTACATCATCCAAGTTCCTTTGTCTGCAGCCTAAAGAAGAAAACTAACTGGATTTTAAATACAGCTATATACAGACCAGGTATGGGGAAACTGAGATTTTGCTGTATGCATTTCTGATCTGTTAGAAAGTGGTAGGAGGGCTACCTTATTAACTAGAAATTATGGTAATGTGACAAGCATATTCATTGCAATTTCCAGTCATTACCACTGCTTTCAGGAATTTGCAATTTGAATTTATGCAGTACAGTCCCCATTTATTCACTTCATTCCGTGAATTCTAATTTTTCTGTTTCGAGCTAGGTTTTTCTACAAAGCAGCCTTTTATTTTCTTCAAGTCTTCTGCTGCAAAAGGAAGTAAATCTAGAAAATTGAAAAAACCCCCACAATTTAAATATTGCCAAATGTACTCTTGCAAACTATTGAAAACCAATACAAATGAACGACAAAAATATCCATATTACTTTGAAGTGTTACTGTACTGTATACTCATTGAAATATTTATGACTATGTTTATATGTCCTTGCTGGTTTTGCTTGTTATTTTGAATATCCAGTTAAGAAACACAAAGGCACATCTTCTCATGGAAAAGAGAAATTGGAAGTAGATATTCCAAAGAGCTGCAGGGAGAATAGCTTGCTTTCTGGAGTGGCAGTGACCTGTGCACAGCATGATCTTGGACTTCTTGTTATTCGTAGGTAAGGCAAGTCCCTTCCTCTGTGAGGAAGGATACTCGCTATAGCAAACCACCTCTTTCTGAGGCTTTGAACAGATATAATGAACGCTGTCTTAACACCTGGCCTCTAGTCTAAAAAAAAAGCTAATAAATATTTTCCTACTAAATGTGGCTGTTACTAATGTGGTGGTTGTACCTATCAGCTGGTTAATAGGGCAAGCCTTGCAAATATTTGCTGTGTTTGCCAGAGTGCTGCCGCACTGAACATGCAAAGCTGAACCAGAAATGTAGTAAGTTCTTTCACAGAGTGTGTGTAACGTGAATTTTTTGTAGTTGTGTTTCTTCATGAGTCATTTCAAACACATACACGTAAGTGTAAGTTCCAAAACTAACATACTGCTTTTCTTAAAATATCCTTAAATAGTCACATTAGATGTTATCCTGTGCTCTTTCAAACTTGGATATCAACCCAAGATGTCTGAAGTATGACAAAACTAGATAAGCTGACTATTAGTGTTAGTACACATAAAGGATTTTAAACTTAGGAATATTTGTCCCCTTCTTATTCCGAAGATGCACTTGTAAATTCTGTAGCTTTTGAACGCAACGATTTTCCTTTCCAGAGTTCAGCAGCTTTGCTGCCTGCCTAGCTTAGATGATCTCTTATAACAGTGTTTACAGAAGTCAGAAATATTTGCACAACAGTAATTATTAAAGAGAGGACTAGGAGCTCTGGTTATGAAATCCAACACCTATAACAATAATTAACTCTGAATGGTTGGGTGGAAGGCATGTAATATGCTAAGAATCTACAATTAGGACTGAGTGCCTGCTACATGACATTAAAACCTTGGTTGTTGAATACTGTAACTCATTAGGCATGTGGGCAGGATATTATAATGAAATTAGAGGGTCTTCTGCAGTCTTTCTGACACTTGTAATTCTAGATTTAATTGGTTTTCCATGCAATTAATCCTTATCAAATATGTGATTTGTTGCAGCTTTGCGTTGTGAGGGGTAACTCAATTATAGGACTTACACCTGGCTCCCTCTGCATTTCTGTTCAGTTTTTTGATTGTTTATGGGCTGTTGTGGTAGGGCAAGGCTGTGAAAGAGAAGACAGCTTTCTGTTCTTCTTTCTAATTCAGGACTTCTCTGGAAAAGTTGACTTGAGACTTTAGCCGGACCTTTAACACTGCTTGCCTCCTGCAGAGGTGGGGAGGTCACTTCAGTCTCTCTTTGTGGAAGAAGTGTTGGGACGTTTGAGATGTCTACCACTGCTGAGCCCTGGAGAAAAGTTCTTGGTTGGAAGCAAAACAAACAGCAACAACAACAACAAAACAAAACAAACAAAATGTGTCTATAGAAATGAAGCCTGAGTTTTATTTGAAATAGAAAAATAAGAGCTTTTACTGACATGAGTCATCACCCATATTCTGTTTCTTGTTTTCTGTTTAGCTGATAGTGGTTGAAGTTCTGAAGTATTTCAAGCTAGACCAGCTTCGGAAGACACTAACTTGGGAGGGAGTTACCATGAGCGTGGGCCTCCGTTGTCCTAATGCAGCTTTGAGGATGTTTTTGGCATTTCTTCATGTGGGTTTTTCATGCTGCCCTTGAGGCATTGTGCTTACCAATAGATCGTAGTTGTTGTTACTGCTTTAATGAAAAGCATCACTGCTAAGCTGTGTCTTATTCCCTCTTTCCATATCTCTTTGCTGTTTCCCGCAATCTTATTATGTATCTGTACCACAGAAAGCTAGTTCTAGGCCAAGATCTTGCTATGCTTAGTCCTGCTATTTTTATTCCTTCTTCTTGCCTTTGCAGTTTGAGGGGTTCTTCTCTTATAAAGATTAATTCTAAAATGAAAGCCACATTTCTCTTTCATTAAATACCGAATACAGTTGATCATACCTTAAACAGACACCGTGCTTGTTTGTGGAGCAGCGGGTAAACATAATTTGTGCTATGCAGACTTGCTGAACATTAATAAATTCCAATCACCCAAGTTGATGAAAGACACACATTATCTGTTTCTGGCAAGAATTACATTGCATCTAATTAGGCCCAACTTTAGAATTTCATGAGCAAAGTTAATTACAATGTTCTTAGTCTTTGTTACAAGAAAACCTAGTGGTGGGGAAAATCAGCAGTTGACATCCATTTCTGTTCTTACTTAATGCTTAACTGTCTCAGTCTTTTAGTACGTAAGCTTGCCAGACCTGCCATGCACTGCAGTTGCTGGGGAGAACATAATTTCAGATGATGAGAATGACAGGGAGAGAATCTTATTTCCAGTAATGGAAAGGAGTCAGGTTAACTCTGTAGTGTTCATGCAATTTTCATCTTCAGGGACTTAGTAGAGTCTTTTAAGAGAGTTAATTAACTGATTTTTTTTTGTATGCAAGATGATGATGGGGTGGAGTTGCTGTGGGTGGTGTTAAAAATCCCAAACACATTCCTTTTGTGATCTCCCTTACCTTCCTCCTAGATCCCCAACCTAAACCTCCTTTCCTAGTAAAAAGTCTGCCTGATTTATATTGCAGATATGAGTACATATTCTGTACAAGTTGTAAGCACATGAAGTGACCCTTTTAAGAGACATCATATGAACATTTTCCAATGTTTCTTCAGACTGGTCAGAGTCAGCCTTGAATTTCTTAGATTTCACAAAGTCCTTTGTGAGCAGCAGAACTAGCAAAGCCTAGCCTCCCTGCATGGTTGGTCTGCACTCCTTTGCCATCTCCTTGCGGTATGAGTGGTTTTCCCACTCTGGCCTTTGGTGTCTGCCCTTTCTGCTCTTACTCTGGGTATGTGTGTAACTGTAGAGAAAACTGTCTTGCATGTCACCCCTGTGCCTGCTGGGCATCAGGCAGTGTCTCCTGGGGCTGTTCCAAGTTGCTTAAGCAGGTAGTGCAGTTAGCTGCTTGGCATTTGACAGATCAAACAAAACAGCTAAGCTCATGCTGCAGCCTTTGGTGGAAGTACTGTATTATTCTTGTTGACATAATCACTCTTTTTCGTGAAACTTACATGAGCTTATTTATCTTGGAGACTGCTTTCCAGCTTTCAGTAATAGTGGAGTAGGTGTACTGGTATAGAATGATTCGGGGATGGAGGAGGGAAGGAACTGATGCTAGATTAAAAGTTATTTCAAAAGAAAATATTCTGGAACAAGAACAGGACCCTCAAACCTGTATTGCTGAGTTCGCTAAAACTAGCCTTCCGCAGAGCTGTAGGTTTCTGACACTTCATCGTGAATACCAGTAGTGCTAACAGAAAGCTACCAGCTGGGACCAGTTTTTGAAGCTGACAATTTATATTCAGGAATAAGGATGTGGTTTCTGCCTATGCTAAATAAACTTCTTAGAAGATCGGATTCCACTCTGTAAAATAGATGGAGCTCTAAAAGTAGTGTCGCACTGAACTTGTTTAGTAAAGCTACTTAACATGGCTGTTCTGGAGACTGTCTTTGTTTCAGCAAGCATCTGACTACACTTGCAATTTGAGAATAATCAAGGGTAGATTGTTTTCTCCTGTGCTTCGTGCAATGACTATTTTCAACCATGACTAGGTCCCTGAAATATTAGGATATTTTGAACTCTGACATGCATCTAACTGCAGTTTCTTGTAAAATTAATAAATCTCAACCTTCTACTACATTGCATATTATTTTCTACCTGACATTGTACATATTATGTTGATGTGTGTAACCTCCGCCCAAAGGGTACAGTTACATTCTGCCACTGTTTTAAAACTTTAATGGCACATCTTGCACCCTATTTCTTGCTACTTTTACACTGTTGTTGATGAAGACAAGAAGTGAAAGAGATAGAATAGGGTATTTTGTCATTATCATAACCCTGTTTAGTTCTGTGATGTGAATTTTCCTTCTTCACTCTTCAGAGATGGAGATGATTGACTCCTACATCTGAAGATGCAAGTGTGTCGCATGCATCAATCTGGACAGCTTTCAGGAATGCTGTCTGCCTGATGACTGCTTTGTCTGGGTTGCTGCCCCCTCCAACCTGTCAGAGCAGCAGAGGTTTTAGAGAAAGTATATTGAGATGCCAGGTCTCAGAAGACTTTGCCTAAAACCAGTGATTGGATAGCTTACATGCAAATGATACATGTTCTGTAGGGAGATATGTATAGAGTTCTTGCTGGGTTCCTCAGGAGCTTCTCCTATGAGCCTGTTACCTGAACAAGGTGGTGTATTCTAGTGAACAGTCTACTGTTCTACTTCAGTAGTAGGAGATGTGCTACTCCATTAGCAAGTCTGCCAGGCTGATTCCTGCATCTTAGACAAATACAAGTGGAGAATGGTCAAATTCTGCAACACAAAGTCTGTTGAATAGCTTCGAAGATGCTCTTTCTGTGAGAACAAACTTTCTAGTCTTATTTCTGTTCCCTTGGGTTTCTATTTGTCTCCTAAGGAGACCAGCGAGCGAGATGCTCCACTACAGGATATTGACGTTGGTACCATACAGATATAGTGGCTTTCATAATCTTTCTTAATTACACACATGGATCTAAGTGCCAAAAAGGGTTGTTTAGAGTAGATGAACCAAAACAGTTACGGGACTAGGTACAAATAGATTTTTCTTTCTTCTGTGAGGAGGTGTTGGGACTTGTAACAAGATGCATCAAACCATAGTCTACATAGCTTTGAGGAATAGAATACATAGTTGTGATACCATCTCAGTTGAGCTATACTGTTTCTACTGCTGCTGTTTCAGTAGTGCAGTTGTTTTGTGAGCCTGGGGTGCTCTGGAATGGTACGGAGCATGTGATTGCCCATTGAGTCATCTGTGATGGTGCAAAGGCTGGAGAAGCAAAGTATGTTCTGAAGCAGATTTTGAAAACTTGCATTCAGGGCTGCGATGCTGCCATTTATAAAACACAAGCAGTCAGTGACCTCTTCATTAGTATACTTAAATGCCTGAAGCAGGACAACAGACATTTTTCCTTTGTTACTGGAAAGCTGAGTTGGCTTTGCAAGAAAAAGCTCTGGTTCCCATTTTCATCTGAAATATGAACTCTGCTTTACATTCCTGACCCTTAACAGAGCTATTCCAGAAACATGCTTTTTCTCCACCAAAGCAGCATGTGTTGAATTATAATGGCCCATCCTGCAATGCAGACATTTTAATTTTCAACAGGCATGAACTTCTGCAAGGGGGTGAAAGTTTGGGGGGAGGGGGGAAGCTAACTCAGAAAATATGAGCAGAAATATGCTCCTTTCCCAACCCTCTGTTCTTTAGAGCATTCTCACTAAATGAATTAAAACCAGAAAGAATTCTAAAATTATTTTTATCTTGAGAAGAACTTGATGCCTGTTTGAGGTTTTGGATTGCAAGTCATGAATTAAAAGCCATCTTATGTTTGTGTACAGCTTCAATGTATTTATATAGGGGGTTGGAAATACACCTTTCAGAGCTAAAAATAGGTCTGTGATTGGCAAAGGTAACTGACTGTCTTGTCTGGCAAAGATAACTGAGTGTCTTGCTTTAGCCTTGGTGTTCTGGTCTAGAGAAAGGGGAGCTTTCTGCAGCCAGTGCTACCCATTGAAAACACTGAAATTCTTCACGCCTTGTAAAGCGTGTTGTCTGCAAGTTGTGTGCATGTTGTTGAGCTGGTTAATTTCGGCTCCTACTGTATCTGTTGCTCACTACTCGTCTGGCTCTGTTCCAAGCAGAAGCTGAGCCTTTGCCTAATGGGATATGAAGTTCTTGCTGGTGCCGTCTGGTTGCAGTTCTCTGTAGCTGAGGGATTGTGCAGGGTAAAAGGTAGCTGCTGTAGTAATAAAGGTACAAATTGTGCTGCACTTCTGAAAAAACTGAAGGGTGGAGAGTTTGAGGGGGAAGTTGAGTGTGAGTAACTAAAAAGCTTAAAATGTGGTGACAGACTATGTAGAGTGTTAGAAACCTCTACTTGGCTTGCCCCAAGAAGAGGGGGCTTTCGCAAAAGCATGTCCACCTTGATATACATGTTGCTAGGATAATGCTGTGTGTCATTAGAGCAGTAGAGGTGGCATGCATTACTTCTTGTATATCCTCAGGCTGTCTTATGAAGCAGGAAGGTGTCATGTACACTAACATAATAGGAAACACGTCTCTGTTGAAAGCATCTGCAAGTCTTGTTTGACAACACTGTATAGCGAACTAAAACGAGACAGTGGAGTTTGTTTTGCTAGAGCCTGATTTATGCAGGAATTCACTTCAGACAGAATTTGGTGGTAAAGATTCCTGTGCTTTAAAAAAACCAGCAGCACAAGTACCTCATATGTTTTGATTTATGAGTAGGTGAGGTGCACAGACAGGGTAAGAAAAGGCAGAAACTTAAATTTGCATCAGTGTTTGTGTCTGTTCAGCTGAAATAGGAGGAACTTGTAAAATCAATGCAATGTATTCTAAACAAATGATGCTTTGCTTGTCCTCACCAGCCTGTACCTTCTGTTGACCCTGTTGCTCTGGCTTATTGATCAATTCTGAGATGTACAGGGATGCGTGTACCTTAATAATGAATGAAATCTGTGCTCGGTCTCCACATGGCAGTTTTAAAATGCTTGTGTGGAAGTGTGTGCTTTTTCTTTTTTCTTTTTAATTGAGTGGTTATAATGTTTTCCCTTTCTGTGTGTTCACAGAGGGACTGTGAAGTGAATCTTTTGAAAAAAGTTAGTTGTTTTTTCCTTTTCGAAGACTACCTGTGGCTGACCCAGCTGTATTAAATGCAGCTAAATACAGACAACACGTAAACAGTTAAGGAAGCTGGAATGCTTTAACCATGCAAATCAGATATAATTGTAGTCTTTGAATGGATTCTTTGCCTTTTTTTTTTAAGCTGCTGGTGCTAGAAATGCTTTTTTGTGCTGTCTTCAGAAACAGAACAAAAGTGTTCTTGAATTCCGTGCATCATCATAGATGTGTACTTTTCGTAGTTCTTTCTCATGCGACTGCATTTATTGCAGGGCACCACAGCGTCTTTCCGAAATACAAACGATTTCAGGCTCAGTTTAGAAGGAGCAGTTTCAAGATGGATCTGCCATTCTGTTCTTTTAAAAATAAACATAAGTATGTTCCAGCATGTGTCTCTAAATACAAACTCACTCTCTCTGTCACGGAGACTGTGTTAAACTAATGAAACAATTGGGTTTTTTTCTGTATCTGTTGGAGAGAAAACTTTGATGACTGTTTTCAGTATGATACATACTTGTTATCTGTACAATCCCTAATAAATGCAAACAAACAAACTAAAAAAAGCCTTTGTGTGTAGCAGGCTCCTGTCGCACCATGGTGTCAATCCATGTATACTAGGATCAGGACACAATTATTTTCTCTCTTATGTTGAAATTATAGCTATGCTGCAAGGGTAGTTTAAGTATTAACTACTGTGGTAGTTGTTTTCTTTTGTGTCCTTGTACTCTCTTCAAGCACATAGAAATTAACTGACTGCATCCAACAGAGAGAAACATTTTGGTAAAATATATTTTGTGAGTTCTGCCAGAGCTGGCTGGGAGTGGTCTCCAAGGTAACGAGGCTTTTCCTGGCATAACTCAATAACTCTGTCTAAAATTAGTGCTGATAGTGGCTGCCTTGGTGAGGTAGCAAGAAATGCATAATTTTTTTACTAGATATAAGTAATTGTCTGTCTGCTTATGGACCAGTGTTTTATTTAGAGATGATCCATTGGAGAGGTTCTGTCACCACTCTGAAAGGGTTCAGAGTTCAGTCCCAAGCTGTCAGGGTTGGAAGAGACCATGTGTTGAAGCATGATCAGCTTCTGGGGTTGAGAATAAATCTTTCTGTGCTCATCCCCCTGATGATTTCTCCTTCAGCCAACTAAAAAGCAGTATTGACTTGCTCTAATGGGAGGTGCATATGCAGCCAGTGAAATGTTTAATGAAACCTGAAGTTTTACCTAGTCTTCTTTTTTTTTTTTTCCAGACTAAATAAATACTTCTTAAACATTGTAATTTTGATATCTTAAAAAAAAATTAAAATTTTGCATTACAACATCTAATTTTTCTAGGTCAGACATGCACAGATTTTTTTATTGCCCTTTTATTTTGTGTTTCAGTCTCATGCAAACACATGGATCATAAACAATACAGTATGTTATTTTGGACTTTACACTGAAATTCAGCCATTTCTGTTTGCAAAATACGATGTCTCTTAAAATAGCAGTGGCATGACTGGTTATAGTGCTTGTTGTAATTCAGAGCATGTATAGTGTGTCAGGATGTATGGAGTGTGTTGATAAAGCTCAGTTAGACTGGCTGTCATCCACTTTCCACTTCAGCTTTCCTGTTTGACATTAAATGTTTGGAAAACTTTTTGCATAGGCGTAGAAATAAAAGAATGACGCATTCTAAAATAAAACAAAAGCTAAGGAAGTGGCTAGCTACCTATGAAGCCCAATATTAATCTAAAGTTCATAATTTATTTCCAAGTAATATATTATCAAAATGTTTTTAATTTGCCAAGATATTTGTTAGCTTCATTAAAAACAAAAACAAACAAACAAACAAAAAAACCCTAACAAGCAAACAGCCCAAAAAAACAAACCAAACCAAAACTTAACTTGAATCGTGGAATTTTTTCTTCCCTTCATTTTGTACCTGAATGGTGATTCGTTTTAATTTCCAGTGGGCAAAGCTAGCGCATAAAAGCCTGCCATCTCTTTTTAAGACACTGGAGGCTACAGGTGACCTTCCAGCATTGGCCAGTCCTGAAGCATTGGCCTAGTGCTTGATGTCTTGTGCCATTGACAGCATTTTCACTAAAAGAACGTGGTGGTGGTGTAGATGGCCAGCCTGTAAGGAGCATAACAGCCTGGTTTGACCAAGGGGAGCACAGTGAAACCAGTTCAGTGGCTGGGCAGGCATTCAGCAAGCAGCCTGAGGCAACGTGTTGTGTCAGGGACCGAGTACAAAGCCTTGGACAGATGCAGCACAGAGGTTTAATTTATAATGACGTTACAGAGTGTTTGCCAAAACTTTCCTCACTCCTAAGGAAACACTTTCCAGTGTATAATCGTACAACCTTCTGGAGTTCTTTGGAGATGCTGAAGAGCGGTTTCTTGCTTTATTTTTATTTTTTATTATTTATTATTTTTTATTTTCCCAAGCAGATGGTGATGTTCTGGGGTGAGATTATGAAGGCCTTGTCCACACTTTACTGTAATTCTGTAGTCACCACAGTAATATTTTTGTTAATAGCAGTATCTTCACTGTAACTTTTTCTGGAAAAGTAGCAGGAGGTTGATTTTACTTAATGTAGGAGATGATATTCCACTGAAGTTGACGTGGTGGAGACTCTATCCCTGGAGGCATTCAAGGTCAGGTTGGAGAGGGCTGTGAGCAACCTGATCTGGCTAAAGATGTCCCTGCTCACCGTAGAGGTGTTGGACTAGATGACCCCTAAAGGTGCCTTCCAGCCTAACACATTCTATGATTCTAAGTTGTGTCCTTTCATAGTGAAGATGTGTCCTGTCAGGATCATTGTTTTATCCATCCTTAGGGTTTTATTCAAACCCTGAATTAAAGCGCAGTGGCTGTAGCCTGTCCTTGGTTTAGACTTCAACCCTTGACTCAAGTTGTCATTAAAAGCTCTTGACAGAAGATTATAGGAATCAGTGGCTGAGGTATGAGGAGACCATACAATCAAAAGTATTCCAGCTTTCTGCCTGAGTGGTTAAGGCAGCATAGCCAAGTCTGGTGGCTTTAAACAGTTTTAGTTCTGCAGTCATCTGAAAAATATTGGGCTGGTGATATAGAACTGGCTCGATGAATTCAAGATTACTGCTTTTCTGTTTTTGTTTGTCTTTGGATACTTGCGAGGAAGCTAAGAGATTGCTAGGGTCCTGCAGCAAACAGGTTTCTCCAGCATAGGAGTTCCTTTCTTAGGAATATGCTCGTTGGTGAGGTGAAGCACAGATAAGGAACAGCAATGCTGTTTTATTCTTTCTACTATCCATCTTACTAAAGATGAACTGTCACAATGTGTGGTTAGTTTCTTCTTTAGGGCAGTGTTTCCACTGTGATGTGGTCTGTGATGTGGTCGTGGTGCCTATCAGGCTGTACAGACTCAGCACGTCATTGATTTTTGTTCTGAAGAACAGGAGAAGGAATAGGAGTTGTGGCGCAAAAAGCAATGTGGCTGAACATATTTCTGCTAAGAATAGAACAGTGATCACTAGTTCAGATTTAGGGTCCCTAGTCTTTTTGTTCCCACTGGTGCCCATCAGTGCATAACTAGGGAAGAACAAGCACTTCTCCATAATACTTTCCTAGCTCTTGACTATGTTCAGCTCAAGCAGTTTCCTGAACATGGAAATTCATTCCTTGTGGTTTGAATGAGTCTCTCTTCGAAATCTGTAGTGAATCTTTCTGCCTAATATACGATCAGTCCCTTCTTGAACCCAAATAAACTTATTGCGTCTGCAACATCCTTTGGAAGGAGTTCCACAAGTCGACTAATGACTTTCTTTATTGGTTTTGATCTAGTTCCGCTTTTATGTCAGGATCACTCACTGTGCTGGAAAAGACACTGAACAGTTGACCTCTATACGCCTTCTCCATATTGTTAGTTTTTATAAACTTTCTATCTCCCTTAACCTGCCTCTCTTTTGAGGCTGAGGTACTCTAGCCCATTTGTTCTTCATACAGATGCTGGTTTGGGTCATCTTTGCACTCCTGAAACTTCTCCAGCTGTAATGGCTGTTTTAGAGAGAGGCTAATACTGCACCTTAGTGAACAGCTTGAATGTACAGTTCATGTACAGTCCATAGCTATTCTGTTTTCTTATTTATGTGTTGCCTCATGATTCCTAACACTTCAGTTTCATAGGGGTTGGACTGGGAGTTGGGAAACATCGATGATTCTCTGGGCTTACTTGTGTTGTCACTTGGCTTTTTGGTTTTTTTGCCACTTCTCTAAACTTTTATGTTGATGCGCATGCTCTTATAGAAAAGGATACTTTATGTATGCTCTTCTAGTGTCTGTCTGTTGCAGAGCAAGATATTATTATGTGGAGGGGAGCTGTAACATGGTGGGTTTATAAAGGCTTTGTACTAATTATATCCTAGTCAATCTCCAGTAATTTTCCCTTGCTAGTTTTGTCACTATGAGAAATGAAACTATTGCTTCTTGTAATTTTTCCTTACTTTTCTTGCTGGAGTCAGTGTATTTTTCTGATAGCCTGACTCAAGTTGTGCATGGATATAAACTACCGACAATGAAAACCAGAGGTTTTTTTATAGAACTGTTAGTTAAGGCATCAATGCTTAGTTAAGGCATCAACACATACCTTCTTAAATGGTGCCCTGAATATAACGATTACCAGAGTGACAACAATGTACTGAATTATTACCATTAATTCCAAGTGTTTATGTGAAATCTTTGAATAAATGAGGTATTGATGACTTTCTTTGTGTATATTTGGGTGATTAATGGATTTAAGAGTATTTTACCTATTACAGTTGATGGCTCTGATTTCCTTCTCTGCAGTTTTCTTCATTCAACCTTTACATAATGTAGAAAATAATATTCTTTGCCACTTAGTGTATGTGTGTTCTTAGTTGGTGTGTATGTTTTTCTCTTCCCTAGATATTTTTGAAAAGGAAGCTTCTTTTGATTTGCAAATAGTCCTTTAAACTGTATTTTTCTGGCATGTTCACATTAATTGAATGTGAAGTAGTAATAAACCACAGATTGTCTTCAAAATTTGTAGAGACAAATTTTCCTTTAGATCTACATTGCTGCAGAAAGGTGTGACAAGTAATTTATTATATCTATTTAGCTGAGCAGTGTTTGTAACACTAATGGTTGATGCCTTAATGTAGATTTTTAAGAGCAAAGAGCAATACTCATTTCTTTTCCAAGAAAAGGCTTAAGAATATTTGTATTGGAGGCTTCTAAAAAACCCTGCTTATTTGTGCAATACCTTTTTAAAATAGCTAGCCAGATGGATCCAGGGAATGCTTGTGCATGTCACATATGTCTAACGCCTTTCCTTCTCCTGGGAACAAACTACATTACATCATATTTTATGATTACAGGACAGAATTTTAGTGGAACTTGGCCATATGGTTGAGTCATCTGTTCTCTTTAGTTTTGGAAGGATTATACTAGCATCTTCAAAAGATTGTTAAATTTATTGGCTTTTTTAACCCATAAAATTTGGAAATGTTCTTCTTTCTCTGGAAAATTATCCCATTTTCAGCTTATTATTTATATCATCCTTTGCAGTTATTAACTGAGTCTGTTAAAGATGCTGTTACAGGATGCAGAAAAAGATGCTTGTATGTTGTTTTGGGTTTCCTATCTCATGACATGGAAGACAACTCCAAAGATACTTGATATGGATTCTTAAAAGAAACAAAAAACCAACAAACACACATTCTTTGCATTTTTTTTCATGACTCACAAAGCTCTTAGACATTGTCTCTTCTTCCTTGAAGACTTAAAAGTTGTTACAAATCCTTGCTCTCCCTCTCTCACTCCTCACTTTCACATAAATTACTGAAAAACATGTTTTGAAAAGGATGAGGATTACCTTGCATCCTGACTGGCCGTTAGCTCCTGGGAAAAGTCTGAATTCAGCAGTTATTCATTCATAGTTGTTGCATTAGATGCACTCCGCAGTATCCAGCACAGTCTTAATGTGCAGTCTCAATCTCTGAAATGTGTGTAAACAGAACACGATGGGGAGTGTGCCTCTAAGTATCAAAGGGGTAGGGTGTTTTTAGGAAAACGTCCTGTAAACAATTTATATTGTTACTGAGCATTTGTCTATCACGTCAGCCCCTTCATGGACCCTGACAAAGAAATTATGACTGTAACAGGGATGATTTTGGTGATGGGAAAGGGACTGGTAGCACAGCAGGCCCGCTTACTTTACATGTGATTGTGCATTCTGTCTCCAGTGAAACTCTGGGCACTGGTGCTTTATGCGTCTTTTCCTTGTACATTTTCCATTTGCAGTGGCTTTGTACTGGGAAGGTGAAAATCTCTGGAGCTGTTGAGCTGCTGACCACTCACATTATAGGAAATGCTCCTGGATCTTGTGAATAAACAGAGTATGAGCTAGGCAACCTGAAGTAAGGTTTCTTGATGTATTAGCAACAATAGTGGGATAAAAACTACAACAGACAAACTCTGGCAGTACTTACCGTTGATAGGAGTAATTCAGTGATTGTGACATGCAGATATAATCCAGCCTAAAATTAATTAATAGGAACCTAGTGACTCCCTAATTAAGAAGAAAAAAAGTCTGTTTGTGACATTTGTCATCTTGTGTTGATCCTAACACATCCTAACATGTTTAATGAAGTGCGGAGTACCCAAATTAGCAAGACTACTGTAGCAATAGCATTCAGCACTCTGGTAAATCGCACATGGATAATATTCAGATGAGAATGGGAGGGTTATTTGTGTGTAGACTGGCCCATTAATGCTGAACTGGGGTGGTTCTGCAAGGCACCAGATACCTCAATCGCCATTCAAACAGGCAAGTGTTGAACGCCAGCACTAGCTTAGAGCAGCTCTTTCCACAGGCTGCCTGGAGGATGGTGGGCCAGCTATGGTCCTGATAGGATGAAAGGTGAGGCCATCCATGCCTACTGAACAGAAGACCTGCATAAGGCTGTGCACATTACTATTTAACCCCATATAGAAACAGACCTCCTTCTGCAGATCAGGCCTCAGAGAAGGATCCGGGGTGAGTGCCTGCTTGCTCTTTCCCTCCTTTCCCTTAAGGCTTACCACATATGGGCAGTTGATGTTCCGCATATAGAAGGTCTGATGCATAAAAGACTTGCCTGATTCTCAATGCATGTGATGTGGAGGATAAACAGTGTGGGAAGATGTGGTGGTGTGAAATTTTACATGCTCTGGGTGCTGAAGTGGATTTTATTTTCATGCAAAACAATTGCTTGATTTCCCTAATTTCTTAAATCGGACTGGTCCAATCTGAGCTATAACTTTCCTATTGCTCTTACACTATCCTTCATTACACCCACGGAAATCAAAGCAGCCAAACTTAGCTTGCTGCTTTAATATTTGGTTTTGAAGACTGACAAATATTAGATCTAGAGATCAATCCATGTCACGAACATCCATCAGTGGCCTCATGAAGATCAGGCGGATAGTGAAACTTTTTAACCTTCTTTTATAGTCACAAAGTACTTTTGGATATTGAGTTGAGCCCTTGAAGACTCCAAACAAAATAATTTCTTGGAATAAAGATTTATCTCTATGTATGCCCTGTATTTTGTTTGGCTTTGTTATGAATTTTAGAATAGAAGGCTATAACCCCGTAATAGTGGATATGTCCTTTAAAAGAATGCCAAATTCAACTATTAATAGACTGATTTTCACTGTGAATAGTTTTGAGATTTTAATATATAACTTGTGACAAATTTTGAAATTTAATTACGCCCTACAATGGCATTCTGGTAAATCTAAAAAATGTAAAACCAGCCATCTAAGATATTTTCTGGTGCTTTTTGAGAATATTAAGGTGGTGGAACTTTGTCAAGTAATCTACTTAAGCTTTGCTGGAAGAGAAAAACAATAAAGAAAACAGTCTTGGTGAGCTGTGATATCATGTAGATGTTTTTAATTTGAAAGTAAAGTGTCGTGGTGTCTGGTGTTGATTTTTTTTCCCCTTGTCTGCAAACTTCACAATTAGGTGTTGTGTCTATTCCCCCTTGCAGAATAATAGGGAGGAAAAAAGGGCAGTAGCGCTACACTTAATGAGGCCAAGTTTACTATGCAGAAGTGGCAAGACAAGCAACATTTGGAAAGGTTTAGGAGTAGATAGGAGGAAAGACGGGGCCATGAGTCTAAGGTGCCAGTCCTAGTAATTGAGGTAATGTTGCGGTTGAATGTGTTTCAGCGCAGTGAATGTCCATTTGCCCATGTGGAAGCAGGAAGATCCATCAAGTACCTGTGTTCTCTGATTAAATTTGCTGGTCAACAGAAACTGGAGAGTGTTATTGAAAATTCAGGTAGATGTAGTTAGGTCAGATACTCATACCACAAAATAAGTGGTGCTGAATTTTAAAACAGTCCACTAAGGAACTAGTATGTGTATGGTATTGAATGTGGAAAGCTAACAGGCTGTTCCTGTCACTGCCTCTAACCAGAGAGTTTGGATGTATGCCCTGGTCATTGGGCACACTCTGGTCTTCATAAACCATTGTGTCTAACACAGGAATGCAAGATAGTCAACACAATAGGTGAATAAACAAACAGCGTTTGCGTAGTTGGCATTGTCCCTGTGTCTTACAGCCTGCTTACTGCCGAAATATACTCAGAAGATAAAAGGTGAAATTAGATTGTCAAGCCAATTTCACTTTAAATCTCATTATTTCTCTTTTTCTCAACGGACCATGAAGCAGTTGTGCAGCAGAAATCCTGAAAACTTGAAAGACCTTACATGATTTGCTATTTGACCTTAATACATAGCTAAAATCTGTTGATTCAGTAGTTCTTCAGTCTCAAAACTTTATTAAAAAACAGTCTTCTCCATACATCTCATGCTTAGTTTCTTGTTTATATATTTTTTTTTATTTTTAAGTGTAAAGACAACCATGAGGATTTTAGGTGGTCCTTGGATAACCATTGGAAAGTATGTGTGGGGGTTTTTTAAGTGTGTGTTTTGACACCCTATGGATTTTTTTGATGGAAAGAGCTGCCATGTGTCCAGCAGTAAGTGGTATTTTAGTTTTAATAATATTTACTGAGTAATTTCAAGATGAGAAGAACAGTCATGTGAGTTCATTGTAAGTCAAATGTTTAGAACTATGAGAGAATGCAAAACAATGGGAGATGGTCACTGCAAACAGGATTGATCTTTTTTTTAAAAAAAGTCTCTTGTGTTTTTTTCCTGTGTTAAGATAAACATTGTTTCATTTATACAAATATACACAATTAATTCTTGGCTTTACTTTCTTCTGTCTTATTGGGAATGATCAGTTGCATGTGGGGTTGTTACTGCTACATCATTTGCAGTCTGAAAGTAAAGCTAGATCTCCAGTTGTATTGATGATGTGTGAGGTGATAAACAATGGGCAGTAGCTGGACTCATTGCCAGTGCTCTGACTGTATGTTACTAATTATTTAGATGTGGGTATTTGTATTAGACATTATATTGGATATTTAGATATTTTACTTAGGTGCTTAAATGTAGTTTCTTATCTTACTCTTATACCTCATTTTGTGAGCTTTTTGCTCATCCCTTTTCCTTCATCCCCACTGGAATGAAATTGGTTGCATGAAAACATGAGTAATTGCTTAAAAGAAAATAAAAACCCTGATGTACCCAGATGTGATGTTTGCAGAAAATCTCCTGTTCCTCAAATGCAAAGATTGATTTCTTTTATCTTGTTAAAAGGCTTAAAAAGTAGTATCTTAAGGAAAAATACAATTGTGGCCTTTACTAGCAGGTGAAATGAGCAGCACCTGTGAACACAGAGCTCGACCCTATGCCTCTAAGCTCACTAGATATAAGTTAACTGTATTTCTTAGTCTAGATGGGCTATATCATGTTCTCTTGGCCTCCCTTGCAGACCTCTGGAATCAGCCTCTTCACTTCCTTACTCTTAGAGCAATGAAATCTTAGAGTTGAGTTACGAAGAGGCTGCCTATCTGTGCTTTATTAACTGTGCAGATTCCCCATGCTGACCTTATGACTACTCTGCACTTAAAGCCTGACTGAAATTGTGAAACCAAACACAGGTTTGTAAAAGTAAATGAATAAACAAAAAAACTCCCCCCCCCCCCCCCCAACCACCAACAAGCCCCCAAGAAAATTGCTAACAAGAAGCGTCTGAGAAGAACAGCAAACTCTTAAATGCATTTCTTTCCATTTTCATTTCCCTCTTGAGTGTTTTTGGAGCACAGCTCACAATCTGCTGCAAATTCCAATCATTATTTAAGCAAAGACCATATTAACTTTTTTCCTACAAATTCCCCTCCACCCACCCCAACTAGCAGTCTCAGATGACCATTTGAGTTAGGTCATTTCCCCCCTTCTCTACTGGTGAAAGACCCTTTCATTTCACAGCTTGTAGTGCCCTTTTGCCGAAAAAGTTTCTGGGCAACCTCACTGGCTGATGGAAGCACCCTACTGAGGGACTTGCTGTTCATTTGCTTTACTCTGGGGTTCAGCATGAAAAAATGGTTTGCTTGGATAATAATCACTTCTTTATCTACAGAAGCTACCCAGTGAATGGGTATTTATCAAGGTTTACTGACAATCTACCATTAGTCTTTTGTTATTATTCCATGTTCCTTCACTCCAACTACTTCCTGTCTTCCCCATGGTGCTTTTTATCTCTGGTTCAAATGGAATTCACGATTTGACACAAATACAGTCTCGAATGTCAAAGAGAACTCATACATTTTTCGTGGACAGTTACCCTAACTAGGCACAGTAGCTCAAGAAGCAAGATGAGGACAATGGATTAACGCTTCTGGTTGCAAAATGCTCACGGGTTACTTGCATTGCTGCTGCTCTTTCCATCCTTAAAGAAGTGTATGTGTAAGCTCTGTGAGCTGCCAATGTTTTGTGTTCTTACGAAAACACAATTAATATTACTAGCCGTCAGTCACCTAAAATAGGGAACAGGGAAGGCTGAGTGAAGCTTGGAAAAGACCATTTCTGTTGTAGCAATTAGTGACATTTAGATAGTATCACTATGAATTGCTTTCAACCCTATTCTCACGCTTTGCTTTTTTTGACAACTTAATTAGAGGTGAAGACCTTACTTGTGGTAGAGTTAATGAACATAGCATCTTTTGGCATGGCCTTCAGGGTACTGCCTCAGCGGAGTGTGGTGCAACAGAGGTCAGCTTGCAGTGGCACTGGTGCTGTATATGCACCACTGGCAGACTCTGAATTGTACACAGAAGAGCTGGAGCCACAGCAACCGAAAGGGGCCTGGGAGGCAGCAGCCTCTGCTCTGCTAAGCTATGGATGTCCTGGGAGCTGCTGCTGCAGACTTGGATAAGCTGTTGCTAATAAGCTCAGTAGCATCTTGCCCCTCTGCAAGGGAGACTTCCACTCCCACCGCACAAGGTTGCGACTGGCAAGTACAATCTCTAAATTGGGGATGGAGGGGAAGGTGTAGGCTGCTTAACCACATACCACTGACTCCTAGGTTATAATGTTTTCGGATAAGCTGTTCTTTTGAGAAAAACCATCGTCTGTTGTTTTAATTTTGAAGGATGTTTTGTCTAGTGAATGCATTCCCTACAATAGAACAGTTCTTGGTTTTAAGACTCTCTTGGGAAGGCCAGCACATGCAGACTTTTGTGGATGACCTTGTAATGCAGTGGTGTTTGGTGTCTTTGCCATGTGTTTGTGACGCCAGTCTTTAAGTATTCCTTTCCTTTTCAGACAGCGAGTTGCTGAGTTTGAAATTATCAGGAATTTCAATTTGCTACTCAGCTTCCCTGCAGTTCTGATTTCAGTGGAGATAACATAACTCTGTCTCCAGCAGGTTTGCAACAATACAAGGTCACTTAAATCATCTCCTGTAGGCTGCATGCCAAAGATAAAGAAACAAAGTTATTGTCCAGTTAATGTTTACTTTGGTCTTTGCACATGGAAAACATTGTGTACAAGTGCTAAGTAGAACTATCAACTCTTGTTATGTGTTGTTATTTATTGCATGACATTTACTGGCAATCTCAAAGGCATCTGAGGCTTAGTATCCTGATGTGGTGGTGATGAAAAAAGACTGGATACGTCTTTTAAACATTTTAATTCTTGAGCTTCTCTTCTGGAAAGGAAAATGTTCATTTTTTGACAGAGAAAAATGTGAAATAGGTGATGCAAACTTTAAGAAGTAGGCTTTGATATGCAGGTTTCTCTTTGGACTCAAAATAATCTGTCAACTTCACAACACAGTGTGTGTGATCCCAGTGATCATGGTTTTTTACTGGGCAATTGCAGCTGCAGGAGGATGGTAACTACTTTATTAGTATCTTCCAATCATAGACCCATCCGTGGGTTTGCAGTGGAAATAACCTGTACACAGAAGAAACTTAGAGGAGACACACGATTAGCAACAGGCCTTGTCCTGTCAATGGATGTCGCTGAAAAGAGCCTGGCACTGTCCTCCTGACACTCCCCCTTGACGTATTTATGAACATTTATGAGGTCACCCCTCAGCCTCGTCTTCTCCAAGCTAAAGAGACCCAGCTCCTTCAGCCTTTCCTCATAAGGGAGATGTTCCACTCCCTTAACCCTCTCTGTGGCTCTGTGCTGGACTCTCTCAAGCAGCTCCCTGTCCTTCTTGAGCTGAGGGACCCAGAACTGGACACAATATTCCAGATGTGGCCTCACCAGGGCAGAGTAGAGGGGCAGGAGGACCTCTCTTGACCTTGACACAAAACAAGCAAACCCACAAAACCTTTAGCATTGCTGCTGATGTAACATACCTGCTTAGCTGCTCGAGTCTGCTGATTTTGTTGCTCTGTTGCTATACTAGAGATTTTCCTCAAGACCCTGCTGCTACTCTGCGTTAACCTTCAGTTTGATATGCCCTGTGGGGAATTACTCAAAATGTTACATATCTAGGCATCTCTGACATAAGAGGAAACATTCATTTGTACCACCTGAAGTAGTGACAGTAACAGGACTGACATCTCCCAGGGGCTATTTGGTAAATGGTGCCATGCTACTTGGGTGAAATGTGAAAGTTGAATCAGTGGGTGTAGGTAAAAGGAAGTGAAGAGTGTGGAGGAGCCTTGAGACAGAGATGGCAGAATGGGGCACTGGGGCAGCTGAAGAAGTACAAGAAATTTTATTTTGCTCCCGGAAAACCAGAGGATATACGTAGTTTTCCTTCATCATTGTGCACCAGAGTTACGCACATTTATGAACTGTAATAGCTGTGTTCTACTTAAAATGCTTAAAAGGCATCATGGTGTATTGCTCATATGAAAGTTATGCATCTCTTCATAAAAGCAATAAAGCTTCCATTCTAGGGCATCAATAAACATGTCATTATTGTAGATGAAATATCAATTTTATATTCAAGCTCTCTCAAATTTATACACATTTAGCTATAATGCAAGTTACATAAATCAATTTATAGACCTTATTTTCACAGTGAAATTAGGAATAAATCTGTCCACAAAGAAGAAACAAATATACAAGCATCAACTGTTGCTCCAGCATTCCTCTGATGGGATTGAACTGTTTTTTGATTCCCCACTGTGTTCAAAACAGCAGCATTGTACAATGCATTCCAGAGGTTAAAGGTAGAGCTAATAAAATAAATGGCAGGCAATGGAGTCTCAAAAACGTCCATTCCGGTAGGGAATCATAGCCCTACTGCCCATACTCTTCAGGAAAAAAAAAATCTAGAAGGAAAGAGAATACATATGACACCCAGAAAGACACTGTATCTAGGACTTTGCAAGCAAGTAGAAGGCACTTAAGTCAGTAAGTGTCTTACAGTGCTTCTTGTAATCAAAAATTTGTACAGCCACTGCTGCCCAGAGCAGATCAAAAAGTATAGATCTCTGAACAGAGGCAGTGACTGTTGCTATAGCATCAGTAAGGAAATCCGAAAATGTGCGATTGGAAGAACTAATGTAAGCAGATTAGGTTTGTGGCAGTCTTTAAAATTATTCATTCCTTTAACAATGCTCTGAGTCACAGTGTTTAGAACAAGAGACATCATTAAGTGTTTCTTTGCATTTGTGTGTGTGTAAAAGTGTGTATTTTTTGTTACCCAAAAGCATGCAATTGAAAACTACAGTAAAGATGAATTAAAATCTCTTGTAAGAGACTAATACCATACGTCATAACATGTTTTACTGTTAGCACAAACGTGGCATCATTCTGCAACAACAGAATCACTTTCAGAACTCTTAAGTTCAAGAAGGCCAAGTGCAAGGTCCTGGGCTTGGGTTGGGGCAATCCGCATTATCAATACAGGCTGGGGGATGAGGTGTTTCGGAAGAAAACTGGGAGAAAATCTTGGATTAGGTGTTGTGGTTCTTTTTCAAAGCACTGTTTAGTACTGTGTTAGATGTGTGAGAGTATGTGGAGGGGGTGTGGATTACCATGTTACCTGCCATCTCCTTGCTTTTCCAAGATTTAAAACAAAGCAACAAAAACAACAACAAAACCAAAAGAAAGTACAGGAGTTAGGTGCTGCCAATGCTTTACAGTCATCTGGGTTATTTGTGGATAAGGATGATTCATCAGTTATCCTATATTTAAATATCTTGTACAACTGAATAATAAAATCCTCAGAAACAGGTCAGATTACAAAAAAAAAGGACATAACATGGTGTCAAACAAATGGTGTTAACTTTAAAGGATTTTATTTACAAGTACGATGCATTTTTTTAACATCTGTTTTTAATAACAGACACTCTTTAAAGCATGAAATTCCTCATATGAAGAATCTGCAACAAGTTTAATTTTAGGTGGAGCTTGGGGCTTGGCTGGCCACTCATTGTCGTGGTAGCGGAAACAAATTTTTTTTTTTTCCTCATATAATTAATGCTTTAGAGTCTACAGAGGGCTATAAGAGTGAAGAGTATAACCTACTTGATGTGCATTTACCCACCAGTCATACTGCTGCCAGAACAGACTGCAATTGCTTTTTGTCTTCTGAGTGCCACTTCCTCTGACAGAGCTGCCATTCATACCCGTGGTTCCACTGGTCTTTCAGCATCTCTCTGCTCTCCTGCTCAGGCTATATTCTCCCTATTGTTTTTTTTTTCGCTTGGTGTTCTTTTTGGCCATTTTGGTGGGTTTTTTTTAAGAACAGCTAGTAACCTGGAACACTTTCCTGTGGATTTAGTTAATATCAATATGCACCTCTACACTTTTCCTCACAAGTCCAGACAGAGAAACATCAAATTTTTTGTTCAACTGGGGTCAAAAAAATCTCCATAGAGCATCAGGCCAAAGTGGTTTTTTTTTAAAGTTAAGTATTTCTCAAGAAGTGCATTAATATGAATTTAGTCATTCCAAAAGTTGTGTGGAAGTGCTGCAGATGCACTGACAACTGTCAAAGAGCAAGCCGTGGTTTGTTGAAGATAACTCTCCTGACTATAGCAAGGTGCTAATACTAATCCAGATGCAGATTTTAACTGCACCATGTTGCTCTTTCAGAAGACTGAAAGCATATTGTTGTTTGTCCAGACTACAAGGCATGGATGCGACTTTCAGCCCCTTTCCAGAACTTGGGATACAGGAGGTTAACTGTCCTGTTTTCTTAGTATCTTGCTAGATCCAGCTTGGAGATCTTGTAGAGGAAATAGGCCATGTCCTGAGAGGTCAGGGGTGGAGGGAAAATCATCACATTAGGAAGTGGTGTTCTTTCCCTGATTCAGCTGATAAGCAGAAGCAGAAAAATGTAGTGGCATAAGTTTGGAAAGATTTAAATGCTTCAGTTTGGAAAGATTTAAATGTAGAGTGGTTGTCTTTTCCTTCAGTAGCACTAGGGATGTGCCATCTATTGGAGTGGTTGATTTGTTTGTTTTAAAGACAAATGTGGGGGATAAAAGCTCAGCAAAGCTAGTTACAGTCTGCGAAGGGCAGTCTCTTAGCCTGTTACTCTGTACGAAGTTTGAGCTTGGAAAAGCCTTAAACACGGAAAGTTTTGGCTGGCTTCTGTTGTTAGGGTGGGGTGTGAATCAGCTGAGGTATGTCATTGCATATTCACATGATTTATGTGACGAAGGTACAATGGGACCAGTGCAGCTCAAAAATAGAAACCAGAACTAGACAAATGAAGAATTGTTTTAAATAGAGTAAGAACAAATGGATTTTTTTTTCCTGCACTACTCTTCTACAGTTAGAGATCATCTCCAGTGTTCTCTTCTGCCCTTGCTTGAGCCATTAAGTCCTTGGGAGCCTGTGCTGTACAGCTTGAAAATTACTTTTATGTGGCTTTCTTTGTGCCATTTGTTTGGGCTGGTCTTTTGTTTCCCCTTTCAGTGGTGCTAAATATGTGCGGGATCATTCAGGAGAACCTGGACACAGTGTTGGTACTAATAATATTTCTTCCTTCTTTTTACATTTACTCCAGACCAACGAGTGGAATAAGAATGATGATCGGCTGCTGCAAGCAGTGGAGAATGGCGATCCTGAGAAAGTGGCTTCATTGCTGGGTAAAAAGGGAGCCAGTGCCACCAAGCAAGATAGTGAGGGCAAGACTGCGTAAGTACAACTGAAACTTGTGCTTTAAGGACAAGGGAGGGGAAAATGAGATAAGAAGAAGAGACCATCCTGAAAAAAAAGTTTTGTTTTTCATCTGAAGGACACCACATTCTGGAAAGCTCGCTTCTGATAGCCTGTGTTTGTAATTCAGCATTTAAAATGCCATTTCAGAATCACAAACCCACTGAGGTTACTTGAAGCTGGATTGCTGGGTGGATTAGGGCCATTGTAGGACAGGGTATTTGGGGACTTGGTAATTCCACAGCACCCTGCAGACTGGGCACTCCAAAATGCTTTGGGGCTATTCTTTTCCCTTGGACATTAGTTTAATGACATAGATATTAAGATAAATTTTCTTTCTAATGAGTTAGTTTGAACTGAAACTATGGTGACTAAGTTTTTACATCTTGCAGATGCTAATGATTAGTGCAAGTGTTCCTAGTTTTGATTGAAGTTTGGCACTGAAAGTTTTGTGTGACACAGATTCCTTTTGCAGTCTATATATTTCATATATAGAGCATCTTCTTCTTCTATTCTTCCTCTTGTTCCCCTGTGAATATTCCGAATTGTGGAAGACAAAAAGATTCCAGTAAGAAAATTACAGCCAAGAGATAGATATTCTTAAACTTTCTTTCTTATGACATAGAAAGATGATAAAATGTATAAATAAGAAATAGGCGTTCTGTGACAGAACTGAAGCCTTCACAAAATTCTGGATAAATGGGGAGAAAAGAAAACACTTTCTAGTCTTGGGAGAGGCAGCACAAGGCAGTTTATACCAAATAATAAGTTCTAATGAATTACCTCTGGGTTACATTTATTGAGTCACGCTCTGCTTCTTGCTTGGTCTGTTTTAGTTTCCTACATCTGCTTTATTTCTGTTTTGCATCTGTGGAAACTGAATGATGGCAGTGACTCATAATGACCTGCAACTTCTTGCTGCAGAAGTCCAAGCCCTCTAATTAATTCAAGTGGGCTTTCTCCACACTTTAATATGTTTTTAATTTTTAAAAAAGTTGCATACACGTGTTTTTCTTTTTAACATAATGAAAGCAGGACTTCCATTGAATCTTGTGAATTACAGCTATGTTTATCATCTCATGTTTTTTACAGTCAATGTAACTTCAGAGCCAGATTCTTAATCTGCACTGTATCCACTGTAACACCTATTTTGCAAGTTTCGTATATAATTTGATACTATGGATTTTTCTGGGGAAGCAAACAAGACTGAAATCATCAATGAGTATATACAAGCCTCTTAACTATAAGAAATATGATTGTGACTGGTCTGGTTCGATGATTTTCAACTTTACAGGAATGCATTACAAAAATCCCCTATTTTTCTCTTTATTTGTGACTACAAAGAGGTCAGTTACTGTATATTTATAGTAATGATGCTGTTGCTAATAATGTAGATAGAAGTATTTCTTTTAAATGCTTGGAACAAACCTGAATTAATGCTATGAATGTCTCTGCTTCTGATTGTTTCTATGCTCATTTAGTTGTCATTTACTTTTTTTTAGTTATTTCTGTATGGTGATTTGAAAGAAATCTCGAGAAAGAATGAAGAAAAACAGTATTGCTGTGATACAGAAATACAGTGTGTCAACTCTCATTCTGTTTCCAGAGCTTTGAGAAACTTAGCAGACCTGCTCAGGTTATTTCTGTCTCAGTTTTGAAAGATAGAGACTGACAGGTGTAGGAACGACACTGATCTGTAGAGGCATAGGTACCAAAGAGTATCATCATCCAGAAATATTCTCCAGTATGGCTTATTAATAATTGGCAGTGTCTTGTTTGGAATTTTCCCACATCAGAGTCTCTTTTTTAGGGTGTGCAAAATGAAGTACAACCATAATTTCTCTATAGGTAGACCCGTTTCTCCTCTGTTTGCAGTGTGATGCCAGGGTTTCATTCCTGCACAGTGATTCTGGGTGCCTAACATGGCTATTCTGCACTATTTCAGCAGCTCTGGTTAAAGGTATAGACCCTGCTTCAGCCCAGCTCTGAGGTCTGTTACTGTCTTGCAGAGGAACGTTTCTAGCGTGTCAGCTAACTCATCCACAGAGCGTGAGTCTCTCACGCTAGGGAATTGCAATCAAGAGAGGTCTCTTTGGGACAACTGACCACCATCGAGCTCAGATTTGACTGGTTTCATTTTAGAAAGTGGTCTGCAGTGCCATGTGGGAAGGGAGCTCTTCGGATGAGTGGTCTATTGATCCCTGTGAATATATATTGATGCATTTGTTTACATAATTAGGATGAAGGTGACTAGCCAGAAGAATGTGATGGATTCAGTTATGTAACAACGTGCATAATGTGATTAAAGACTTCGGAATGTGCTTGAAAGTTAAAAAGGAGAAACAATTACATGTTGCAGTACAGGCTTGTTAGGTCTGTCATTATCTGTTCCCTTAAGGGTGACATGTTTCTTTTAAGATCTTTTGTTTTCCATTCTTTTGGTTAATGACCCCACACACAAAAGTCTCAACACTGCCGAGATTTTCATTTCAATTTGTAGCTCATTATTCTACACAGAAGGTGGAGAGGGATCTAATTTTTCATACTTAAAGGGGTGCTTCTAAGTTTTTATTTTAACATAAAATGTTTGGACTGAGAGGAACAGAGACTGGGGTCTAGAATTTTCTCTACTTGTCTAGTTGAGTACTGTATGTATCACACCACTGTCTCCTGCTACAGTGTTCTCCAGCTCTGGCTCTGTTTTGGACATAACCACCTAAATTTCACCTGTATTGTCTTTTACCTCTGCCCTGACGATGCTTTTCATTGTGTCTTACCCACATGCGACAACACAGAGATGCTTAAATTAATGAGGTCTAGGTACCAGCAAATTTCCTAGAGGTGATATTCACAGATTTTCATCAGGAGATTCAACTCTCCAACAGTACCTCTTAAAAAAAAAAAGTGTTTAAAAATATTGTCAGAGTAATGAAGTGATTTTTTTTAAGACTTGCCTGACTTTCCACACCATCACCACCCTGTCTCTGACTCAGTCCTTTATATAAACAATAAATCAATTTTAAGACCATGGAGCAAATCCACCTTTGGCATAAGTTGACACAGTCCCATTGTTGGTCCCACTTACACAGCACAGACTATTGCCAAGCACACTTGTAATAAAACCTATCTGGAAATCTGTCTCTGCCATTGTAGCCTTATTCTGCCAGATAGGGTGTTTTTGTCCAGCTTCCTTAAACAACAAAACAGTGCTTTCCAGTTTGGAATTTGATCATTTAAATCCCATTTAAACTAACAAAAAAAGTATTTTCAAAGAGAGTCTTTTCAGGAGGGGATAAGATTCATTCACGTACTGCATTTTCCACAAGAGCAAGTGCTCAAATGGGCTGTTATGTAGAGAAGCTGCTGCTATTATTGAAGGGGTGTGCGACAGGGAGAATTTTGGAAAGGATTCACAATGTATAAATGGCAGCACTTCCTTGTTGTAAAGTTATTTTGGTTGTGTGCCAGTCCGTCACTTGCCATGTTTTCAAGTTTCTGCAAGGTATTGAACTAGAATTAAATGCTTATGGCTATTAAATGAAACAATAGATCTCTAAATTTTTTTAACTTCAATTGAATCAGCTGTTGTTTAATAAAATGAGTCTGACAATGGTATAAAAAAAGCTTTAGAAACTTCAAAAAAAGTACTCTTTAAGGACTTTCACAAAACTATTGTCAATAGCAGTTAGTAGAAATGATATATTTTCATTTGAACCAGAAAGTTGATGCCTTGGAGGCTGGACTGAAAATAAATTTTGGAGTGTATTCCAACCCCAAATCCTTTATATTTATTGTGTACGTAGCATTCATTTTTCTTTTCTTTGTTTGGGAACTTATTGTATAAGAAGGTGGGGCAAGTGGCATGAAGGATGTCAAAAAGTAAATCAGGTTTTAGTTACTTTTGAGAGTCTTTCCTTGTATGTAATAATTTTTATATTAAAGGAAGTTATCTGAAGAATCCAGACTTGCTACAGTCATTGTACTGTTCTAGTTGAGAAAGAAAACCATAGAAAATGGTTTAGACAGCTGATCTTCAAAACTGAAGAAGTCATGTGAGCCCAGTGCCTAAGAAATGGAAGAAGAGTTCTATTGTCCTCCATTTCTTGATTACAAATTGCCTTAATTCCTCTAGGAGACCTTTGAAATTCAGACAGTCTCTACAATACTGTGCACATGTTGGGTTCCTCAGATTAACACCATGCTGTAGAAGATGTTTCTTTTGTACAGACTCTGTGTCATCTCCTAAAATTCCCTAAACACTTCAGAAGAAGAGCTTTTGAAAATTGTATGAGGGTAGGAGCTGCAAGAAGGGTTTAGTGCCTGAGGAGTCACTGCTCCAGGAATGGAGTTCGTTGGTGTTCCAGTGATTCTTGACAGAAAACATTTTTAATTTTACTTTTATCACAATAATTTATGATGGTCCAGATGGTCACAATAATGTCTGGGTTTCAGAGCATGGTCAAAATAAGGAGGACCTCAGTGATCTCCACCTGTGTTTTATCTGTAGGCAACAGATAGCTGAAATCTGGCTCTTACTCCAAAATGTCTTATAAAGTTTATTTCTGTGGAGATTTCAGTGTAAAACCTTTTGTCTCTCCAAAACTTTCCTGAAGTTCTTTTCAGGTTCAGATCTTTATTGTTCCTTTTTGTTCCCCCTTTCCCTGCAGCATTAATATAATTCAATTAAGCTGTTGATATTAAGTTTCCTGAAAAAAAATTACTTTCTACTTTAGTCTAACACTTAAAAGTATTAATGAAACATCTGGGCATGGTTGGTCAAAGCTGTCCTCTGCCAGGATACTAAATTAGGATAATTAAGTTTCTATTACATTCAGTATGAGCCAAATGTTAATATGTAGCAAGAGGAAATGCTCATATCCTCGTAACAGAGGAGCAATACCTAACTTTCATTTTGTAATTAGGCAATACATGAAAAAATCCACATTTCATACAAACTTTACCATATAGACATTAATACAGGCTTTTAAATGAGATCCATGAAGTGGAATGGTTTATTTCAGGCTCTAGACAGCTTCCTCTAGTTAGGAGTACGTGACTCCTCACTGAGACTTGGATTCATCATGATTCGATTTTCAGTTCATAGCCATACATTTTAAAGGACTTGAAATCAACAGCATTCAGGTTCTCTCCTATGCATTTTTGAGGCCGTTTTTATAAGAAATTTTCTTGTTTGTATACCTAAATGTTATTAAAGTGAAGAGGTCGTTTTCTGAAGAGACAGAAATTAATGCTTTCTAGTTTGATTTCAATTTAAAAGAACCTAAACATCACTTCTGAAAAACCTGAAGCTTTACACTTTGTCTCTGTAGTAATTTCATATATTGTAAACCAAAATATTCCACTTACTGAGAGAATAAACTCCTGGTTTCATGTGAGTTCTTTGATCATTCAGAAACATCCCAATGGGTTTTGCATCTTACATGCACAAGGATTTCCTGCAGATGAAGCTCAAAGGGGAAACAATCAGTCTGTAATTGCTTCTAGGAGCCAGCTTGCATCATCTCTTCTATACTTGCTTTTTCACAGAGGCTGATAGGATGGCTGTTCACAGAATCACAGAATGTCAGGGGTTGGAAGGGACCGCGAAAGATCATCTCGTCCAATCCCCCTGCCAGAGCAGGAACGCCTACAGTAGGTCACACAGGAACGCGTCCAGGCAGATTTTGAATGTCTCCAAAGGAGACTCCACAACCTCCCTGGGCAGCCTGTGCCAGGGCTCTGTCACCCTCACCGTGAAAAAGTTTTTCTTAATGTTTTTGTGGAACCTGCTATGTTCCAGCTTGAACCCATTGCCCCTTGTCCTGTCATTGGACATCACTGAGAAGAGCCTGGCTCTGTCCTCCTCACACTGCCCCTTGACATATTTATAAACATTTTTGAGATCACCCCTCAGTCTCCTCCAGGCTAAAGAGACCCAGCTCCTTCAGCCTTTCCTCATAAGGGAGATGTTCCACTCCCTTCATCATCTCTGTGGCTCTGTGCTGGACTCTCTCCAGCAGTTCCCTGTCTCTCTTGAACTGAGGGGCCCAGAACTGGACACAATATTCCAGATGTGGCCTCACCAGGGCAGAGTAGAGGGGCAGGAGGACCTCTCTTGACCTACTTGCTACTCCCCTTCTAATACATCCCAGGATGCCATTGGCCATGAGGGCACGTTGCTGGCATTTCATTAGTAAGGCTGTCATCTCAGAAGAAAGCAAATCATCGTGTGAAGGGCCCATGTAAACATGTTCAGGTAGCCTGTGAGCTGCCTGTTCCACTCTTGCTCACGGGTAGGATCGGCCAAACCTGTAATGCAGCATCAGGCAGCCACTGGAATTCCCTGTAAAGCAGCTCCAGAGTTCGCAGAGTTGCCAAATACCCAGATTTCACCAGATCTGGCCAGGTTTCAAGAAGCTTGTCAGTTGCTCAGATCAGAGCATAGCCTAGATGGTTGGGAAGTTTTTGTATGCCTGGCTTGAAACAGCTGCAGCTTAGCTGAGGTAGGGCAGAACCCCGCACCCCACTTCTGCGTGGGGAACGCTGTGGCTGCTCCCTGCCCTCATCTTACCTGGTCTGGCAGGGGAGCACAGGGAAACGTGCATCTCCTGGCTTAGGCCAGAACCAGGCTGGAGGGGATGGGGCTAAGGCTGCAGTTGTTTTTCAGATCTGTATCTGCCTAATGGGCTGCTGTTTTTTCACGTGTTTTTCAGGCTTATGCGACTGAGTGAGCTGTATGTGTAGACTTTGATTACACCAACTGGCTGCTTACTGACTTAAAAAAGTAATCTGGGAAGGAAAGGGAACAGACAGCCAAAGCAGAGCAATATGCAAATATTTCAGTTACATCCTATTTGTTCTTGGGCAAAATACTGTGCTGGTGGCTGCTTATTTATCTGGCATATATGTATCATTCTTGCTTTCTGCTCCCCACTTCACAGGTGCGTTCTGTGTTAGGAGAATACTGGACGATGCAGGAAAACTCTGAAGTTGCCTTTTCCTGCATGTGTCTGTGTTCCAGACCCTAATTCTCTTCAGAAATGTGGAATCTTAAAAGCCTTAGTAGTATAATTTTTCTGAAATGCAAACTAAAATTTATTGTTGTGATTATGTAAAGGGTTTATAAAAACAAATGTTAAGAGGTTATCTTAACCACTGGTGTCTGAAAAATGTGTTAGTACTAGATTAATTACTATAAGTAAATATTATTGCACTTGGTTTGCAATTCCCCTATAAAGTAAGAGAAGTTCACTGTATACAGTTTAATTAAAAAAAAAATAAAATCTGAGTAGTTCTATTGCTTCAAATCTGAAGAGGTATTGAAGTATAATAAGTGTAAAACACACTGAAACTTAAAACACAGCATATAACCCTGAGCTATCCTTTGTCTATGTCCCTCATGTCACACAGGTATATCCATGTTCTTTAGTTTTTGGAGCACTATGTGCAGTTCTTAAGCCTTGCTGGATTTTCATGCAACAAAAATATTCTTAAACCTTGCTGGATTTTCATGCAACAAAAATATTTTCATTATATTAACTTTTACTCAGTTGTTCTCAGCTTTTCCAGACTTTTCCTGGCCTTTTGTTATGCTACCATGGTTTGGGATTTCCTTGCTCTAATTTCATAACTTTTCATGTACTAAGGTGGTTATTAGCATTTCCTGGCTCACAGGCAGCAAAACCAAGTGGGTTGTGTTGGAGGATGAAGGTCAATGGAGTCTCTAGTCATTGCTGTCATTGCTGGGCTTAATTTTAACTTTAGATTCTATTCTATCCTTGCAAAGAAGTGTAGCAGAGGGATAGCTGCTTTTACCTAACTCAGGAATTAAATTGTGTTATCTGGCCACATCCATGGCATCCTCAGGAATTTCACCCTCTATTAAAAAGACATTTTGCCAGAAGAAATACATATTGAGAAGCCAACTGTGCACTCCTTTAGGCTTTAAATGTGTGATGTATTAAAGAAACTCTCAGAAGGAATCTTCCTTATTCCTTTGTCTTCTTCCATCCCCCTGAATTTGGCTTTAGAGACACTGCTCGAAGTTCTAGGTTCTTTAAGCTTTTTGTGACTTCATTGTTTGTTGTACTTCATCCATTTTCCTATGCTACAACACCAAAAATAAAAGTAGTATTTCAAAACTTCAGACTTTCTGTCAACACCTAGGAGTGCTCTGAAGCTTGCCCTTGGCAGAATCTCTGTTGCAATTTGTTGACATTAGTTATCGAGAGACTTTAAAAATGGACACTGCAGGAAAATTCTTATGATAAATCTGAATTGTGAGCACTTGTGTTTACAATTAATGGTACATGGAAGAAAAGCCTGTATGTTTCAGTCTTGAAGTGGGAGTTTGTGTTGCTGTGTTAATAGAGTTTGCCAAAGAAAACTGTATGAAAATGGAACTGCTGGAACACAACCTGAGAATGAAAAATATAAAGCTTCTGGGGATCCTAGAAATCTCTCTGAAGAGCAGCTGGGTGGATATTTTTGCTGAGCTTCAAGGCTAAAATCAGGAGTCTGTAGCTTGTCAGCTCCTCCTGTGTTGCCTGATACAATTGTTTCTTTCCTATTAAGAAAACAGCCATTCAGAAGACTCGCCTTTTATTACTGCCCTGTATCTTGAGGTGTGTATGATTGAAACAAGACTTTTTATGCTATGAGGGAAAGCCGGGAATTTTGTATGAAAACTGAATTTGTTTTGGTTTCACTTGAGGTTTTTTAAAAGCTGTTCCAGACTACATGGTAATGCAGAAGTGGCATGTAGGGGTTTTGCCAGAGGGTTTTTAGTGCATTGTGGAAGGGGCAGATGCCTTCTCATATTTACACAGAAGGTAGGAGAGCACAGGCTGCATGGATCGCTTCGTTTTGCAGTGTTTGGTGCCAAGAGTAAGAGAGAAAATATCTCCCACAGCTCCTAGTAAATCCATACGTGCCTATGACAGCTTCTTATGAACTTAACTTGCATGGACTCCAGAAGATGTTAGTAGCAACTCATTGATCGCGTGTCTTAAAATTCAGAATACTTTATTTTCTCAATTTGTAATGGTGCCAACTCTGCCTTCAAAACAAAATGTATTTCCTGTAACTGTTTTTCCTAAACTGATTTTTGTGCTTTCATGGCTGCATGCATGTGTGTGACAGGATCATGTGACAGGAACTGCCAGCATTTAATGAAAAGTCACGTTTATTACACTTGTTCTTAGGAGGACATGAAATGGGTGCAGTGTTATGCTGTGGCTTTTATTTATTTTTAAAAAATAATAAAAAACTGCAGAACTAGTGGTACCTATAGGTGTCTGATTTTCCTTTAAAGCAGTCTGATTTGCCAAACATCTGGATGGTTCCTGCATGATTAAATGACTAGCTATTCCTCTGACATTTATCATCTCAAATAAATGACTATCTCTTGCTAATGCAATCAGAGAAAGATAACGATTCCATTGTTTTCACAGGGAAACATTCATAGGTTAATCTCTTTTTTAGGTTTAAGGTGAAATCCTAAATCTTGTTCCTTCTTTTGGACTTTGTCAGGGTGCATGAACCTGTGACTGTGTGATGGAACAGTGGAAGGCAGCTCTGGGTTTCAGATGGTTTTGTTCTGTATGTCAGTTCACAAGACAGGAAGGTACCTACCTGCATGTACTGGTGCAAGGAAGAAACAGAATCAGGCATGTGCTGCTGGTAGAAGCATAATCCTTGCTGAAACAGACAGTTATTTCTTTGCTGGGAGCCCTGTCTGGGTTGGCAGAGAAAAGCAGAAAACACCTCCAGTTTCAAGATCATTCTGGGACTTTTTCAATCTTTAAATCAGAAGGTGATGCGTTTTCTACGAGTTAGGTTGAGGATGCTGATAAAATCTCAAGCCATTCACAGGAAGCTGTATTCTTCTCTAATTACTGGTCATCATGCTGTACGCGAGAGGAGACCACACTGGACTTCCTCGGGAGTGACCGCAAGCACTTTGTTCGTACACCTGGTGTGCTACTCTAGTGGCACTCACAGCCCTTTCTCTTCCAGGTCAGATCTCAGACATTTTAGCACTTCTGCTGCCCAGCCTGTGGTGGAAAACAATCAAAGGCCAGATACAATCTAGCAAATTTACTGTTATTGAAGTGGAAATTGAAGCTTTGAGGGATCATAGACCCTATACTCTAGGTGCTGCCTTTGAAACATATAAAAGCTCGAGTTGCAGAATCATAGAATCATGGAATGGTCTGGTTTGGAAGGGACCTTAAAGACCATCTAGTTCCAAGCCTCCTGCTGTGGGCAGGGACACCTCCCACCAGACCTGGTTGTTCTAAAGCCCTATCCAACCTGGGAGTTAGTACAGAAAATCAGCCATGTTACCAGTGGGTCCCTCTCTGACTGAATTAGCTGGCAAAATGCTTGCCTGTCTTATCTGGTAGCAGTGATGCTTGAATATCTTCCATTTCTATATTTTTTCAGTCAGCATTGCAATGACTCCAAGCAACTCTGTATCTTTATTTTACCGATTTTGTTTGTTTGTGTGAAGGTATTGGTCAGTCGGGAAACTATAAATCATCAAACTGTTGGCAGACAAGTCAGACTTTTTTAAAAAGTCAACTAAGAGTTGACGTACTTTAGAAAATGAAGAAGAATGATCTGCCCTGGGGAGGGATGTTTTTACTCAAAATAAACCTTGACAATGAGTGTATGTGAGTTCATAGTGTATTTCAAACATTCTTGCACTTAAAATATTTTCAGAGCACTCGGATTAAAATGGCAGAGAACAATAGTGTTACATGGTTGCATGTAAGTTTGACTTTTTCCATCTTTGTCAGAATAGAAAATAACAAATACAATATTCACTTAGCATCCATAATTCAACCATGTTCTTCATTTGCTTAGGATTTTGACACATAATGTGTCAACTACTTTCAGGCCCTAGAAAAAGAAAGTCTGTGTTACAGAGAATAATAAAAAAAAAATATTTAAAAAAGCTCTGGAGCGTGACCTTGATGGACCCCACTGTTTGGGTGTAATTTTTCTGCTCTTTTTTATTTTTTTCTCTGTGTTTCTTTTCACATATGAAAATTTCCTGGTTAGAAGGTTACTGTCTTATATCAAGACTTGGTGTTTATTTTTTCTTTCTTCTGTCATGTTCCACTCTACTTTGTGGCATTTTTCTTGGATATATGGGCCAGCCAGTTTTTTTAAGTCAACTGTTAAAATAATATTCAGTAAGAGGATTGTGTTCAGTTTTACGGGATGTAGCTGTACAAATGTAGCAGGGAACCCAGATATGGCAAACCCATGCCTAACTGCTAACACCACCTTAGCAAGCTCAATTGGCTCAGTTCTAATAAATTTAACTTCTAAATGTGCAGTAATTCTGTTGTTCTACCTGTGGTGAAATAATTATGTGAGCTAAGTAGTGAAAATTAGCAGCTCTCTTTTGTTTGAATTAGACCATCATTTGAATAATTTTTGGAAATACTCATTCTTGCCCTCTTAAGCAAAGACCAACTTTTTTTCTGAACTCCTGTGCTCTGTCTGTCAGATGCTGATTGAAGAAGTCTCTATTCCCTTGCTATCTTAACTTTATAACCAAAATATGGAAAAAGTCCTTTGACCTGAATAAGGGATGGTCTTGTTTAGGACAGCTTTCTTCACCAGTTGACATCTCATATCTTTAAGAAATCTGCTGTTTAAAACTAGTTCAGAGGTATCATACACAGCTGTCCGCTCTGTTCAGCTGCCAAGCATTTACAAAAAGCATCTCTTTTATCAGTGTATTTGAAAACGTTCTGTGAATAGCATTTCTAGTCAGGCAATTTGGGGGCCCGACAGGGCTTTGAGGTGATAGTCTCGTAGCTGTTCTGCGGTATGTTTGGTTTTACTCTCAAGGCCTGTTTACTCCACTTATGTTTTGTGCTCCTCCCAAAGAACATAACTTTTTTACTTTATCTCGTTAAGGACTCAGTAGTTATGAAAACTGTACATTCCTAGCTGGAAAAATCAGAGTCAACCAACTGATCTTTATCAGCTGCTGCAGAGGTGGGTCTCAAATGCTGACTTGCTTTGTGTCTGGATTCAGTGAGAAAATCACTGTGAAGGGTTTCTGCTCCTCTGCTGCACTGAAAGATCTGAAGACAATAGTAGAAGACCGCCCCGCCCTTCAGGAAGAATAGAAATGTTTTACAGCAAAAAAAGAAATCTATTTCAAATCAGTTCAATCAAGATGTATGTGACTCTGAGTGGTAATAACAGGCATATCTATTGTGAAGGGAAAATGAACTATGGTGTACAGGGATTTTAGACTGAAAGAGAATCTAACCCTCAGTGTGGTCTTTGCTCCAAATCGAGCCCTACATGTTTGTTTTTGTTTTCCTAAGTCATTGCACAACCAGGAAGTGGGAGGAAAAGTTGTTTGCTTTCATACCAGGGGAAGTTTATTCATGAAAGATGCAAGTAAAGTGCACCCCTGCTTAAGGCTTCCAGATGGTGGGAACTCCAGTGTTTGGGAACCTGCAGCTTTTGCCTCAAATATTTTAGGGAAGTTTATGTAGTTCGCAAAGAATTATTCTGTACTGAAGTGAATGTCTGCAGGCTTCTTTGTTTCAAGAGCCTCCCTTGCTACAGAGAAGCCCTCAGTATCTACTACTGAAGTGTTTGGTTTGGTTTGTTGTTTTTTTTTAAAAAAAAAAAGAAAAAAGAAAGAAGAGAGGACAGAAACAAAAGCCCCTACCAACAGAGGCTATTAACTTTGGAATCAGTTAGAATTACTCCTCAAGGGGAATTTTTTGCCTAGCACTCTGTAAATACTCTGACTTAAATATGACTGCAGTATGTTCACAGAATCACAGAGTCACGGAATGTTAGGAGTTGGAAAGGACCTCTGGAGATCATTGAGTCCACCCGCCCTGCCAAAGCAGGACACAGAGAATCTAGGGCAGGTCACACAGGAACGCATCCAGGCGGGTTTTGAAAGTCTCCAGAGAAAGATTCTACAACCTCCCTGGGCAGCCTGTGCCAGCGCTCTCCCACCCTCACAGTAAAGAAGTTCTTCCTCATGTTGAGGTGGAACTTCCTATGCTCTAGCTTGCGTCCATTGCCCCTTGTCCTGCCACAGGGCACAAGTGAAAAGAGGTTGTCCCTTTCTTCTTGATGCCCAGCCCTCCTATACACATTAATTAGATCCTTCTCAGTCTTCTCCTCCCCAGACTAAAAAGCCCCAGGTTTCTCAGCCTTTCCTCATAAGGCAGCTGTTCCAGTCCTTTAATCATCCTTGTATCCCTCCGTTGGACTCTATCAAGTAAAAGCCCGCCCCTCTCGAACTGGGGAGCCCAGCACTGGGTGCAGTACTGTAGGTGAAGTCTCACCAGGGCGGAGTAGAGGGGAAGAAGAACCTCCCTAGACCTGCTGGACACACTTTTCTTATGCACCCCAGGATCCCATTGGCCTTCTTGGCCACAAGGGCATGTTGCTGTCCCATGGATAACTTGTCTACCAGGACTCCAAGGTCCTTCTCCACGTTGCTGCTTTCTAGCAGATCGCCTCCTAGCCTGTACTGGTGCATTTCATTATTTCTTCCCAGGTGCAGGACACTGCACTTATTCTTGTTGAACCTCGTTAGGCTCCTCTTTGCCCAGCTCTCCAGTTTGTCCAGATCTTGCTGAACAGCTGCACAGCCTTCAAGTGTATCAGTCAAGCCTACTAGCTTCATGTCGTCAGTAAACTTGCTGAGAAGACCCTCTGCCCTATCATCGAGGTAACTGATGAAGGTGTTGAACAGGACTGGACCCAGCACTGATCCCTGGGGACTCCGCTAGTTACAGGTCTCCAGCTGGACTCAGCAACATTGATCACCACTCTTTGGGCTTTATTGTGTAGACAGTTCTTAATCTGTCTCACTGTCTATTCTGTCCCACACTTCCTGAACTTGCTCACAAGGATGTTATGGGAGACTGTGTCAAAAGCCTTGCTATGGTCAAGGTAGACTACATCCACCAGTCTCGCCACATCTACCCATTCAGTCAGACATCATAGAAGGCTATCAGATTAGTCAAAATCGTTAGTCATGATTTCCCCTTGGTAAATCCATGCCGGCTACTCCTGATAACCATTCATCCCAGTCTGGAGCCATTCTCCTCCCTCTCGAGCAGGGCTGATTTCCTGGTAAGCCCGTTCGGTTTACTAACCATGTCCCCCATTCCCCTGCCAATTGCTTTTAGACTGTTCAGAAAAAACATCTCACTACAGGGTTAGATGAGAGATGGTGGCAGTACAAGCGTATAGGAGGGGATACACAGCCAGCAGCTGGAAGGGAGCTGTAGCAGCCTGATGTTATTTGACTTAGGTCACTATACAAATTACTGAAAATTAAACCTTACAATTCCTTCTTTTCATGGGACTCCCTACGTAGAAGCTGTATTTTTGCTGTCATCAGATCTTTACATCCTTCATAGGTGTTCTCTCAACTTGCATACCACCTGTACAGCTTGCAGATAATGTTTCCTTCATCCCATCAGTTTGGGAGAAGCAATATTTTTAATCAGGCCTTTTTCACTTGAAAATATTTTTGTCCATGTGAAACAAAGCATCTGGTGTTTGTGACAACTTGTTAAGAACTGCCACGGGAATTGTTCTCATTGGTGGGGCTGGTGTGCTAATAGGTACATATCCTGAAAGGGGTTAAGCCTTTCTTCTCTCTTTGATACTTTATTTGCAATCTGATTTTACCTAAAATAAAACTTCTTTTGCACTTGCAAATTCATGTTGCATTTGGCACCGTCCTACAGTCTGTCTATAAAACCTGAATGTCCCAGATTTAGCTGAGTTATTATTATTCAGGTATTTATTATTCTTACGAATATTGTCAAGTATAAGTGAGCCAAGTGCATGCTTCACAGCCTTCCTAATATTTAAATGACTTCGATTGTGTTGTGTGCCTACACAAATGTATCTGAATGTGTTTTGGTATTTGCTGGTATGTGGGGCCAGCTAAATTAGAGGTGTTGGAATTTGTCAGACTTCTTTTGTGTCCCTCCCCCAGTCATTTTCCCAGAGCCTGAGAAACCTCTTCTGAAGAGGAAGAATGTTTACACAACTTTGTATTGGTCACCAAGTACATGAAGTTTTGATTTTGAATGACTAGAGAACAGCCAGCAGCAGTGCTTCTTATGCTCTTGGAAGTGCTAACTCTTCAGTTTGTTTATGGCAGTAGTAAGCATGAGGATGAGCACACAGGATATTTTTGTGTTTCGAAACTTAAGAGCTGCCTGCCTGCCGTTTGCAATCAGCAGCCGCCAGTGTGGAAGAAATCCTTGTAGGAAGTGAGGTAGTTGCTGTACTTGACAGAAGACTGTTCCAGGAACTCTCCTGTTTTGATTACTTCTCTGCCCTTTGCCAGGTATTGTCTGTAGGTCTTTTTCGCTGCTGGGTTTTCAAGAAGGCTGCAAAGAAGTCTACAGGTTAGAGAAATAAAGCATTGCAGTTCACGTAGCATGTGCCAGAAATATCTGTTGCATTCCTGCCTGTTATTCCCAGTTTCCCTGATTAGCAGACTGAACTTTCTGTGTTAGCCTTAACATTTAAAGGAAGCAGTTGTTCAAAATGTAAACACTTAAACACAGCAGTTGGTATTGCTACGTGATTTGTGACTTTTTTTAGATTCCAGGGGAAAATGCCTTTAACACAGGGGTACTTGATGTTAAAAAGTAATGTCTTCTTTAAAAGGAATTAGAAATCATCCCAGAAATTTCAGTCTGAGGCTCGTTGATGAAAGTTCCAACTTTTCACATACAATGTATTAGTAATTGGAAGTGATTTGTCTCAATATTTTTTGTTACCTTACCCCCACTGGAAAACATCTCTGTATATTATTAAGTTGATACTGGTAGGACCCACGGTGGAGTGATGTGTCTGCCCATCCTGTGCCCATATATTGAGACTTGCTGATGTTGCCACAATGTGCATCAGGAGGACACAAACCCCTTTGTTTTCAGAAGCTTTTCCTTTGTTTTTACTTCCTAGCAAAATTAAGTCAGCCATATGTGTATAGGACTGTTTCTGTGAATCTTGGGGTGTCAAGGATGTCAAACATGAACTGTAAAAAGGCTTGAATTCAGTGTAACCTCTTTGGTTTCTTCTGTAATTGTATTTTTGGTAGTTGAAGCTGTTAAGTGCATCCTGTGGCTGATAATTTCTGCAGTTTCCCACTGTTAGAACAAGCAGGTTCTTGAGGTGAAAAGCAAAACCAAAAGTTGAAAAAATACGTCTCTAGCATAGTCTCACAAATATCTAGTAGCTTTGATTTCTCCAGGTGATATTCACAAACACCAAGGCCTCTGAGGGACAGTGCAGAAGCACAACTTGATTTAGTTTTATTTAGGAGCTGAGTCACCTTTTACAGGAACTACATTTTATCCACTGAATGAGGGAAATCAAGAATGACTATGGAAAAGTCAGTCAGTTTTCTTCATTAATTCCCCAAGCCCAGGCATTCTGTGTGAATATATTGCATCACTTAGGGATGTTAGTTTAGAAGTTGGATAGGATTAGATGCACGTAAGGCATGGGTTAATAAGACAGTGGCCCATGTAAAACCATGACTACAAAACCTTTGTGAGGTGTCTTCTCACTTTCAGAGCTATTACCTTCTTGGGAGGCAGTAGAGGGATGCCAGAAGATCTAAGGACAGAGAAGGGAGAACTTGCCAGTAGTTGGTTTGTTAATGAAAGAGAAAGAGGTCTTAATGAAAGAAAAGTGACATGTAAATGCTCTCTTCCAGTTTTCACCTGGCAGCCACCAAAGGGCATGCAGAGTGCCTCAGGATCATGATGACACATGGTGCAGATGTGACAGCCCAAGATGGTGCAGGTATGACTCTCTGAACCTACAGTGTAGCTTAATATACTCAATTCGCCTATGTAGTTCTTGGTGTGCAGAGTACAGCTACAGATTTGACAGTACTGCTTTTCCTCACACACCATGTAGGAAACGTAGTTGTAACACTTGCAGGTTTAGGCATACGTACTTTTTTTGTGGATGGAATTCAGATTCTGAAAGCCTTAAAAACGTTTGTACTAGTATTGTAAGTCAGCATTTATAGTGGACTTCAGATACACTATAGTTGCTCACAATTTAATTTAGGGTTTTTTTTTTAAAATAGTGCCTCTACTCCAGCTCTTCTTTTTTATTTCATTTGAGGCTTTTAATGGGTTAAATAAAGATCTTTGGTGTTGCTTTTATCTTTATCCAAGCTATTAACCCCATTAACTGTACATGGGTTGTGGTAAGACATTTCCTCAGGATTATGACATAGTGAAAAGAGCTGACACAGGGCAAAAAAAGAGCTGAGAGCTGTTAAATATCCTGTTTGAGCCCCTAAAAGTCCTATGCCTCAATTACTGCTCCACTAGGAGACGCGTGGGAGCTGCATTTGAAACTGGTAAGCTCTTCTTAATAGATTTCGGTTGACATATCTGTGTAATCTGTGCCCAGCGTTTTCTCTGGCTAGCCAAGTCACCTGAATGAGCTGTCAGCATTCTGTCTCTTCAGTAATGATCTGTAAATGTTGGGCTCATGGGTTGTGTTTCGGCTACTGATTGCAGCCTGAGGGAATTTCTGTCATACATGGAAATGATTTGCCTCTGTCAGGAAGTGCATGTGATACTGTAAGAAGCATTCAGATTATACATAATGATAAGAGAATATATGTACCTGATACAGACTATTATTCACAATGCATACTTCATCTTGCCTCAGGATTTATTAGCTGTTTGGATAGCAAGAGGTTGCCTGCTCTCACGTGAGAGTGTTGACCCAGTATTCATTGGAGAGAGCCTTGTCTGTAACAGTCACACTATTTACAGTGACATTCTGCTGTCACAAGTGGCTCTGTATGGAGTACTAAATCTTGGCTCCTTCATAGTTGCATGGGTAATTTATTCTTTTTCTGTCTTGGCCTCTTTCATTTTTCAGATGTTCTGTAAGATGAAACTAAAGGAGAGACTGCAGTTTTTCATCATAAATCCATAGTCAGTAAATCATGTTACATAGCTAAACTTAGCTCACAGATGCTAAATAAATTGACAGAAAACAGAATCTAGGAGATGCAGACTGAAGTAGGTGTTCTGAATCCACTTCTGTATGCACTCCATCAATGATACAAAGGCCTTTTAGTGAAAACTAGTGAATTTGGGTGGTTTTGCTTTTGGTGCTGCTGGGTTCCTTTCTCACTGCCAAATGGAAGAAATCGTGAAGAAGCTTCACAGACATCTCTCTGCAAGGAAGGCTGAGTAATATAGAATAATTATTTTTTAAGAAACAAAACATAGCTCACAATCTTAGACTTAATTCTTCCAAGGTATAGCATATATGAACTTTATATGAACTTAGTCATTGTTATCATGGTACCTGCCTGAACAATAGCCTGTTGTAAATACATTCTTCTTGATGTAGGTTTTTATTTTATTTTCTCTATCCTTACTTTTTATGTGTCATGATAGGAGCAGGCCAGATAATTCAAAATTCTGCCTTTGTCATGGAAGAGCTTATTCCCGTGCTTCAGCGTGACTGAATAATTTGCTTTGCTCTTATTTATTTAGGGCACAGCGCTTTACATCTTGCAGCAAAGAACAGCCACCCTGAGTGCATTAAGAGGTTGCTTCAGGTAAAGTAAAAATTAAATCATTTTTTTCTTTTATTTTTTCCTTTTGTTCTTCTGTCTTGGTTCTGCCTGATAGTGACACATTTCCTGTTAAGCTCCTATACTGTTGTCCTGTCTCCTTGCAATCAAGAAAAGTGCTTGAGTTTAAAGACCTTTTAGGCACTGTAAATGGATGATAGAAAACAGTGTGATATCTTCACTGCATGGTCCACAAACAGATTTTTCCATGTGCACCTGATATGACATAGCAGGATTTGGTTTCAAGCAGGTTGCAGCTTCTCTCTAACTACCTGTGTTTTAATGGGTTAGGAAGGGAAAAAGGAATTTTCACTTCTAGGGCAATTTTCATATTATTCCACTGGTGGAATGCTGGCTGTCTGCTGTTGACCATAGAAATGTCTGTTAAATTTAAAGTCAGAGGAAGAAGAAACTGAAGTAGTTCAGGTGGTAAAAATGTGGAATTACTTGAATCCTCAGTAAAGTGAGGCAAAGGGCAGTGAGGTGCTAGAAACGGAGTAGAAAGAATGGAGAAAGAAAATAAGAAAAATAAAGTGAAGATGAATAGAAGATTCTTGTCATGTAGAGGCTGAAGATTTGCATTAATGAGCAGCAGATTAGTAACAAGAAGAGATGTGGTCCGTCTCGGCTCCATTTCAGAAGGCTGGGTGAGTTTTGGTGGAAGGCAAAGAAGAAACTGGAGTTATCAGTAGGAACGTGGCTCAGAGAACAGATGAAGTAATGAACAATAAACCTTCTCAAGCACAGTGGTACAGAAAGAGGGTGGATCTCATATCCCAACTTCTAAATTGCTTTTCCTCTGTTACCTCAGGGCTCTCCATTTGTCCTGTGACTTTCCCCTGTCAGTGTCTCTGACAATATCGGGTCCAATTTCACAGACTTACACCTCCACACTCTTTGCAAGTTGACTCCAGTGTTCCTCCACACCTGGAGAGGGTTCCCATTAAACACCGAGGCTTCAGGATTGTGTTGCTAATACCTCCTCCTGCTAATGCAAACCCATTTGCAGCATGAACAGTGACATCAAGCTGTCACTGACGGTATCACACACAGCAGCTTGATAAAACTCAGCAACTGGGCAGGTAGATATGTGTTGAATACCAAATATCTGCTGACTGTTCACTTACCAGCTACAATCACAGAGTGCTTTTGTTGATATTTTGCTACTTTTGTTACAACATGCGGACTTCTAAATACGTTTTTAAGTGCAAACCCATTGGTAATATTCTCCAATAACACATGCTCTCTGGATTGCTTTCTTGCTTCTGTGGACCAGTGTAGGGGTACAAACTACACTTGAAGAATCTCTAATCTTGACATGCTGGAGATGAGTTAAAACAGGCTAAATAATTATTTTACAGTCAGAATCTTGACATTTTTGTTACAGAGTGTGGTAATCTATGTGAACATGTTTTCCTAGAAAATCACAGGAGCAGTGCTACATTTTAAAGTCAGAAGCTCTAATATTTGCTTTTTGGAAAGCCATTATTTCAGGGTCATATCTTATCATGCAAAAAGGAGAGACCAGACTGGTACAGAGGAAAGCTGTGCCTGTCTTCAGTATTCTTTTCAGGAGTGGCTCGTAAAAATTTCTCAAAGATGTTCAACACTCTGTCCTTAGCATCAAACACGTTTGGGTTTTTTTGGTGTTTCTCTAATTGTGGGGTTTTTTTTCCTTCTGCTTCCTGAAATATGCAGAGTAAATGTCCAACAGACAGCACTGACAATTCTGGGAAAACAGCTCTACATTATGCAGGTAACTGTTGAAACCTTATACTTTCTATTTTGTTATGCTTGATATTCCTAGCTCTCCAGACTGGTGGAGTCTTTTATGTTCTAATTCCGTAAAGCTAGCAACTTCACCTGGTGGTTTACAAATGTCAGGTATTTTTTAGATAAATACTTCGAATACCGAATTAAAACCCTTGATTTGCAAGTGCAGAGCCATTGGAGTACTTAATATTATGTTAATTTTTATTTCAGTAAAAATTGTATCTTCTCATGCTAATTTGGACCACGAGTATTGGTTGTGTTTCTGCATACAAGTTGCTATACATCTTTTTAGTCTTTCTCTCCTTCCTTCTTGAAACAGAGAAATACAGTTTAATTTGTTTTTTCCTGAACCCCACTGTAATGCTGCAGTATTACGAGTGGAAATGCAGAATGCAAATTTTGAAAATGAGAAAATTACTTCCATGGTGATTTTTTGGTTTTTGTTTTTTGTTTTTTTAGCTTCATGTGGTTGTCTTCAGGCAGTACAGCTTCTGTGTGAACACAAATGTACGATTAACATCAAAGATTTGGTACGTATCTCTTCTCACATTCAGTACTTCAGAGCTTTTACCACCTTCCACTCCAGTCAACTTCAGGTGCAGCAATTCGAAGCAATATTATGCTTATATTTCTTCCTGGATTTCTCTGGTGGAGGAAGTTCATTTTGCTGCTTGCCATAACAGATGGGCAAGTACTTCACAATCTAATACAGTAGTGGCAGGATTTGCTTCTTGTTGAGTCGAGGCATTAGTACACGTAGCTAGAGTCAGTTCTGACACATTCAAAACATGATTAAAGGTCTTTCCATTGACTCTGGTAGGCTTTGCAAAAGGTGCTGAGTACAAAAATCATAAGAGGAAAAAGTATGCTTGATGTAGTCTAAAGGCTAAGGGACACTGCATTTACTACTACGAAATCTTTATAACTAGGTCTACTTTCGAGAATGTTGCAACTACCTGATAGAAAACCCTCTGATGATAAAGGGTGGGGATCTGACAGAAATGAGACACAAAAGAAAAAAAATTAAAAAAAATTTAAAAGGGCATACAAATATTTAATTATCTTTATTCAATTGTATCTATCTCCTTCTGGTCTCATCTTTCTAATAAAAAAATCTGTCACAGAGGTTAGGCCTAAAATTTCAGCAGATACATTCTAAAGGCAGAAAAGGTTTTTCAGTCTTAAAAAGAGAAGGCTTCTTTAAAATGTCCTCAGCTACATCATGCTTGATAATAGAAAAAAGGTGATCAGGGCAGCCTCAGAGGGACATAACTAAATAACTACAAGCAATGGTCAGAAAATGGGTATTGGACCTAATTGGGAAATTCCAGTTAAGCACTGGGAAAAAAAATAATCTCACCATGAAGGTGGTCAAACACTGGAACTCCTAGCCCTGCCTGGGTGTCTCTGCCTTTGGAGAGGCTTAAAATTTGGCTAGACAAGTCTCTGAGCAATATAACCTGAAGTTTGCCTGGCTTTGGATTGAGAGCAAAGAGGGAGAAACCCCAGCTGACCTCTAAAGCTGTCTTCCAACTAACTTATTTTGTGATTATATGAAACATTGTATTTTTGCCTTCTATTTAGTTAAAACTACAATTTTTGTGGTGAAGCTTTTTAAAGATATTATGTAGTTCCAAAGTCGTCATTAAGCAAACAGCAAAGGGACTACAAACAGCGAAGAGCGTGCCTACTCCTAATATTTTACATTCCCAATGATCGGGAAAGGAATTAAAGTAAACTCAGCTGCATTTATAGTACACGAGAAAAATGTGCTGATTTGTGCTATACGTACTCGTTTGTACTATATGGAAGTAAAGTTCATAGCTGGCCTTTAAATCTCAGAGTGACATTTGTAAGTGGATGAATTATTGTTTATAGTTGTTGGTTTTTATAATGCATTCATAGGATGGGAACATACCTCTGCTGCTTGCAGTACAAAACGGTCACACGGAAGTCTGCAAATACCTTCTGGATCATGGAGCAGATGTCAACACCAGGGATAAAAATGGAAGGTACAGCAGCTTAACATATCAATTCTTCCCCAAGACTGAATGTCAGATGAAGCTTTCTTCTCAAATTCGTAGAATCATAGAATAGTAAAATGTCTTAGGTTGGAAGGAACCTTAGAGATCGTCTAATCCAACCTCCCTGCCATGGTTGCCTTTAACTAGACCAAGTTACTCAAGGCCTCATCCAACCTGTCCTTGGACATCTCCAGGGAGGGGGTATCCACAACCTCTCTGGGCATTCTTCCCCAAATAGTTGTCGTTGGGCGAAATAATGCCTTCTGTACTAGACAGCAAATCCTGCTTGTCGGTGAGGTATACAGAATTTGCTAAAGGGAACGGTGAAACAAACTACACAGCTATAAAACTAGATGTGCCTGTAAGACTTGCCTTGGGCTACCAGAGCAGTAAATCCCAATTTAAAATAATTCCTACAAGAATTTGATTGGTAGCACTTATCCACACATCACTTTGTATGTGTCTCAGTTTTAAATGCTACTGTCTTCTTGGCATGAGTTAGTTTCTCCAACTTAAATCCTAAAACTGTTACTTGAGAGTGATCTCTGTGGAGTATTCTTTTTTTCCTACCATAATACAGCTAGAACAGCAAGAGAAAAATACAGTAAAGCTGTGTAGTGGATACATTCTCATTTAGAGATTTGTTGCACTATCAGTGCATGGGTCAGAAAACTTTTTAAAAAACAACATCGTTGTAGTGAAAAATGCACTTGTTTTGATGATACTGATGAACATCAAGAGTCTTTGAAAAATATGTTTATAAAACATAAACAGTTGATTAAACTGTAAAGGTAAAGCAGGATCCTGAGAAGACTTGGCACTTACACCTGATAGTCGTGATTATTATATGTGATACAATGCTCATATTGTTCTCTGGTGGTACCTGGGAGGATTAGACTGGGCCCTAACTAGTTTTTGGTTAGTCCAAAGTTTACTAGCACACTCTTTGTTTCACGTTGTCTACAGAAAATGCCTTTGTTGTCTTGGTTGGTGTGAATGGCCTTGTCGGTGCTTTGAACCTGAGGTTCTGCCTAATCTGGGATCTCTGCCTTCCCCTCACTCTCTTACTGTTTAATCAACAGTGTTAAGAGTTTCCAGTTTAATTGGGTGAAGGCATTCTGTCACAAACAGGATGGACTTGTATTTTTGTATTTTGTTTTTTAAGAAAGTATTGTGTGTAGAAGCAAGAAAACTATGTAACATGAAATATGTCACCTTACTTCTCACTTTCCTTCTGGTAAGGAGAATGACTACTCTTGCATTTCATGTTTATAAACGTAGTTTTCACTGAAAAAGGAGAAGCCTTTTTGGGACAGGAAGGGGATAACCTCTGAAAATGGCATTTCCAAGTTCCTATCTTGTCCACATTAAGTGAATTATTTTGGTAGTCGAAACCATCCCTGTGACTCTGGAAGTGTAATCCAAGTTGCCACTTAGCACTACCTCTTAGCACAGCCCTGCAACAGCCATCACTTCTCCAGGGCTCATCCATTACAGGGAGTGTGTTTCAACACTGAAATGGTTCTCTTAATATCTAGCAATCATATAATGGATGATAAAGTCATTTAGGTTGGAAAGGACTGTGAGGATGATCTGGTTCCAAACACTGCCATGGGCAGGGACACCTCACCATAGTAACTGTTCAGTTTCATACGTGCACTGAGTAATGTGTTTGCCAGTAGACTTGAGCAACCTATTAGGCATGTTTTCCATGGTGAGAGGGGAGAATTATGCCCAAGTCGGAAAGCAATATTAAAGCATGCTTGAAAGGTGGTGGTTTCTGTGTGTTTGTAATTATTCTGTGCATCTTTTATGACGCCTTGAAGTTATCAAGAAAATTAGATACAACGTGTTAGAGAAACATTCCTTCTCTATGCTAACCTTACTCTAGGATCTGGCACTGTCTAGCTCCCCTGATTTGGAGAGGAAGTTGATCATGCTATAACAGACTTCTAAGAAAGCAAAAAACAGAAAACGAAATGAAACACAAAAGTTGACAATAGATCAGGATCTGAGGTCAAACCCATATCTCAATCTCACTGAAAAGCTTTGAGATTTGTTTGGCTTTTTGGTTGAAATTTCTTTGTCTGTTTTGTCTTGCAAGCAACATATGAAGGACAGCAGCAATGAAATAAAAGCTTTCATGTTCTACCACCACTTTCAGAGCAGTAACTGCAGTGTGGTAGTGAAATTTGATAGTCTGACTTTATCCTGCCGCCACTTCTATCTATGACTCTCCTCTTAGCCTCAGGAACCCAGTTTTAGACAGGTTTGGACATTTATGTAAAGCATGCCAGGTCTTTGCAGAAGGTCCAGCTGAGGAGTATGGGGAAGAGAAGGAAGTGCAAGCAAGTGCTTGTAAGAAGAAGCAACAGCTACATGTATGTGTCAATTTAAATGTTGATAAAATCTTGTACTTTATCACACAATAACTGTCACACTTCTTTTTTTCCTGAACAAATGAGCTGGTTGCTTAGGAGTACACTCCTGACACTTACTCTGCGTGCTTTTTGTTTGTTTTGTCCAGAACTGCTTTAATGATGGCTTGTGAAGCTGGCAGCCTTACCATGGTGGAAGCCTTCCTTCGGAAAGGGGCAGATGTCAATTTAGTAGATGTCTTTGGACAGAACGCCCTGCATTACTCCAAGCTATCTGAGAATACAGGGATACAGAATATCCTATCGTCAAAGTTATCTCAGGATGTGGGTATGTAAGAGCTGCCAGTCTCCAGTTTCTCACTTCTTGAACTGGCAATATGTGTGCTTAGCAATGAACAAATCTACTTCATAAGGTAGCCTGAAAATTTTCAAACCCCATCTTCAGGATGGTGGGGCTGAGGCTTTCCAAAAGCAGGAAAATGCGATCGTTGCCACCGATGGTGTTATTTACCATGAGATAACGCACTGAACAGGGCAAAAAGAGGTGTTGTGGAGAAAGAAAAGGTAAGCTGAGGTAGCAATATTGTGAAGTCTTTCATACAATTTGGAATAGATCCTTTTTTATTATGTGAAAAAGTGGAACTTTTAGCTCATCGGTAGAAGAGTTGGACAAGGAACTAATAATGCAGGCAGAGGAATTTATGGTCAAACTGAGACAGATTTCTGAAGTAGGAAACTAATATGCAAGAGTCGTGTGAGATAACAGTAGAATAAGAATTGTCACAATCCTAATTTTATCTCAACATGGAACCCAAAAAGCAGCAGAGACAGGATGTGGTTTAAGCGGAATTTGGGAACTAAATTATATTTCTCAGATTTTAGAGAGGAATTCAAAAACCAAACAAAGCGTGGTGTGGTGTGGGAGACAGAGCTGGCAGGTGGGTTAGGAATGGCAAATAACATTTTCTTTGATAGCCGTTAATTCCACTTCTTTTCTGCTTCACAGATACAAAATCACCAACAAAAGCAAAGCAGGTATTTGTCCTTTTGATTTTAAAAATATTTGGGCTATGTGGACTTTAAGAAAAAAACAGTAATCATCATGACCAGGAGCACTAGTAAATGTCATTGTGAGAGGAGCTGCCATCTGTAATGTGAAAGTTTTTTGCTGCTTATTTAAGATACCTGTTTCAGGAACGCTGTGTTTAGACTTAGCTTCCCTCTGTAACAGCAGCCAGCACCCTCAGTGAGGCAAAGAAGGGTGTGTGTGTGTGTATGTGTGTGTGTGTATGTGTGTATGTGTGTGTACATTATGCCGGGAAGATAAGGCACTTTTCTCATATATGAAGCAGGAGCTTGGCTTTTGGATTCCACATCTCTTTAGAATGTAAAGAAGATGGTCTGTAGAAGTTTCCTCTTTCCAAAACGTGCAATTGGAGGTTATCATAGAATGGCCTGGGCTGGAAGGGACCTTAGAGATCATTTTAATCCAACCTCCCTGTGTGGGCAGGGACGCCACCTCTCGACTAGGTCAGGCAACACGTGAGAACCGAACGAGAATCGAACTCGTGACCTTCGGTGTTTCAAGCACCACGCTCAACCCACTGAGCTAAACCGGCCCTCGTTACTGGACACCCCCACCTGTAAAATCCCAGCAGATTTAGGCAATTAAATTAGTTTTTTACATTTTTTATTTAGTATCTTATCTTGAAGTGCAAGGGGACCTTGTAGACCTGCTGGTGGCTGGAAAGTGGATGAGGGTGCAATGCACAGGTTCATTCCTTCTCTAAGGAGAGGTGGGTTTTTAAGGGACCTCAGGCAGAAGCTGATGGAAAGGAAAAGTGGTAGCTGTTGTGAATGGCATGATTGGACTATATATGAATGGAAATATTTAAGATCACTAGTGCTAAACCTATTGTCAGCTTCTGCTTCTTCACTAAATCTTGTTTGTTTTCACTGAAGCATGGATTACAAGGGGCCAGATTCTTATTGTCAGGCATGTTTAATATCTTTGTATTAGTAGATATGTAGACTTTACATAGAAAAAAAATTAAAGGCACTGCATGAGCTGCTAAAGTTGATATTAATGTGGGATTTTATTTTATTTTTTTATCTTTTCTTTTATAAAATAACTTGCTCGGACTCTACTAACCAAACTAACAAACCTACCTTTTCTGGCTGGTGAAACTTTCAGCATGATCAAGGCTCTAAATTAAGTTCAGAAAGAAGTGGAACTCCAAAAAAACGCAAAGCCCCACCTCCTCCTATCAGTCCTATTCAGGTAAAGAAAAGATGAATTTTGAGACGCTTTTAGGGGGTGCAAAGCATTTTGAACATTATATGAATCATGTGGGCTGGATTTGCTCTGTCACTTACTTTATATGCCTTACTACGAGTGGTTTTCCTGACATTAAGATGACACCATGAAAGAACAGGTTGGTTGGGTTAACTAAGAAAAATTTCTTTAAATACAGCGTAGACTACGACACAACTCTACAAATTTTACAGTACAACTGCTTCTTCCATATGAATTGAAGGTCTCCTGTTTTTGCCAGCTTCCATAAGCAAATAGTGATGTATATTCTAATTATATACATATATATGTACGCATTATTATATGCATACATACATATGAAAGTAAAAAACTTAAATAGATTTATGTGGTGTCAAACTGCAGTTTAACAGTTTAATGTTAAACTGGAATGTTACCTGTATGATGGCTACACTGCATGTGTAAGACTGACTCAGAAGGGCACTGAATAATTAGATCTACTCTTTGAAATTAACCTAGAGTTATGAATTTAGTCAGTGCAGGGAAGAGTACTCTTTAGATATAACGTGTAAGTATAGGGGCACATGTTAGAGAGGTAGTTTTATGTACACATAGGTATATCTATTTATATAAAATCTTTTGCAGCTCAGTGATTTGTCCTCTCCACACTCATCAACTTCAACTCCCATGACTGGAAAAGGGCAGGCTTTCTTTGCTGATCAAGTGTGCAAGGTATCAGTTTTCTTTTCTGATTAATCTTAGGGAAGGAAAGTATAGTACCTTAATAATCTCTTTTGCTGTCTGCAGAGTTTCCTGTGAATTAATCAGCTGAGTTTTAGGAACAAAAAGGATTGCAAATCTATTTCAATGTAATTTATAAAGCAAGTGTGGAGTACTTTCATGTTTACTGAATATGTAAATAGAATTAATAATAAAATAGCTAGTATTCAGGAATATGGTTGTGAAAGTAATTACTAATGTGATGAGAGCTCATTACCAAATACCAGTGAGGTGAATGGCATTGTGCAATACAAGAAGTAGAGACCCTTTCACCAAAAGATGTCAGGAAGTGACTGATTGTGTTCTGTCTGATCTTTACCTTATGGTATTGAAGATTACTTTCTTTAAACACATGACAATATATTGCTAATATTTATCACAGGGGCTGCAGCCTTCCAAACTCTCTATGAAATAGTTGTTCATATTTCTCCAATATTTAACGAAAATTTAGCAATGGAACTTGAGTGGCTTAACAGACTTTGAAATACTGACCCCCTGCTACAATTAAACAAGACCCCAGAAATAAAAGAAACCCACTTGACAGGCTTTATCCAGCAAGATCTTTATTATTTATATACTTCTCTTTGGTGAACTGTCCAACTTTACATCTGTTTTCTGTTAACTGTTTTCTTCTGGTATCTCAGCAGGAAGAGCTCAGCTCCCTGCATCAGGACAATAAAGACAGACTGAGTGACAGCACAACAGGTATACAATAACACTACAGTCTTTATTTTCATATTTGGTTACGTGTTTTAGATGTTGTGAAATGTTGAAATCCGGTCAGAAAACCTCTGTGCCTTTCCACTTAGAATGTGAGACACAATAAGTATTGGGAATAACGTTTTGTATTTCACTAGCAGCTCCCCACCAAAACTTCCCACTCCTGTCGGGTGATCTAACACATTTTTGAGGAAAGAATTTCTGGGAACAGTTTGCTTGTTCACTACACTTGGTGGTCATGAGAATAAACTGTTTAATTTGAAGGGTTAGAATAAATAACTAGCTAGCATTTCAGCTTTTTGCAAGCTTTTGAATATTTTTTTTCTCCAAAGGTGCTGATAGTTTATTGGATGTGAGTTCTGAAGCTGACCAGCAAGATCTGCTTCTGCTGATGCAAGCAAAAATTGCGTCTTTGACATTGCACAATAAGGAGCTGCAGGACAAATTACAGGTGGCATATTTTTGTGTTGTTCTAGTACTCTCTTAATCTGCTAAAAGAACAAAGAGCTGCTCACCATTTTAAAGAGATGTACTGTGAAGATAACTTAACAAGCTTGTTGGTGGTAGGATCATGGAAATGCTCTTCCCCAAAGGTTTAAATCAGTGTTTTGATCACTTCACTTTTCTGTAAATTACTGAATAACTTTGTTTATTATGATGACCACATTCTAAAAGATGTTGTTAACAGTTGTCCTAGCAGAATTTTAATTTACATAGCTTTGATTATTAGCTTAAGGAGATCAGCCCAGGCTTTCAGAGGAGCTTGGCACTTACTGCCTTCTCTAACTGTAGATGACTAAATGGGAGCAGCTGGGTTTTGAATTTTTCTAAAACTTTCTTCCATGGCCTATCTCTATAGGGTATCAAGATTTCCTTGCTTACTCTATTAAAAAAAAAATAAAAATCACGTACTTGTTTTTATTGTGCAGTTGTTTGGTTTGGTTTTTTTTGCACAGGAAAGAACACCTAAAGAAGTGAATTCTACTGTAGAACCTTGTCATTCAAACCAAACAGAATTTGAGCAAACAGCAGATAGACAAAATGAGTTCTCAGCTCAGAAGTCTGTGTTAAATGCCACACAAATTCAAGAAAAGTTGCCAAGCCCCAGTGAAGGAAAGATGAATTACCTCCAGGAAGATTTACAGGATATGCAGAGGAAATCAGAGAATTCTGAAGCCAAAAGAAAGCACATAGAAGCTCAGGTCCAGTCTAGAGTCCTGCAAACAGATCATTTAAATAGCACAGACATTTCAGAAAACGGTTCTGATCTTAACCTGAAGTTCCAAGAACCTCAAAACAGGTATGAGGAAGCTGTGAAAGAGGTTTTGAATGTACAAAGGCAAATGAAGCTGGGTCTTGTTTCTTCTGAAAGTGAAGAAACCAGTTCTGATCTGAGTAGGTTGAAGGTTACATACGAAGAAGTTGAAATGCTTAAGCAAGAATTGAAGAGAGCATTAGAGGAAAGTGAAAGACAAAAAGAGAAAGTGAGAGAGCTACAGAAAAAGTTTGAAGAAAGAGAGCGGAATATGGCAAGCAAATTGTCTGTGGAAGAGTGTGAGGAAATTAAGAATTCATATTGTTCGGTTATTGATAACATTAATCAGGAGAAAGCATTGTTGATTGAGAGGTACAAAGAAGGGCAAGAGGAAATTAAAAGGCTACAGGAGAAGCTAGCAAATCAAACACAGTTGCAATCTAGCACTGAAGCTGGAGAAATGAAAGATGAGATGCACAGAATGATAGATGACCTCAACAGACAACTTAGTGAATTGTCTCAGTTGTACAAAGAAGCACAAGCAGAGCTTGAAGACTACAGAAAGAGAAAAACTATAGACGATATAGTTTTGGACTACATTCCTAGAGGTGAACATGAAAAACTGATGCAGGTAACAAATTCTTTGAAATACAAAGCAGAGAATGAGTTGTCAGAAATGAAATCCCAGTACACAAAAGTATTAGATGAAGCAGAAGAGCTAAAGCAACTGTTAGATGCTCAGAAACAAAACTCTTTGCCAATCACTGAACACCGTCAGGTGATGAATGCACTCAGAAATACTGTAAAGAAAATGGAGGAAGAAATAAATGAGCTCAAAGGACAGCTTACCAATAAGGAAAGCGAAGTAAAAATGTTACAGAAGGAATTACTGGAAGAGAAAGCTGCCATTAATGCAGCAATGGTACCCAAGGCTACATATGAAAAGCTCCAGTCATCACTAGAGAGTGAAGTTAGTGTTTTGTCATCCAAACTGAAGGATGCAATCCAAGAGAAAGAAAATGTGTCCTTAGATGCTATGCAACTGAGAAATGAAGTTTTGCACTTGAAAGAAGAGAAAGAAGGTATGCATAGTCAGCTTGAAGCAAAGGAACGGGAGGTCACTGGTCTTCAGCAAAAGTACCACCAAGCTCAAGAAGATCTCCTTGAAATGAAAAGATACTCTGAAAGCTCATCAAAACTAGAAGAGGATAAAGATAAAAAGGTTAGTGATTCAGTGGACTGGAGGGGTAGTACATACCTGAGTTCAGACTGCAAAGCGAGTTGGATGATACATGGCTGACCTAATATATGATGTGTCAAGTGGCACGGAGTGGAGCAACTTTTCAGTATATTGGCCCATCTGAAAATTCAGATATCAAAGTCAAAGTTTGCAGTATGTTTAACTTCACAATTGGTTTCCCTCACCGATAGAGATATGGGCAATCTTTCAGTTTGCCTCTTGTAAGTTCTGCTTGGGTTGAGTTCACGCTATTCAGTCAACTAAAATTAAAGAAGTGGTATTTACAGCAGGAAGAGCCTCTAGAGAAGACAAGAAAACAAAAGATCAGAAAGGAGCAAAAGCTATTCTGATTTTACTACATTATCTCAATCTTAGCTATTTTGCCTTTGCAGCTACCAAATCTGTCACTGCAAATTTCTTTGTAAAAAGCTACAGAATAGCTGGCCTGTGTTTGCTGTGTTTCTGTCTTGTGTTCAGAAGCAGTATTTGTAAAAGTGCTAAATGCAATCCTTGTTTGTAAATGTTGGTGGCTTTCAGAACGAGGAATACATTTTGAGTTGACGGGGCTAGGAGGAGGAGGGTAGAGAAGCATTGTAACTCCTTTGCTTACGTGATGCCTCTGTCCATTGAGTATATTTGCGCTTTGGTTTTCCCCACTTCTTAAATGTAAGTCAAATATGCCTTACAGCTTTTCATAAAAACCTATTTTTTTGGCTCCCTAGATCAATGAAATGTCCAAGGAAGTTATCAAGCTAAAAGAAGCATTGAACAGCCTTTCTCAGCTTTCTTACTCAACCGGTGCCCCAAAAAGACAAAGCCAGCAGCTGGAAGCGTTGCAACAACAAGTGAAGCAGTTGCAAAACCAACTGACTGTAAGTGTGGCAATTTGTAAATACACCATTAGTCCCAGCTCTCTGAAAATGTGCGTACTGTTCTTCACTCTGCCTTATTTAAACTGTATCATTCAATGCTTACAGGGAAAGGAATTTTCACACGGAAGTTCTATAACCTCTCTCTTTCTCTGAAACATTTAGTGATCTGCAAGTCCTGAATTGCTCTTTAGATACAGTCTAACTAAAGAAAACTGTTTTCCCCAATATATTTCCTCCGATCAATAGTGGAGCAAAGCTCCTGTGCTGGTAGTGAGGGGTCATGACCAGACCTGTTTCTGAGATCCTGATTTGTGAAAAATATGGCCAGTGTGCATGGACTTGTTTTCTCAAGAACATTCATCAGCTGAACTCTTACGTTTTTTTTAAGCTAAATTAAGGTTGACTTTCTGAAACAAAGTAGTTACTGATGACAAAAAGTTTCAAATCAAGCACATCAATCTGTTTATAGGGAGCACAGATCATTCTCTGAAATTCTGAACTGCTTAAAGATTTTTTTTTTTAATTGTATTTCTACACAAAAGGTCAGGTTTTCTAAGATGGGTTGAATCATAATTGCTATTTCCAAGAGCTGACTTGTCGAAAGGAGCACTTTAATTCACTGCTGAAGGTGAAAAGAAGGTACTGCCCACCAGAGGCCTTCGTTGAGAGCTCTGGAATAACTCTGAAAGAATTTGCAGCCTGACATGCTAAATGGCTTACCTGGTGTCTGCTTTCCTGCCTTCCCCAGCAGACAGAAAGAAGAGTCAGTATGCATATGGGCCAGAAAAATCCCTTGCAGTGGGGAGAAATAAGTAGACAGACAGTTAAACACTGCATCCTCTCAGTGTAAAAACCCAGACTGTTTCTTATCTCTGTCCATCAAGTCCAAAACGACCCTTCCTCTCCTACTGCTTAAAGATCAACAAAGCAGTGTAAGGTGCAAAGATAAATAAGACATTAGGAAAGTGGGTAGGATTTAAAACAGGTCAGAGGCACTCTTTCTTTCTTGTAGGCTAGCTTTCTTAAGAGCTTTATATTTACTCAAAAAGTTGGCTTTTGGGATGTGGCAATCTGTCATCATGAAAAAGAAATTTGGCTTTCCTTGTTTAAATGTGTAGTAATTAAAAGAAGAGTTCATGGATTAAGATCTTGGTAAGAACCTCCTCCTCCCTGGGAAGGCATTAGCTGACAGACAGGTCTCTGACTTCAGGGAGGAAGCTTGGTTGCCGATGAGGGCTGATGTGTCAGAATATTGCTGGCTTTCCTCAGTTCTGGTTGCTGATTAACTCAGAAAAAGAGGATGTGCTCATTCGACATGATGAAGTTAACGTTAGTGCTTCTTACAACAGATGTCTTCTCACCAGCTTTGTTACTGGGATGGGTAGAATTACAGTGTTTCTCCAGACCACACTTCCTAGAACACTGTTTTGGATGGCTGGTGGCACAGTACTGCCTGAGCTGGTTTTCCATGCGTACATAAGACTATGGTTTGTGATTCTCCAGAGCTCTCTAAATCTAGTTGGGGAGTTCCGAATTCGTCCGTTCTGAATGCTCTTTCTGCTTGACTATTTTCTAGGAAACAAAGAAACAACATCAGGAAATTGTCTCAGTTTACAGGATGCATCTTCTCTATGCTGTGCAGGTATGTTGTATATTTTCGGTTACAGCGTTGGTATTTTAATGAATGATGTTTCTTCTGCAGATCTCTAAAGAGCTTTGCACGTTTTGTCTAAGACATGCTACCTAAAAGTTATGACTCTTCAAGCACAAATTTAGCAGTGCTTCCTTTTGTGAAATTGATTTAATTACTGTGCCTCAAAAAGAGTTCATACATTTTCTTAAGGTGTAGAGAGATACTTGAATTCAACCATCTTTTCTTCTTTCTCCCCTTGTCTAGGGTCAAATGGATGAAGATGTCCAGAAAGTGCTTAAACAAATCCTATCGATGTGTAAAAGCCAATCACAGAAAAAGTAAACAAAAAAGCCAAGGAAAACTCCTCATTTTTATTAATCCTGTTATGGGTGTTTATCTAGATTTGTTTTACCATAAGTTTTAAGATTGGCAATTTGCTGCTTTTGTGTTATTGTGCTGTTTGTGAGGTGGATTTGTTTGTTTGTCTCTTCCCATGCACTTCCCATGTGCATTCGCGTGTGCAGTAACTAAACACACGCCTGCTTTTCCTACCCAAAATGCGAGTACGTTCTTCAGACTTTTTACTTAGGCCACTTTGTGTCATGTTTACCCTGAAAGTACTTTCTAGCTTCCTCCAATAGAGGGAGGTTAATCTAGAGGAAAGCACTCGTGTTGCCTGAGTAAAGGTGAATTTCTCTTTAAGGTCTTTTGTACTGTTTTATAAGCTGCATCTTGATATTGGGGATTAACTTAGTTGCTTGATGTTGTAGTACTCAGATTCCTGACATTTTGCCATATGCAGTCTTTGGCAGAGCAGAAGTGAGCCTTGCAGCAGTGAGCAGAAGTAGATATTTATGCTAAGCCAGAATATCAAACAGCTACACTTCTTAGTGTAATATTATTTAACACGCCATAAAGTAGCTGTCCCAACCCATCCAATGCACTGAGAATACAAAAATCATACCATGCTTCATAGTTTCCTCAACCTGCCAGGTAGTGGAATGAAACTATTTCAAAAGGTAAAACCACGAGTTTTTTTAAGTTCTGTACAAAGCAGTACAGAAACATCTGTATAAACAACCCTTTATGATAGGTTTAGCTATCTATGCAAGTGTTGGCCATGAAGCTCAGGAACAAAACCAGAACATATACTTTAGACAAGGGATTCTAGTGAACACGGGATGTTTACAGTGAATGTCAATGCCTCATACTTCCTAACCTCACTTTTGTAAAGATCTTCTCTTCAGTATATTTTTATTGGCCCTCTAATGAATTTTTTTGTAACTAAATCATTTTTTCTACATAATGTTTGCATTAAGCTTATTAACAAATATTTTTAATCGTGTTTTAGAGAGTTTCTTTTTATACCCCCAAGTACTCAGTAATAGTGAAACATAGTGAAGTGTTTTCAGTTTGTAGAAGATCTGCATGGAGTAAGAGACCTATCTGTCAGTGTGGTCCAGAGCAGTGAAGTGTAAAATGCAATTCAGCCTGCTGTTTCAAAAAATATGAAAATGATAGGTGGAGAACAGCAAAAGGTGTGTCAAAAATTTCTACATGTTGTTTATAGAGGCCAGGGGATAAATAAAGCCTCTATCAGCACTTTTAAATACCAAATGAAAATGCCTGATGTGGTGTAGTATGAATCTATGGAAAAATGTTTCTAAGCACACACTGCACTTGAGGCTACAACCATTCTAACTAGCTTGCAGCTTCACTACGGTTTGTGGGTTTTTTTAATTCCTGTTAGTGAGATATGTCTCTAATAGAGAGATCTTCCAGAGCTGTATAACCTATGAAGTTTATATAGAGTCATGATGTAACAAGAGTCAGCAGTGCCTCAGGCTGACTGGACTCATAGTGCACTTAGATAAACCCTAACCCTGGCAGAACTGAAATGGATTATAAAAGCAAAACCAGAAATCACTCCTTTGCATCAGTTACACCTTGGTGATACTTTTCTTGGGTGTTTTAACTAATGCCTGCTAATTTTAAACAGTGTTTTATAGTTAAATGGTTTTGAAAATGCTCCAAAGAAATGTGAAATGAATTTTGCTGCAGCACTTCGGAACGAACAACAAGATTTTAAGCATGCTAATGCTGCAAAGTATAAAACTTGATGAACCATTTTGTAGGTTGCCTGATGGATTTAGTCTTCTACTTTGTTTTGGTTTGTATATTTATTACAACTATCTTTGTGGAATATTGAAAATTATATACTACAACATAGCAAGTTTCTTTATATGTAATTTACAAGAAGTTTCCTTATGCAGCAAATAAACTATTTCCGATTTTTTCATCTTTCTTCTGTTTTTGCCTTCATTTACTTTTTGTATTCAGAGAAATCTTTCTACACAGTTTTAGCATAGTGTATGTTCTGTACCTCATGTTTAGATAACTGTCAGATGTACCAGCTTTTTCTCCCTGAAACTGCAGCTTCATTATTATCTTTCTTGATCTGTCAAGTAGAATAGAATCCACTCCAAACCCTGTGCAACCAGTTTTGCAGATTACGCATTCTGCTTGATTGGTAAGTTCAGAGACATTTCTCACATGGACATCCTGCTAGAGGTGATATAGTTTCCCATTTGCCGCTGGGTGCATCCAGCAGAGTTTAATGCCACCTTAGAGCAGTAGCACAGATTAGTGAGGCCTCAGTTTTCCAAAACTGCAGTTCTCTTTCACTTAGCACTTCACTCTATACACACATCTGCATATGTGTTATATGCGTATGGATATATGGATATGTATTCTTCTCTTTAAATTTAGCAATTATTATACAGTCAGTCACGTTGCCTTTTAGCACCTCTCCCTCTCCTGAGTTTTATCCGAGAAAATAGTTTTTCAGCAATTGGCTAAAAATGTCTTCCTGTCTGAGGACAGAACACACAAATGGCAGGAATTGTACCTCTTTTTATCACAATTTGGTAAGTAGTTCTTTAGCCACTTGCAGAAAATTTCTGTAGGCTGCTCAGTACTAAGCTTCCTTTGAAGAAGGCTGCTGACAAACTGGTATGCAGAATCTGGTCATGGTGAGACCACGTGACAGAGAAGATCACATCTGCTTTTTTGTGCTGTCTGGTACCTCCCATCTGAATTATCATTTGTCTCCCTTGTGGCCATGTGCCAGCTGTGTTGCATAACAGGTTTATTTATTTTTTTAGGGTCAGACCTGTGGCAGTCGTTGGTTGTTGCCACATGCAACTGTGGTTTTGGTCTGACAGAGGGAGTACCAAAAGTGCTCTGAATTTAGTGTTGAGCCACAGCTCAAAAGTTTGTCTGAGTACTTTGAAACCTTCATCTATAGCAACACTGTCTAGTTCTGCAAACGCAGGTCACTGGAGGTGCTCAAGAGTGCAAGCCAACTGTCAGCAAGATGTTCCATAGAAGTGAAATTTCCAAGTGCTTTTCTTCATCCCTGCCTCCTCCTTCTCTGTTTGGATCCTTCACTGATGCTTTTGAAAAGAAGTAACGGAAACACTTAGTACAGTCTAGATCCATACTTTATTTTGATTTTATGTCCATGTTTTTCTCAGGGCAGTAACAAAATAATTCTCCTCATGTTAACAGTCATCCCCATAAATGCTCAGTCTTAGAATTATATACAGTGGTTAGTTGCAGCTGAAGTGAATTTAAGTCTGTGATTTATTAATTTCCTACTTATTTGAGAAAGACTGAGATACAATTTTTGTAGCTACACAGTAGTCCTACCAGCAGACCCTGCTGCTGGGAATTAAGTCATGTGCTTTGCTCAACACCTACAAGTGTTGAGTTCCCCACATTAGGAAAGAGTATGACAAAATGTCTTCTAGGCTAAATGTTGGCCTCTGTCTTGTTGCACCCACTGACATGGTCCTGAGGTGGTGTGCCACCAACACAAGCCCCTTTTCGTGATGAGTTTTGCCTCTCTGTACAAACTGTAGAGGTTTGTGCTTTTAGTCCGGCAGATGCCAGTCTCCAGCCCCATCGGTGCCTTCAGGAGGGTCTTTTTTATGATCCAACTTGTATTTCCTTAGGCATTTTACAACAAAGCATTTGTTGCTGTTTACAAACCTTTGGCTGCCCCGACAGACTCTTATTTGACGAGTTTCACACAGGTATTTACACAGTCATCAGTTTTTCAGTCGTATTTTTAAAAGCCTGCTTGCATGCTGATCTGTCCAGATTTGCGGTGTTGGCCCTCCTTGTACATTTTCCAAGAGCCTGAAATGCTCAGACGGTTGGTAATGGGGCCTCCTACCAGGAGCTGGAGATTGGAAACAGGCACCTCTCAGTGACATCATCCCCTGCAAGCAGCTCAGGGCTGGAGCCTGTCTCCTCATGTCCCACTGTCTGCTGCTGTCCCGCACGCTCACGGTGTGCTCTAAACCCTGCCCGGGAGTGATGCCACACCTGGTACCCTGCTCCCAGTGCCTTTTGGGAGGTAAGCATCACCTGCATCAAAACACAAATGTGCTCATGCAGGAAACTGCGGCTCTGGTGTGGTCACTTTCCTTCAGGATTAGCCAAAACACTCCCCAGTGATGGCTGGGCTGGTACCCACAGTACTCCTCTTGCATCCCCTGTCCTAAAGCTGCAACAGTCCCGCACCCTGCCGCATGCTTAGAAACCCTGTCCAAAAATATTTGGATGCATTTCCTTTTCTGTGAGTGCTTTGCTGCCCACTAGGAGACATCCCCCAAAGAAGAAGCCAGGAGCAAGCAGGGAGCTGGGTTCACCTGCATTTTCCAGACCAAAAAAAGTAAGAGAGGGATGGAGAGCTAAATCTGGTGTTCCTTCCCCTCCTACCTTCCCTTGCAGCTGGAAAACAGTTCAGGGAGTAAAGAAAAAGCAGAAAGGTCTGCACTGCCCCATTCCTAGAAATAGCTCCTCTAAGCTCTTACTATTCAAAGTGGAGCTCCCCAAAAAGCAATGTGGCATTCAGCAGCTCGTGGGGCCACAGCTGGGTGTGAGCACAGCTGGCCAGATGTTGCAGATCCAGGTGCGGACATGCCTGTGCAGATGTTGCACAGCTGGCTGCCTGCAGGAAGGTCGCAGTGGGGTGGTAGCGGGGTCCCTGTGCCTGGAGGGAGGGCAGTGAACTCGCTGATAGTGCTTGTCCTGCCTCATCCCCTACAGCACGCGTGCAGAGAGTTTAGGAGTGGATGGTGGGAGTGTGACCACCCTGCACTTTCTGAGTGTGGCTGCGCGGTATCCATGGTTCCAAAACTTGTGCCTTTGCTGCCACGTGAAGAAATCACGTCACTGTCTGATGACTGGCAAGTGGCAGGCTGGCACAGCTTCCTCTGCAGATGCTTTGGCTGATGGGACTCTGACAGCCATGGCAGTATGGTCCCTTGCAAATACCTGTATAATTAAAGCTGTGTGTTATCACCAGGTCTGCTTTGTAGCACATTGGATGAGGGTGTACAGTTACGCCAGATGCCCTGGAGCAGCCCTGTGCAGTCCACACCTCTCTGGGAGGGTTTCTGGGAGCCTTGGTTCCCTCTGCAGGGTGGTTGCTTGTAGGGGACACACTTCCTCATGCTTCGAGCATGTAACAGCCTAGGTTTAACCCAACTCCTCTGGGACTTGTTTCATGTCTCTCTGTAGTTTATTAGGAGACTGAATGTCCCCAACCAGCTGATGGCAGAGCTCTGTCAAGGCAAACAGCTTGTTGTAAAACAATGAGAAAAAGAAACATGCATTTGTGGTGACTCATCAGGTGATGTTTGTAAAAGTAACTCTGTAGATGTTCTCATATGGTAGAACAAGACCACCCCTACCATTAGGCAGCTTGGTATGAGCCCTGCCATGGTGTCGACCCAAGCCAATCAGCAATTTTTGAAAATCAACTGCCTGGCACAGCTCTGGGTCTGCCCAATCCTCTTTGCAGGTGGCCCTGCACCTTGCAAGGTGAGATTTCTGCAGTGCCGACCCCGGCTGTGCAGCATCCCAACCCCTCCGTGCCCGGGATTGTCTAGTGCACTGTCTATGTGGACAGGTGTAGCCTGGCAGCCAGGTCTCAAGACTACGCTGCTGGGGTTCATGGGAGCAGCTTTGCACCTAAATGCAGATTTCTGGACTGTGCTGACCTGTGAACAAAATCTTAAGAGGAGTCTGTCTCCTTGAACATCTGTCTGGTTTGCAAGCAGAGGCAAGGTAGTTCACAAACTCCCTGCAGCTCCTGCTTGACTGGGTGGTTTCGTGTCTCCTTCAGTGCTGCAAATCCATCGCTCCATTCTGTTGGCATTTATGGGGTAAAATCCACGCATATGTACAGACAGATTTGTTGCCTGCTTGGATAAAGATATCTCCACACTTCTGCTGGCTTGCTCATTTTTAGCGAATCCCATGGTCCCATCTGAGCTGTAAGGGTAGGAGGCTGCTAAATTCTCCATGGAGATCTTTCATTGTCTCTTCCCATAGATTCACATCAAGAGACTAGAAAAGCCAACTCCCCCTCTAGGCCTGCCTGCAAAGGCCAGCCACCAACATCTAGGGGTTTTTTTGGTCAGTAGTTCAAAGGGGTTTTGATCTGCAAAAATAATGATTTGGCTCACAGGATTTCCAAAGTGCTGACACAAACTTGCCAAATGCTGCCACATGCCATCGCTCTGGGGGGAGTGAAATTTCCACCCTCTCTCTGCCTTCCATGGGAGTAGATCTTCCACGGAATAACAAAAGGGGAGCTTTTCCTGGATTTCTTTGTGTGGTTTAGATCTTTTCTAGGCTTCCTTTGGCTGTATTTCTCCATGGAGCCCTAGGATACCTGCATAGAACGACATTCACATTTGTGGCAAGATATTCAAATCAGTTTCTCACCGTCTATTAACTCTGTAAAGAGATTAGAGCTGTGTGGGCACCTGACTGCATTTCCCTGCAACACCCACTCCCTTACAAAGCCCTTACAACTCTATTTAGCAATGCTCATGCACTACCCTGTTAGTTGCTAGAGTCTGGCTAAGGAGAGCAGCAGGGCAGAAGTAGACTCTAGCAGCCTGTTGTGGCCCTTAACCTCCATTTATACTTAAGCAGCCCTGTAACCTCTCAAAGGCAGATTCGTATTAAAATGAGTTTCTGTCTCACCAAGGCAGCGTCGAGCTGTAATAGGTTCACTTTAAAAATAATTCCATCTTTGTTCAGTTTAATGTTAGTGTTCTATGAGCAAAAGCACTGCTTAGTGTTACTCCAATTACTTGTACAATTTCTATGTATTTATTTTGCTAAGACCCACCTGCTGGATTCTTAGGGGTTTACAAGCTGCCACAAAATGAAGTTCAAAATGGATACCCGCAGGAAACAGCATGTAGGCTGTCTCAACTTTTCCAGCTACTCTGCTAACCTCACTGAAGACCCGTCTAGTCAGGAATACAAGAATTATATCTCCTTAAACATCCCTACATAGTTATCAAAACAACCGATTCTTTCTCAGGACTACTTTGAAACAGAGGGTATAGAACGCAATTCCTTTTGGGGTATTTTGTGTACAACTGTTATCACAGATCCAAATGGTTGTGGATGCGCCTCAACAGGTAAAAGCCAGACACCACGATTGTTGCTATTTTTTTGCATAAAGGTTGTCAGGACCAGGTGACAAAGACATTATCCTGGCTTACAGTATCTTAGCAGACTGATGGTGGTTTTCAAGTAGAATAAAAGATGACTTGAAGTTAGTTCTTACTCTGAAAAGCACAAATCAAAATAATTAGAGGAAAAGTCACTTGTCAGTTTTGTGGCCTCTGGATCTGGGTTGTCCGGAAACCCAAATGCACTAAATCAGGGCAGCCAGACAGCATCGGCTACAGCTACACACAGGTGGAAAATGCTGGTTCCAGTTCCCACCTCCAGTACCTGCTTTTAGCTCACATCACCAGTAATCTGGAGTTCTTATATGCATTATTTTATAAGAATCATAGAATCATAGAATCAATTGGGTTGGAAAAGACCTCAGAGATCATCAAGTCCAACTCTTACGTAGGCAAAATCTGAGCCATGACAAGTCTGTTCTGTGATACTACTAAAGGAAAAAACATGAACTAAAAACATGAACTAAACCTTTCTTCTACAACAGGTTTCCCATTGCCTGCAAAGGCAAAAGACTCATCAAACAGAAAAGATAAAACATACTAATGGTACTGTCACCCGAGTTCTGGATTTCATGCAAGCCATGGCAAGAAATTAAATCTAATACAATAGTGGTGGTCTGCAGAATTTGGAGATTTGTAGAATTTAAGCAACTTACCAGGTCGAAAAGATACACGGTAGCCTTTGAGTCATTCCCCTCCTCACCCTTTTTATTTTACTATGTTTGATGGCAGAGATATAACAGAATTCATCATAGCTGGACCCTAAATCCTTGCCTTAACAGCAAGGAGTCCATAGCCCAGCCTTCCAATCCTTTTTTTTTTTTTTTCCAGCTAGAACCATATCCACAAAGGCAGAAGGGCCACAAGCACCTCCCCACCTTTGTGAGTGTAGGCCCTGACTCAGTCCAGCTGGAGTACAGACATCAAGTCTTGCACAAATCATGCATGTCTCTAACAGCCATTATTTGTGAAATGCAACAGTTAGATTCTGGTATTTTGTGGTGTTCTGACTTCTTAGGATATTACTTCCACAATCACTGTTGGTAGATTTTAGAAAAGAAATTGTTAAAAGTACTATTTTAAGAAGTAACATAGTACATCTGCAGGCAATTACATAAAAATACAAACGTTAAGCCACAGTAATGTCCTTGAACACAATACAAGGAACTCTGATGCTCTAAAATAAATCACATCAAGAAAGAAACGTGTAATATTTCATTTTTATCCTGTCACCCAGAGATTATGTAACTAATTCTTAACACTCAGTAGAGACAGTATTAATAATTCTCTATGAGGCCATAATTTTTTCTCCAGTGCAGGAATTGAGACAGTAAGCTATAAGGAAAATCACCTATACCAAATATTTTAAGTTTGAAAAAAAAATACAGTAATTAAGAGCAATTCAGGATACTATTAGATAACTTTATCAGTCCTGCAGATCAAAGATTCATAACTGATTTTTCAAATGTAGAATTTATTGCAATAAACAGATGATTTGCACAGAAGACAAAAGTGAGCTGCTGACACTGTACTCTGAAAGTATAAAAAAGAGGTGAGAAATGGTCCACAGAATCATCTGAAACCTAAAACAAATCCAAAAAACTTGAATTCTGCTGAATTGTGGAGCAATCAACTCAGTAATATATGAACATACTGCTCTCCACTTGTGAAAAGCAGAACCTCACTTTCTGACAAACAAACTCCGACTACAGCCTGGAGCTGTAGAGATTACCCGCAGATCACTGACCAGGACACTGACTCTTGGGTCACCTCTCGCAGCAGCAAGGCACGAAGGCTTCAGCTTCTCGCAGCACAATCTGCAGTCCCTGCGTCCAAGGTGTTGTTCACTGGACCTCCTGTTCCCAGCAGGTTTCTGCAGTGGAGAGGTATGCGAGAAGTGCAACTTCTGACCCAGGTACAGTCCACCTCACCATTTTGCAAAGCTGGTCACTGCAGAAAATCTGGAAATGCCCTTTTCCATGAGTAAGAGATCAGGCTCTTTTTAGCAGCGATACGAATGCACCACTCCACGGGACACAGGAAGACATTCCTTTATTTCAGTTTAAGAGTCCCTCCTGTTCCTGAAAAAGGCTATTGAAAGGTCAAATAATTTCACATTTTCAAATCTGAAGCTTTTTTTCCTCTTCTTATTATTCTTAACAGTGTTAGTAGATACTAGCAGAGTAGGAACTGGGACATGTATGTACAGAAACATTTCAGCGGCAGCATTCTTGTGGCTGCATAACAAATTACTAGATACAAAACAACAGGGTTGCCAGAACAGTTATGAGTAATGAGTAAGTAAATCCTGGCTTCTATCTTAATTTACCGATTCAACAACAGTAGTGCAGACAAAAGGGTAAATTGGTATCAGATGAAATTCCAAGGAACTGAGTTATATTGAGAATTAAACAAGATCTGGAGGACCCTAGTGGCTTCACCAGCAAAACATGTCAGCATTCACCAGAAAGAAACCACCTGCTGCTATTAAGAAATCAGTTTTAAAATGTCATTCTCTTTCAAGACCAATTTGGTTTTAAGTCATTGAAGGTTAACTGGCTAACATACAGCTAGCGTTCAGATTTTCCCTTGTGTAATTGCTTAGAATAAGACAAGGCTAAAAAAAACAAAGCACAAACAAAAATTATTGGAGAACACTATGAAAAGCAGCAACATACTACATGAACACCACTTCAACATCTGTGCTGGAATCAGGGGCTACAGGAGATCGACTCCCTTTTTTGCTTTTTCAGCTTCAGTTTTTTGAGTCAAGGCTAAGAAACTTCTGCAAGGGAATATAAAGGAAGTCTTCATATTTTTAATTTCAGAGTTAAAATAAATAACAATATTATGTCTGACAATCTTTACAGCTCTCATTCAGTTTTATAAAAAAATATAGTATTTCATAAAACCATAAATATAATTCAGATGCCAAAACATACACCTACAGTTCTGCTTCTGTAATATCCTCATCAGGGCAACAATAGTATTCCACAAAACAGATCTGTCCATCTTCATTCCTAATCATATACTGTAGTGAAAGAAATCCTCGAGCATCTGTTCGAATGGACACTTTACAAGATGAAGCCAGCGCTTTTGCAGATGGTTTAAGCAAAGAAATCTTGTACCTGCAGGGGAAAATAAAAGTAATCTGAAAAAATGTCCCATGCAGAGAGAAGCTGAAACGTTACTCCCAATTAAAGCCACAGAATAACTAAAAAACAATTAGCAACATGTTAATTTAATCTTTCCCCAGTAACAACATCAGACAGATATAGCCCTTGCTTTAGCTTTTGATCATATACAGACTTGTATCAAATCTGAAGTATTTTTTCCCCCTGATACTAGCAAAATAAACGTCACAGTAATGCAAAAACAGTGTTTTTTAACTCTTTAGCAAGAACCCACAATCTGCTACAGAGAGCACTGATCACAGATTTCCTGACCTGTTTGTCTGAGTCTGGGTGCAGTGGAATGCTTCCATCAGATCAGAGTCCCTTGGGTAGTCCAGATGTGCACTTCCCGAGTTTCCAAAAGTGGATAACCTGAAATACAAAGGGCACCATCTCAAAATACCCGATCACAGCTCTCTAAAAACTCGTCAGAATCGGTCATTGTGCGTATCTCAATGGCTGTTCCACAAAACACTATTTATTTGTTTTGCTTTATTTAATTAGAAGTGCTAGACTGTGTCACATTTACCAGGCTGTCAACATATTCACTACTATGTTACTTAGATTGCATATTGTGTTTTGCTACACTCATTACAATTCTTCTTGAAATAAAGCAGTATTTTAAAATAGCTCCCCCCCTCTTCACCCAGAAAACTTCCAGTCATTCCCAACGGAGGCCAGGCATGAACATCTGAGTTGAAAGTATAGTTTCCAGTACCTGAAGTAGGGTTTATCTGGTGACATGGTAATCTGTAGAACTTCACTGGTCATATCCAGTTCAGCAAATGCTTCTCGTAGCCCCTCTGACTGCAGGATAATTTTATTAACAACCTTTGTACTGCAGAAATCAAAGTCTAATAACTCATCGGGTTCTTGAGTGTTAATTTTGCACACTGTCACTACTCCTCCTTCTTCCAAGAACAGCATCAAGGGATAACCATAACCACGATAACACATCCTAAGAGCTGTTGATGTTCCTGAAAAAGAGAATGAAATATACATTCTTCAGAGAGCTAGCTAGCAATCTGATCATATAGAAAATTCAAATTTTACCAGCACATGGGGCACAGATCAATTTGATTTAGCATGTTTGGTCCAGCCTACAATACACCAACGTAGCTTGCTCACTGCAGACTCCTAGATACCCTACGAAGTGCTAATGGTTATGCAGCAAAATGAAATGATTTGTGCATAGACACCAGTTCAAATCGAACTCAGGCTAACACTAGTGGATTTGGAAAATCCTCCACAATCCTGAGTCTCTCCCTGGCTCACATCATCTTTCTTCACTTGTGCAACTCAAACTGTTAGCACAACTCAGCTTGCATTACAGTCACGTCCCCCTTCTGCCCAAAATCAGAGTGCTGCTTTGTATGGTTAATTTAGATCTTCAGGTCACAGTCACAACAGAAACAGCAAAGGGATGTGGAGTTCAGCACACAGCTGCAAGGGTAGAACTGCCCAGAAAAACTGTCACGGTGTCACTCCACTTGAACACACAGTGCATCCCATAGCATCCAGGCAGTCATGCTAATCTGCAGTTATTTTTGCTTGTGAAAATATTTTTTTGAACAACCATCAAAGCAAAAAGAACACAAAATCTATAGGAAATAAAATTCATAGAATCATAGAATGGTCTGGCTTGGAAGAGACCTTAAAGACCATCTAGTTTCAACTCCCTGCCATGGGCGGGGACACCTCCCACCAGCCCAGGTTGCTCAATGCCCCGTCCAACCTGGCCTTGAACACTTCCAGGGAGGGGGCATCCACAGCTTCTCTGGGCAGCCTGTGCCAGTGCCTCACCACCCTCACAGTGAAGAATTTCTTCCTAATGTCTAATCTAAATCTACCTTGTTCAAGTTTGAAACTGTTACCCCTTGCCCTGTCACTACACTCCCTGATGAGCAGTCCCTTCCCAGCTTTCCTTCAGGTACTGGAAAGCCATTGTAATGGTCTCCTCAGAGCCTTCCCTTCTCCAGGCTGCACAACTTCAACGCTCTCAGCCTATGGCCTCATCTTTGTGGCCTCCTCTGGACCTCCTCCAACAGGTCCATGTCCTTTTGGACAATTCACTAAGAACCGCGTTTTTTTCTTAAAACAAAGAGGTTCATATAACTCAATACATAACTGTGAAGGCAAATTCCCACACATCTCTGTTGCTGAAAAAAAACTACAAACAAGATCAAAACCATGGTCCATTTGATTTCTGTAATTCACACATCTGATAAGCAAGACCTGAAGTGCTCTTAGAGCACTTGAAGTGCTACTCAATCCAGCCACAGATTTCTTGTAAGACCTTAAGTATGTATCATTCCTCAGTACCTTACGTGCAAGCTAGAGAAAAGATGCAGGTATAGCCTCAGGAAAGGAAGAGAAGGTGCACATAACAGTTATTGCCTTGGCAGCAGGAGCACAGTGAACTGATGATGCTACCTGGAACCCCTGAAGACCTTAAGCTGAGTAAATTTGCACCAGAGCATTTCCTAACTTAACTTATGCGTTCCCTTGTTAATGTTTTTGACATAGCTAGATGTTCCAGGGTTGCACAAGTCACAGAAATACTGGAAAAGAAATAACATTTATTTTTGAGTTGACACAAAATGTTTTGTTAGTAAGACAAATTCCAAGCTATGTCCATACTGTCTCTCAGTGTGCTGATTTCTGCTACAGTTCACAGCAATTAGTCAGCCCGAGTGCCTTGTAAGCCCAGTGCAGATCGCCTTTGGCCTTAAGATGTTCTGGCAGACTTCACAATTTTTCAGCTCCAAGTGACAGCTCTGACAGGAGGCTGCCCCAGTTTGCCCAAGCAGTAGTCTTTTAGCCTGATGATGAGGTTATGTCCAGTCTACCCTACCAGCCACTTAAAAGCACATGACAGCATGAAGCACCGTCCCTGGTAGAGCAAGCCTTGTCCCTCTCTGCATCCATACTGACTACACTGAACGGGCTGCAGAGTAACTATTCTGTCAGCCGTGTACAGCTTCTCCCCTTAAGTGAAGGGCACTTGGGAACAAATTATCATTTGTATGACGTGGATGATCTAGACCCTGGAAACCTGATGATCTAGATGATCTGAAAACAGGTGGATGGGAAAGGCAGTCACTGCATGCGTCAGTCCTCTGGTACAGCACTGGCCTCAGAGTCAGAACTCCAGCCTAAACATCAGATAACTTGCTGGACAAGCTTGAACAAATTATTTGACATGGTTTTTATCAAGATTACAGAAACTATTTGAGATCTTCAGCCCCAAACCAGAGCAAGGGTACAAGCTGTGGCTGTTCACTGGACCTCATGCCACAAAAGGGTTCTCTCCCAAAACAAGTGGCTCTTTTGTGCTTTACACAGATTCAGGGAAAATGAAGACTCCTCTGTTCCTCAGTTACCCCAAGAGAGTCTTATTCCATCTTCCAAAGTAATCAGCCTCTTTTAGCCCCTCCTGCTGCAGCGGCCCGACACATTGCCTAGGCTCACATCTATCAGCTCCCTTCTTCTCTCCATTGGCTGTTATCACAGCAGACACATGTATTAGCTTAAGTAAATAAGATGGATCCTGCTTAACAGTGACAGCCGCCATGCTCAGGTGAGGAAGCCAGAAGTTTCTTTCAAGACTGGAAATCTCCCTATAGCTATGTATAGGCTTCATCATGTGATTATATGCGATACATGTGCACTGTCAAGGTAAATACGCATCATACCTGGTGAAGAACTCGTACCGAAAATGGTCAAGCAGTCAAGGAGAACAGACAAATTAATCCGGAACGTCACCGATTCCTCCTGAACAGCAAATTCCTGAAAAATTTCTGCCTGTAAGACAAATAAAAGAGATGAAGAGTGGAGTTTCTGTAATTGTTTTACAGTTAACACTTATTTCCTTAAATTCAGCACTTCAGCACAATACAAGGAGATTTCGACACGTAAGACAGTATCAATTAAAGAAAACAAAGTACCAAGGCATAAGTATGAAACCTTAAAGCCCAAAGCTGCCTACTTCGGGAACTGGAAACATTCAGGGAGCTAGAATCATGGAATAGTTTGTGTTGGATGAGACCCTTAAAGTTCATGGACGTCCAGGCCTTGTTGAACTTCATGAGGTTCACATGCGCCCACTTCTCCAGCCTGTCCAGGTCCCTCTGGAGGATATCCTGCCCCTCTGGCATGTTGATTGCACCACTCAGCTTGCCGACATCTGGAATCTTGTCAAGAGTTCACTTAATCCCACTGTTTATATGACTGAAGAACCTATCAAACAGCACTGGTCCCTGAACAGAGCCCAAAGGACCACTTGTCACCCGCCTCCATCTGGACATCTAGCCACTGATCACTACCCTCTGGATGTGACCATCCAACCAATTCCTCATCCACTGAACAGTCCAGCCATCAAACCCATCTCTCTCCAATTTAGAGAGAAGGGTATTGTGGGGGGCCCTGTCAAATGCCTTGCCAAAATCCAGACAGAAGATATCCCGAGCTCTTCCCTTGTCCACTGAAGTAGTCAATCAATCATATATGGCCACTTGGCAGGACCGGCCCTTGGTGAAGTCATGTTGCCGGTCTCGAATCACCTCCCTGTCCTCCATGTGCCTTAGCAGAGCTTCTAGGAGGATCTATACCATGATCTTCCCAGGCACAGACATGAGGCTGACAGGTTGGTATTTCCCTGTTTCTAACCTTAGTAAAAACGGGTGCTACGCTTCCCTTTTTCCAGTTACCAGGCATGTCACCTGACTGCTGCGACTTTTCAAGTATCATGGAAAGTGGCTTGGCAACTACACCAGCCAGTTCCCCTGGGACTCTGGGATGCAGGCCCCATCCCTGGAGGAATTCAAGGTCAGGCTGGACAGGGCTGTGAGCAATCTGAACTAGTTAAATATCACAGAATCATACAATCGTCAGGAAGGAAACTTAAAGATCATCTAGTTCCAACCCCCCTGCCATGGGCAGGGACATCTCCCACTAGATCAGGTTGCCCAGAGCCCCATCCAGCCTGGCCTTAAAAACTTTCGGTCATGCAGCTTCCACCCCCTCTCTGGACAACCTGTTCCAGTGTCTCACCACCCTCATGGTGAAGAACTTCTTCCTAATGTCCAATCTGAACTGATGTATCTCTAGCTTCAATCCATTCCCTCCAGTCCTATCCCCACCCGACAGCCTAAAAAGCCCCTCAGCAGCTTTCTTGTAGGCCCCCCTGAGATACTGGAAGGCCACAATAAGGTCTCCTCAGGGCCTTCTTTTCTCCAGACTGAACAACCCCAACTCTCTCAGTCTGTCTTCACAGGAGAGGTGCTCCAGCCCTCTGATCATCCTCATGGCCCTTCTCTGGACACGCTCCAGCACGTCCAGATCTTTCTTGTGCTGTGGGCTCCAGAACTGGACGCAGCACTCCAGGTGGGGTCTCACGAGAGTGGAGCAGAGGGGGAGAATCACCTCCCTCGACCCGCTGGCCACGCAAGCTCATCACACAAGCAGGCACGGAGGAACAAGCCAGGCGCCGAGCTCGGCCGTGCAACAGCGCGGACATCTACCTCGCATCTACGACCACGGCCCCACCGCAGCGCTCCCTGCGCGTCAGCTCCCGCCGCGATGTCGTCATTTCCGCTAAGTTTCCCGTTTTTACGCGGGTTAACTTTCCCCACACCCCCTGCACCCCGTAACTGGGGCCTTTCTAAGGTCTCTGCAGCGGTACCAGCCCCTCTTCACGCCAACGCCGGGGAGGGGCCGCCCCACCTGGATGAAGGCGTTGGCCTGGATGCACTTGGCGTCCTCCACCGTCACCCGGAGGCCGTTGGCCGTGGCGAAGCAGGTGGCGTGGTCCTGGAAATGGACGGCCCTGAGGAGACCGGAGAGGTTGCGGGCGTTGTCCAGGCTGGCGGCCAGCACGAACGGCTCCCCGCTGGCGGGCGGCTGCGCGGGGCCCGCCATGGCAGCGCCCGGGGGGAACGGAAGTGCGGGGGGACCGGACGCGCTGAGAGGGACAGGAAGTTCGCCGGGACGGGAAGTTCGCCGGGACAGGAAGTGCCGGGGTTCGTAGGGACGGCGTGGTGCGGCAGATATGGTGGCGGGCAAGAGGAAGCGCGATGCTCCGGCGGCGCCGCCGAAGAAGCGAGCTAAGAAGGGCCCGAAGGCGCCCAAGGCGGACGCCGAGCCGGCCGCGGGCGGAGCGGGCCCGGAGGAGTACAGCATCCCGCCGCCGGTCTCACAGGTACTTACCGGAATCGCCCAGAGGAGGCCTCGCTAACGGTCTTGTCGTTCGTTTAAAGGAAAAGTAAAAGCAGCGTGTTGAAATCTGAGATCTCGTCACATGCTTCTCTGTAGGGAAACCTAAATTGTGCTCAGGCTGTAGGTCAGCTTATTTTCCAGGAGAAGTGGTAGCAAATGTGCAGGACTTTCTTAACACTTGTGTTTTTCATGTGAGTGAAAGGCTTTACGTAGTGAGAGAATATGAAAGTAGGGTGTCCTTACAAATAAGTGATAAAACAAGAGGAGGAGTGTGTGCGTTTTTCTCATGTTAGTGATGGAACAAGGAGGAGAGTGTCCTTCATGAATGAGGGAGTCCCAGGATGCAGCCTGCAGGAGAAGATAATGGAACACCTGGACCTTTAGGGCTGTTAATTAAGTCAGCAGCAAGGATGCTCTAAACTTTTGAACTCTGAGAAAGCGTTCGAAGGCTTAATAGCCCTATGAATATTAACTTTTCCATCCTGAGTGGCGTAAAGTTAGAGTTAATGAAGCATGTGATGTGTGCTGTTAAGGGGGGCACATGTTAAGGGGGAACATGGAACAGGCAGATCAGGAAGTCTGTACCTCATGAGTGCATCGGGCAATGGGGAAATGGAGAGAGTTTCATGTGGAAATTGGGATAAAAGGAGGCTGGGTCCTCTAGCAATTTGAGAGACCTCACTGGGACTTGACAACCCCAGTGAAATCTCCCTTTATTCAAATAAAGTTAAGACTCCTCTGTGAACACTGGCCTCTGGCAATGTGATTTTCCATACAACAGGAACATACTGAAGCAGGATGGATCACAGTTCTTCGTCTAAAAAACAATGATCCTGTGTTCTGTAGGGAAGTCTTCACTCTTGCCAAGAGAATGATCCTGTGCAAGTGGGCAGATGATGTTAATAACAAATTTTCTTACTATGTTCTTCTGTAATTACAATTCAAATGTTTTTTGTTGCTTGTCTTGTAGTAGTTTTAAGTCTAGGAACTTCTTGCCTGACTGTTGTGTCTTTTTCCTAGGGTAAATGGAAAAACAAGGAGCGAGTGCTTATTTTCTCTTCTCGTGGAATTAATTTCAGAACAAGGCACCTAATGCAAGACTTAAGAACGCTGATGCCTCACTCTAAAGCAGGTAGGGTTAGGCATCCTCCCTGACTTACATTTTCAGAACACGTTTAAACCAAGAACTTGTAATAATCTGTTATTTTTAAAAATGTGTTACATAACTGTTTTGATTAATCTTAAACAAACACCAAGTCCCTTTTGAGTCAACAAATATGTCAGCTGTCATTGTATTGTAATAATTTCTGGTAAATTGCTCCTATGGCCTCAGTCCTGTAAATGCACAGATACTTTTTTGCTATGTTTATTTATTACATTATTTATTACAGCCTTCCAAATGTTTTTCTTGTCTTCCAGATACTAAAATGGACCGTAAAGACCAGTTGTTTGTAATTAATGAGGTAATCAAGTTAACTAGTGCAGCTTTTTTATTTTCTTGGGAAATTCAATGTGCAAGAGAAAAGGGCAACCAAGTTCGAAGGATCTCATAGTTTCAGGAGTTTTATAAGTTCATCGGTGAAAAAAATTGATATTCAGAAACCACTCATGTTAAAACAGGGAGTTGACTTTTGATTAATAAAACCAAAATGAAACCTTTAATTAAACACACACTTTCGTCATGAAGAAATAAAACAGAATGTGCCTTTCTGTGTAGGTGTAAAGTGTATTACAGTTTATACTTGAAGAAAGCAGGGAACAGATGTGCAGCCAGGCCAGGCACTGTGGTATAGGACATCAGGAGTTCTGAAACTAGAACCTAATCTCACAGCTCCGGCTCTAATGTTTATATCTTGGAGAGCTTATGAGATTGCTTGTAGCATTAGTGAAGTTATGACTCGTGGTAATAAATATGCAGAATGGTTCAACAAAACAAGTTCTTCAAATTAAGTTTGGAGATTTGTGGGTGTAATTCATTAAGACCTTTGCTTTTGAACTTAGATTTTAGAGGGGGGCAAAATTAATGTGGAAAGTTTTGTAAAATGTCTTCAGAATTTTGTGAACAGCTAGTTTGATGTGTTTTGTGCAGGTGTGTGAAATGAAAAACTGCAATAAATGCATCTTTTTTGAAGCCAAAAAGAAACAAGATCTCTATATGTGGTAAGGAAATTACATGTTTTCTTATATTTCTATATATAGACGCAACTGCTTCTGTTCTATCTGAAGTTTCTTGCTTTAAGAGTGAAGATGCATGAAATAGTGTTGTTAGTAAAATCTGTACTAATCCTGCATTTCTTTGGGTAGTGCAAGTTTACAATGCATGGCCAGCTTTTGTAGACTGTTAACAGAAGCATTTTACAAAATTGTTCATGAAGCAATTTATAAATGTTTATAAGTATGCTAAAAGGAACTCGGTAATGCTATAAAAGCACCTGAAATTACCAGTACAGAAATAATTGTTTGGAGTGTACTGTAGAAATCCTTATGTAGAAATACCTTATGGCCGATGCTGTTTTTCTTTTCTCTCTTCCCCACTGTGTGTCCTCTGCAGGCTTTCAAATACACCACAGGGGCCATCAGCTAAATTCTTAGTGCAGAACGGTAAGTTGGTTGACATTGTTGTGTTTGGACTCTTGGTTTCTCATCTGTACAGTTTTTCCATAAGTACTAAAATGATTATTTTATTTTTTTTAAAAATCACCGTAGTTCACACACTGGCTGAATTGAAGATGACAGGAAACTGCCTGAGGGGCTCACGGCCCCTTTTGTCTTTTGATCCAGTAAGTATAGGTTTTATCTTACTGAGTGTGCTTTTGTTTTCTTTGCATGACTATTGCAATTAGCTTCATATGTAAAATTACACTTTTTTCTTTGTAGATATTTGACAAGGAGCCACACTATGCCCTGCTAAAAGAATTGTTTATTCAGGTGAGTCTGTAGTCCTGCTGTCCAGCGTTTCTTCCTCATTGGAAATGGGTTTTGTCAACATATTTTAAAATCTCAAGTGTTTTTTTTAAGTAGTAGTTTCACACTTCTGAACTTGCAAAAAGTCTTAAAGGATTAGGGTAATGTGCCTAAAGTCACTGGGACATTTGTTCTTGTAAGATGGGATTAAATAAATTAAAATAAATTAAACTATTTCGCTTTGGCCTCCTAAATTACAGGTATTTAAAGCTATTGCCTTTTTCTACAGATATTTAGTACACCACAGTATCACCCCAAAAGCCAGCCTTTTGTAGATCATGTTTTCACCTTCACCATTACAGATGAGAGGATCTGGTTTCGGAATTACCAGGTTAGTGGTCTCTTAGCTCTTTGAGGGGAGCTCTGGAGTAATTTCCTATGAAATTCATTAATTACAATAAAATGAGAAGAATAATTATTGCCAGGATATGCCAACACCTCGTGCTTGCACAAAGTAGTTTAAGTGTCTCAGAATGGCTTGCCTTCTCCCATATCTCTGGAGAGAGCCTGTTTAAGTTTGTGCTTCAGTGTCGGTTCTGTTAGTTGTGATTCTGTGATGGTTGTCTCAGTAACAGGAAGTACTAGCCAAAGCCTATGCTCTGCTTGCTTTTTTTAACCTTACTTGCTGCTTGAGACCCAAATGTGCTGGAGCTTACTTTCCAAAGGAGGAATTCACGAATATCTAGTACTCTCTTAAGTACTTGCTTAAACCTAAAAGAACTACATTATATACAGCATTGTGTTTATACAAGTCTAGCGTACCAGCTTTTGGTGGCATCGGTCTTGGATTTAAATTCAGTTGTGCACAGTGCTTACAAGGTCGTACAGTTTGATTTGACCCATGGGACATAAAGTATTTCTGTTTCAGATAATAGAAGAAGATGCGTCTCTCGTAGAAATTGGCCCTCGTTTTGTCCTGAACCTCATAAAAATCTTCCAGGGCAGCTTTGGGGGACCGACTCTGTATGAAAATCCCCATTACCAGTCCCCAAATATGGTAAGCAGCTGTCTATTCTTTCATTTAGCAGCTAGCAGTTGTACTTGGACATCTTAAAGGTCTTTTCCAAACTGATTCTGTAATTCTGTAATGCCTGTCCGCGCAGGAGGGTCATGTGTGCCTCTCCCTGGGGCCCTTTGTAGGAAGAGTGCCCTAACTGATCACAATTTGAGAACAGAGTAATTTTGTAAAAACTGAATGAATGCAAACTTTGTGTCACTGAAAAGACGGCATTACACTGAGGATTTTGACAATTAAGCAGAGAAATTACCACCTGTTTGTTCGATACCTGTTTTCTTCTATCTTGCTAGTTTGAAACCTGACGTAATTTAATTTTCTATTTTTATAGCATCGACGGATGATAAGATTGTCAGTGGCGGCTAAGCTTAGAGAGAAACAGCAAGTGAAGGAAGTACAAAAGACTAAGAAAAAAGCGACTAAGGTGCTTCTTGGTGAAGATCCCACTGAGGTGGTCTTTGAAACTCCAACTGAAGAAAAGCCAGTGGAAATACAGCTCGTGAAACCAGAATCAAAGCCAATTGTTAAAGATAAAAAGAAGCTGCGCAAAATTCAGAGGAAGAAGCAAAAAAAACTTTTCAGAACTGAAGCATCAGCATAAATGTTACAAATGATGAAACTAGCTATATTGACATAATACTGTAAAGACTTGTTTTTACAGGCAAAACTAACTGTACTTCAGTTTTAAATAAAGAAGATACCAATTTCTGTATTAAGATTGAGTTTGCGCTCTTACTTTGTCCCTTCCTTTGAGAGGATTCTGGGTTTTGAAAAACAACATGGCAACAGGGAGGGGGAAGTAAGACACTCCAAATATTTCTGCTTTTGAGAATTGGCCTTTTACACTTGAATACCTCTGAGCAACAACTCACTGTAACATGGACAAGGAATAAAAATAAGAGGGTAGTCGGTGCTCACCATGAACTGGAAATCGAAAGTCAGCTCTTGTGGATACCCTACATTTTAGTTAGCTATGCTGGCAGCACTGCATTGCAGAGTTAAGACTTTCATCCTTGAGCTCTTTTCTAAACAAGTACATAACTCTTGCTTTCTGATTATGAAAAGAGACCCTGACCAGCTGAGTATAGCTCATATTGGGAGTTTGTCCATGAGAATGGACAGATAAGACGCTTTTTGTACACAAGATGTGTTGCCTGATCTAGTTGAGAGGCGTCCCTGCCCATGACAGGGAGGTTGGATTAAAATGATCTCTAAGGTCCCTTCCAGCCCAGGCCATTCTATGATTCTATGATCTAAGATGTGCATGGGAGTGAACAGGAGAGTATGATCAAAACAGACCTGGGAAAGTCTGTTCTCCCTGTGTGATAACAGAGTAATTGAAGGAGTACATGAGCTGATAACAACCCTGGCTGCATAGTCTGATCTCTTGTTTGTAACCCACAAATAGTGCTTCATGCTAATAAGTATAAATATGTGTGGCTGCTTGCAATAAAGTGAATTCTGTTTTCCACCATCTTGGAGTTTGTTCCTGCTTCTCCACAAGTTCTCCTGGTCTGACACTTTTCACTGTTGGGGAGTGGTGTAATTTTTTTATTTTCCTTCTCTTGATCCCTAGGGACTGCAAAGGGTTATGTCCTCTTAAATTGCTTTTATTTTTTAATTAATAGTACAAAGCTGCTAATTTTGCCTGTGGTAGGTCCTGTACCTACTCAGATTGTTGAAATGCGGCAGGAGAGAGCTATAGGGGAGGAACAGGCTGACTTGGGATTGTAGTCCTTAACATCAGGCTTGCTGCAAGTTCACTGAAGACGAGGTACATGCTACCTGTGATTGGGTATCAGAACCATACACCTGCAGTAGCCTGAAACAGAATCACAGAATCACAATTACTGAGGCTAGAAAAGACCTCTGAGATCAAGTCCAGCCTATGACCCAACACCACCACATCGGCCAGACCGTGGCACTCAGTGCCACATCCAGCCTCTCCTTAAACATCTCCAGGGACCGTGACTCCACCACTTCCCTGGGCAGTGCATCCCAGTGCCTGAGCACCCTCTCCGTGAGGAAGAGCTTCCTGAGATCCAATATAAACCTTCCCTGATGCAGTTTCAGGCCGTGCCCTCTCATCACTCATTGCCTGGGAGAAGAGACCAACCCCCACCTGACTGCACCCTCCCTTCAGGCAGTTGCAGAGAGTGAGAAGGTCCCCCCTGAGTCTCCTTCAGGCTGAATACCCTCAGCTCTCTCAGCCTCTCCTCACAGGACTTTCCCTCCAGTCCCTTCCCCAGCCTTGTTGCTCTCCTCTGGACCCACTCCAGCCCGTCAATGTCTCTCTTGCAGTGAGGGGCCCAGACCTGCACACAGGGCTCGAGGGGAGGTCTTACCAGTGCTGAGCACAGGGGCAGAATCACATCCCTGCTCCTGCTGGCCACACTGTTCCTGACACAAGCCAGGATGCCATTGGCCTGGGCCACCTGGGCACTCTGCTGGCTCATGTTCAACCAGCTGTCAACCAGCACTCCCAGGTCCCTCTCTGCTGGGCGGCTCCCCAGCCACTCCTCCCCCAGTCTGTGGCGCTGCAGGGGGTTATTGTGGCCAAAGTGTGGGACTCTGCACTTGGTCTGGTTGAACTTCATCCCGTTGGCGTCAGCCCATTGACCCAGCCTGTCCAGGTCCCTCTGCAGTGCCTTCCTACCCTCCGGCAGATCGACACTTCCGCCCAGCTTGGTGTGATCCCCGAATTTACTACGGGTAGACTCAATCCCCTCATCCAGGTCATCAATAAAGATATGGAACAGAACTGGGCCCCGTACTGATCCCTGGGGGACACCAGACGCAAACTGGATGCAGCACCACTCACCACCACTCCCTGGGCCTGGTCATCCAACCAGTTTTTTACCCAGCGAAGGGTGCATCTGTCCAAGTCACAGGCTGCCAGCTTTTCCAGGAGGTTGCTCTGGGAGATTGTGTCAAATGCTTTGCTGAAGTCGAGGTAGACCACATCCACTAGGGGGGTCACCCAGTCACAGAAGATGAGATTGGTCAGGCAGGACCTTCCTTTCCTAAACCCATGTTGGCTGGGCCTGATCCCCTGCTTGTCTTCTACATGCTGCTTGATGGTACTCAGGATGATCCGCTCCATAACCTGCCAGGCACCAAGGTTCAGGTTGACAGGCCTGTAGTTGTCTGAATCCTCTGTTACACCAACAACACGTGAAAGTGCATAGTTCCATCCTTTTTACACTTAAACGTGGAAGAAAAATGCTGTCCTACTGGTTCACTTGTATGCTGTTTAGGCCTTGTTTCTCAAAGCGGAGTGAGTCCATGGATTTTTCCATATAAAGTTGGCTTCCAATATTGCTTAAATATCATTATAACCAAAGGCCAGTATTCTTTGCATACTGATGAGCAGCAGAACATCCTGGGTCTGTTTCCCTGTAGTTCTTGCCCACTGTCTGACAGCTGACATTGCCTCAGAGTTGCAGCATGAGGTTGGCTGCAGCTCCTCACAAACTGCCACAACATGGGTCCTTTCTGTGGGCTGCAGTCCTCCCAGCAATGGACTGTTCCAGCACGGGCTTCCCTCAAAGTCACAGCTTGGATTGCTCCAACATGGGCTTCCCTTGGAGTCACAGCCTTCTTCAGGCTCAGTCCTGTGCTCCAGTATGAGGTCTTCCACGGGCTGCAGGCAGGAATCTGCTCCACTCTTAATCTCCATGGGGTGCAAGGGGTAAGCCTGTTGTCTTACTACGGTCTTCAGCAGAATCTCTGCTCCAGTGTACTTTGTCCTCCTCTTTCCTCACTGACCTTGGTGTCCGCAGCTGTTTCTCTTGCATTTCCCTCCTCTCCAAAAGAAAAGAATGTGCCAAGCGGTTTCTCCCATTTTAAATATGTTACTGCAGAGCCACTTATTGGCTCAGCCTTGGCCAGACATGGGTCTGACCTATAGCTGGGTGTCGCGTGAAAGGTATGTGGCTGTGAGAGGCACGTACCCCAGCTAAGCACTTGCTTGTTTCAGAGCCCCGTTAGGGACTTGCACTGAGACAATTTGCAAGGTAACTAACAATAAATGATTTATTGAAGCGACAGATACAAGATTCGGAGTTGCCGTTGATAAATTCACTCTCTGCAATAGCGCTAATATACGATACTAATGCTAGCAAAATACTATCCCGGGTATTACACACCAAAAGGTGGAAGCGCAATTCTTACCAAGAAGGCGTCCCTGTCTTGGGTGAAGGAGAAGGAGCACAGCCCGTCGACCGCCTCTTCCTCTTCTGGGGTCTTCTCCTTCCAACGACACATACCCTCTATGCTCCTTATATACTATCTTTCACACCCGCTGCCCCCTCCCCGGGGTGGCATTCAGCATGATTTGAGTGAAGAGTGGGTGACTATAGTCATATAGGGATATTAGGGTAAAAATTTCCACTCTGGCCCCTGTGGCCTTCAGGATTTTATTTTGCAACAACTTATCTATGTGCAGGATGGTTCACATCGTTAGTCTTCCGTGCGGCCTTGCTCCTTAGCCAAAACAGGGCCGTCCTGTCGTCACAAGACTCCCTCCTTCAGCTGGTTCTCACTGTGTAGGCCTTGTTTTCCTCCGTTCTCAGGGTCTGCACGACAGATAAGCGAACACCTGCGTTCAGCAAGTCTGAAACCCTCAAGCCAAAATATCACACTGGGGGAGCCTCTAGAAGATTCTCAGAGAAGCCACCCCTCTTTTGCTACCCTGCCAGACACAAATCCAACGCGCCTGTTAAGTGTTAAATGTTATCCTACCTGGAGGTCCAAGGGAAATTTAGTGTCAGCTCTGTAATGAGGTGACCTGTGTGCCATTGACTGGCAAGTAAGACTGATGAATACAGGCATTGCTCAGTTCCTGTAGTTTAATACTAGAATCACAGAATATCTTGAGTTGGAAGACACTCATGAGGACCATAAGAGTCCAACTCCCTGCTCCTTGCAGAACTACTTAACACTAAATTATGATTGAGATTGTCACCCAGATGGTCCTTGCTCTGGCAGGCTTGGTGGTGTGACCACTTCTGTGGGGAGCCTATTCCAGGTACTGACCCATCTTTCAGTGAAGAACCTTTTCCTTATGTCCACCCTGAACTTCCTCTGATGCAACTTCATTCCATTTCCTCATGTCCTGTGGCTGTTGGGGAAGGTGTAGACTGCCATGAAACCACCTCTCAGCTTTCTCCAAGCTGAACAAGTCAAGTGATCTCAGCTACTCCTCGTAAGTCTTGCCCTTGAGGCCATTCACCATCTTGGTCACCCTCCTCCAGACACTCAACAGTTTGACATCCTTCTCAAAATAAGGTGCCCAAAACTGGACACAGCACTTGAGATGGGGCTTCACCAGGGCAGCGTACGTGGGACAATCACCTCCCTTGACCAGCTAGCGATGCTGTGCTCGACACACCCCAGGACATGGTTGGCCCTTCAGCTGCCAGAGCACATGGCTGACTCGAATCCCCATTGCCTACTCCAAAGCTCAGTTCGTGCAGTGCCAGCTGAAGCACGTCTAACTTAGAGAAAAAAAGACAGCTTAGGGCAAATCTGAGATTTCTCAAGGGCGCAGGTGAGGGGAAAATAACCGAACAACCCTACTCAAAACAACCCAGAAGTTAACACCGAAACCCTTGAAACCCTGAGACAGGGGAGCTGCGCTGGCCACGCTTCTGAGCTCCCGAGCATGCACTGAAATCCCGCCACAAAGCGTTTGCTTATTTGACTCCGGGTGACCCCAAGACCCTGCGGTGCGGAGCTGGGAGCCCTCAACATCCTACACAATCCTGAAGGCGACCCCTAAGCCCTCCCTCCAAGGCACCACCCCTTCCTCCGCCCTTCCTTCTCCCAGCCTCCTCTGGGCCGGGCCCGCCCCCCGGAGCCCCTCCCGGCGGCGGGGCGGGGCGGGGCGGGGGCTTCCGGGAGAGTTAATGGCGGCTCCGCCGGCCACGCCTCCGCTCGCCGCCCTGGCCGCGCTGCCGGCCGGCGCTTCTCCTGCTCCCCGCCGCCATGAAGTGTCACTACGAGGTGCTGGGGGTGAAGCGGGACGCCGACGAGGAGGAGCTGAAGCGAGCGTACCGCCGGCTGGCGCTGCGCTGGCACCCGGGTACGGCCGGCACAGTCCCCTCCACCCTGCGCGGGGCCCGAGGAAGGGGCCCGGCCTGCCTCGACCTCACTCGGCCCCGCGATCCACCGGGAGAAGCCGCTTTTCCCGGCCGGCGGCTGCGATCGGTGGCCCCGCCGGGGCTCGGGGCGCGCCGGGTCGATGTCGGTGACCTGCGGGGGCGGGAGGCAGCGCCGCGGGAGCCGCTCGGGGCTCGGTGTGCCGGCCCCGGGGGCCGCCTCGCAGTGGCTTATGTTTTCGTTCAATTGCCTTGCAGACAAGAACCTAGAGAACGCGGAGGAAGCGGCTGAGCAGTTCAAGTTAATCCAGGCGGCCTATGACGTTCTCAGTGACCCCCAGGAAAGAGCCTGGTGAGCCGCGTTTGTCTGGGAAAGACTCTTTTAATTCTCTCTCAGCCAGGACTTTGAATGTGCCTCTCGCTGGCCTCGCTCTAAGCCAGCGCCAGGCCTCTGTGGCAGGAGCTTTGGCTTCAGGCTTTGGGAAGAGTTGGGAGCCACACGAGGTGCGGCCTGCCGGGCCTGCCGGGGAGGCACACCTGCATGCCCACGATATCCTGGCGGTGTTTTGGGAGGTGGTGCTGGGCGGGGCGCTGAGGGCTGCTCTGGGGACACTGTTTCTTCGTCTCAGAGCAGGAGGCATCTTGCACGTTAGCACAGGCATGGCCCCACGCCAGTCACAGTCCTCCCTGACCTAATGGAACAGAGGCAGCACCATGCTGAGTGTGTGCAGGTGTTGGGTAAGGTGCTGGGTGCAAACCTTAATACGGTATGTAGTGCTGTGTTTCTGCTAAGAATGATCTGAATAATGTTAATGATCTGAAACACACACGCACATCCCTTTTTAAGAGATTGCCAGATTATGCAACCAAAAGCGCATGTGTGTGCTAAGTTTGTCCTCCTTGAAAGGAAAGTACTGTTTTTCAATTTTTGTATAGAATCATAGAATGTGCTGGGTTGGAAGGGACATCTAGAGGTCATCTAGTCCAACTCCAGCCCCCCTGCAGAGAGCAGGGACATCTCCAACTAGATCAGGTTGCTCACAGCCCTGTTCAACCTGACCTTGAATGTCTCTGGGGATGGGGCCTCTACCACCTCTCTCAGCAACCTGTGCCGGTGTTTCACCACCCTCGTTGTAAATCAGTTCTTTCTTATATCTAGTATAAATGAGTCCTCTTTTAGTTTAAAACGCCTTGTGCTATCACAACAGGCCCCACTAAAAGGATGCGTCTATTATTCTTAGGGGTTCCCTTTAAGTACTGGAGGGCCACACTAAGGTCTTCCCAGAGCCTTCTCTTCTCCAGGCTGAACAGCCCAAACTCTCAACCTGTCCTCTTAAGAGAGGTACTCCAGTCATCTGGTCATTTTTGCAGCCCTCCTCTGCACCTGCTCCAACAGGTCCATGGCCTTGTGTTGAGAGTACCAGAGCTAATATATTGTTCAGGGTTTTTTGTACGTATGTAAGTATTGGATGATTTAAATGATGTCCTACCTATTTCTGAAAGCTTATTGAAGCATCTTGCTCTAGTGTGTTTGCTAACTTCCCTTTAAGAAGTTGCTGTTACAGATAAAGTAAGAGTAAGTAAACTAAAAGTCAAGAGACAATATTTACTGAGCCTACCTTTTTAATTTTTTTTTTTCTCCTGTCTGAAGACTTGGGATATGAAAGACAAATTCCAGACATTGGCCTCAATGTATAGACATTGAGGTGACACTTGTGCTGTGTTACCTTACTGGCACTGGGAGGGTTCTGTGTCTCCACGTCCTGGATACTATGCATTTTTTCTAGGTATGATAATCACAGGGAGGCCCTGCTAAAAGGAGGAGTTGATGGAGACTATCAAGATGATAGTTTAGATCTGCTGCACTACTTCACTGTTAACTGTTACTCTGGATATGGAGATGATGAAAAGGTAATGAAATAATCTGTAGTTAATTTAAATTTCATGAAAAGTGTTTCGTGTTGAAAAGCTGTTTGTGCAATTGTAGAGCACAGGTAGTTATAATGCTTACACAAACCTTTGTAAGACAAAACTTATGCTGGACACTTAGGAAAGCTTTTAATTCCTGCTTATTATCTAACAGTTACTTAGTCATACTTCTAACTATACAACTACAGAGTGTGTGTATATTATTTATTTATGTTATGTAGTGAAACATCTCGATGTTTTGAAATACCATCCGTTTATAGCATAAAAACTTCAGGTGATTAGAAGAACTCCGAGAAGACCTCTAGAAAAAAATAGAAAATCCTTATCTATCTGTGTGTTACTATACTAGTGAGTTAGTAACATCTTAATTTAAAAAAGAGATGAGATACTTAGTAGTGAATTTTATATTTGAAGCTTCCTCAAAACGTGATCATATATAACCAGAAGCTTAGCAAGTTCTTCAGAATGATAAAACTTTTTTTGGGGGGTTTTTAATTTGAGTAGAGGTACTTGATATGTGAGAGGGACAGAGATTACACAGAGGAGATGGAAATAAAGGGACTGGAGGAGTGAAACAGAAGAGTCTTGCTGTCTAGAGCAAGTGTTTACAAGGCCTTTACGCTGATTTTGAGTGGCTGTTGCAGAGTTGTGATATTTCTCTAAAATACAATACTGTAGCTGAGCATTTGTACGTCTGTTATTGAGTCACGCAAAATCAGTCAGATTAATTATTGTTTGTTTAATTTCAGGGATTCTTTACAGTCTATCGACTAGTTTTTGATGAGATTGCCAAAGAAGAGATGGAATGGATGACCCAGGAAGATACTGAAGAATTCCCTACATTTGGATATTCCCAAAGTGACTATGATACAGTAAGAGCAAGTGTAAATCTGAACTGAAAGTAACACAGTGAAGTCATTACTCTGTTCCACACTGAAATCAAAAGAAAGGCTTCTGCCAGTATCTGCTGTCTTTACTATACTGTAGACCATTACTATAAAGGAAGTGCTTATGTTCTGATTCATAGTGTTTAGGTGGATTAGAATTTGTATTTTCTGTTGGACTGTATTATTAGCCAGGCTTTCAGGGTAAATTATCAAACAACTCACAGGGCTAACCATCAGTTATACCAATGAAACTTAACTGTAGTGCAAGACCTATAAAAGAAAAGAACAGATGTTTTCTTTGCTTCCTGAGAATAGTTTACCTCTTTTTTAGTGCAACTTATGTTACAGAACAGGATATTGAGATAATTTTTTCTTTATAGTGTCTTACCTCATTTAGGAAAACTGCATACCTGCTGTGCGAGCTCCCACTGTGATACTTTTGTCATCTACAATTATTCTGTAGTAAGACTTCATTTCCGAAATATTGTATGCTTTCCTGTGGGAAGTAAGAAAAGAAAATGTGTGTGGTGCACCAGAGTTCTTGTAATCTGGTTTGCCAACTAGTTGTCATATTCTTTCAGAATTAGAAACAGTATTCCAGTGTTGAAATTACATAGTAAAGTAATAGCATTTTCCCCAGTCAATAACTGCAGTGTCGGCATGCTCAAATGTTCTTCTTTGTCTGCTACTTCTCCCCCTCACTTTTAGTAGAGTTGTACTGTCTACCTAATTATATGAAACTTAATTTGATGCATACCTTACAAATTAACAACTTCAATAGTACAAAACTTGGCTGGGCTTGGAAACAAAGTTACAAATCAAAGAATTGTCGGAATTGCGTGTTTGAAGATCAGGTAAAATTACAGGATTTTACAGGATGTTTTTTTCCTTTTGCTAAGGAGGTAAATGGAGGCCCTTCCCAGGGAGAGAATATTTAATGTCTCTGAGAATTTAACTGAACTATCTTGAAACATCTTTTGAAAACTGCTTGTTTTGAGGTCATGGGATAGATGTGATTATAGATCCAAAATAGCTTTTTATGCTGTCAATTAGTAACTGCAAAAGATGTGTGGAATTCTAGCACCATAATGCTTTGACACCTGCGTTGTTCTTGCTGTTCTGGAAGCAGTAATGCTCACTTTTTTTTTTAATTTTTTTTTTTTAAAAAAAAAAGGGCATGAGGATGTTGTATGGTAAATAGCCTCGGTTAAATGGGAATGTCATTATCTCTGTTATAGTCGGAGAGATTACACTGTCAGAGAATTCCAGCATTGCAGTGCCCACTTTTCTACTCAGTAAGAATATTGTGGGGAAAAGGGAAGCTCTCTAAAACAAATGCTAATTTAGAAAGTCAACGTTTGTTTATTAGCAAAGTTGGCCAAGTTTGGATGCTAGATGAAACTAGCATCCCACATCAAAAAACTGTGACACATTTGTTTTGTAACTTATTAGGATAAACTTACCACTAATTCTACAGTTACTGGTTAGTGATAATGGTTACATTCGTCATTGGTTTGGTATATTAAAATTAGCTTTGCTTCTCATGCAAATTAGCACACATGCTCCTTGTGAGTGGCAGTGAGTTTTCAGCACTCTGAATTGAGTTAGTGGTTGCAATCTCCCACTGGCACGTTTAATTTTGGCTCACTTTCAGCCTTTCGTAAACAATTTTTGATATTTTGGTACCCTCTAGTCTCTGTAATAAGTATGCTGTCTAGAAAAGCCCCACTTAGGTCTGGTTCCACACACCCTGAAGGACGAACAGCAACACCAGCATGATCCAATCCTGCAAGGGGCTGTTTTTTTAAAAGTTACAGTTTGGAATAGTTTAGAAATTTGGCATGGTTTGTAATTTTAAGGACGATATTAGAAGGTTCTCTAAAACTTTGTGTGATTTATTGTTACTCTGAGGAAAAATTTTGGCCTGTATAGAAGACCGAAAACTGCTACAGAAGTCCTGAATTGTTTGGTATGGCTTTTGTCACCCCTCTAAACACAAATGACTTGTTTATTTTTATATTTTTTTTCACTACAGGTAGTTCACCCTTTCTATGCATATTGGCAGAGTTTCTGTACTCAGAAAAACTTTGCTTGGAAAGAAGAATATGATACACGGCAGGCCTCAAACCGCTGGGAGAAACGAGCTATGGAAAAAGAAAACAAGAAGACAAGAGAGAAAGCAAGGAAAGAAAGAAATGAACTGGTCCGTCAACTAGTAGCCTTTATTCGTAAAAGAGATAAAAGAGTAAAGGCTCACAGAAAACTCGTAGAAGAACAAAATGCAGAAAAAGCTAGGAAAGCAGAGGAATTTCGGAGGCAGCAGAAGCTCAAACAAGCCAAGTATGTAAATGTGAAACAAAGCTTTTCTTTTAAACTTGGAGAAACCATCTGTGAGGATACTATATAGAATTGTATTCTAACAGTAGCTCCACTTGCTCCCCTAAGCATTCTTGAAAATTTTGTGTATTAATTTTAGTTTTAAGTTTGAGCTTTTTAAAACTTGAGTGTCTGTGCGTTTTACTGGCATGTGGAGATGTAAGGTAACCAGGGAACCTGTATGCTTCAGGTAACCAGCTGTAGTAGCACAGAATGCAGTGTGCTTTTGTTTACCTGGGGAATATTTGATAGGTATCACTGTTCCTTTAAAGAAAAAAGATACGTTTTGGAATGAGAGAGAGCAGGACTATGACAACCTGGACTTAGATTGTCTTCACCTGTCTTGGAACTGTACCTGCTGAAAAAAAAAAAGTGAGAAAAATGGTCCTGGTCTTGCATGCTTTTCCTTTTAACTTTTTGGAAAGGACCCTTTTACTTGACTAAATGCATTTTTTTTTCATGCTTTCTTTTTTTTGCAAAATTAAGTAGAAAGAAGAGGTGATCTGTTGATTGTGACCACAATTTATTCCTCCAGCTAGAAGAGCTTTTTGCCTGCAAATGGGAGAAAGGAGCTTAAATTATTAAGAGTGCACTTGCAAAATAATTTCATATTGATTAAAATTATAATAATTAAAATATAGATTGAGTTTATTATGTATGATTTATCTATTTTTATAAGTATTTTTCTCCCTAAGGGGAGAATGAAGCAGAATCATGCATTTGTGGGCATAGCTTGATATTTCTGAGTCTAGGAGCCAGCTGGAGCAAAATTCAGCTGTACTGTGGTGCACTGAATGATAACTAGGGCCACACTTAGATTTGGAAAACTGAGCTGGTGCATTCCCATAGCACAGAGTCAAGGACTAATGTGCTTATGGGTTTGGATCTTGCAGCAAGTAAAAACAGCTGTACTGCTTTGGGGATTGAGCTGACTTTCCTACTGTTAACTTGATATTGACCAGGCTGCGTAGCATTTTGTGCCTGAAATTCAGGCAGGACCCACCTGTGTTACTACCTCTTGCAGCATAGATGTGCCCATTGATATCACAGATTAACTGCAGGGTTTCCTACAGACAGTTTTGTGCTTCATCATGTGTTCAGGACTTTTCTCTTAAAATACCAGAGTAGAACAAGTTATCTTTTAAATAATGCCATTTCTGTAATTCTCATCTCACGAACATCATGTAGAAGTTACTGTATTATTCTACTTAAAGGCTTGCTGAGCAATATAAAGAGCAGAGCTGGATAACTATGTCAGATCTTGAGAGAGAGTTGCAGGAGATGGAGGCACAATATGAAAAGGAATTTGAAGATGGATCAGACTATGCTGAATTAGAAGAACAGGAGACAAAAGACATCGAAGGTATGGGCTGTGTATAGGTGATCTATATTGAGTTGTTGCAGCCTGAGTGTTGTCTCACTGCACTTAAGACCCCAGATTCACAGTTCTGACTGTAGTGCAGCTCCTTTCCTCCGGCTGAGGGGGTGCCAGGCTAGAGTCTGGTCCTCTCTGATGCTTTCCATTAAGTGTGAGAAGACATCAAGCTACAGCTGTTGATTTTTTGCTAGTGTATGATTTGGTGAGATGATCTTGATCTGTCTGCCTGTCAATAATACTAAAGAAGTTGAATTTTATGATGGTTTACTGGGGCTTTAAGAGCAGCTTACTCAAAAATTGCTCATCTGACTTTGTCTCTCTGATCCCCACTGATCTCTTCAGACAAACTGAATGATGAGAATGAAGAAGCTGAATTTGTTGATGGTCTGTACTGCCCTGCTTGTGACAAATTGTTAAAAACTGAGAAAGCGTAAGTGCTTGTCGTTGGGGATTTGGGGGTGGAGGTATTGGGGTTAAACTTCATTGAAAATGTGTTTTAAAGACTTTTAAACCTCACATAATGGTCAGTGTTCTCTTTCCAGTAGAGACATTGTCAGGGCAGAGTTTTCCGTACTTAGTAATGATGGATAATGGGCCTGTTTTTAATCTATATGTAAATGTAACACTGTTTGCTCAGAGCTACCTGCAGTAATGATCTTCTGGTCTTCACAGCATGAAGAATCATGAAAAATCAAAAAAGCATCGAGAGATGGTGGCACTGTTAAGACAGCAACTGGAGGAAGAAGAAGGAAAGTTTCCTGTGTCTTTGGATGATGGAGATGGAATACATACCAAAGAGGAGGAAGAAACAGAAGACGTGCCCAAGCAGAAGTACTTAATTTCAATTAATTTAATTTTATAGTGACTAATGATTTAATAAGTCTCAGAAGGAGCTTGTGATGACTTACAGTTGTGTTGGAACTCACAGTATTCTGCCATTTAAAACATTTCTTAACATCAGAGTTCCAGTAAAATGCGTGCATTAGTATGAGCAGATTCAAGTGTTGTAGAATAATAGGTCACATTTTCTCTGCTTCTTAAAGTTGTATGTTAAAAAGAAAGTAGTGATATTTTCCAAACAGGAGAACTTGCACAGGGCCAGTGTTTATTGATTTTAGTACATTTTTGGTACTTCTTGTCAGTTGGATGGTGGCATACATAGAAAATGAGCATGCTTAAAATCAGAATTGATGAAGTAAGTTGCACAGCTTCATTCTTTCAATGGCCAAAGAGTGATAGAATCATAGAACTGTTTCGGTTGGAAGAGACCTTAGAGATCGAGTCCAACCTTTTTCCTGAGCCTATCAACTCCACTAAACCATGTCCCTCAGCACAACATCTGCCTGTCTTGTAAACACCTCCAGGGATGGCGACTCGACCACCTTCCTGGGCAGCCTGTTCCAATGCCTGACTACCCTTTCAGTAAAGAAATTCTTCCTAATTCCAACCTGAACCTCTCCTGATGCAACTGAAGGCCATTTCCCCTCCCTAACCTCAAACAGATCAGAACTTTCACCCAGCTTGGTGTCATCTGCAAACTTACTGAGGGTGCACTCCATCCCCTTGTCCAGATCATTGATGAAAATGTTAAACAGGAGTGGCCCCAGCACTGAGCCCTGGGGGACACCATTCATGACCGGCCGCCAGCTGGATTTAACTCCATTACAGAGTCACAGAGTGTTAGAGGTTGGAAAGGACCTCAAAGATCATCTAGTCCAACCCCAAACTCTCTGCACTCGGCCATCCAACCAGTTTTTCACCCAGCAAAGCGTGTGCCCATCCAAGCCAGGAGCAGTCAGTTTCTGTAGGAGAATGCTGTGGGCAATGGTGTCAACTGCCTTACTAAAGTCAAGGTAGACAAAATCCACAGCCTTTGCTTCATCCAACCAGAGGGTCACCCAGTCATATCAGGAGATCAGGTTTGTTAAGCAGGACCTGCCTTTCACAAACCCATCCTGATCACCTGGTTGTCCTGCATGTGCTGCATAATGGAACTCAGAATCATCTGCTCCATCAGCCTCCCTGGCACTGAAGTCAAACTGACAGGCTTGTAATTTCCCAGATCATCCCTCAGTCCCTTCTTATAGATGGGTGTTAGACTGACTGACTTCCAATCAGCTGGGACCTCCCCGGTCAGCCAGGACTGCTGGTAAATGAAGGACAGTGGCTTGGTGAGCACCCCTGCCAGCTCTCTCAGCACTCTAGGATGAACCCTATCTGCCCCATAGATTTATGCAGATTGATGTTAAGCAGTAGGTCACTAACCATCTCTTTCTGGATTGTGGGGTGGACATTTTGCCCCTAGGTGCTGTCTCTTGGCTTGGGGAACTGGCTTTCATCAGTAAAACTGTTTCTATTACTAAAGACTGAGGCAAAAAAGTCATTAAGTGCCTCAGCCTTATCCTCATCTTTTGTTACTGTATTTCTCCCAGGGTCTAGTAGGGGATGGAGGCTCTCCCTGGTATTTCTCTTGTTGCCAGTGTGTTTATAGAAACTTTTCTTGCTGTCCTTTACCCCCCAAGCCAGATTAGTTTCTAGTTGGGCTTTGGACCTTCTAATTATCTCGCTGCATAACCTAACAGTATTCTTGTACTCATTATGAGTGGCCTGCCACCTCTTCTAGAGACCATAAACTCTCTTCCCTGATTTTCGGTCAAATCTCCCTATTCAGCCAGGCTGGTCTTCTTTTGTCACTGGCAAAGTTATACAGTAATAGAGCAGAATAAGTATTTTATCAAATGCAGTGACCAGTTTAGAAGAACTGTTGTTTCCATTTGAGGCATGAGTAGTTTTCTACTTGTGTCTCCCTAATATGTTAAGAGGATAAGCAAAAAGTACATGATACCTTTTTAGAAGTTGTACTTTTTTGTGGGGTTTTTTTCCTTTCCTTGAAAAGAAGTAATTTTGAATTCTTATTTTTTCAGGCTCTCAAAGAAGCAGAGAAGGAAACAGAAAACAGTGATGGTATGTAGTCATATAATGATATTTAGGGAACTGACAACCCAGTTTTGTCATCTCCTGACTTAACTTTTTTTGTTCCGAAAAACAAGAATGAACTTGAAATTCTACAGAACTTGAAGACTGTTTTCAGATATTTTTAATTCTTCTTTGACTGAAAAATAGTATTTCTTGTACTTATGATGGTGGTATTTTGTGATAATGACCTCATAAATCCTGATAAATGTGGTGCTGAATCTAAAATGGCTGCAGTCTGAAGTATAAGGAAGACAGGCAGGAACAAGTAGATAGGTGGAGCAAAATGGCCAGCAGTGGCCTTAGTGCATTAGCAGCTCAGTTGCTCAGTGGTTGTGTTCTGCTTTGGTTGCTAGAGTTAGTATAATGTATTATTTGTTCTATGGGGAGAAAAAAAAAACCAAACACATTATTTGCATTGTACAGAATTATCAGGATAGGAAGGCGCCTCTAGAGGTCATCTAGTCCACCTCTCCTCCTAAAGGAGGATTGTCTAGAGCACATCACACAGGAGTGCATCCAGGTGGGTTTTGAAAATCTCCAGACACGGAGACTCCACAACCTCCCTGGGCAGCCTGTGCCAGTGCTCTGTCACCCTCACAGTGAAAAAGTTCTTCCTCATATTCAGATGGAACTTCCTGTGTGGCAACTTGTGCCCAGTGTGCCTTGTCCTGTCACTGGGCACTACTGAAAAGAGTCTGGCTCCATCCTTCCTGCACCCACCCTTTAGATATTTAAAGACATTGATCGAGTCTCCTCTCAGCCTTCTCTTCTCCAGGCTAAACAGACCCAGCTCTCTCAATCCTTCCTCGCAAGAGAGATGCTCCAGTCCCCCGGTCATCTTTGTTGCCCTCCAGTGGACTCTTTCCAGTAATTTCCTGTTGCTCTTGAACTGGGGAGCCCAGAATTGGACACTGTATTTCAGATGTGGCCTCGTAAGAGCAGAACAGAGGCAGAGGATGACCTCTGTTGACCTACTGGCCGCATTCTTCCTAATGCACTGGCCTTCTTGGCTACAAGGGCACATTGCTGGCCCTTGGTTTGCTTATTGTCTACCAGGACTCCAAGATCCTTCTGACATTCAAGAATTGCGAGATATTTCAGGCTTGAGTAGCAGGAGTGACATAGTGAGCAAACCCTTATGTCTGCCTTCCTGAGCTTTGATCCTTTTCAAGTCTTACCTCCTCTCTACATAGTAACTTAGTCCCTAGCCTTGTCCCAGTGAGCTATCTGCACCAGCCCCAGCCTTTTCCATCCTTTGCCAAGATGGTTTTTTGTCTTCCCCCAGCCTAACCTCTCTAGTCTCCTATTATGTGTTCACCTTCTCTGCCCTTCCCACAGTATCATTATCTCTCATCCCCAAGAAACTTCTATGTGATTTTCAAGTAACTGATTTTTTCTTGCTTCTCATTGTCTGGTATGGTATAGTCCAGATCAGTATGGACTTCACCTTCTTCTTTTCATGCAGGCTGTCAGGCTTCTGTTCAACTCATCTTCTCAGTTTGAAATCAGATCTAGTTCTCACTGTATAGGTTGCATATGGGCAGGCAGGCACTGTGTCCGTTTTGCATCAGTTTGGTGATGAGGTCTTCTGCATCCCAGACAGTAGGTGCTGCTCTTGCATAGCATGAGCTGGAATCTTGTACAGAGAGATTCTTCTGGAAGCATAACCTGACAAGCGTTATGGAGTTCAGGGAATCACTATAGTTTTTGTTTTCTTTTCCTGAAGGTAGATTAGCCAAGTTTTTTTCAGGTAGCTGATACTGCAAAAAATGCTAGAGGTGATGGAGTAGCATTACTGTAACTGGTCAAATCTCTTATCCTGCTTTTGGGGGCTGATCTGTTTTGCTTCAGGCATGCTAAGGGGTTGATCTTTCACCAAACTGCATGCACTGTCTGCTGTGTCTTCTGGTACTTGGAAAAGGCTGCCAGTGTTTGCAATGTTAGGAAGGGAAAATACAGTGTCTCTAGCTTCAGTCAGCTTAGTTATTTTGGCTGAAGTGTCCTAGCAGAGGTGTCTGACATAGAAAACTTCAGTCTAAATAATTGTTTTGCAAAGCTATAAGCAAAGCCACAATCTTATAATGTGAAACAGTAGCCAGAACAGAATGAGCTCTGTGTATAACTGAAAGGTACTGTTGTGGTTCGAGCCGAGTTACCGGCGGGAAGGAAACAAAGGAACCACGGGGTCGCTCCCTCCCCCCCCTACCGAGAGTGAGGGGAAGAGCCCGAAAGGGGCTCAGGCAAAGGCCTCCAGGGGTTGAGATAAAAACAGTTTAATGGTGAACATAAAATGGTAACAATAACAGTGAAATAACAGTAACGTTTAACCAGATATAATGCGAGTAACATGTAACGCGGAGCTCACCTCCCGACCGGACCGGAAACCGGGAAAGAGCGCCAGCGCCCACCCCGACCGCTCCATATATATATACCCCAGCATGACATCACGATGGTATCGAATATCCTAGCGACCCCCTATGCCCAGATAGCTCCTTTACTGAGAATTAACCCTATCCTAGCTGAACCCAGTACAGGTACCTTCATTCTCCTCTGCCATAGTTTTTCATCACAGGTAGCCACATTTTTCAAAACAGGAGAGCTGAGGTTTTACTTATAATCTCACTGAAAACAGTAAAATTAAGAGGGTCCATGGCTTTCTGTTCTCCGCACCCACCCATGTTTGGACTGAATGATTGTAATACTGTAAACTTAATCACTAGTGAACTTTAGTTAACTTGTATTTCTTCTGTTTGGACAGACTTATGAGGACTCTTTTGATAAAAGTGCCGAGGAGGAAACAGTTGAACAAAAGGAGGTGCCTGGCATGGAGAAGGACAGTGGGTCAGTGGAGGAGTTGGAAAATGATGGCCAAAGATGTGCTGTGTCAGAGGACACGAACACTACAGAAGATGTTGGCCAAGTGAACGAAGCAAAAAGTGACCTGAAAAGGTGTGCTAATTTGCAATACTGCCATCATGTTGAATTCTGTCAAACAAGTTTTGTTGACTGGTGTGGACAGGGGGGCTACTCCGCTGGGTCAGAGTTGAATAAATATGGTACTAAACAAGGATTATTAGGATCTACTTTGTAAGTGACGTTTGACTGCAGATCCCTTCCACATCACTTACCGGTAGCTGATTCATCATCTAGCTGAACCTTAATATGAATAATTCACAGAATCATAGTCTGGTTTGGGTTGGAAGGAAGGGACCTTAAAAGATCATCTAATTCCAAACCCCTGACATGGGAAGGGACATCATATAAGTTAATAAACTGATCATATAAATTAAATTGCTTTCATTTTTTGCTGGAAGCATTTGCATTGTGTTGTGTGAAGGAAGAACGGGGGAAAGCAGCAGAGATATCAATGACTGAAAACCATCAAAAGGTCTTAAGTGTTGAATGTTCCTGTGTACTGATCTTGGTTTCTCTTTGCCTATCAGCAGTACTAAGCCTAGAGGGAAAAAAGCCAAGGATGCAAAAAAGTCTGCTAAGGCATCTTCAGAGCACTCAACAACGGTATGTCAAATTACTTACACTATTTAAAACTGGTGGTCATGCTACTACAAACAAGTTTGTTGATCACCTCCAGTCCACCAAATCTATTTCATTTTTTTGCTTTTTTTTTAATAATACAAGTGTTTCTGTGATTTTTATTAGAAGCTAGGAGACTGGAACATCTGCTCGTGTCCTCACAGAGGAGAGCAGAACTAATTTCAGTTCTAAGAGTTATAAAAGGATTTGAAACCAAATAAGTTGATCAACTGAAGACAGAGCTGCTGTTGTCAGGCGGGTAACAGGCAGTACCATTTGCATTTTTCCTAGTATTGATGCTTCCCAGCAAGAGAAAAATCTTGTAATAACTACAGCTAAGACATAGTCTAAACTCACTAACCTCAGAGCCCAAAGTATTGTGTGTGTAGTCAGGTGAGATGAAAAGTATTCTTTACGTAAAATAGATTTGCAAGGCATCTAGTACTGTTCTTGGTTCTACTAGTACTCCTTGAAATTTCAAGGTAATTGTTAATCAGTAATGGAATGTCTGTAATAGAAACAAACAGCTTATTCACACCTTGTTGTCTAAGAGAAACTGCTGTAGTGAGTTGACCTTGGCTCGAGCCCAGAGGTTCACTACAGCTATTCTGTCGCTCCTTCATCTTGTATGGACAGGGGAGAGGAAATTTAATGAAAGGCTCACAGGTTGAGATAAGGACAAGGAGATCGCTCAGCAGTTACCATCACGGTAATTGGGGAAATTAATTTACTTTCTTATCAATCAACTCAGAGAAAGGCAATGAGAAATAAAACCAAATCTTAAGCAAAACCACCTTCCTCCCCCACCTTCCCGTCTTCCCAGGCTTAACTTTACTACTGATTTCTCCGCTTCCTCCTCTTGAGTGGCACAGGGGAACAGGGAATGGGAGTTGTGGTCAGTTCATTAAATGTTCTCTCTGCTGCTCCTTCCTTTGCTGGGGGAGCAAAATGCTTTACTCCAGCATGGAGTCCCTTTTACAGGAGACAGTTCTTCATGAACTGCTCCAGTGTGGGTCCGCCCCTGGGTCACAGGTACTGCCAGGAGCCTGCTCCGGCAAGGCTTCCCACACGGTCACAGCCTCCTTCAGGCATCACATCCTCCATGGGCTACAGGTGGACATCTATACCCCTGTCACCTCCATGGGCTGCAGAGGGACAGCCTGCCTCACCATGGTCTTCATCACAGGCTGCAGGGAAATCTCTGCTCCAGCACCTGGAGCACATCCTCCCCTTCCTCCTTCACTGACCCTGGTGCCTTTACATATTCTCTGTCCTTTCTCTCTCTGCAGCAATTCCCCTGGAAGTTCTTTTTGCCAGTTCTTAAATATGATATCCCAGGGGAGCTACCACTATCACTGACTGGCTCAGCCTTGGCCAGTGGCAGGTCTGCCTTTGGGGCCGGCTGGCACTGGCTCTCTCAGAAGGAGGGGAAGCTTCAAACAGCTTCTCACCGAAGCCACCACTGTAGCTCCCCTTGCTACTGAAACCTGGCCACGCAAACCCAGTACAGCTGTATAGAACAGATTAGTGCATGACATTTATTACATATTCGATATAAATGTGAAATATCTTACTTTTTTTCTTTATTGTAGAATGAAGTTCCCATCCACTGTGTAACTTGCAACTGTGCGTTTCCATCCCGAAATAAACTGTTTGAACATTTAAAAGCCACAGGACATGCAAAAGCAACACAAGCACCAGCTGCAAATGGAGCTGTAAGCACCAGAAACAAAAAAGAGAAACGGAAAACCAGATAGAACTTTGTTACAGTGACAGTCTTCAGAATCATACATGAAAATTCTCCCAGAACTGAAAGTTTTATATTGCCTGTGTTCAGAGTTAGAGAAGGCAAGTGCTAATTTTGGAAAAAGAGCAAGATGCAACAAAAATAATATGTTGTGAAGGAACCTGTGTGTTCTTTTGGTTTTGTCAGCCCTTCTTTAAAGACTGGATTCAACCTACCACCCCAGTGGTGTTTACATAGGCGGTGAGGAAATAGTAATTTCAAAGCTACACATGTTGCATTCCTGTAGAAACTTGCATGGATAAAGTATCCACACAAAGGAAATAATTTATTATCTTAACACTTCCGTTGCTGCTTTTCTTTTGAGAGGGCTTAGCTTGGGGTGTGTGTAGCTAATGCAAGGGCCTGTGCTTCTTTGATACATCACCATGATGTTGAAAAATGCAGGCCATTCCCAAGAGCCTTTTGAAATTACTGACTGAAATTAAACAGCAGATGGAAGGGTAAGAGGAAAATGACGAAGCTGGTTAATCAATCTTCACAATTCTTGTTGTTTTTGTACATCTACCTGCATGTCAGGTGTCAGGGGATAAAAAAAAAAGATAGTCTACTGAGTCTTCCTAGAGTAAGTGAAGGGAGAATTGAGTGATAATGAATAAATTAATTTGATTTCTACTGAAAAAGAGACTATGGGGATTTGTATTGCACCTGTTTAAATGCATAATCTACCTGATCTTGCATAGCACATAAAAAAAGGAAAGGTGGGATTTTATGTAAGAGTTGACAATGCAATTGGAGAAGGCAGTGCTCAGCAAGAGCTGTAGTCTGTGTTGTTTAGGAAATCACTGGAGTGAAATTTTCCAGAAACATTGATCTTGCATAAACTAAGTTCCTCTAGAGTTTCAGCTCATCACACAGAATGGTAAAGTACTCTCCTTCCCCAACAAGTTGACACGGTACCTTTATTGGGTCAAGGAATTATTCAAGTGTTAAAATATGAGTGAAAGTAAAGTGATAAATGTACAGTTCTTGCAGACTGTCCACAACACCTTTTATTGTGGCAAACTGAAAGAATTAATGAACTAAAAAATAAAAAAGTGATTATGTAAGAAGGAAACATGGCATCTTATTTCACCAGCCAGAGTTTGCATCTTTGGTAAATGGGTAACGGGTGTTCTGTACAATCCCAAAAGCAGCAGGGGAAAAAACATATTTTGGAGAGGACATGGGTGGACTAGAGCCCTATGATAAAAATAGTTACTGTAATCAGAAGCTTTTCAACTTTGTGCATTTTTTTTTTCATGTTCTAATTACAGTGTATCCTTGTAAGTGTAAACAGTTTTGACTCTGAAACCTCCAGTGAAGTTGTGCTCAGGGTAGTTCTCAGCCAGAGACTGACTATGCTTACATAAGTGAAATCTCACAGACTGAACTCTGCAGTGTTACTTTTCAACTTAGTTTTTTCTTATTTAAATAAAACCAAATACTTTATCATTTGTATGTTTCACAAATGTTTGTATGTATTGGATATAAATGGAGGTTCTGGTAGGGGGTGTGGGCAGCAGCAGTGGCGGTTGCTGTGGAGGGCAGCCAGGGACTACTCTGTGCCAATCCCAGCCAGCTCTGAAACACGACACACCAATGTGCAGACGTTTGGGTGCTTCTGTGAAAACATAAATTTAAGAACTGGCAGTAAACACTGTGGCACAAAGGAACAGGGCCAGGGAAGCAGGAGTCGCGCCACTGGGTGGATTTGTACTAAGAAAGAGCAAAAACACGGATGTATTTTCCTTTCGGTCAGCTTTACCACAGGGAAAAGTAGTATCTATTGAGAGTAGCAGCTGCTTGCATTGTGTGAGCTGCCTTGCTGTTGTACACTGGTATTTTCCTTTTATGGAAGGCAGGTCCTGCTTCACTAACTTGATCTTCTTCTGTGACAAGGTGACTTGCTTATTGGATGAGGGAAGGGCTGTAGATATTGTTTACCTGAACTTTAGTAAAGCCTTTGACACTGTTTCCCACAGCATTCTGCTAGAGAAGCTGGTGGCTCGTGGCTTGAATGGGTGTGTTCTTTGCAGAGTGAAGAACCAGCTGGATGGCCAAGACCAGAGAGTGGTGGTGAATGGGGTTAAATCCAGTTGGCAGCTGGTCACAAATGGTGTTCCCCAGGGCTCAGTGCTGGGGCCAGTTTTGTTTAACATCTTTATCAATGACCTGACTGAGGGGATCTAGTGCACCCTCAGTTAAGTTTGCAGATGACATGAAGCTGGGTGGGAGTATTGATCTGCTTGAGGGCAGACAGGCTCTGCAGAGGGACCTGAACAGGCTGGATCGATGGGCTGAGGCCAGTTGTGTAAGGTTCGATAAGGCCAAGTGCGAGGTCCTGCGTTTGGATCACGACAGCCCCCAGCAGCGCTACAGGCTTGGGGAGGAGTGGCTGGAGAACTGCCAGGGAGAGAGGGACCTGGGGGTGTTGATGGGCAGCCGGCTGAACAGGAGCCAGCAGTGTGCCCAGGGGGACAAGAAGGCCAACGGCATCCTGGCCTGTGTCAGGAACAGAGTGGCCAGCAGAAGTAGGGAGGTGATTGTTCCCCTCTACCCTGCCCTGGTAAGGCTGCACCTTGAATCTTTTGTTAAGTTTTGGCCCCCTCGCTCCAAGAAAGACATTAAGATGCTGGAGCATGTCCAAAGAAGAACAACAAAGCTGACAGAGTGTCTGGAGAACAAGTCTTACAAGGAGCAGCCGAGGGAACTGGGGTTGTTCAGCCTGGAGAAGAGGAGGCTGAGAGGAGACCTTATTGCTCTCTACAGCTACCTGAAAGGAGGTTGTAGAAGGGTGGAGGTTGGTGTCTTTTCCCAAGTAACAAGTGATAGGACAAGAGGAAATGGCCTCAAGTTGTGGTGGGGAGGTTTAGATCAGATTTTATGAAAATTTCTTCACTGAAAGGAAGTTGCATCTAAACAGAAGGAAGTTACATCTAAACATCTAAAACTTCTTTAGTGTGAGGGTGACAGAGCACTGGCACAGGCTGCCCACAGAGGTTGTGGAGTCTCAATCTCTGGAGACATTCAAAACCTGCCTGGATGCATTCCTGTGCAACCTGCTCTAGGTGAACCTGCTCAGACACGGGCATTTGACTAGATGGTCTCCAGGGTTGCCTTCCAACCCCTAACATTCTGTGATTCTGTGAAAAGGTTGTCAATCATTGGAACAGGCTGCCCAGCGAAGTGATTGAGTTACCATCCATAGAATTCATAGATGGATGGTAACTCAATCACTTCGCTGGGCAGCCTGTTGAGTTACCATCCCTGGAGGTATTTAGAAGACAAGTAGATGTGGTGCTTAGGGACATGGTTTAGTGGTGGACCTGGCAGTGCTATGTTAATCGTTAGACCCAGCGATCTTAAAGGTCTTTTCCAACCTCAATGGTTCTGTGATTCTACCACCCCCATGGGGGCTATGGATGTTACATAGTCCAAATAGTGTACTTCCATAGCCCAAATAGTGTACTTCTTCAAAACAACTTTATTATTTTCCTGCCTCTATTTCTAAAAATGACAGGTATTGATTTGACTTTCACAGATGAAAGATGAATATAGATCTGCCTCTTCATCTGATACCCAGTTAATCCAATCAGGGCTTTTTATGCTAATGCCAGAATAGACGCCTAGTGAACACACAACACTTTTGAGCTCTATGTTTCAAAAACAGATTACAGCAAATTCTAATAAACCAATGAATTTATTAAACAATAGATCTCTCAGACTGCTCTTATAATACGGAATAAGTATTTCATCTTCAGACTATTATTTTTTTTATCCAGTTTAAATTAGTGCTGAATCTGGGTGGCAAGTGTCAGGAGTTCTGCGTGCATCTCATGTTAGGAAACAGATCACGTCTATTTTGCAGCTGCTCTTTCCATGTGTCTCTGTAAAGCAGTATGAAACACTTCCACAGCGAAGTCAACATCCTTTTTAGTAATGCACATAGGAGGCTTAATTCTAAATGTCTGAGGAGAAAAAAAAGGAAAAAAAAATTTAAAAATGTATGGAAAGAATACAATTTCCAGCAGCCCACCTAGGTCAGCACTCACCTTCTGCCCCAAAAAATCTAACCAAAAAGTGTAAAATAATACTGCAGGAGAACAGCAGAGCAGGGACTGAAGCTTCTGACAAATGCACCCTGAAGTGGGGAAATTTTGGACTTGACTGCATCCAGCTCCACACTTCCCTCTTGTGACAAAGCAACTGTGTCCAAAGGAGACCTGACAACAGCAGGTCCTGTCTGCAGCGCTGTTGTTCCAGACAAAGCCAGTATAAAACCTTAGATGGGTTTCTACTATGAAAGAACACAGACATAGGTGTATGTTCCTTTCTGGCAGCTTTGCCACAGAAAAAAGTAATACCTGTTGAAAGCGGCAGCCTCTTGCATTGTGTCAGCTGCTTTGCTATTATATAATAGGCTTTTTTAAAGGCTTCTGAGGGAATGCATTGTGAAAGAATTGCTAAATAGTGACTTTCAGTTAGTATTCAGTTGAATTCATGTTGATCAGGAAGGGATATATGCACATTTTAACTTGTCAAGAATGTAAGTTCTTAAAGCCAAATGTTTAATCTATATTATATAATGTTTCCAAGAGTATTTAACTTCCATATGAATACTAAACTTTCAGTTTAATTTTTTCTTTCATCGTAGGACAGGCCTTTATGCAGCAAGAGTGGAATAATGGTCTTTCTGACCCACAACCCCAAATGAAGCTAACACTCACAGATAAACAGCACTCTCACGAGACAGTCAGATTTAACAGCACTCTGAACTGCATCCTATTACCTGTGTTCTGGTCTGTGACTTGTGGAAGAACAAATGAGGTGACATGCAGCATCCTATTAATTTTAGCCATCCTGAATCTGTCACATACAGAAGCTGCTTTCTCTGTGTCAGAGGGCCTCCCTGACATGACCAGTGCTGAGGCAATTCTCTGCCTCAGTGTGAGGGTTACCCCATGCTGTGAGAAACTCCAGACACAGTGTTATGGGTACAGCAGGATGCCCATTCACATGCAATTCTCACCTCTGTTCTGTTGAACTTGCTATTAGCGCTTCCTAAGTTTTGGGGTTTCTTTTATTACCGTACAGGTAGAATGTTACCAGCTTTCCAGACTGAAAGAACTAGCAAAACCAAACTTGTTCTGTACCAACAGAGCAGGCAATAACTGAACTGTAGCAAAGATGTAGCAGGCCTGAATATTGATTTCTTCTCATTCATATTGACTATAGCACATAGCTTTTCTAGGGGACGTTGTCCCTCTAAAGGAAAACTCCAAGCTTAGAGCTAGTTCAGCATACTTAAATCAAATAGCTCCTGCACGATTTATAAAATAAGCAAAATGAAACAGAGATGATTCCTAAGAGTATATGTACTCTAGTTTATTTACTAAACTCAAGTTAATTTAGCTTGAGGGAAACGGGATGTAGTTCACAAGGACAGAAAATAGGTTTTATGTATAACCAGAGATTCAGTACCTGACTGTAGAGTCCTCCTCTGCCAAGCAGAACTCCCATGTCTTTACAGTCTTCCCAGATCTGACCGATTTCTTCAGCTGGAAGAGGGCGGCGACTGTCCTAAGGAAAGTGAACATTAAACTTAGATATTCTAAATTAGTTCTATGAAAAATATGTCTATTCCAGTCTCTAATAAATACCACCCCCATCTCTGGCTGAAAACATCAGCTGCATAATTTATCTGCTTTCTAAGATAAGTGTAAGCAGTTAAAGTACACAAGTCACTGTTTACTCAAAGTTTGTGAAATATGTGAAATGCTTGAATGTTATGGCTCATTTTTAGCCAGGGCAAGGTTTTCTCATTTCGCTAGCTGTTTTTTAATAGAAAATCTTCCTTTTATTTCAACTGAAATAAAATGTGATACAACTTTCAATGGTGCTGTAAATTAAAAGAAATAAAGTAAATCACTAACCTTATCTGTCACCATTTCTACTCCAATCATAAGACCCTTGCCACGGACATCCCCAACAATCTCGAATTTATCCCGTAGTTTAGCCAACTCCAGTAGCATGTATGTTCCCACATCCTCACTGTTTTTTTGTAGATTGTCTTCTTCAATAGCCTGTTGAAAATGACGTGCTATGACAGTGTTGCAGGAAAAGCTTCAAATACAGTTGGTTAATCCCCATTCAGCTTGGTGATGTTACGTTTATTTCACTTCCTTGCAGACTATGTTTCTTCAGTACTACTGTCCTTACATTTTTCTTCTCTTACAAACCTCAAACAGCATCAGAGAGTATGATTTACCATAATATTCTGATGTTGCTGTGGTGTTTTTCACGTTCTGGGTATTCCATAAATGTAATCTAGTAGTTTAGGCTCACATGTAGTCATAACTGAAAAATACCTGACCAGCAGGATTATTTTCAAAATCTTTCCAGAAATATTTTAATTCCTTCTCAGTATCCCAAGAAGAGTATGAGCTGACAAAGCATACCTATATGTATGCGGTAGCCTTTTAGGGAACAACTTGGGTGTTTTAATTAGATTCATCAAAATCATGCTTCTTAATCTCAATGGTTTTTGTGTTCCTTGCTCTGCTCTCCTTAATCATAAGTTCTGATACACAGCCAGCTATCAGCACTGGCATGCACAAACCATTTTATGAATTTAATATTTGCATTAAGAAAATTCACATGAAAAAAACCCAAAAAATACAATTACAGAATTTAAAGTGGGTATCTCTCCTTCTTATTTTTATTTTTTCTTTTCGTTCAACTCCATTTCATTCTTCCTGACTCTGATAGCCTCCTTGGACTTATTTCAGATCCAGGCTCCAGGTTCTTTCAGAGCCAAAACTACCCCAAACACAGGTTCAGGCTTTCTTATTTGTAAATTGTTTTTTCAAACTATTTTTATTTATGCAATAAATCACCTTACAAAATAGCTTAAAAAACCCCACAAAACACTCAAGAAAGCAACATGAATAGAAACAGTGTCTTCTGAAATGAAGTGAGATTCAAGGACAGATGGTCTGTACATGATCAAGCCAAATTAAATAGCAATTTACTGCTGACTGACTGATTTTCTGCTGGACATTAAGTGAAGTATGTTCCAAATTTTTCTGTCACCTTTCTCATGGGAGATTTTTTTTCCAAAGGAATCCTGACCCTGAATATTTTTAACTGTCTGTTTGTTAAGGCTTTTCAGGTATAAGCTAAAAGCTGTGGATTAAAAACTATTTTCTTAAGTATGTGTGCCAGAGAATAAATTTCGTGTAGTTGAGGAACTGCACAGTTCTATGAAAAGACTAGCTAAAAAGTACTTTCTTACATTTTTATTAACGAAGTAAAGAATGTAAGGAACACAAAGATGATCCTGAGCACATAATTAGAAGACTCCTTGCTAGGGGATGAAAATTTTGCAAGGGATCTAATCAGGAATTTTTCCCACACACGGGACACATTGGATGTATACACAGAATACATGCATATCTTTATGCATTTTATACAGTTATTAAAAATTGGCCACATATAACTTTATATAAGAATAAATGTAAACATTTTTCATATTTCAAAGTGAGAAAAAGTGTAATATATACATTTGTATAATGTTCTCCTTACATCAAGAACTGCAGCTCCAACTACGCAGGCCAAAGCACTTCCTCCAAATGTATTAAAGTGAAGGTTTTGAGCCAAGTGACTGGCAATCTCTAGAAAAAAAAAACCCAGAGAACATTGACTGCTCTTATGGTTGCCTTATGACAGGTAACAGTGCTTATCTGCTTAAATTTAACTGTTATTAAATTTGCTGTGCTTCAACCCTGATCATACCGGAGACAATGCAACAGTAAATAATCTGTACAAAATACGACCATTTCAAAAAATTTGAGTATCTAACAGACACTAAACACAGACTTTTTAAAAAAAGTCAGTCACACTTCTAACATGCTGTCCGTTGTCCCCTTAAACTGAAATCTCTAAAAGTTTTCTTCACTAGATTGAGCCAGTCATTTGCATGAATCAAGCAGCTGGCTAACATGCTGCCGTACATACTCACAGTACATTGGTTAGCACAACAGTGAATTCAGTGAGGATTTCCAGGATCTATTACCAATGACATATAAGGTCATTCCTGCTTCAGTTACGCAACCAACCCTATTTAAATAAAGCTTTGCACTGGTATAGCACAGCACTTGGTAAACCAAGTGAGTCATGAGGATCTAATTAATTTGTCAAAAGATAGATTGAGATGAAGATTATTAAGAAAGCTCAGCTGTTTGAACACACATGTCTCCAGTAAGTAATTATTGTATGGTATATTTTGTAATTGGTCTATTTTAAATCTTAGCAGAACAGAACACTTATACCTTTTGTTGTAACAACAGCTGCCATTGGAAAGCCATTACCAATTCCTTTTGCCAAAGTAACAATGTCAGGGACTACATCATGTGTTTGAAATCCCCAGAAATGGCTGCCTGTCCGTCCAAATCCTGTCTGTACCTTTCAAAGAAAAATCCAGAAAATGTCACATTTCCCGATACGGTTTGTTTTTCTTGTCTTTCTATTGCTCCCAATTTGCATTAAACTGCAACTAGGTCTGGAGGCAACTTGTATTAAGATCCTTCAGACGGCTTTGCACAAAATACTCCTTATTATAATACGGTTTTTCTTTCACATGTGAAAGAAATAACATGTCACCATGTCTTAGGCATGGCGAGCTGCACAAATAAGCTGCAGCTTCTATTTCAAAATGGAGAGGAGGAAATGTAGTTGCTTATCACATTTCAAAGGCAATGCTTGACATATGTATCACTGTCACTTTGAAGAATTTGCTACTACTTCAAAACAGCTTTAGCTAAGCAAATTCTATTTTAAAAATTTATTTGCAGAGGTACTGCAATCAACTTCCTTCTAAAGTTTATGTACACCAACAACATGCATAAGAGGAAGCATTACCGTAACAAACCTCACATCGCAGCTGGCATTTATTAATTTGTGCAAATTTACAGCTTCCAAAGGGTGAGAATTCAAGTCTGCTACTAGCACTACCTGTGTGTAAAATCAGAATACCACACAGCAGAACAAAGGCAGTAAACAATGGGAGGCTCCTGTGCTCGGAGAAATGCACTGTGTTAAACTTGTGCTATGAAGTGTGTAGTATTTAATTTTGATTATTTCCAGGCTTCTAGTTTGCCTCCACTTAGATTCTTCCAACACAACTCTCAGAGGTACACCAAACCCTAGAGCTCTTATGTAAAGGAAAACAACTTACTTCATCTGAAATACAGACGCCCCCTCTTTCCCGTACTAGCTGATAAGCTTCCTTTAAGAAACGTCTTGGGTACTGCACAGCTCCATTAACACCCTGCCAAGACAAAAAAACCCAATGTCTTCAGGAATAGAAAAGGAAACAGGAGTTCCACTATGTGACTATCCTACAGTCAGAAAAATCACCAGCAGCCGTCAGGTAATAGCAAAGCTGTTGTCTCAGGTTTCTGGCTTCAGCAATGAAATTGCTTCAATAAAGTTCCTGCTCAGGTCACTCACTCCCATTTCACAGGGCAGTTTGCTCTTCTGTTGGTTGGTTGGTTGTTAGTTTGTTGGTTGTGCTGCAGAGCTGATTAAAGACAAACTGCTGAAACAAGTACCTTGAAATCTAAACTGAAAACCGCAGGAACTGTGTTTGACAACAAAGTTAACCACAGAATTCACATCCTTTCTTTGTTAATTTGTTTCAAACTATGTTTGAAACATTTCTGTTGCCGATTTTCATTTGGATCAGAAGTTCCACTCTAGACCTGGACTGCAACAGCTTCACAGACTGAAGTACACAAAGGCTTAGAAGACAGCAAAACCAGAGCAGCTCCCATTTTATCTGTGGTCACAATTTTTGTATTTTTATTCTTGTCCTTCCTATTCCCAGGATATATCCTCCATTACTCCTATCTAGGAATCACATATACAGTAGTTCTGAGACTGGGGTAAAGCATCAAGAGAATGAATCCTGTGGCTATCACTATTTGGAGAGCTCCTAAAAACATAGTGGAAAACACGGCTGGAAAGAGGTGGGAGGGGGATTGAGTTAAAGTTTGCTGAAATAATAAAGCGAAAAGCAGTATGTAATTTGGAAGAATGTATTAGAAACTAAACAAGAGCATGCGTCATTCAGTATTCAAATGCAGAAAAAATGTGCATGTTTAATCATGATTCTCTGTTTAATTTAACTTCATGAGCAAAATTGTAACTCCACTGAAATCAGTGATAAAGGTTGAAATTTTAAGACAGTGCACCTGTTCTTTCAAATAGTTAAGGTATTTCATTCATTAAAAATAAAAATCAGCAGAAGTCTATGTTAGGATACATCTAAAGAATATCAGATTTGAGCATTTCACACTATTCATGCTATCACAACTGAGAAATGGTAAAGTACCTACTTGAATTGGTTCAGCAATAAATCCAGCTATTGTCTTTGGCACCGAGGTGTTCAGACAATCTTTGAACTGTTCAATGTATTGGTCATTTGCATGACATACTCCTGTTGACAGGGGAAATAGTTTAAAGCAAATTTACTTAAAATGACACAAAACTAGCTTCAAAACATGAAATCACACATCTAAGCAACAAATCTGACTCTCACATACACAATAAAAGGCTAAACATTAGAGAAGAGTCCCTTACATTCTCACTGACTTTCGGTTGTCCTTACAATTCATATTACTCCAAAACAAGGGCTGAAGAGCTGTGAAAACTCCAGAAAGAGCAGAAACTACCAATCAACATTTCTGTTCTTCCAGATGTGCTAAACTGAGTTACGTGGTTTCCAGAGTCGATCATGACAAGTGCTGGAAACAATGGCTGAGATTTTAAGAAGAAATCTGGGAATGTGTGAGATATCACCTGCCCAAAATTTTTCACAGTGGGAAGTAGGTATCTGAAGTTCTGTGCAATATTTGCTTTGGTTGCCCTTGCAAATTTTAACCAGAGGTCTACTTTTCTTGAGGTAAATATGACTTATTTCCATGGCCATACAGTATTCTCTAATCTAAAAGCCAAGTACTTTTTGTCATTGACTAACCTTCAGAACAGTTGCATTTTCGAACAGTTTGCACTGGAGAATCTCTACAATGGCTGCCTCCCCATAGGCCACGAAAAACATCTGGTACCATTGTCTGTCAAGCATAAGAGAAATAGCTACAGATTTGATGACACCTTCCTAAGAGATATTTTAATCATACTTAAGGATGACTAATGAAAAAAAACTTTAAAAAGCCTGCTAGAGTCAAAGGGCATATCTAGTTCAAACAACTTGCCTGATAAACACTTGTGGAATAACACCAAACTTCCCCCTCAACAGTTTTGGAACCAACAAGTTTAGATTATTCCAGCAATAATCACTCAACTGATTATTTCCTTTGTTTTGTTCATTAAGTCAGTCAGCAATTTTGGTGATCTATGATTAACAGCAACATTTTTAAGAGCTGCTGGTAACATGTAGATAATCCAAAGTACGGTAAAAATCTGCAAAGTATAGGCAGGCAGATCTAGTAGAGTATTTACAGCCTGGAAATTGGTAAATCCGGCATTCTAATCCTGACTACTGACGAAATGTAATGTGACTTCAGGCAACTCATTTCTTGAGCCAGTTTGGAAAGCTGCTATAATGGAGCCTTCACACAGCCAGTGCTGTGACTGAACTAACAACGGTGCAAATCAGCATAGCCAGTGACAGCTTCCAGTAGACGGAGAGTCATTGCCATTTGCTCCAGGCCAGGGAGGTAACATATTGCCATTTATCTGCAACGGAACTCTTCAACAGATATGTCTCCCCTCCTGCTGAAATGAGGGACATCATAGTTTTGTGGGTTTGTGATGTTGTTCTTTTTTTGTTTTATTTCAGGAGAGGATTTGCTTCAGACCAGCTAAAAGCAGCTTTGCCCAGATCTGCCAAAACACACTTGAGAAAAGGGGTTCCGAACACTACTATTTTGCACTATACATAGAATTCCATGTAGGAAACAAGCACAACTAAAGAACTATAAATTGTGACCACTGCTGTTATTGCAGTCCCAACTTCAAACTAGCATAAGTAACTACACAGAGAAGGAAAGAGGACTCTGGCTCTTGCTCTTACTCAGCAAGAACAATTACACTGCTAGTTAGTGACCATAAAGCACTTTGAGGATAGAAAACATACTAACTGTTGAAATATTCAAATAAACTGTTCTACAGATTATTTTTTTAAAAAATAAATAAAAATCTCACTGTTGAACAGCCAAAGCCATTGGCAACAGCATGCTTATAAAGACCAACAGATGTCAATCCCAGTGTGTAGGGGCTGCCTCCATGGTATGCTCCTCTGTGCAAACAAAGGACATGAACATCACTCACTTCCAAGAAGAGACGAGAGCAGTATTAGTTCTGAGAAGGCATGCTACAAATTATTGGGGAAAATGTGCACTGTTACACTCAAAACAAGAACATTCCTACTGCCATTTTTTGATCTGGTTTTGGAAGATCCATGACTACCCATCTGCATTGGTTTCCTGAAATTTCAAATGCTATAATTGTGAGATAATATTTGCAAGGAGAAGAGAACAATGATTGGAACCAACAGCAATTGAGACAGTGCCTCACAAAGTTCTGTTGTAGCACCTGAGCCCTACAGAGCAAACATCTCTCTTCTTCGAATCTTGGGAACTGCTGCTCTCTCAAACAGATGCTGCCAACCATTAAACTACATGGTGGTTTGCTGTCAGTTTTATACACAAATCAGAAGTTCATTAATGAGGATATACAAGCAAAGCGGGTACCCAATGTTCCGCTGAACAGAATAACAGAAAAATACAGCTCTTCATAACAAGGCCTTTTATTCTAACATTTGAGGGTGCCTGGGCTGCACAGTAAAGGGAACTGCTTACACCAGTGCTTACGTAGCACTCGCCCCTGCACCACTGTCATTAAGCCAGAAGAGTTGTTTGTGTACCTGTGCAGTGACCTATGGTCGAAGGATCTGGCAGAAAAAATAAGGAAGCAAACCAAGCTAAACAAAAAAATCCTTCCATCAGGTTAGCTTTCAGCCAGAGAGTTCTCTTCTGTGGTTCACTGCACTGCTATTCCAGAGGTACCTTTGTATCCCCACAAAGTGGGGCACTGCAGGGTTAGAATGAAGGAATAAAGTGAAAATTGCTGAAGCTTGCTCTGGCCCTGAACAAAGGTCCACCAGAGCACACTCTGAACACAGAGATAAGTTTTTTTCTAAGTAACAAAAGCAAAACCTGCAGGTTGTGTTTTGTATGCAAACTCATCCTAATATACTCCTTCAAATCTTCAGCTCCTGTTTCACTCCTCCTCGTCAAATAAAATAATCTTACAGCATTTTCCTCAGCAGATTTGGGGCCAGAGAGTTCTCTATTATTTCTTGGTTTAGTTATATGGAGACCGATCACATACAGAAATGAGTTTTGTAAAGATCTGTCACCAGTACCTGAAGGAGATGATGTCGAAGTTACGAGTATAGAGCCTTGCCATGAACATAGCCAAATCATTGGCTTCTGACCCACTGTTCGTTAGGTAAACCACCTGCAGAAGAATGCTTAAGATCAGTACAACGCACAATCAACCACCTTGTTCAGCATCAGAACATGTCACATAGTAACATAATGAGCTATAATCTATCACTACCACAAGGTGCTTTTACCACAATAAACTTGGTGTTGCCCATACACTACAGATGAGAACTAAGATCAAGCTGATCTACTCAGAGAGGTACAGAAAAACCTCTGAGAACTGGAGTTTTCAGGTTTTCCTAAGATGGAACAGCGATTAAAAGTAAAAATGAAAGTGGGTCAAACTGAGTATGACTGACTGAACAGAAATAACCTTCACACAGATAAAAAGTGCTGTACAGTGACCCTACATGCTACTCAAGAGGAGTGACATACATAGGAACAACTGCGCAACCGAAGAGGTGAGCAGGGTTTGCTTATTGGCAGCAAATGAGGATTAACAGGATATCCTGAATGCAAGTTCTGAGATTTGAAAACAGCTCAAATTCTAGTGCCACCACTTTCAAACTTATTTTTCAGAAGTGATTGAGATTCTTCACTGATGAAACTATGCAGATGCTGTACATTTTAAATCTTTTTTTACTCTCCTCTCGTTTTAAGGTTGTGGTAGCTTCACATTCTTCTGCTAGCCCAATTTCATTTTATCACCAGTGTACTGTACTGGAAGACAAACCTAGTACTTTTCTTACTGTTTCTGAGCATACAAAACATTACATTTATGTGGTTTATTTATTTAAATGTCAGTAAAGCTTACTACACAAGTTCTGTCGAATATTTGTTACTGTGAATATTCATCAGATCAAGCAAATTAAGGCTGGTTACGGGTAAGAATAGTTAACGTCTTAGTTCCTTCACTAATTTTAAAGTTGGCAACGCCCCTTCATAGTGACAACCAGAGGAAGAGAACAAACAGAGCAGGAGCTTGGGATATTAAGCTTGTCTATGTCTGGGTCTAAAGAAAACGCTTTGAGGATCATGATGCTCTCTTTATCTGACAGTCTGCAGTCCCCATATGGGTTTTCTCTCCACCACAGGTTTTCTCTATATAGTAGCTCTCATTTACTTAATAAATGTTTTTATACTAAATATCTCTCATAAAAAGACCCTGCTTCACCAGCCCCTGCTCCTGTCAGAAGCAAAGTACCTTAAGTGGATCTGGAAGAAGAGAAGTCAGCTTTTCAGCGTACTCATGGATTGACGGGTGCATGTAGACATTAGACGTATGCCACAGGCGAGCAAGCTGTTTCTGGGTAGCCATAGTTACCTTCCTGCATGTAGCACAAGAAGAGACAAAGGAATTCAATTCTACACACGTGCGCTCATAAATGCTCACACCTACATCTTACTAATTCTGAAAATGCAGACACTGTGCCATTTGCCAGATGGACTAATAAAAATTAATGAATTCTCCAAACTGTTGTGGAAATAAACCTTAATATAAGTAAAACATGACAATTCAGTGAATTATATTCTAGTCTGAGGCTTTTGGGGCCACAGGTTAACAAAGAACGGCATCAACATAGGTATATCTTCCTGTATTGTGTAGCATAAATCAAACAATATCGTACTTACGGGTGACAGTGACCAACACTGACAGTGACAATTCCAGCAAAGAGATCAAGGTATCTTCGTCCTTCATAATCAAACAACCACTGCATATGTCCTTGATGCAGCAACAATGGCTTCTTGTAATAGAGTCGCAGCACAGGAGTAATATTTTGTTCACGAATCTTCTGCATACGTTCATATGGATAGGACTGAATAGAACAAAAAAATCAGTATGCATTCACGCTTTCTAAAGATCCAAACTAATGGAGCGGTAGTGGATCACATCACATAGAGGGTTCTACAAAACTCTGAAACTCAGTTCTTGAAATCACAAAATCACAGAATCCCTTTATATTGGAGAAAACCTTTAAGATCATCGAGTCCAACCATAAGCCTGGTGTTCTGCACGTATCTCTTCCTCAAAATTTTTCAAATCAACAACTTAGCCATAAGTTACAGAACTGTCAAATAGGTAGATCTACAGGTTATACTCTGGTTGTAACAGAATTGGGGTTTGCCCAAACAAGCAAATTTTACCATCATATTTAACACACTGACTGTTCACAGCAGGCAAGTCTATCACTCAAATATAGCAATGCAGTGTAATTTAAATTACTGTAGTATGTATGACTTACTTTGTATTTTTCAGGTACAAAATCGCAAGGAGGCATTTTTGCTTGTGTGGAGACAGAGCTTTTCCATTTGTGCTGCCTGATGGCAACTAAGAAATAGTAAAAGAATTATCAAACATTTATATAAGAGTGTTTCTGAGTAAGCTTCTTCACAGAACACACAAGCTACGGTCAAAGAGATTTTTGGCTTTTTTTTGGAGACTTTCTTGGGCGGGAAAAACTATTAAGTAACATTTTTGTAACGGCAAATACATTTAGATTGGAAAAAAATAAAAGCACTTTTATCTGCTAAAACTCAATTTTCACATGGACTTTGACAGAAGAAGATTTTATTAAAAACAAAAAAAAATTGGTTTCTAATACAAATCTTTTATTTGGGAGCAATAAGAGGAGGAAGCCTTCGCAAGGGTGTGAGCCAGGAGCCCAGGGCAACGGCAGCACAGGCAGGGCTCTCAGCTGGCTCCATAAAAGAAAGAGATGAATCAGGTTCAGGGTCCATCCAGGGGAGTCCAGTCAGGAGCATCAGCAGATGTGTGCAGAGACGGGGCTGAAGACAAGGCTACCACACAGGTCCGAGGTCCAGGAGACAGGGCCAGAGGCTGGACTGGCAGCAAGGCCGTACTCACGGCACACCTGAGGGCTCAGGGCTGAACTGAAACGAGGGGCACAAGGCAGAGGCCCCGGGTGAGGCTGCTCAGAGCCCTCCCAACTCCCACTGACACTCTCAGTCCTCCTTCCAAAATCCTGAAAGCACCACGCTGTCCCACCTTTCACTTAACGGGAAGCACAATTCAGCAAAAAGGTTACCATTTAAATACATTTTCTTTCTGCATCCCTGACATTACTTACACTTATGGCACTAATAAATTACATCACCTACAAGAATCTGGTCTCTAAAATATTAACTAATTAAAAAAGCATAAGTTAGGGGAAGTTCTGCCTTGGGACCTGTTCAAGTGGATCTTCAGCAACACTGAACGCTCTCCTTGCCCACCCCGTCCCCCCGCACAAACACGGTCCCGCAACCAAACCCCCCCCCCGAGGGCGGGATTTCGGGGAGACGGGCCGCCCCTCCCGGCCCGGCCCAGCCCTGCGGGGTCCCTGGGACCCGCACCGGCACACCCCGGCGGAGCCAGCCCCCACCGCGGGCAGGGAGCCACCTCAGCCCCTCACGACCCCCGGACAACGGCAGCTGACCCCCGGTCCCGCCGGGACTCGGTACGGCCACCTCGCCGGGCCCGGGCACACAGCCCCGCCGCCGCCCCTTACCGCTGCGCAGCCCCGAGAGGAACGGCCCGGCACGTTTCGCCATGACGGCCCGTAACGGGGCAGCGCCGGGCGGGGAGGGGAGGGGAGGGGAGGGGAGGGGAGGGGAGGGGAGGGGAGGGGCGCTCTGCCCCGCCCCTCGCCCCGCCCCCCCTTCCCCCGCGCGACCCCTCCGCACGTGCCCGCGGGAGCGGCCGTTGGCCCCGGCGAGGCGAGGGGCGCGCGCCGGCGGTGCGTGGGGGCGGGCGGCGGGGTGCGGGTGGGGAACGCGGGCGCTGTCCCCGCTCGAGTGTTCTGCTGGCAAAATGTGAACCCGAGCCAACCGGAACCGCGAAAAAAACACAACAAGAGCACGGACCTGTTGGAGCGGGCCCAGAGGAGGCCATGAAGGTGATCGAGGGGCTGGAGCACCTCCCCTGCGAGGGCAGGCTGAGAGAGCTGGGGCTGTTCAGCCTGGAGAAGGCTCCTTGTGGTGGCCTTCCAGTGCCTGAAGGGGGCTACAGGAAAAAAGGGGAGGCACCCTTTATCTGGGAGTGTAGTGATAGGATGAGGGTAACGGTTTCAAACTGAAAGAGTGGAGATTTATATTACATGTTTGTAAGAAATTCTTCACTCTGAGGGTGGTGAGACACTGGCACAGGCTGCCCAGAGAAGCTGTGGACGCCCCCTCCCTGGAAGTGTTCAAGGCCAGGCTGGGCAGGACTTTGGGCAGCCTGGGCTGGTGGGAGGTGTCCCTGCCCATGGCAGGGGGTTGGAAAAAGGTGGTAATTTAAGATCTCTTCCAGCCCAAACTATTCCGTGATTCTATGGTTCTATGACTTGTGAGGGAGGTTGTTTTACCCTGACAGATGAGTGACGGTTCGCACAGCTAGCCTCACACAGCACCTCTGGAGAGCGCTCCTGCAGCTGAGCAGGGCAGACTGCTCGGCCTAGGTCACAGTGGGTACAGGGCAGACCACGTGTACAAAGTCCCATCAGGAATTAAAAGAGAAAAAGATGACGTCTTTAATACAGGCAGATGGCTAAGGGGAAACGGAAAGATGTTGTGAAAGGGATAATCGATGAGCCATTTATTCCTTTCTTTTTTCTTATTTTTCACCAAAGGGTACACAACCTCCTGCAAGGATGGGGAAAGCAGGAAGCTCTCTGTTGCCTTCCTTCATTACCTCCCAGTTCGTCATAATACTGAAGGACATAAGATATATGATGATGTTCCTTAGAATGGTAATTAACGTACACTGTAACTAGACACAATGACCAATGAAAGATATTTCACAGTGATTCTGATAACCCTAGCTGTTTCTACTGCGGAAGGCTGACTAGATCACCTACTCTGAAGGGCAGCCCTAGTTTTGAGGGAATACTGCCTGATCTCACTGCAATGGGTCAGAGATTTATAGTTCCTACTAACCAGGGCAATGCTTACATACCTTAGGAGTCCCAAACACTCAGCCTTTCTAAATCACACTTCTGCTAACTTGAAATCCCTGGATTTCCGTATTAAAGGTCATTTTCATCAACAAAAAGAGCCACAAAGAAGCACAACTATAAAAGTTGTGACCTGGTGCATGCACCATATATGTTCATTGGTTCAATTTCTTGGTGCATGCGACATGTATTAAACACATCTATCACAGAGCCTTCCACATGCATAAGAGTGGGAGCCTATTCTACAGACTGTGCTGGATGTCTGGATTTTCGTTTTTGTATGTTGTATACCGGAATTGTTATGTTTCATGAAGAAAGCTTGAGTTTGTGAATTTTATTCAAGATCTTTTATTAAATTGAAATGCAAACACCATTGCAAAGAGATTTTACAATGACCAAAAATTGAAAAGTCCATCAGAAAGCTACAGACTTCAGAACCATACTGATCTTATGAGTGAAATTGCTAACAGATTTGATTAAAGCCAGCATTTTCAATATTAAGAACTTAAAAAATGCATTTTAAAGCACTTTCCTTTAGATACACTTAGAAACAATGAAGAATTCCTGAGCAACTGTTTTTATACCAGTATTCTCCAACCAATGTACATACTGCATATGAAACCTACTTCCTATAATTTCTTAAATTTTAGAAATTTACAAAAAATTTGGATCTGGTTCACTAAATAATTGTGCTTCAAATCATTCTGTTGCTACAGTAATGACACCACGATAACTTGGATGTTCCAGATTGCATACAAATTCTGAAATTGTAGTGGAAAAAAATGCCTTGCTTGTATTGCAAGGCTAACAATGAAATGGTTTATGAAAATGGAAATAAGTTGACTTAAATATTTATCATCTCTTTCTCTGCTGGAAAGTTTACTGTTTATTCTGCATGTTATTCAGAACATGTAATTTAATTTATAAATATGTTTATTTGCGATATCTGCTGGCACAATTAAAGGCAAGGAAGTTCCAGAGACTTTTACCTGCATTTAATGTCATGGCAGAAATTTGAACAAATACAATTAGATAATGTCTGCTGACATGCTTTTTCTGGGCAGTACTTTTGCAGACCAGCACTCTCAGTATTGCTATAATTTACACAATGAGTAAAAAACACAAATGTGTGAAGCACAACAGGAACATTTCAGAAGCCCAGATAGTGCTGAGTATCTCTGAGCAATATAATACATTTTTGGAACTGACGGCTGTGAACATCCAGATGATGAATGGTATTTGTAGTCAGAATTAAAAAAATGCTTTCCAAGATGAAAAATAACACTAAAGCAGACCAAGAGCTCTTTCTGAGTGTAGCTGAGGAGTAGTCTCCTCTTTTGGAACGAACAACACGTGGATGAGAATTAAGAGTAGTCAACAGCATTATGAGCATTAAAAAATATGATTTGACACCACTATATTTCTGCATATATTCCACATGTAGAAAAATCTGCCTCTTCCTAGATATGTATAATTTTCTGCCCTATTGAATGGATATTTTCTTCAAGTGACTTCTACCAGGATTTCCAGCATCCTGTAAAAATTCTGCTCAGTGCTACATGTCTGAAAAACTGACTGTTGCAGTCTTTGTAGGAATTTAAGTGAAATCTTTCCATTCTTACTGATGTCAAAAGAAGGTCAAGGTACTCAGCAGCTCACAAAAACAGAACCAAAAGCAGCATTGTCAGAAAAAAAAAAAAAAAAGTTAAATAAAGACAAGGTCCAAGACAAGCAGCATCACAAAGTGGAACAGGACATTATGCCTTCCAAAAATAAAAGAGAAGATGTACAGACTTCCTTACATTTAACTGATCTACACAGCAACACCGTGAATATAAGCCCAGCTTTTAGCATATCAGCACTGCAAGAAGCCACACAACTAGTTCAGGTATATCTCTTAATTACTTTTGATGGATACAATAGTTTCTCTTAAAAACTTAGCTTAAATAGGAGAGATGTACTTTAAATCTGACTTGGTAATTTTCCAAATTCATCACCAAGACAGGGACTTTCTGATTACGAAAATGTTAACAGATATATTGTCACAGGTACAAACTAAACAATGCCCAGAAATTTCAAGAGACCATTTAGTGGTACCCATAAAGTCTTTTTTTCTCTTGGAGCTTCTAGGTCATTACACTATCTTTAAGGAATAATAAGTAAAACAATGCTTAAGAATGATACACATATGTGTGAGAAAATAAATCGCCTCATCTGTAGATCTGTCTGAATAACTGATGGTTGGTTTTAAAAACAGTGTGGCACACTTTATTTCTCTGGATTATTTCCTTAGGAATGTAAGAAATGCAACAGCAGATCAGATGAGGGGTCTAGCTCTCCAAGTATTCCGTTTGCCCAGGACCAATGTCAGATATGTGGAAGAAAATCCTGTAGCTGATAGAAAGTGAATGACCACTTCTCATGTATAGGACGACTTCTGCTCGTATATAATAGCTGATCTGTAGTAGCCGATTTCAGCATTCTGCCAGCTCTTCAGTATTTGATGAGGCGTTACTATTTTTGTAGACTGTCTCAGGCAGCTGTGCATATTCCCACTTTTGATATAAAAGTATTCTCTTCCTGTTTTCTCACACATCCATTTATCACTCCTCTCAGTTCTACTAATCCTCATTTTTTCCTGTCCACTCTAACATTTGATTCTTTTGCTTCCATTTTCTGTTCTCCCTCCCTCTCTTCTCAGCTGTAGTCAAAATGCATGTTTACCCTCTGTGATTTCTCTAATTACCTACCTAGTACCATCCTGTGACTGTATTTCTCTTCCATTCTGCCACATGCAGCAACCGTGTCCCTCTTCCCATCATTAAGCTCTCTTTCTATTGTCATGTATTTCTGTATTCCACTTAGCTTTAATCTCCTGCTTGACATACACATGAAACATGAAGAAATCCCCGTATTTGTTTCAAAATTATTTTCAAGGCAGAGCCTCAAGATTGTTACAGTTACTGTAACTCAGTCCATTTTTCCACACCCACAGGAACTGGAGTCTGGATTGAATATGAGGATTTGAGATAGTTGAGAGCAGGGCTAGTCTCCATTTTCACTTGCTTAGGGACAGAGTTTGAAGATTTACTTCTCAGGAACTCAGCTAAAAATAGGTCCTTCTAAATAGCAGGTACTGATAAATGCTTAGTTCCATTGCTGAGATCCAGAATCAGAACATCTCTGACAGCTCAGTTCATTCAGTCCTAGTGAGCTGGGCACACAGGCACTGGCAAAAAACTTTTCAGCTCAGGAAAGGGACTGAAGTTTGGCTGCCAAGTATGGCTTTCCCTACAAGATGGAAATTTCTGTGTTATTTCTTCATACTAAAACTATTTATTTTTGCCACATGTCTCAAATATCCCATCCTAGTACTACCAGTGCAACACCAGTGATGATTCCATGACATTCTGTTAGTTAACAAAAGTAATTTGAACATTACAAATAAGATTTTTTAAAATCTTGATAGAATGATTCACACTTTGTCACACAAGCTAAAATGTTTTTGTCTGCCTTTTTAAAGAGAGCAAAAAAAAAATAATCTGAGGTAGCAATTCTTTGAGAATATGATGCCTGATCTCATGACACTTTTTAATTTCATTTGACTTATGGCTTTGTAGAAGATGTTTAATATCTACCAACTGGCTTAGATGACTTTGGTTTCTTTGCACAATAACTTCAGATTATTTACAGTTAATGAAAAATTACGAAATACATTTACAGGCTTCATGATGTGAACCCCACATATGCAATACTTCAGAGGTCACAAAAGTTTCTTCTTATTTTGAACACCTGCTGTTACTACACTTTAAATACTTAAATGACATTAAAAGCAACTTTATATTTTCCAGCCATTTAAACATAGACACATAAACAGATATACCACAGTATTCACTGTTTTAACATAAATCAATTATCATTACATGTTTGTTTTACAGTTTGTTCCATAAACACATATATCCTCTTTCTAGTATTATATAAGGTCAGTTTACTGCATTTATATTCAATAATCTGTGTAGTTACATAGTATAATCAAGACCATTCTTCAAGCCTGCATCTTATGTTCTAGTGAGTTTTGAGAGCGCATGTCCCACTTCAGTAAATTGTATTATATCACACTGAAATGCTAAAATTGTACATGAAATATGTTCTTGCTAAAGAAAAAAGTCTAATTAGAAAATTTAAAATAATGAGTCGTATTTGTCAATATTGAAGAAAAAAGTTAATAAAATTAGACCAAGTCAAAAGGAAAGGTAATTTATTTTATATATATATGATAGATTTTATGAATTTTATGCAATTAATTACTTCTAAAGAACATTTATGCTTCTTTTTTGGGCTTTTATGCTACTAAAAAGTAATTTACACTTAAAAGTGACACATGCATAAAACTGACATTAAAAACATCATTCAAACTTTTCAAATAATTATTCCAAGTGATAAGTTAGAATAACTGTGCAAGAGCTAGAGGGTTAATCCCTGTTCCCGGGATAAAGTCTGTTACATACTTCATCCCTCTGTATATCAAAAGAGGTGTCAAGAACTTGTTATCCCCAATGGTGTGTCATAATTTTATGACAATTGTGTAAAACTGCTGCAAAATCTCATCTATTTCGTAATAAAAAGCTATTCTTTAAAGAGCTGCAAGCAAAAATATTGTTGAAAACAGAAAGAACAAAGTATTTGAACATCCAAAGGCCCACACACTTAGCTGGAGGTTATTCTGATTTTACAGAACACTAGTTTATTCTCTTCTTAATGTGCTTTCAGATGTTAAAGGCCACCATCAGAAGGTGTTGCTCCCACCTTGGGAGTAACAAGGTGTTTTGGAAAATAAAAGGAAATTCAAGGGAAAAATAAGAAACCTGCACATTTGTTCAGCTTAAAGAATGAAATATATTTATGAAAATTGTGTTCAGATTGTAGCAAATCCCCAAAAAGGTACCTCAAAGCAACAAGCAAATGCACCTTTTCCACTCTGACTAAGTTTCCCTTTTCACAGTAAACCACGATGATCTGGCGTATTGAGATATTCATCAGCAAATGTGGGAGAGAATCTACGCCTCACAATGTAATTTAGGCTACAGCTATTCTGCAGCTTCAGTACCAGCTTCTGGCAAAGTGTAAGAATTCTTCCACTTGGTTCTTTTTCTGTCTGCATTATTAGAGGTAAACATATATATACCTACAGTTAGGCAGGATGACTCATACACTTAAAATCTGCTAAAATTCAATGTTTGCCTCAGGTCCAAAGCAACCGATATGACAGCAACAGCCTGCTGCTAGCACCTTATCCCATGTTTTCTTTGGTTCACAATTCTTGTGTAGTCGCCTGTGGTTCACCCTAACAAATCCACTACATAAGGAAAAGGTTTAAGCTGTGAATTGCTAAGATTCTATAGCCTCTATGCATCACCGGATGCATCACGGAGGGCCTGTAGCAGCATGTCTTTATGCACAGCATTAAGCATAGAAAAGAACAGCTTGGCTCAGATGTGGCTACCTGTGTGAAGAAAGAAGTTGTGTCTGATCCAGATCAGCTTCGTTAGATTCAGTTAGAAAACTGAAGTGTAAATGAAGCACTGTCAGAAAGTGTATATTATCAGCTTACATATGTGCGCACACACAAGTTGCTGCCCTGCAAAACATTCCAATTTTGACTGATATAAATTGACAGTTTCTTCTCAGTACTTTTAGCATCTCTAGAAAATTTATAAGATATGCTACAAAACTACAGTAAAATTGTCTTGTTAACTATAAGTAAACAAAACTTTATGTTCGGCTGCTCTCTGGAGTAGCCACTTCATGTCTTCAAATGTTAAATAAGTGTTTGGATAAAAAATCTAAGGTGCCTCCCTACACAGATAGCAGAGCTCCATCCAGGCTGCTCTGATCAGCCTCTGGAAGTGGGCAGTACATTGCCTATGTAAAGACACAGACTCTAAATTTGATGCCTGCAGTAAATGTTACGGTACAGACTAACACATATCTTTACAGACACACAGATAATTAGTTAAATGCTAAAGTCCTGCCAGCAGCTAGACAGCTCTACTGGTCTGTTTTTAAGCAGCTCCACAGCATGAAGGTCTAAGGTGAGAATCTGATTTGCCAAATTAGAAGTGGCCTTCTGGAACCTTCAAAATCTGAAAGTCTCTTTTGGCTGGCTCTGCAGCAGGTTACCTGATACAGCAGGAGGGCTGGCTCAGTGCATAAAATCATGAAAAGCTGGAGAAATGTAAGCTGTTCAGGAAGGATAAGAACAGAAGAGAGCTCATCTATAGCAAATACTCTTTCCTTCACATGTACAGTACAATTTCGCTTACCTTGTTTCCAGTTTCCCCTGAAGCCAGTGATACTGGCTAAATACTTGGCCCAGTTTTAATCAGTCATCACTTGGTCATAATTTTCTGGAGTAAACTAAAATTTTGTTTCAAGAAGGAGGGACCAGAGTAAGTTCAGGGCCATTCCAGTATCATTTTGATTCTGCCTTTGGTTACACGGGATATGAGGAATCCTCACTGTTCCCACGGCTGTTCTGGGGACATCTGTCCAGCCCAAGTACATGACTCCTTTCCTCATTTCCACCGCTATTTTAGCAGAGCTCTGACTCAGATGTTACGCCTTGTATCTTTGACTTTGGGGGCTGGATTCCAAAATTAATGTTGGTAAGTTCATTACGAAAAATCTGACTTCAAACTTTCCTTCCAGGTTCAGAGAAAAGTGCAATATCTGAGGATGCAGGAGAACACCATTCCATTCATCATTGGCATCAGAGTACAAATTCAGTGGGCAAGAAGATTTGCTTGCAAAACCTAGACTCTATTTTAATTATATAATTACAGGTGATAAAAAATATGTGAAATAAATAATTTACATTTCAAATAGTAATACATCTGCAATATATTAGAAATATAGTTTAAAAATTACTTCATATTTTTAATTAGTATAAAGTTTAATTTTTTGCTCTGTATAGAAATGGTAGCTTTACTTGTTACTGCTGTCTCAGCAGAAGGAAACAGAAAAATTCCTAAGTAGCTAAATAGCATTGGGAAATTAAAAAATATTTTATTTTGCTTTTTTTTGGTAATAGAAAAATAGCCTTTAAAAATACATTGTTAAACATATGGGCTTGTACTAAAGTAGAATTGTATATTATATACAGTAAGGCAGTATATCAAATATTTTCCTGCTTTTTTTTTCATGTTTGGTTTGATTGGACTAAGATAAGAATGGGATGCAAAGTATTCTGTCACATTGAAACAAAGCGAAAATATATTTAGAAGAATTTGTTATTTTACTGTTATTTGTTCAATATATTCTCTTTTATATATGATTTGCCACATATAAGAGCTCTTTTATTTTTTTAAGGATTGAAAAAATATAAAGAAAGCTTAATCTAGTGTCAGAATGCATTCAGAAGAAAAGACATTGTAGATCAGAATACTTTTGTGCAGTGGTTTATCTGATTTAGGAACTGTTAGATCACTAGGGTATACTGATTGATCTGTAACTATTTTCATGTTTGTTGAATCTGCAGTATTCATTCCCTCAGGCTTAATTAACTAATAGAAGATCTGCAGCACTGAATAATTATTTTTCATGTCAGATAATATCCATTTTCTCATTTCCCTGTGTCAGAAACATATGCTATTGATCCAATATTTACTTCCATGACTATGACCTCAATCCACAGTTTATTTTATTCTCCATATAATACACATAGGACGATGGTCTTTTTTAAGGAACTGTTTGATATGTGGTTATGTTTTAGTGTACATAACTACTACATATGTACTGTACTCATTACTAGTTATTTAAAGGAGGGCATAAAGGAAGATGGGTCCATGTACTCTGATCCACTGGCCTCTCTTTTGAATTCGCTTGGAACTGTCAGACAGTAGCTCATACTTTTCTCAGCCTGACCTAGCTGAAGATTCTGAGACATTTCCATTGCAGGTTCTTGAGACATAGATGTGTGCTGGATGTGTGAATCTGGCATTAATACTATAATATTATGGTCCACAACTGTTGAGACCTTGGTATATTCTTTGCTGGCTCCTGGAACAGTGTATTTTTCGGTCTTTCCACTATTTTCTTTATGTTTCAGTAATACTGCGGGCTCCTCGTCTTGTCTGACTTTGTGAACTTCTACATAATCCATTAGTTCAGGATTCAAAAAAGATGACTTGTCATCAGGTCTGTTTTGTTTGACCTGCACTGTGGTTTGGTCAGTTTTGGAATGCAAATTCTCCATCTCCCTTTGCTTTTCCATGTCGTCACGGACAGTTTCAGTGATAGGATACTGTGGATGATGCTTTTCTTCGCTTCCTACCAAAACTGGTGCAATGTTCACATTTGTGGTACTCAGTGCTATCTTATGGGCATCTACAGTACTGTGGTAGGCAAACAGAGGAGGCTGATTATTAGGTAACTGAGCTGCAGGCCATGTGGATGATTTTGTACTCTCATTGTTAAAAAGGAGTGTTTTCTGTTCTGAGGCTATACACTGAGTTTGCCAGCTCCTTTTTTCTCCCTTCTTGTCTTGAATATCTCTTATGTCTTGTGTTCGAAGTGTTGATGGAAGGGCACGGGACTCCCTGCACTTCTCAGAAAGCAGAGAAGGGCTATCACAGCTCCCTCGGCCCGAGTCACTGTCTGTTTCCTTGGGTATTACCTTTGCATTTTTACCAGGATGACCATTGTCATGGCTTGGCATGAGTTGCTGATCCTCACTGTCCTCTACCTCCAGATACTCTATTAGTAGTTCCTCACAGTCTGATGTTGGGGGGAAACCATGGCAACCAAGCGCACTCAATAATTCTTCAGATTTTCCTCTCTAAGGACATAATAAATAAGATATATTTTTTTACTGTTAACCTTAGGTTTTATCTGACTAGAACAATTGTGAACAACCTACATATTTGACATAGAAATAGTTTTAATAGCTGTATCACTAGGCCTAAACTGGATTTCTACTGCTGCAGAAAATAGTGGAAGAACAGAAGAAAATTTCTTGAGTTCCCTCAGTAGGGAGACAATCCCAGAATTCATGTTTCTAAAGCGGGAGGACGAGAAAGCTTTTGGCAGGTATGGGTCTCATCGGTTAAACAAGAAGGAAATGGAGGAGAATGATAGAGAAGTCACATCTTGTCTCCTCAGCATGGCAAGAGACTGTGGAGAGCAACTTCCATAAGAACTACCAGGAAGATCACACAGGCACTGGCTCTTGTGATGTCCCAGGGAACAGCTGTGGTCACAAACCCTGCTCTCAAACGCCTTGCTACTACTAGCGCAAGGCAAAACTCTTGTCTCACGTATACCCTCCACATGATCAGTGTGACAGTGTCACTTATTTTTAACATTGATTAATTTAATTGAAGCTGGTTTATATTTTATTATAGTAATTGTGTTTGGTAGTACTTAACTTGGAAAAGTAAGTATTGTTGAATTCTTTTGTTGCTATTTGTGGTGCTCACCTTTAACAGATGTGTATCTATGCCTTTTATCTTTGGTCCCGGAACTGGTGGTAGGATGAAGGCTATCATTCTAAAAAACCAGAACAAACACATAAGGTGTAAGTATGGGGCCTATCTATTTGTTTTCCCATTTCCTCAGGGTGCGACTCACATTTTAAACACTTCTACTGCATCTAATACCTCTCTGTTGGACCTGGTAATTTACAAATCCAGCTACAGCTCGTAAGTTACCCTTGGATACATATATAGAAAGAGAAAGGTACAAATGTTATTCAACTGGAAAAGTAACACTGATAATGTCCTTTTATTGTCCTTTGTCCCTTAACCTCCAGTACTCTAATATCACTGTAACTTAATCACTGGCCAAGAAAGAGCTATTTGGGGCACAGTTCAGGACTAGTGAGCCCGCATGTACATACTTGACTGTCAGCTGACTAGTACTAAACATGATTTATGATTAATTACTTCTAATGGCTTTTCTATCAATAGTTTTTATTTATTTCTTCTACTCAGCCAGTATTTTTTTGTAAGGCTTGTATAAAACTGATAATCTTTGTGACAACCTTATCTTTCAGATTTTATTGAAATTATCCAGTGTTCTAATAATTATTTGGGGAATTGAGACAGCTGGACAACCTCATAACAACCCTGTTTTCTTTAGGAAATTAGGGAAAACCAAAAGGCGTGTCTTCTAGAGGAGCAGGGATACTCCCAATGATGTTTTCTGAATACTTACATGGCTAACCAAGATGGTCAGATCTAATAGAGACATGTCTTTACCAACTGAGAATTTAGCCTGGTTTCCCTAAAGAACAGAAATACCTCTTTATCAGTTGTGAATTTAAAGTCAAATACCTGTAACTTACAATTTATAAGAGAACACAAAACCTACAGGAAATTGAATCAAATGGTAAAATCTATTTTTGAAAAGTTTGTTGAGATTTTGAGCTCCATGCAATTGTGAAATTGCTGACTTACCTGTAGCCTTTCAAAATCATTGTCCAGCTCATGATTAAACATATAAGAGATGACAAGACACCAACAATGATCCACACAACCATATCTTTTACTCTAAAGTCTAGGAAATAAACAGAATTATTTAAGGACACACATTTAAGATATGCATAGTCAGAATGCAAACAAGGTCTCAAATTACTTTTATTTTAAAAATTGGTCTGAACTACCAAATTTTATATTGAATCTAGAGGCCTCCACCAGAATAGATGGATCTCAACAACTGTTCTAATATCTGATAATAAATATGCTTTTTCTTAGTGGCATTGTGCAGTAAATAAACTCTTGAAAATGATACAAAAAATGTGAGAAGAGGAAAATATTGTCACAGCTCGTTATAGCAATTGGCTTAAAATCCAATTATGCCAATATTGTAGTAATTTCACGATCAAATACATATCATACTGTTAACTACACGGTGGATTAAATCATCTAAGCCTAGATATTTTTAAGGATTTCTATTGTAGCATGACACTTTTTACAACGAGGTGTTAATTTCAAATTTATTCCAGATAAAGAGTAATGAAGAACTGTTTCTGTCTGAAGGTGGTCACTCTTCATTGCCTATGTAGCAGTTTTAATAGAGTTACTGGAATTCCTTTTAATTAAAAACTACCATCATGAGAACAAATGAGGCAATAAACAGAAAAGACATACTTTAAATAAGGAAATAAATTGATTCACCTTCTTAACTCCAAAAAGTAATGAAGGGGAAAACTAACTGGGTATGATGCAGGGACACTGAGGATTCAGTTGCCTTAGCAATGATGTTCTTACCGATCCTCAGGAAACTATGGGATGTGAATCTGCAAGGCTGTCACAAACGGCTAACAAAACTACTACAGGAACTTCGGTGTAATAACAGTTACTGAAGGGCTGTCTGGCCACTCACCAGTAGGGATCTGAATATATTTTTCCGTGCTCCACTCGCTCCATGATCCATGGTGGTCTGGCTTGCAGTGAATCTGTACAATGTACTTCTTTCCAGGATTTAAACTAAACATTTTATACTGTGTTTGCTGTCCAACAAAAATAGTCTAGAAATGAAATAAAAAAATAATTATAAAATGCATGTATAATCGAGACATTTTTCTATGAAAATCACAGCTAGGTATAAGTCTTGATAACCGAGTTGGGAATATAGAATGAATCTCGAGAGCTTCCTAACAGTCGTTATGCAGACATGGAATAACAGTGCATTTATTTTATTCCTGTAGTTCAACCTTCCAACATAGTTCAGTGGCAATGAGATCTGGTTTTGGCATACTGTAAAAATTGAAATACTACAAAAATCCATCATAAGCATATGACAAATAGGTAGGAGCTGTGATAATGGTGGGAACTGGAGTGGTGAGAGGAGGAGAAGGAGACAAGAAACAGAGATGGGGGGAAAAAATGCAAGGAGGAGATACAGAGGTGGCTGGGAGGTATTGCAGCACACAAGAAAGAGATGCAGCCAAATACCAATAGACGGAGTCTTTAGTTTGCCGCCCGGTTATCCGAGTGGCAGATCCTGCCTATACAAAATTATTATTATGTGGCCATGACAACTATCACCTAATGGCTATTTGTACAAATTTAAGTGGTTTTACACAATGTCAGTGAGCTTTCTGTTACCTAGGACATGCTTGTGGTCAGGAACAAATTATCACAAAAGAAATCTGACTAAATCACAGAATCACAGAATGTTAGGGATTGGAAGGGACCTCGAAAGATCATCAAGTCCAATCCTCCTGCCAGAGCAGGAACGCCGAGATAATGCTACATGGGAACGTGTCCAGGCAGGTCTTGAATGTCTCCAGAGAAGGAGACTCCACAACCTCTCTGGGCAGCCTGTGCCAGTGTTCCGCTACCCTCACTGAGAAGAAGTTTCTTCTCAAGTTTAAGCGGAACCTCTTATGTTCCAGTTCCAGCCCATTACCCCTGGTCCTATAATTGGTTGTCACCGAGAAGAGCCTGGCTCCATTCTCGTGACACTCACCCTTTAAATATTTGTAAACATTAATGAGGTCACCCCTCAGTCTCCTCCAAACTAAAGAGCCCCAGCTCCCTCAGTCTTTTCTCATAATGAGAATGAACAATTTAAACCATAATGCCAATATGATTAATATTTAATGTCCACAATTAAAAATAATTACTTTATCACCTGCTATTACACAACAGTGTCTGAGATACCAGTATTCTCAGTAGGAAATCACAGATCACACCAGCACTTTTGAAAAATTAAGAAATATTCAGCGTGTCTGCTTCATTACATTCAGGCATGGGACCTGGCTGATAAAATGTAATCGATCAGAAAATGTCACCTAACAAAAAACTTGCAACTTCCTTACCTCCCATTCCTCTCCTTCTTCAGGCTTTAATCGCAACTCATATTCAAGGGTAAGCCATCCAGACCTGACATCAGCCAATGGAGGTGGAGACCATGTCAAGACCAGATACGGTTTTCTGTTTATTGGCTTTTTTAACTCCAGAGTTACATTCACAGGAGGATCTGGCTGTACTGTTAAAATAAAGGAAGCAACAGTAATTGTCTAAAAGTTTTTTTTCCTTACATCTTAGGAAGAAATACAAAGTGGTGTGACTGATGAGTTGCTACCTCCATTTTGTCTAGTAATTTAGAACTGGTGCTGGAATGCAGGAATCGGGAGTTTCCTAACAAGGTAGGCATAGATTTATGAATTTGAAGAAAAAACTGAAGAACAGTAAGTATGTTGAGTCCATATTGAGATTTGCCTTAATCATTTATGATCAGAAGCAATTTTTTCTTACATTACCATTTATTGTTGCTTTTCTCAATAATGATGCATCAGATAATGGTGTATCAAAGCTAACATCTTTAATGCTGGTTCATGAAAGCTGTATTTCACCATAATGTTATCAAAGTTGGCATTTATATTTAGAAATACTGAAAACACACGTGTAGGTGATGAAACTTGCACCCTCTCATCTTTCACATTCGGAAAACACAATAACATAATCCTTACATGCATACAGGAGGACACTTAAAAATAAAGCAAACCTGTCTATTAAAGCCTTGTCTATGTCTGAAAAATAAACCAAAACGGAATGCAGATTTCTGCTACAGTCAGGCTTGCAGCTTCCTCAGTTCAGAGGCAGAGTTTCTGCATACCGTGCATGTATTTTCCCACTCTCTGATGCAGAGCTTCAGCAAGTAAATAGTCAGGGCATGGAGCTAAAATGTAAAGCCTTGTCTCCAGCAGCAAATTCCCAGTTGCCAGACTCCTGGCAGCCAGATCTCTGATAACAAAAAGGTTATCAGTGATAATGTTCTGTTCCCGTAGAAGAAAAAAAAAACCTAAATACTTTTCTACATCACTCTGTGAAAAAAAGTCTGAGAGAAGAGATGATCATTTTATGTTATAAAAAGCACTAATTCAGTTTCTCTTGGATCTGGAAACTACTTTTAGGTAAACAAATTTAAGTATTATTAGTTCAAATATCATTTTGATTTCCATTGCTGGTGGGGTGGAAAAACGTTGTAGCTGGATGATGTTTCTCAGGGCTTGACTGAAAGAAATATGGAAAACCAATAAATGATTATCCAAATCCAGCTTTAAAGCTTTTAGCATTTTTAGGCTTCCTTTGAGAATAAAATAGTAATGGGATAAGTATTGATTTATTGTTAGCTCAGGTAAGATCTTATTTGTTCTTACAAATTTTTAAATTTGATATCATACTATGTGTGAGAAGAGCTGGAATTAAAGTTCATGTGTCAAAACCCTTAATTCTGAATTATTTGGTTCCACAGAAAATACTTTTTCTCTCTTACCTATGTAAGTCACATCCACGTAATGAGGATCAGAGACGTTACTTCCCATTTCATTAGTTGCTCTCACAGTAATGTTGTATATGGTCCAGAAAGAGGTGTGCTTTTTGTCGAAGTAGCATGAATTGGGGCCTGCAGTTTTGTAATCTGGACATTCATAAACTTGTTCTTCTCTGAAATGAAAGACTCACAGTGATTAGGTTACAGGGACTGAAAATTTTGACTTTGATTACTAGTAGTTCAGTATTATTTAGGGCTGGATAAGATTTTTCATGCCTGGCCATGTGAAGAGAATCAGAAAACTGCATTCAGACTAAAGATTAATTGGACAGTTCCAGAGACTGTAGCAAGCATTTTCCCCAAAAAATGAAGACTAAAAAGCCTGAAGAATTTAGGTTATTGTAGATGCAGCAGTGGGCTAGTAGAGTGCAGCTCTTTCCTGGATGCCATTCTCCACCGCACAGCCCTTACAGATTCCAGAGAGCCATTAGAAGTGATCGCTGAAGTCTTCTAACTGATCTATTAAAAACTGAGTGTTTCCAGTGTTCATTTCACACTTACATGAGTTCTGTATATTACATTAGTACGCTTTCAGAATCTATTTTGGTCTTTCATCACTGCTTCCTCAAAATAATCTATTTTGAACTTGTACTAAATCCATTCCCAAGCTCACAAAAGGCAGCAGGAGTAGGAGAGGAAGTTGAATATGTAGTATTTGTTTCCAGGTTCCTCTGAGATGCACAATAACAACAAAAAAAAAAAAGTTGTGGATGTGGATCTCACACTCTGCCAGTCACACTGGCTGGCTGGCCCAGTATGTGTCTTTTCCACTAAGACCTGGCTCTCCAGCATCCAGTTAGGTCAGTGCAAGGCTGAGCAGTGGTTGGGTGAACCAGAAACAGCCCACAGGATGCAAACTCCTTTAAAATGAATGTGTAGCACTTGATCTAAGTTGCAGGACCAAGATAACTGCAGAAGCCAGGAGGTATTCATGGCCTATGAATACTTGTATAATAAACATTATCAGAAGATGAGAATGTTAATATCTGATCATTCTGGAAATCTTTACTTCTGTCTGTGTGGCTGAAGAGCTACCAGACTGTGCATTTGTATTGCATAGTATTATGCAGTTGCTGTGCCATGACAACTTTCAAGGCAGTTTATTTTTCAATCCAGAACAATTCACAGAAATTTGGAAACCCTGACATTATAAAGAGATCCTATTTCAACCTTGAATATGTTGCCACTGGTGCTATTTCAGATTATGCCACTTGGACAAAACCATGTGCTATGGGAAACAACATCTCCTAAATGCAAAACCAATCAGGGCTGACTTTCCATATCCTTCCAATAAAATACTGACTGATTACACACAGCTTCTTACCCTTCTTTGCTGTAAAGCAATGTGTAGTTGGTAGGATGCCCTCCATCTGAGCCAGGTTGCCACCAACAAGTAAATGTTTCCTTTTCTGGAGAACGGCATTTTATTATTGTAGGCTTTTCAGGAGGTGACTCTCCTGCAAGAGATAAAGAAATTAACTAATTAATATGGTTAATGCATTAGGTCGATCCTCAATTAAAATGATGTCACAAGAGCACAGGAAAATACTTTTTTTTTTTCTTTTTCTACAAGGAAAACCAGTTTTGCTTCCTATCAGCATAGGAAAAGAAGGACGGTTCACGGTTTAGGGCAGCAGCCTGCTACTTTGACCTGTATTCAGAATCCTTTCCCACTACAGCTGTGCTGGTGAACTATGCTTTAGTTCCCTGGCTGTGGCTCTCCTCTGCCCTCAAATCTGACACAGGGTGCTCAAACACTGTCATAGGAGGTTCTATAAAATGATTTAAAATACATTCTGCTATCCAATCTACTTTCTACGTAAACCATTTTTGCTTTTAAAATGTGTTCTAAGGTGCTTCTGACTGTCATTTGTTTTGGCTTTTACAGGAAAAAAAAGTGAAGAACATATTTTCCCATTTGTTTATGTCCTTGCCAGGAATTCTCTTCTGAAGTACCTATACTGAACTGACTCCAAAGACAAGAAGAAGCAGCTCTCATATTTGCTTGCAAAGTGACGTTATATTCAGTACTCAGGCTGCTTAGCTGATTGCTGCCAAGCAATTTATAATTATTTGGATTCCTGATGACGTTTTTATAGACTCAAGCAAAACACTTAGAGCAGGGCAGAGGAAAATGCTTAAATTTTGAATAAGGTGATGCTAGTCAAAACCCTGATGGGATTGAAACTTGTAGTTCTGCATTTGTGGCAAAATATGGTCCTATTACATCAATAATATATATTTTCTACTATTTAGAGTAGTGGCATTGATTTTCCACATTTCTAATTGCCTAAGGCAGATCTGAAAACGGGACATTTAAAAAGTATTTTTCTATTAACAGTACTTCAGCAGGCTCCATGTCAAATAATGATTAACATAATTAGTGACAGAAGAGCAAGATTTGACAAAACCTGGCTGAAGTGTCTGACAACAAGGTATGGTGTCACGCATATTTAATATGTTCACTCAGATGCAACAAAACACAGATAATTATTTCCATGTGATAGTAGCAAGTGTTATGCCATGTTAGACATTGCAGTGTCTTCAGTCCAGTTACTAATGAACAAACGATTGATGCTTACACAAGTACCACGGACTGGTTATCTATAGCTATATGATTTTTAAATGGAGGGACAGGAACAATGAATTATTTAGGCATGCCTGTATCAGAAGTGACTAGTAAATCCCAGCCCGTTTGTCATAGCCAGTTTCAGCAGAGGATTCTGAGTGCATCATCAAGACTAAATATGCAATTACCCACAATGTACGGGAAGATGCACTAAGCTGTTCGTCAAGCACTATGAGGCATCTGTAGGAGGAACTGTGTTTTCAGGGCTGCCATTCAGGCACCTTTCAGAACACAGAATCGGCTAGAATTTAAAAACAGTTAACAGGACAGAAATCATCCACTTACCATTGGGGATCTGAATGCGTTTTTCAGAACTCCACTCACTCCATTCTCCAAGGTCTAACATGCAACGGACCTGAACAACATACGTCATCCCAGTTTGTAGCTTAATCACTTTATACTGTGTCTGCACTCCAACAGATGTTGTCTGGAAAAGAAAATGGACTGGAAAAATAATAAAGAATTGGGCCATTTTAACAAATAAATCTTAAAGCACTAGGCTTGTGTCACTGACTTCTGAAAGGCAAGGTTTTCAGGCGAATATTTTGCAATATGTGTATCACAAAGAAGCAAAGGTAATTACTTAAGAACTCACTTCAGTGACACTGAAATTATCATATTCGAGAACATATTTAATTGTAGAATTCATCTAAGTTACTGCTCCAAGAGATCCACATTTCAAGGAACACTATAGGTAGTCCAACTTACAGATAAACCCTCTGTGTAATGCTTCTTAGTGGCTAGTTTTAGTGCTTAGTATTAAGTGCCTTCCTCAGGCCCTTTTGAATCTCTCTTCTCCACCACTTAGCTAGCATTGAGACCACCCGACAGCGGCTCTAAGAATGGTATTTTATGCTGGTATCTCAGCTGTGGTAGTACTGTGGCCCACTCCTAGCAAAATGACAATGCTGGGAACATCAATGGAGATGGCGTGTGGCAGTAAGACACCTCAAAATTTCTGGGGGGCGTGTTGCTCTCAACTGATCATGTTGAAGAGGATGATGATCACAACTCTGAGCACAATTAAATAGTAATTAGGGAATAACTGAGAGACTTCTGAAATACAAAGGGATGGTTTGAAAAGCAGTGTTGAAGAAGCATGAAAACTTGTAATAGCAGGAGGAGACTGGATTTGCTTTTTTTGATAAAGTTTGATGCTACCAGAGGCTGCTCTGGTAGCATCATGACCCCTGCCTGGGCCAGACAGGGCAGCCTCTCTGATGCTGTGAGTAGCCACACTCCAGACAGCATGGGCTGGGGTGTACATGCGTGACCATGTGGGTGCTTTCTCACTGATGTGTGTCTTAATAGACCGTAAGAAGGGATGTGGGTTCACATTAAGTGAACCATGTACCCTGCAGGAGTGGGTGTGAACAAGTGAGACTGTAGTCCCAGGTGGGAGTGTGCTTTTGACCTACCCTTCCTGGGGCAGGGGAATTTCTGTAGATAGCATCTTTCTGGGACTATACACAGAAGTGTGTTTGTAAATCTGTAGGTGTCCATTAACATTTTTAAGTGCCCAGTATCGTGGTTTATCTTTTGTATTGCTGATGCTGACCTTCACTGCATTGTTAACTGATTGCCAGTTAATTACATCTTAATGAATCAATAAACTGCTTTGATCCTGATTTGGTTTAAACTATATGAACTCAGCAGTCTCTTACTATGACATTAGGGAACAGATTCATTGAAAGAAAACACAATTAAATATTGTATTAGTGGGCTAAATAGCTTTTTTTTTAGTATATGATATTAGGGCAATTATGCAAATACTTGCATTTTACTGGCGCTAAAGACCAATACAATATTTTTCTTTCTTTAATCAGATTTGGTTTAATTAATTTTTCTGCCCTTACAGAAACTGAGATTTTTATAATACCAGTTAAATTCAGACAAGAGAACACACTGAAATGAACATTTATGCAATAAATACATTTTTCCATTACCTCCCACTCTTCCTTTTCCTCAGGTTTTAATCGTAGCTCATAGTGATATACATGTGAATAAGAGCCGACATCAGCTAATGGAGGTGGAGACCATTTTGCCAAAAGGTGCATTATGCTATCAGATGTTTTTGTTTCTAGAGAGAGGTTCACAGGAGCATCTGGCTGAACTGTATAAATGAAAAATTTAATGCAATTAATGATTTAATTTTCTTTTAGAAAAGGCACCTCCTTTATGCTTCATATTTCAACACATTAATTTGAGATCATTCAGCATTTCTTTAAGGGAAGACTGCAATAGCCTTTTTTTTCCTTTCTCCCTAATAATGTTTAACTGGCTACTGATTTACCACAGTATCAGCAAATCTTATTCTTTACTCTGTATTTGTCAAGCTGAGGAAACACAAATCAGAATTTCATCAGGCCACTTTTGCAACATTAAAATGTCACATATGCACAGCTAAAAAGACTATGTACATTTTATCATTAAAATGTCTAGATTATGTGCATGCAGAAAGCAGAATGGAGTCAGGAATATGAAATACCACAAAAAACCCACAGAATGCTTAGGCAGTTATTTTCACCCTTCCAAGACTGCAATGCCAGCAGCCAGAAAAATGTTTACATTTGGAAAATTTGGGTAGCTTAACCTAATTTGAAAGTTTTACGAACCATACTGCTAGGAATGTACAACACTGTCATTGACTCTAACTGAAACACTGGACGTAGCAAGAAACTGGAGCCAGTTTTTCAGCCAAGGTAAAAATGACAATAAAAAATATGTGGCTACTTATTTAATAACTAAAATGCAGTTTTCACATAAATTAAATATGCGTATTTTAGATCATCTATAGATAAACACTCCTCCACAGCAAGTTTCACATCATGAAACATATGTTTCACCAGTGTTGTTCTGGGATTAAAAACTACATACACCTCCAACTAGTTTGTTTTCCATTTCATTCTTCCCTTTTTACCTATGGAGGTCACATCCACATACAGAGGATCTGAGATGTTGCTTCCAATGTTATTTGTTGCCATCACAGTGATATTATACGTTGTCCAGCGATTAGTGTGGTTTTTATCAAAGTAGCAGGAATTGGGACCTGACGTTCTGTAGTCTGGACATTCATAGATCTTTTCTTCACTGAAATAAAATGATTAAAAAGTGTAAAGTGAAGCAAACCAAACAATATTCTAGTAATTTGAAATGTTTAACTTTAAACCTATATATAATCCCACCTCTGGGAAAGATTTTGGTGAGTATGAAATGCTATTACCATAAATACTTCATTGTTACTTTTACTGCAGTTCTTCAGGATGAATGCTTTTATTCCATTTTTATACATAGGAATATGTTGACAAAAGAATGGAAAGAGAAATTTCCAGTGACAGCACAAGGCAGTTTTAAAAAATGTTGAAAAGCAAGTTAAAAGGCAAATTTAACATGTTCACTCTGACTAAAGAAGAAAAGTTGCTAAATATTTTCTTTACGTATTTCCCATTGAAAGTAACCTGATGGGTCCTATGGCACATGACTGTCTTATAAATTGTTTTGTTCTCAGCTATATGTTGATTTATTTGCTTTTTAACATGATCTTCATCACAACGGTCTCCACAAAAAAAAAATTTTCATAATTCATGATCGCTTACCTATTACCTTTATGAGTCTTTGGCTTTTTTAGGAGAGGGATTGTCTTGTACTCAAGTAAAGCTGTACTGGGTGATTTACTCAGAGCATTACCCAGGTGTGAAGAACTGCACAAACCCAAAGCACCAGCTGAGATGGTTCAAGGATGCACGTAACAGTCCCACTGTTACGCTCAGTGCACTGCTAATAACAAGGTCTTAGTTTCCAGGCATTTTTGTCCCAGTTCACAAAGAAAAGACGGGAATAAGGAACTGCACCTGAGAGGCAATGAGCTAAGAAAGGCCAGATCTGGAGTGCTTGGCAGTGCCTGGTGTTCAGTAGATTTAATGAAATGGATAAGCATGAGCAGGAACTAGATGATCTTTATGGCCACCTGATTCTATGATTCCTATCCATCGCTAATCAGGACTGTTCTGGGCTGTGATAGGTACGACAAAATACTCGGTAAATCTTCCATTTTGATGCAGATTGAAACATCTGGACTTAAATAAACTTGTTAAGTGTGGTAACTTCATTAAAGACTGCATCTTTCCTTATCAATTAATACCAAATTATTTGGAGTTTATTTAACTGAAGCAGAAAGGTCTGAGACTTCACCTTATGTATTCTTAACCTGAATGGATTTATTCAAAGACATTTTATTTCTGAACCTCCCTGCTTACTTGGCCCTGTCCTGGGATCTCTTGTTTTCAGGAAGAAGGGGCAGTTATAAAAAGAAGCAGAGGTTAAGTGAAGTTGCTCAACATATACACATTTTATTTTTAAACAGGACAAGATAGTCACAGACTTTACCAAACCAGTAGCTTTCAAGATGCAACAACCACATCTGTTTTTTCTCCATTTTTGGTAACTACGAGGTTGGCTACAAATCTGCAAGAGGAAGCGAGGACTCCCTATAGATTTTCTCCAGACTGGGTTTTGCTGTGCCTGGTAACTAACAAGCTCCTCAGCAGGGTGCCGAGGGCACCACCAGCCCCTGCACAGCCTCCCCAGGGCCTCTCTCCACACTGCCTGGGAACCCGGTCCCCAACCTCAGCCTGCAAAAGCAGAGTTGGTCTCCAGCTCCCCACAGCCCCTACCTTCCCACCCATGAGAACCCCCCCGCCAGTGCCAAACCATGGGGCCAGCCTGGCCTCGGCCTGCCGCTGTCTCCAAAGAGGTGCCAAATGCCTCCAGCGTGCCCTGCTCCCTGCCTGGGGTAGTGGGATGGGCCCTGGATGGTGTCCCTGGAGAGCCCCCACAGTCCCATGGTGCCCCTCCTCAGAAAAGCACATCATTCTGCTAAAAGCTTTGTGCCTTCTGGTAAGATGGACAAACCACATCTTTCCCAGCATGTCATAGAATCATAGTATCATATCAGCTGGAAGAGACCAAGAAGATCATCGAGTCCAGCCTTTGTCCCATCCCTATCAACCTACTAAACTATGTCTCCCAATGCAACATCCACCCATATCTTTAACACCTCCAGGGACAGTGACTCAACCACCTCCCTGGGCAGCCTGTTCCAGTGCCTGACAACCCTTTCAGTATAGAAATTCTTCCTAATATCTAACCTGAACCTCCTCTGGCGCTATTTAAATCCATTTCCCCTCGTCCTATCACTCTCCACTAGGGAGAAGAGACCAACAGGACAGATGAGTTTCAGATGGGACAGGTTTCAGGTTTCAGGAGGAAAGGCTGAAGGTTTGAGACTTGTAGCAGTCATGATTTTTCCCCAAGAAGGGAAAGTCATTCATCTCTTATACCTCTTGTTGGTTGTCTGAGGTTTAACAAGGATTCATAAAACCATCTTTATAAATTAATGTTATCCATCCCTCATTCTCTCATAATCATCACTTGATCACTGACAGAACACATACTGCACCACTCGTTACCTGTCCTTGCTGTAGAACAGGGTGTAGTTTGTAGGAAGTCCTCCATCTGAGCCTGGCTTCCACCAACAAGAAAAGGTTTCCTTTTCTAGAGAACGACATCTGATTATCTTAGGTTTTCCAGGGTATGATTGACCTATGGAAGTGCAGAAATTCAGCTCATTATGTTAGAGCTGGACAATATTTTTTTTTAATTGTTGAATGCTAAATTCAGCAAGGAATGCTTTTTTTTTTAAGAACAATAAAAGTATTAGAAACTATGGGCTGCATTTGGCATAAAGATCAGCCTGGGAAAAGGGTCAAAACTTTCAGAGAAGTAAATATATTTCACCTTAAACTTCTAAAATACCTACTAATATTATTCCACTTCTCTTTTTCAACTGAAAATTTAATTTTTACCTACACTTCAGAAGCATGCAATTATTTCCAGACTAAATTAGAGATGGAAGTAAACATATGACCTTTTGTTATTTTCATAAAATATCCAACATTTTTATCTTCAGGTCATCTTAAAATTAAATTTCACCTTCAATTTTACAACAGAATCAAAATTCCACTACTTGCACATCCTTGGGGTAAATTATAGATAAGACAAGTAATAAAAAGAAGGAATCAATGGGCTCAATGGAGTATTTTGTGTATTAGCAACATGAATGTATTAATTAATTATTTGAATATTCCCTAATAAACCAAATACATTTAAGAATATTTCATATTAAGACTACTCGTCATTAACTTGTACCAAGAACATAGACCACAAATTTGTATGCGTTTTGACACGAAAAGCATGTGGCTTTTTAGCCTAGGTTTACTTTTATGTCATTAAAGCTCCATACCACTACCTCTAATAGTGTTAGTATTCTCAAAAAGGTGAAAAGATGGAGTGAATATAAGGATGGAGTGAGTGCCTTTCATGATTGCAATCCCGTAATCATTGAATTAATACTATAAAAACAGAAGGGTACTCAAGACCTTTTCAAAATCTCCATATAAAACTTTAGAAGAAAGTAATTTAAGTATCTATAGGCTCCAGTAGTTGTCAGCATAGACTGGGTAAAGCCTCAGACTTTTCTAAATAAACTGTTTTAAGGAAAAACAAGCCTTCCAAAGAAAGCATTGTGCTTACCAGTCAGACTCGCTACCGTCAGAGCAAGGAGCAAAATAATTTGAACTGGTGATGTCAGTTTCTGCTTCATGATGTCTAATTCTCCTCAAGAGGAAATATCAGATCAAGGGCTCACTGAAAAATACACCATCACGCAATAATCAATAATAATGCCTAACACGTTATACGGATCACTTGGCTTGATCAAAGTCCTTTTTGAATTGCAGCTAATTGATTCTTGTTATTTCTCAAAAACGTGCACCAACACCTACAATTCCACTTCAGAAGCAAAAACCTGAATGACAGAGTAAGCAGGCCTTCCTGAAGCTCTCTGAATGGCTAGAAGTGCTAGGATTACAATTCCTCAATGTTAACATCTTGCATATTTATTTGACAACCTGAGAGCAGGGGTGGTTGTCTTAAACCTCCAACTTTTCGACTCATTAATTTACCTGAGAAATCAGCCTTTTAGTAACAAAAAATACACTTTTATCCCTGTTGATACAAAGAAGAGCTCAATGTATTCGAACTCGGAATGTCCTAAAACCAGAAAGTAAAGAGAAAATATCCAAAATTTATTTAGAAGTTTATGGGGTTTGAGGCAGTTTCATGACTTCTGAGTATTGGGAACTGTCATTGTTGAATTCAGAATCACCTGAGCTGAAGAATGCTGCTCTTCCTGTGAGTTCAACTCATTTTTACTGCATTTGATTTTGCAACGAAGTGGAAATACTGAGATCAGAGAAAAGAAACCAAGGAAAAAGTAGTATAGCTTCACAATTTATCCGATGACAATGCAAGATGGGATGCAACTACCCCTCTTTCTTCAGCCTGTGAAGGCCAGAGGTAGCATTGCAGAACTGGGCTGAAAAAGAGAAGGTGCAAGTTGGAAGCCACCAGCGGAGTCGTCCCAGTCCCTGCAGCTGGCTGACACCACTAGATGTCCCCAGAATTCAGGTTACAGCTCAGGGTGGTCAGGAGACCCTACTGCTGCTGCTAAATCTGTTTGCTTAGCTCGAAGAAAAGACAGAAGGACTTAAAGCAAACTTCCTGCTGCTCCCACCAATATGCTTTCCTGGTCACTGGAGTCAACTGTTAGGTTCTCGGTAGCCAGTCTCACTCTTTGAAACTAAAAAAGAATATTTTGCAATCTAAATAGGAAACTCTTTACTTCAGCTTTCCACTTCTACCAATAACATCTGACAGGTATTTGTATGCTTGAAACCCATTCAGTGTTGCACAGCATGGGAACAGCTGTCTCTTTGCTGAGGAAGAATTCTTTGTGGTTTATTAAGTGACTCAATTTTCATTATGCAATTAATTTCCTCTATCAAGAAATTGTAATCCGCCACCGTATGAATGTTTTTCAGGCACAAAGGCAAATGAAGTATCATTTAATTTAACTGAGTCTAAGACATGTCTACTGTGGACATTGTGGGGGAGAACAACATTTGGCTATGTTTCTATATGCCACTTTGGAATACCCAGGAACACTTCGCACATGTAACTGAGCTACAGGCTTGGGGAAGGGTGGCTGGAAGGCTGTCTGGTGGAAAAGGACCTGGGTGTCCTAATTGACAGCTGGCTGAATATGAGCCAGCAGTGTGCCCAGGTGGCCAAGAAGGCCAACGGCATCCTGGCTTGCATTAGAAATTGTGTGACCAGCAGAAGTAGGGAGGAGATTGTCCCCCTGTACTCAGCCCTGGTGAGGCTGAACCTTGAGCATTGTGTTCAGTTTTGGGCACCTCACTATAGGAGAGATATCGAGGTGTTGGAGTGAGTGCAGAAAAGGGCAACAAAGCTGGTGAAGGGCCTGGAGAATAGATTGTACAAGGAGCAATTGAGGGAGCTGGGACTGTTCAGTTTGAGGAAGAGGAGGCTGAGGGCTGACCTCATCATGTTCTACAATTACTTGAAAGGACATTGTAGAGAGGTTGGTGCTGGTCTCTTCTCACAGGTCATTAGGGACAGAACCAAGGGGAATGGGTTCAAGTTGCAACAGGGCAAGTTTAGGCTGGAAATTCTTCATGGAAAGAGTGGTCAGACACGGGAACAGACTGCCTAGGGAGGTGGTTGAGTCGCCATCCCTGGATGTGTTTAAGTGTCGCTTAGATGTGGTGTTGGGTGATATGGTTTAGGGGCAGAATTGTAGTGTGGGATTAATGGTTGGACTCGATGATCCCAAGGGTCTTTTCCAACCTGAACTATTCTATGATTCTATGATTCTATACTCTCTACAAAATTGCATCTCGTTTAGTTTTAAACTCACTTACACCAGTCTGCACATATACAGTCAGTGGAGAGCAAACCATTTAAATATAAATTCCAGTTTTGTGTAAGTGCATGCAAATTTTATGACTGTAAACAAATGGCAGGCACAAACATTAGTGCTGAACTTCAGAAATGAGCTGAAAACTTGGTGTTCTGTCATGCAGAATACACACCATCAAGCTCATGCAAGAATAATGCATGTTTTTCTCAAGTTAAGGTGAAATAATGAACTATAAAATTCTATAAACATATTTCATGTGCATAATATGACATCACTTACAATCCTTTATTGTTTCTAAAAATAGTTGGAACATTTGCAAAATACAGCACTTTCAAACAGAGGCTCATACTGTGCTTCCCTATAGGGAACTGGTACTATGATTTTTTTTTTCTACTTTTAGAGATGTATCTCTCTGTGTGAAGAATTGACGAATGAGAGAAACTGATTGCAGTGAGTAAAAGAATGAAATTTGTCAACACGAGAGAGGCAACAAAAGAGAGAGGCATAATCAAGAAAGAGATGTATTAGAACACTTGGCAAGGAAACTGAAGACCTAAAGAATGAAATTAATAAAAATAGGATGAAAGTAATGCATTTTAAAACAAGTGTTTTTCCTTGGGAGCTTTTGTTTTGTAAAAATGAAATGATCATGAACTGCTTCTCTAATGTGACTGTGAAAAAGAACAGGGGAGGAACATGGACCTATTAGTGCCACAGACTAAACTCCACTCCATATACAATTCTGATCACCTATACTTGGGAAAAAACCCTCAAATTAACCTATTTAGGAACACACAGCTACAAAGATCAGCAGTGGACATAAGGTCTCTCTCATGACGGTGATTTAAAAATTGGCTTTTTACTCGGTGCAAGGATGGTCATCTTCTATAAACACAGCAGGAGATTAACATCAAAAGAGGGAAAATAAGAATGTGTAAACTCTAGCAAATGCTGGAACAGGAATAGAAGGCCATAATTAGCTAAAAAAATTAGAGAAAAAATGTTTACCATCACAGCGGTGAGTTTCTGGAGTAGTCTTCAAACACAAAAATCCGATATAGTTTTCCTAGGTATTCTCATATATTATAAAATATATACAACATGACTGTTTGTGATAGCACTAGATTTTGTGACCCAATATATGCTTTTCAGGCCAGTGTTTCAATTCAAGTTAAATAACTATTAAAAGTTAGAAAACTGTGCAGAAGTATGAGATGGCTAGATGTCCTATTTTACATTCAGGATTTAATGCTTTCAAAATATTTTCTATTAAAGAATTACTGGAACATCTGTTTATTTTAAAATCATGCTTAAAAGCATCTTAGAGAAGTTTTGTTCTGATATTTTTATTGCTTTCTGAAGGAATGTCAGCAGCAGAAGAGCTCCAGGCATATTAACCCTATTCCATTTATTCCAGTGCCTATGTTTCCATGGTTGCCTGGCATCTGGTATTTGTGATTCAAGTATCATTTATAAGGTTTCTGGAGAGATGTCCTTTTAAAAAATACTTGCTTTAATAGAAAAAATAATGCCCACTTTGTCACAGCTATGTCAAAAGTGTGTCTCCCCTATCTATGAGTCGAAAATGTTTTCATAAAAGGGTAACTACCGCTTTTGATGATGCTGCGAGGGAATGCCTTGCTTTTAGGACTGAATGCATTCTTTTATAAGGGACACAGTGGACACTGATTTGCCAGAATGTCATGCAAAACCAAGGGTTGAGTAACTGATAATTAAAAGGTCATATGCCTCTTTTTTTGGAGGTTTTGATTTAGTTCCAATGAAGTTATTGCGTTCTCACGTAGTTGAATTTCTCCCTCTACAGACAGCTGTCACATAGTATTTAACAGCTGCACCTTGCATCCCAGTGTGCCCTGATGGAAATGGAGGTGATTACTGAGGTTTCAGAATCTAGCACAGAATTGCTAGGTATTCCTGTAAAATAACCTTACTCTGCAATTAATGATATTATAAAATTGCAGATTTGGAAACTGTGCTTACAGTGCTACTGGAATAGTCTTCAAAAACAAAAATTCCATATAGTTTGCCTAGGTATTCTCACCTATTATAAGCTGAAAGTTAAATACCAATACTGAAATCAAGTGTTGTGGAACAGGGTTGAGAGAAAATATACTTGTCCTAATTGAGCTGTAGTTCTTATATTCTTTTCTCTCTCTGTCTTGGTTATGATGAAGGATAAATTTCTTGACATTGACAAAGAAGTCTTTACTGAGTTCCGTATAGATGGAAAAATTTTCTATTTGCAATGTTTTCAGGCTTGCAGGAAGGGAAACAACTGCATACAACATTCACTGGCAATGACATTATGCCCATCACAGGCTTTGCTTTTGCTGCTGAAGAAATCCAAAGCCAGAAGTACTTTACTAATCTACACTGAACAAGATTCACATTCCCACTAGTTACAATGACAAACAATGTTCATCCTTCAGGCCTGGGGGAAGGCAGTTTAAGGAGTCTCAAACACGGCAGTTTACTGCAGTTCATTACCATTTGAAAGGCTGAACTACAGCTGTATAAAACTAAGTACAAATAATGAACAGAATAAAGCAAGAATGTGACAGCCTGTTAAACCATCCAGAATCCTACTGCCCATACATTCAACTGTACTGTGAACACTGCATGAGTTTGCCTTCCCGTGATGAGTTCTCAAATGCCAACATTAATACATGTCACCAGCTGAGACTTGGACTTCACTATCACTAGATGTGTTTCGAAATGACAGTGATAGTTGTGATTATACTGCTAATTAAAAGCTGTGGATGTGCGGTGCGCAGAGCTCTGCCTTCTCTTTCTGAAAAAGCCCTAATTGGAAGTCTCCAAATTCTGAATTCCTCAGGTACCCTGTACAGTCTTCATGGGGATGTACAGGCTCCAAAGAAGATAGGGAATTCAGACATGTCTTTGATCTCAATGTGTTCTGACTGATTCCAGGTGGCTACTTTTAGCACTTAGGTTTTGTGGAATGCTTCGTGAGGATGCTTAGTTCCTGCTGTTGACTGTGTAAGGAAACCTAGACATCCAGTTAATTTCTTGGGACCAAGTACTTCCTATTTCTATATTGCATAGACTGGACGCATCTGCAAGTTCTTTTAGATTTCCCCTGAAAAGCCTATATAAGGGTTTTGATATATTTTTCCTAAATTCTCTCTTAAATAAACCTTCTTCTAATGAATCTTTGTAGTCCTTCCTTAGCAGTCAACATGTGATGATGAATGGAACAACTTCTCTCACCCATGGAGCTCATCAGCCTGAGAGACTTAAGTCATTTTTTAAAAAAGAAAATTCATGAAACACCAGATTCTTGAAAGTAGTTTAGACACTTACTTCTCTATCAAAGTATTTATGCACTTAACTCCTATTGATTTTACAGAACTGAATCTGAAAACTCTTTTCAAAACTCTCAACAACTAGACTGACAAGAAAAGAAAGACAAGAAGAAAGCACCATTATCCCTACTTTACAGATGGGGAAGCAAGACAGAGAATGATCAAGTACTTTGTTCAGACTCATATTAGAAATGTAACAAAGGCTAAGAACTAATACTTTCCTAGTAGGTTTTCGTGTGTGTTTTTGTTTTGGTTTGGGACTTTTTTCCTGTTATTTTCTGAATACCACCTCTACTGCCTTTGTTTTCCCAGTAACACATCACTTAGCTTACAATAGCAATCTTCCTCTACCAGTCTCACGGCTCCTGAATATTCCATTTTCTTCCCTGGTGATCTGTACGTTTAACGATAATTTGAGGATTGTTATTTTTACAGCAGTCTTTTGTACTTCTGTCTTGTACAGACAAGAACAACGTAAGTAGTAAAGAGAAAAATTTTAGAGTTTGAAAGTTAGAATTTACATTAAAACTTGAAATATGATGGAAGTTAATATCGACCAACTACCAAGCCCAACTCCGCAGTCATTATCTTGCTATAATAACTAAAAATATTATTTATATACAGCATAGTCACAAAATATAAAGTCCAGTTTCTTACCTAATAGATTCATTTGTGTGAGGAAGATTTTTGTTCCTCTCTTTCATGAATGCCAAATCACTTGATAATCTGCAAGAAGAAAAAAAATCTAGGATTCGTGTATTAGTGGAAGTATCATTACTTTATTTGTAAAACAAAAGAGCAAAAAAAAATAAGATCATAGAATCATATAATGTTCAGGGTCGGATGGGACCCCTAGAGATCCTCTAGTCCAACCCCTGCCAGAGCAGGATCCCCCAGGGCAGCCACACAGGAACGCGTCCAGGCGGGTTTTGAAAGTCTCCAGAGAAGGAGACTCCACAACCTCTCTGGGCAGCCTGTGCCAGGGCTCTGTCACCCTCACAGTAAAGACGTTTCTCCCCATGTTGAGGTGGAACTTCCTATGTTCTAGCTTATACCCTGTATTCCTTGTCCTGTTACTGAGCACCACTGAAAAGAGACTGGCCCCTTCCTCTTGACATCCACGTCTCCCACAGCCTTCTCTTCTCAAGACTAAACAGCCCCAGTTCTCTCAGTTTCTTTTCATAGGAGAGATGTTCAAGTCCCTTAATCATCCTCGTAGCTCCCTGTTGGACTCTCTCCAGTAGGTCCCTGTCTCTCTTGAATGGGGGAGCCCAAAACTGGACACAGTATTCCAGGTGTGGTCTCACCAGGGCAGAGTAGAGGGGGAGGAGAATCTCCCTAGACCTGCTGGACACACTTTTCTTAATGCACCCCAGGATTCCATTGGCCCTCTTGGCCACAAGGGCACATTGCTGTCCCATGGACAACTTAATGTCCACTAGGTCTCCAAGGTCTTTCTCCACGGGGCTGCTTTTCAGCAGGATGACCTCTAATCTGTACTGGTGCCTGGTGTTATTCCTCTCCAGATGCAGGACTCTACACTTGTCCTTACTGAACTTCATGAGGTTCCCCTTTGCCCAGCTCCCCAGCCTGTCCAGATCTCGTTGGATGGCAGCACAGCCTTCCTGTGTGTCAGCCACTGCCCCCCCTCACCCTGCCTCAGATGCTGACAGATTCAGATACTGACACTACAAGTCAATATATTAGTTGAAAGCAACAGCAACTACGGTAAAATACTGCGTTACTGCACACTCTTTGTGTTACTCGTTTCAAGAAAGCACAGAAGTTTGTATCCATTCAGGATGCAGTTTAGATTTATCAGTGGATTGTGCTAGGCTATGTGATTAAAAGCTAATCATCAGCTACACAAAGGCTGGATCAGGATCAGACAAAAATTGATAGGGTTGGGGGAGGAACCGTAGCAGCCTAATCGGTGAAAACAAGGCACAGGGAATTCGCTACACCAGACTATGAAAGCACAGTCAGACCATTGTCCCTTGTTTGCAAACAACCTAACCAATTCCCTTCCTCATATGTCCCACACGTTGAAGGAGGTGTAGCACTCATGAAGGAATGTGGAGGTGACAGAGCTTGGGCAAGAAAGCAAGGGATCAAAGTGAATTGGGGGAAAGTAACGTGAAAAGGGATGTATAGGGGTAAGTTAACTAAACTGTTGGCTTGTCTGACTGAGATGTGGGCCTAATCACCGTAGCCCACTCTATATTCTCATTAAGTCCTATTTCTAATTACCTCCTGCCTGGGTGTCCTATGTGGAAAGTGGGTACCTGTGGATGGCAGTGAGTTTTCATCTGGATTAGCCAGTGAGAATGAGATTGCAAACCTCTGGACTCATAGTCCCTGCAAATGGGGACACCAGAAGGCCTGGGGCTGGCAGCTGGGTCAACTGAGCACCCAAGCCCAACTACTACAGAGATCTGTTGTTTTGGTGCAAATAATAGAATTGTGAAGGTTGAAAAAGACCTGTAAGACCATCACGTCCAACTGTCAACCCAAGATTACCATGACTAGTAAACCATATCCTAAAGTGCCTTGTCTAAAGGTTTTTTTTAACACCTTCAGGGATGCTGACTCCACCGCTTCCCTGGGCAGCCTGTTCCAATGCCTCATCATTCTTTCAGTAAATAAATTTTTCCTAATGTCCAATCTAACATCCCCTGGCACAGCTTGGGGCCATTTCCTCTTGTCCTGTCGCTTGTTACCTGGGAGAAGAGACTGACCCCCACCTCCTATCAGGTAGTTGTAGAGAGTGACAACCTTCAGCCTTCTCTTCTCCAGGCTGAACAACCCCAGTCCCCTCAGCCGCTCCTCATAAGACTTGTGTGCTAGACCCTTCACCAGCCTTATTGCCTTTTCCTGAACCCACTCCAGCACCTCAGTGTTTTTTCATTGCCCCGAACTGCACACAGTACTCAAGCTGTGGTCCCACCAGTGCCAAGGACAGGGGCACAATTACTTCCCTACTCCTCCTGGACACACTATTTTTGATACAAGCCAGGAAGCCATTGGTCTTCTTGGCCATCTGGATACACTGGGTACACATGTGTAAACCTGTAAGTTACATGTCTGTCGATGTGTGTGGCCTCTGTGTGTGTTTATTGTGTCTGTGTGCTCATCCACCGGGAGCAGCTCCCCAGCTTCACTACTGGCAAAACCTGAGAATATGAACCTACAGCAGCCTCACATCTGTAGTGCTATGTGATTTCAGCTCTAACAGCCTGAAATTAGACCTTTTGCCAAGAAAGGCCACTATGTTTAACTAACCATTCTTTGTCATCCCGTCTGAATACGCTATGCTGTGAGAAATATTTAGAAACAATTTAGATGAGCTTCAATGTGCCAATTATCCACCAGAGCAAGAAAAAATGTTTATACATTTAATTACTAACTTTGAAATTAGTAACTTCATCATCCGATCTGTGATACAGTAATGTCACTGAACAGAATTGTTTCTGTTTAGCTCAAACTAGGACATTTTTACAAAATCATATCTCCTTAAACAATTGGAAACAAAGTAGAATATTTTTACAACTAACATCAGGAATGGTCTGTATCACCTGGAGACCAGATGGTAAGCTGTATTACTCAGTTACCAGGGTATTCTTTTGTTTGGCTCCATTTCAGTAAAGCTAATGAGAACAATAAAAAAGGTGAAATTATTTGGCAGCTAGACATTATGTCATTACAGAGGATCAGATTTAATTGAGGGTGATGAATGGTTTCTTTTTTATGTGCATATATAAAATGTCATAGACAACATGCAACTGAATATGGCAGAAATAATGTTTGCAGTGAAGTTATTCAAGCATGACATAAGGTGAAATGTAGTTTAAAGATGGAGCTCAATAAATGTTCCCTGTTTTAGAGAAGATGGAATTCTGGTTGCCTGTGTGCATACTGGGAACACTCTTTGACTCAAGATTGGCTGAATAGAAGAATTCTGCCAAAATACAAGCTGCCTTGTAGATCTAGATCACTTCATGGAGACATTTTAAAAATTACACAATTTTACGCACATTTTAAAGGAAGCCTATTACTAAGAGAAAAAGTATGGTTGTGATCACTATATAAAAGAAAACCTTCGTCTAGTTTTTCTGATTTCTACGACTTTATACTACATCAAGACATACAGTTTTAGCCTATGAACAGATTTTACTCTGTATTCATGACTGCTTCATCAGGCAGTGGTATCATGAACTGATGATGTAACCCTACATAACATGACTGACATGAAACATCTCTTTTTACTAAAGCTACCATGGTGTCATAAGTACTGGCTTGTTCATACCACCAACTGGAAACGTTCGTGACAGAATTGTCCTTACTCCCTGCATTAACCAGGACAATGACTCTCACACAAGTATTTCTACATCAAATAATCATTATTCAAATCATATTCATTATGATAGTTCTGAGAACAAAGAATAGAATCCCATTGCATTAGGTACTGTACAAAGAAGAGTTTCTGCTCTTAAGAACTGAAATTGTAAATAACCAATTAATAACACAGAATAGAAGAAAAGGATATAACAAGCAGGTCAAAACTTCAATATTTTGGTTTGAAACTAAAGATTTTCTTCATTGTGAGATATTTTCAAAATATCTTGAAACTGCCTACAGAGAATCAATTTTCGAAAATTCACTTCAGAATGTCATTCTAGAATGCCAATTCTTTTTCAACCACAACCAATGCATGCAAATTTTCAAAATTCCAAAATGAACAAATTTCACCAAATATGAATGTAAAGCATTTTATTTCGAAATTTGACAGTAGAACAGTTTCTGTAATTTAGGGAAATAATCATAGGCTTATTACAACATATTTTTTTCCAGTGAAAATACGTTGCAGTGAAAAATTTCTGATAAATCTTTCATTATACACAGAATTTAAATGAGCAATGCAATGGCATGAAATGTCTTGCTATTTTTGACATTTCTGGGGGAGGATGCTAGTGCAGAAGAAGTAGTGAAGAAGTTTATCGTGGAGAGGCTAAACTGACTAAAACTTTATAGGAATCAAAGGAACAGGACTTTGAGAGTAGTACAGGGAACACAGTAATGGAGAAAAGCCTGAAAGGTTTATGGAGTGAATTTAAGGGAAAGAGACAATGAGGAAGAAAGGGGAAAGAACAAATAATCTGTTGGCATTGAGCAGTAAGGAGTTGGATAAAACTGTAATTTTGAATGTATTCCAGTATGCCCTTTGAGTTTCAAAGCTCCATCCACTGGGTGCCATCCCCAAGCAGCATTTTCCTGGTGAGCACAAGCAACGGGGTTCAGTGGAGGAGAAGCATCTTCTGGATCCTAGTGCCTGCAAGCATCACCAGGGTAATGCTGAAGAAAGTTGTGGCCTTAGCTCTAGCACAGTTTCTTCATTTCCTCTAACTGCGACTGTCCATTTTGGCTGGGTCTGTGTCTGGAGCCCCTCTTCAAAACTTTATGACTGTGGTAAGACTGTAGTGACAGAAAGAACCTGGCTGTATGGGAATAAATGTTCAATCACAAATATGCTCAGTAATTAACAGTATCAGTAGGAGCAGAGAAAACTACTGGATAAATAACTGTTTTCTGTTCCAGGGTTCTCTCTTTCAGGAGTATACTCTTTTCTGAGTACGGGTTGTACATTTACACTTGAATTGCTTAAATGACTGTAGGGTTACTCCATAAGAGAGCACAATTACAAAAAAAATTACTACTCCAATCAAACTGATATAAACACTCAAGGTCCTATTATTTGTGAATATGAACATTTATTTCTGAAACATATTCCCCAAGCTTCAAACTTGTTGATGAAGGAGCTGTGTGTTCGCATGTTAAAGGCTACGTCTAACACCATATACAGATCAGGTAGCACACCGGTTCACTGAAGCAATGAAATAGTGTTATCCTGGTAATCTAAAACCTAAGGAGAAAGATCTTTTCTTACACTTATTTGAGAGAAATTGCTGACAATAATGGGAATAAAACAATATTTAGCCTTCAGCTTTCACTTTCCTGCGCTTTCACTTTCCTGCGATCTTTTGGCATTTCTAACCTAAAGCATTATACTCTATCTAATACAGAAATACTTGGGTATGAAGAGAAGTATCTCCATCACGCCCATGCCTAGCTCTAATGTTGGCAGCATTTTTTAGACCTCCTCCACTACCTATTTCCTGAGTAGACTGGTGTTTAACACATTTTATAAACAGATTATTTTTTATAGGTGGCATTTTCTCTTACGTCATTAAAGACACTCAGCTTCAATATGAGGAGACTGTCATTACAACAGTCAAATGTTCAGACTACTCTGAACTTTATACGTGCCAAACCAGTAACAGTATCAATACTCCTGTTTCACAACTCTGTTAGTTCCACATAGATGCTCATCTTCCAGCAAAAGTACCTTTATTTAACTACAGTTTTGCAGTGGAAGAATACTGAAGCTCCTAAAAGAAGCAATATGCATTCTGATAGAACTGAGTTCATCCTTTAACCAGGACTACAGATTTTTTTTCTAATTTCTTCACGATGATTATACAAACTGAATGAAGTATAGCACTAACCTGATCTACCCCCCATCTTCATCCCAGGCGGCTACTGCTTGGAGATTCTTTGTCATGGTGAATTGTGTTTTGGATTTTTCATTTGATCTGCAGTACAAGGAAATGACCCTGAGGTTGCAGACTGTGAGACTTTTATGTAGTTGTTTACAGAATAAAGACTTACACTGCAATCTCTAGAGGTTAAAGGTAAATTTATTATTGTATTTATTCATTAACCCGTTCATTCATTAACTTAACTTGCTCTGCTCCTTAGAAACTACAGTTTGTGTCTCCTATTGATGAATGCACTTCTAGCACGTAGTATTTGCATCTCAGAGAGAGTAAATAAAATGTGTCAAGAAACTACTTGAAGAAAGCCATTTTGCAAAGAGAGAGGTACCTTCATGGTGCAGCAAAGGCAAACAATCAGCTCCACGAATAAAGAGTAATTACATATAGAATATCAGATTTCAGGCTATGGATAGTATTTACTTTTATCAAACCAAGAACTTAAGAAAGCCTCTCACTTGCCTCTGATATAACACCAAATTTGTCTCATTAGATTTAACATAGATGTTTCAGTTCACCCTACTCCTCTGGGCAGTTTGCACACTCCTTGGTTAAATAATGAGGAAAGAGCTACTCAACAGGATTTGGAGAAGAAAATATATCAATGAATAAAAAATATATTTTGTTCTAGAGCCAGATCTATTTTAATGCTTTTCTTCAGTACATTCCTCTTATTTGGTGAAAAAAGACTCAGAAAGAAATGAAGGACTTTTGGTTATAGCATGTACTGATGCACATGGCTACATCTGTTTTTTCAGTTAATGTTTTTGATTCACTCTTTATTGTCAAGCTTCAGTGGTGATGAAATTTTTTCTTCTTTGCATTCAGTTTGAGATTAGACCTATGGCGTGTATGATAATTAACAGGTTTTTAAGCTTTATTATACTGGGTAATGGCTTCACCTTGGAGCTACGGAGTCAACACTGGAATCCTCTGACTTTGAAATGACATGCTTCTTCAAGATTATAAAACCACCTTCCAGTTTAGGGGCCAAAGGGGAAGGCATGAAGGTGGGGTATTGGAGTGGTCAATTCAGAACTGCTTGTAAGCAAAGCCATCTGATTTCCATCTAAAATAAAACTCCGACAAAAATTCAGAAGTCTGAAAAACTGCAGGTAGACAAAGATGACTTTATGCCCAAGTATCAGAAATGTCAGATCCACGTGTTTTAATCAGACAAAGGCTATCTCATGAAAATGTCAAAAAAAAAAAAGGAAATGTGAAAGTAATAAATCTGAAATATCAAAGACATTTCTTTTAGAAGTATTTGGTATTTACAAGGAATCAAAGAAAATGCATAAGCATAAGGAACCTTCATGCTTGCCCTCCAAATGGTGGCCTTCATGGTAAATTGCAGCAAACTAGTAAATTTTACTTAAAGCTGAAATGATTTGAAGTATGGTATTTAGATCACTAGAAATCAATAATTATCAACAACTTGTTTTGCTTTATTTCATATTACACTCAACTTTTTGTAGGCACACAGTAACCCAATCATATTTCATATGGTAAAAACATTAATTTTGTGTTTAATCCACAATATTTCTTCCACAATCCCTGAAATAAGAACCTTATGCTGACATTTATGAAATGGCAAGAGGAAAAAATGCTGTAACTGTGGGTTTTACTTTAGGTAATAACACAGGCTTTTAAATCTTTACTTACATAAAGCCTGACCTTTTCACTTGATACAAAAATCATTTTTATTGAAACTTGGACCCACACTTCAGTCATCATTGTTACCTGCATCTTTTCAAGCTGCCTTTTCAGTGATGCCTTTTATGGTTATATGCCTGCATCTTCTTGGCTGCATGCCCTAGGCAGCAGCATGTTTTATATAATTTAAATGGAAAATCATTGATGAATAACACAGTCATGTTTTAAATTACTCTTTTAATTTAATCCTTGAGTTGCTCCACTGACAGTATGCTGAATATATAATCTGACACTGTTTAATAGACACTGGCACCAGATTTTCAAATGCAGTTCACTTGGTTTGGTTAGCTGGACATGGTAGAAAACTTGAGCCAGAACAGTCTTTGTCTCCTTCCAGATCTTGTTCCATTTGAAATTTATGTGTCCTTCAGAGTGCATGAGCCTCTGACAAGGCTGCCAAAATAACAGCCTTGGGTGGCTGTCACCACCATGTGGAACAAAGCAGCTAAGAAGCTCTAGCACATAGAAACTATTAGGGCTCTAAGAACCTGCCATGAGAGTGCATAAAACAGGCACCTTTCCTCCCTCCTCTCTTGAGTTTTATCCCAGGTGCACCTCAGAGAGCGCAGGGGACTCAGCTTGAAAAGCTGCTAGTTGGGTGAAGAACAGGTTTTGAGGGTTGGTGGTCTTTTGAGACAGCACAAACAGCACTAACAAATTCATAAATATTTAGGTGGAAACATACATTTTAGGAATAAGTAGACCGAGGGAGTCATAGAAGTCCATTGGGTTATAAATACCATTTTTCTGCTTTTTTTTGCTCAGATTTCTTCAAACTGATTTTTATCTCACTTTCAGAGCCTTAGCCACACTGAAGCATTTGCTGTCTTATTTTTCATTTAAATACCTATATTCCGTGAAATATGGCACAAAAATTACTAACTGTTCAGTAATACAGATAAATTCCTTTTGATAGTTAAATGCTGCTGAATAACACACTAAGGACACACTCACTTCATTGCAGTCGCCTCTGCAATGTCCCTGAACTGCTGCAGATGCGAAGGATGCTGATGCAAACCTAGTTTTTCCATTCTGGACTGTAGCATGAGCTACTCGGGACAGGCACCCAGGATCTCTCAGATCGAGAGTCACAGGTGTCCAGATCTGAACACACAACCACTAACCTCAGCATGGATACGTCACTGCTGTTAGAAGCTGTACGTGCAGTCAGAATGCTGTGTCACCCCATGCACACAAGAGGCAGGCCAACATCCCAGTTTCTCACAGCCCGCTTTGTCTTCTGATATGAAAACCAAATCAAGAGGACAGGTTTTTCAATAGAAATTTCTCGTAGATTCTCCCTCCAGTGGTGCGGAAGAACACCCATTATGCAAGTTGTTGATGTGCATCGCATGTCAAAATCTACTCCACTATTTCGATTTCCAAGTCCAGTTTGATTGCTTAACTCTTTAAAGTGCTTAAACAAAATTCTTTCCTTGAAAGGTGAAACTGGTACTTGAAAATACTGATGTATGCATAAACACATATGAATGGAAAAGGTCACGGGCTCTTTCTTAGGTCTTAAAAACTCTGATCTGAGCAAGAGTGTTTACTTTATATGCCTGCATATACCTTGAATAGTTCCACAGTTATGTGCATACAATAGTATACACAAACAGAAAATCTCCACATCAACAAGCGCACAACAAGCATGTTGGTACATGAAGAATGACCATTCTTAGCTTATTTATTTATTAGTTTAAGCTTTTTACATTTTAATAATCTTGAATAATCTTGTCCTTCAAGTAGCATTCAAAAATACTTTTCATTCAAAAATTCCTCTTCCAGGATCACAGTCGGAGCAGGTATATTTGTGAGACTAGGCATACATGAATATCTTCTTTAAGCATAGTATAAAGCTCTGTTATATATCAATGACATATTCATGGGACAACTGCAAATAGCAGATGCAGGAAGAAAGCAGTCTTAACATCCTTTCTGTGGTAAAGGGAAGATTCTTCTACTGAGAAAAAGGCTGTTAAGACCACCAGTGTTTCAGGAATGATTTGTTATCATATTTTTCCATGTGATGGATTTTCATATCATTAATACTACACAATTCCACAACTGATAATTTCACATGTTGTTGTGTAAGACCTGATACTATTTTTACCTTCCTCAGTGAAAGCACAGGTTCTGGACCACAAATCTGAAGGTAAGAGGAGGAGAAATACCTCAAGGGCAGAGAACCAAGGATGATACCCAGCCTTCTAGGTAACATCCAAAAGGTGGGAAAGACAAAGTGAGCATGAGAAAGCTGGTGTATGTTCTGCTGATGAAGAAGGAGAATTAGAACTCAGGCCCAGAATTCCACTCCCATCCCTGCCAATAGCTTAGTCTCTCATATCTTGGACATCTTTTGCCCACTTTCAAAATGGGCAGACACAACTGAGATGTGTATCTTTCTAACTACACTTACAAATTTCCATGTGGATTGAAGTTAATGTTTACAAGATACTTTGAGGACTTAGATTGAAAGGATTCCTCATGAGCAGAATTGTTGTTAGTAGTGATCTCATAGTAAATAATTAAAAAAAAAATCCAAGAGGCAGGAATTTTAGTGAACATTTCAAAGAATCACAGAATGGATGACGTTGGAAGACTTTTGGAAATTGCCTAATCCGAACCCATTGCTCAAAGCAGGATCAATCAGAGCAGGCTGTCCATGGTCATGTGCAGTTGGGTTGTGAATATCTCCAAGGACAGCAATTCCAGAACTTCCCAGGGCAACCCTTTCCACTGTTCGACTGCTGCCACAGTAAATAAGTTTCTTCTTATGTTCAGGGGGATTTTCTTATATTTCATTTGTGCTCATTGCTTCTTGCCCTTTCCCTGGACACTACTGAGAAAAATGTGGCTCCATTGTCATTACTTCCTCCATTAGGTATTTAGAGCCATTGGTGAGATTCCAGCAAGCGTTCTCTCCTGGCTAAACAGTCCCAGCTCTCTCAGCCTGTCCCCATGGGAGAGATGCTCCACTACCTTAATTATCTTAGTGGTCCTTTGCTGGACTCACTCTGGTATGCCTGTCTGTTTTCTATTAGGGAGACCTTAATTGGACACAGTACTCCAGATACTTTAAAATTGAGACCACCTAACCCTTCATGACAACCTTGGAAAAGCAAAACTAATATAAGTAATTCCCCTCATTGAGAAAGGGAGAGATTATGAGGCCAAATCAGAGAAGAACTTTGTGTTAGGGCTCCACTATGCTTATTTTCCACTGGTGAATATGTTTAAGAACTGGCACTGAGGTTCAGGAAATTCTAACCCTGAATCCTTTTTAATTTTCTTTTATACGATATTTTTCCACTAGTCAAAATCTGATTCCTTTTTTAGAGGAACTGTGCTCATAACAAAAGCAGCAGCCAATGACCGAATTCCTTTACAAACCACTTTATTTTTTACTTTACAGCCAAACCATTAAATAAGTCATATAAATTCTCAACCTGGGAACAAACTGTCATTCTTCAGAAAATTCATCTGTTTGTGTTTGGCTAACTGCATGGAAAGCAAAATCTTTGTCATTTCTTGATATTTTTTTTATCTCCTTCTACTAGCATACAGGTTGGTAACACCTAATAAGAATTATATGCCTTGCATTTCTATCCAAGTGACATTTTTAGTGATTGCACTGAAATTACACCCCAGAACATTTTAGTGATTATCACTTTACGTGAGTGGCAGCACACTTCTTGTTATTGAGGAATGCAAGTCTTTGTTCACGAAAATATGCAGGTCTGTGTTCTCTCTGCAGCCTTTCTTATACAACTGTGGTTAACACTGAAACCCAGCAAAGCCTCCACTTACATGATGAAAGTCATACTAGGCTATTCTGAAGTCCATATGGAGTACCTGGCTGCAGGGGGTTGTCCGTGGCTGGAGGTCAGGTGCCCACTAAAGCTGCCCTGTCACTCCCCACCTCAGCTGGACGGAAAAGAGAAAATATAGTGAAAGGCCCATGGGTGGAGTTAAAGACAGGAAGATCACTCAACCATTACTGTCACGGGCAAATCCAACTCAGCTTGGGGAAAATAATTTACTTTATTGCCTACTAACAGCAGAGCAGGATAATGAGAAATAAGAACAAACCTGAAAACACTTTCTTGCCACCCTTCCATTCTTTCTGGGCTTAACTTTACTCCCCATTTCTCTACCTTCCCTCTCTCCCAGTGGCGCAGAGGGACAGGAAATTGGAGTTGTGGTCAGATCATCACATGTTGCCTCTACCACTTCTTCGTCCTCACGGGGGAGCACTCCTCACACTCTTCCTTTGCTCCAGGATGGCATCTCACCCATGGAAGGCAGTCCTCTCCAATGTGGGTCTTTCCCTCAGGCTGCAGCTCTTCATGAACTGCTTTGCTGTCGGTGCCTTTCATGGGGTCCTGCAGGAGCAGACCGTTCCAGCATGGGCTCCTCTCTCCAGGGTGCCACAGGTTCTGCCAGGAGCCTGCTGCAGCATATGCTTCCCATGGGGTCACAGCCTCGTTCAGGCATTCACCTGCTCCCATGTGGGGTCCTCCATGACATCTGCTCCACTGTTAAACTCCATGGGCTGCAGGGGGACAGCCTGCCTCACCATGGTCTTCATCATGGGCTGCAGGGGAATTTCTGCTCCAGCACTTGAGGGCACGTCCTCTCCTTCCTTCTTCACTGACCTTGGTGTCTGCAGAATTGTTTCTCTCACATATTCTCACTCTTCTCTTTGGCTGCGATTGCTGTTGTGCATTTTTTTTATCCTCACTTCTTAAACACATTATCCAAGAGGTGCTACCACCATTGCTGGTGAGCTCAGCCTTGAACAGTGATGGGTCTGTCTTGAACCCGGCTGGCACTGGCTCTGTTGGGCATAGGGGAAGCTTCTAGCAGCTTCTCAGAGAAGCCACTCCTATAGACCCTTCCACTACCAAAACCTGGCCACACAAACACACTGACTAAAGACATTGTAAATTTAGGAGATTTTCATACTGAAGTGAGGGCTCTGTGCCAGCTACGACTATGGCAGCACAAAGGAAGAGAATATTCATCCCAGTTTTTGTAATGTACGATCCTTCTTCTCAAGCCAGAAGATGAGGTTTGAATCAGAGACAGCTGGTATTAAGCAAAATTATTTTTCAGATAATTCCATTCTACACAGTGGTATTATCCTATGGAGATGGTGCCAGGGAGTGATGAGTGGCTTAGAGACATTACTTATCCTTTACACTCTCAGTTGCATCAACTGTTTCTTGGACACTGCTAATACTGTGTGCCCTTGAATATAAAAAGTCTGTAATTTTGTGAGAACAAAAGCTCTTTCAGGAACAGTTTTGCAATACTGAGTCAACAGGAGTTAAGCTCTAAAACGTAGCAATAACACATGACTAAAGCTGAGACCAGCCTGGAAAAAACCCATGTTTTTCCATGAGCAGTGTAACTAATAAAGCTGATTTTCTAAGAATTTCATTCACCTTGCACTGTAACACCAGCTTCCTCCTTCCTGACATCCTCCATGTCAGTCCATTGGCCTAGAGACTGAAAGGCTGTGGCTGGGCTGGAGATAAACTTATGCCAATTGGGTGGCTTCTACACGAGTTGGCTTGAACGACCAGCATGCAGACGCTGACAGTCTTAACAGAGTTTTGCCAAGTGGAATGCAACATTAACTAAGTTCTGCACAATTTGCCTTCCACATGAGAAAAAATGCTAATTATGGTTTCTTATTTCCACGCATTTGGCAATTTTCAGAAAAAAATTATGTTTCCATTTTCTTTGGGAATTACACCCTCTTTTAAATACAATTTACACTGGGCAACAGAACAATACAATATTGAAAGGAATGTGGCCTATAGATTGTGTCAGCCTCCCTTTCTTAATAAGGCAAGAACAGTTTCACATATTAAAATCTCCAAGGATTATTTTGTAATTCTAGAGCAATTTTAATTTCATTTTTCTGATAAATCTGTAACAGTGTTTCTGTTCACTCTGATCATGCAGTTGGCTTTCATGGCTTGCCACCTGAGCAAACAAGGTATAGGCTGGACTACAAATTATTGTAGTGTGGACAATAATAGACCTGTTTGGTCATTTGCCTAGAAATCAGAAGGCAGAAGTTAAATTATCAACCTAGGGAAATCCAGTTTCAAATCTCTTCTTTCTTATGGGATAGAGTAATCTGGGCTAGAATTGTTGTTTACCTCTCTTGTTTCCATTCTGGCTATGAATGCAAGAGTTACAGGGACAAAAAAAAAGATAACCAGGATAGAATGTGACTACAGCTTTATGCTTAGGGTACTTGTTTGGGAAAGAATGAGGTTTGCTTGCTCTCTGCCCAAGTTTTCTGTTTCTTGTACAGTGGCTGTTTAATGTAAAATACATCAACAGATCTGGTGGGCAGGAAACATAGTATTTTAGAATAGCTACACAAAAGAATATGCCAGGCGTCCTGGATCTGAATTCAGTTGTGAAAAGTGATTTGCTGCTGAACTAGCAGGGTTGTTCAGACCTCTACAGTGGTTAAGGAAGAACGTAAGAAACATGGGATTTTGGTGACTGATCAGGAACTGTCCTAGAGCCCTGTCTAGTTTGCTCTGCTGGTGACAAATCACCAAGATATGTCAGAGACAGGCCAGTATTTTTGTTCGGACAAAAGGCAGAAGGAAAGTTTTGGAGATATAGATTCATGGGTAATCACAGAAAAGGTAGATGGAGTTGTTGATTCAGATGAGAGGCAAAATAACATGTGGAGGCAGAATGAATGAGTATCAAGAGTAGAACCCTGCAGACAAAGAGAGTAGCAGTAGTCAGGAGAGTTATGGAAGACAGAGGTAAAAGAAAAATTTCTGTCTCGTGTGTGTGTAAGTACACACACACACACAGCATATGTAGAGAGGAGGGGAAACTGAGGAAGATGAGAAGACAGCTGTAGGGGAAAAGGGAAAAAGCAACTTGTGTTTTGCAATTTTTTTTAGGGTCAAATAAATTACTCAGCAACATATTTGCTATTTCAGAAGCTGCGCCTTCAATAGCGAATGTTTGCATAGGAAAGCTTGTGGAGTCACCATCCTTGGCAACTCAGATCAGCCAACTATCTGTGTTTCTTGAATCAGAGGTATATATTTGTTTCAACTTTCCATTCAAAAGAAATATTCTAAAAACAGTCTTGAAGAACAAATCAGTGGTATTTGTCAGAACTCAAGAAAGCCAAGAAAGATAGCTGACCTTAACTCTAGACATACAACAGCTGTTTAAGTTAGGAAAGTGGAAAATCAAACACAACATGTTTGTTTAGAACTCAGTGAAATGCTGTGAACTTTTGGAGCTACCTAGTAGGCAGTAAACAAACCCACGAAGTTTATGGTTAGGAAGCAAGAGCCTTTCGTGGCATCAGTTAGGAAGCAGAACATCCACATACACTCCTGCACGTGTTAATCACACTGAGCTAGATGTGGCAGGTAAATCTTATTGCCAAGACTAGAAAGAACAGTTAAGTACAAGCTACTGAAGTTTTACTTCCTTTTGGGGGCACTGCTAGTGAAGAATTCAAAAAAGCAGAGGTAACTGTGGGACACGCACACAGGAATCATTAATTCAGGAAATGCTGCACACAAAAATGAGACAATGTAACTGTATGGAAGCAGATTGTAAGAAATGCACTACAAGTGGAAAAGAACAGCAGCAGAAAGACCCAGCAGGATCACCTAAATTTCATGGGATCTATTACGGTTAAGCAGAACAGCAGTGAACCACAGAATCAAATAAGCCAGGTTCAAAGGGAGCTTGGGAGATCTCTAATCCTCTGCTGAAAGCAGCCACCTATGAGAACACACTGGGTAGCTCTGGGTTTATCCACTCATAGCTTAAAAACCTCCAGCGATAGATACTGCACAGCCTCTCCAGGGCAACGTGTTCCACTGTTTGACTGTCATCAGGGTGAACAAGTACTACCCTATATTTGGTTAGAACTTCTCTTCTTTCACTGTATGTCTGTAGTCAGGCATATAGTGAAAGAAGAAGGGAGGCTGTAGTTAGGTGGGGGTCAGGCTCTTCTCCTGGGCAACCAGTGACAGGACGAGAGGGCACGGCCTGAACTTGCACCCGGGAGGTTTAGGTTGGATCTCAGGAAGACCTTCCTCATGGAGAGGGTGCTCAGGCACTGGGATGCACTGCCCAGGGACGTGGTGGAGTCACGGTCCCTGGAGGTGTTTAAGGAGAGGCTGGATGTGGCACTGAGTGCCACGGTCTGGCCATTGTGGTGTTGTTGGGTCATAGGCTGGACTTGGTGATCTCAGAGGTCTTTTCTAGCCTCAGCGATTCTGTGATTCTGTGATTCTGTCTTTTGCCCTCCTACCATGGCACTGCAGCAAGAGCCTGCTCACACCTTCTTAATAACTTCCCCACAGGTACTTGAAGACTGCCATCAGGAAAATGCAGACCCATATTTTCCTTTCTGTTTATAGCTCTATGGTCCTGTTGTCCCTCTCTGGTTGTAATACAAATGTTTTACTTTCTTGGAGCACTTACCTGAATTTTAGGCTGATCTTTCTAACACGGTTACTGCATAGTCATTCCATTATGTCTGTGGCCCTTTCTCCTCCTTACAATCAAATGAAAATGATATAAAGCAAAAACTGCAGTTCCTTTATTCACACTGGCTGAGTACCAACAATCAAGGAAAACCAAAAATACTCTTGACCTGCATAAAAAAGGTATGTCAGCAGCATGTGTATTTCTACAAAAGGGAACAAAATTAAGGTAGATAATGAAATTGAACCCTGGTGAACTACTGCTGTTTCTTCATAGCAGTCTCTACTTGAAACAATAGTTTGATTAAATTTTCTGGAGTCAGTTATATAAAATAAAAGAAATCCCATCAGTTCCCATAGAAATGTCAACTGCAACTGTGAACAGCTCTAGAAAACCACCAAAATATTAAAAATAGGTATGTGTGAGATAATTACCAAGTTGTACTTTGACACTTAACTATTAGCCTATTGACGATCCCTCTCTACACATCTTGTGTGTACAGATGCAGTGACAAACCTACTTTGCTGCAAATAAACTAGGTGGCCTCAGCAGAGAGGTAAGGTAACAGTACCAGGAGTTCAAGGAAGAATGCGAACCAGCCAGTTCAACGAAGAATGCGAACCAGCCTGTGGAGTTCCATACTCTCAGGAGAAATAATGAAACAGTCTTGAAGTTAGAGATTTCATTATAGGCTCCGAAAAGGACTTATTTTGACAGGTACAATATTTCCTAGCCAGGTTAGGGTGAACTCTCCAAAAGTTACACAAGAACAAGCTGGCAGAAAAAAGTGCCAACTCACTGCTAAAACAAAACCTATTCAAACTTCGTGTGCAAAAGACATGGTTCAAGAACATCTCATACTTATGGAAAAAGCTCAAAATCGGCAAGATTAGAAAGACCTTAGCTTGATGCAGCTGCCTATTGTTTAAGGTAAAAAAGATTAGTATATGTGGGAATTAATTTTTCATTGTCATTTTCAAAAGAGCGGAATGTTCCCAGGTCTAGTCCATTACTTTCAGTGCCACTGGCCCCTTCCCCACAGATAAGAGTCTGCAGGTGCTCATTTAAACCTAGAGTTGAATAAGACCATTTACTGGGTAGCATTGCCAGTCCATCAAACTGACCAGCATTGGAAGAATGGAGCATAATAGAGAAGGATTGTTTTTCTGTTAAATAAGATCACTACACAATAAATGTTTACGTTCAAGACTGTTGAAGTGAATGCAGTTATATCAATAATTAATTATCAGTTAATTGTTCTTAGTCCCTAAGATCCTAAGGCTCTGCTGTAGGAATAGACTGAAGCTACTTCCTGAAGGAGACATACAATGAACTTTTCTGTGTAGTGAAAAGGAATCATCTTGCCTTTACTCAGTGAGAGAAAATACAATAAGGTTTTGAGATTCCCACACGCTTTCCCATTTTTTTTTTCTTTTGCTTGTGCTTCCCAGTTTTGCTGATGTTGATGGATTTGCAAAAGTAGTGTAATGCCCTTCTCACGCAACATGCATATATAAGTAGCCTGTGAATACTGGAGAAACACTAAAAAAGTTGCACTCTGATTCAGAACATATTCTAGATCTTAGGAAATGTAATATATTTATTTTAAATAAACCCATGCTTCTTATGTGAAAACAGTCTGGAAACTGGTTCAGAAAAACTCTGATATGATAATACAGGAGGGCTCCAGTAGTACCCTCAGTTATTAAACTCATCTGAAAATAAAAATAACAATCTCCCTCTTTTTCGGTATAAACAACTGAAATGAAAACCTAAATACAAATTCTTAGTGTTTCCCATTGTCTTAATAAATAAGCCATTAAGATCCCAGAGCTAATTCAAATGAAATAGAAATCTCAAAATTATTCAGATTAGAATCAAAAAGCCATTAAACATTTTCTGATTTGTAAGACACTCTGTTCAATGCGATAGAACAGATCATGTGTGGCACCTTGCACACTGACACAGCATTCTCCATTAAACAATCCAAAATATTCTGTACAAAGTGGATATCTTGGGAGGACTCAGCCAGAGTCTTCCCTTCACCTGACAGCTGAGCTGGGTCCCAGCACACTGGACGTTTGTGTTCTTCACTTCTGTCCACCCTGACCTGATCCAGCTTTGCTTGCGCTGGGACATAGTCCCTGCACACGGGCTGCTGGTGGGGCTCTGACAAATTCGAGCCTTCCAGCTGAACATTCCTGTTGACCCACAGGACATCCCAGCTGGTGGAACAGATCCTCTCTTTGGACAGATCAAGATGCAAAACCATTTCAGCTTCGCACAGGGAGTCTAAACACATCTTCTGTACTCAGATGGCATGAAAAGGACAGAACTAGAAGAAATTATCAGTCCCTTTAATATAATTTACAACTGTGTGTTACAGGACTGTTTCTGCTGTAGGGTTCATTCCATAGCTTAACAAGTTCAAACTTAATGTAAGATATTTCTTTTATTCCTTATAAGTCTGTGGGATTCCTCTTGATACATATACCTGCTTGTTTTTCAAGTGTCACTACCTACTTATTTGCTCTTTCTGTTCTCTGTCTGCTTTACCTGTTCTGAAAAGACTCTAGAAGAACTAGTAGCAATAGCTGGTATACTTTTTCAGGTGCTTTTCCTTATTCAGGTAAATAAAGAATGATTTATGTAAATAAACTGAGACATTGAACATCCCTTATAGAAAACACCTGATTTTAACTCCACTGAGGTAATTCCAACACAAAAAAACCCACCCCAGTTAGAACAACTTATAGTCTTCCCTGCCAAATTTCATAATACCTTCATATTTTTTTCTCACTCTTCATAAGCTATACAGAAATTATTGTTATTTCCACTTTCTATGATGGCACAGTGAGTGAAATACATTGAATATAGCTGAAAACAAAACTTGGAAGCTTATTTCAGCATGAAAGCTCTTACAGCAAATACTGTGTGTTGCTTCCTGCATAAAAAAAAAAAAAAAAAGATGATGAAGTAAAAACATAACCTTTCCTTTAACAGTGTTTGCTTTACTGCCTGTTTTTGGTCTATTTTTAAGACAATGTATAGCTAGACAATTTTTTTAAGGATTAAAATGAACCAATGCCAACTATTTTTGCACTACATAAAATTTTTAAACAAGCTACTGGTAAAAATAATCATTATAACATTGCATTTTTTCATGCCATTTTTTCAAATTTCACATTAGGATGCATTCCTGTGGCTGATGCCTTACAAGCTAAGAAAGATCAAGCAGAAAATCATAAATTAGGAAATAGTTTGGAGGAATCTCTAGAAGAAGTAAATTTCAATAAAAGTATTCTCAGATGCCAAGAAAGGGGAGACTGATTCTTCCATAAAAACCTCTGTTAAAGAAGTCAACCTGAATGCCACAAAACACATTATAAATTCAAGCCTTCACTGCCTGTCCCAGCCAGATCAAGTATTAACTTGTCTCTCAGATGTTTTTTTATACTAAGAAAGGAAAGGAGAAAAACAAAGTTTATGTTGACTTAAACACATTTGATAGAAATAGGCCCAGAACAACAGCCTTGACAGATGAAAGCACAATGGATTGGGAGGGGGGAAGGCTGGGGAAGGGTCACATGAGTAACTAACTGCAGTGAGACTGCATAGTCCTCAAGCGTGAGGACAAGCCACTTAAATTCTCTTTAAGGAAATAAACAGCCTGAGTGGGACTGAACCCAGGAGAAGAGCGTGAAGCAGGAAAAGTTTAGTTAAAGCAGATTCTGTGCACAAACTGATTTTCTGTAGCTGGATTTGTCTATAAGACACAAGAGTATTTATATTTTGAACAATTACTTTATGTTTAAAATAAAACACTCCAGGTGCCAGTTTTGCAGCTACGAATGAGGTACTGCTAAATTTGAACCTGTACCAGTTTTATACTTTGCTGTAACCACACACCCTAGACAAAAGTTAGCACTACTTACTTTAAATGTAAGCTGACTACCGACCACACATACCGTTCTGTTAATGATTTACGCATCCAGGAAAAGAAGCCCTCAGATTTATGGCCAACACCATTGTAAAGCACATTTACAATATATTCTGCAGCCATGAGGTGAAAAGTATTTTCTTTTACTGCAGTGAATCTACAAAAGCACCGAAACCCTGCTCAGTCACAAAACGTTCATTCGTCTGCTCTCACCAACCCAAGGTCCTTTCGAGCAAAGCAAACTCCTCTGCTCTGTCACAGAACACATAAACCAACAAGGTAAGAACAAGAAGTCGTGGTTATTTGAGTGCCCTGTTGGCTAAGAAAGACAACGCAGACAAACACAAAGCTGGAAGCAAAACAGCAGGTCAAATTAAGGAAGCTATGTGGAAAATCAGCAAGAAAATAAGTTCGGAAGGGCTTCTAGAAAGTAGATGTTGATAAAAGCTTACTAGAAAATCAGAACTAAGACTCATTCTAGCGTAAAAATTACATGAATCTCAGCAGCAGAGAATTCCATGCTGCACGTACATGTAAACCTTCAGCCTTTCCCACAACAGAAAAGAAGCCTAAAGCACAGGACTGAAAAATGTTCTGTCAGAAAGGTGGAATGTATTATTACAGGTAGTAACTGTGGCCTTTTCAATTTCTGAAAGACTTGATGTAAATTTTATGCTACAATCTATGACTTGGTCATAAATGCATTGATCCATTAGCTAAATCTGTTGTGGTTTTTTTTTTTTTTCTGGAAAAATCACTGTGGACTACTTAAATGTAGAAAAATACTGTTTTAACACAGGAATTCTTTCAGCTCTAAATCTAGGCATTTGCCAAACAGGTGAATAGAATAGAAGAACAACAGACTTGGGCAAACTGCTGAGAGAAAAAAGGCTACTTAAAGGAGGCATTCTCAGAGCCAAATACTTGAGTTATTGGATGCCTTATCTTCATAAAGTCCTTGGAAAAAAACCTGTCAGTATCCTGTTAACCCTGGTTTTATTTAAACAAGATTATAAATACGAGCTGAACTAGGACCTACTGGTGCAGAATACATAACTGAGCTTCAGTTAACATTACCAATGTAATACAGTAATACAATATAATGTAACAAAATTATGATTAAATACCAATGAAACTAACAGCTTTTATTGTCTGACAAAGCAAACCTCACACACTCTTCTAGAAGAAGAGATATTAATTAGTTTTGGGCCTGGATAGCAGTTTTTGGTTCCAACTTGTCCAGAAGTTTTGTGGACTTAGATCCCAAGTGCTGGTTTTGTTCCACTGTACTGCAGGTTGTGCGTGGCAGAGGAAGAGCTGCAGCAAAAGCAGGGCAGCAGAGACTCTGCAGATGGACACAGATGCGGATCATGCTCCTCCTGCAGCTCTTGCTGCTGATGCTGCCCACAGAGAAGAGATCTCCAGGTACAGGCTAGCGAGGCAGCTGGGGCTGCCTCAAGAAGACCCCAGAGAGTCTGGTACATGAGGGAGGGGAATGCTGCTCTATCATTGTTACACTTCTGCACATAGGACCGAAGCTTTGGGGATATGATAAGGAATTACTTTGGGTCAGGAGCACTCTTAAAAATAACGTATTTTGTAACTACCAGAAGAGGAGCTATACAGTTGATATGACTTAGACCCATTTTCAGCATGCTGAATAAAGCCAGTCTTTCCAGCTACAATCCATGGCACACATGCAGAAACCTAAGCTTAAACACCTCGGGAACTTTCAAAACAACAAAAAAAAATACTTTGACAGATTTGGCAAATGATGGATTTATATGCTTTCGTTTTGCCTACGTGGCACACTAAGTACCTACAGACAGATGGAAATTTCACAGGAGATAGTTCAGATTATTCTTATCTGAAGGTAGCACACCGTACTAGACAAATATAGTGATGTGCACTGTAACGTCTCTCTGCTTCTTCCTAGTACTTTCCACAAGCTTGCAACCATTTTTAATTTCAGTGGTATATTAACTATGTAATCTAGAGAAAATCCTTTATTATCTTGCCTAAAGCTAATTAATTGGTCCCTGGTAACTACCCAGCATTCCGAACCATAATCTAAATAGTTATCATCTTCTATTCTGGTTGATTATACTAATACCTAATAATGAGATTACCAGGAAAAACATGGATGGGGATCTTACTAACATATATAAATACCTGAGGGGTGGGTGTCAAGAGGAAGCGGACAATCGCTTTTCAGTGGTGCCCAGCAACAGAACAAGAAATAACGGGTTTAAGTTAGAACACAGAAAGTTCCACCTCAACATGAGGAGAAACTTCTTTACTGTGAGGGTGACAGAGCCCTGGCACAGGCTGCCCAGGAAGGTTGTGGAGTCTCCTTCTCTGGAGACATTCAAAACTCATCTGAATGCATTCCTGTGTGGCTGCCCTGGGGGATCCAGCTTTGGCAGAGGGGTTGGACTAGATGATCTCCGGAGGTCCCTTCCAACTCTAAACATTCCATGATTTTATCTAAAATAATTGTAGGTACGACTAGAGTGACACAACATCAGCATGTCTGATCCTATATGAAGATGAAGATTTGAAAGATGAAAAGCTTAATTATGATGCCGACTGGCTGAAATGCACACTTTAAAATGTCTTAAATTTTGTCAAACATCCCTTTTTCCATGGAAATATTAATAGTACATTTAAACAGTGAATAAAATTTCATTTCTAGTTCTGTATTAAGAACACAGATTCTCCTTCTTGTCCACTCTCTTTCCAATAAACCTAAATATTGCAACTGCTTCTGACAGAAGAAGTGTTGGGTTTGAAGTACTCTTAGAACAGATTAATGGCTGCACCAAGCGGAGTGCTGACATACACTAACAGTGACACTGCAAGAAGCCTGAGTTGGCTGTAAGACTACTCAACATAACTTGCAAAACTGGCCGCAGTAACTATTGCTGTCAAAATGAGTTTTACTGAGGATAAAAAATGGCAACTCAAGCTGAAATAGGAAAAAAAAACTACTAGGAATATATACATTGAAAATGTATAATCAATTTCTTCAAACCCAGGATGAAACACTCTATTAATTACAGAATTATTCCTTGCATGGCATTGCCAGGATTCACTCTTAATGCCAAACATCAAATTCAGTAATAAAATATTCCATGAAACCTTAAAATTGTCTCCAGCTTGAAGCAGAAAATAAATTCAAAGGCGTTCCTGCTCTGGCAGGGGGATTGGACTTGATGATCTTTCAAGGTCCCTTCCAATCCCTAACATTCTGTGATTCTGTGACTGTGACTGTGGTGTCTTCATTTTTCTCTTTTATAGTGCAAAGCATTGATTTGACTTATTTCTCATTTAAAGTTCAATATTTTCAGTGTCTTTGAATGCTAGCTTATGATTCTTCTATTAGGAGAACTAGGATACAGAAATGACACCAGCAAGCACAGGCAATTAAGTCAACTAAACTTTGTAATTAACATGTAAGGAATTGGCTATCCTGAACTTACTCGTGTTTTAATCAGTCCCTTAAGAATACCATATGGAGGAAAAATATTAAAATATTCACATACATTTTTCTTTTGTAAACCACTGTATTTTCTCTAACTGGTTAGACAAAAGATCATCCAAGCCATTATCTCTAACAAAGACTAGTAATAAAATATGGCAAGCAGGCTTCTGAGTTAAATAGTGAGTTATTTTACCTGCCACAGCAACACTGTCTACTTTAATCTCTTCTTTTGCTCTGCATTGTCCACATTCAGACCACTATATACAGAGAAATCTCACTGAATTTAGCATGAGCTGAAGATACACCAATATACTGACTTTTAGCCAGTAGCTTTCTGCTTCATTGCACAAAATATGAAAACCCCACAAAACTCAAATTAACAGGTTTTTCATGAAATGGAATTCCTGGTAAACTTGCATAATTAAAGAAAAACAAAACCAGTGTTTGACAGAAGACCAAGAATTTAGCCCTGATCTCACTGCCATTTGTGTCAACTCTAATAAGAGTAATTCTAGCATAGTAAGTAGGGATACAAACTTCTTCAAACGAGGAAAAATGTAACTCAAGAACAGTGAACAATTCCTTAGAAATTAGAAAACAAACCATGTGAAGGTTGCACCCATGTCAACACATTCAAGTTCGTTCTTGAAAGTAAAACTGTAAGTATTTGCTAATTAGAGTGCCATTTCAAGCAACTTTTTAAGCTAATTAAGGTCTTTTCTGTTTTATGGTCATATTATCAACCTCATTCTAAGAACTGTAATTCACAGAAGTTAACTATGGAAGGGTTATTTATGTAAAAGTTTACTAAGTGAACAACGGCTTCAGTTCTTTTTCTCAAGAATGGCAACATAGCCGTAGCTATCTTGCATTTACTTGACAGGAAAACTGAAAAATAAACATCAATTTAAATTATCAATTATTTAGTTTTCCAAATATTGATATGATGGGAGAGTTCCCATTTCTTTAATTGTGTTTACAGATACTTTAAATCACATACAGTGTCCAGGATCAAATTGTATCTCACATTCAAAAAGGTATCAGTATTTTTAAAGGTATCAGGTAGCTCTCTTCTCTTGTAGCCCTGTAAACATATCGCTGTTGCTACTGGCAGGCTGCAGACTGCGCTGGCTTTGCAAGTCCACAGGACTGAGGCTTGTCAAGCTTACTTTGAACTCTTCCTGTCCTGCCTGCTCCTTTTGGGGGGCTTGTTCAGGTGTAGTAATATTTTTTTTCCAATTTATTTTATTTTTACTTGTCTGTTTTGTATAGTATAATAGTATTTTTTACATACGACAGCAACATGTAGTTATTCTGCTATGATGAAACACTTAATAATGATACAGTGTAGAGGAATGCAAGCCTGGTCTGATAGTAGAAGCCTTGGGACTGAGGACACAAGGTGCAGTGCAGAGAAGTTCATGCACGGGTTGATAAGACAGACAAGCTGACACTAGAAGTCTTAGGGCTACAAACAACTCACCAAAGGCAAGTTAAGGCAAGCTTACACTGAGCTGAGCAAAATTAAGGTAGCAAAAAACAATACCCAAAATACGTAAAACCCACCAAGCAGAGTAAACTTGGATGTAATGTAAACTGGCAGACCAACAAATAAATATCCAGGTGCAGAACATTTGCAAACATGTGAAAATGGCTCAAAGTGTATCCTAAAGAAGAGGATGAAGAAACCATGAACACCAATACCGTACTCCTCTTAACGAAGAAGATCAAGTAACCCTAGCATCAACATTTCACTCCTCTCCACGAAAGGCTTGGAGCACAGATGGTTTGCTGAAGTTCTCCCCCTTCCTTTCTGCTAGAGGCACACTAGAATTGTTGACCGTAGCAGGCAGAGGCAGGGAAAGGACGAGCAGAGAAAAAGGGGCAGATACTTGGAATCATGTGTACAACAGTTTTCTCTGCATTACTATTTTTGAGACTTTTTCTGAAATACGTAATTTTATTTTTTTTTTAAAAAACAGATATGGATCAGTAATAATTCTTTGATTAGATTGTTCTTTTATAATAAAAGTAAATTCACGGCTTTGGATATAAGAAGTGTTTCCATTTTGCTCATACCAAAGTTTAAAGCACATTAGCTCTTATCTAGAACTTAAATAGTCAAATTTTATGTCCAATTTCCTGACTAGTGCTCCTTAGTATCACGTTATTTTTCATGGGAAGGATGTTTTCACAGCTCTTTCTCAGATATAATCTCTCCACTTGATAAAATCTGTACCATCATATTATATATAGAAACAAAAAGACCACGGCAAATACAGCAACACTGTATGACTGAGTACTGTAAATACAGGACAGACTTACATAGGTCATTGCAAAGAACTACTTCTTCTCAGTTGTTACCTACCTTTGAAGCTTTTTTTTTTTTCTAATTGCATGCATATAAAAGATGGTATATGTGCTTGCATGGGCAAAGAGGAGGTGAGGGAAATTTGAAAGATTTATGTACGGAGCTTAATATACAGATTCAGTTCTAAACCAAAGCAACCTAATGCTTTCTTATGCACATTCTTCCATGGAACTGCTTTTATAGTCAATTATCTGTTCTAGCATTTGTTTCTAATAGTCTTCATAATGTGTAAACCATGCTTTAGAAACAAGACAGTTGCTGGCCTGGACTACTGAGTAATGCGTAGTTTAGTGTGTTGTTGCTACAGCAACCAAAAAGATGGAATAGCATGTCATATATCATTTACACATTACTTGGAACGTTCAGCTTTCTAAAAGCCATTAACCAAGGAGAAGTGCTGTGATGGAGGAGACAAGGATGTCTGAAAGCATTCTAAAATAGTTTCCATTGTTCTGAAGGTCCAGTCAAGTAAATTAAAGTAATAAGGAGCACAAATAAGAGTGAAGTATTTAAAAATAAAAGAGTCTTTCTTTTTCTAAGACATGCTTTCAGCATTTCTTAGAGTCCAGTTGCCAGAAGAACATGCTTCTAGATCATGGACAGCTTGGTCTTTTAACTTAAGACTTTCAAGAAGTGAATCTTTGTGGCCCGCGTCGTGGCATGCAGAAGTTTCGTAGACCTCATGATGAGTGTAGCAAAACAGCTACTGTCTGAATGAAAGCTTGAGAGGTTTTCAAAATGGAGGCCATGGCCTTGCTCCAGTGGACCTCCTCAGCAAATGCACACGCCTTCATTAAAAATAGTCTTGGTCCTGCAATACAAGCTCATTAGCTCTCCTACTCCCTGCAGATACACAAACTAATATGAAAACTAAACCGGTATATGCTTCTATGGTGACAGTGGTGGTGATGGACAAATTTAGCAAATTGGAAAAATTCAAATTGGTAAATTTCATGATTTAGTGAAGCTACTTATGCATTAAGTGTGCAAGTGATCTGGAAAACACGCAGTTTATAATGAACCTGTGAAAAAAAAGTACCCATGATTGGGTTAAAATTTCAGATTCACCAAAAGGGTGCGCATTTTGGATAAGAAAGTGAACAAAACATCTGGGAACGAGTCTGGGGATGCTTTCCAGACCACAGCAGAAAGATTAATGACCTAAGCCTGTCAGGCTAAAATGGAAGCGTACAGAGGGACTGGATAAGGTTTTGATTTAAGAAAAAAAAAGAAGAAGAAAGAAGAACAGTAGAACAATCTATAGAGTGGATAGGCCTGCTGCTCATTGTCAAAAAGGATGTAATTCTTTGCTTATGTATAAACACGAGAGAGTTTCATGATTATGTAAAACCAGAACATTTTGTACTGCCAGCAAAAGGAGAAAATTCTGTAAGCAATGGAGGATGCCCAGTCTTTTCTGCATCTGAACTATCAGAGGGTTTCTGGCAGTCACATTCACAAGAGAGACAAGTTTCTGCATGTTCAAGACACTCCCTGAGAGCACCAAACAGGGAAACCTCTTCAGTGCTCAATGCTTACTATACTTTCCACAGCATCCTCCTGCACAATGTAGAACATGCTGCAATACATCATTTCGGGGCTGGAGGCAACAGCACCATGAATCCAGGTGGAGTATAGCACCTTCCTTATTCTATTTAGGATGGTTTTGCAGGCAGGACCGTGTTTTAGAAAATGAAAGCTACTACCTGGACGTCACTGTCTATACGACACAAACAGGCTGGACAAGACAAAAGTAAAGAACCTATGACTATCACGAATCTGAGGACAGGGACAAGTGGAAAAGGAGCAGGGAGGAAGAACTCTTGTCAGAAGCTGTCACTTCAGGCAGAACTACAGAGCCTGTAACTGTGCAGAATTCATCACCATAATGTGATGGAGAAGAATAGATAGGGCCTTCAAGATACACTGTAGATATCTCCTAAGGGGGTAGTGGCAAAGCTTCTATTCATGCAGCTGTTGGTATTCGTTTACCCTGGTATACCACTGTTCCAACAAAATCTTCCTTAGCCATCAATTCATCTAGGTTTACAATTCAGAAACAATGAGATACAATTACCAGCTAAATCCATGCAGCTGGGACACCCCTTCCTCCTCCTGGCAAGGAGTATCAATGCTATTGAGCTTACTGGCCTCCACCCAGCCTGTTAGTTGGCCCATGTACAAAGAAATCCCCTTCCCTCTGGAAGGATCTGTCTGACAAAATTTCGCTAACTACAAAAAAGAGCAGAGCTGCAGTGAGTCTGTTTCATCATCACCTAATACACAGGATAAAGATCCCAAGAGAGTGCAATACATGGCTCTGGAAGGAGTCCCTAAGGATGCCACAAGGGATGTGGCACAGTCCTGAATCAGGACAGCAGCTCAACACCATGCCTCCTCATGCTCTTACATTGCAATGTTTGCTGAACGTGCTTTAAGCTACTGAGGGAAACCAGGTGTCCTAGCAAGTAGATACTTGTAGAGCTGTCAGAGATGCTCTGGCCAAACAGAGGAGGCTGATTAAATCAATAAGGTCTGGCAGCCTTGCCCTGTGCTTCTTCCAAAGAATTATTTCAGATAGAGGCCAGGGACCCTGTCATATCTTGCCATCTTTTCTTGTAAGGCATTCTAAGCTGCAGGAGTAATCGCATCACTCAAACACTATTATCGTATTGCCTGGCAAAGGGAGTCCTGGCTTTGGGCGAGTGCATCACGAGCTGAATTTAAACCAGGCCTGCAGTGTCCTATAAAAGATATGGTAGCACCAATTGTATACACCAGAAATGGAAGAGGAAGAAGGTACAGGGCAGCAGAACTGGGATATACAACATAAGGACTGGAAATGGGGAAATCATAGAATCATAGAATGCTAGGGGTTGGAAGTGACCTCGAGATATCATCCAGTCCAACCTCCCTGCCCGAGCAGGATCCCCCAGGGCAGCCACACAGGAACGCATCCAGGTGGGTTTTGAAAGTCTCCAGAGAAGGAGACTCCACACCCTTCCTGGGCAGCCGGTTCCAGTGCTCTGTCACTTTCACAGTAAGGAAGTTTTTCCTCATATTGAGGTGGAACTTTCTGTGTTCTAACTTGAACCCATTATTTCTTGTTCTGTTGCTGGGCACCACTGAGAAGAGATTGTCCCCTTCCTCTTGACACCCATCCCTCAGATCTTTATATACGTTAATAAGGTCCCCTCTCAGCTGTCTCCTATCAAGGCTGAACAGCCCCAGTTCTCTCAGTCTCTCTTCAAAGGAGAGATGTTCAAGTCTCTTAATCATCCTTGGAGCTCTCTGTTGGACTCTCTCCAGTAAGTCCTTGTCACAGTATTCCAGCTGTGGTGTCACCAGGGCAGAGTAGAGGGGAAGAAGAACCTCCCTAGACCTGCTGGACACACTTTTCTTAATGGACCCCAGGATCCCATTGGCTCTCTTGGCCACAAGGGCACGTTGCTGTCCCGTGGTGTCGTAGTTTGACCCTGGCCGGCCGCCAGGTACCCACACAGCCGCTCTCTCACTCCCCCTTCACTGCTAAACAGGGGGAGAAAATATTTCCAAGGGTTCAGGGTTCGAGATAAGGACAAGGAGATCACTCTCATTTACTGTCCCAGGCAAAACAGACTCAATTTTGGGGAAATTAGGTACATTTATTAAAAGAACCAATCAGAGAGGAGTAGTGAGAAGTGAGAAAGAGCAAACAGATCTTAACAAACAGAACACCTTCCCCCCATCACTCCCTTCTTCCTGGGCTTAACATCAATCCCAGTTTCTCCACCTCCTCCCCCTGAGTGGCGCAGGGGGACAGGGAATGGGGGTTACGGTCAGTTCATCCGACATTGGTTCCACCGCTTCTTCACTCCGGGGGAGGACTCTTCACTCTTCCCCAGGGCCATTGTGGGGTCCCTCTCACGGGAGACAAGCTTCACACTCTCTTCTCTTGCGTGAGTCGTCCCACGAAGGGCAATTCATCACAAACTGCCCAACGCAAGACACCTCACGAGGGGCAGCCCACCCCTCGTGAGTCTGAGGCGCAGTCCTTCAGGGGAAACTGCTCCAGCGTGAGTCCCCTGCAGTGTCCCAAAAGTCCCACCAGCCACCCTGCTCCAGCGTGGGCATTCCTCTCTTCCACGGGCTACAGGTTCCGGCAGCGACTTGCTCTGATTTGGGCTTCCCATGGGCTACAGCCCCCTTCAGGCATCCGCCCACACGGCGTGGAGTCCTCGGTGGACATCTACGCGGTGATCACCTCACGGTGGACATCTGCACCCTGCCCATGGGCTGCAGGGGGACAACCCGCTTCACCATGGTCTTCACCACAGACCCGGGGGACTCTCTCTGCTCCGGCGCCTGGAGCTCATCCGCTCCCCCCGCCCCACTTCTTCATTGACCTTGGTGTCTGCACAGATTCTCACTCCTCCATCTCTGTGCCAGCTGTTATGGTGCAGTTCTTTTCCCCGTTCTTAAATATGTTTTCACAGAGGCGTTCCTCTGCTATCACCTTACTGATAGGCTCAGCCTTGGCCAGCGGTGGGTCCCTCTTTGGAGCCGGCTGGCATTGGCTCTATCAAACTTGGGGAGCTTCTAGCAGTTTCTTGCAGAAGCCACCCTGCAGCGCCCCCCCACGCCGCCAAAATCCAGCCAGGCCAACCCAAAACACATGGACAAGTCACTGTCCACTAGGACTCCAAGATCTTTCTCCATGGGGCTGCTTTCCTGCAGGACATCCCCTAATCTGTACTGGTGCCTGGTGTCACTCCTCACAAGCCGCCTCACAGTCCAATCATCTATCCCACATTTCTTGAGTTTATCCACGAGGATGTTATGGGGGACAGTACTGAAAGCCTTACTGGAGTCTTGATATATGACATCCACTGCTCTCCATCAACCCATTTTGTCACACCTTTGTAGAAGGATATCAGATTAGTCAAGCAAGATTTCTGCTTGGTAAATCCATGCTGGCTACTCCTGATAACCTTATTTTCTTCCAGTTGATTAGAGATGGCCTTCAGAATGAGCCATTCTGTGGTCTCTAATGCGTGTTAGCTTTTATGGCAGTTGCTCATTTGCCCTTAACAGAAAAGCAACATGCAAGCAGGAAAAGTATGGGCAGCAGTACAAAAGATTTACGGGGGGGTGGGGGGGGTGGGTGCGGGGAGAGGAAAACTCCTGCTGGCAAAAGCTTTTTGAGGCAAAAATCTCATTCAGGTGCAGTCAAATGCCCTGTGTGTCCCATTAGGCTGCACCTTGGGCAGAGCATTTTCTGAGCTCATACACAAATTAAAGGGATCTAAGCATGAGTGTCAAATCCAAGCCAGTCCTTGTGCGTATCATAAAAAAAGCTGAAATAAAACCCAGGAGAGCCACAGTTCCTGTCAGGAGAATCTGCTCCTGTGTGGGCTCCTCCACAGGCAGCAGTTCCTTCAAGAAATATGAACTGGCTCCAGCATGGGATTTTCCTCTGTCTGCAGTGTGGGCATCTGCCCCACTGCGGTCTCTTCCAGAAGATGAAAGGGAATATCTACTCTGATGCCTGGAGCACCTCCTCCCTTCTTCACTGACCCTGGTGCTCACACTGTGGCTTCTCAGACTTTTTTTCCCTCAGTCCTCACTTTGCCATGCAATGTTTTACCCTTCCTTTCAGAGAGGTGCCAGCAGCTTCGCTGATGGGCTCAGTTATGTCCCATGGTGGTCCATTGTGGAGCCAGCTGGAACAGTCTGTGTCTGTTACATGGCAGTCCCTGACCTCTTCTCACAGAGGCCAGCCCTGAATCCCCTTGATGTCAACACTTTGAAACTTAAATCCAATATGCCTACTCACATTTCTGATGTGAGGGCAGCAAAATCTGTAGCTACAAATACACAGGAATGAGGAGGAAGGTGAAAGAAGAATTTGCAAGGGGTAAAGGAGTAGATTCAGAGTCTCAAGACCAGGTAAAAGAAGAGGCAAGAACAGTCACGGTGCTGCAAAACTCAAGCACAACCTTTTCCTCACAGACTTCTGGCTTTCTAACCAGTCTCAGGCTTGGCAACAGCTTACATGTGTGCCTGGAGACACGACAATCATCATAGAATCAGAGAATCAGAGAATCAGAGAATGGTTAAGGTTGCAAGGGACCTTGAAGATCATTTAGTTCCATCCCCTCCGCTGTGGGCATGTACAACTCTCTCCCACTAGAACAGCTTACTCAAAGCCCCATCCAGCCTGGCCTTGAACACTTCCAGGAATGGGGCATCACAACGTCCTTGGGCAACTTTTTCCAGTCCTTCACCACATTTTCTTAAATCTAATCTAAATCTACCGTCTTGCAGTTTCAGGCCATCACCCCTTGTCCTATCACTACAGGCCCCTGTAAGAAGCCCTTCTCCAGCTTTCCTGTAGCTCCCTCCATGTATTGAAAGGCCACTATTAGGTCACCCTGGAGCCTTCTCTTCTCTAAGCTGAATAACCCCAGCTCCCTCAGCCTATCCTCATAGCAGAGGTTCTCTAGCCCTCATCATTTTTGTGGCCTCCTCTGGACCTGCTCCAGCAGATCCATGTCCTTTTTGTACTGTGGGCTCCAGAACAGGACGCAGTACTCCACGTCAGGTTTCACCAGTGCAATGTAAAGGGGGAGAATCACCTTCCTCAACCTGCTGCTCACACTCCTTTTGATGCAGCCCAGGACACGGATCTCTTTTTGGGCTGCAAATATACACTGCCGGCTCATGTTGAGCCTCTTGTCAACTAACACACCCAAGTCCTTCTCCTCACGGCTGCTCCCAATGTGGTCTCCACCCAGCCTGTATTTGTCTTGGGATTGCCTTGACCTTACATAAGGTGCAGGACCTTACACTTGGCCTTGTTGAACTTGATGAGGTTGACCTGGGCTCACCTCTCAAGCCTGTCCAGGTCCCTCTGGATGGCATCCCTTCTCTCCAGCACGTCAACTGCTCCACAGAGTTTGGTGTCATCTGCAAACTTGCTGAGGGTGCACTCTACGCCACTGTTCATGTCGCCAACAAAGATGTTAAACAACACTGGTCCCAGTACCAACCCTTGCAGGACACCATTTGTCACTGGTTTCCACTTGGACATTGAGCCGTTGATCACAACTCTTTGAGTGCAACCATCTAGCTGATTTCTTATGCAATGGGTGGTCCATTCATCAAACCCATATTCTTCCAGTTTAGAAACCAAGATGTCATGTGGGGCAGTGTCAAATGCTTTGTACAAGTCACATAGATGACATCAGCTGGACTTCCCTTATCCACTGACACTGTAACACCTTCATAGAAGGCCACCAAGTTTGTCAGACACGATTTGCCTTTGGTGAAGCCATGTTGGCTGCCACCAGTCACTTCCTCTATATCCTAAATGCCCTAGTAGCTTTTCCAGGAGGATCTGCTCCATTATCTTGCCAGGCACAGAGGCGAGACTGACAGGCTGATAGTTGCCTGGATCTTCCTTTTTTTTTTTCTTTTTGAAGGTGGGGGTTACACTTCCTCTTTTCCAGTCAATGGGAACCTTTCCAGACTTCGACAGTTTCTCAGATATGATGGAAAGTGGCTTAGTGACTTCATCTGCCAGTTCTTTCAGGACCCATGGATGGACCTTGTCTGGTCCCATCGACTTGTGCACCTTCATGTTCTTTAGATGGTTCTAAACCTGTTCTTCACTCACAGTGGGGGGTTCATCAGTAACCCAGTCTTTGCCTATCCTTTCTGCAACTGGGGCAGTGTGGCTGGAAGGACCATTGATCTTTACTGTCCTTTCATGGACTGCAAACTATTCAGCTGCCTTCAAATAATTTTATCCAGGTTTGTATTACGTTGATGTTATAGACAATACTAGTAGGCCCTAAACCACCTCATAGTACAACTGGTAGATATCTTATAAAAAGCTGTCATCAGAACAGGGGGACAGACCATGTGACCAGAGAGCTAAGCATAACCAGTAAGAATCTAGGTCAGAACATGCCTGTCTTGACTGAAAATTTCTGCATGGGAACAAGTTAACATCACAGCCTACAGGGAGAGTCTAGGAAGTCTGAAATACAGGAATCACAGTGTTTCACACAATACATAATAAAGCTGAGCATGAATTGCTTTGAGTAGCTTGGAAGTTACTGGAGTAAGATGCAGTGCTGTCAGGACTTCTCCAGAGACCATTATATAGTTGTATATTTCTCGGTTATACAGTTATATATTTCTCAACAAAACATGTGGCCTATCTGGTCATGTTGCAGCAGTGAAGTCAGACAGCAATGACCAAAGCCATGAACAGTTAATGAGTGACCTGGAGCATGTTTTGTTATGGGAAGTTACAGGAACAGAGCTTGTCAACAGTAAGGTAACTCCAAATCTTTAGTGAGTGCATTGTGGCCAAATGATGTCTACGCACTTCTGGAATAGTGCGGTCACTCAGCAGCAGCTCTAATAAGGCAGAATAGCTAATTCATGAAATAACGCCCAGAAGGGCCTTCTACATCCCGAAACTAGTATCCCATTACTAGTAGTACAACAACTGAAGAATGATGAATGGTGTCTATACACAGATGCTGGTGTGACCTCACTGTTGCCATCATTCTACAGTTCTGGTGTGTACTCCGTAAAATGGACAGAGAGGAATTTTTGCATTGCTGAACGATACTGTCCCAGAGCCACAGAAATATAGGAACTGCCTGACCTTGCATTCAGACAGCCTGCACTTCATCTTTTTTCAGTTGCACATGTATCAGATTGTTGACAGCAAGCTGACACAATGAAATAAAATGTGGACACTAAAAGCAGTAAGTAGGGCACCCTATACAAATTATGTGCTGAGATTATGAAGCAAATCTAGTACAAGGGAGACAAGTGCTATATCACTAATGCAAGATTTCTAGAATAGATTTTGCTTTACCTATTAAACTGTCTGTATCTCAGCTCATGAGTTTTCTCACTTTTCCAGTTCTCTTCCTCATTCCACCAGGGGTGCTCAGTTGCTGGCTGGGGTTAAACCGTGACAAGCCTAAAGGCATGTCTGGACAGCGCTGATCAACTCTGGACATGCTTAAGCATCTCTAAAGAGCTTAGGTCCCAAATGATGAAGCAGTTGTCTCAATAGCCTTTAACTGCCAGCATGAGCACTGAGATGTCAAGTAGCAGAAAAAAATATACATAAACTCTGGCTTGGAGAGTTTGAAAACAATATATTTGTTAACAAACACAAGGAGGAGGCTAAGGATCAGTGGAATGACTACCTCCTAATTTACTTTTATTATTATATATATAAAATAATAAAATATTATCGCCTAATTTATTTTTTGGAGTATGCAACCTAAGCACAACATTTTGCAAAGATGTGCAGTACTGATTACTAATGAGATTTTGATAGGGAAGGATTTAATCAACAACTTCAAGCCCTGAGCTACTGGGATAGCAAATAGCAATTGTAATTATCAAGCATTCCTCTAAAATTAATATGCATCAGAACTAAGAAAATATATCAAAACTGGTAAATAGCACTGAACCACAGAATCGCTAAGGTTGTAAAGATAAGTCCAACCATCAATCCAACACCACCATGACGACTAAATTATATCCTGAACTGCCATGTCTACATGTTTTTTGAACACCTCCAGGGCTGGTGATTCCACCACTTCCCTGGGCAGTCTGTTCCAATGCTTCGCCACTTTCATTATAGAAATTTTTCCTAATACCAAATCAAAAACTTCCCTAGCATAACTTAAGCCCATTTCCTCTTGTCCTATCACTTGTTACTTGGAAGAAGACACCAACTCCCACCTCCCTAAAACCTCCTCTCAGGTACTTGTAAGAGAGCATTAAGATCTCCCCTCAGTGTCCTCCAGGTTAAACAATCACAGCTGCTTCAGCCACTCCTCCTAAGACCTGTCCTCCAGACCCTACATCAGCGTTGTTGCTCTTCTCTGGACCTGCTGCAGCACCTCAATATCTATCTTGTACTGCAGTGCCCAAAACTGAACATAGTACTCAAGGTGCGAGGAGCCTCACTTAACTTGAGTTAACAAAACCGAAACTGTCTTAACAAAACCAAAACCAGTGCTAGAGGGGTGACAAAAACAGGAGGACGCTTTGATTTCAAGGAAAAGATAAATAAGTCTTTCCATGGCTTCACCTTTTCCTCTTAGGCATAGAGTCAGCACCTGCATCCTCTAAAAACAACAGTTTTGGTGAGCCATGACTAGACAACTTCTTTACAGTCATGCATTATCTCTCAGATTACCTCATCCTAAAGAGTCCACTTACTCACTTGGTTTCTCTAAGCACTATCACTCCCTGAGAGCTAAGGAAGCTGTCAACTGCTTTCAGATACCTCCCCAGGACCTGAGATGGTTCCAGTAAGAATGCTGCCTGAAAAGTACACCCTCCCAATTTCTTAATCAAAGAATTCTTTTTTAATTTAGTGCTCTTTTTTCTTATTTTTTTCCCAGACTTGACTGCACAACTATGTCACTCTGCCAGAACCCTGGAAGTGCATTACAATAAAATAAGCATGATCCTCAAATGCTTGGTTGGAAGATGTTAATTTCCAAAGACAATTATTTGTCTTCAGGTTTATTCTTCTCACAGTTCCTATAAAGCTTGATGAATGCGCATTCATAATAAATTCTTCAAACCTAATCTGAAATAATTGCACTTACTGGCTAAGCATATGAAATATCCATAAAGTCATGACATCCTTCTTAGATCATTGTTTAGCAGTCTTTTATGTATCACCATCTTTTCCTGACACAATAAAACTGGAAACTGGGTCACACAGAAAAGAGTTGCAGACATGGCAAGGGTTGCTGATGATAAGCTCATGTCAAACTAGAACGTGAATTTAGAGGATGGCAGCAATCACTAGGTATTTGCAAGTGCTTTAGAAAGGGCCACTTTTTTTTCTTTAGGAAGGGTTTTTTTCTTGTTCCTACTACAATACAGAATAAATCTGATCTTGTTCATGCTGCCCCAGATCCCCACAAAGATTAGATTTATCTGAAAGAGTTTATAAAGGTTATGAAAGATGTTTTACATTTTGAAGTTTTCTATCCTAACTGACTAAAGCAAAATCAAAGGCTTTGTAATTCGAAGTGAGAGGAAGTTATTTCATCACCGTAGACTGAAGTGAGCTGAGCTAGTCAATGAAGGACAATGATTGTTACTTACATGAGGAGGAATAGGAACAGAGAAGATTGTAGAAAAACACAGTTTAGCGCACCTCTTATTAGAGGTATTCCTATGGAAATCAGGGCAGACATCTCCACCACACACAGAAGGTCTTGTAAACTTAAGTTTTGCATAAACAAGAGTCTTCCAAAACTCAGAACATCAAAAGCTAACTTTGACCATACATTCAAATCTCATGCACAGGGACAGTGCATTTGAAGAGGTTAAGTATGTTTTCAAGTGCAGCATGAAAGTGAATCTAGGTTTTAAATTTCATTTAAACTGGTAAAGTTAAAGCAGTCACTACTGATCTCTTTTCACTGTTCTAGCTCTAGTAGACGACGTCATTTTAAAAGAGTATTGCGCGACTAAACAAGTTCCCAATTTGTACAGCAAAATACAAAGAGAAGGGAATTCCTTTAAACTACACACATTTACATATTATGTCTTACTGAAATATAATTTTAAGAGACACACATTTTATACATTTTAAAAAATTTTGAAATATTTCATCCTTATAGACATATTTTGATTATATTCTTATATAACAGAAACATCATGCATTTTCTAACTGTAGTGAAAGAAGATTAAGTGCAACCTTTTTATTCTCCCATCATAATTAACGCTGACTGACTTTCAGGATACTGGAACAGAACGTTGTTCTGGAAACCATCTTACTGAACTCAAGACAGCAGGCAGCATGAAGGAAGAATTACATCAGTGATATTCGGTAAGACTAGGTCAAGACTGCTGATGAAGAGGCACATAATTATTTACTAAGTGATGACAGTGGGCTTTTAAAAGTTTTTCTTATTTAATGTGGACCAAACACAGATTTAATACACTAAAGTAGGATAAAGACAAGAAAATTTTCTGTAAAATTAAGTCAACAGAGAGCTCTGGTGACCCAAAGACTTTCAAAATACCAACTATATTATTTCAGTTTACTTAAGAGAATATTTCCACTGTATTATGATGACAAGCACATTCTTCTTGTAAGGCCTGAACATTTTAAATGTAAGCTGGTTTTAGACAAGATTTTTTTTTAAACGCTGTAATGAATTATTCATCATTCATTAACTACATCATTGTCCAGTATGTGCTACTTGAGAAAAGGATAGAACCAGTATTTACTAAAGATATGCATTTTCTTGTTTTATACATGTGATTTTTTAAAGGCTGTTTGAGTCTGAACTAGAACCACAGCCCCATGTGAACTGCTATAAATTCTGTTGTGTTTGTTTATGGCTCGTTAGCAAATACGTGAAAGGGAAGAACCAGGATGCTATAGGCTAGCTTTCCCATTCACAGCTGATACAAAGCAGACCACAAGACTTCCTGCTGTGAACACAGAGTTCCATTTACTGTGTCTGAAAAGAGATACAACAAATGATGCTATGGTCCCTATGCATCGGGTAAACCCAGCTGTTAGAAAATGTCTATCCCTCTCCAAACACATCACCCTCTTGTTTCTGTAGAAAGCAAGTAGTGTTTAGAGCTATTGTGCTATTGATTCTCTATCTACACTGTGGAGAACATAAAAATCAGATACTGTAGGCCCTGGAAGATGAAAAGATTTGCACACTCCCTCCCCTCACTGCAATTAAAACAGGTATTACTTCACTAGCTCTCAGCTAATGCCTGTTTTTACAAAGCTGCCGGAGCTCTGACCACACCCCTTCTACATTTCCCCTGGCTGAGGCTTTGGTTGCATGGGCTCAGGGTCATCTTCTATAATCGTGCAAGTGTCCAGCTTTGAAGATGGCTCTTCCAGAAATCTCTGCTGAGAAGCATCAGTGGGTGCTCTCCCCCATTTTGCTCGGCAGTGGCTTTTAAGCTGAGGGCCTCATATTTTTCCCCCTCAGTGACGCCGCCGCAGTGTTGCAGCCATGCCTGTGCCAGGCCAGGCATCCCACTCACCTGGATGTTTGCTCAGAGCCTTGAACTTGAGTTCCTGGCCTGATCCCTGACCTGCCTCATCTCTATGGACTTTTTTCAAATACGTGGCAGATAAAATTAACACCAGAGGCAATGTAGGCCCACTGATGAATGAGGTGGGTGCCTTGGTGACAGAAGATACAGAGAAGGCAGAGTTACTGAATGCCTTCTTTGTCTCTGTCTACTCTGCTAGAGACTGTCCTGAGAAGCCCCATTCCCCTGAGGCCCCAGAGGAAGTCAGGGCAGTGGAGGAGTTTGCTTTAGTCGACGAGGACTGGGTTAGGGACCAATTAAGCAATCTGGACATCCATAAATCCATGGGTCCAGATGGGATGCATCCACGGGTGCTGAGAGAGCTGGCTGATGTCATTGCTAGACCACTCTCCATCATCTTTACCAAATCTTGGGAGACGAGAGAGGTGCCTGAGGACTGGAAGGAAGCACATGTCACTCCAGTCTTCAAAAAGGGCAAGAAGGAGGACCCGGGAAACTATAGACCGGTCAGCCTCACCTCCATCCCTGGGAAAGTGATGGAACGACTTATCTTTGGTGCCATCTCAAGGCACATCAAGGATAAGAGGGTCATTAGAGACAGTCAACATGGCTTCACCAAGGGGAAGTCGTGCTTGACTAACCTCATAGCCTTTTACGAGGATATAACAAGGTGGATAGATGATGGCAGAGCGGTGGATGTGGTCTACCTTGACTTCAGTAAAGCATTTGACACAGTCTCCCACAGCATCCTTGCTGCTAAACTGAGGAAGTGTGGTCTAGACTCTCGGGTAGTGAGGTGGACTGTGAACTGGCTAAGGGAAAGAAGCCAAAGAGCCGTGGTCAACGGGGTGGAGTCTGGTTGGAGGCCTTTATCCAGTGGGGTCCCTCAAGGGTCGGTACTGGGACCAGTATTATTCAATATATTCATCGATGACTTGGATGAGGGACTAGAGAGTACTATCAGCAAGTTTGCTGATGACACCAAGCTGGGAGGAGTGGCTGACACACCAGAAGGCTGTGCTGCCATTCAGCGAGACCTGGACAGGCTGGAGAGTTGGGCGGGGAAAAATTTAATGAAATATAACAACGGTAAGTGTAGAGTCTTGCATCTGGGTAGGAACAACCCCAGGTTCCAGTATAAGTTGGGGAATGACTTATTAGAGAGCAGCGTAGGGGAAAGGGACCTGGGAGCCTTGGTGGACAGCAGGATGACCATGAGCCAGGACTGTGACCTTGTGGCCAGGAAGGCCAATGGCATCCTGGGGTGTATTAGGAGAGGGGTGATTAGTAGGTCAAGAGAGGTTCTCCTTCCCCTCTACTCTGCCCTGGTGAGACCCCATCTGGAATATTGTGTCCGGTTCTGGGCCCCTCAGTTCAAGAAAGACAGGGAACTGCTGGAGAGAGTCCAGCACAGGGCAATTAGGATGATTAAGGGACTGGAGCATCTCCCTTATGAGGAAAGACTGAGGGAGCTGGGGCTCTTTAGTTTGGAGGAGACTGAGGGGTGACCTCATTAATGTTTACAAATATATAAAGGGTGAGTGTCACGAGGATGGAGCCAGGCTCTTCTCGGTGACAACCAATGATAGGACAAGGGGTAATGGGCTGGAACTGGAACATAAGAGGTTCTGCTTAAACTCGAGAAGAAACTTCTTCTCAGTGAGGGTGACGGAACACTGGAATAGGCTGCCCAGGGAGGTTGTGGAGTCTCCTTCTCTGGAGACATTCAAGACCTGCCTGGACACATTCCTATGTAGCACAATCTAGGCATTCCTGCTCTGGCAGGGGGATTGGACTTGATGATCTTTCGAGGTCCCTTCCAATCCCTACCATTCTGTGATCCTGTGATTCTGTGATTCTCCAGCCATCTGGGCTCATGTCTGCGCCTGTCTACCATCACTAGGCTTATTCGAGTGCTATGGGGCTGAGCCCTCACACAAATTATGAAACATGTATCTCTGATACTATTGCAAACTTTTGTCTCGATATTCAGTTCCTTGCCAGGCAGCATATCACATGTTTGAGACTGAAGATGGGGATTTTGACAATATGGCTGTGTGGGGAAGTCTCACTTCCCTCATCCTCTCTGCCTCTGGACACGTGGTCCCACCTCTCCATGTGCCAGGGGAGCTCCGAACTGACAAGCAACTACCTTCACAAAAAACTTGTCTGGTTAAGAAGTTAGATCAGATTCATAAGCGGTCCCGTGAACACCAAATGTGGTGCAAAGGAGATGGTGCTCACTGGTAGGTAGGAATAAAGGACAGGACAGAGGAGTGGGTGAACAGGACCTTCCCTTTTACGGAAGCATTCACTGGTTCAACTCTACCACAGTCCTAAGACATTATACTCAGTTGCATGACTGATCACTGTAAAATCAAATTATGCTATGCTACATTTCCATAAGAGTTTACGAGGGCAAAAGAAAGCATCCAGCTCCTCGATTAGTATTCATAAATGTACACGTTCGCATCAGGCTTTCTAGTTAAACATGCTGGTAGTTTTGGTAGTTTAGCAAAGAAAAAGCAAAGGCTGTACACAGAAGCAAAGGAGAAAAAAAAAAAGATTAATTCTCTACTTCTCATCAGCAGGCAGTGCCCACCATGTCCTGGGAAGTAGGTCCTCAGTATGCATATAAGTTGCTCCAGAAGACAAATGCCTACGTAATTACTGCTCCTTCCTCTACGTCTTTCTCTCAGCTTTTATTGCTGAACAGATGTATGGTATGGAATATTCCCTTGCTCAGTTTGGGTCAGCTCTTCTGACTCTGTCCGCTCCCAACATCTTGCCCATCCCCATGCTGTTGGCCTTTGAAGAAGCAACATTGGAGAGAGCCTTAATGCTACATGAGCACTACTCAGCAGTAGCCAAAACAGTAGTGTGCTATCAACACTTTTCTAGCTACCAACACAAAGCACACCACTATGATGGCTGCAATGGAGAAAGTTAACTCCATCCCAGCCAGATCCAATACATTCACCAAACCCAATCCTTTCTGAACCTGCCAGTGCCAAAAAATGCTGAACTGCACTCTGCAGAATGCAGGCAAGCTGACTGACGCACCAAACTACAGGATCTCACTATGTTTTGATGATAAATGCTTCTATAGTCGTCTTTACTGAAGAAAATTTTTACACAAGGGCTCCAAGAGATTTGCAGAAAGTGCATAAACACCAGAAGAGTTTGTGTAATTACTACTTGCAGTCAAATGCACACTGCAGATGCCCATGGTGTTGGACAAAATCAGAAATATTAGTGAATGCCTGATAAAAAAGTGGGGTAAGAAACTCAAGAGAACAATGTGAAAAGCTTACCTCCATTGTATAGGGCTACAGATATACATAGAGCACTTCTCTTTCATAGTCCTCTATTTCGTTTGGCAATTAAACACACATATTTCCCAAGTAAAGCTCACAAACCCTTTAGCAGCAATTATAGACATGGAAGAAAAGCAATACTGCATAGAAAGAAAAGGGCAAGTTCAAGGCAATTGCCTCACTTACTGATGTGACGACCTGTACTTATCTGAACAACAGGTCAACAAAATAGGTCTTTATAAACTCAGTGAGAGTTACCGCTAACATCGGCAATAGCCACTCTGAAGAAGTATCTGAAAGGTGGGATTATACCCCCTTGTCTTTTATATTTCCTCCCATTTTTTCCCAAGGAACTCCCTTCACTTGCACACTTTGGGGAAGACAGTCAGGAAAGCTGTGGGTACACTGGCCAGACCTGTCCTGCCGGTGCTGCTCAACCATCATAACCACAGTGCTTGAGGGTATCTCTGCCTCCCCAGCTGCCAGAAAGCACTTTCTTCCCACTTTACAGGCAGCACCTTAGTTTCACAAAGGCAGAATCAAAACTTTCATATTCTTCACCGATATGTCAAAAGCTCAAGAGAAAATCCTCGCACACATGAACCAGCTGTGACCACTGCCCAGACCTGCAGTGAAGGTACGTGCTGCAGACAAATAACTGCACCAGACAATTAGACAATTGTAAAGACCTGGCACTGGTTTCATTGTTTGGTCTTCAAAAAAGTAAAATAATTTTTGAGTTAAGGTAGATCTGTAATATATCAGCAATCTGTGATCCACAGGCCTTTGTAAAGAACCACCCTCGCAGAGCCAACAATTGGGAGCAGAGACTGGAGGAAAACACCTGATTCAAACAAGCCACCTCCTATTAAGAATAACCGTATTGCATAAGCCTGCTAATGAGCTGATCAAGATACATTTTTAAAGCGGCTTTGGCTCTATCTGTTGGGAGGTGATCCAGCCTTTAATTGCTTTAACGGAAAAGAATCGTCTTTCAGTTTCCCACTAAAGTTTATTCTCTAGTTTACATCTTCTTGCTCTGATGGCTCTAATAGTTCAAAGAGTTTTGCATTTTCCTTTCCAACCATGTTTAGCATTACAGCCTCGCCTTGGCATTCTTTCTCCACTCTACAACACGTTATGGAGACATATAATATCCCCTCTCAGACAGCAGACAGTTGGATACAGATTTGATGTCCTTGCCCATGGCAGGGGGGTTGGAACTTAGTGATCTTTAAAGGTCTCTTCCAACCCAAACCATTCTGTGATTTTATTCCTTCTCAGACTTTTTGCTAGGGCAAACAGATTATTTTGGGGCTACTAGAATAGTAAGAATAGAGCCTTTCTTTGCATCTGCTCTAATTCTAATTGATGTTTATTGACTATGAATGAATAGAACTTCACAAATTATTTTGACGTGTTCACTAGAACTTTGCACAACATCATTAACACTCCACTAATTCTGCCAGAAATAATTCAGCGAAGGTAGGCCAAAGCTCCTAGGACTGTACTTGCCAAAGTAATTTCCCTGTGTTTCCAACTAATCAGCTTCTGGCTGAAATAGCAAGTTTTGTCGTTAGTTCACTCTCAGTCCTTGCATTCCATTCCATTGGATTTGCATTTTGTACTGCTGAATTTCATCCTGTTTACATTACTATAGTTCTCAAGGTCACCTAGTTCTTCCCATCTAGCACTTTGATATTGAAAGTGCACTTTGCATAACCAGTAAATTTCATCACCATCTTCCTAGCTTTAGTGATTAAAGCAAGTATTAAAGACTCAGATACAACACTCACCCTGAGGAATTTCAAAGCTAACCCTCTTCTACACAAGAGCTTTCCTTTCATTGCTGCTATTATCTACTGAGGTACAGCACTACAAATCCCTTTCTAAATTCCACTTTTCAATCCCATAGTTTCCCATGTGTCAACAAAAAATATGCTTTACTGAAGTTGTATGAGATTTCCTGCACTTCTATGTAGACAGGTATGAGATTAATCTCGCTCAAACTTCTTCAGCATTTCATTCTACTCTCCCTTTATTTCTGTATTTGTCTTTTCCTTAAAAGAACTGTTCTGAAGTTTTGCATATTTTCTAAATCACTCTGGCCAGTGCATAGCTGCCCGCAGTCTTTTTTTCCAACTTCCCCTTTAATATAGACTCTATATACACAACATTCTTGAGTCATCTCGTATTATCCGAGAACGAACAGACATAATTACATGTTCTGGTTTCTTATACCGCTTCCACACAGCTATGTGATGTAGATTCCCCATTCCCCAACATTAGTAGATGACTTGGGAACTCAACAAATCATTTAAAAAAATAAATCTTGTATGAAATCTTTACAAATCCAGAAATACCAAGTGATTTATAACTGCAAATCAATGCTGGAGAAAAGTTAAGCATCTACTGAAATCTGAATGAGTGTATGAAATTAAGAGCAATGTGGAAAACTGACTATGTGTGTTCCTACGTGTTAGCAGTTTGGAGCACTGTTCTCAGATCTGCAGGCAGTATGTTTTGTATTAGCAGTCTGGCTTTCTGTCACCGTGTCTAAAACACCCTTGGTTTTGTGGTTCTCAGATATTTAAAATTATATTCTCGTATTGTCTTACAAAGATTGGCTTTAGCCCAGATGTTTGTCAATTCGTCGTTCCAGCTCCTCCAAAACTGTTCTGCAATGTTAAAAGCAAATGCTTTATTTTTAACTAAAATACTTTATTTCTCACATATACAGTTTCAAGTTATAAACTCAGATTTGTTTCTTCTATTAAAGGAGTAAAATTCTCTCAAAACCCACAAAGTTATACATATTCACATCAAAATGAAAATGCCAAGCAAACACGAACAGCTCTTTTGAGAACGAATTATTGTAAATTTTTCTTTTCCCTCTGGTGATACTGGTTTCTAAAGAAACGTGGAGTTTTCAGGCGATCTTTTAGGGTTTGTTTGTCGGACTTCATTACATAAAACTGAGGAAAATACTTGAAAAGAAGTTGTCTGCATACATAGATGTAACACTATGTTGAGCTGAAAGTAAATAGTGAAGTAACAGGGTGTTTCATTATATTAAATAAAATTGACTGGCAAATACTCCAAGTGGAGTTGATTCTAAATCTGTTTCTGAAAAAACCTTGAAGTGTTTTTGCAAGTGTTTCCTCTGAAGTCTTTCCTTTCAACTCTGTGTCACTTTTCATTAAACACAAAACCTACTGGTTATTTACTAATATTAGGTTGTTTATTTCCATACTTAAACTCTGGAGCAGGTACATTATTTAATTTAAACCCCTGAAAATTACTTTTCTTGGGCCATTGTTGCATTTAAATCCCAAATTCAAAGATTATGTGCATTTTGGGTAGTAATTTGATAGAGCAACAGTCTATAATCCTAGGCTAACAAATTTTAAATCAGCAGTAGTTTGCCCACAGCTTAAGTTTCTAATGGGGTACTTGCAGCGGGGCTTTATTCCAGCACTCCGCATACTCTACTTCGTATTACCTAAGTAATTCTCCAAGGTACGTGCAAACACAGACTTCAAGGACAAAAGGCAAAATCAGAACATGTAGTACCATTTGCACGTCTGAGGCTAGTACACTTAATCCATTTAACTAAATAACTCCTGGCAATATGTATCACCCAGAAAAAGGGCAGAAGTAACAGCGTGATCTTACCAGGCCCTCTTCTCAAGCAGTCTCCACCGATTTCAGAAACCTTTGACTCCAGATCTCCTGGCTCAAGTGGAGTGTTGTGGCTTTCTTCCTGTCAATTGACACAAAAAATTATGTTGCATCAATTTTTAGCTTATGCCTCGCTTCTGCCTGTGGATGCCTACTATAAAGTCGTTACTTATCTTGCAGGGGAGAATCATGCTCAGAACTTAAAAGGTATTGTCAACTTCTAACCTAAAAGTTTCCTAGTTTTAGTTTCTGGTGATCTGCTCCCACAACTTTAACCTCCAGATGAAAAAGTTTGTAATAATTTTTCCCTTTGTACAATTACTTAAAAATTAAGCCACCTACTCTTTCTGAATAACCAGACTGAGTCCCTGAATCTCCTCACATTAAGACACCAACTTCAGCTCCCACACAAATACTGCAGTTCTCTGCATCCTTCTATCTCTTCAGCATTCATAAAATGCACGAACATACTGAATACAGAGAATGTGCTTTGCAATGGTGTACGGAGAGACTGTAAACAAAATGACTCCGTTACGGAGGCAAAGTTGTTGAGATCTCATGTTAGCCTACAGCATCAAACTGACAGGACCCAAGCTGCTTGTAGTTCTCAGAACCAGTGATACCGTCTTCACTCTCTAAAAATTACTCTCATTACTCATTAGTTGCTATCTTCCGTTTTGTATTTAACTATGCTTAATGCACTGTACGAATGGCTCTAAGCTATTGTGTCACCCAACCTGCCATGTATGATTACCTTCTCCTCATTCTTGTTTACCTCCGTGACAATTGGTGGCCACTGTACTTACAAGTGATTTCTTTATTTCTTTCATCATCAGGAATTAATCAAGCAGAGGCAAATGCAGTATTGCTCTCTCCAGAGGTCTTCTGGAAATACTTCTAAAGAAACACTATTACCTTTGGAGATTTAGTGTTTATTTTAATCCATTTTTGAAGCACTTACTGTCTTAAACAGAACTCTGAAGAGAAAATGAAGATGTTTTTCAAAGAGAAAATATTTTCCCGAACATTACATCTTTAATGTAACTCAGACCTTCAAGAACCCTCACAAAGTAATCTTGCTTTGGGATTTAAAGTGGTCCCTATAGCTCAAGAAGAGCTTTAGGATTCTTTTTCCATTTTGGATTTGCTATGGTTAACAAAATCAAATTCAGAACTAACTGATGTAATCTAAATTTCAACTATTCTGTGTTAGATCCTGTGACCTATTCTGATCCAGCAAAGCCTGATTCTGCCAAAAATATTTGGCTTGTCTGTAGATACACTGAACTCAACAGAACTATATCTTAGACTTAATGTCTTCTGCCTGCTAGATCATGCCCATTTTCTGTGGGAGCTGAAAGGATTAGAGGATATAATTCTCATACAAAAACATCAATGTATATTTGAAACAAAGAAAAACACTCAAGGACACGAACCAGATGAAACTGTACTAGTACTGGGCCCTTTTAAAAACCTCATAAAAAGCCCTTTGTCTATTAAATAATCCAAAAGATACCTACACTCAAAAAAAGCCCAGTCTTTTTCTTCTGAAAACATTTCACGGAAAATGACCAAACAAAAATCTTCAGGATAGAATGATTTCTCATTTTGTTTTTCTAAAGCACAAGCACAAGATGAACCCTCAAAGTTGGCCTTTAAGAGTCACCACAATATATTTTTTTAAAGAACAATGTAGCTATTTAAGCATACATTCCTCTGACCATATTTATTCTTGTTGACTTCTGGTCAGCTGTAACAGAGTCAGGCTATTTTTAAGCTTTAGAGATCAACTGAAGATTACATTAGTTAATAGTTTTCTAGCAGAAAGCATACCTGTAAATCAGTATTATTTCGGTATGTCAACAGGGGATCACTATGTTCAGCTTTAACTAGAAGTTTGAACAAACTGCACTTTCCATGCACCTGCAACCTTCATTGTTTGATGCCATACTGTGGCTTCCCATATCATGTGCCTTGCCTGTGGAATTCTCCAACTAGCTGAACAAAGAAACAGACACTCCACTTGGCTGGAAAATTTAACATAGGAGTCTTGCGTATGTATTTTTAACTTCAGCAGTCTATTTTAGGCAGCAGAGAAGACAGCTTCAGTGCAAGTCACATCATTTGATCGGTTCATGTTTTACATGGTCAGATATCTGTTTTGTAAAACGCTCCAGAATGTTTGCATTAACGGACTTCCTAACGAAAAATAGGACTGACTTCTTGAGGCAAATCACTTGAGCACAGCTGGGGACCAAGGCAACGGGAAACAAAAGGCGAAAAGGGGCATGCACATCATCTGCCCCTCGTGGAACGCAGCGCTTGGCAGGCCAGCGGCTGCAGGGACACACATGTTGCTGCTCTGCTTTGTGTTAGTCTCCCAAGTACTGGGAAGTGCTCATGCAGCCCTTGGGCAAGGACAATAGCCAAGAGCTAACTCTTAAGCTACTTTACAGCTTAGCAGGATTGTGCTGCCTGATTAATAACCCAGTTTGTGGATAAGGATGCCTGGACCTGAGTTTCAGGGTAGACAGAAAATTAGTTTCCCACCAAGCCAAACACAGGAGGTTCCCTGTAGGGGAAGCAGCAGGACCAAGTGAAGTGGAGACAGTTTTTAAGCTACTAAACCAAGCCTGATTAAACACTTATTTGCATGGCACTGGTTTACAGAAAGGTTTCCTGCTTCGTCTTCACCCTCACTAGTGCCTACACGAGCAGGCTGTGAACTGGATTAGTAAAGCAACTAAGTTAAAAAAACTCTATTAAACTCATGTAACTGAAATAAAACTGAACAAATGGTAACTAACTCATTAACTCATTGATTTAATCTCTTTAATTCTTCCCATGAGGCAGTTTATATGGGAGTTAATGAGCTGCCAGTCATCAGTCATTGGATACTGACGGCTCAACATTCAAGAGGCTGATTAAACAGTATAGGTGTTTATTTCATTCTGGCAGCACAATAGGATTGAGATTATTAGTTAGGAAAGAGGCTGGACATTTTGAGCAAGGGAGAGGCAATCATTCTAGTTATACCAGTTTGAAGTTATTCCCATAAAACTCACCATAGTATTAGCTTTTTCCCTATATGGATTAGAACGAGGAAAATACCTAAAGCATGGTATGATATATAAAGCAAAAGAAGGCATAGGATTTTAACATCCAGAATTACTCCAACTGTAAAACAGAAAATAGTTTCAGCATGCCAAAGAAACACCTACCATCTTCAAAAGGAATGTATATATATAGAAATTGCTAGAACAATCTCCAATCTACTTATAAATTACAGATGTCAACATATGAAGAAAAATGGCTCTCATTTTGCAGTAGGGCATAGTATCTTCTAGTCTTTTTTGCTGATGCTGAGCAGCTAAGTCAGTTTATACAGCAGAGTTCTATAACTTGAATTTACTTCATCCGTCCCCCCCAATAAACTCCATATAATCCTAGCTTCTCTGTAGCATCATTTCCAGTACCCACCTGAACCTGCAATGAATCAGTTCAGGGAACTAAAATCACCTAAACCTGCAATGAATCAGTTCAGGGAACTAAAATCAACCACTTTTCTTTTTGTAGAGCTATATTTTTGTTATCTTAGCTCCTTGATCAAATCAGATGAATATCAGTCAAAGAACAGGGGAGAAGGCGGAGATGGCTTAAACTCTTATGCATTCACACTTAAACGCAATCGGTTTAAAGTACCTTCACTTCAGGCAAACGCTAAGAGTAATCCCTGTGGACAGGGATATAGCTAAAACATCAGGGTGACAATGTAAAATCTAATGAAAAACTAATTCTTAACTGACTGCTATTGAAGGATTATTAAAATACGCCTAGCTGGTTTTTGTAGACATTAAGGCTGGCCCTATATCGTCACTGATCTGTTGAACCCAGTAAGCAGTCAGTTAACACCAGTTAGATAAAAAGCAAAACACAAGAGCGGAAATAAAGACATTCTTCAGGTACTCATGAGTATTGCTGATTACCTGCAAGAAGTTTGCCTCATGCCTGTTTGAATGAAGACCCAGACTTCCATGGAATTAATAGGCAAGAGTAATAAAAACAGTCCATCACTCAGCTGAAGAAGAGTTTTCAAGCCTAGATGAGCCGTGGCTCAGTTATGCGTCACCAGAATCACAGAAAACAGCTACCCATCCACGTACCCCCACTCTCCACCCCATGAACTGGGAAAAGTTAGTTGTTATTCAGGGGAACCAAAGAGAAATTTTCCTGAGAGGATTAAAATCAGCTAAAAACATTAACAGCAACTTTTCTTAAGTATCTTTGTTACCATTAGGTAGCAGTAGGATACCCATGCAACGCGGTAGCATGAGCAAAGTTTGAGGAGTAAAAAATCTGGGAATATCATGTTGGTCCTTAAGCAATGGCTACTAGTCTTCCCACAATCAGAACAAGAAAGCTTTGAGATCTGGTGAAAAAACGGTTATGAGGGTGTGTGTGGGGACCAAGTCGTACAGATCCAGTGAAAATTATCTCTTATTTGAGGAATCTTGTCTATATAAGATTGTATCTGATTTCTTGTATAAAGAAACTTGCAATTTCAGGTTTGTGTCAAGCACCATCCCTTATCAGTTGTCCAGATGAAGGCAGCAGTTCCCCAGCTATCAGGGTCACAGTCCTCAGCTCAGACACCATTTATACAAGGAGTTTAGATTATGCTGAACTCTCTTCCAGATGCTAGGGGTGTAATTCTACAACATACTGATGGACACCAGTACAGCTTTCTTGGGAAGCTTTCCTAACTAGAATTATTGGCCTTCCCATGCAGTTTCCTGCTTACTCAGTTGGACTGATACAGCTGCTTATGGGTCTGTGAGGCAAATTTTTCTTGAAGCCTAAGTCATCTTCAGTAATTCAGTTTATACTATTGCTAAACAAACAGCTGTATTGGCAGAAAACAGGGATAATGAGTTAGAGTACAGGGTTAGGCAATAAAAGCTTAAGGTTGGAATTTCTTTAGCATTGCTATTACAAGTAATACAAGAAATACTCTACAGCTGACACCTATTCAAGCATAGTATTCTTTCTTACTTCACATCAAATGTCAGACAAAATCCTGACAAAGAAAGTGGTGGGTACCCCAAAGTCACTTATCCTGAAGTCATGATGCTTGTGATCGTACGGTATCAAACCTCCAATAGTAGTGCTGACGCTGAATCAACTCCAGCTCTTGCATGCACAAGAATCTACAGTTTTGGGGGAAAGACAACCCTTCCACTTCAGATCAGTGCCTAAACTCCAGAATAACTCTTTCCTCCCCTATTCCTAGTTTCTAGCGTTAGTGAGTAACTCTACTCAGTGCTGCAGCTCAGCTGACCTTGTATTGCAGGAACAGGAAAAGGGAGGAGAAAAGCTGATTTTCTGCTCCTTCTGGAGCATTCGTAAGTTCTGGTCTGAACTTGCTATTTAACTTTTACTGGAGCCATCAAACAGTAATCAGATGTTCACCACTCTTTAGTTTCCAGGATCTGCTCAGCACTGATAATGAATGGTGTATTTCATTGTGTATTGACCTGCCAGTTTTTTATACTGCAAAGCACCATGTTTCAAGACTTTGGCATTGAAGTGTTCAGGGTTGGATTTTGGGATACTGGGGAACAGATCTCAAACCTGAGTTCTGACACATGATGAACAGCTGTTAACAGATGCAGAGAAGCGAGATCCTTTGGCAGGTCTGCAGCTTGAAACAGAGCTTTCATTGCTCTTTGATAAATGCAGCTTTGAAGAATGAAAACAAAGATCATTACAAGTTTGTCCTGTTAAAGATAACATCTTTTCCCAAACAGTCAAACAGCACAATAGTAGATACAGAAAATACAGGCTCAAGACCTTCTATTCCTTCATTCCAATAAAGATCTTTAATGCAAGTCTTCCTTGCTACAGTGAGAGCCTCAACTACAGAGCTCCTGGCTTTGCTGAAATAGTTCTTGTTAGTAATTCAGTCTTCTTCTCATGATGCCTTACTTCATATGAAGACGTGAATGTGAAGTGCCCTGGAATGCCTTGTCCCTGTTTCTTTGAGCACAATTGAGGTGCATTTTTCTCACAAAGAATTGCCTTCGACAATGCTGTATTGCCTTGACACAATCCTTCTGTACTATCCCTTCTTTCCACAACAATAAGAAAAATGAAGACACTCCTCAACATGCATTAGCAATCTTTTCCCAGAATAAAGATTTCCAGAAACCTCTCTTGGGTTCCTCTTAGCTTCCATACTCCAAGATTTAGACTGCAGTGCTTCTATCATGCACAGAATTTCCCATCCATATCCATTTCTACCTCTCAGGTTTTCTAGATTACTTTCTTGTGTAGCAATTGCTAAATCCTTCTTGAATGCAATTTAAAAAAAAAACAACACCCCAACAGCACAAAACATCTTTTCCTATTAACATCTTTTCCTATTATCTTCTCTGTTCTTCCCAAAGGTTCACAACAGTGCTTATCCTACTTCAAGGACACTGCATGGTTTCAATGCATCTCTAGGTCTCATCGCTATCTCATTTCCAGTAATTTTACACAGGAATCAAGCCCTTCCTGAGACTTACAAAGCCCATCGAGGGTTATTTTCTACAATACAGCAGCAAACCAACCCTCCCTACCTATATGACTTTAAGTTTTCCTCCTTATATCACTCCCTGCCTGCCACAGGATGTACCTGCAGAAATGAATTCAGATATAGCTAATTCAGTGTGTCTTTTCCTTACCTCTCCTTATAGGACCCTCTCATGGCCTCCATCAAAAGTAAGCATGATTAGATTAAGACTGGCCCTTAGAAAGCCCAGGCACCCTCAGATAATATCTCAAACCCCAGCCCCTACTACTGAGTTACAGACAAACCTGAACTTTTGTATCAATTTTGCCTGAACTGTGACTTTGCCCCTTTATATAGTTACTAAACATTAATTGAATGAGAGAGCGAAAAGCAAAGCATAATCTAGCAGCAAAAACAATAACCTACAACACTTCACAGCCAGGATCCCTCCTACAGTTAATACTGTATCATTTAGGAAGAGTGGAACTGCTGACAAAATAAATTAACCTATTTAATTTTTCATGAATTTAAAATATTAATGTTAGTTAACTACTAGGTGACGTGAGGTGAAATAATTCTGTAGTAGCTATTCAGACTTCTTTCAAATTGGAAAAAAAAGGTACCAGAGTACTTTTATCTTAGTGGGTAAGATTAATCTCCTAGGGGGTAAGATAAAGGAACTGGGGTATAGATTACTGCAGTGAAAGGTTCTACTCAAGTTGAAAGAAAACAAGGGCATGGAGCTGATTTTCTAAAAACCCATGAGAATAAGTGCCTTAGCTTCTCAACTACTTTAACTAGAGTTTCTCTTTAAAAATTATAATGAGAAACATCTCATTTCCAAATAAAAACAAAATAAAAGACCTTTTTAATAGTCCCACAGAACATCTGTGTCTCAGCAAATAAAACTTCCTAGCATTTTACGGTAAGAGTTCTTCATATATTTTATGGATTTATTTGTTCCGTTAGGTTGGAAAGGGGGACCTAGAAGAAGTAGTACTGCAATACACTAGATAAACCTGTGAAAGAGAGAAAGAAACGTACAAGTTTGTTTTAAAACCAGAACAGTTTAATCTTAAAATCATTTTTAAAAGTTACTATGCAATTTTTAATGAAAATCATCTGTAGCCGAGTTCAGAATTTGTTGGCAAAACCAGATATTAATCCACAATATTAAATAGCTGCAATGTCCCTTCACGCTCTTTATGGATTCAGATGATGCACTACTTCAACGAGGGTGTCTTTCTAAAGAGCTGAGCCTCACAAAACTCACCCTGCTTTAATCCATAAAGCACCTCTTTACCTCAGCAAATTCACCCCTGATTTACACTGCTGCTGTGAAATCACATTCAGGTTTCTTGTGTGTGAAACACAAAATTAAGGACCTGTCTACAGGTCAGCATCAGTGCCACCCATGGACAATCAAGCTAGTTCTGTATCAATTAGCTCGTGCGTTTACATTAGTATCATTGCATTAATGTAACCCTCCACTGGGGCTAATATATTCTGCTTTTTAGCATTGTGTAATGTAGACAATTCCCCTTACAGTTTTAGTTAATGAAAGACTCTTTTCCACATTTTCTTCCAAAAACTGTTGTGTAACATCACCCTGTGCTGTAAATAGCTTCCCACTTCCATCTGCTGCCTCAACTGTCTTCCCTAAACTGCTTTGGTTTGTAGTTGTTCAAGGGTAAAGTATTTGTCACAGTGTATATCATCTCTTCTAAGACTACAGCTCCCAATAAACACCAGGCAGTTGCACATAAACTCTATACTTTAATACAAATATATTCTTACTTAAACAGAGTCTGAAGGAGGACATAAAGACATTTTATGCCAGACTGGACACTATTCATTTAGGGAGTACTCCTCTTTATCGAAGGGCTGAGCAGCATGGCCATATTAATGTCTGCTACACGTTTTATGATTGTATGGCAATTGATGAATAGAGAAGAACAGGGCCCCCTGAGTTCAACAGCACACAGTTATTATTAACCATCTGATCCAAGTACCTCTTCCTCAGTGCTCTGGGAGAAAACAAACTCTAAAGGCCCCACAAATATGATATGGAAAACAATCATTCTTGAATTAAATTGGGTTTGTGACTATATTGAGAAAAACATATTAAAATGATCACGGCTGATTTCTATTACAGATCATAATTTTTACCTATAATAGTCACTGCCACAGTTTCCAATAAAGCTCAAATTGGCTAAAATAATTTGAATGATGCCAGGTAATTCTGAAACATGGTTGTATTGAGCTTGCATGGCAAAGTTCTGGTAGTAGAGGGGCAAGAGCAGCTGGGACAGAGGAGTGTGAATGTGTGAGAGAAACAGCTTAGGCATACCCCAAGTTCAGTGCAGAAGGAGAGGAAGGAGGTGCCCTGAGTTTTGGAGCAGCAATTCCCTGCAGGCTGTGATGAAGACTATGGTGAGGCAGGCTGTTGCCCTACAGCCCATGGAAGTCTATAATGGAGCAGATGTCCCCCTGCAGCCCACAGAGGTCTCCACACTGGACCAGGTGAATGCCCGAAGGAGGTTGTGACACCTTGGCAAGCCCATGCTGCAGCAGGCTCCTGGCAGGACCTGTAGCCCATAGAGAGAGGAGCCCACACGGGAGCAGGTTTGCTGGCAGGACTTGTGACCCCACGGGGACCCAAGATGGAGCAGCCTGCTCCTGCAGGACTGCACCTCATGGAAGGGACCCATGCTGGAGCAGCTCATGAAAAATTGGAGTCTGTGGGAGAGACTCATGTTGGAAAAGTTCATGGAGGACTGCCTTCCACGGGTGGGATGCCATACTGGAGCAGGGGAAGAGTGTGAGGAGTGCTCCTCCTGAGGAGGAAGAAGAAGTGGCAGAGATGACATGTGATGATCTGACCAAAACTCCCATTCCCTGCCCCCCCGCACCACTGGGAGGAAGAGGAGGTAGAGAGGTTGGGAGTAAAGTTAAGCCCAGAAAGAAGGGAGGGGTGGCGAGAAAGTGTTCTCAGATTTCTTCTTATTATCTTACTCTGGTGTTAACAGGCAGTAAATTAAACTAATTTCCCCAAGCTGGGTTGGTTTTGCCTGCAACAGTAATTTTAGAGCAATCTCCCTGGCCTTACCTCTCTACCTATGACCCTTTCATTGTATTTTCTCTTCTCCATCCAGCTGAGAAGGGGGAGTGACAGAACAGCTTGGTGGGCACCTGGCAGCCAGCCAAGGTTAACTCACCACATCACTGATGGCACAGTGAGTCACAGTTTTACAGCTACGTTCCAACACAACATGCTGATTAGCTATCATTATTACTATGCAGCTTCTATAATGACTACAGTCTCTAGCCTTGGACTGCTTCGCTGTGTGCCGTACAAACACAAAAGAGATAGTTCTTGTTTCAAATAATGCGAAACCTTATAATTTCATGCATAGAAGTTTCTCAATAAATCACAGACTGGAAAAGGTCTCAGGAGGTCATCTCAACCATCTAAGTGCCCCAAGGAGGGATCAGCAATGCCAATTTCATTCCTGAGATCTGCTTAATCTGTTCTTAAAAAATCTCAATTAGGGGAATTTCACAATCTCCTTAGGCAAGGTAGATTACTGCTTTATTATCTTTATTATTAAAATACTTTTAATAACTGATCTGTATCTTCCTTGCTGCAACCTAATCCAAGTACTTCTTTTGCAGTCTAAAAGCACCAAAATAAGACTATTCTTGTCTCTCTGCAAAGTTACGAAACACTGTTTCAAACACTTCAAATATATCACTCATCTTCTTTTTTAGATTTTTCAGCCTTGATTCATTTTCTCATATGCCACATTCTCCAGACTTCTAAATCTTCTTGTTACTCTTCTGTAGACTCTCTGCCTATCTTTTGTGATGTACTGTGCTCAGAATGACAAAGTATTTTGGCTGAGGTCCTGAAAATACTTAAGAGAATAAAACAATCACTTTGCACACCTCAAACCAGACTGTCACCTATAAATCCTGGCATGGTATTTCCTTTTTGCACAGCAGGATGACACTACTGACTCCTGTTCCTCCTGTGTACCATTATAATCCTTATTTATACAAAATAACTTATTGAATCCTTGTTAGGTCTTTCTTGTATTTGTGCAATCAAGCAGTACCTTGCTCCTGCTTCTACTGACTATTTTTTTTTTAAATCAGAAACAGAAGAACAACTTAGCAAAAGAACTGCTTTATCTTCCTTTTCTCCAGTATAGTGGAAGTCCAACTCCCTGCAGTGTTGCCTCATAAATACACTTTGTGTAATGTTATCCATGTCACTAATGAAATACCGACGAGTTGCCATACTGAGGAGTTAGTCTAATGCGGCTGGTTTCAATCCGTCCTTTCGCTCTGACTGTGACCTATCGATAACCACTTGTAAATCACTTCCCAAGGACCTTTGCACTCAGCACAGTAGTTTCAGCTAGACTACATATTTCTAGCTAATTTATGAAAATTTCATGGAAGTGTATTAAAAGCCTGACCACAATGCAGATGTATGGCACTGCTGCTCCTCTTCTGTCCTTGGGACCTCCTTCTTCAGACGGAAACTGGAGAGGTTTGAGAAGATTTTTTTCTTTTTGAGAGGAGCCTAATCCTGCTGTTACTTATCTCCATGTTCCCTGATATATTTCTGTCAGTGGCTTCCAGCGGTTTATAACCAAGTGATCAACACACACAGGGTACAGGTGTCTCAATATTAATTGCCTAAGAGTGGATGATTAAGAGAAAGTTGCACAACAATCATAAAAGCTGTTCTCCACTCTCCCGTAAATTTTTCCTTCCTGTGACTAAGCAGACCCAACACCTGAAAATCTTCACACAACAGATGTGCAGAGCAGCTAATCGCAAACAGGCTACAGAAACTGACTGGGTATTCTGCTGCCTGAAGAGAAGGATTCGTCTCCTTTTCCCTCTGCCTCTTTCAGGTCTTGGGAAGGGTCAGGAAAACATCACACAAGAGAAGAGGTGGCCATGTGCTGTGCACGCCCTCTCCTGCTCCATGTCCCTATGGTCAAACCTCTCTGCCCCCACAGGCACCACCATGTTCCAGTCCTGTAGCTGCCTTTTCCCCCCCACTAGGCCAGGCCTCCCCAAAATACATCACTGTGCCCATGCAAGGCCAACATTTTGACACAGCTGTAATCTGTGTGACATCAATGCTTCCTGTGACTGGCTGGCAGACGAGGCCACACCTTGATAAACCCAGATCTCAGCACACCTTGTGACTGCTTGGCAGCTGAAAATCCATCTTCCTGGCCACCTGGAAGCTTCTCAAGAATATTCTTGATATATATGATATAATGCCATTAAACATTTCTACAAATATGCATGGAAAGGAGTGTATAAATACATATAAATGCGTACACATGCTTCTTTTCATATATAAATGAATTTGTATTTGCAAAAGTTTACGTATAAAGGAATGTTTAATAAGAAGCATTGAAATTAACAAAGTTTAGATGTGAATAAAAAAAAACAAAAGAAGAAAATACAGCCATGGGACCACCAGTTTAACAAGACTGCTGAAAAACCAACCAGATCACCATACAGTATTACAGACTCCATTCTGTGCCACAAGATATGGCCAACACTGCCTAGTAAAATAGAAAACCAGAAGAAAAATCCAAATTTACAGGAACATGTCTAGGGACCCTAGGAAAAGTTCCCAATGTTTCTTCCTGTAAAACCACATCCATTGGGTAAATGATAGTTGAGCTGCAGTTTCTGAAACAAAGCTGTGGCATGTGACAAGGGCAGGAGGTTATATGTACCAAAAGTAAGCCTTTGACTCCTGTGGATGGCTTTCCTGGACCTGATGCAGCAGTACAGGTCTCCTATTATGACAGAAGATGAACTACTGAAGGCAATTTCCAGGTCCTCTATGCTTTACATAGCAGACTGTGCCTTACAAACTCAGAATGAGGCTATCTCCTCAGGTACCATCCAGCTGGCTGAAAGTAGATGCCAACAAGTATTTCATCAGACTCACTCTTTTCTTCCACAATTTTGCAGCAAAGATCCAGCACGGTTGTTCAGACCTGCACAGTCTTTCCCATGTAAGTCTAGAGTGTCAAACTGTGTTACAACTGAGCACAATGGCATCTCATTAAACAAGGTCACAGAATCACAGAATGTCAGGGATTGGAAGGGACCTCGAAAGATCATGACTGTCTGCATTGAGGCCACTTCAGATCAACCTTACTAAAATATCTCTCTTTTTCTGCAATGGGCTGTCTTCCTCTGGGTTTCTTCTTTCTTTGCCACTGTTCAGTAGGGCTTGTTATCCTTTTACTTCTTGTTGTGGCTGGAATGCAGCCTGGCACTACCCATCCTTTTCCTTTTAAGGGTTTGAGGAAGGCCATCCCTTCAGGGCTGTGACGTGTCTCTCAACAACCCCTGGGATCTCCTGCTTTGCCAATGTTTGCAGCTTGGCCACAACACCCTGGGATGCACATATGATCACAGCTTTGGCTATGTTTTCAGACACCCTTTTAATGTGTGCCTTAGTAACTTCCAAACTCCTTTAGCAAATTGATACAACCTTTGACTAGAGGCTGTAGAATATACCTTCTACTCCACTTCGGCTCTTTATTAATTCAGCTACAAGGAGGGGTCTTTCTAAATCCTGTACTACTCCCCTTACTACTTATTATTTACTACATGATGGTGTGCTTTCTTAAAACATTAGAACCTTCCAGGGTGGCAGATACAACTTCACAAGTTTCTTTCCACTGTGAAATAATACATGCTTGTTTTAATTTGTATTTATTTCAGTGCTGCTTGTATTGATATGAGGTTGGTTCACTGGCACATAATGCAGCTCATGCTGTGTCGCTGTAATGATCTCGCTGCTATTACCATTTGCCAGAACACAGCATGATAATGGGACCAATAAATCTCCAGCCAGCTGGTGCTCAACAAGGTTTTACATAGAGGTAGTTCAAGATAAACCTTCTAGGCACGTCAGCTGGAAAGGGAAAATCGTCACTGGCAACCCCAGGGGAAGCTTCAAAAAAATTTGCTAGCTTCTCAGCTGTACAAAAAGCACAAAAATTTTCTTCTGTTGTAAGCTTTGTTTTCTGGACCAAAGACCAGGCCTATGGCTGGTCAACAGTTAAAACTCTGTTGTTGGAACTAGTGTTTATACACTCCTCCAAGACGCATATGGATGTATAATGGACTTGCCGCAAAGAATAATGCCATGTCGTACCCAGCAGCACTATTAATGTTATTCCAACTGTTTGGGTATTGTATTTCTGCAAACCCCACATCCCACCGGCCTGACAGCTCCCAGGGGATTTGAATAGCCATTTCATAAAGCTCAAACTGGTGTTTTGTCGAGAAATTCTGGTGCAAGCATTGTTGGGGAGCATGACTTAAAAACCACAGTTCACCATCCTTCCTCTCTCCCACTCTGGCTGCAGCTGCTAAACATCATGGACTTGAGAGCCTTTTATCCAGCTGTTAGATTTCTAGGGCCAGCAACACCACTTTACTGTTTCTTCCTCACTCACTTTTTTACTGCTTGAAATTTTTCAATTTTGCAGATTCTGTCCTCAAAAGTGTTCACTTTTTAAAGTTCATTGGAATAAAACATCCCCTGACAGCTTGGTGACTGAAGTCTATTAAGCATTACATGGGTATCATGGGCTCATAACCGTTGTCAGATCTTTCTTTTCTTCTAGACATCCTCACACGGTCTTCCTCTCTGAGTGGAGGCATATTTACTCTAATTTTACACCAATGCCCACGCATCATTTTCCAGATTCTCTCAGAACTAGGAGGTTTCACATCCACAGGCCTGACTGACAGTGCTATGGAAGCTATAGCTCTTTATTATAGACTCCAGTAACATACTGATGTAGCAAATGGTAACTGTGTGCTGTGAAACATCACCACATCTTCGTTTCTAGCATCTGGTTAAAGGAATGCGTGACTGAGGCCTCTACTTCAGTATCAGTAACAAAGTAGTGAAAATTATTCCACTTTAGCAGCTCTGTCTAAAGGCTGGTTCAAAAACATCCATTCCCTGCTTGATACGTAATTACCGAGGCAGCAAAGTGGTTTTAAAAGCCTTAGCTATTTCAGAACCATTCTGCCTTTTAGACACACAGTCCAGGCACATTTAGATAATATGTTTGTCAACATTAAAATGAGCTTAACACTCTTACCACATTTACAAAGTGCCACAAATATCAGTTAAAGTGCTTTCTCACTGATTTATATACGTTGTGTCTTGGCTTACAAGCCATCCAGCCACCTGATTTTTGTCCAGGTCGACAACACTCCTGGCTGTTTCAGAACAGGGATTTACATCCCCAAAGCTGCCCACTTCCCCAGGAGAGTATTAAGTAAATTTTAAAAGGTGTCACTGCCTAGTAGCATGCTGCAACTACATGCACAGAGGAAAATAAACATGAGACAATCAATATAAGTCATGTTCAATGAAACTTTATTTGCTGATTGATCATTGGGGTGATGGTGACCTGTCTCTCACTGTCACTGTTTCTTTTCTTTCAAAGTTCTTGTTCTTTTTTAAAGCATTGTCCTCTTTTTGAATCCCATGGCCCTAAGAAGGAACAAAACTAGCTCACAGAATAATTTTGTCTTCTATGTAATCACTCAGGATTATGTTTTCAAAAAAGTGTTATAAAATCCATGCCAACATCAGGATAAGGCAACACAAGCAGCATAATCCCTGTCTTGGTATTACAAATAGCTGTTAGTACACCAAGATATAGGCAGAAGTCACTTCCCGCTGTCTCCAACAAAATTTTGTTTCCACAATCTCAGCCCAATCATCTTCTTTCCAGTACACGTGGTCTTTGTAGGAGAACCCATTGGGCTGCAAGTGTCCCTACAGACATGTTCCTGTGGAGTTGCCTGTTCTGGCTTTCTACTTCAATAAGCAATGTCACCTACAGGACGAAGTCAAAGGACTGCCCCAGTAATACTGTATGGTGACCTGGTTGGTCTGAAGACAGCTGAAGACCTCCTGGTCACATTCACAGCCCTGGTCTGTTCTTTGAATGAGATGGGGTCGTCTGGCTGCCTTGTGGTTAGTCTTTTACAGGCTTAGCCCTTTGCCCAATGCATACTCAATTTTTTTCATGGCCCCTCATTCTCTCTCTGACACGCTCCCACTTTCCTTTTATTTCTTTCCATTTACATTCAATTTGACTTCATTATCTCTTATTAAGCATTTATATATGCAGACTTGATATAGTCTTTGCACATTTATAAAGCAGTGTAACTGTGTACAAATATACATTTATACACTGTACACTCTCATGTGTCTTTATAAACACCCACACTTATACATATGCATGTGCATGTACATACATGTATGTATGAGGGCCTCTGACATACTTCTGGGGTAATAAGAAAGGCAGGGTTTCACCTGTGAGCAGTGACAGGGAGTTCTGAGGTCACGTAGGGTATGGCTATGGCCATGACAAAATGGTGACTCTGATGGAGAAAGGGAGGACTTTCTGGGCCTGAGTGGGTTATACATCTGGAAAAACGAACAAGAGCTTCTGGGGACAATGGTCATCAGACGTTTGAGAGGCAGGTCTTCCAGCAGAAGTTGGGGGTACAAGGCCTGCACCATCTTGTATCAGAGTTCTTCTTGAACTAATACTAATGACATTTCTTTTGGTCTTAGCCTTTCCTCACCCTCTCGTCCACTTTCTGAACCACAATAAAGACCAACATTGCTTTCACTCAAACAAGGAATGAAGCAAGGTATTTGACATAAAATACTCTAAGAAACAGTATATAACAATCATTAGAGAGAGGTTTTACATATAAGTAGTATTTTGATACATATTAGTAACTACTACAGGAAGTTTGTGTTAACTTAGCATCACTTAGGCTAAGCCTGATTTTATTAGGCTATGGTGATGATATAAGGCATCTGAGGTTGGGCTTTTTCCCGGGGAGAAGATTAGAGGAAATATCTTGAAAGCCAAATAGCCAACAAACTATTTTTTATCTTCCTTATATTCAGACAAAAGAGCATGATCATAACCAACTACCTTATATAGAAAGACACTTTCTGTTATTACTCAAAACAAAGGGCCTATACAAGAATCCTACCTTCAGATGCTCAGACCTTGTTAAACCTGGTAGTTTAGCTAAAACTTCCACCTTAACAGGTAATTTCTCTATTAACATTTTAAATACTGATGTTTACCTTAACTTGAGAGTGTGTACCTTTCAGGTTTTGTATTTTTAGATATTTTTGCTGTTTTTGTTCTGTATTCATACAATCATGATCTACCTACCTCCCATATCACCATAGCACATGACTTTGCCCTATCATAACTGAAGCGTATTCTTCTTTATTTTCTCTTTGCATCACGATTAAGTAAAATTAATCTTTTAAACGAAAACCCTGCTATCTTTGGAGTGGCTTCCTTGAACTCTCACCACATCCCAGCTGATGTTTAGGGGTGAAGAAGTAGCAACGGCAGCAGTCCAATTTTTGGATCAAGCTGCCAGCAGATGTAGATTTGGCTACAACTCATCTTTGCTTTTGCAAAGCTCATTTCCAGGGAAGAAGGGTCACACCACACAGAAGCATCCAAAATGTGCTATCCATCAAACAGATTACTCTGTCCTAAATTATAAAACTTTCATTCTTGCATCATGATTGTTTCTGATTGTTCTTGCTCCAGTTGGAGGTCTGAGAGTTTTCAGAAATAACAGTGCCAAGTTTATTGACTGTTTTTATGAGCCAGTGCATACTTGCTCACAGGGAATGTTATATATCACATGTTCACCAGAAGTGGAAATGTGACAATCTAAAAGCACAATTAATATGGAATGACTTCACCCTGAGGGAACAACGAATGTGCTAAGAGATCTGCCATGCTAAAAAACTCCACTTACCTCAGGCTGTCAGGGGTTTGGAGACCAGGAGATCACAAAATTCCTCAGGACAAGGAAAATAACTTTTATCAGTAACAAATGTGCTGATTCAGATAATTTCAGACATCTTTTCATTAACTCTAAAGTTAGAGGGATCATAATGATAAACTACACACAAAGGTGACAGGACTCATATAAGTGCAATCCTGCACAGCACAGATCTTTCAGAAAACCTGTATTTTTAACATTTACTTAAAACTTTCATCCTTCCACATGTTTAATTCAACAACCAAGAGTAGGGCATGAAGAGAAAACAACAAAAATAAAGCAGATTTCCCTTGGTTCTTCAAAAGGTAAATAAATAAAAATAATCTATTGGTCTCTTAGAAATGTAAAATAAACCCCTAGCTCCTTTTTGGTTTAGTTTCTTCAGCCCACCCTAAAAGCACTCTCACCAGACTCCTCTGCTCAGCTGGTCATAGGCCGCTGCAAAATATGGGGGTATATGTTGTAGAAGAAAGTTCACCAGGCTGAGACAGAGCTGCATGCGACAGGTACCTCCTGCAGGTAAGGGAATAATGGCTCCTGTGTTCAGGGCTAGTCTGGGTTCAGGCTGCCCCACAGATCATGTGGTGGAATTCATCCAAGAGCACCAGAGCTACCTGTTCTCCACAGGTACAATGTGCAGACATCTGAGTGTACATATTCAAGAAGTGTCTGAGTACTATTCTGAAATGCTCACGTGATGCAAATGTTTCTGGAACACTCTACCCTTCCCAAGATCCACGAAGCCTGGACTACTGAAACACGTAGTGCTTTGAGATTTACACTTGTCTGTACCTTTGCAGTGATTTTTTAAAACATCCTTTTATGTACCAATTTTCAGTGAAATATGGAAAAAATATGCATAATAAAGCAGTTTGGAGAAATGAACCTGCAGTCCTGAAGAGGATTTTTGAAGTCTGAACTACCACAAATTGAACAGTTCCATGGCAGTGAGTTGTGTTTATGAATACCATAATTTGAGACATAATCGATTGTTTTGGCTCTCAACTTGTCCCTCTTTTCTCCCTTTTCTAGTCACTTTAATGTTTATCCTAAGAAACACTCTTCCAGTTTGAGTTGAATGTTTGATGGGAAAAGGGATATCTATTCTTAAGTAAAGATAAATTTATTGTGTGCTTTCCCAGATTTAACCTCCAGATACATCTTTCAGATGAATCATTGTAGTTACAACTAGATTCTTTAGTCACAGTCAGAAATAGACAGAAATTTTCTCATGGTTCAGTGCTTCCAGATTTCTCAAACGAATTCTGATCCAAACTCTTCTGAATCCTCAGTTGCAACATCCCACATAATTTATTTTGAAATAAAGATTAAACAAAACCTTTGTAAGGACACAGGCTATTCTATAACTCAAAACATGGAACTTTTACTGCAAGACAAAATTGCAGAAAAATACAGTGCATATAGAAAACGTTCATATCAGTGTAGAATTCCACCAAGCATAGGCTTCTTCTGGGAATATGAAGTTATTTGCTATACACTACTCCTTAAGAATCATATAATCATAGAATGGCCTAGGCTGGAAGGGACCTTGGAGATCATCTAATCCAACCTCCCTGTCATGGGCAGGGGCGCCTCTCAACTACATCAGGCTACTCAAGGCTCTGTCCAACTTGGCTTTAACACCTCCAGGGAGGGGGCAGCCACAACACCTCTGGGCAATTTATTCCAAAGTCTTGCCACTCTCGTACTGAAGAATTTCTTCCTCAGATCTAACCTAAATCTATTCTCCTTCAACTTAAACCCATTTCCCCTTGTCCTATCAATCAACGCTCTTGTAAAAAGTCCCTCCCCAACCTTCCTGTAGGATCCCTTGAGGTATTGGAAGGCAGCTCTTAGGTCCCCTCGAAGTCTTCTCTTTTCAAGACTGAACAATGCCAGCTCCCGCAGCCTGTCCTCGTAGCAGAGGTGCTCCAGCCCCCGGATCATCTTTGTGGCCTCCTCTGAACATGCTCCAATAGATCTATGTCCCTCTTATGTTGGGGACACCAGAACTGGACGCAGTATTCAAGGTGGGGTCTCACAAGAGCAGAGTAAAGGGGGAGAATCACCGCTCTTCACCTGCTGGCTACGCTTCTTGATACATCCCAGGACAGGATTGGCCTTCTGGGTTGCATGAGGGTGCACTGCCGGCTCATGTTGAGCTTCTCATCTATCAACACCCCCAAATCCTTCTTGTCAGGGCTACTCTCAACCCACTCTGTGCCCAGTTTGTATTTGTGCCTAGGATTGGCCTGACCCAGGTGAAGGACCTTACACTTAGACTTGCTGAGGCTCATGCAGTTTGCACTGGCCCATTTCTCAAGCCTGTCAAGGTCCCTCTGGATGGCATCTCTTCCCTCAAGTGAGTCCACGGCACCACACAGCTTGGTGTTGTCAGCAAACTTGCTGAGGGTGCACTCAATGCCGTTGTCCATGTTTCTGACAAAGACTGAACAGCACGGGACCCAGAACAGACCCCTGAGGAACACCGCTTGTCACTGGTCTCCATGTGGACATCGAGCCATTGACCACAATTCTTTGAGTGCAACCATTCAGCCAGTTCTTTATCCACCGAGTGGCCCATCTGTCAAATCTGTGTCTCTCCATTTTAGAGACAAGGATGTCATGTGGGACAGTGTCAAACACCTTGCACAAGTCCAGGAAAATGACATCCGTTGCTTTTCCCACATCAACCAGCGGTGTAGCTTTGTCGTAGAAGGCCACTAAATTAGTCAGGCACAACTTGCCTCTGGTGAAGCCACGCTGGCTGTCACCAGCCACTTGATTATTTTTATGTGCCTTAGTACAGCTACCAGGAGAATCCGTTCCATGATTTTGCCTGGCACAGAGGTAAGGCTGACTGGTCTGTAGTTTCTGGGGTTGTCTTTGGTTCCTTTTTTAAAGATGGGAGTTATGTTCCCCCTTTTCCAATCTGTAGGAACCTCACTAGACTGCCAGGACCTCTCAAATACGATGACTAGTGGCCTAGCAACTTCAGCTGCCAGTTCCTTCAGGACCCGTGGATGTATCTCATCAGGTCCCATGAACTTGTGCACCTTCAGGTTCTCTAGGTGTTCCCGGACCTGATCTGCTCCTACCCTGGGTGGTTCTTCACTCTCCCAGACCCAGCCAACACTCTCTGTGATTTGAGTGGTGTGGTTTGAGTGGTTGCCAGGGAAGACTGAGGCAAAAAAGTTGTTGAATACTTCAGCCTTCTCCACATCCTCGGTAACCAGGTCACCTGTTCCGGAGAGGCCCCACATTCTGTCTCGTTTTTGTTTTCATTCTTACATACCTGTAAAATCCTTTCTTGTTATTTCTAATATCTCTGGCCAGATGTGACTCTGTCAGGGCCTTAGCTTTTCTAACCTGGTCTCTTATTACACGAGCAACTTCCTTGTAATCATCCCAGGTTACCAGTCCCTGCTTCCATGCTTTGCGTGTTCCCCTTTTGTACTTCATTTTTGCCAGGAGTTCTCTGTTTATCCATATAGGTCTCCTGGTGGTTTTGCCTGCTTTTTTCCTTTTAGGGATGCAATGCCTTTGAGCTTGGAGGAGATGATCCTTGAAAGTCAACCAGCTTTCTTGGGCTGCCAGTCCCTCCAGGGCTTTAACCCATGGCACACTAGCAAGGAGGTTCCTCAAGAGGTGAACGTCAGCTCTCCTGAAATCAAGGGTATCAAGCTTGCTGAGCTTTCCGCTCTTAGCTGCCCTTAGGATCTCAAAGTCCACCATCTCACGGTCACTGCAGCCGAGGCTACCCACGAGTTTCACATTACCCACCAGCCCTTCTCTGTTGACGAGAACGAGGTCTAACATGGCACCTCTCCTCGTTGGTTCCTCTGTCACTTGGAGAAGGAAGTTATCATCAATGCATTCCAGGAATCTCCTGGATTGCTTGTTCCCTGCCGTTTTGTTTTTCCAATTGATGTCGGGGTGGTTAAAACCCCCATGGGGACCAGGGCTTGTGAACGAGCAGCAACTCCTATCTGCTTATGAAGGGCCTCATCCACTTGGTCCTCCTGATCAGGTGGTCTGTAGCACACCCCCACTGTAAAGTCTCCTACCCTTCCTTTCACGCTTCTGTTCATCAGTTGTAGAAAACTGCCATGCAATTCAACTGAACACCAGAACACAGCAAGTCTGTAATTATTACACCAAAAATAAGTAGGGTGCAATGTCCCAAGTAAGATGAGACAACCAGATCATTTTGGTATTTATCAATACTTGCATTTGAAAAAGTGGGAGAAAAGTTTGGATGGTGGATGCAGCAGCTGCCAAGTCTCACAAAGTCCTTGTACGTGCATGATTAGAAGATAATTCTTCTAACTCGTAACACACTAACAAGACAAAATTAAGAGGCAGAAGGAATGAAGTATTTCTCTTGTTTTGTAGGTCTGTAATTAACCTGCAGCTAATTCCAGTGAAGAATACAAGCCTGGGAGACTAGAAGTTTGGACTGAAATCCTGACACAGCTCAGGAAGTGGATGAAGTCCATTGCACAGAATCACAGAATGTTAGGGGGTGGAAGGGACCTCAAAAGATCATCTAGTCCAACCCCCCTGCCAGAGCTTCACTGCAGTAAGGAATATGTAAAAGTCAAACTCTCACGATCTCTAAATGAAGGCCAAAGCTTTCAAAAGGCACCTTTGTTTCCTGCTTCTGATAGAGCTTCATTTGCTAAGGGTGTTGATTCAGCTGAAGCCACAAAAACTCAACACATTAAAAAAGGATCTTCGGCAGGACAAGAAAAAAAAGACGAAAAGCAGTGGAAATAGCTTAAAACCATACAGAGTTGATAGCAGAGCTTCATTTGCTAAGGGTGTTAATTCAGTTGAAGCCATGAAAACTCGAACACATTAAAAAAGGATCTTTGGCAGGGCAAGAAAATAAAAAGATGAAAATCCAGTGGAAATAGCTTAAAACCATATAGGGTCCTTCTCAAAAATAAAGATGAAAATTTTTAGACCTAAACTATCATTCTGAGCTCAGTCTCCTGGAAAACACTGCCCTACCAAAGCACCACATCTATCACAAGAAAATCCAGTCTGGAAGATTTCCAGTTCAATTTAAACAACACACACACACACACAAAAATAGTAGCATTACCTATCAGTTTCCGCTCCTCGTTGCCTCCATACTAACTGCATTTCTCTAGATTTCCTTCAAGATCTGCAAGCTGCGTGCCAAATGAGGGTCTGCGTTAATCCTCGTGTCGGGCTTTAACTAGGCTGTACTTTATGACAGAAGACCGACGTGCAGTCACGGCACAGACCGACCGCCAGATACTCGGTACCACAGCAAGCGCCTGTCATAAATGGCTGCGTTCATTATGCAGCCGTTCGAGCCTTACTTGTTGCTTGAACTTGTTCACTGCCTGGGCAATCCATCTGCCTGCCTTGAGGAAGGGAGTGCCTAGTTCAGCTCAGGAACAGCAAGCCAGGTCTCAAAAGAGGGAAAGACTGATAGCTGCAGCACAGCATTTCTGCAGCAGAAAGCTTCTGCTGGTAATACGGACACAGAATCCATTCGCTGTCTTGCAGGCTGCTGCGCTCTCTAGAGGGAACTCATAGCAAAGGAAACTCTATTCATTCCCAGACTGTTAATGAATTCCCAGGTGACTGTTGGGATAATGAAAATATTACAGATGATGATGGTACAGTGTTTCAACAGAATGCAGGGAAAACTGGCTAAAAAGATGCTCTCAGGATCAAATCACACCGTTTTCTTTTACTCCTCGCCAGCTCAGTTAGCAGTTTTTCTTTCTTTCCCTCTTGAGATCTGTTTCCCTTCAGCCTTCCATTGCCAGTCTATGCCAATACCAAAGAATTCCGAAGATAATAACACACAACAGGATCTGGTAACTAGTGAATGTATAGGCAAACGTAGCAGAGGGTAACAAAGGAAGAATAAAATAACAGCTAGGGTACATTAGAACTGGAAGATCTGACGGCAGTTATGGGAGCTCCAGGAGGTTTATTTCCTCAGCCAGCATATTTTCATTAATGGTAGACATAAATAAGTGAACATAAAAGACACAACACAGTAATACACTGAGATTAGTACTATCAGGCATGCATTAAAAATGCTTAAAAAAATTGCAATCTTGAATGCCATTTAAAAAAACCCCAAAACTACAGGAGTGGCATCTCTGTGTCCAGCTTATTTTAGTATTTTAATAGAGAGACCACGGACTGACAAGATTTTTATTTTTCCAGAATGTGAGCCATAAAACATTTAGCATACCATATTATGTTGAGCTGATCTTACTTTTTAAAAAAGTTTTTAATTTCTGCTAATAGAACTACAGTCTACTCTGTCCTTTACACCATGACACAGAACCCTTTGTAGTCAGGTAAACACACAGAAGGAACAGGTTTAACTGCAGTACTTACTTTTGCCTGGTAACGAAAAGTATGTTGACCCATGTCAATTCATGAATGCTTCCTGAACAAGGACGTGAAAATCCAGCATTTGAAAGAGTTTCACATGCATTGAAACAAACAAAAAAAAGCCAGAAAGAAAGGGGGTAAAAAAGACCCCAAAGGAGAACGACAAAGAAAGAAAAAGCCTGCAAGGTTTACAGCTCTGACTGCAAGATACTCAGCCTGGCAGCTCTAGGAGAAATACAACTCTGTGTACTTGTACATGCTCTCCCCACTAGAGGAGGAGTCAGTTTTGCAACACTTATGTTCCTTGCTCGAGGCAAAACAGTGATTGTCTTCTGTAAAAGCAATGTTTGGAGTGCGACAGCTTTAAAGGTGAGAGGTGTACTCTGAAGTGTAGGAATGCACCAGCAGAAAACTAATATTTTTAAGCACTGGTTAAACACTCTACAGGTTGTTGTGGCTCCTTTTAAATGCTTATTTCCTAGGATTTTTTTTTTAAGGGAAAACTAATACCCCTTCAACATAAATTGCAGCCATAATTCTTTTTTTTTGCACCCATAGCCTGTGTTTTATATTGTAAAGAAACATTAAATTCTTTTAACAACATAATGAAAAGTGTTGGCTTTACATCAAGAAGATGATTAAACAGAAGAAAAAACCCGATAATTTTGTTAGCTTTTTCCTGTGATTTGAAAATAGTTTCAGATTATGCAACAGGGCTTTGAATTTAACTCAGTTATTCACCAGTCATCTACCTCTATTTAACTGAAAACATTTTTACATATACTTATTAATGCTTTCATCAAATCACATTTTTATCTTGTCTGTATTCGTGCCAATAAACTGAACAGAAAATAAAACGCATGCATGTGTAGTGAAAAACCTTGTGAGCAAGAAGATTGAGCAAGAACATTATTTTTCATAACGAAGCGAGATTTCTGTGGTGTTGATGTTGTTTATTAATAGAGTCAAGTCTCTCCAATCAAGGTCAGAATTGTTTACATCTTGTGACCAACTGGATGTTCTGCAGCCTATGTCCAACAGTCAGTAATCATACGATCAGCTCCTTGGCAAGGCAGGCAAACATTTTCAAGTGAAGAACACATACCTTGTGATCTAGACACACAGAGATGATAAAACTTCAGGTGTGTTTCTTCAACATGGTTTGGGCTACGCTAACTGCCAGCTGCTGCTGCTGCTGCTGCTGCTGCTGCTGCAAAGAACAGTTTCGCTCCCCACCTTCCATCCATCATGTGTGCTGCGTTATCCATTTGCCTCCATGTTAAGGTAGTTTATGGAGCTAAACTGGTGGAAGGCAATTCCTTTTTTTTTGCCCTCCTGTTGTAAATTTCTGAACAGGCTCGCTCTGAGGTCAAACAAATGCTGGCGATAGGGGAACGGAACGCACGGCTGGCAGTTAAGACTCGGTTGATTGTATCATAAAACTATGCCCTAAAATTGATCACATGCTCACAGCGTTCAGCCAGCTCTAAGCAAACTCCACCAGTGACTCTCTGTGTTGAAAGGGATGAAACTGCTCCTGGTAAATAGGGAACATGTGCTTGAAAAGATGCTATCACCTCAGAAACAAGAAAAGGAACATTAGGTAGAACCTAACAGGTATTTCATTAGCTGGAAAAGATGTAGCAGGCTACGGCTGGTTGTTTTATTTCTGTATCTGTTTGCCCCTGAAAAACACAAGGAGACCAAAATGGGGAGCGGAGGAATAAAGAGATGAGATCCTGCCCAAGGATGAGATTTTTAAAATGAAGGTGGATCAGGAAGTACTGTCCACTCAATCACAATCTTAATTTCTGTAAGAGAAGTATATAATGTTGCGGTCTGCTTGCATATTTCTCCCTTAACTAAAATAGGCTTTATAGCCCTGGAATCTGCTTGACGGGAAAACAAGAATAAAAACTAAATCACTAACAACTGAGTGAATGACAAGATGAGGGATGAGAGTTAACTGTCACTGAGATATGTAGGAAGGACAACTTTAGCCATTTATACCTGTGGCATCCTGTTGATAGCTAGCTGACGTAATGCAACCTTGGTAACTGTGGCAGCAGGCAGTGCAATGTGAGGCAGTTTTTAAATATTTCCCCAGGATTTTGAGCTAGCTTTTAATGAGTACTGTGTGCCTGTGGCTACACTACTAGCAGTATTAAAGCCAGTCAGGCAAGTCTGTACAAGCACACTCAGCCTCTAGCAAATACTGCCAAGAAAAGACAACAGTGATCCAAGGAGCACTGGATTAAGGAGAATGTTTTAAGGTGGTAGTAGTAAAGTCTTATATGCACAGAACACAGCTTACTCATGTTCAAGAAAGATTCTGCTAAATTAGAAGATAAAGGCCACCAAGATGAGGTAAAGTCTCTAACGCCTGATCTGTTAAAAAGTGACTGACAGAACTTCGCTGGTTTAACGTAGCAAAGTAAAGGCTGAGGCAGAAAATGGAACAGGCACTTACATGTTCCTATAAAAGCAATGTCTATAAATACAAAGTAGAGTAAGCACTGGAGAAGCCTAGTAGCTGTTTAGGCTAAGGAACAACGCTGGAGCAAAAAATAACAGAACACAAAATCAGGCAGTAAACTACAACGGTACTAACAATTGGAGTATAAAAAATTGGAGCTTTCAAAAGAGCAAAAGAGTGTCAGAACAAGAAGCACGTAGGATTGGGAGAAAGGCAGGAAAGAACTTAAAAGTTGGAGGAACAAGTCAAAGCAGTAACATTTCAAGAAAGGGCTTTACAGTGAGAAACATGCTAAAAGGAGCATGTCAGACAGTGAGACTGAAAGGGCATACGAGAGGAGACTGCAATCTGTCTTTTCTTTTTCCACAGCCCTTATCTACGAAAAACCTCCAGCCTTCCTCAGTGAGTAACAGTTTGTATAAAGGTTGTGGCTGTTTGTCCCTCCCCTTTCCATCCCCCCCTCAAGGAAAAAAAAAAAAAAAAAAGGAGAGGAAAGCAGACAGAGAAGCCTCTGTTCTTAAATGTAGACGAAAGAATATAAGAAATTATATACAGAACCACAGAAGGAATGGTATTTTCATCTGCTGCAGCCTACTTTCCTTACTGTGATCTCCTCTGAAGAAGCAGCAGCCGAAACCCTCTGATAGGAGTCCTTTCAGAGACAGACAAAATGTACTTACAGGACATTTGTCGTAGAAGAGAAGACGTGGCAGGTGCGATGGCTGCTCACTCACTCTCATATCACTTATGGGCCTTAGTCGACCCAGAAGTACAGCAAGAACCCCTAGGGCCCCAGGACATCTTTAGCCCATGGTGGCTACCACTTTGACAAAGCTGTAGTCCGTGCTATCTGAGAATGGCCTAACACAGGCTGGCAGCTGAAGCTGTGCCTTCTTATTTACCCAGAGCTACTCCAACGCAAGCAAGATGAGGGCATTCTGCTTACACTCTGTGTCATCAAAAATACAGCCCTTCTCTATCTCTGGATTTCTGGTCATGGACAAAAAGCAATGATGGTCATTTATTTTCAAGATCTGTTCTTAACACATACCATATTTCCAGCCATTACATTTCTGGGTCTTTCTCCACATACGCTTTGCACCTTTAAAACAAAACCCCATTCACTTTTTTGTGCTTTCTGTAACCCGTTCCCCAGACCTCTAACAGCAGTCTGCACTTAGGGCATGTTATTCATGCACTCCTGTTCTTGGAATACATGAGATTACTTTTGCCACAGGAACTCCCAGCCTTCTTTTACCCTCAAACATGCTGGTGATCTTTGTATTAGCAAGTAGCAGATGGTCACACAATGAGATCTCAGTTGGTGTGACCTCTGTGTGCATGGACCACGGTAGCAATGAGGCAGGGCGTCAGGAGCCAGGCAGTCACGGGCAGCCTGGAGATGGCCCTGGTGTGACCATGGTGGCAAGGTGCCAGGTCACGTGAGCAAAGGAAGGGGATGACCGCCTGGTCCTGAGGGACCTGACACTTTTGCAGGGTAAGCCTGCCATGACTGTGGCAGGCAGGACTTCTGCCAGAAGTGAGGTCACTTCTTAACTTGTGTGAAAGTTGTCCTTTATGTAGGGATGATGTATTCCACCTACTGTGCTTGCTCGTGCCTGCAGCCAGTGCAGTTCCTTAGCTGAGAAAACCTGACTTCTGCTAAGTGAGGTACAATGTCAAGACTTAACTAGCACTAACCACGCTGAAGATAACTAAACTCTTATAAGGCCTGGATGAGTTAATGAACAGATTAACCAGATCTTCTAGTTTTACAGATGTTGCTTCCATACATTTGTTTTTGTTTTGAAATGATACGCACATCTTTGGTATTTACATAACTACAAGGAATACGCCTGTCATCACAGAGGTATGCTTTTCAGGAACCACTCCTGTCCAGTGATGTCCAATATACACTCAAAATACATTTATTTTTTATTCCAGATGGAATATCAAATCTAACATTATCTAATTCAGCTTTATATCACTTGTCCTATAAACTCCTGTAAATTCATGTGCAAGCCTGGCACATTCAGGTAAATTCATCTATTGATATAGATAAAAGAATTCCTTTTTCTTGGATGGGATCACTGTACAATGTGGCAGCTTCTGACTTCATTAACCCATGCTTAATCACTTGACTATCTCCTAAAGAAATTCGTCAGGTGTTCCTATCTCTTTTAATTGTGAACTTGTAACAAGTGCAGAGCTTTCATGGATGCCTTCACTGAGTATCTCAGTCTCTTGCAGTTGGCACATAGTCTAATTAGGGTTATTTATTAAAACAGAACTGGAACGTGGTAGAAGGAAGGATCACATCCACTATCTGTATTTCAATTCATTATTCCTCATATGTCAAAAACTCTCTCCCTCCAATTTAATCATGCAGATAAAGGGAGAAACAATAAACTCTATTGCCTAGAAGTGTTTTCTTCTCATGGGAACATTCATGAAATAAAGACGATATTCATCCTCACTGATTTTTTTTTTGCTTAAAGTAGTAACAAAAATATTTCTGTATCACAACAGCTTCGTTGATGTGAAATGCACATATACAAATACTGGGTTGACAACACAAGATCTAAATGACAAATAATGATGCCATGAACACAACGTAGTATTTATATAATGACATGTTGTCTCTGTACTGGTAGTAAGTGCAGACCAGGCAGCCCTTTCAGAGTTTTAACTGTTTTCATCTCTTTGATCTATAACTTACATACAATTAGTAATTTCTTATTGGATATTTTTACTGTTAGAAAAAGCATACTTACATTTCTAAATCAGAATGCAAATCCACAAAACTCTACATGTAATCAACACACTACGTCCAACTGAATCTCATGTCTAAAAAGATAAATAAAGTCAAAGGACTTGTCTCCTAGTTATGTACAATCTTGTTTAAAGTGATTCAGTCTCTTGAAATATTCTAAGAAATGGTCCCTTCCATTATCCTAGGGCAGATGCAGCTTTTTAAAATACACTAAACACAAATAATAGTTAATTTCTAACTTAGATGATTGTTTTATGAGCACTAGCTGTAAAAGTGTATTTAATGTATTGCCCTCCCTTATGTTCATAATTTTTAGCCTTTTCAAATGCAAGTGTTAAAACTCTGTCTTGAGTACCTTGCTCCCTAAACCAACCAGAAATCATTGAAGCAGTTAAGATGTATGTGAAATCAAGAAACTATGTAAAAGTAGGAGGCAGAACAATGTAATGATGATGCGATCCCTTCTGACTCTGTGATCTCTGTCCACCTATGAACTTGGCCTAATGTACTTTTCCATGCCATTCTACTGAGGGCCATCAGTAGATGGCCAGGAGCAGTGCCTCCTGAAAGGCATTTAAATTCAACCCTGGTGGCAGTAGACTGGCCAGTCACAGATCTGTTCTGAAGTCTGCCTTCAGTATTTGTGTTCCTTGGTTCAAAACAATCTCAGGTCTCTGCTCTAACTTCCCGGCCTGAGAGCTGTGCTGTCCAGCAAAGTTGAAAAAATCTCTTGCCTTTCTATGTTAGTTTTCCAAGTCATATAATCTATATTATATAACACAATGAAATACATCATATTATGAGACGTATCTATAAGAAAACTCACCCTTAAGAATCATTTCCAGTAAGTGTATTAAAGCCATTATAAAATAGAAAATAGTGTTTACTTCTAAAAAATATATTGCTATTCAAAAGGACATTATATGATCATCAAGAATCATACTGCTGTCTTAACATCTAATAGTCACTGCGTAGAAAAATGTTGCAAGTAAGCAGTATTTAATTGCCTATCGAGTATTCTTTATGTTAACAAGAAAGTTGCTCTATTTTGTCTTAGCTTGAATGATTAATGTGCCATTTCATAAAACAGAAACATATGTTTCCTTGGGATTATTCTTTCCCAAGTAAAGTTGGCCGTGGTTGGAGAACACACAGTGAATCAGATGGACCTTTCATCTGACCCAGTATGACTGTTCTAACAGTAGGTAGCAGAATCTAAATGAAGAAATGGCAACAACAGGAAGTACGATGCACCTGTACCTCCCACACGTAGATAATCTCAAACCTCTTCCAAGCAGTGAGCCTGAAGAAAGAGGTCTCTGCCATCAGTAAGTACCTGATCTTTCAGAAACCAGAGAAAAAAAAAATTGCTGGACCCTAAACAGGACATTTGGAAATAGTTCCCTCCTATCAACGCTAACCAATTTTGCACTAAATTCTTTTCAACAAAAATAATTTAATTGTTATTTAGGATTGTCTGGGGGAGACCAATTAATTTTTTGTCTGGAATCATACTTTTTATTTAGAAGAAATCATACAAGAATGATCAGCATAAAAAGTATTCTAGTTTTTATGTCAGTTTAATACTGACATAATTACTAATAATTAATCTTTATTTAGCGATCCTTTCCTCTGCTGTGTTTTGGTTTTATTTTTTTTTTTCTTTTTCCTCTTCTTTGTGCAGTATGAGTGACGGGCATAATTGCAAAAAACCCCAGCTTGTTTATAATGATGGTAATTGTCTCTCTTCCTGGTAATTGCTAACTTCTCATCCTAAGACTTAGTCGAGTTTTGTATGTGATGGTTTGTTAACAAGAATCAAATACTTACAATGCCTAATTCTCAGTTTTAACTGATGTTGTTCTACTGTAGGAGTTCAAAACTGGAAGAATGTTTTACTAGTGGAGTATCTCTACTTCGATTTTGAGCTTATTTCTGCATATTAATACAAAGAACTAAATTCTACAAAGACACAATGACAGCCACACAGTAGAAAACTTGCAATAAAAATGGCTGTGACGATTTCTTACAAATCACAGACCCAAAAGAAGAAATTAACATGGAACTTTACAGTGATACGACCTGAAGAGACAGACTTTGGTGGCTGGGAAAACAGTAATTTCACATAATAGGCTCAAGGCCCTTGAGGGACACAACACACTAATGAGAAAAACTTCCATGGAAAGCAGATTAAAAAATAAAACACACGGCAAAAAAAACCCCAATATAATGTACACTCAAAGCACTCTGCCAAGTAGAACTTGGATATGAATTATGTTTGTTTTCTTGGTACTTAATCTTTAATATCCCAGTAAGACCGCCTATCTGCAGGGACAGCAGCTAGTTTTTTATATTTTATTGGGTTTTTAAAATCTAAAATAAGAATTTTTATTCAATGTTCATGCCTTGCTATTTGTGCTTAACAATAAATAGCTTTTCCAATAGAACTACATATTTGAAAAAAAACTCCATAAATACTTAAAAATTCTGGGCAAAATCATTAAAAATACAAAGTCTTGTAAGGTTATTTATGAATCACTCTCAGTTAGAAGCAAATAGAAAAAATAATGCTAATTTTGTCTGCTCATACTGTTTCTCACGGTATTCCTAGCAAAGAGAAAGGAACTACCACCACAAGTTACAGAAATGTAGTGCACAGAAAATAAAGTGTAAAGACAACAAAAGCAATTTCTTCAAATCAAAATTATTGCTATACTCTCCAAAGGCCAAACATGCTCCGCTCAATATAAGCAACCATTTGAGGTACTGCTTCTCTAACAAATAAAATCTAAAGTCAACCTTCTGACCTTAGTAGAGGAGTTATAGAGGATAAATCCCTAATTTCTCAGAGGTTGGTGGAAAGAGATGCCGTAGAGAATTGCAAAAATTGAGATTTCAACAGCCCCTTTAGCTAAAAAAAATCCAGTGTTTAACCACCCTCTCTATTTTTTCCATATGTCCAATCCAGATCTCCTTTGTTGCAACTTCTGACCACTGCCTTTTCACACTATGCAGTTTTTAGAGGAGTCTGGCTTTTCAAGTAGTTGAAAATATAACCAGATCTTCCAATAACCTCTTCTTCTTCAGGTTAAACAAACCCTCTTCCCTCAACCTCTCTCCGTGCATCGTATGTTCCAGTCCACGAACCATCCTCAGGACCCTCTGCTCCAGTTTGTTGACTCTTCTCTTGTGATGGGGAACATTGCAGTTCAGAAGCAGTTACCTTCCCCCTAAAACAGCACAATGTACGGTCACCTCTTTCAGAGGAAGAGTGCACTGTGGGCTCATATACAATCTGGCATCCGTTATAAACCCCAGGTCCTTTTCAGCAGGGCTGCTACCCTGCCAGCTGCTTCCCAGCCTGCACTGACGCACAAGGTTACTCTTTCACAGATGCAGAAATACAGGAGCCTTCTTTTTGCCCACCCCTAGAGTTTATTAAGTAGCCCCTTAGCTGAAACTCTGCCTCTCAGCGTGACCTCACACCCTAATTCACTACCTCATGTAAAGTGGCTCATGCCAGTGTGTCATCATCCAGGTCACTGATGGAAGTATTTACATTAGAACACCACAGAAACTAAAACAAGCTCAGGAAGTGGGGGCAAGAATGTGACACTGTCTTCCAATGCCACCAGAGCCATAGACACAGAATGTTCCTAGCAGGAGAAAAATGTCACTTGTGGAGAACAAACACTCCTACACGTTTGGCTGTGCTCAGCTACGTGCTGAGGGAACTTCTGGTGCAGAAGATAAGCATCTACACATTAGGATGATGGAGAGTAGATGTGCACACTCTCTGACAGAATTTAGGTGAGGTTCGCAGGTTAGGCAAGAATCCAGCTGACACTATTCCATTCAGTGGGTATGAGGAGCTAGAAAAATTATTCCCAGGTGCTCAGGGAATGTAAGTGGCAGCATAGAAGATCAGTTCAGATGATCGCCTGAAGAGGGTTTGTTTATGTGGTCAATACCTGACAGAATATACACACAAACATTATGTAATTTCTATGGTAAAAGTGCAAAACGGTGTTTATCATTATGCAGAAACTTTAGGTTTCTAGAACTGTTGTTTACTGCTACAAAATAACTTCTCTTTTGTGTGTGTGTGTGTGTAATGAATCTTATCTTGAGAATGTTTCTTGTTTCTTCTTTTAGAACTATAGCTTCTCACAGTCTAATAACCCAATCAACATTTCAGATGGTCTGTTGCACAGACAAGGGAAGAGATTTTCATCCGCTGTATGTCAAAATGGCACAGGAAGACAAATTACGTAGAGACACTCATTTTCAAACATAGTTTGGCATCTCAGGTTTCATTCTTCAATGCCTGTCTATGACAGGTTATGCTGCTTTTCCAGTTCTACATCATCTTCCATTGTTGTGCAATCAGAAGCCCTCCTACAGAGATAAGCAAGAAAGCTATCTGCTGCAGAAAGTGTTTTAGTTGTAGAGAATTAAACTACTGGTTTCTTAGACAAAAACTTTGTTTTTATTGATTTGTTGATATGCACAGATAAATGGAGGTAAAGACAGGAATGTTATTTTGTTATGGGTTTGTTCCTTTGTTACGAATCACAGCTTTACGTTCATAGTCTTACAATATTTTTGAAGGACTGCAGCACACTCTGTTCTCAGCACCTTCTACAACAGATGTGCAATATTTGACATATGTACACCATTCTATTAGCAGAGAGATGTTTAAACAAAATTATCGATGTATGAAATTGGCCACCTTCTCCTCTTACCCATACATACAAGAGACAGGAAATACTTCTGAAATTGAAGATCTAAGATATAGGCCAAATCACCTGGTGGGAGGAATTTAAGAGCTAGCAAGTCTTTTAAGAATGCTTTTTAAAGCAAAAAGCCAACCTGTGGAATGGGGTAAAGTTTTCAATTTTGCACAGTTAAGGCCCCTTTAAACCACCCTTTAGTTCTAAGGTGTAATCAAGTGTACTAAAGTAATTTCTAAAAAACATTTCTCTTGCCTGTTCTCAAAGACATCTAATAATAAAGGTCTACGTTTCCAAGCAATGCTGAAGACAGTTTTTCCCACTGTTGTTGAAAAAGCCTGCCTTTTACTATGATTTTAAGGCACCTGATGCAGACAATTACAGCTGCAATTGTTTATCTTAAATTATTGCACCCAATACTTGGATAGTCTACAAATCTGTGTACCTGATTCATAGGCACAGGAAGGTATTTACATGTCTATGGCAATTTGTAACTCTGCCTTTACAAGTGTAATATGCAAATGAAGACCAATCCACAGCAAATCTGGATTTTTAACTATATAGAACTGCTCTCATTCATCATTTGTGGATTAAATATATGAATTAATTCTCTGGAGTAATCTATTTACAATGCCTCACCAAAGTAATGCTTTGGAGAATATGCTTAGTATTAGTTAATTTTCATGCTGGTAGACTAGATAGTGTGTCTCAAACAAAGTACTAGAAGGTATTCAAAAACCATACATAGACACACAGATTTTTCACTGATCCTTCTCCTCTCTTCACTATATGGTTTTAAAAATAATTTATTTTTTTTTTCTAACAGGATTGTAGAATGTCTATGGGAGATTTTCATAGAAGTTGTATTTCCTGCCATAAATTCTGCTCATTGTTTTTAATTTCCTGCACAGGTTGTCTAAACTGACTTTTAGTGTATGTCAATCCCTTAGAAGCTTCACTGTGGAACTTTTGTTCTACATGGATTCTGTTTAATACTGTGGAATTTTTATTATGATAAAAAATATATTTGTGAAACACATCAGATCATACTAATTGGAAAACACTTAAAATCCCAACACTAAAAATCTCTCCCTTAGGATGTTAATCTCACATTTTCACTTCCTTTGACACGTACTAGCTGAGAATTATTTTATACATCTAATGCATCCCATGCACTTTTCAAGAAAAGAGCCAACTTCTACAAATAGGATGTATGCTAATAGAAATAATTTGGTGAAATAACATTGCCTTTTTAAGCAATGAAGCAAAAAAGATAAAAACTAGTTGTACACCATTCTGCACCTCAGTATGTTGGATTTGACCTCTACTTGCACATTCTATTAATTTTCTATTCTGTTTTGGTAATCTGACCTACTTTCCACGTTTTATGTGATTCTCTGTTTCTCAGGCTAATCTTTAGGTTCTTCAGTCATTGAAGAACTCATGATTTAGCCAAATGGGTCTTTTATTGAACTGCCTCTTTCTTTTGCTCAAGAGTAATTTGCGTGGCTGCCCTTCACATTGTTTCTTTAAGAAACTGCCAACTTTCTTTAGCTGCAGTTAAGAGAGAATGCTTCTGTCTAAACATGAAACCAAAGTAATTGTCTGGTCCTTCAGCTCTCTGCAAGGAGAAAAATTGGTGGGAGCTCTCATTCAAATAGCTGTAGCACTTGGCTATAATACTTTCTTGCCATACTTTGATAATATATTGTGTGAGGCCTGAGATGCTCTGCCTGGTTTTGTGTAACTGTATGTTTCTGTGCCACACTGGAATTAATTTCAAGGAAGGCATGCACACTGACCTGTGTTAGTAGCACATTGCTGGTACTATCTACATCTATTGCAAATTCCTGATTGTGGGGCTCTATTTTATTAAGTGATCTTTGCATATATTTATCTTTTATATATCCTTGTTTACGTGCATTATCCTTGTTTACTTAATAACAGACCTTGTTATTAATAAAGTTATTAAAAGTGATCTGTTGTTCACCGTCTTCCTTCAGTCAGTACTAATTAGTTTACAAGTTCTGCATACCGATAAAGCCATCTTTGAACAAAAATACCCCATACGTGCCTGGGGTAGAATTTTGAGTGCAACAATCTGAATAACAGGTATAGAGAAAAAAAAATATAGACCTGAAAAATCCCCAACAACAAGGCTAAAGAGTACCAAAATTCAAAGAAATACTACAAAATATGGCACAACAATACAGGCACACGATACCTGTGCTCTTTTTGTGTACCATCTAAAGTAACCAAAAAGTCCAGAACACTGCAAGCAGAATTTGTTGCATTTCTGTGGAAAATAGCACTTTCTGCTGCATTTTACTATAATGCAGAGTTCCTTCATTTTGTGCTTCAGGTTGAGGCATTTCACACAGTTTACAGGAAATTTTACTGCACAGTTTTACTGTATGATAAAAGTTTTGGGACTCAGATATTTGGAGTGTCCTCAAGTCTGGGCTGGATACTCAAGAGAGTCTAAGAGTTGGCTACTAGAGACACCAGAAGGTTCAAACATGGTCATGGAGAAATCATGGAGTCCACTGGAGTTCATGACCAGTGAGATCCTAAGTTTGGACCAGCGTACTGGAATGTTTGCATGTGTGTGTCAGTGGGTGTGGCAACTGGCAGGCCAGGGAATCCAGTGGCAACTACTGGGTAGACTAGTTGCCTAAGGCTAGTTACTGGGGGAATCCAGAGCGTATTTGTCCATGCATGTCTATTTCCATGCCATTGGAAAACCTGTCTGTACTGCTGTATAGTCAAGAAACGTTATTTACGTCCCACACTTGACCAGCACTTTATACTGAGTGATGCAACTGTACAATATCTTTCCAGAAAAAAATATTACAGAAAATAACTACAAGGAAAACCAGGTTTTAAGACATGAAACTTTGAAGCACTAAAAGAAAAGAGTTAATCTCTAAGATAAAGTATATAGTTGTATGTAAGTGAGATTCCTTTCTGAAAAGCTTTAGCAGGGAAATGCAATTACAGATTTACTTTTCCTTTTTTTAAAGATACGAGCTGCCAAAATTCTCATTTCTGTAGCGAACAACAGTTTTGAGTGATTTTGAAGACGCTTTTAAGACATTTGGGCAGACACATTTTTTTATTTGCAGAAGGTAACTGAAGAAGTGAAGCACTGTAAAACTCAAGTGCAGAAGAGAAACAGTGTAATTAAAGTGACTTCTTTCATGCCATCAGATAGCTGAGCACAAGGCACGTCTACAATACCAGATGTTGACCAGCACATGCCTAGATGACCTAGAAAGCGGGTGGAGCACGTAGCAGCAAAAAGTAGTGTAGTGACATTAGTGTGACATTGGGTTTGAATTAATAGGCTCCACTTCTCTGCGCAGCCAATGTTAACTTGAGCTTGCGATGCTGCCTGCAGTTTTGATATTTGCTATCCTTTACTAGCCAGTTCCAATGATGGCTTCTCCTATTCCGCCTAAATACCTTTGCTGGTGTTAAGTCTCATTTTGGAGTATACTTCCGCAATATGCTCTCATGGTGAAATTCCCAATTTCTGACCACTTCTTGTCTGATTATCGTGTTCTGATATCTCCTTCTTGAGCAACATGGTTTTTTTATCTGTGTTCTCATACTCAGCTCTCTAGTCTTACACCACTGCTTTTTAGGACTCTTCTGTTCATTGCACTTTGTGTGATTTTCCTCTTTGGTTAATTTTTAAAGATGCAGTTCATCTAGCACCTCTTCCTACCATGAGTTCTGGCTCTCAGACATCATCTATAGCTCTATGTTTGGTTATAATTTAATAAAAAAGAAAGTCAGAATTAAGAAAATTTGCCATTTTAAACCAAAGCAATTTGCTAAAGTTAGGAGTTATTTGTATTTCTGAAATACTCTAATGAATATGAATGAACAAATCAATCTGCTACTGAATGACTTTAACTGGAGAAATATTGTCTAACTATTCACTAGAATTACAAAAAGAAGCTGATTGTACCAAAGCACTTTGGGACTAAAACCAGAAATATTGCAGCATCTGTGAGCAAGGCTTGAAAGTATGATCCACCAATTTATTTTATTAAAAAATGTTTGTTTAATTACAATAATAATATGCCATAAGTATAAGATGTGAATCACACTGTAACAACTCATGTCACTCAAAATATGAAGAAGTAAGACACAGTTCTAGTCAATCTCACAAAATATCTTATTTCCTTATTTACCATCAGTATAATGTAGTACGGTTCTGTTTTACTAGGCATAGTCTCCTGCCAACCTAAACTTCAGTATGACTGACTGCAGTTGACCCATGTTAGGTATCTCCATTGTCTTTGCAGGCTGCCGCTTGGACATGATAAAAACGGCCAATGCCTTCAATATTGTCTGGAATGTTTTACCTCAAATACCTGAATGAAGATTCTGTTTCTTATAAAAACACGTTTTATATTCAGCAAGTATAGGTTGCTTTCCTTTCCCTCATTCCCTGTACACAGGTTACTGTTAAGAGTGTAGTCTGTCTTAGAGAGATGATCGTTTCTCAGTTGGTATTTTAACAAAGTGAAGATTACTTATAATGATATTCTGACACTTAAGGTGAAGGTGTGTATATAAATACATTCTTTCAGTTTTTTTCAAACATAAAAAATAATGCTCCTACAGAGGAAATACAGCTGAACAAACCTGCTGCTGAAGCAATTAGGAAGCAGAGATACTTTTTTTTTATACAGACAGAAATCTAGATAGATTGGACCACTGGGCAATGATTAATAGGATGAAATTTAACAAGAAAAAATACTGAATTCTGCATCTGGGTGGAGTAATCCTGGGCTTAAGTATAAACTGGGAAAGGAGTGGCTGGAGATGAGCCCTGCAGGAAGGGATCTGGGATTTCTGGTTGACAGCAACAGAACATGAGTCAGCCTTGTGCCCTGGCACCAAGAGGGCAAACTCCATCCTGGGGTGCATCAAAGACAACGTGACCAGCCGGGCCAAAGAGGGGATTGTCCTGTTGTGCACCAGCGCTGGTGCAGCTTCACCTGCAGTACTGGGTGCAGTTCTGGGCCCCACAATTTAAGAAGGGTGTGAAGATCCTTGAATGCATCCATGTGAGGACAACAAAGCTGGTGAAAGGGCCGGAAGAAATGTCCCGTGAAGAGCAGCTGAGCACTCTCAGCTTGACTAGTTTGAAGAAAAGGAGGCTGAGGGGCAACCTCATTGCTCTCTGCAGCTTCCTCAGAAGGGGACGTAGAGAGGGAGGGGCTGATCTCTTCTCCCTGGGATCCAGTGACAGGATGTGTGGCAGTGGTTCAAAACTGCACCAGGGAAGGTTTAGGCTGGACATTAGGAAGAAGTTTTTTACCGAGAATGTGGTCAAACCCTGGAACAGGCTTCCTAGAGAGGTGGTTGGTGCTCCAAGCCTGTCAGTGTTTAAGAGGCATTTGGCAAATGCCCTTAACAACATACTTTAATTTTTGGTCAGTCCTGGAGCGGTCAGGCAGTTGGACTAGATGATCATTGTAGGTCCCTTCCAACTGAAATGTTATATTGCACTGTGTTCTACTCATATTCTATTAAAAAAATAAAGGCACTCCATTCTCCAGAGTTGCCCACAGCTAGGACTTCAATCCCAGAGTTATTGTGTGGCTCAAAGGTATTGATATTTGCAACATCTTTAGGATTAAAATTTAGCCTATAGCTTCTCAGAATATCAGTGACAGTTGCCTGATAACTAGTATATAGAAACATATAGACAGAATTTCTTTTCTTAAATGGCTTAGGAGGATGAGGGTATGAGCTTGACCCCATGTACCTTTTCATGTTGACAATGCTCATTTTAATGCCTTTCATTACAACCTAATCATGTTTCCTCCCCTCTGATAGCTCTTTAGTTACATCAGCTTATTTATTTTACAAGAACTATTGTCAACTGGATCTAGGAACTGGTCCACCTGAAAAAAACTTGCAAATTCAATCAGATGTTACACAAAGTAACAGCTTGTCACTTGCTTGATGCAGTTCACAGTCTCACTCCACAGTCAATTGTGCCAAACCAAGAAAGTCAATGCTTTGTGACCTGAAATGAGCAAAATAGGGTCAGAGATAGCTATGAGACAGCATCTGCTCTATCTCCAATAGCAAAACAAAGCCCTTTATAATTCTGAAAGACATTTTTCTAACCTACACTTAATGAATCAGTGACTAATTTTTACAAACTTACAAGAAATCTACAAATCTTTAAAAAATATCTGCCTTCTCTGTAACCACTCCTAAACATAAAAATCTTCCTAATCTCTAACCTAAATCACCCATTTTGTGATTTCGAACTATTACTGTTTGCTCTGTGCACCACCGAGAGAGAACATATTAACCTGTTCCGTTTTGCAGTGGTTTTTAAGCATTTGAAAATTGTCATCATATCCTTCTACTCTCATCCTTCTATCTTATCTTCTCAAGATCAACTATTTCAAGTTTTTCCCTTCTCTCTGGATTTCTGGTAAAGCTTGCTGCTCTCTCCTAGATCCTCTGAAATCATTCTACTTCTTCTTGAAGCAAAACACTCCAAAAATGAATAAAATCCATCAATTTAGTCATTACTATTCCTGGAGAGTAGAAGGAAAAATAAACATCTTCCAAGATCTACTCCTCTTTATAGCAAACATAATACCTGCCCTTCTCACAAATGATGGATTTTCCTAGTAAACCAGGAAGTAGCCGTATGTCTAACTCTGATAAACTATATTTGTCTGCAAAGAATAACTGAAACATATGGCAAACAAGATAGTCTTTTGCAAACAAAACATGGTTTCAATGTGCAAATAAATTTCATATTCAGATACTTGAAATGAAACACAACAAACAGTATTCAACAGGTCTCACTCAGCCGGTGATCTGCTATAGTCTATGGGTCCTTTTATTTTTGCAGAATTACTGTTTAGTTGTTCCCCATCCTATTATTGTGTTGCTTTTTTTTCCCCACCTAAATTCTTAAGTTTAAATTCTTTCTCTTATTTTTTCATAATATGATTTTAATTTTCAAAAGCTAGTTTTGGATTATCTACCATTGCAGCTCCACTACACCTATTTTCTTTCATCTGTTTGCTTTTTAAGTCAATATTTAAGGAAGCTAATAAAAATCCTGCATAGTACTGGATACAGGATAGATGCATATAGAACTGCACATTGATAACCACCTCTGGTTTGATTTTCCAACTAGTTTTGTGTTCACCCTAAGACAAATTAATCTTGACCATGTTTCCTTGTGAGCTTATGAGAACAGCAAGGGATAGAGCATTGAAAGCTTTATTAAAATGAAAATATCTAATATTTACTATTTTTCTATCTATAAAGTCTGCTGTCCTGCCAAAGGAAGAAATCAAATGGGTTTGACATAATTTTTTTCATGACAAAGCTGTTATTCATTTCCTTGTTCACCTCGTGATGCTTATAGGTAAGCAGTTAGCTTATATTGCTCTATTTCTCTCCTTCAGAATTAGAGAGATACCATTAACTCTCCCTTTTGGCATTAACAGCATTCAGCAGCTCATTGAGATTGATTTCTTGAATGAAAACTAGTAAAAAGCTTTGGGTTTTCCACTTGTTACAGAACTAAAATTCTCTTGTTTCTTTCTTACTTCTCTTATAGTACCAGAGAGATATTTCACATTTTCCAAATCATCCCTCTTTAGTCACATCTCGTTTCATGTATTGTGCTTGGGAAAGCTAATAACAATTTATAAGAGAGCCAAGACTATATGCTGTTAATAAGCCAAGGAAGATTCATTCCTCTTCAAAGGCTTTAAACAGGGACTAAACCTAGGAAGAAAAATGTGCTGTATTAAGATGGTCGCTTGAGGGAAAGGACAGGCAAGGCATGTAAGGATCTCCCTATGGCAAAAAAATACATTCTGCAGTAAAATAGGAAAAGGGCTCACTGGCAGTATTTACTGTAGTAAACAAAATAAGGTCATGGCACAAGCTCAAGCACTAGTAGCAGCTGGCATGCACCTGGTCCAGTTTCAGGCTGTTCAGGGGGTGCACAGGGGGTGCACAGGAGTGTTTGAGAAGAAGCAGGAACTCGTTACTGTTCCTTACAGGCAGCAGGGACAAGGCCATACTGTTCTGAAGAAAAGAGAGTTTAACTATATGAGTACGGGATATGTGGCACCACAAGTTATTGGGGCTCCGGAATTGTTGCTGGCTCATTTTACACACCAGTATAAGACACAGCCAATAACTTCTGTGTAATTAATCCGTAGTTTCTTTTACTTTCATTGCTCCAAAGTGTTTTGGATTTGTCTGAGTTTTTACGTGTTTTACGTGATTCTCTTCTACTCACCTGTTAACAATTTGATCTACCTTCTGCTTTTGCTGTGCTTACTTCTTATATTGATTTATTTATGACCTGAGGTCAAACAACAATTTAGGATTTATTCAGATTGTTACTTTCTACAAGGTATATCCTCTGCATTGGAGGAGTGTGTAGTTAGTATAATAGCCTACTGTATTGAAGGTGATACTCATTCTCCTTTATTCTTTCCTTAAGACTTACCTCCTGTGAAATACTAATTTTCAGAGCTAAAGTCTGCTAATTTGGAGTCTGACAGTTTTATTTCGCTGCATTCCTGTCACCAAAAGATACCTGTGTAGTCAAAATCCTTCACTATCACTAGCAATGGTAGATGATTCTACTAGTTGCTCATTAGAAGTTTTGTCTTCTTAATCTTTTTGAGTTAATTCTCTTTACTATGCCCTCACAATAATAATTGTCTACATGCTTGTCCCCTTTAACAACCACCCAGAAATTCAATTATGTTTGCCTGCCACTGTATTATAAGCTGCAGAACAAGTGTCAAAGCAAACATCGCTGAGCCTCTCCTGCATGTGTTTATATAGCCAGTACAGAAAGTACCATCAGTTTGTTATGAACTGATACAGCAGAGAATCAGTAGGATAATTAATACGTATTACTATAAAACAATGTAGCTTCTTTGTGAAGGACAAAGACCGGTAAAAAGGAGGTGGTGTTTGCTTGGAGAGTGGAAACAATGCAATCCAGGCAAATTCATTTGGAGGAAGTGTTAAGTTGAAGGAGCATTCTTAGTAAACAAGAATTTTACACATAGGCAACAGTGAAAAAGAAGCATATGAGTTTGGCATGCACCAACAGATATAAACATGCTTTCTGAAGAGACAGAAAGGCAGTCTCAGCATGCAAGAACTAATGAGTTCTGTTCATTCAAAATCCAACATACTGCAAGCTTCGAGCAGCTTCTGATAGAACATTCTCATGCCCTGAAGCTCCCTGTAACAGAAAGCTGCGAGACAGAGGTTGCAGTCTTAGGTGAAAGAAAAATAAATTCAAATTTAAATGCAGTGGTGTAGGTGCTAAAATGAAATTGCGTGAATGCAGAATAACAAGGAAGGTAAGGATCACAGGCAGCTCAGGAAGTCTCCATTCTGGTAAAAACAGCAGGTCTAACTGAGTAATGCAGCAAAATCCAGAAGGTTTAAAAATATTTTTAGTATAAAAGAAACATAAAAGTGGATTTTTTATGTTTAATGAAATATACAGTTGGTTGAGAATTTTCCCAAATAAAAAATAATTTCAAAACCATAAGGAAGAGACAGCTATAATAGAAAAAAAACATGAAAGGAAAGGACTCTGATCCATATTTCCCAGTCAGTCTTTCAATTAACTGTGTGTTGCCTGCTTGCAGCAGTTACTCTTCAGCACAAAGATCTCTGTCTCTGCATGTCTAAAAAAATCATAAACTACATCAGTAAATAACACTTCCAAAATTTTTAAAGTGGTTGTCGATGCTGTGATGGAATCCTGCAGCTACTGAACTGAAAAAAAATCAATATTTTAAAAGTTGCAGTTATTTTCCATTACAGATTTGCCAAAATGACTGGCCTAGAAATGAATTATTTTACATTAATATTTCCAGTAATGTTATATGTATCTATCCCTCACTAAATCCTGTCTAGTTTTAGTTACAACATTAATGTACAAATCTTTTAAAATAAGTACTGCCAAAACTCAAAAGCCTTATTTTGTTTCTCAGTCAGCCTTCAGCAAAGACTGTGATACCGTGCTCAACTACCGTGATGATGATAAGAACAAAAGTTTTCTCAATATATTTGCTGATATATTAGAAAGCATCACGGATAGGTAAAATCATTTGCACACATTGAAATGTAGAAGAACATGCACCAAAAAAAAATTAGGTATTGTATTTTTTTTTCTAAATGTGCCATTAAAAGTAGTCAAATTGATTTTATGTTGAAGGTGGCAAATTGGATATATGAATTTCTTTCTTCCTCAGAAACTGAAGTTACTGTAATATTCAACAGAGATTGTAACAGCATTCAAAAAGTGCATGTTAGTGTAATTTAAAGTGACACCATATATTACTCAAGATGCTAACACGGTCACATTGAATTTTACAGTCTGAAGCTACAGTATGTTATATGCTATGACTACATCCATGCTTGTAAATCTAGGAATGTATACCTAGCAACATGCCTGGGCATTGGAACCTGATTGCCTATACTGTTAAATTTTCAAAATGCTCCCTGACACAGATTTGGTACAAGTCATCTATTCGTCTCCCAAAGAACTGCAGATTTGGATATAAATCTGGAGCTTGCACAAGGGACTAGTCCCAATAGGTCACCTGCAAGGAACTACAGTGTTTTGGAGGGCAGGCCAAAGTATGGACATAAGAGTATTTCTTGTCAGTTGGCCTCCAAGCCAGTATTCCCAGGCACATTTAATTTACTAAAATACAGCCATAATGACTGCCTGGCAGAAAGAAATGCTGAAACTGCTTAATATGCATAGGAAGTCTACTGATATATACGAAAGAATAATCACGTATTTTACTTTTGTAAGTATATGTTATGACCAGTAAGCTGTAAGTGGTGTTTTACATCACATGAAAGCTGCATGTACTAATAAAGTATGATAATCTATAAGACATGACACTTCACTGCCTCTTGGTTTACATACTTCAGCGATGTAACCTTCCCAGTTGTCCACATGGTTATCTGGTAAAATGGAGCTAAATAATTAAGAGAGTAGCAGAGGGAAGTGTGTGAATTTTAAGAGTGTCAATATGTGGTTTGTTTTCTCCGCCCCCCCCCCCCCCCCCCCTCCTATGCACTCAAGAAAAGTCTCTTTAATTCTAAAGCTGCAGAGGTGGGGGTGGAAAGGAAGGGACTATTCCTTGATCCCAAAGTTCATTACTGCTATTTGCTATATTTTCTGCATGCTAAAGGAATGGGATTAAGGGAATACCCTCAGAGTATAAACTACTCTAATACGATTGAAGTAATACTCTGATTACAGAGTGAATCATGAACTGCTCAGGACAAACACAGTGTCTTGAATACAGTATGCATGCAAACATGCACATACATGCAGATCATCCTCAGAAAAACTGCATCACAGTACTTTATGGACAGCCTAATCTATTATTACTGTATTCTTATTACCCCCCCAAAATTGAGTTTGACAAATATAACACACTGCCCATTGAATAAAAAAAAAAAAGACCCTGACTAATCTGATCTAATTTTAGTCATGTAACACACACATATACAGTATAAGCATACAATTTTCAACAGTGAAGTGGGCAAAATGTTAAAAGGAGGCCAAGCCATCCTCAGCATGTTTTAAAATCATTCCAAGGACCAAAACAATATTCTAGAAAGACTCAGTATCTATTTACATTTATGAAGGAAAATCTGATTAATTTATTTCACAAGAAAAAACACACTTTCCTGAATACCCTAGTTCTTAAGTATTCACCCTGTTAGAGTATTAAATAAAATAATAGGAAAAGCTGTGGTAAATGCTGAATATGTAGTAAATGCAGAAATGTTGGACAGCCTATTAACAGCTGAAGTGTTGATATAACTGGTATCTGGACTTCTTTACGTACGTTATTGTGTCTTTAAGAGCTCAATTTATGACATTTTGTAAATGGAAAATATTGGATTGGATTTTATTTTGTTTCTTAATGATTTATTGAGAAATACAGACATTATTCTCCTCTTTCAGCTTAACATTACAGGTAAAATTGCAGGCAGTCTCAAGTGACACTTGGAAATGATGATATGACATGAGACAAGACAATGCAAGTCTTGCCTTATGACATAGGAAAGCTGGTGATTTTTAAAGAATTCCAACCCGACATGCTAGCTGACATATGCTAGACGTGTCATTTAGCACGTATTAACTAATTAAGATAAACACCAGGGAGCTTTGGCTTCAATAAGATTACTTAAAAGGTTACAGTCTTTTTCAGTGGAGTCAAGACTTTCAAGAAAGCCATCTTTCTTTGGACAAAAAACCTCCCTTAATTCAAACTATTACAGAATATAAATAGTTCACTGAGGCTGATTCACAGCTTTACTGAAGTACCTTCTTATTTCAGCTGGAAAACATGGAAATAGAAAAATGCCTTTAAAATTACTAATGCAGAACCTAAACCAGATTGCCCATTAGAAGTCTTAACTGGTTTAGCTTGTTGGATTAGAAGAGCATCTTGAGATACATTCTACCCAAATGACAAGCAAAGAAAAAAAAAAAGGGAAGTTGTCATTTTGGCTATTCATTGTACTTTCTTCATTTGTAGTCTGTTTTTATACCTCTATTTGGGTGTTCAGGTTTTCATACACTTCTAGTATCTTAATATAGCTACATTAAGAATAACCATATACATTAAATGTGCAGCATTGTCAAAGGAAAAAAAAACAACAACAAATCTAAGAAATTACATATGAATATTTGAATTGGTGGAAGTTAGGTGACAGCTTCTATCTTGGTGAACAACTGTCACCGAAAGACAATCATAGATAATTTAGTTGCAAGAAAAAGCTGATTTTGCCAACCAGCCTCCTGTAGGTCAAGCAGAGGGCAGTTAGTAAAAGTAACCCAGACTGAATCCAAAATGTAACAAGACAGTAAGCAGCTGCCACAGGGATACACAACTTCTTAAACTAGACAGAGTAAATAAAGAAAATAGTATAATAGATCAAAGAAGTAAAACAACAGCTAAATTAAGTGAAAATACAACAAACAAGGAACTGGGAAAATTACAGAAAATGACCAGAACAGTGAACCTGTGAACAGTCAGAATGAAGAAAAGCAGAGTCTACTTCTGAGTTACGTAATTTCCAAGTTCTCCAGTCTTCCAGGACATCTAGAGAACAGATGTAAGATCTTGTTAACAAGAATTATAAATCACTGGTGTGTTTTGCATAATAATACATGCAGTAAGTAAATCTTGTCCGTTATTTTATGGATGGTCCTTTGGTCACTGCTCAACTACCCAATCCCCTGAGTGAGAGTTTGGACAATAAATTTGACACCCTTGGGTGGGTTTAAAGGTTGAGTGAACCAAAGTAAGCTTTTTGGATTGAAAGACTGAGACCTTACAGCTGTCACAGGCCTCAAATGCCTTGTTTAATGGGGCCTAAAGTGCAATTCTGCATGGTTAATATGTTGCCTTCTTCAAAAATAACTGACTTGGCCTAGGAAGGAATGACTCTGAAACACGAATTTACACTAATTCTTACTTCAGAACTTTCCACACGTAACAGTTCATTCACATTTGATTCTTAGGATCAGATGCAATATACTTTTGGAAAAAACCCACAAAAAAATGAGTTATGATTTTGATACTTGGAAAAAAACCCAGACAGCTACTGTCATCCGGGATGAAAAGCTGGACATGAGCAGGGAATGTGCACTTGCAGTTAAAGAAGCGAATCACTCTCTCAGATGTAATTAGCCATTAGCAGTTATTAACGATAACACAAGAGCATGCAATCAGCACACACAGTGATCAACATACACAGGAGCTTCAATTTTAATACCAATCAATCATGCCCCCTGTACTCAGCACTGGTGAGGCTGCCCCTTGCATCCTGTGTTCCGTTTTGGCTCCCTCACTACAGGAAAGAGATTGAGGTGCTGGAGTGTGTCCAGAGAAGGGCAACGAAGCTGGTGAAGGCTCTGGAGCACAAGTCTTATGAGGAGTGGCTGAGGGAACTGGGGCTGTTTAGCCTGGAGGAGGCTGAGGGGAGACCTCATCGCTCTCTTAAACCACCTGAAAACAGGTTGTAGTGAGGTGGAGGTTGGTCTCTTCTCCCAAGTAACAAGTGATAGGACAAGAGGAAATGGCCTCAAGTTGCACCAGGGGAGGTTTAGATTGGATATTAGGAAAAATTTATTTACTGAAAGAGTGGTGAAGCACTTGAACAGGCTGCCCAGGGAAGCGGTGGAGTCACCAGCCCTGGAAGTGTTCAAAAAATGTGCAGACATGGCACTTCGAGCCATGGTTTAGTGGTTATGGTGGTGTTGGGTTGATGGTTGTACTAAATGATCTTAGAGGTCTTTTACAACCTTAATACTTCTATGATTCTATGATGATATTAATTAGAATTAAATGCTGTCCTGAGTTTTGCTTAAACTCCAAGTCCCTTGCTATCTACTTGCCTTTCCAGACATTTAGCCTACTTCTTTGAGCCTAACTTTGCCTGTAAGAATATGTATACCACCCTCTGTGTGCCGGACAGTGCACTGAAAATTTATCAAGCTTGCTTTTCTTCTCCTACTGCTATTTACCCTGCTTTGCAGCTTTTTTTGAGTCCACTGAGCAATCTTACCCCTTGCAAGCAATATAAATGGGTCCAAATCACAAGCATTGCCACGCAGCATAGCTGTTATGTATGAGAGACAGTCAGCACCTCTAATAAGTAAGCTGTTTTCGCACTTTTATTTTTCTACCATGCAAGATAGAAAGATGCAGACAGGTCAGTGTTTTCTGTAAAGCTTGTTTTACCAAAAATGTGCTTTTTCAGGGAAAACCTTGTGACAGAGGCCCCCAGGATGCTGTATATTAATTTCTTGGCATATCTCTCTGTTTTAGCATTCCCATGCAGACTGGTATGACGCAGCTTGGTCGGGTTTTCTAAAAACTCTACAAAACATGAACTATGTTCAACTTTTGAGTAAGCAGGCTCAAATAACTGGTACAGCTAACAAGAAACAGTATGTCCCTGTAATTAGGCAGACCATGAGTCTAAAGTATGAGACCATCGAAACTAGGGGTACAGAAGAAAGGAATAGGCAGAAAAGTAGGCCCCAGGATGGACAAATCTGAGGGACAGAAAAGGCTGGGAGGATGTAATGTTAAAATACCCACTTCCACCAATCTCCATTTTAGCTGTTGGATACACAACAGCCCTGCAATCCAAGATGAGAGAAATAAAGTGGAAAATCTCTTCTCTTCAGACTACAGTCTGCACAACAAAGGTGTGAGAGCAGTAAGATTTCTCAGCAGGAGTATATCCTGTCATAGCTGGTTTTAACCACCCCTTTGATATTCTTGCATGTATTTCTGATCATTGAAAAGAATTAACACTCTGTCTGTGTATCTCTAAAGTGCTTCATACTTGTTCTCAGAAAAAAAAATAAATCAATCAACAGAGTTTAAATGGAAGAGAAAGAATTGACACTAAGACCTTGGAGTTTCTTTTCATCCCCAGAAAGGGCTATACCCTCCCTCATCCTTTCCTATTTGTTGTGTTCTAGTTAACTGATTCATCATGCTTCTCTCACAATTATCTATTAAAAATACATTTTCAATGATTAAGTAACATGCCTGCATTTTCTGGATGGATAAGAACTGGAATCAATTGGAACACTCCAACTCACTATTATCATTGCAGCCAAATTTTCTGTTTAAGTCACAGAGCAAGACCACTATTCAATCCAGCAATTACAGTAAAAAAGTCTACAGCAAAATGAACAACACTTTTTTTTTTTCTTTTTAGACCAAAGCCTCAGTGAGACTAAAAATTTGTTACTGTAAAAAAGACTGGTTTTGCTCATGTCTATGATTATCAATAGGGTTTAGAAATAAAATACATACGTACCTTCTTTGATAACTGAAGATAATTTTGTAGAAATTTTTCATTACATGTAGTCACTGCTGCCTAGCTTTATAATAGTCTATCTTGCTAGCACAGCAGTGCATTTTGAATTAGATTACAAGTGTACACTTTTAAGTAAAACAGATGCACTAAAAAAGCTTGCTTAGATGCACAGACCTAGCACGAAATGTATATCCTAAGGAATAGTCTGACCAGTACATAAAAGAATACCTGTGCATTTAAGGATTCCACTGCGGAAGGACTTTTCTGTGTCAACTGAGCAGTGTGTGGGAAAGAACAGTCTTTATTTTACCATGGTTGTGATTAGAAATACTTATTTCTTTGTTGACATTTACAGAGTTTAATATGCAAACATAAAAATCCTCCAAAAAAGCAATGGGACGGTTTTACAATCATAGGCTTTCAGAAACAAACTGTGCTATAAGTCATCATAATCACAGGAAAATTTTTTCCATAGTTTTAGTTCTCACAGGGTTTGTAATTTTCGTCATCAGTTCAGGTTCTGAAATATCCTACTTAGCCACAGAATACACAAAAAGCTGGCAACATTGAGGAAAGACTCTGGGTTTTTTTTGGAGGGACTAAATAATTTGCAAAGAAACACATGAGAGTAATCTGCTCAACAGAATACTGTAAGCCTATCTAGATGATGACTAAGCATAATAAGAGGTTCTTTTGTGTTTCCTAATCTTTGCAGTTTTGTAATATTTTAATTAGAATTTTAGAAACACTTCAGGAAGAGATTAAGAAGTCCTTGTAATTAAAACAACTTAAGACACAGTGATTTTAACTTAGACCTACAAGTTCTATATGTAGAGTAACATCATCATGTAATATGCTTTATTTAATAGGAAAAAAAAAAAATCACACCGGAAATAAGAACTCAGGTGGGCTAAAGCACACGCACACATCCTGGCAGCAGAAAAAGGAACTGCAAATTATGGCAAAATGAACTTCAGGTACTCTATTTAGTAAAGAGCAGATATATTAAATCTGGAGAAGACAGTTCAATTTATGAGCAGAAAAAATCAGCAGTCTGACAGTGCTGAAAGGGAGGGGTCTCGCTTCCTCACATTTTCCCTGTTCTTCTTGCTGTTGGTTCAGTTCTTTCTCTCCTACCTCAGTAACAGTTTCCCCATTCTGTCTCACTGTCTGGGATACAGCATGCACATCATCTCAAGCTTAAAGAGTTAAAAAGCTCCTGGATTTCCCAAGCTAGTTTTCTGACATTTTAATGAGCTGGCTATACTCACATGCAAGGTAAGCAACACATATCTGTGGCCAGAACCGGGGAAACAAGATAGGGGATTTCCCATTCTGTCCTGGAAAGCTGTTAAAGTGTGTACATATATTTCACACAACCACATCTCATCAGCATATTTTAAAAAGGAAATACACTGTTCATTTATTAACTCTCAGCCTGTATCAAAGTTTCAAGATCTATTAACCATCTGCACTGGAAGAGAAATGAAGGCAAAAGATCTTCTGCTCCATAAACATAAAAAAGGCAAATCTGAATTTAGAGAAATCTGTAGTTTGAAGAAGCAATTCTGAAAGTACTATTTGGAACTAGAGGACAGTGAAACAGTCAAGTCTGACAAGTAAAATGCACACTAGAAAGGTCACTAACTCATCCATCTTGGAACAAGGAAGTAATGTTTCCTCTTTAATGAGTTTGACTGACCTGAACTTTGAGCTGTGTGCTCCATAATTCTCTGGCTCGCTTAGCCAGATGCCTATAGCTGAGCTTGTAGCTGAGCTGTATAAGGTTCTTATATGTTCAATAAAGAGAAACAGGCTGTTACAGAATGTGACTCATCTTACTTGTTTTAGATAAAAGATAAGACAACCTCCTCTTAGAAGTGCCTGTTTCTTCACTGATTGAACAAGGAGTCAATGCAGGCTATTTTTAAGCATCCACACTTAGAACTGCACTTGCAGTAACAAATGGGAAGGAGTTCAGGGACAAACAATAAAAATTTAGGAAAAAAATAGAGAGAGATAGTAACTAAGCCTTTTCAGCACAGACAACTTAGAACACCCTCTGGGGGCATATCTGTGGAGACTGAAGACTTCACTCATACCCAGGCAGGATACCCAGCCTATTTTCACAAGATCTCACTCTTTCCCCTTGAGCGGCATAAAAATAATGGAAGCTTGTTCATCTTGATGAACTTATGACTTGGATCTAAAGTTTGAACGAAACATAGGCTTACACCTTCTTTTAGTAAAACAGTAAGGAAAGATTAAGAATGGATGAAAAATTTATGTTATAGTAGGAAACAAAGGCAAGCTGTAAGGCCAACACGTGCCCTATGGTTTATGTGGGAGTCTTCAAAGGACACACAAGATAGAAAGGGACGTTCAAGTGAAAATTAAAGAAATCTTTGGTAGGCAATATTGCCTGTTAAAATAATTCAGCTATCCTTCAGTCTTCCTCTTAGATTCCATTTTACTGCTCGTTATAATCACTGGTAACTTAGGATGAGTATTAAGGTCTCTAAGACAACAAAAATATTGTGAGTGTATCTACGGAACGCTTAGCCTGCGTGCCCAATTTGGAAGAATCTTATTTTTGCTGACAATTTCTACCAATAACTTTTGGCAACTTTCACATTTTGTTCAGTTTCATTTCTCTAACCAAGTTCAAAACCTGATATGTGGAATCGACACACCTGGAGATAAAACAGAAACCTTGTTCTTTAGGATTTGAAGGCTGGGAGTAAAATTGGGTTTAGAATGAAGAGCTCTGCAAGCATGGGGGGCAGAACCAGTCTGAAAGTTCACATTTACTAATTTTAACCACTTAAATTCTAATAGCAGGCACACAATATACTGACATATGCCTTTATAATCTGTTAAAAGCATTTTTTTTCTTCTAATTATAGTATTTAAGACTTTTACTGACAGAAAAATTTCACAGTATTAAGTAAACCGCTTAGTGCAAAATGACATACATGACATTTTTTAACAATTTAGTAGTAGTTATTACTAAGTTTACTATTCCTATCATCATCTCACTGATGCGTGGAAAGAAATAAATACTAAGAGCGTGCAGTTTAACATTCCTTGTCAATCAGGCCAAGATCTACACCTGTGAAAAGAAACAGATGAGGGGGCTAGAGGGCAGAGAAACATAAATAATTTAAGTTTCAAGATGCAACTAGAGAAATGCTTTTGCTTTTGAAAAGTTATTCTAATTTTTTTACTTTAGACATAAACATCATTTTTCACTTTCTACTATGAAATCTACATGGAGAAACTTCACAATTTCCTCACTAAACACAGGGTACAGTTTTATGTGAAAGGTGGGAGAATTGAATGTGCTGGCAGACTCTTAATTTTGTTTCTCCAAGTGCTTTAGAACAGAAAAGATGGCTTTTTCTTTACGGTAATGACACACAGATTTTTTTTTTAATATATGTTATTACGTAACATCTCATTTTGCCAAAAGCAAGGGGGAGTGCATTTTAATTGGACATCCATTTATAATGAAAATTCATGTAATTTGATTTTTTCTATCTGTCAACATGTACAGTCATGTATTGATGTTTTCTTTTATTACAAAACAGACCATAAAATGCAATCAAAATCAGTGTCTGAATGCCCTTACCTTTTCACTCAGTAATGAAAACAAAGTAAAATCATTTCCAGAAGGCTGTAATTAAGCTAGAGTGCTATATAATAGGAAAGTTTCTGCATGAATGTAGTGGAAAAGGGAAATTTCATGCATCCAGCAGCAGGCTAAAATGTAAGTTGCCATTTCCAGATACTCTGAGTTTAAAATAAAAAAACAGTGACTGTATGGTTCATCATTACTGCAGATGAACATATTGCTAAGAATGCTAAATAAGATTGAGCATGAAAATCACTGTACCGTTTAATGCAAAGAGTCTCACTCCCTCAGAGGAAATGGCTGCTAGAAAACCAGAGGAAACTTAAAATACGAAATTAAAAAATATTTAGAAAAAAAAATATTCGGGCATTTCCCTCTAACTTTTTGGGCAGACCTTTTATTATTTAATATTGGAAATCCTATTATTTCATAGTCTTCTCAGTGTAGAAGAGTGATTCAAGATACCAGGAAAAAAATGTAGAACTGTGTATCATGTATTGCATAATTACATTTCTTAGTGCACCTGCAAAATTAGTATTAATTTGGCCTTATTATGCTTAATGAAAATTGCAACATCCTCCCATAAAACATACATCAATCCATAAACATTTCATTTTCATGTCTAAGTGGCTCCTCACTCATACTTTAAAATTCTAACTGCTTCCCCTTAATTTTTGAATTTGCTTTTCTTTTTAATCTTACACCAATCAAATATTGGGTAATTTTGTCTTAGACATACTCAATTTTAAGACAGTAATATCATAGAGTTTATATTGTACTGGGCGAAGTGACGGGAAAGCAAAGAAGTTAAAATGAAACGAAAATATGTACCTGAATTGTTTCATAGCTATGAGATAATTCTGGTTTTTTGGTTAGATAACAATAACGTCACATTTAAACAGGGTATAGTAACTCAGAAAATACTACCAAATGCATAAAACCACAAAAGTGCAAAGAAGTAAAATGAGGGAAGCAGAATGACTGATTTCAAACTAGTTTAATAACATTGTACACATATAAGAAAATGGTGGAAGAAAATAATAAATTGAATGGAAGACAGGAAAAACGGTTGGGTGCTCTAACACAGGAGTAGTGTTAAACGCTAAAATACCTGAATCAAATAAAAAAGTTCACTGCACTAGTAAGGAAAATGGGATCCGTATGGATTGGGATTCCTCATCTCAGTAGGAAAACACAGGATTTTTAAGATTATACTGATGGTGGGACTAGGATGATGATAGTGACTGTGACATACTGTGCAGAGACCAGGAAACCCGAGAGTAAGAAGCAATTAATAATGTAAACCAGGTAGACTCCACAGGGCTGCATTCCTGAGGCAAAATTTTTAATACTCTAATGGATTATTTCAATTAATCTGTTCAGGAAACCCACAAGAGGAGAAATAACTCTTGAGTTAGTCCTCCACAAAGTACAGGACAGGATTCAAAATTATATTATTAAGGAGTTTATCTGTAACTCTGTGCACCACCTTCTTAATTTCAAAAAATAAAAAAATAAACCCATCAATTTAGTGCTTAATTTTAAAAAATATTATTTTTAAATAAATGGCCTTGTTAAAAAGAAATCAAAAAGGAAATTTTAAATCTTATCTGATTTTAAGCATGACAAAGACTTTTCAGAGGTACCACAAGAGGGTTTAAAAAAAAGTAGGAGTTTTTCTTACAGGGGGTTTTCTGGAAAATCTGTTTCAAATCTATCACAGAATCACAGAATCACAGAATGTTAGGGATTGGAAGGGACCTCGAAAGATCATCAAGTCCAATCCCCCTGCCAGAGCAGGAATGCCTAGACTATGCCACACAGGAACGTGTCCAGGCAGGTCTTGAATGTCTCCAGAGAAGGAGACTCCACAACCTCTCTGGGCAGCCTGTTCCAGTGTTCCGTCACCCTCACTGAGAAGAAGTTTCTTCTTGAGTTTAAGCGGAACCTCTTATGTTCCAGTTTCAGCCCATTACCCCTTGTCCTATCAATGGTTGTCACCGAGAAGAGCCTGGCTCCATCCTCGTGACACTCACCCTTTAAATATTTGTAAACATTAATGAGGTCACCCCTCAGTCTCCTCTTCTCCAAGCTAAAGAGCCCCAGCTCCCTCAGTCTTTTCTCATGTGACAGTAGATGACGCAGAACAATAACAAAATGAACTGCTGCAAATTGCCAGAACTAAATGAAAAGTACGTACTAGTTTTTTGCAACATGCCTTAATTCCAGTGTTTTCCAAAGCAGGTTGCAATTGTACATGCCTGGGTTCCCGTCTTTTTGCCCTGAATGTAAGCTAAGTACTAGTTGTGTTTCCCACTCATTTGCAGTCTGACAACGCTGCAAATGAACTCAGTTCACTGTGGGAAAAGCTGCAGAATAGAATAGCCACAGAAACTAAAATAAGTGAATACCAAATGCCAACAAAACAGAAAATTATATTAAAATAATGATTCTTTCAGTTTCTTAGAAAAATAACAAAAAAAGACCCCAAAAAAATCATACAAAAAAAAGAAACACAGAATCAATGGCATCCTGAGATTACTTATCCTATTCCCTCATGGCTACTGCTTCTGCTATTGGTTACTGAACTAACGGACTTGATCAACTTAAAGGTGTTTTCCAATCTAAATGATTCTGTGTTTCTAGTATTGTGCCTCTTGCTCAAGTAGAATCAACTTAGTAGCATTGTATCTCCTTTTTGCATTCATACCAAGATTTGAATTGTATCACCCATCACTATATTTCCAGAGAAAGCTGAGACAGCTTCATGAATAACTTATACATAGAATGGAACATAAGGATGTGAAAAGAGATAAGGAAGATAAACAAAACTGAAAGAAAGTAGAAGTAAGACAGAGGTAGGAAATACAATGAACTGTCACAAAGAAGATCATGTGTATTGTTACTGGATGCCTGAGAACAAAAAAATTGGAGTGTCACCTTTGGTTGTTTAAAACTTCAAAACTGCACAATGGACAGTATTTTAGGTCACAAAAACAAAAAAGTGATTCTGGTTGTCCAGACATCACATTGCTCTGTCAAATACTCCATCTGCTGTGACAGGTAGGGAGTTTGTAATCTAGATTCTTGAAAGAGAAGTTCTAAAAAAAAACCCAACAAAAGTATGCATGTCTTAGAATAATGCAATCTATTTTATTATTTCAAGCAAAGAGGAATATACTGAGAAAACAAATGACTAAATGAGCTAACAGCAAGAATCTCCAGTCCCACCTCCACAAACTCCACGAGCTCCGGTACATGAGATAAGCAAGTCTGTGCTTTGCACCTGAGCTGTGCTCTACAACCAAGAAAACAGTGACAGACCTAATCTTCATTTTGAAAATCACATTAACCAATACAACTCCCTTGGTAACTATAAACCCAGTGGACATTGAAAGCAAGAAAATACTGCTTGCGTACTTACAAAGAAAGAAACTCCTTTTCTCAATACTTGCTCAGAAGCTTAAGGCACAAGAACTAGAATGGAAGAGACTATTATCAGTGTTCATATGGACTAAAGAAATCAAAGACGTATCTGTACTAATAATACTGATTTCAGCTCTAAGAATCACATATCAAAAAAGAAGAAAACAGGAAGAATAAAAAAAACACATAGAAGTTCAGACAGAATTTTTAAATATGTTAAAAATCTAAGATGAGGTATAGGAAAACTACCATACAAAAGGGGAAGAAATCCTGGACTCTGATTTAGAAAGGATATCTTAATTCTAGTCTTATACAACAACAAATGATACAATAAACTGAGCTGCTATTACTCAGAAACCAAAACACAGTAAAATAAAATTTTTAAAAAAAATGCTTAAACCCTCCCAGTCTTGTTATTCTTGTCTTGTTTACTATCAGGGGCTAAATATGGAGTTCTGCAGTCACCATATTGGTCACTGTTACCTAATAAGCTGTGTATCAAGAAACCTAATTAACATCAATCAATATCCTGAAAGCCTCTTCCTTCCCCTTACAATATATCCAAAGTTCTCACCCCATTCATGACAGACACAATCATATCCTCTCCCTGAAACTGTATCCTGAATTTTACCCAATTTATCTATTTTTGTTCAGGTAGTATCTGCCAAATACTGACTATTCAGAAGACACTGTCAGATACTTCCGTCTTTGCCAATTTATGGGTCTCTGTCTTTCCTTTTCTTTCTATTAGGCTTTCTTACTTTGCAGAATGGGATACCAATTCCAGTCATAGGCTAAGTATCAGAAATCTGAATAACAGTTTTGGTCCAGTATAACCATTTCTCTGTTCTTGTATCTGGAAGGACTTCAATATCTCGTAAGGAAGCACAACAGTTTTGTGTTAGCAACCATGTGCCTCGGTATAAATCCTAAGCAACAAGTACTGAAATAATCATCTTCTTGGATGTGGGCCTGTTAATACCCTTAAAAAACCAGAACCGGTAATCCAAATGATCCCCTGTGTGTTCTTCCCAGCCAGCCGGAAGGTCTGGTAACAGGATGAACGCTATTACTTCCAAATGAATGTTATACTCTCAGCATCACCAGTATACTCAGGTTTTACCAAGACTGCAGACTGCAAACAGGGACACCAAAGAATGTTAGCAAATCAGCTGAATCTATTGTTTTAGTTTTTCTATTAATAATTTTCTGGATTTGGTTCTATCACTTCTAAAACATTAAACTGAAAAACCAGTGCTTTAAATAAAAGTAGTACTGGAAAACATGTATGTTTTGCGTCGTTTCAATAAATAATCTGGAAAAGAATCCCTTTCTTGAGGTGCCTGACAATGAAATAATGCCGTAGTAAATTGTACATTACTGGGAAGTATTATGCAGCTTCTGTAAGTTACTAAACCAAACTACCTTGAATCTGAAACGAAACACCTTCCCTTTTTAGAGAGAGAAGACAGCTGTGAGAGTCAGTCTTCACTTTCCTCCAGTGTAGAGCTACAACTTCACAGTTCCCTACCTCTGCAGCAGCCTCCTTACTCTCTGAGCTATGATGTGAACAGGCACAGGAGAAGGCACTGGGCTACCTGAAAGTCATTTCCTTTCTCCTGGAAGATGCAGTGATCCATAGGGGAGCATCGTTAAACAGTCCAGTTTGTATGATGCTTCTTGGATCATAGTAAGCCTCAGTAAAATCATCTTAAATATGATTAACTACTGCTGCTGTCAGACAATTTGAATTTAGAAAGGATATGGATTCAAACTAATGCTAACAGTCTTATAGTTAATGATTTTTTTTGGTTCTCCATCTAAGTTTAAACTCGGTTGTGTCCAAAAGACATATAATATAAACACTGAAGGAGCAAACAACAACAACAACAAAATGCATTCAAGTATGCAGAGGAATATGGCATAATTTTCTACATAGCTAATGTGAATTAGTTTCAGGAGAACAGGGCAAATTATTTGCAAAAGCATAAGGTACCTTGTTAAGGGTAGTATCCTCAATTTCTGTTAGGATTATCTATTGATACCTATTAGTGAAACAAAGATACATACCACAAATGCGTTTAGTTGTCTTGATCACAGATATTTTCTGTGGCTGACAGTCTAACTTAAAACCGATGGCTGACAGCATATTGCTATGTTATTTTTTTTTTAAGAAACCACATATTCGTTGATTAATATACCCACAAAAAAATGATATCATAACCTGAGTGTGTTCAAGTTTGAAATGTTTCCCTTATCAAAACATGTTGAGAAAGTGATTTATGGCTACTAAATTACCATCATGAGTGAGTAACTTTTAAATGTGTAAATCAGATCAGAAGACTAAAGGTAAATCAAAAAACAAAAAAGCATTCAATGTACAGATTTGCATATATGTTTTAAGAACAGTGCACCAAATTAAAAATATTACAATGCAGTGCAAAAATAATATAATATAGTTTAATCTATAAAACATAATCTCTTAACAACAATGCATCATAATCTAAGGGGATATAATTTACATGCAAAGGATTCAAGAAGACCATAGGACCAACTTAATTTGACTTGCACATCATACTTGTATTTATTTTAGTTAAAACTACAGTTTTTTGTTCAGCCATTTGACAATAGCAGCCTACACATTTGAGGTCTTCCACAGCCTCATTTTTTTTTTTCTGGAGTTTTGTTGTCAATGTTAAACATATACCAAATGTGAACGTTTTGATCTGGTGTAACTGTCCTTCCATTTTACAGCACTGCAAATAGCTACATAAGATGAGTAAAAATTAGAGATAAGTAGAGCACTGTAGGTTTAGTTCTAACTTCCTCAATACTAATATTACAGAATTAATCTGAGTTCACAGTGAAATGTTTTCAAAGACTACTCCTGAATTCATATCTGAATTTGATCAAAACTAAATCGCTTTGGTACAAGGCATGTAGAACAGATGGACCAAAGTTATACCAGCAATCTGAAATGGAATGAGAAAATCACGCTTCCCAGCACTTTTACATGGACAAAAAGAGATCTACTACACCAGCTGGAACACCTGGACACATGGTTTTGGGACGTGCACAGATGGTCTGCTGTAAACCTAGACCATCAGAATTATCTTAAGACTTGTTATGCCCACACAGATCAGTTTCAGAGCACACACGCACAGGAGGGATGACATGTCCTGGATGCATCCAGCTCACTCCTGGAGCAGGGAAAGGCTGCTCTGCCTATTTGCCCACAAATAATCCAACTGGAGACACTGCTGCTGCTCCAAGTGTTGTTGACTATTGCAGATTATCCCAGGAACTTAGAGGGCAGCAGATAACATGCTGTAATTTACTGGCACACTGCTAAAGCAGTTAGTTGGTTTAAAGAAAAAAATTTGGATACTACTTGTTGCTCCCTGTATTAGTGATAAGTGGTCAAGGCCATTTATATTAGTAAACTCTAGATTAAGTATTAAATTTAATTCACATCAAACTCCTTACAGAATCCAAAATATGTAACAAAGTCAGGGATTTTAGTTACAGAAAAGCAAAGAAAAATGACCAGAAGGCTACAAACAGAAGATCGTCCAAGAGAGACTAAAGACAGATTTGTTTGTACAAAACTTGGAAAAAACCAAGGAGGGGAAAAAAGTTGAGATGCAGATACTAAATTAGCAAAAGTATCCAGCACTGTACTGACCTTCAAAATAACTATAAGACATAAGGAATAAACAGGAGCATAAGAACATGATATCACATGTGATATCAAAGAAACTAAATATGACAGTAGTACAAAACCACTGAATGAAGGAATGGAAATGGGAAAATATTGGGGAAGCACAACACATTTCCTAGTCCTTTTATTTTTTTATACTAATATTCTGTTTCTCTAAGCATATCTGGATCATTGTGGACTTTTCTCCAAGGACTTAAGTCACAGTTTTTTTAAGCTAACCACTGCGTGTATTCTAACAACTTTAATGTTGTTATGCTCTTAAATATTTAAACATTAAATATTTAAGCATTGAATCTGCTCTCATTTCTACTTTTCTACTGTGCAGTTTACATAGTTAAAAAGACTGACATCATATTCAGCTCACAGAAGTGGCCAAGTTTTCCCTGTCCTTTTTATTTCATTTCCACCCTTCATGTTCTGATAGAAAATCTTATCAGGAGAGCGGAAACTCTCAGGAATTAAGTACTGAAATCAAGTCTATTTTAAGTTTTCCACAATGGCCTTAAACATGCCACAAAATGTCTGAACTCTCTTTAATAGGTAGTATCTTATACACAGCATTCTTCCAGAACTTAGATGAAATGGTAAAAACAGTAATTCTGTAAATGATTTGAAGAATCAAGAATTCAAACTCAATAGCCAATGGGACTATTAAGTAGGTATTCTTTATTAAAAAAAACCAACAGAGGTATTTTAAACAACCAGGTACAATAAAGAAAGAGATGCAAAAGCACTGGGAAAAAAAAACCAAAACAGTGGGATGCCAGGAAAGAATAATCAAAATCTGACAAAATCCATTGGCTTTGGCAAATTCAGATTAACATCTGTAGGAAAAAAAACCCACAAACAAAAAAAAAAAGAAAATAATTCACAAGATAATGTTAGAAGCAAAATCACTATGATAATAAGATGTGTCTTATTTCACAGTTTGCTTTAGTTGCTCCCTACTCTGTACAAGACACAGGGCAGTATCACTATTGAAAAAGGTTCACCTAGCATAACCTGTTGATAAATTAACATTGTTTTTTTTTTTTAATGGTCATTTAACACCACAAGAGATAGTGAAACAAGAAAAGTACAATGGTTAATATATGAAAATTACCAATTAAAACACAGGGCTAATTGAGAAAGACATTTTTTATTCACGGTTGATATGACATGACAATGTAAATAAGAAAAGCACAATAAACTCAAGAGATTCTGCCAAAGCATGTAAAAGTTAGTTGTTTGTTCATTCATTCTTATAATGAAGCTTCAGCTAAAGTGTAGCATTCTATTTTGATTTAGAAACAGAAAGAAAAAATATTTTAACGTTTAAGCACAAAACAATTAACTTCTGTCAGCAATTTAAACAACTTTTTCAACTTCCTTCCCCACCCAGCAGAAAACGATTAGACGTTTTTCTCTTGCACTTATTTAACTCAGTTCCATTGGATTTTGATTCTTTTCGAAACAAAAAACTGGGATGAAAAGACACACGTATGCTGGAGTATGAGCTTACTTCAGTGACACACGCATTAACTCTTTTATTAAGGAACACCGCACTTGAAACTATTGACAACTATTTGCATCTCAGTGTTCTATAAACTTTGCTTCTCGTCACTGGGAAATGATCATATTATAGTGGCATACTTGTGTGTGGATTTTAGCCTGATTATAAAGCTACAACAAAAAACAGAAAGAGTTCCAGAGTTCATCATACTTGAATTACCTCATCCTCATTTCATAGCTTACAGAAAAGCAGCACATTATTTTCTACTTATATAAACATTTTACTTACACAAACGGAGTCTTTTAATCCATCTAACTGGAAAATGCATTCACTTGTTAGGATAAATCCAGGTCTGACAGTTAAATCAGGTATTTTTCATGTATGTTTTTGCCCAAGCATATCTTCTTCACTCCTAAGGGACACCTGCACAGTGAAGAACAGACAGATCTTGTTGATCCCTGATAAGGTCACAGAGGCTTAGCTATAATATAGCCTTGCTTAATCCTCATTGGTTTTGCCTACTGAGCACAAGGCTGTTTCCCTGACAACACAGCTGCAGTTGCCACAGCATCCAGAGCCACATGTGATGTCCAGGTTTAGGGTATGGCCCAGCTGAAAAATGCATTATTTAATGCTATTTTCTCGAAGTCATTTTAGCCTAAAAATATAACCAGTGAAAATCATCCATACGTTCTATTTCTTCTGATAATATTAAGCCTCTTCTATTACTTACTTAAAGAGATACTCCCTATATGGTACGGATACTTCTGAAACTCAGGTGCCATGACAATTCTTGTCTTGGTGAGCACACAGTCTTAAGTGTATTCTTTATTCACGACATGTTGTTGACATGCGATATGCAAGTAAGAACTTAATCATCAGCTTGCGATCTAAGAAGACAGACAGAATTGTGAAACATAAAAAAAAAGCAGTAATAATCCAGAAAGTGGAAATATGACTAATGACATCACAAACAGAGAGACAGATTGGGTTTTTTTTCCACTTTTTGAAATGTTTGTTCAAAAAGTGACTGGCATACATTACAGCCAGTAAACTAGTTTTGAAGTTGAGAATCATTCAAGACCAAGCGAAGCCCATGATATTTTTTTAAGCCTCTCCTCACATCTTAACCAAGGTATTCACCTGTCTATCCTCTTTATGCTAATCAGACGTTTGTCATCTAACAGTATCACTATAATGACTTAATATTAAAATAATTTACTGGCTTTTTTTGGCTGAAATGGCTAATGCATTAGGAAAAGCAATCCAAAGAAGTTCCTTTCTGTTGTTTTGTTATCACTGAACTAGAGAGAAGTTATCTGATTTATAAACGCTCACAGTGTGTTTATCCATTACATGACACAGTAACCTTGCCTAACTTGTGCTTTTGCTTAATGGATTCCAAATATTCCTGGAGTTCTTACTCATGACTGTAATTCACCTGGATTTAATTATTTCCTGGAAGTTTCAAGGATTAGTTGAAATTGCTAAGTGTGTATGTAGGTAACTGATGAAAACCATCTCGATTATCACATGAAAACTGGACGGTTGGCAATATACAAAGATTTCAAAAGAAGAAGTATGATTACATCCTCTGGTTAGAAGCTGAAGGTAGACAAACTCAGGACAGAACAAATGCACAGAATGTCAACATTACAGATAAATATGCATTGAAATAACTGCTGGAAGTCTGTGTGGAATACTCCATGAACTCTGTATGATTATTACTTGGGAAAAGAAGTGTTCAGAATAAAATTTATATAGCAATTTGTTACACTGGTAATTTTGAAGATGCATATATTCTTGAGTTTCATAGAAATAGAGTAGACTACCCAAAACCTATAGAGAACAGAATATATAATCTGACTTTTCCTATAGACTGTGTATAAAATAACTAAATAATAAAGAAAATTGGGACCTTTGGAAAAACTTAGTAACATAGAAAATATCCTTTTTTTATAAGATATAAAGACAGTAAAGTGATAAACTAGGCCTCGTAAATTAAGCACACTTAATCAAATTAAGAGCATCTGAGTGAGTACTGTTAGTGCTTTAGTCTCCTCATGTTTCATAAGTCAGGAAAAAATTCTATAAACTTGTGAAAACTTATTTTGAATAAAACAGTGCCTAAGCAAATCTATTAATTATTTGCTCACTTCAATTCTGAGAAAGATGTTATTTACACAGGTGACTGAACTACACACAATTTGCATATTGCAGATGTAAGACAGTGAAGAGAGACTAACTGGCTTTTGGAAAATAACAGGTTGTTTAAAGTATTGCTAAAAAGAATGTTCAGTCTGTAAAGACTACGAGCACTTTGCATTATCAGTGGCCTGTGAAGTCAGTTAGAAAATACCAAACACATTTTAAAAATAATACTAATACACAAGCAAATCATTAATTAGGCACTCCTAACCTTAATGATGCAGAAGGCTTATCTAGGAGTGAGACTTTTATGAGAAATAAAACTACATTTAGAAAGACAGCTAATGTTATTAGACAAAGTAGTACTTATAGGAAAGCCCCAAAGTTAATTATTAGAAATTCTGAAACAAACAACTGCAAACCCAGAAAATAATAGCTTCACATTCTTTAAAAAGAATAATGGCTCTTTTGACAAATCTAATATTTAAATTCTTTAAAAAGAATGACTAGTGAATAAAGAACAAAGATTTCAACTTCACTCCTTTTGGAGGCTAGGATGTATCAGACAAGATAAAAGCAAATTTTCAAAGTAAATTTTCGGCATCTACAAGTGAAAAACAGAGATAAAATGGTAGCATGATTTAACTCCAGCCAGCAACTAATACCACACAGCCATTCATTCACTCCTTCACAGTGGGATGAGGGAGAGAATCAGAAAAAAAAAGTAAAACTCACAGCTTGAAACAAAGACAGTTTAATAAGAAAAAAAAAAATTATGATCATAATTAATGGAAACAATTAGAATACACAAAACAAGTAATGCACAACGCAATTCCTCAGCCCTCATCAAGTGATGCCCAATCAGTTCCTGAGCAGCAGCCCCTGGCCAGCTTTCCCTCTGATTTACATTGTGGGCATGATACCACTTGGTATGGAATCCTCCTCTGGCCAGTTTGAGCCAGCTGTCCCCTCTGTGTCCCCTCCAAACTCCTTGAGACTCCAGCTTTCTTGCTGGCAGGCTCCTGACTTAGTATAAACACTACTTAGCAACAACTAAAACCAACAGTGTGTTATCATTACTCTGATCCTAAATCCAAAACACAACACTGTACCATCTATTAGGATGAAAATTACCTCTATCCCAGGCAAAACCAGGACAAATGGTTAAACGACTTACATCATGTTATGCAGTCAGGAACTTGGGCAGAAGGACTTGCTTCACATTTCTTGTTTCAAAAAAAATCTACAGATTCTTACAGCCTTTAGTATCTGAAAGGACCGTTAAGCACGGGTTAAAAAGGGAGTAGTATAGGCACTAAAATAAAAAAAAACCCCACAACCAAACAATGCAGCTTTCAGCATTACAGAAAGGATTTTTTATTTCGATGGTGATAGATGTTTCTTTTTGTCATACTTAATGATGCCTTGTCGAGTGTGTTCAGGTAATTACCAGACGTCTAATAGCAAAATGAAACAACCCAAATTGCCAGCATCTCCATTTATCTGTCATACAAGTTTTCAATCACTGCAGCTCCAATTTTGATTTCTGTATCATAATTATCCCTCATTACAGCAATAATGTTAAGACATGTAAGTAATTTCCACTAATCTTAATTGTTTTATTGTAGTAATTATTCATGTTTAACGACCTGCTTGTCTCTATATTCCTTATTTATACTTTCCCTACACAACATTTTTTGGATTATGTAACTATAAAGATATTGCATAATTTGTCCCTTTTCATTAAAAAAATGAAGATTTAATATGCAGCCAGGACATCACACAAGAAAACAGACATCTGGTGATATCTCTTGACCTCACCTTTCTCCCACCGAATTAAATCTTTTAAAAACTGTGCTAGTAGAATCTCAAACTCTTCAGTGATGGTTTAAAATTAATAAAATATCAGCATCCTTCTAGATGTAAATGGAGAAATAAAATACATACAAAGTCTTATCTAATCTGTAAAATATCAACAGATCGAGTGATTGTCTCTGGTTGATAGAATTAGTACTTTTATAAAACAATAACTTAGAATAATTCAGCTGACTTAAACTAAGAATAATTCAACTGACTTCATAGAATCATCACAGAATGGCCTAGGCTGGAGGGGACCTTAGAGATCATCTAATCCAACCTCCCTGTCATGGGCAGGGACACCTCTCAACTAGATCAGGCTCCTCAAGGCTCTGTCCAACCTGGCCTCGAACACCTCCAGGGAGGGGGCAGCCCCAACGTCTCTGGGCAATTTATTCCAAAGTCTTACCACCCTTGTACTGAAGAATTTCTTCCTAAAATCTAATCTAAATCTATTCTCCTTCAACTTAAACCCATTTCCCCTTGTCCTATCAGTGGATGCTCTTGTAAAAAGTCCCTCCCCAGCCTTCCTGTAGGATCCCTTCAGGTATTGGAAGGCAGCTATTAGGTCCCCTCGAAGTCTTCTCTTTTCAAGACTGAACAATCCCAGCTCCTGCAGCCTGTCCCGGTAGCAGAGGTGCTTCAACCCCTGGATCATCTTTGTGGCCCTCCTCTGAACATGCTCCAACAGTTCTATGTCCCTCTTATGGTGGGGACACCAGAACTGGACGCGGTATTCGAGGTGGGGTCTCACAAGACTTAAAGACTTAAACAAAAATATTATTTTTACAATGAACGCATTTCAACGCAGTGCAGCAAATCTATTACAATTTCCTGTCAAGAAATGAGAAAGTTTCAACAGTATTAAATATCTCGCATATTTTTTTATTTTTTCAGAATTAAGCAATGAATAAAATTCCATGTCAGAAATTTTATCCTTACAGGAATTATAGTGCTATTAACTTAAAAAACAGGTAGGTTATTTTAAGATTTTACTTAAGCAGTAGCCAACGTCTGTAAAACCCAGGAATGTAGCATTATATGCATCAACTAACTCTCTTTACTCGGCACTATATTATTACCTGAATACACTCAAAGAATTACCAGCCATAACCAACTTGAGGACAAAGTCTGCCAAAATGATGAATACCGAGAGAAAGAAAGAACTGAAAAAAAAATAAATAGAAGCGGGGCTCAAGAGAACTATTTTACATGATATCCTGGTCATCTTCCAGAATTCTTATACTCTGGTAAACCAGCACATTAACTACACACCGCTTCATACAGTCCAGCTTTTCACAATGCAGTGACAGCTGATGCAGCACAGTGGTCATTCACTTCCATCTACTAACCAACAACCGAGAATCAAGGATTTGGAGTCCTGTTAGACAATAAGCTAACCATGAGCCAACAATGTGCCCTTGTGGACAAGAAGGCCAGTGCATTAAGAGTGTGGCCAGTAGATAAAGGGAGGTCATCCTTTGCCTCTGTTCTGCCCTGATGAATCCAAATCTGGATTACTGTGTCCAGTTCTGGGCTTCCCAGTTCAAGAGAGACAGGGACCTACTGGACAGACTTCAGCATAGTGCAACAAAGATGACTGGTGGACTGAAGCATCTTCCATCTTACAATGGAAGGCTGAGGGAGCTGGGACTCTTTAGCCTGGAGAGAAGGCTGACAGGAGACCTTATCAACGTCTATAAATATCTAAAGGGTGGGTCCACGGAGAATAGAACCAGACTCTCACTAGTGCCCAATGACAGGATAAGAGACAATGTGCACAAGCTGGAAAACAGCTTCCTCATAAAAATATGAAGAACTTTACTGTTAGGCTGCCTGAGGCTGCCCAGGGACGTTGGACTAGATGATCTTTCAAGGACCCTTCGAAGTCCTAGCATTCTGTGATTCTGTGTGATTCTGTGGTCAGTAACTGTAATTACAGAATTCTCAACATTAGTCACTAGCACAGATGAAGTACAATTATACTTTACTGGGGGCTCCAGACACCTTATCAGGGGACAAACTCAAATGCCTTTCTATGAATACCCACAGCTTGGCCAATAAACAAGAGGAGCTGGAGATGCTCGTGAGTCTGCAGCACTATGACCTGATCAGCATCACTGAGACATGGTGGAATGACTCCTGCGATTGGTGTGTTGGACTAGAAGGGTATAAACTGTTCAGGAAGAACAGGCAGGGGAAGCGAGGAGGGGGTGTTGCCCTCTATGTCAATGAGCAGCTAGAATGCATGGAGCTCCACCTGGCAAGTGCTGACGAAAGAACTGAGTGCCTGTGGACCAGGGTGAAAGGAAGGGCAGGAGACTTTACAGTGGGGGTGTGCTACAGACCACCCAGTCAGGAGGACCAAGTGGATGAGGCCCTTCATAAGCAGATAGGAGTTGCTGCTCGTTCACAAGCCCTGGTACACATGGGGGACTTTAACCACCCCGACATCAGTTGGAAAAACAACACGTCAGGGAACAAGCAATCCAGGAGATTCCCGGAATGCATTGATGATAACTTCCTTCTCCAAGTGACAGAGGAACCAATGAGGAGAAGTGCCATGTTAGACCTTGTTCTCATCAACAGAGAAGGGCTGGTGGGTAATGTTAAACCCGTGGGTAGCCTCGGCTGCAGTGACCGTGAGATGGTGGACTTTGAGATCCTAAGGGCAGCTAAAAGCGGAAAGCTCAGCAAGCTTGAAACCCTTGATTTCAGGAGAGCTGACGTTCACCTCTTTAGGAACCTCCTTGCTAGTGTGCCATGGGATAAAGCCCTGGAGAGACTGGGAGCTCAAGAAAGCTGGTTGACTTTCAAGGATCACCTCCTCCAAGCTCAAAGCAATTGCATCGCTAAAAGGAAGAAATCAGGCAAAACCACCAGGAGACCTATATGGATAAACAGAGAACTCCTGGTGAAAATCAAATACAAAAGGGGAACTCACAAAGCATGGAAGCAGGGACTGGTAACCTGGGATGATTACAAGGAAGTTGCTCATGTAATCAGAGACCAGGTTAGAAAAGCTAAGGCCCTGACAGAGTCACATCTGGCCAGAGATATTAGAAATAACAAGAAAGGATTTTACAGGTATGTAAGAATGAAAACAAAAACGAGACAGAATGTGGGGCCTCTCCGGAACAGGTGACCTGGTTACCGAGGACATGGAGAAGGTTGAAGTATTCAACAACTTTTTTGCCTCAGTCTTCCCTGGCAACCACTCAAACCACACCACTCAAATCACAGAGAGTGTTGGCTGGGTCTGGGAGAGTGAAGAACCACCCAGGGTAGGAGCAGATCAGGTCCGGGAACACCTAGAGAACCTGAAGGTGCACAAGTTCATGGGACCTGATGAGATACATCCACGGGTCCTGAAGGAACTGGCAGCTGAAGTTGCTAGGCCACTAGTCATCGTATTTGAGAGGTCCTGGCAGTCTAGTGAGGTTCCTACAGATTGGAAAAGGGGGAACATAACTCCCATCTTTAAAAAAGGAACCAAAGACAACCCCGGAAACTACAGACCAGTCAGCCTTACCTCTGTGCCAGGCAAAATCATGGAATGGATTCTCCTGGTAGCTGTACTAAGGCACATAAAAATAATCAAGTGGCTGGTGACAGCCAGCGTGGCTTCACCAGAGGCAAGTTGTGCCTGACTAATTTAGTGGCCTTCTACGACAAAGCTACAGCGCTGGTTGATGTGGGAAAAGCAACGGATGTCACTTTCCTGGACTTGTGCAAGGTGTTTGACACTGTCCCACATGACATCCTTGTCTCTAAAATGGAGAGACACAGATTTGACAGATGGACCACTCGGTGGATAAAGAACTGGCTGGATGGTCGCACTCAAAGAATTGTGGTCAATGGCTCGATGTCCACATGGAGGCCAGTGACAAGGGGTGTTCCTCAGGGGTCTGTTCTGGGTCCAGTGCTGTTCAACATCTCTGTCAGCGACATGGACGACGGCATTGAGTGCATCCTCAGTCAGTTTGCTGACGACACCAAGCTGTGTGGTGCCGTGGACTCACTTGAGGGAAGAGATGCCATCCAGAGGGACCTTGACAGGCTTGAGAAATGGGCCAGTGCAAACTGCATGAGCCTCAACAAGTCAAAATGCAACGTCTTGCACGTGGGTTGGGCCAATCCTAGGCACAAATACAAACTGGGCACAGAGTGGGTTGAGAGCAGCCCTGAAGAGAAGGACATGGAGGTGCTGATAGACAAGATACTCTACATGAGCTGGCAGTGCCCTCATGCAGCCCAGAACGCCAACCGCATCCTGGGATGCATCAGGAGGAGTGTGGCCAGCAGATTGAGAGGTGAATCTCCCCCTTTACTCTGCTCTTGTGAGACCCCACCTCAAATACCGCGTCCAGTTCTGGTGTCCCCACCATAAAAGGGACATAGAACTGTTGGAGTATGTTCAGAGGAGGGCCACAAAGATGATCCAGGGGCTGGAGCACCTCTGCTACGAGGACAGGCTCCGGGAGCTCGCATTGTTCAGTCTTGAAAAGAGAAGACTTTGGGGGGACCCTGTAACTGGCTTCCAATACCTGAAGGGAACCTACAGGAAGGCTGGGGAGGGACTTTTTACAAGAGCATCCACTGATAGGACAAGGGGAAATGGGTTTAAGTTGAAGGAGAATAGATTTAGATTAGATCTTAGGAAGAAATTCTTCAGCACGAGGGTGGCAAGACTTTGGAATAAATTGCCCAGAGACATTGGGGCTGCCCCCTCCCTGGAGGTGTTCGAGGCCAAGTTGGACAGAGCTTTGAGTAGCCTGATCTAGTTGAGAGGTGTCCCTGCCCATGACAGGGAGGTTGGATTAGATGATCTCTAAGGTCCCTTCCAGCCTAGGCCATTCTATTATTCTATGAGGAAAAAATGAAATTTTAATGAAATTTAGGAAAAAGAGTATCTTATCACTCCCAGAACTTAATCACAACAGGCATCATAAGGAAATAATTTTCATGGTCTCTTTGGCTATATGCTGTTCTATCTCAACCTCCACAAATTCAACCATCAAACACAAATCCATCTCTTATGCCCCTTACTCTCTTCTTCCACCTCAATTATTGTTGTCTACATCCTTTCATTCTGCCTAGCATACTCTAACTTCTCCATTCTTCCAACTTATATCAGTGTCGCCACTCTCTCAAAACAGAAATGCTACGCTTTTACTAGGAAGTAAGTGGCTTCATTTACCCTCTTCTTAATATGACGTGGCAGGATACCTCCTGCCTTGTACATTAGCTTTAGGATATCAAATACATATATTGTAGTGTCTCAGCAGATGTCCTTTCCATATTTTTTCTTCTTCATTTAGGAGTAAAAAGTGAAGAAGTTAAGCTTCTAAGCTGGCTTGAATTTTGCAAAGGTTTGCAGCAATGCCCAAGTCAACAAAAGTGCACTTCCAAAAGTACGCAAAGACGTGGTTTCCCTGTCATGGGGATCATTTTACTGTAATTAGCACTAGGTTGGAGAAGAGACGGAAAATGTTAACAGAAGAGGACACATCAGGGTGGAAGCAAGAAAAGGAGCATCGATGATAATTTTCTGATGCAAATGGTGGAGGAGCCGACTAGGAGAGGAGCACTGCTGGACCTCATCCTCACTAACAAGGAGGATCTGGTTGAAGCAGTAAAGGTTGAGGGCTGCCTTGGCTGCAGTGACCATGAAATGGTGGCGTTCAGGATCTCATGTAGCAGAAACAAAATAGCAAGCAGAATTGCAACCCTGGACTTCGCCACGGCAAACTTTGGATTTTTCAAACAATTACTAGAGAAAATCCCATGGGCAAGGCTGTTTGAAGGTAAAGGGGCCCAAGATAGTTGGTTAGCGTTCAGGGACTGCTTCTACCGTGCTCAAGATCAGAGCATCCCGACACGTAGGAAGTCAAGGAAGGGAGCCAGGAGACCTGTGTGGCTAAACAGGGATCTGCTGGGTAAGCTCAAGGGCAAGAGGAGAATTTACAGATCTTGGAAGGCAGGGCTGGCCACTTGGGAAGAATATAAGGCTGTTGTCCAAGGATGTAGGGAGGCAACTAGGAAAGCAAAGGCCTCCCTTGAATTGAACCTGGCGAGAGGGGTCAAGGACAACAGGAAGAGCTTTTTCAAATACATGGCAGATAAAACTAACACCAGAGGCAATGTAGGCCCACTGATGAATGAGGTGGGTGCCTTGGTGACAGAAGATACAGAGAAGGCACAGTTACTGAATGCCTTCTTTCATAGAATCATAGAATGTTAGGGATTGAAAGGGACCTCGAAAGATCATCAAGTCCAATCCCCCTGCCAGAGCAGGAACGCCTAGATAATGCTACACAGGAAAGTGTCCAGGCAGGTCTTGAATATCTCCAGAGAAGGAGACTCCACAACCTCCCTGGGCAGCCTGTTCCAGGGCTCCGTCACCCTCACTGAGAAGAAGTTTCTTCTCGAGTTTAAGCGGAACCTCTTATGTTCCAGGTTCAGCCCATTACCCCTTGTCTTGTTCTTTGTCTCTGTCTACTCTGCCAGAGGCTGTCCTGAGGAGCCCCATTCCCCTGAGGCCCCAGAGGAAGTCAGGGCAGTGGAGGAGTTTGCTTTAGTCGATGAGGACTGGGTTAGGGACCAATTAAGCAATCTGGACATCCATAAATCCATGGGTCCAGACGGGATGCATCCACGGGTGCTGAGGGAGCTGGCTGATGTCATTGCTAGACCACTCTCCATCATCTTTACCAAGTCTTGGGAGACGAGAGAGGTGCCTGAGGACTGGAGGGAAGCAAATGTCACTCCAGTCTTCAAAAAGGGCAAGAAGGAGGACCCGGGAAACTATAGACCGGTCAGCCTCACCTCCATCCCTGGGAAAGTGATGGAACGACTTATCCTTGGTGCCATCTCAAGGCACATCAAGGATAAGAGGGTCATTAGAGACAGTCAACATGGCTTCACCAAGGGGAAGTCGTGCTTGACTAACCTCATAGCCTTTTACGAGGATATAACAAGGTGGACAGATGATGGCAGAGCAGTGGATGTGGTCTACCTTGACTTCAGTAAAGCATTTGACACAGTCTCCCACAGCATCCTTGCTGCTAAACTGAGGAAGTGTGGTCTAGACTCTCGGGTAGTAAGGTGGACTGTGAACTGGCTAAGGGGAAGAAGCCAAAGAGCCGTGGTCAATGGGGTGGAGTCTGGTTGGAGGCCTTTATCCAGTGGGGTCCCTCAAGGGTCGGTACTGGGACCAGTATTATTCCATATATTCATCAATGACTTGGATGAGGGACTAGAGAGTACTATCAGCAAGTTTGCTGATGACACCAAGCTGGGAGGAGTAGCTGACACGCCAGAAGGCTGTGCTGCCATTCAGCGAGACCTGGACAGGCTGGAGCGTTGGGCGGGGAAAAATTTAATGAAATATAACAAGGGTAAGTGTAGAGTCTTGTATCTGGGTAGGAACAACCCCAGGTTCCAGTATAAGTTGGGGAATGACTTATTAGAGAGTAGTGTAGGGGAAAGGGACCTGGGAGTCTTGGTGGACAGCAGGATGACCATGAGCCAGCACTGTGCCCTTGTGGCCAGGAAGGCCAATGGCATCCTGGGGTGTATTAGAAGGGGGGTGGTTAGTAGGTCGAGAGAGGTTCTCCTTCCCCTCTACTCTGCCCTGGTGAGACCCCATCTGGAATATTGTGTCCAGTTCTGGGCCCCTCAGTTCAAGAAAGACAGGGAACTGCCGGAGAGTCCAGCACAGGGCAACTAGGATGATTAAGGGAGTGGAGCATCTCCCTTATGAGAAAAGACTGAGGGAGCTGGGGCTCTTTAGTTTGGAGGAGACTGAGGGGTGACCTCATTAATGTTTACAAATATTTAAAGGGTGAGTGTCACAAGGATGGAGCCAGGCTCTTCTCGGTGACAACCAATGATAGGACAAGGGGTAATGGGCTGGAACTGGAACATAAGAGGTTCCGCTTAAACTCGAGAAGAAACTTCTTCTCAGTGAGGGTGACGGAACACTGGAACGGCTGCCCAGAGAGGTTGTGGAGTCTCCTTCTCTGGAGACATTCAAGACCCACTTGGACATGTTCCTATGTAGCATTATCTCGGCGTTCCTGCTCTGGCAGGAGGATTGGACTTGATGATCTTTCGAAGTCCCTTCCAATCCCTAACATTCTGTGATTCTATGATTCTGTGAAAGGTCCAAGTTGTTCCTCGGATCTCATCTTTGTGAATGGTACAGAACAGTGTACTTGTCACTCCTGGTTGCTGCAAAAAGGATTCACTAATTTATCATAGCAACTGATTAGAACAACTAGGATGTATCTTGGGGCTTCTGCTTCCCTGAGAAAGAAAACTTTGACTCAGTTTTCTGCAAGACCAATCACATTAGTTAAGCTATGACAGTCTAAAGGCTAACAGCCAAACTTCTATCCCAAGCATACACCTGGAAGTATAATAATGATGATGTGCTGTGTAATTCATCCACAAACTGTTACTAATTTATAGGTTCACCTACTGTAACACAATTATGAATCCAAATCATACTACTTGTAAAGACAAAGATGCACAGTTTTTATCACTCCTGTCTCTAAGAAAGTACAGGCTTAAGTAACCCAAAATTAAAAATGGACAACAAATACAGATTTTGTGATTTCATGTGCAAAACTTTCGGTTACTCTGGCTCGTGCAGAAATCCTTTCCTGCATCTCAAGATCCAGTTGTTGGCGTAGCTGAAGTAGCTTCCCTTCTTTGAACCATACACTAGTTCCATCAGTCCTCTGGGGGAATGGTACAGAGATTTGAAGTGTATCCTCTTAATCATACCTCATAGTAATTAAGCTTTCCATATTTATGATAACAGTTTTCAAATAACCACGTTCACTAATTTGTTAGGTGAACAACTTACCAGCATTCATGGTCAAACAATAACAAAAGTCTAAGCAATTCTGTCGCCTTGCAGTTCAGTCCTCAAAAACTTGTCCATACAAAAAGAGGTCATAAATGTAATTTTCCATTAAAATCTTATCTCACTCCAGTTCTCTATGCTTGGGCCCATATTTATAGTCAACTTCCTAAGCACTCAGGAGATGATGCTGAATATTCTCAACAAACACTCTTGCAAAATATTGTCCAGATTTTATCTACAAGCAACTAGTTAGACAAGTTTCAATTGTACTCAACTTCATTTAACTCATTTGTTACAACATTAAGAACGCTCCTTACAAATTATGTGCTGTTTTGTTTGAGATGCTACAATTAATTTCTACCATCTCCTGTCAAGACAGGCAAGAGAAATGAGTTGCTGCAAAGAGTAATGAAAAGGGTAATGTCATGAATATGGTTAGATGAAAAGCTGCAACAGATCAGTAATGAGGTCTGGAGAAATTAGGCCAGGTGCAAGGTAAGATATAAAATACAACCAAGACAAGCTAAGTTGAAAAATACTTTGCAGAGATGTAGAGAATCTTAATCCTTTCAAATGGCAGGCTAACAGAACTGATGGAAAAGATGCAGCTGTTTGTTTCATAAGCAAATCTATAATTAAATGCAATTAAGGATTTAAACTAATATGAATCACTTCTAGTATTAACTGACACAAAGCATCAGCCCAATTAATATCTGAAGAGCAACTGGCATTATCTGCAGATCACTACTGATATGATTAGCATATCAATACTTTGCTTTAAAATTGCTGGAGAAGATTAGTTAAATAATACAATGGCTCCATGCTTCCTTATTAGTTCTGTTGTTACTCCCAAGCAAACATAACCAAGGCAATAGGACTTGAATTTAAGAAGAAAGCTATGGCTATACAAAATAAACCATATGTGTTACACAGAATATGCCTCATTTATATACCCAAATAATTATTTGTTTTACACACACCTATTCAGGCTTTTAATTTTAATGAAATAACTCTTTCTCGGTACATTCAGTTCATTATCTAGATGATACTCCATAATGCTTTGTAATTCTCCAGAGGCAGCTGCTCAAGACATAGTGTACCCATATTTTGATATATCTATTTAAAACCCAGACCATCATCAAGTTTGTTTTTGTCTCCACAATTACAAAGATAACTTCTTCAGCTCACTGAATCTCAGCTGATTGCGTGAACAAGTTCTGACTCATCACATATGGTAAACAGCTTGAATTGCAGCAGCAAACTCCTCTTTACACACCCAGACCTGGCTATTGATGCTCCATTATCACTTATAAAAAACTACTCTTAATCCTGACCAGAACTAGCACTTTAACTCACATCACAGGGCACTGAATGCTCTATAAACAAAACAGCACTCAAACCAATTTAGACCTGACCACAGAATACCCAATCACCATCTGCTTTGTTCATGTGGATAAGGAGAGCAGGGAGTCAATATAAATTCCTCATATTGATTTATATTTCTGTATCCAGTTATTTGTCTTTCCATTCTGGGACTACATGGCTTTGTATGTCTAACAGGAATATTACTTCCAATGATGGAGTGTGCATGGGGACAGGAAATACACACTTTGTGTGTAAGAAGTACTAGTTATGCCTTTCAGGTTCATAGAAGGGTAACCCAATAGTCTTACAGGTGTACTACTACTCATGCATTTAGAAAAGGTTCTTTTTTTACAGTTATATCTGCAGCAAGATTTCCCTTGACTTCAAAATTATGTACCTGTCTTCCGAAAAAAAAGTCAGCAGGGTATCAATTATTACTAAGTTCACATCATCTACATGATCTCTAGAGGTCCCTTCCAACCCCTAACATTCTATGATTCTATCTCTTAAAGCGGGTCACTGTTTCTCATATACAGTTAAATTACAGAGTACCAAGTCATTTATCATACCAGCTAATTAACTTAAAATATTTAAAACAACAGTAGAGAACATTATTTCCTTCCCAATATCAATACAGTATTACTAAAAACCAAGTGGGAAAATAAACAGACTTTCATGATAACTCAAAATGAGTTTTCCCTCTCCAATATTATTTTTCTTTCCTCTTTTGACAATGACTACTAAGCGAAGATAAAGATTTTCTCCCAGGGTGAAGAAAAATAATTGCAAATTGCATAATATCGATGCCATTTTCATTTTTCTAAACATATTTTTTGAAGGATGTCTTACGCACTAAGCAAAAATCACTGAGGAAGCTAGTAAGGATGAGTATTTCCTCACAACTGTAGGTTATAGATTTATAAAGAGATAGTTTCATAGAGAAGGGATATATATATTTATACACAGACATTTGTATATATGTGAGTTATATATGCACACATATATGCATACACATAAAAATAGACATTTATTATGAAATATTAGAAAACATTAATAGACATGATCTATCAATATTTCCCTTTATAATCATATCACCTGCTTTCAAAATGTAAAGTTACGTGTACAGAAAGGCCCATATTCTTCAAGAAACCACATGGTTAATCTGTTTTCCATGATAGGAAAGCAAACAAGAAATAAAAAACACCATACAAATAACATGTAAACACATGTCCACTCATAATAACAGTTAATTTACCACTTCATCTAAACACATTCACGGGAAATTCAGAAACTTTAGGTATATAAAAAATCTACTTTAACAGCAGAAGTACAGGTAATATGTTAAGGGCTATGTAGTTAAAAAATCCTCTTTCAGACTGACTGCTCTGGGATGACAGTGAGAAACAGGTAATACACAAGAAGGGAAAGGAGTGCACTAGACTGATAATTTCTCTTATACTTCAATTTCTTTTAAGAAAACATCTTAAAACTTAACATAGAATTATAGAATACTGGTTTAAAAGGCTGAAACTCCGATTCACTTTCAATGCTGTAAGCCAATTTAATATCAAATATTCAGAAAGACATGCCTGAATTAAAAAAAAACAAAACTTGGCACATACTCTATCTAGCAGAAAGGATAAAAAATTTTGATGAAACCCTAGCAACCATATTAAAGAAAAGGTTGTTGGGCAAGACCAGCAAAGTAGCATGGTTTAGGTATCAAAAAACGTCATCTACATCTGCTAGTTCAAGCTGCAGTAATTTCCAGAGATTGTCCCTTACTTAAATGATAGACTGCACCATATTTTCATAGGGACAGTAAATGGGTAACTCAGTATCCCAGCAGGATGACCATGAGCCAGCACTGTGCCCTTGTGGCCAGGAAGGCCAATGGCATCCTGGGGTGTATTAGAAGGGGGGTGGTGAGTAGGTCGAGAGAGGTTCTCCTTCCCCTCTACTCTGCCCTGGTGAGACCCCATCTGGAATACTGTGTCCAGTTCTGGGCCCGTCAGTTCAAGAAAGACAGGGAACTGCTGGAGAGAGTCCAGCACAGGGCAACTAGGATGATGAAGGGAGTGGAGCATCTCCCTTATGAGAAAAGACTGAAGGAGCTGGGGCTCTTTAATTTGGAGAAGAGGAGGCTGAGGGGTGACCTCATTAATGTTTACAAATATATCAAGGGTGAGTGTCACGAGGATGGAGCCAGGCTCTTCTCGGTGACAACCACTGATAGGACAAGGGGTAATGGGCTGAAAATGGAACATAAGAGGTTCCGCTTAAACTCGAGAAGAAACTTCTTCTCAGTGAGGGTGACGGAGCCCTGGAACAGGCTGCCCAGAGAGGTTGTGGAGTCTCCTTCTCTGGAGACATTCAAGACCTGCCTGGACACGTTCCTGTGTGGCATAGTCTAGGCATTCCTGCTCTGGCAGGGGGATTGGACTTGATGATCTTTCGAGGTCCCTTCCAATCCCTAACATTCTATGATTCTATGATTCTATGAATAGCACACCAAGAATTAGTCCTGAGATATTAACAAATGAGCTGGCACAAATAAAGCATATTTTAAGACAAATATTAAGCTAAGAAAGAAAAAAAAAAATCCAAACTAGAAAACATGTTTTTAATCTTCACCTGATGCATGTTCTCAGGCATCATCATCTCCATCATCTCGTGTTCAAATCCTATCATAAAAGCATTTTTCAATCATGTTTAGGCAATAAACACTAACTACTAGTAATAACTATAAATTATAATGGATAATTTTCTACTCCATTTAAACACATAGTCTGCCTATACAAGCCATCAAAGGACCACACCTGTCACAAATTAGATGCAGGATATTTATCAAAATGTCAAGTCAGACAGGTTCCTAATGATTTAGCAGCTGGCATTTCATGGCAAGGACTAGTATTTTGTGTCTCAGAATTAAAAATGAATCTACCATTAAATGGATAAAATAACAAACAAGTCCCCAAATAAGGAAAAATAAAAATTTTCATACTATGACAAAAGTACAAAATTGTGTAAGAACAGAATTAAAAAAATTTTTTCAAGTTTACAACTCGATTGAAAGTAAATCTTCAAATTAAAAAAAAATAGTGGTACAGCACTCTATGCAAAATATTAAATTAAAAAAAATAATCCTAAATCCTCGAAGTAGACTCCATTTTAGCTGAACGATAGGTTTCCATATACCTGTTCTTGGCAGGAGCTAAACCAGTATAGAGATGTCTTACTGGGGCATGAAAAACATAGCCAAGATAAGCCTCTATGTCTGTGTGACTGGGATATATAAATGGCAAACTTAAGCCATCTTTTTATCAAAAAATTATGCATTACCAGATCCTGTCATAGATTTTTAGATATCTAGTATTTTAAGGACTGAGCAAGGAAATCTATCAACATTTTCTAGCTAAACAAATAGCTCCTACTTCCTTTAATTCTCTTTTCTCTTTCAGAGTATTTTATTTCATTATTGCTTATAAATCATCTCTAAATTAAAGGACCATGCTTCATCTATATTATTATTTTACTGATTTGTTTGTTCTACAGCTTCACACTTCAGGTTGTACTCAAAATGGTGTGACTGGATTTTTTTTTCCAAAAAAATAAATAAACCAGACCTCTTCCTCCCATGTTTCGCACATTCAAGTTTACTAGTCACTGCTTCCATTCTTTGGGAAAGTGGGATTCTTATTCTGTAAAGCATGGCCTATTGCTTCAATAAGCGTTGTGTAATCTCTATCCAAAAGCTGATTATTACTGATTTTATCTTACTGCTTTACATACTTGCTAGATTCAAGGTGTTGAAATATTTCCAGTCTTTCAATATGATAGCAATATAGCATGCATATGTTCCATACTACATAATTAAAGTGTTTATCATATATCAGTAGTTTATGAGAACATTATAATAAATCCACATTCAGTAAGCTGCTTGCTAACAAATATATCTTAACAAAATTGTATGTTAGTAAAGAATGTGGCCAACTGTTATGTACTGTGATACATATGACTTTTTAAGCTTTAAATTACATCTTGCTCAGTAATGAAAATACTTCACAAAATAAATGACAATGGCATTTTAGGGCCTTAAGCTTAATTTCTCTGATCATAAAGTTAAATCTTACACATTTTTTTATATGTAAATATATTATTTTCTTCTGGCTGCTGTAAATCAGCAGATTCTTAAAGAGATAGACTTCATAATGCTAGGGCAAAATGATTTCCCTTAAACTCACACATTCTCTTACTTTTGTGAAGGTACCCTATTTATTTAGATTAGGAGTTTTGCTTACACTGCCAAGACTTGATGTAAAAATCATTATAGTAGGAAGCCTTTGTGGAAAAGAAATGAGTTTTACAGACTGGTTAAAAAGTAGAAGAATTTTAGGCCTTCTAGTATTTCTGAAATATGAAATAAGTATGAAAAGAAATGGAATCCTAACAGAGTACAGCAGAAAAAAACCCTCTTTTGGGTGAGGAAATATGACAACATAAAGAGGAGAGGTAGCTGAAAGAAATGTGAAAAACAATGAGCAGATCTTGCACAGGAGAAAACAAAAGCCAAAGAGAACTAAAGACAGTGTGCTTCCTGAGTACTCACAAATGTACACAAACAGCCGTCAATAAAAATTGTAGCAATATCAGTCAAGTAAGGAGGAGGAAGTAAGGAACATATCAGAAAGCAGAGGCTGGAGAAATGTTAGTAAGATCCAGTTAGCGTCTGAAATGGAACTTGTCACAGAAGTACAGTGTTTTTTTTCACTATTTTTAAGATTTTTGCTTTTTCACGTAACAGGGTTTGAGCTGTTACATCTTCTCCCTAAACACTGTTCCAGAGAACTACAATTACAGTATTAAGAATATAAACAGAATATATATGGAAAACATGCTATACATGAAAAACTAGAATATTAGGATACAGTTTCCAATAGGAATATTATGGCACAGTATCCACAGTTCTCTTAAGAAGTTCTTGATACATAAAAGGACACTGCATTCAGTAGAGGCAATTAAATAATTTGGAATTCTGCCTTGTCTCAATTCTCCCTTTTTGTGCTTCAACTCTGAATATGGCCATATAAACTGAGACAGATCTTTCAGCTACACAAAACTAGTGAAATTATGTGACATGATGCCAGTAAGGCAGCTTCAGCATAACATGCGATAAAGAGGGTTAACTGGTAAGCAGCTATACCTTATGACAGGATTAATTTCTGAAAAAGTCAAAGATGGATCAGCACCACAAATCAGCCTAAATGTCTAAATGGTTTGCTTAAAAGTTACGGCCAGTACACCTGAAGTGCCTCCCCATTTAATTCAGGTTGTTACGTATTGAGCAGGCAAATGAACCCTCAACAGATTCACAGAATTCTATGAGAACTTATGCTAAGCATTACCATTGTCTCTTACTTTTCTATCACATGTATTTCAACAATTATAACTGAAGATACATTTGCATTAAAACGAAATGCCCCTCATCTCCTAAATGTTTTTTCCTTTGCCATTCATAGCACCAAATATCTCTTGTTAAGGCTATCTGTAATTAGAAACTCTTTATACAGATTTTACATCCCTATTATTTAGTAATTACATCATTTATGCTTCCATTATTTGTCCTGAATTTCTTGCAGTCTATTACCTTGCAAAACATGCATTTATTTTCTGCTTGTTAGATTTCCACATTACAGACTTGTCTTATATACCACATGGCTGAACCACACCTGCATACTCTGAACTCCAAGGGATTCTGAAATTAAACAATCAATAATTTAAGTCCTCTTCACTAATAAGGACATCTTCACCACAAACAAATCACAAACTATAAAATAAAAACAGATCACCATACTCAGCTCAAAGATGAAAGGAAAAAAACCTAATCATATTTAGAAGTCGCTGTTGTGTAATACTGACATAGAAATATAAGTTACAAAGCTCAGCAAAACAAAATGTTGCCACTACTGAGAAAACACACCTCTGCAGGAACTGCTGTTCTGTATGCTGACATGTTACACACAGGTTGGAAATATCTACTTTTAATGTTACAAACAAAACCGTGTAACAGTAGCTCACAAATACAGAAGTGATAGGGACAAGAGAAACAAGTTATCTAAATTTTTATATCTGAACATCAAAAACTATTCTAAGGAAAGCACTTTTACTTCCTCTATTTCACACACAGACAAACACAAAAAGTGAGCAAGAGAGATTTATAAAAATTGCTATGCTTGTTCTCTTTGCACAGACAAGCTGATGGATGACATATAAGACAAGACAAGACTAAACTACAACAGACTAAAATAGATTATTTCAGTTGGAAGGGACCTGCAAAATGTTTGAAGTAGTTGTATTTAAATAATTATTCAAATTTCAAAAGTACATCATGAAGAAAGAAAGTATTATTAAATCAGTGAATCACATTTAGAATTAAAGAAAAAATGCAACGATTTTATTTTGATTCATATAAGTCACTTTTTGGGAAAGAAACTAAATTGCAGCAGTAAAAGAGCAATCACCTTTTTTGTTTATTATATACAAAACAAATTTGTACATATTTGTTTATTAGTGATTTGAAACACTGAACTTTGTTTGCAAAAGTGCTTTCAAAATCATTGGATGTTTTAAAAAATATTTAAAAGCATATACACGTGCTTGCACAACCACATATAATCTACACATATCTTTTGTTATGAATCTTACAAGGTTTCTGTAAAGCTGGGTGTCATAAGGCAGATGGGATGGAGTTTTATTTCCCAAAATGTGCTCACTTTGGGATGACCATGACCACCAAGATCGATTCCCAGTAGTAAACAGGTTTCCATATTAACATACCAAAGCAAAGCAAACTTAATTCCTTAGCTTTAGACACAAATGATAAGATGACCAAATCTTGAAGCAGTTTAACAAAAATTCATATGAATTTAACTGCTGCACTGTCTGATTTTGCTTGTATGAATGTCTGAGGTTTTAAGAAAGCAATTAAAATTTCATTTATTTGCTTTTTGGTTATTTTTCCTATTCCTGGGTTTTCCACATCTGGTTCCTCTCTCACCATAGAACAGAGACTGTTACAAATATTCCTTAAAAGGGACTGCTGAACAAAGGTGCCCAAAACAGCTAATCATAGGAAGCGGCTGCCTAATTCCAGAAACAGAATTATATGTATCTTGGGTTCCATGTATGATATCATGCAGTAAATTATTACTATGTTTGGCCTATACCTATAAAAAAGATTAATCTGACGCTGTATTAGTAGTAGTGTCTGTCAGGTACACTTATTGTTTCAAAATTGTAACGTTTTTAAAATAGACATAACAGAAGAATTTATTAAATTGCAGCAAGATTTCTATTCAAGGTTATACTAAACCTTCAAACCCTCTACTGAAGGTACAATTTCAAAAAAAAAGAAGAAATTCTACCAGCAACTTACTAGTACTTGTATAAGAAAACATTTAATATCAGTAAGCACCCACTCTTAAAACTGCAGTTGAAATAGCTGTTCTGAATAGTGCAGCCTGAGCATCTCTATTTGGTATTGTAAAAAAGAAGTAACAGCATTGTGAGACGTAAAACAAAAGTAAGGGAAGAACAAGCCTTACTGTCATAAATCATCAGTGAGAAGGAGAAAGTGATGTGGCTTATCACCTCTTTGCTGACACTGAAGACGCGTCTACCTCAGTGTATACCTAGACTAACGCTACTTCAAACCTAGTGAGCTTTTCAGAAGAGGCAGGAAGAAAATAATACTTTTTCGATATTGTTAGTGATTCAGTCTGACAAATGCTACTGCACTCATAACAAGGAACTTGTCATTGACATCTTTGCTTTGGGAGCACTCATTCTGCATAAAAAGCTAAATATGACAACAACTAGCTGGTCCTAGGGAGGAGCAAGCAACTTTTGAAACCCAAGGTCAGAAAAAGATGTGCAAGACATGGAACATAAATTGTTTAAGATAAATTAGAACTTACAGATAGAGAAAATGGCACAATATATATATGAACACAGACATAATTATGCAAATTTGAGGATACATGATCAATGGTTTCACAGGATACTGAGGAAACAGATATTTTGTCTAGTCTTTTTAAAGCTGGCATATTCACCAGCTGGTTTTGTGCATACCTGACAGCCTAAGCATGATTTTGCTTCCTCTTAATTTTAAATCTCATTCATACAACATGCTCTGGGATGTAGCAGGACATCTATCATCCCTCTGGGTAAGGTATTTCAAAACCATAATTTGCAAAAACACTAAGCTGTCTAGATAGGCATGTGTCAAATAGCCTTATGCCAAACAGCTTACAAAGCACTTATACAAAAGTAACAGCTGAGAGGATTTTTGAGCTACCAGTCTCCACATACCTCAGACAGCCATAAGGGGCAAACTCTTGCCATTGAACCTGAAAAGCAATTCTAACAGTTTCTACCATCATGCTGGAGAACGAGAAAACAGAATGATGAGAGTTGTGACAGTAAAAATATGACATAATACATAATACAGAACGCTGAATTTGTATAAATCACTTAGAAAACAAAATAAAAACAAAATCAGAGAAGAATTATGGTAATCAGTGAAAACGTGAAGATACATCATCAAGTGTGAAGACCTGAGGAATATGAAGAAGGAAATAAATGGAAATACATGGGTAAGAATAATTCTTGTTATGGGACAGACCAAGAATCGATGGAGCAAAAAGAGTTGGAAATGGGAATAAGTGACAAGACAGCTGGAGAAAATCGTAGCACACTTTGAGAGTCTTACTACTGGTTTGAACATAGAGCATTATACACTGTTGTATGACATGAAGTGATCCATCAGTAATACTAAGGCAGTCATTGCTCCACCATACAAGTTCCTCACACCTACAATTTCCATAATTTTTAAAAAAATGCTTATTTGTGCCACAACTTAAAGCATGAACAGTTGGGCAGCTGTTTTGCATCTTCCACTACTGCCTGTGTTCATTCATTCCATAATAGATTGATCTTTACAGAATTTCACTTATTTTAAGGCAGGTTGTTTATTCTTGTTGATATCTTCTACTCAGATTGCATGTAATCAAAAAAGAAACTGTTTATGAATAAGACATTGTTAAACAAAACTGTATTTCAGTACCCATTAGCACAAACACAACACCATCCCTATCATTATCAGCAATTCTTACATCCAAGAAGAAAACAAAACATCTGTTGAAATCAGCCTGAGAAGAAATGTATTCTGGCATGAGAGGAATGTGCAACATGAAAGATAAATCAGTATTATAGCAAAGAAAGTCTACATGTATCTTATCCTTATGAAATTAAATTCTGTGTACTAGCATTATCATTGCATGATTTACCATTAATGTACTTTTAAAAGAAGCAACTGGGTACATTAGCTCGTGGTGTCTCCTTTGTCTAGCGACATCAATAGCACTTTAATGCCGTTTGATTATTTTCATCATGAGTTTTACCCTAATTAGATGACAACTGTGGATTAAAGAGCAATTGTGAAAGCCTGATGTTCTACCAAGAACATTTCCAATGTACAGTATGCCTGACCAATGTTCTCATTCAACGTAACGAGAGAGAACAAGTATCCAAGTCTTGTTACGTGCTGGTATCAGCTGCAAGAATGTTAGCCAAACTCCAGATCACTTAGTTACATCACACTTACTTGCATTCCTGCTCAGCTCCAAAACAGACACACTATACTTCATTTTATACCTTAAAATTACAACTGAACAAAATTGCTAGTGCACAATAGTCCTATTTTAAAAAAAAACAAAAAACAAAACAAACCCCAAAACCAGTTGCATTTAGGAACAGCCAGAAGCATTCTAATTAGATTACATATATTCTTTAATAATGCTAGACGAAGCTACAGTGAAGGAACATAAGACAAACGGTGCACAGTTAATGATAATATATTGAGCAATAAATATAAAATACTAACTGATGAGGTCTTTTGAGTATTCCAAATACTATTAAAATGTATCAGGCCATTGTATACAAAGTAGTGCATCCATAAAATGATAAATTCACATTTTGTCTGTAACTTGTCTGGCAAAGTCTGGTTTTAGTAACTTGATTTGTATCTCACAGAAACACTATGCCAGAGGCTGAATTCAACTGTGCATAGCAAAACTGAACCAGCTGAACTATTTAACTGCCTTTTTTTTTTGAACAATCAAGTGAAGAGAACTTTCATTCATCCACCTAAAAGAATGCATGGAAGAATGACTACAAGAAAAATGTTCAGGTAATTTAAGTTCTATCCGTAATATGACACAGATGTGTGTATATATGTGCATAATTACTGGGACTAACTGACTGAAAACACCCTTTGCCACTATATTTTACATACAATTTCCTAAGGCAAAGAAACAGTGAGTCAGAATTTCAAGGCTCATTCAAGCCATGGATCTAACGCAATACATACCACCTTTACTTTTGTTGCATCCCTAGTCAGATGCTAGCACTAGTTGCATCCCTTGATCAAACTTTATGCAATCTTTATCTCTTCAACTTTTTTCACCTCTTGCCTACTGCCTTTCCCACGCAACTACTCCTAGTGTCCCACTAAGAGATCACAGTCTTCATCCTAGAATCTCCAGCTTTCTCACGGAAAAAACATCACACAGGTACATCTTGGTTTGAGCTAAACTGAAAGAATTCTGTTCAGTGATTTTACTTTCCAGACCATCCTCTTTTAAGGGCCTGCACTTCCTGAAGTCTGCACTTTTTAAAAAGAAATATGTAATAAAAATAAACTATTAAGAAGACTGAGATACTCAAAAATGAATAAACAATTCAGTGGCATCACAGTGACCTCTTTAAAATAAAAATGTCCTTAATTCCCTGTTCATTTGTTTTACACAATTGCTGAAAGCTGTATCTACACGCCAGTCACATCCCCATAATTTACTGTGTCCTTAAGATATGTATGTACACATTATTACTTTACTGTGTCCTTAAGACATGTATGTACTCATTATTCCCTGCTCACTGCAGGGGGGCTGGACTAGAGGACCTTCAAAGGTCCGTCCCAAGACAATACATTCTGTAATTATTCAGATATATTCTAAAGAGCTTTCTAGTTTCTTTTGCTTACATACATTTTCTTTCTCTCAGGCAGTTTGGTTACTTCTATCACTTACATCCAGTTTTGCTGTTGTGATGCTTTCAAACTTAATTCAATCAACTACAAATCTTTTCCAGAAGAAGAAATTGGCCAATTTAAATGGCCATGGTGTACACTGTTTTTCCCATTTCTCTGTGATCTACACTTTTAAAACACATTGTTCAAAATTGGGGCACCGAAACTATGCATGACTTATTTCAGCGCGATTCTAAAGCAAAGATGACCTAACACAAACAAGAGCAGAACAAAAAACAGTTACTAGCGAGGCTTATTTTGAACCAGGCTGAGATCCCCAAACCCGCTCACAGCAAAGCCACACGAGCAGCTGTACTGGCACACAAACGCTTCTGAGACTCCTTACACAAACACGGTTGCCGAAAAACACCGCTGCAAATTCTGCAGCACACATTTAAACTGACAAAGCTTTTCTGGAGTCGTTTTTTGCTCTCCCTGCTCCTTTCATACGGTGCCAACACAGTAATTTGTGCCGTTCTGTTAATTGGCTAGGGAAAATTACCCTGGATTAGTTTTTTCTCATCTTTTTCCTGCCAGACTGGTTTTCAGCCTAAGAGTCCTCCGCTCCACACCATCTGTGCTTCCACAAGTGCACATTCAGCCACGAGCCGCGTTAAGGGCAGGGTGGAACGGCTAAGCGGTGATTTAAACACCCCGTTAAACTGAGCGGCTACACAGGCGGCCACGCAGCCAGGAGGCGGCTGGGGAAAGGCAGCGAGCGCGGCTGAGGGGGCTTCCCCCTACCCAGCCCGCTCCGCCCGCCCACAGGCCTCGCAGAAAAGGGCCGAGGACTGTCGAAGGCAGAAGGCTGCGTGACAACGGGCACCGGCCACCTGGGACTAGAGGGATCCTGCCTTCCCCCCTCCCACCGCCAGCCGGGAGCTCCCTGGCGCTCGGCCTCCCCCTGCTCAGCGCCGGGGCGGCCCCACGCTCGCCCGCTCAATGCCTGACGGACCCGGCGCAGGGACGGCTGAGGGCGGCCGAGGGTCCCGGCGCGCGGCGCCTAGCGGCGCGGCCGGCCGCAAGGCTGGGCACGCGCTCCTCCTCGCAGCTCGCTCACCTTCCTCCTGGTCTCCCCGCCCCGGCCACGCCCGAGACCCCGCCCCGCCCGCGAGCGCATGCGCACGCGCTCCCGCGGGCTCTGGGGGCACGCGCCTTCTCCCCAACGCCCCGTCCCCGCCGCGCATGCGCAGGGTCCCGGTCGCCGTGGCAACGGGACGCGGTGCCGGGAAGTCGTGAGGGCCGGGGCCGCCGCCGGTTGCGATGTCGGAGATTCTGTGCGAGTGGCTGAACGAAGAGGTGAAGCTCTCCCGCAGCGTGGGTGAGTGGACGCTCCTCCGTGTCGGGAAGGCGCAGGGGCCTGAGGGGCAGCAAGCTTGTCTCTCAGCGCAGAGGGGCTGCCCCAGGGTCAGGCCTTCCTGCCGCCGCGGGGGGCTCTAGGCGATCCCCCGGGGCCAGCTCCCCCTGACCGGCCGACGAACCCCTCTGCTTCCTCGGGTCCAGATACCTCCGGTACATTTTTAATCCTCAGGTGTAATAAAACGGTTTTCGAGGTGAAGTTAGTTTAAGTCAAGGCACAGGTGCTCTCTGGAGATACGAGAAGCTCAAGCTGCTAATAAGGACTCCAGATAAAAATATTTTGTTGGCAAAGCAGTGCTTTGTTTTGACTGTTGTGCTGACTTTAGAGAAGCGTTTGTTCTGCAGGGAGGGAGTAACTTTCTGTGCAACAGAAGCACATTAGGTCTACCTTTGATTTTGGTTTTTTGGGGGAAATTATTATATCATTTATAATTTAGTATTAACTAGTAAGTATTAGTAAATAGGTATTAAGTATTATATTTTAAAATCAATGTGTATTATAATTATATTGACATGATCTTAATGATAATTATCATAGATTCAGAGAATTATAGAATCATTTAGGCTGGAAAAGACCTCTAAGATCATTGAGTCCAACCACCAACCTAGCAATACCAGGTCCCCCACTATACCACATCCCTAGGCAACACATCTACACATCTTTTACATACCTCCAGGGATGGTTACTCAAACAGTGTCCTGGGCAACCTGTTCCAATGATTAATTACCTTTCTGGTGAACATTTTTTTTCTGATGTCCAGTCTAAATCTTCCCTGATGCTGCTTGAAGCCATTTCCTCTTGTCCTGTCACTTCGTACTTGGGAGAAGAGACTGACCCTCACGTTGTGATAAAGGAGCAAAAAAGTCTCCCTTAAGCGTCCTTTTTTCTAGACTGAACAACTCCAGTTCTCTCAGCTACTCCTCATAGGACTTATTTTCTAGACCCTTCGGCCTTATTGCTCTTCTTTGGACACACTCCAGCACCTCAGTGTCTTTCTTGGAGTGAGAGGTCCAAACCTAAACACAGTATTAGAGGTGTGGCCTCACAGGTGTCAAGTACAGGGGAAAATGTTTATGGCAATGTTTACTGTTTAACACTGAAAGTGAGAAATGACTAGCCAAAGCTTATGTTGAAAAAAATATATTGAAAGCAGATTTAGCTATGACTTGAAAAGTGGTTACTGCTAGAACAGTCCCCTAAAGTTCCTCTGAATTGTTTAGTAAAGTTTGGACTTAATTTTGTTATGAAAATAGAATGTTTTTTTAAGATTAATGTATGAATTATTTAATTATCTTTTTATTAAAAAAATAAAACCAAAACCAAACAACAAAAACCTGAACTTAGTTCCAGGATCATTTTCGGAAGAATTTTCTACTGGCTACCTCCTAGGAGAACTTCTACACAAATATGGTCTTCAGGATGACTTTCACCAGTTTTCACAGAGCAGGTTAGTACATATGGTTACCATGTCTCTCACAGAAATTAGACAAAATATTTATTTTTCAGTTAGGATTTGCTAATGCACAGTGGGAAAGACATCTAGAACTTACCAAGAATTGACACATTTGTCAGTAAATCAAAAGCTACTTGTATTTAATGCGTTTTATGCGTTTTTAGTGTAGCTATGATAGTAGCAGATTAGACCAAAAATTCAGCAAGCCCATCAAAAATGTCTCTAGGACTGGAGATACTGACACTATCTCCATGAGCTTTGTAGAGCCAGGAATCCAGAGGTGTGATGGTGACCATTACATCTTCACTAAAAGGAAAATGGTAGAGATGCACTGCAAGCCTCCGAGTGAAGTGCTGATGGAAGTTCATATAAGAGTTTATAAATTTACAAGGAAGCAGGTGTGATATGCACAATGAAGAAGAGCAGAAAAACAGGAAGTTGAAAATCCTTTTGCAGATCTGTGAGCCTTAGTATAGTAACGATGCAATTCATGGGGTTCCTTGGCTTATGCTCCATTTTGGCAGACCTTGGTGCACATCAAGTGTGCCAGGCTGTACATCCTCTTACTCTTTCTTCTGAACTTCTTTTTTATGTTCTTTGCACTTCTCATTTATTTATACCCTTTCCTATCCAAGTCTCACCAACTTGTAGGAGAGCAGCTTAAGCTCAACTAACAAAGGCAGGCAGTGAACATAAGACTTCTACACAGCAGATTTTGGGCTCTGCTTCTACACTTCTAGATCTTTCAGCAATTTCTGGGATGATTGGAGAGCTCCTGGTAACTCTTAGTGGAATTTTAGAGTGTCTGCTGCTGCAGGGAAAGGATAGCTTCAGGAAGCTTCTACTTCTAGCAAGCTCTAGAAGCTCCCAGCAAGGTCTCTCAACTCTTAAAGGCCTCTTTGATCTCATGTCTCCAGCTGGCTTCTGGTGAAGGAGATGCAATTAGTGAAGACACACTTCAGCAGGTGCAAGAAAAGGTTGGAAATTCTGCTGGAACAGGGTATGCGTGCTCAGCAAAGGTGGTAATGAATGACAGGGCATGTTCTTCAGTACTCTCTGCAGCAACTACTCAGAATGTCAGAGGCCTCTACTCAGACTACTTTCCAGAGGAAGGAGGCAATTCTCCGTGTCTCAGGCTGTAGGGAATGCTCGGAGTCTTTACTTAGTCTTGGGCAGGGAGAGGTGGTGGGTTTTCCTGGAGAGGTGTATGCTTGTGAAGGATCTGTGTCACCAAGTCAAGCTGCTACACGAGAAGGTCAGTACACTGTTCAGCATCACACATGCTGAAAAGCAGATTGACTAGATTTTCTCTGAGACACTGAAGTTACAGGAACCTGAAGCCACAGATGTGCTGAAGGAGAGGCATGCAGTATCTGTGCGCATTGGGTTGGAAAAAGGAGATGACTGAAAATTTGTGGCAAGAGAAGGAAGGTCCCTGCTCTACCTGCTGCTCCATAGCTGCAGAACAGTTTCATTGCCTTGCTAACAGTGAGAGGCTGGTGGCTCAATGCAACAAAGCATCTGAGCTGAAGAAGTCTGAACCACACAGGAGCGACAGAAGGAATAGATAAGTGATAGTAGTGGGAGACTTTCTGCTGCAGGAGATGAAGGTGTGTCATGAGGAAGTGATGGCCTAGACTGGTGTGCTTAAACCCCAACAACAACTGGCAAGCAAAAGGAGGAAGGGGTTATGAATAACAGGGGAAAAACAGCATAAAAGGTTGCCTACCCCAAATATATGTACACAATCAGGGAAGCATGGAGAGGACAACATTATGGGATACACATTCACTTTTTTTTTTCTTTCTCTTCCGAGGATCATCTCCTCCAAGAATAATATATCTTGATGTGAATAAAACTGAACGAAGGCAGCAGGAAACACAAATGATAAAATAAATTTCTACTGACAAAACAAACATAAAAAGAAAAGTACAAGATGGGGAAGCAGGGTCAGGCAACGCAGGAGGAGCACAGAGACACTCTCTGAGTATGCAGCGATGGCTTTAGGAAAGGCAATGCCCATTAGGAATCAAAACTGGTGTGTGACATGGAAGGCAACCAGAAGAACTTTTACAAATATCTCTACAGCAAAAGGAAAGCTAGAGAAAATATGAGCCTACTGCTGACTGGGGCACAGGACTCAGTTAAAAAAAAATACTCAGGAAGAATCATTGAGGAAGACACTACTTGTGCTCTTGATTTTTTTAACCGTCTTTCCGGGGCTCTTTTGATTGACCTCAGACTTTTTGTCTGTGCAAATGTGAAAATGCAGGACTGGATAGTTGTCTGATGCTTACATTAAGCTCTTCTGTCTTGTGTTGATATCCCTAAGTCAGGCCTTCAGGAGGCAGAAAACTTTGCTGAATAGAGGGTCCAGTCTGCTAATGAGTGCTTCCGTTCCATGCAGGAGGGGGTCACCAGTGACTGTAACTCACTGTTGTTTCCTCTCAGTACTGGTCCTAATGCACATTATGTTGTGAGGGGTTGGCCTTTCTGACCACGGCAAGACTGCTTACACAGACTCCTACCTCGTTACATGCTTTTTCCACTGTGCCCAGGGCCTTGTACATATTCGATAAAGGTATTTTAGAGTGTAAGGAGGAGTTCCTTTTACTGCTCCATGATGTAAGCTTCTTCCACCCCTCCTAATCCCTAATAACACTGCCTACATCCTGGTACAAAGCTGATACAAGACCTGCCTCCATAGTGGCCATGCTGAGTTGGCTTCCATGCATCTTAGATGGCAGAGTATGGCACCATTGATCAATATCCATCTCAGACTCTCAAATACACCTCAGCCTACCATGCAAAAAGTTGAGGTACTTAATGCCTTCTCTATGTTGCTAAAACTTGCACTTGGAAATCCCAGGTCCCTGAGACTAGCAGTAAAGTCTGCAGAAGGAAAGATTTACCCTCGGTGGAGGAGAATCAGCTTAAAGAACATTTAAATCAACTAAAAATACACAGCTTTGTGGGACTTGATGGCATACACCTATACATGTTGAGGAACCTATTCTGTGTCATTGCTAGGACACTCTTAATAATCCTTGAAATGTCCTGGTTATTTGAGGAGATTCCTAGGACTAGAAAAATGCATCTGCCACTCAGCATGGAAACCATTTCCAAGCATATCAGCAAATGCTGTCTGCATTGACTCTTCACACTGCCTTCCTTAACATCCTCATAGACAAACTGATGAAGTACAAACTAGGCAGTGGACAGTGAGGTGGACTGAAAGCTGCCTGAACTGCCAGGCTAAAGGCGTTGCGACTGGCAGCGTTAAGTGCAGCTGATGGTCAGTGATCAGCCCAAGTGCTGGTTCAGAGACCAATACTGCCTAACATCTTCACTAATGGCCTGCATGACTGAGAGAGAGTACACCTTCAGCAAGTTTGCAGATGATACAAAACTGGAAGGAGTGGCTGATACACCAGATGGTTGTGCTGTCCTTCAGAGGGACATCAATGGGATGGAGAAAAGGACTGGGAGCAATCTCATGAAGTTCAGCACAGGGAAATGCAAACTCCTGCATCTGATTAGGAAAATGTCACGCCTTCAGTACCAGCTGGGGGCCAACTATCTTGAAAGCAGCTTTGCGGAGAAGGGCCTGGAGGCAAACAAGTTCACAATGTTCCAGGAGTGTAGCTTTGCAGCAAAGAAGGCCAACAGCATCCTGGACCACATTAAGAAGATATGGCACTACCGAGTGTGGAGTGCTATGTCTAGTTTGGGACTACCCAGTGCAAGAAAGAGATGTAAATATCAACAAGGATCAGAGAAAGGCTGTGATAATTACTAAAGTCTGAGTGTATCTGACATGTGAGAGGGGGGAGGACTGTGTGTTCTTTACCTAGTCTTCCTGACTTTCTAAAGATAATTTGATATTTCCACCTTTCTTTTCTTATAGTTACTAACAGTGATACTTTGACAACTATTGAGAATTGAGACAATGTTTTCTCAATTGCAAGATATTTCTTCTGCACATTAAATAAGTTATTACTATATAATTGTCATTGTATGGTCCTGGAATCCTGTAATAATATGTACCTGCCTAGTCTTACTTAGTACCTATAAAGTAATACTTCTGAAACTTGAAGTGTGTGTGTAAGGAAAAGCATATTTGGTCAGATGGTATCACTTTGTTTTAGCACAGCCCAAGGCAAAATTATAGCTGTTGGGGAGAAACGTATATTCCTTTTTTAGGATAGACAACTGTAATCTAGAAGGTACTGACAGAAAAGAATGTGGGGTCATTATGACTAACCACTCAATATCCATTTCAATTATATTAGCTGCTTATGTTGCACAGTTCTTGGACATATAAGGAAGGGAATAATAATTGAAAAAGTGCTACTACTTTTTAAAAGGAATATTACTGGAAAACTTTTCCAGTTTGGCTGTCCATATTTGAAAAATAAAATATTCTAGTTTTCCCTGACCTCTTACAATGATCTTGAAGTACGATTTACAACATTTTGTATTATAAGGCAAGGTTAAGGAATTCCATCTGATCTGATTGCAGAACAAAAAGCTAAGAGGTGATATGACCACAACATCTCAATGCATGTGAGGTGATTTCTGACAATAGGGCTCACGTTAACCTTGACTCATGGCAGAAAAATGTTCAGTAATTGGAGGCTTCATTTATAGATCATAAACTCATAGAACAGTTTTAAAGATCATCTAGTTTCGACCCCCCTGCCATGGACAGGGACACCTCCCACTAGACCAGATTGCTCAAAGCCCTGTCCAACCTGGCCTTGAACGCTTCCAGGGATGAGGCATCCACAGCTTCTCTGGGCAACCTGTTCCAGTGTCTCACTACCGTCATAATAAAGAACTTCTTCTAGTCTAATTCTACCCTCTTTCAGTTTAAAACCATTGTCCCATGTCCTATTGTCACACACCCTTGTAAACAGTTCCTTCCCATCTTTCCTGTAGCCCCCTTCAGGTACTAGAAGGCAGCTGTAAGGTCTCCCCAGAGCCATCTCCAGGCTGAACAGCCCCAACTCTCTCAGCCTGTCCTTGTAGGGGAAATGCTCCAACTCATTGATCATCTTTGTGGCCCTTCTCTGGACCCGTTCCACCGGGTCCATGTTCTTCTTGTGTTGGGATCTCCAGAGCTGGACGTAGCACTCCAGGTGGAGTCTCACCAGAGCAGAGCTGAGAGGCAGAATCACCTCCCTTGACCTGCTGGCCATACTTAGAATCATAGAATCAGAGAATCGTATCAGCTGGAAGAGACCTAGGAGATCATCGAGTCCAGCCTTTGTCCCAGCCGTATCAACCTGCTAAACGATTCCCTCAGTGCAACATCCGCCCATCTCTTAAACACCTCCAGGGATGGTGACTCAACCGCCTCCCTGGACAGCCTGTTCCAATGGCTGACAACCCTTTCAGTATAGAAATTCTTCCTAATATCTAATCTGAACCTCCCCTTGTGCAATTTAAATCCATTTCCCCTCATCCTACCCCTCTCCACTAGGGACAAGAGACCAACCCCTGCCTCTCTACAACCTCCGTTGAGGTAGTTGTAGAGAGCGATGAGGTCTCCCCTCAGTCTCCTCTTCTCTAGGCTAAACAGCCCCAGATCTCTCAGCCTTTCCTCATAAGACTTATACTCTAAGGCCTTTCCCGGCTTGGCAGCCACCTCTGTACCCTCTCCAGCACCTCAATGTCCCTCTTGCAGTGAGAGGCCCAAAACTGGACCCGGTACTTGAGATGGGGCCTCACCAAAGCCGAGTACTGGGGCATGATCACCTCCCTGCTCCTGCTGACACCACCATTCCTGACACAGGCCAGGATGCCGTTGGCCTTCCTGTCCCCCTGGGCACACTGCTGGCTCCTGTTCAGCCGGCTGTCCATCAACACCCCCAGGTCCCTCTCTGCCTGGCAGCTCTCCAGCCACTCCTCCCCAAGCCTGTAGCACTGCTGAGGGTTGTTGTGGCTGAAGTGCAGGATGCATCATTTGGCCTTACTGAATTTCATGATGTTGGCCTTGGCCAATAGTGGCATATCTTTATTCTTCCAGTCTCTGCCTTTGCCTTCTCTAACTTGGGTGATGTGGTTACAGCTGTCGTGGGTCAGGGCTGGGCTGGCCACTAAAACACGGACAGATGCTCTCTAACCCCCTCTCCCCCTAAATAGGAAGGAAAAGGGAATGAGGCAGAGAGACTTATAGATTAAGAAAGAAAAACCAGAACAGCTTTAATGAAACAATAATGGAAACAATAGTGAAATGATAGAAATAAATAACTATATACAAGTATATATTGGTCCAATATTGAACCTGACACCCCCCTGCTAGCAATCAGCACTGATTCTGCGGAGCAGGCAGCACCAGGGCCAGTCTGCGATCACCTGTAAAAGTCCTGGACGATTGAGATGACCAGTTCGAGCTCTCTCTGTAATTAGGGCAGTCCACTTACTCCAGGTAGCATCAGTGGCATGATGCATGGAAGGAACTTGACCCTTGTACATGCAGTTTAGGACCGATATTCATGGTACTAGACGGACTTGTGCTTCTGTACCATTCACTTCTAAAGCAGCTTTAACTCCTTCATATGCAGCCAATATTTCTTTTTCACTTGAAGTATAGTTGGCCTAGGAGCCTCTGTATTTTTGGCTCCAAAATCCTAAGGGTCGACCTCAAGTTTCTCCTGGTGCCCTCTGCCAGAGGCTCCAGGCAGCACCATTATCCCCAGCTACAGTGTAGAGCAGATTTTTAATATCTTGTCCTGTTCGGATTTGCCCAAGGGCTACTGTTCAAAGGCCTGTTGTTGTTCTGGACCTCATTTAAAATTGTTTTTTATTCGAGTCACTTGAAAAGAGGTTTCACAATTTGATATAACCAGGAACATGCATTCTCGAGAAACCCACAATGACTAAGGATTGTGTTTCCTTTTTGTTAGTTCGTGGTGACATAGCTGATATTGTGTCAATCACGTCTGTTAGGATCTGATGACGCCCATCTTGCCATTTAACTCCCAAATACTGAATCTCTCGTGCAGGTCCCTTGACCTCGCTTCTCTTTATGACAAAACCAGCATCTAAAAGATTCTCAGTTATTTTCTTACCTTTCATGAAAACTTCTTCTGCTGTGTTACCCCATACGATGGTGTCCTCTATGTATTGCAGATGTTCCGGAGCTCGCCCTTTCTCCAGGGCAGTCTGGATCAGTCCATGGCAGATGGTAGGGCTGTGTTTCCACCCCTGAGGCAGTCGATTCCAGGTGTACTGGATACCCCTCCAGGTGAAAGCAAACTGTGGCCAGCTCTCTGCTGCTATAGGAATAGAGAAGAATGCACTAGCAATGTCAATTGTGGCATACCACTGAGCTGCCTTTGACTCCAGCTCATACTGAAGTTCTAACGTGTCTGACATGGCAGCACTCATCGGTGGTGTAACCTCATTTAGGCCACGATAGTCTACAGTTAATCTCCATTCTCCATCAGACTTTCGCACAGGCCAGATAGGACTGTTAAATGGTGAGCGAGCTTTGTTGATCACTCCTTCACTTTTCTAGTTGACGGATCAGCTTATGGATGGGGACTACAGAGTCTCGGTTGGTACGATATTGTCGACGATGCACTATTTTAGTAGCAATTGATACGTGTTGGTCTTCAATTTTCATCACCCACATGACACTAGACTCCTCTGAAAGTTTGGGCAAGCTAGACAGCTGATTCATGTCCTCAGTCTCTACAGCTGCTATGCCAAAAGCCCATCGATACCCTCTTGGGTCCTTATAGTACCCTTTCTTGAGGAAGTCTATACCAAGGATGCATGGGGCATCTGGACCAGTCACTGTAAGGTGCTTTTCCACATATTCCCAGTAAGGCTCATTTCAGCCTCCAATACAATCGATTTTTGAAAACCACCCGTCACTCCAGAAATGATACCAGTTTCAGTCCCTGTATGATTCAATGGCCTTAAAGTGCACTGTGCACCAGTGTCCACCAGAGCTTTAGGTTTTTGTGGTTCTAATGTGCCAGGCCACCAAATCCACACAGTCCAGTAAACCTGGTTATCCCTCTCCTCCACCTGGCTGGAGGCAAGGCCACTCTAATTCTGAGGGTGATTCACGGGGTTTACCTGATTTACAGGATTGGTATTACCTACATTTACATTCCTCTCATTTGTATTTTGATTATTTCTTCTCATGGCAAATTGTTGTCTTCTGTTTGTGTTTTGTTACTTGGATGCTAGTGACCATAGAGCAGAAGTAGGCTTTCCATCCCACCTTCTCATGTCATCTCCGTACCCAGGCAGGAATATCCACAAGTCATTTCGTGACATGTTGCTGTTGTTCCTAGCTAATTTGCAGGGGCATGTCTTCTAATGACATCAACATGGCTCCATTGAGGTCTGTCTTCCCTCTTGGACAGTGTTTCAATCAGCTTCTCTAATGCTTTATTGGTTTTCTGTATTGATTGGCTGGTTTTCTCCATTACTTTTGCAATTGATTTCTCCAGTGATTTGTTGTTTTTCTGAACTGTTTTTTCCACGGCAGCAATATGACCTTGTTGGGGATTAGCAGTACTGCCTTCATACTGTTGTGCTTTGTTGGCCACTTCACTCACTGCTGGTGTCTGTCCATCTGATGCTCAGACCATTGCTGACAAGGTGTGCTTATACGTTGATGGTGCACTTCTCACAAACTTGTGAATAATGGGTTTGTGACAGGGCATTTAGTCAGGGTTTAAAATTGTTTGTGAATCGCTGTAAAACACCTCTTTCATTGCTAGCTCTCTCAGGAATTTAATGCCTTTTTCCCTGGTGATCCAGTTGCTTGGGTAGCAGGCAAGTTTGTCATTGTAGGTATACCAGCTCTTTATAGCTGGCAAGAGTTGTCACCAGAGGCTGAGACTGCTTTCATCTTTCACAAATTCTGTGTCGATGTCTGCATTTCCAGACAGGGATCCCAACTGTTTGGCTTCTTTACCATTCAAATCCATGGTATCAGCCCCTTTATCCCAACATCGGAGTAACCACCTGTAATATGACTCACCCTCATGATGACTAAAGTCCTTTCTCACATCCCACAACTCCCTCAGAGACAGAGGTTTGACAACTGCCTCTGATTCTGACTCTGATGACTTTGGTTTAGAAGGAGCCTCTCCTGGATCATCATCATCATCTGATGAGTGATTTGTCTCTGTTAGGTGTTTCTTCCCAGTCACAGGGGTGCCAGCTTTCCTTTCTGATTCTGAATCTGACTCACCTGATGGTTCTACTTTAGAAGGACGTTCTCCAGGATCTTTGTCATCTGTTGTTAGGGAAACGGACTTTTTCTGATGTCTCTTTCTAGTCCCAGGGGCAACTTTTGCTAATACAGATTGAGTGGCAGAGACCACAGTATCTATCAATGCCCTGCACCAATGCTCACTTAACCATCAAAACATAAAAGGGTTTGAAAGAATCAACATTAAAATATATATATATAGTAAAAACACGGTCTTTCGACCAGAATAACTGCATTCACAATCACAATCCTCAAAACCCGGTACATTTAGATTATCAAGCAAAGCAATATAATTTCCCAAGGTGAAACTGAAAGTGTAGTTAGAAATGAAATTCTCTGCTGCATTCCCAAGGTACTCAGGTATGCTGATCACCCAAGTTATCACAGAATATGACAGTTAAAAATTCAGCACAGCGAGAACTCTCATCACGTGACTAGAACAGGCAAACCACAAAAAGAAATACCAAAACACACTCGAGAGTTTGGACAGCATTCTGACACTCAAACCTGAACCAGTATTTAAAAGGACGTGACATAACATTTCACTGAACAATAACATGATGTGAGCTGTCTGGTTTCCTTTTCCAACCCTTCAGAACTCTCAAAGAAAAGATCCGATACGCTCTCAACCACGCCTGCTGGAATTTAAACTAGTTGGGCAATATATCAGAGCCCAGTCATATCTAGATAGCGGGCAAAATATTCTGAGCCTGACTGGTGTTCATTCACTTTGCACCATATTGGGTGCCAATAAATCCGTTGCGGGTCAGAGATGGGCTGGCCACTAAAACACAGACAGACACTCTCTAACCCCCTCTACCCCCTCAAATGGGAAAGAAAAGGGATGAGGCAGAGAGACTTACAGGTTAGAAAAGAAAACTAAAACAGCTTTAATGAAACAATAATAGAAATAATAGTGAAATGATAAAAATAAAGAACTATGTACAAGTATATATAAGCCTGATAACAAACCTGACTCCCTCCCCCGAGAGCAATCCCCACTGGTGCTGCAGAGCAGGAGGCACTGGGGAAGCCCCAGGCTGAGTGGCAGCAGGAGCTGGATACAGGGAGCTGGATTTGGGAACTCAGGATCTGGATCAAAAGCAGGAGATCAGATGGAGTCCTTCCTGGATGCTGGCCGTTGCAGAAAAAGGGTAGAAACTCTCATGATCACTCAATTTATACTAAATATGACGTATATGGAATGGAATACTCTTGTTGATCACCTGTCTTGTCTATTACTCCCCAGAGATGCAACCTTTTACTTCCTTGTGACCCCTCTTACTACCCGACACCCCCAGCGTGACACACAAGAGCCAGCAGTGGCCTTGGTCACTGCAGGAGCAAGTATAAGCAAGAGCCTTTCTGCATCCCAGTCCCAGGCAGTAACTGTGAACATCAGGTGTTATCACTACCAGTAGCACACACTGTCTGCAGAAACATACTGCTGACTTCAGAACGTGCAGCCTCTTAGAAAAGACTGAACTGGAAAATGAAAATCACTGAACAGAAAGCTCAAACAAGACCCCTTGCCATTGAAGACTGAGCAAAAAAGTCGCTGAGTACCTCAGCTTTTTCCATATCCTGTGTGACCAGGTCTCCCAAAAATTGTGTAAAAAATGAAGCATAAAGTACTGTAGTGAGAATAATGACGTCCTGGACTGTTTCATGTAGGAATAAGGTGAATACTTTGATACCAGAGGTCTTATATTAAAATTGGACATTTTGGTAGAAGGATGCTGTAGCTTGGCTGACTTGTTGGTGCCTGTGAAGGAACTCAACTGATAAGAGCAGTATAGAAAGCATGATGTTCTGACTCAGCTTTTAGTTATGGATTTGTTGGATGAAATTTGATGTGTTAATTGTGATACAGTGATAATATATTGTTATTGGGTTTTGAACTGTATTTCTGTTATTCTTCAGTACTTCCACAGGAGAATCTATGTATCAAGAGAAACATTAATGAATAATCCACTAATTGTTTTGAATGTAAATTGCTCATTGAGACCACAGTCTTTGTTCCCAGCACTACTCCAAACCATGTATCCATTTCTTTTTATTAGAGAAGAAATATCACATAGGTTTGTGAGGGTTAATAGAACATTATTAACGTTTTCCTATGTTTTGACTGGTTAGAGCCCAAAAATATTATACAGTTAATATAGAAACTTCATTCTACCTCTGTAATTTTTGTGGATGGTATACAATTAGCTTCAATTGAGTGCAAGCTTTTGGTGTCAGATGCACTCTGTGTGTGTATGTATCAAGATATATATAACCCAATGTGTTCTCTATTTTTTCAAGAATTTATGCCTAGTAGACCAGTGCAGTTACATGTACAGCAGTATAAAGCCTAAGTCAAACTGTGTATCTCTTTAGGGAAGTCCTCTGTGTATTTTTTCCCCTCCTATATTGGTATGAGGTAAATATCACAACCATGCTTATTGCAGCAAGTTGGAACTGAAAATAAGTTTATTTTCTGATTTTGTTGTTGTTTTTTTTTTAATCATATAGGGTTGCAAATGCAAAACTTACCAATTTTTCTCGCCTGGAGCCCACACTTCACCTCCTTGGTGTACAGTTTAATGAGAATGTGGCCCGAGACATCATGACAGGACAGCATGGAGCTGCAACAAAGCTTTTATATGAATTGTATATCGCGTTAGAAAGAAAGAGAAAAGCAAAGCTCACTGGAGTAGCCATGGAAGCAATGAGACCTGCAGCAACTGCAAAGCTTAAGTCTATTGAAAGTGTTTTGTACAGAGAGGTAACTAATTATGCCTTTTTTATATAAATGTGTAGGGAAAAAGGTAACATATTTACATGTACCTATCAAGCATGCTTGTCCTCCACTCTTTTTAAATGTCCTTTTCAAACCCCAATACTTTCATGGAAAAAAATCAGTCCTTTGCTTTGTCTTATACATAAACAATGGGATTACACAGTTCACATGTGACTCACAAGAATATTGACTGTGTTTTGCGGTTTTTTTTGTTGTTTTGGCTGATTCTGTGTTACTTGGTCTGTTTTTAAGCTTTCTGCAGACTTAAATTCTGTACAGCAACAAAGGCTAGCAGTTGTTCAGGAGCTGCCATTTTACTTATTTGAGATTGCAGAGTGCATTGTGGTCTGGGTATCAACTTAGACTAATTTCGCCTCCAGGAAACATTTATAACTGTGTTGAGCTTGTGCTGCAGTGGTTTGGTTCCCTCTGTTGCATGTCTTTCCATATAATTATATGGCACTCTAGCTTGCAATAACCATATGCTGAGTAATATGAAGAGGAAACAACAAAGGGGAAAGAGAGTATCTAAGAGGAAGTCAGTATCTATGTAGTAGATTCTGTTAAGGATGTTCTTGTCTTCAACAGTAATGTTCAGTGTGTGCAGACCATAATCTGTTATCAGGATGAGCAATCTTTAAGACACTATATATCCTGAGTCAAAATCAGCTGGGTGAAATGAAACTATTTTTTTTTTTCTGCTACACTTCCCGAAAAATAGTCTACAAGCAGAAAGTTTACTAACAAGTGCAAAGGTAGTACCAAACAGCTGAAAAATCCCTTCACCTGTAAAAGGATAGCTTAAAGAACATAAAACAACTGTGAGAAGCTCCTGTCAATAAATAGGTTCAGAATGGCATTTGAGTCATAGAGGAGTTGAGATTTAATGGGGCATCTGGAAGTCATTTAATCCCCTACTCTAAGCAAAGACAACTAGCGCAGGTTGCTCAGAACCTTATTCAGTTGAGTTTTGAATATCTCCAAAGATGGAGACCTCATAGCCTGTCTGGGCAAATCTTTTATCACCCTTTCAGTAATTTTTTTCCTTATGTTTAAATTGAATTTTCTGTGTTTCAGTTTGAAAAGAACAGAATAGTTCCAGTTGGAAGAGATGTACAACACTCATCTAGTCCAACTGACTGTCACTTTAGGGCTGACTAAAAGTTAAAGAATGTTATTAAGGGCATTGTCCAGATGCCTCTTAAACACTGATAGGCTTGGGACATTGACCACCTCTCTAGGAAACTTGTTCCAGGGTTTGACCCTGGTAAAGAAATGCTTCTTAATGTCCAGCCTAAACCTGCCGAGGAGCAGCTTTGAAATGTTGCCACACATCCTGTCACTGGATCTTGGGGAGAAGAGATCAGCACCTCCCTCTCTATGTCCCCTCCTGAGGAAGATACAGAGAGCAATGATGTCACCCCTAAGCCTCCTTTTCTCCAAACTAAACAAAGTTTAGCACTGTTCAAGTTCAAATCTGCATGTTGTTTTCAATGGAATGAGTCCCATTTTCTCAAAAAATATTCTACCATGTTTAGGTGTTGTTCTTGTGCATTAAAACAGGAAAACAATTTGAAATTACTGTTGCAAAACTTGAATGTTTAAATATGTTTCTTACTATTTCTGACTCTTCATTGTTTGATGCTTAATTTTAGCGTTTGAAAACTTTAACACCACGCCAGACTGATTTGCAGCTACAGCAGATTTCAGAGCATTTTGAAATAAAATCTAAGGCAATAGAAGAAAAAATAGCTCATATACGTATTGCAGAACAGCAGAAAGTTCAGAAGCTCCAAAGGGAACAAAGAGCCCAAGACATCGAAAAGGTGACTACTTACTTTTCATAGGCTTCTGAAGAAGTATTTTCTGCAGGTGATGTATATAAGTTAGCTAAAGCCAGTGTGAATGCTTGTTAATTCTGTGATTCATAGTCATGTTGTAGGAAAAAAAAAGGAGTACGCATGGCAATCATATGGCCTAGGAATGGCCTAGGTTGGAAGGGACCTTGGAGGTCATCTAATCCAACTTCCCTGTCACAGCCAGGGATGCCTCTCAACTAAACCAGGTTACTCAAGGCCTCATCCAACCTGGCCTTGAACACCTCAAGGAAGGGGGCATCCACAGCTTCTCTAGACAATTTATTTCAGAGTCTTGCCACCCTCGTACTGAACAATTTCTTCCTAAGATCCAATCTAAATCTGTTTTCCTTTAACTTAAATCCATTTCCCCTTGTCCTATTGGTGGACACTTTCATAAAAAGTCCCTCTTTGGCCTTCCTGTAGGCTCCCTTCAGGTATTGAAAGGCAGTGGTAACGTCCCTCTGAAGTCTTCTCAAGACTGAACAATCCCAGCTCCCACAACCTGTCCTCATAGCAGAGGTGCTCCAGCCCCTGGATCATCTTTGTGACCCTCCTCTCAACTCATTCCAGTAGATCTGTCCCTCTTACGGTGGCGACACCGGAACTGGACGCAGTATTCGAGGTGGGGTCTCACAAGAGCAGAGTAAAGGGGGAGAATCACCTCTCTTGACCTGCTGGCTACGTTTCTCCTGATACATCCCAGGATGCGGTTGGCCTTCTGGGCTGCATGAGCGCACTGCTGGCTCATGTTGAGCTTCTTGTCTACCAACACCCCCAATCATTGATACGTAATATCAATCTGACTCTTCATTGTCAGAGTCAGGCAATCATTGATATGTACACATAAAGCCAACTTACTGTCATAAGACCCTTAAAAATATGAATCTTTAAAAATAATTTTAATATTAAAATGACAATATTTGCATATTTTCATGCATGGAAAATATTTATAGATTTGAAGACAAAATGTAAATTTCACAACCATATGCATTTAAAGTATCCTTGTAAAATTTGCTTGTGACATTTTTCATCTGTGAAGAAAAGATGAAGCATTATTCATGTCAAGGGTTAAGACTGGGCCGGCTCAAACCAGGACAGGTCAAAAGCAGGAGAAAGAAGCAGGGAGGGGGCCCTACAGTACTATGGACTCAGAACATCTTGTAGCTCTGTGTAGCTACTCTGATAAAAAAAGGAACTAATTTCTTCAGATATGGGAACATTTATTAATATCCTATTTGATATATTATTTATTTTTAACTATCTTTGGCTCTCTGTAAAAAACTTTATTTTCCACTCAATTCCACATTTAAATAAATGTATCTGTAGTGCACTTTTAACTAGTGCAGTTTAAATGCGTGTTTCTTCCCGATCATCTGAGAGTCATTGTTCTGTTCTAATACTAGCTAATGGTATTCTCGGTTTCTTTACCAGGAAACCAGTATTCTCAGTTTCTGTGCTGAATTCTGACCTGACACAGGTACCACTAGAGGTAGAATTTAATACAAGCCCTTAAAGCATAATAGACACTGAGCACAAACTGTTTTTCTTTACAAGATGTGCTTCTATTGCACCGCACTATTTGTTAATGCAAACATAGCATATACAGATGTACCATTTTCTGATAATGGCACTTAAAAAAAAAGTCCTCATGCTCAAGTATTGTGAACACCATATTGCTAAGCTGTCAAATTATTCAGAATGTAGAGTGATACTTTAATTTAAAATGCATTTTACAACATCTACTTCTTGATATAAAAATGGTGATTTATGAATACAGTGCCTGAGAGTATTCTTAAGACAAGATTTGACTGTGGACAAAAGATAAAGAATTTTTTGCTTTCATGGCATTTCAGTTATCCACTTCAGGAAAAAAAAAGAGAGAAAAGTCAGTTGCTCAAGCTTGGAGACTGATAAGCTCTTCTACCTTCTTCCTTGAGGATTTTTTTTTAACATTTACTTCACAGAAATAGAGGTAGTCTATTAAGGCCGTATAGTGTATTTTATTTCAACTTAAGTATCTGAACACAACATGTGGTATATTCAGCATCGCATAGGAAGAAGGAGGCAAAATGAAATAATGGCCAGGATTCAAGCAGCAATTATACAGATTCCAAAGCCACTGCCAAGCCACACCATAAAAGCTATTGAAGCCAAAAAATTCTTGAAGAAGAAAAGAGAAGCAGAGGTAACTGTATATTCTTTTAATGTTAATTATATGAACTTGCAAAATATATGACTTCCAGGAGCATTTACACTTACAAATACTGTACCTGCACCATCCAAAAACTGCTGATATAACTGTTAAAACGATATAGTAAACTCAACCAGTGAAAATTTGCCTAATATTAATATGATTGTGATTCTGCATTTATTTAGTAAATGTTTGTCTTGATGCAAGAGAAAATTCTTACTGAATGTATGCCGTAAGTAAGCACTAATTTAATTGCTGACAGTATTTTAGCTTCTAGTCTACTGAGTATAATATGTGAAATAAAAGCATTAATGTTTCATTCTCATTTGTGCATGATGCAGTTTTGAACTATAATATATAAATACTTCTGTGACACACTCTGAAACTGTCTGCTCTATCATAAATATTAGAAACAGCTGAAATTTAGAATAGTCTTAGATCAAATCAAGGCACGGTTGCAATGCAGCAATAAAAAAATATTCTGTGTTATCTAGTACTGGGGAGTACTTGCATTGTAATCTTGCAGTCCATAGATTGTATTGTCATCAGGAGTGCATAGTATTAGTTTTTACAATTGTGCAGCCACAACAGATGCATTTAAATGTAGACTATAGGAACACAGAGGCTAGAGTAGGTATCAGGGATAAATGCATAGCCCAAAATATTTTGTTTCAAGTCGCTGAATGATAGGAATTCTATAAACTGCTGGAGCCCTGCACAAAATCAGAACTATCCTGCAGAATGTACCTGCAAAATCTTAGGATTTTCTGGCTAATGGTCATAGGTATAGCTAGGGAAAGGGGAAGGGGGAAGAAGACTATGGAAATAGTCTTGCCTTTTTTCATGATTTAGCTGATACTTAGAATATGTTCAGTGTAAATATTTCTGTTATACTAACATGACATAGAAATAATTCCCTAATACTTAATCTGTTGAACCTTCCCTACAAGGCTTTGTGTAGAGAAAATGAAACATTTATTTTTGTGTTATTTCTTTAGGACACATACAAGGAGATTAAAAAGTTTGAGAAGTTTATGGCAGGAAATGCATCTGCAGTACAGAGCCAAGTCACTGACAGGTAATATTTGGATATTGGATTTTTAAGATTAAAAAGGATCTTACCTTATATGCCTACTATCTATGTTAGACAGCTACTTGAGGAAAATGTAATAGCTTGTTTAGTTTAAACTGTGATTGTCCCACTAGGACTGCAGACATACCAGCTCTGGTATTGTTACAGTGATTTTACATTTTCTTTAATTGTGTACAGTCATTGAGACTGTAAGGTCAGTTAGATGCGCAGAGACATGAGAATGATTGTGGATGTACGTGCACAGTAACATGTTTCAAAGGAAACAGAGAGAAATAACTTTTCTCCTTAGACTTATGTTGATTTATTTGTGAATAATTTCAAGTAACAGCCATCCTGTCACCTTTAGTGATATATATACCATACTCAGAAGAGGTGGCACTTACGCGTACTATTGTGCAACCAACCTGTGATTAATAACTCTGCAAAACTGCACTCAGAGTGTATGGGTATATTTAAAAGTAACCTATCTTTCTTTGACATTGTGTGAGCCATCCTAATTTCCTGTTTCTGTGGAATTTAGCTTCATATTAGCAAATGAACTAATTGGCAGTTGACTCAAGTCAGTGTTGGAGCCCTCTTCTGGTCTTAGTGGTCATTGTAGGGCACAAGAGCATCAAGAAGTAGCCACAGTGCCCACAAAAAGTGCTGTTGTGCAATTGTCGGATTTACACGTAACTACACATGGATCTGTATGAAAACACCTCTAAGAACTGTAATTCCTGGAAAGTCAGTGACCTTTTTAATCTTTTCAATCAGTGGTAAACAAGAAGCATTGGAAACAGAGCTGCAAGAACTGGCTCTAGAAACTGGAGCACAGTCAGCAACTGAGCTGTTAAGTACTTATTCAGATGATGAATATATAAGGAAAATTCAAAAACGTTTAGAGGAAGGTACGTTTGCTAGAGAACAACGAGAGAAGAGACGACGAAAGATGCTAATGGAACAATTAATAGCACACGAAGCTGAAGAGGTGAGAAAATGTATGCTGACATATATAACGTATGCACAATTAGTAATCTAAAGATTATAAAGGATCAAATGAAGGCAGCAGAGCTAAGATTACTAAAAATCAGTTGAAGACCTGCCTTCTATTCCCACTGCCAAAGCTGAAACTTAAATTATCAAAACACATACTCTTTCTGAAAAAGATACTAAAAAATAACAGACGTGGCATTCCTTGGTTGAAACCTTGTATTTACGTGTGTTGTGTAGAGTTTTTGATGTAGATTGGATGGATTGTGAAGTGGTTGTGCTGGGTTATGTGAAACAAAACACTCATTTTTTCAGAACGGAGATTTGATTTTTGATGTGTTATGGAGTAGAAGGTGTGTTTCTAGGGGATGCTTGTTTTCCTAACTTCTCAGGAAGAAAAATTCCTGGTCTGGTTAAACCCTCTGATTATTACCCGCTTCTGGTTATGCAGATCGGTAATGATGAGATAATAGAGAGACGGCCAGAAGCAATCCAAAGGGACTTTAGAGCAGTGGGACAAATGCTTGCAGGATCAGGTGCACAGGTTGTGTTTACTTCTATTGCTTCAATTATGAGGAAAAATGGTGGAAGGTTTGACAAAGTGCAGCAGATTAATACTTGGCTAAAAGGGTGGTGCCAACGGTTTTTTAACCATGGGGTGATCTACACGGCACCTGGTCTACTAAAACCTGATGGGGTTCAAATGACGTGAAGGGGAAAAAGGATCCTCGGTCATGAGCTGACGGGACTCACAGAGCGTTCTTTAAACTAGATATGAAGGAGGCAGGGGTGGGAGCCGGATCAAATGAAAATGACCCTGGGATACACATAGTGATATTAGAAGCAGAGTCACTAGCACAGATGAAGTACAGTTGTACTTTACTGGGGGCTCCAGGCACCTTTTCAGGGGACAAACTCAAATTCCTTTATATGAATGCCCGCAGCTTGGCCAATAAACAAGAGGAGCTGGAGATGCTCGTGAGTCTGCAGCACTATGACCTGATCAGCATCACTGAGACATGGTGGAATGACTCCTGCGATTGGTGTGTTGGACTAGAAGGGTATAAACTGTTCAGGAAGAACAGGCAGGGGAAGCGAGGAGGGGGTGTTGCCCTCTATGTCAATAAGCAGCTAGAATGCATGGAGCTCCACCTGGCAAGTGATGACGAAAGAACCGAGTGCCTGTGGACCAGAGTGAAAGGAAGGGCAGGAGACTTTACAGTGGGGGTGTGCTACAGACCACCCAGTCAGGAGGACCAAGTGGATGAGGCCCTTCATAAGCAGATAGGAGTTGCTGCTCGTTCACAAGCCCTGGTACACATGGGGGATTTTAACCACCCCGACATCAGTTGGTAAAACAACACGTCAGGGAACAAGCAGTCCAGGAGATTCCTGGAATGCATTGATGATAACTTCCTTCTCCAAGTGATAGAGGAGCCAACGAAAAGTGCCATGTTAGACCTCGTTCTCACCAACAGGAAAGGGCTAGTGGGTAATGTTAGACTCGCGGGTAGCCTCGGCTGCAGTGACCGTGAGATGGTGGACTTTGAGATCCTAAGGGCAGCTAAGAGCGGAAAGCTCAGCAAGCTTGAAACCCTTAATTTCAGGAGAGCTGACGTTCACCTCTTGAGGAACCTCCTTGCTAGTGTGCCATGGGATAAAGCCCTGGAGAGACTGCGAGCCCAAGAAAGCTGATTGACTTTCAAGGATCATCTCCTCCAAGCTCAAAGGCATTGCATCCCTAAAAGGAAAAAAGCAGGCAAAAATACCAGGAGACCTATATGGATAAACAGAGAACTCCTGGCAAAAATCAAATACAAAAGGGGAACACGCAAAGCATGGAAGCAGGGACTGGTAACCTGGGATGATTACAAGGAAGTTGCTCATGTAATCAGAGACCAGGTTAGAAAAGCTAAGGCCCTGACAGAGTCACATCTGGCCAGAGATATTAGAAATAACAAGAAAGGATTTTACAGGTATGTAAGAGAAAAAAGAAAAATGAGAGAGAATGTGGGGTCTCTCCGGAATGATACAGGTGACCTGGTTACCGAGGATGTGGAGAAGACTGAAGAATTCAACAAATTCTTTACCTCAGTCTTCACTGGCAGCCGCTCGAACCACACCACCCATATCGCAGAGGGTGTTGGCTGGGTCTGGGAGAATGAAGAACCACCCAGGGTATGAGCAGATCAGGTCCGGGAACACCTAGAGAACCTGAAGGTGCACAGATCCATGTGACCTGATGAGATACATCCACGAGTCCTGAAGGAACTGGCAGCTGAAGTTGCTGGACCACTAGCCATCATATTTGAGAGGTCCTGGCAGTGTGGTGAGGTTCCCACAGATTGGAAAAGGGGGAACATAACCCCCATCTTAAAAAAAGGAAATAAAGACAACTCAGGGAACTACAGACCAGTCAGCCTTACCTCTGTGCCAGGCAAAATCATGGAACAGATTCTCCTGGTAGCTGTGCTAAGGCACATAAAAATAATCAAGTGGCTGGTGACAGCCAACATGGCTTCACCAGGGGCAAGTCGTGCCCGACTAATTTAGTGGCCTTCTACGACAAAGCTACAGCGCTGGTTGATGTGGGAAAAGCAACGGATGTCATTTTCCTGGACTTGTGCAAGGCGTTTGACACTGTCCCACATGACATCCTTGTCTCCAAAATGGAGAGACACAGATTTGACAGATGGACCACTCGGTGGATAAAGAACTGGCTGGGTGGTCGCACTCAAAGAATTGTGGTCAATGGCTCGATGTCCACATGGAGACCAGTGACCTGTGGTGTTCCTCAGGGGTCTGTTCTGGGTCCAGTGCTGTTCAACATCTCTGTCAGCGACATGGATGACGGCACTGAGTGCACCCTCAGCAAGTTTGCCGACGACACCAAGCTGTGTGGTGCTGTGGACTCACTTGAGGGAAGAGATGCCATCCAGAGGGACCTTGACAGGCTTGAGAAATGGGCCAGTACAAACTGCATGAGCCTCAACAAGTCAAAATGCAAGGTCCTTCACCTGGATCGGGCCAATCCTAGGCACAAATACAAACTGGGCACAGAGTGGGTTGAGACTAGCCCTGACGAGAAGCATTTGGGGGTGCTGATAGATGAGAAGCTCAACATGAGCTGGCAGTGCCCTCATGCAGCCCAGAACGCCAACCGCATCCTGAGATGTATCAGGAGAAGCGTAGCCAGCAGGTCAAAAGAGGTGATTCTCCCACTTTACTCTGCTCTTGTGAGACCCCACCTCGAATACTGCATGCAGTTCTGGTGTCCTCACCTTAAGAGGGACAAAGAACTGTTGGAGCCCGTTCAGAGGAGGGCCACAAAGATGATCCAGGGGTTGAAGCACCTCTGCTACAAGGACAGGCTGCGGGAGCTGGGATTGTTCAGTCTTGAAAAGAGAAGACTTCGGGGGGACCTAATAGCTGCCTTCCAGTACCTGAAGGGATCCTACAGGAAGGCTGGGGAGGGACTTTTTACAAGAGCATCCACTGATAGGACAAGCCTGATCTAGTTCAGAGGTGTCCCTGCTCATGACAGGGAGGTTGGATTAGATGATCTCTAAAATCCCCTTCAAGCTATGCCGTTCTATGATTCTATGAAAAATCAACATTGATATAGGAAAAATAGAAGTCACCAACTGCAGGAATAATAAGAAAAGACAAGTGAACAGTTGACTGGAATAGTAGTCTGACCAGGTCAGAGAATCTCTTTAGTGATAATTTGGTTCTAAATTAGCAGAGAAAGAGGTATCTGGTTGGAACTCTGTGAGATTTCAGAAATTACATGTTGCTTGAATTAAGTGTGAAGCAAAATAAGATATTTTCCTTAAAAGATAAGTAAATATACAAAGGAGTTGAAAATTACTTTCTTCCTCCATTAAACATCAAACTAGAAAGTATTTGCAGACTGAACTGTAGCTTTCTTGTAAACATTAGGGTCAGATTTTTACCTAATCTGCAGGAAACTTGAACACAGGGCATGAGATCGTTTAGTCAAATGAATTTCATCCCTTCAGAGTTCTTTAGTCTGTTTCATGTCCATATATGTAAACCTCTACTAAAATAATACTGTTGAAATTTGTGAGTTTTGACCTGCTACAGTTGAAGCCTGTGAGAAGAAATACTTCCAATTACATGGAAATCCTCTGTGTGAAGCATACTGTTTGGCAGTAACATAGCTTCATCCCGGCTGAATTTTTTATCTCCACTATTTCAAAGAAGTATTTGTTTTAAGTAGTCATTATTTCAAAATCTGTTCGGATTTTACGTCTCTGAATTTGAAAAGCCGTCAGGAAGAAGTTACCATCAGCTATAAATTGAGAACATGAAAATAGGAGCGGAAATCAATTGCGACTAGATTGTTGCTTGTCAGTCAGATTTGTGCACACTATAAGTTTTCATCATGAATCTTATGACTACACAAAAGGACAGAATTGCTTCACTTGTATGTAAATTAAACAAGGAAATAGAAAAATAAAAAAGCATGGTCTAGTAATTATGTATGAACATGAAACATAAACACATTAATATTTGGCCACTGGATGCCACTGTTGTCTCAAGTCGGTAAAAGAAAAAAGGTGTTTATTATGCTTTCTTGGTAGCAATTCTTGAAATGATTACAAGGATGTCCCATTTATGATACTTATGTTTTCTTCAGACACTTCACAGTCCTCTGCGAAGAAATTGGTGTAGAATGTTAGGTCAAGAAATGGTACTACCATTTTTTTATTTTGTCTCTTAACTTGCCCAGAAGTTTCAAAACTTTTCAACCTTGTGTTTTAGTACTTTGTCCATTCCTATTTGCATGAACGATAGCTACTAATGCTTCACTCCCCTATGCAATAAGCATCCTTTATAAAAGTAGGAGTTTGATGTTATGAATCCTAATTTATCCATTGCATAGCTCTGAGTTATTTGTGTTTTCATATATTTTTGTTTCTCAGAAATTTTCTGCTGCCTCTTTTTAGGACTACTCAGCATGTCAAAATATTTAATCACTTAGAATATTGAGTGGACTGTTCAGTGGATAAAGAATTGGTTGGATGGTCACATTTGAGGACTGGAGGAAGGCCAATGTCCCTCCGATCTTCAAAAAGGGCAAAAAGGATGACCCAGGGCAGACCAGTTAGTCTCACCTCTGTCCCCGGGAAAGGTGATGGGACAATTGTTCTGGATTTCATCTCAAAACATATGGAAGAAGAGAAAGTTATTGGGAGAAGTCAACATGGATTCACCAAGGGGAAAGCATGCTTGACAAATCTGATGGCCTTCTGTGATGCCACAGCTGACTGGTTAGGGGAGGGCAGTGGATGCCATCTACTTTGCCTTCAGCAAGGCTTTTGACACTATCACCCATAGCATCCTCATTCGGAAACTCAGGAAGTGTGGGTTAGATGAGTGGACGGTGAGGTAGGCTGAGAGCTGGTTGAGTGACAGAGCTCAGAGGGTTGTGATCAACAGAACAGGGTCGAGTTGGAGGTCTGCAGCCAGTGGTGTTCTGCAGGGGTCAGTACTGCATCTGGTCTTGTTCAACGTATTCATCAAGGACTTGTACGAGGGGACAGAGTGTACCTTCAGCGAGTTTGTTGATGATACAAAACTAGGAGGAGTGATTGACACACCAAGAGGGCTGTGTTGCTGTCCAGCGTGACCTGGGCAGGCTGGAGTGCTGGGCAGAGAGCAACCTAATGAGTTTCAACAAGGGCAAATGTATGGGTCTGCACTGGGTGGGGAACAACCCCATGTACCAGTATAGGTTAGGGATAGATCTGTTGGAAGGCAGCCATGAAGAGAAGGGTCATGGAGTACTGGTAGACAGGTAAGCTAACCATGAGCCAGCAATGTGCCCTTGTCACCAAGGCCAATGGTATCCTGGGGTGCATCAAGAAGCGTGTGGCCAGTAGGTCAAGGGCAGTCATCCTCTGCCTCTGTTCTGCTGTGGTGAGGCCACATCCGTAATACTGTGTCCAATTTTCAGCTCCCCAGTTCAAGAGAGAAAGAAAACTACCGGACAGAGTTCAGCGTAAGGCAATGAAGACGACTGGGGGACTGCAGCATCTTTCATAGAACCATAGAATGGCCTACGCTGGAAGGGACCTTAGAGATCATCTAATCCAACCTCTCTGTCATGGGCAGGGGCGCCTCTCAACTAGATCAGGCTACTCAAGGCTCTGTCCAACTTGCCCTTCAGGGAAGGGGCAGCCACAACGTCTCTGGGCAATTTATTCCAAAGTCTTGCCACCCTCGTACTGAACAATTTCTTCCTAAGATCTAATCTAAATCTATTCTCCTTCAACTTAAACCCATTTCCCCTTGTCCTATCAGTGGACACTCTTGTATAAAGTCCCTCCCCAGCCTTCCTGTAGGATCCCTTCAGGTATTGGAAGGCAGCTATTAGGTCCCCCCGAAGTCTTCTCTTTTCAAGACTGAACAATCCCAGCTCCCGCAGCCTGTCCTTGTAGCAGAGGTGCTTCAACCCCTGGATCATCTTTGTGGCCCTCCTCTGAACACGTTCCAACAATTCTATGTCCATCTTATGGTGGCGACACCGGAACTGGACGCAGTATTCAAGATGGGGTCTCACAAGAGCAGAGTAAAGTGGGAGAATCACCTCTTCTGACCTGCTGGCTACGCTTCTCCTGATACATCCCAGGATGCGACTGGCCTTTTGGGCTGCATGAGCGCACTGCTGGCTCATAGAATCAGAGAATCACAGAATCACAGAATGTTAGAGCTTGGAAGGGACTTCAAAGATCATCTAGTCCAACCCCCCTGCCAGAGCAGGACCACCTACAGCAGACCGCACAGGAACGCGTCCAGGCAGGTTTTGAATGTCTCCAAAGAAGGAGATTCCACAACCTCCCTGGGCAGCCTGTGCCAGTGCTCTGTCACCCTCACAGTGAAAAAGTTTTTTCTCATATTTTTATGGAACCTCCTATGTTCCAGCTTCCACCCATTGCCCCTTGTCCTGTCAGTGGACGCCTCTGAAAAGAGCCTGGCTCCGTCCTCCTGACACTCCCCCTTGACATATTTATAAACATTAATGAGGTCACCCCTCAGCCTCCTCTTCTCCAAGCTAAAGAGACCCAGCTCCCTCAGCCTTTCCTCATAAGGGAGATGTTCCACTCCCTTCATCATCTTTGTGGCTCTGTGCTGGACTCTCTCAAGCAGTTCCTTGTCCCTCTTGAACTGAGTGGCCCAGAACTGGACACAATATTCCAGATGCGACCTCACCAGCTCATGTTGAGCTTCTCGTCTATCAACATCCCCAAATCCTTCTCGTCAGGGCTGCTCTCAACCCACTCTGTGCCCAGTTTGTATTTGTGCCTAGGATTGGCCCGACCCACGTGCAGGACCTTGCATTTTGACTTGTTGAGGCTCATGCAGTTTGCACTGGCCCATTTCTCAAGCCTGTCAAGGTCCCTCTGGATGGCATCTCTTCCCTCAAGTGAGTCCACAGCACCACACAGCTTGGTGTTGTTGGCAAACTTGCTGAGGGTGCACTCAATGCCGTCATCCATGTCGCTGACAAAGATGTTGAACAGCACTGGACCCAGAACAGACCCCTGAGGAACACCGCTTGTCACTGGTCTCCATGTGGACATCGAGCCATTGACCACAACTCTTTGAGTGTGACCATCCAGCCAGTTCTTTATCCACCGAGTGGTCCATCTGTCAAATCTGTGTCTCTCCATTTTAGAGACAAGGATGTCATATGTGACAGTGTCAAGCATCTTGCACAAGTCCAGGAAAATGACATCCGTTGCTTTTCCCACGTCAGCTAGCGCTGTAGCTTTGTCGTAGAAGGCCACTAAATTAGTCGGGCATGACTTTCCCCTGGTGAAGCCGTGCTGGCTGTCACCAGCCACTTGATTATCTTTTATGTGCCTTAGTACAACTCCACTTGATTATCTTTTATGTACCTTAGTACATCTTATGAGGAAAGGTTGAGAGAGCTGGGACTGTTAAGCCTGGAGAAGAAAATACTGAGAGGAGACCCTATCAATGTCTTCAAATATCTAAATGGTCGATGTAGGGAGGATGGAGCCAGACTCTTTTCAGTAGTGCCAAGTGATAGGACAATGGCAATGGGCACAAGCTGGAACACAGGAAATTCCATCTAAATATAGGTGAAAACTGGGAGGGTGACAGAGCACTGGAACCGGCTGGCCAGGGAGGTTATGGAGTTTCCACCTCTGGAGACTTTCAAAACGCACCTGGATGCAATCCTGTGTAATGTGCTCTAGGCAAAGCTGCTTTAGTGGGGTGTTTGGACTGGATGATCTTTGAGGTCCTTTATCTAGAAGAGACCTAAAAGAAAGATGGGGGCAATCTTTATAGCAAGGCCTATTGCAACAGGACAATGTGAAACGGTTTTAAATTAAAAAAGGATAGAGGTAGACCCGATACAAGGAGGAAATTTTTTACAGTCAGGATGTGGAGACACTGGAACAGGCTGCCCAGAATGATGGTGGAGGCCCCATCCCTGAAGACATTCAACATGAGGGCCGGTTTAGCTCACTGGGTTGAGCGTGGTGCTTGAAACACCAAGATCATGGGTTCGATTCCCGTTCGGTTCTCACATGTGTTGCCTGACCTAGTCGAGAGGTGGCGTCCCTGCTCACAACAGGGAGGTTGGATTAAAATGACCTCTGAGGTCCCTTCCAGCCCAGGCCATTCTATGATTCTATGATAAGGCTTCATGGGGCTCTGAGCTCACTGCAGGAAGGTAGACTAAATGACCTTTAAAGGTCCCTTCCAATCCAACGCATGCTATGATTCTGTTTTATGGTATTGAAGTTCTCTACCCTTCAGTTAGCAAAGAAAAAGTCTCTTGGCTGCTCTGGGGTGTTCTAAAGATGCTTCCCATCTCCTATACAAAGAGTGCATTCAACTACGTGCGGTGCTTTGATTTCTTAGTGGACCAACTAGTTGCACCATACAGTTGATCGTTACCTATGACAAATCACTCTGTTGATTCCTTCAGTTTCCTCAGAACTTTCATTTAAAGATCCATTTTCCTCTTTATTGCTGTACTATTTCATGGTTGAGGATAACCAGGTGCAACTAAAGAAAACAGTGGAGGATATTTACTTGTAATAGGAAGCAAAGTCTCTATAGCCTCTACTCTTCTTTGAAATCTTCATGAAATACTAAGTCCAAAGAAGCAGTGGATAGATCTGAGACAGCACAGGGCAGCATGTCTCCTTTTACTGCCTTGACATTGGGAATGTAAGAGACAAATGGACAGAGAAACTCTTCAGTAGGCCGTGCTATTGGAAAATTTTATTGCCTGAACTATATCAAATACCACATAGCATGAGTGTGAAAATATAAAGTCCATATAAAGATAGTCAGTTTTCCTTTTCAATTGCATGCATGATAATTCTGTGTGTAGAAAAACAGTGTAAAACCAGTACTCTACAGAGTACAAAACAAAGCACATTCAAAATTAGATCCTTATTTTGCGGTAAGCTTTGGAGAGAGACAATATTGTGTACTTATGAAAGAGTATGGAATTAAAGGTGACCACATCTTTGCCATTAGAACTACCATGCAGTGTCATGAGATTCAATGCTAGTAAAGGGGAGTGCAAAGCTCACATTCCGTCTAGAGTAACCAAAATGTTGAGGGATTCTTATGTCATCTTAGTCTTTTCAAGTCACCAGAATTCAACTGGAATTTAAGTTCCATTTAAATGGAAAATTATTTACAATTCCCAGCAATTGTAAAGAGAAAGGAACTTAAAAATATGGAAAGAGTGTTTTTTTGAAAGATACTGGCTTCTTCCTAACATCACCATTAAAGATCTGAATTCCTTTAAAAGTTGTTGTTCTTATTATTACATTTAAAGTAGCCATGGTTTACAGCTTTATGTTAGAAGTCTATTACAGATGTTTGCATTGCATTGTGTAACACAGATGTAGAGCTCTTTGTAGACTTCTTTCATAAATAGTATGTTAATATGTAATAACGTTTGATTTTTCATTTATATGTGAATTTATGTAATGTGTTCTGCCCTTTCTGTCACAGACAGTTGATGGAAATTAAACCAGATTAAAATATAATGGAAGTGATACTTTATTTTGATTTGTTTTTCATACTACTACTAACTGGCTTTACCTGTTCCTCTATTCTTAGGAAAAAGAATTTATCATCTTCACATCAGTTCCTGATCTAGGTCCTTAAATTTGAATACATTTCATAGAAGTTTTCGGTTTTGCTGTATCTAAAGCAAATGTCTAGGGAATCACAAATATCCTCTAAAATTCTGCTCTAAGAGTACTATTTGGCAATGGGGACTTGAAAAGCAAGCTGATGCTTTTGCTTAGAACTCAAAAGTAGTTCTGAACTGTCGAAGTAGTGAGGCAAAACTTTAGGTTAAACATTAGTTTAGATACCAAAAGCAGTCTGGAGTAGTGTAGTATTGAGAAGATGTTACTAAGTTTTGACACATACTTTGAAAAGTAGTAGTCCACAGCCTTCAAAGTGTTTGTGCACACTGACCATGCTTCCGGCAATGGTTCAGAATGATTTTCTTATACTACCAAAGAGGGGACTCTGAAACTGTTACGTAGAAGTCTTGTATTTTCCTTTGTTCTGAATGCTTCCTCACATTCCCAGTCTCTAGAATGGAGGAGGTAATTGACAAAATCCCAAATTCAAACCTGTTCTTCAGCTCTTACTGGGATCAGAGGGATTTTGGGGAAGAACTTCAGCAGACAAAAAGATAAATCATTGGTCTCAATGGTCTTACAGGTCTTTTCCAATCTAAAAGATTCAACTAGTTTAAGAGTAGACTGTTTAAGGATCCAGAAGAGTATTGCTGAGAATAAGGACTGGTGAAGATCAGGTGTAAGTTAATTTAAGGAAAGAGTGTATATTTACATGCAGAAGCAATTATTTGAAATACGTTGCAGTTTCTTTGCACACAGGAAATATCCAAGTTAAAATTGAGTTAATCTGAACAAATATATTTTTACTATCTCAGTTAAGACATATTCAGAATTCACTTTTATAGTTCTACACTTACACAGTTTGCAAAGATAGTACTCATAAATAGATACAGATGTTGTTCTGGATTTGTGTAACAAACGGAAAGGTAAATGCTGTTATATAACTTAATTCATATTTCTCATGTAAGATACTAATGAGTTCTCTGTGAAATAGTTTATAACCTGTGCTTAATACTTATCTTTTAGGAGGCTTACCGGGAGGAGCAACTTATTTACAGACTAATGAGACAATCTCAGCAGGAGCGGAGGATTGCTGTTCAACTTATGCATGTTCGACATGAAAAAGAGGTGTTAAGGCAAAACAGAATTTTCAGGGAAAAACAATATGAAGAAAGGCGACTGAAAGAGTTCCAAGAAGCTCTTGAGAGAGAAGCAGTAAGAGATTCTTTGTTCCTTGCATTGATCAGGACTGTTACAGTACCTTCCTGTTATAAAATTAAATTTGTATTCTAAGACTTTTCTAGGGACAGGGTGGTTTAATGATGAACATATTCTTTTCTCTAGATTCAAAGTTAGTTAGAGCTAAGTTAATAAAGGATAAAGCTTAGCAACTTAAAATTTGATTTTGATCTTGTAAACTGATTTTAACTTTGTAGAGAAACTTCTCTGTATGCTGAGTTTAAAAGGCGTAGTCTTGCAGAGGCAAAATAACAAAAGACAGTGATGTAAGATCTTGTTGCAAGAATCATGTTTTTAATTTCCTTTAGATATAATCTTTTAACATCCATTTTTAACAAAGGCTGCAGTAGTTTCACTCATGAGTGCTAATTTCTACCTTGGAGCTTGAAGTTGGTTAATAAATTAAAAGCACTCATAATCTTCTGGCATAGTGCCAAGTGCTATGCTCATAGAAGGCTGTAATGTGATGGTAGAAGTTTTATTACATTCCTGCAAAAACCAATTAGCAGCTCCAAATCCTCCAGCACAGCTGGAGTCGTATGTAATCTGCAGCTCTAGCTATTCATTACATCTTTTTAAGTATCCCTTTGGCCAAAAGTACCACACCATCACAGGAATTAACGATAATTTTCTACCATGAGCAGAAATCCTCAAAGACTGAACAGCATCAATAATATCAAATTATTTGCAGATCAGAATCTTGTAAGCTAAATACTTTTCACATATGCTAAATAATTATTCCATTGTGGGTTTCAATGGAACTAAGCCTTTATCAATGCATCTGCATAGTTGTTCCTTAGGAAGAGTAGAGAGCACCCTTTCATGTTTCCCTGCCCCCTAAGCGTAGAATACATTCTTATTCTGTTTGTCATGAAAGAAGTGATATAGTTCTCCTTTATTTCATTGTATTTTAGCAGTTAGAAAGTAAACAAACTGGAATCTGTAAAACGGATAAAAATATTTAGATTTGTCAATGTGTTAGCCATCTGCTTGCTGACTATCCAACTCTGGTGAGAATCTAGCTGTTTTCATTGTTTGACGTAAATGAGCAAGTTCATTTTCATTTCTAGGACTGTATTCTTCTGGACTTTCATTTTTTCTTTTGCAATCTCAAATTTGCTCTTTAAAAAAAAATTCTAGGCTCTTGCAAAACAAGAAAAAATTGATTATGAAGACCAAATTGTCAAAGAAAGAGAACATCATGAGAAAATTGCTGTTGAAAGAGCTCAGGCTCGTTATAAAAAGCATTATTCTCTATGCTGGGAAGTGATTGACCAAATCATTGATTTGTCAACAAAAGTGGGAGAATATCGTCTACTGACAAACAAGTGAGTATGGTAGCTGTTAGGCAAAAGCTGTTAGGTAGGTCTTAGGCTGCATTATAAAGACTGGTTTAAACACCATAGCATCTTGTGTAGCTTCTCTGGTATCTCCAATTAGTTTCTGTGGGAAAATTATGATATTATTTTCATGTGAAGATTAACTGATGTGTAATCCAGGGTGACCTAACGCTAAAGCCTTAGCATTATTTCTTTAAAACTCAACTAACTTGAATCTTTAGGAGACCAAGATGCACAGATTCTACAGCTTGTGAAACTACTGATTTCTTTTTTTAATGAACAAATTCTTTAGTTTAAAACTTAAAAACTGAGAGATGGTCCTCTCATTCTGTATTGTTACACTAGCTGTTCACTTCCTCAGCATAATATAAACAGAATGAATTTCCTAAAGTAGATCAGTCTGCCTGAGCTGTCCTAGGAGTAGCAACTCAGTCCAAAACCTTCCAAGTCCTACAAGCCTGGATTCCCTCTTCTGACATGCCCTAATTGCACAGGGTTTCTGAGAAGATCCTAAAAAAGCAGTAACCTCCAAGTGCCCGTGCTCTAGTAGTGTTTCCAAAACCACGGAGGGGAGCATTTGTGCTGTATTTTTTTATTCGTGTTCAATGATTAGACTATGCGGTAAGGCTTACAGCATTAGAAAGTGTGCAAAATCTTCATTGTCTTTTAGCGTAACTGTATGTTAAAACAATAGAGCTCTAATCATATGAAATACAAATTATTATATTTTACAGAAATTATGTAAGTTTAGGTCCAGTAAGTACATGATAAAATAGTCAGCGTGGACACAGTTTAGTGATGATTTGATGATTTCCTTTTCTGACACAATCATGATTCCAGCATAAGCTAGTGCCACATTTGCTTGTACTGACTGATGCACAACATGTGGAGATATTAATATGTACAGATATCTTTCTAAAATATGCATATCAAGGTTGTATCTGCTTTTATTACCACTATAGGTATGCTTTGTCTGTTCTTCCATGCACTTTATTGTGCAGGATGCATACAATAGGTATTCAATTTTTTTTTTGAGTGCAGTCTATATAAAGCTATAACACTCAGCTATCTACAATCACTACTAAAAAAAGGTCCTAACTGATGTAATCTTAAGAAGTAGTAGAAACTTTCACTTGACCATTTGTTAAACTTAAACTTTTACTTATATTGTTTATTTAGCAACTGCAGAATTCTAGTGCGACATACATCAGCATCCTGTTTGCATTTAGCTTGTTACTATATCCAATTTGTCTTGTTTCATATCAATATTTTTCCTCTCCAAAGGAAAAGAGATATTCAGTTTAATAACTCATATAATTCTAAATTCATTTTAGCTTCCAGGAAAAAGAAATCTACAGATTTTTAGTGAGAGAAAGCTTTACCCCACAAAACAGAAGAATAATTTGGAGCTGGGATAAGTAGGTTTAGAAAAACTGCTGTTTAGGAAAACTGCTTCTACACAGGTCTGTACTACAGCCACATACTGTATGATGAGATATTTGTGAAAATACTGAACTCTACTAGTGTTTGCGTCTATCGTATAAGTAACCAAGCACTTAGAAAAAGTTGTGATAATTACAAAAAGGAACATAAAATATATCTAGTATAGCATATGCCTGTTTCATGATTGTGGTTCTTGTAAATTTGGATCCACTATTCTCAAATATCTAGCCCCTTTGATTTTTGCTTTGGTACTCAATTGTTTTTTCTTGTTTTTTTTTATCTTCTGCAGCAGAATTCCATTAAAACTGATGTGTGATTGGAAGGAATTTTTTTTTAATGGAAAACCAATATATGAACAAGCCTCAATTGAACCATTGCCGGGTAAACCAAGCCCAGAACAGCTTGTAGAACTGGAAAAAATGGATCTGTTAGATGAAAAAGATTATGGTGAATACAAGGTACAAACTGATAAGACCTAATGACAGATAATACACCATAATTTTTCATAATCATAAACATTTTGTTGTTGTGTTTCATTTTGTTCTTTTACTAGTTTCTGGCTGCATTTTGTTTTCATTGCTTGAGATTCGATGTGAAATATATGGCTATACTTTATGTTTGTAGCACTTGAGAACTGCTGCAACTTTAAAACACTGTTATAATGTCATCTTGCATACGGTGTTATACTTCTCTATGGAGTTCATAGGACAAACATGTTAAATGCAATACAATTGATTTTTAGCTAGTTGGAACTTGAAAGTGTGCCTAATGGTACCATATTTGAAATTGCAACAGAAAGTAGCCAGCAAAAGCAAGTAAAATGAAAGACTGTATCTATTACCAAAACTGATAGTCTTAATTTCAGCAATTTTGACTGCATGATTTTTGACAAGGTTTCTTGGGTTGAGTGTTCTATATATCTTAAGATGGTAACTTTTGTGTTTAAAATGGCTGACTTTATTTTAACCATCCATTGGAATACAAGTAAATATTTTTCAAGATGCATCTGAAGTTTTCTTCAACTTTACAGTATGTTAATGTAATTTCACAAGTGAAAGATGAAAGATGAATATTTCCCTGTTCAAATGTATTGTACAATTTTTTTTTCAAATTACATTAGTTATGCTTTTCTTTTAAAAAAAAAAATCCTGCTACATATTTAGTCTTTTCATATAATCTGTTTAACCAGAGTATGGGAAAATCATGACTTGTTGGGACATTATAATATATATGTGCTTTTATCCACATCCTGAACCAATTGGTACATTTTCTTTTGCAGTGAGTATAAATGTTTGTTACAATTTTCTGTGATGAGTGCCTGACAGCTCAATTTACTTTAGTTTCCATTTTAACATATTTTTTTCTGGTTTATCTATTTGTAACATCTGTCTTTAGACCACATAAACTCATGTAATGAATTTTTATGATGATTTTCTTTAGGTGAATAAAGGCATATATGTAAGCCTGACAGGAAAAATAGAAGCAGGGAGGTTTCTGGGTGATGAGTGGATTGAGAGCAGACCTGCAGAGGAAGATTTGGGAGTGTTGGTGGCTGAAAAACTGAACATGAGCCAGCAATGCAGACTCACTGTCCAAAAAGGCAATCACATCCTGGGCTGCATCAAGAGAAGCATGGCCAGCAGGTCAGGGGAGGTGATTCTCCCCCTCTGCTTGCTCTGGTGAGACCCCACCTGCAGGGCTGTGTTCAGCTCTGGGGACCTCAGAGTAAGAAAGACATGGACCTACTTGAGCAGGTCCAGAGGAGGGCTGCAAAGATGGTCAGGGGACTGAAGCACCTCATCTCTGAGGACATGCTGAGGGAGTTGGGGTTGTTCAGCCTTGATAATAGAAGGCTCCAGTGAGAACTTATAGCACCCTTCTAGTACATAAAAGGGCCTACAGGAAAGGAGAGAAACTCTTTATCGCGGATCATAAAGATAGGACAAGGGGTAACATCTTCAAAGGGAAAGAGGGTGGATTTAAATCAGGTATTATGAAGAAATTCTCCAATACGAGGGTGTTGAGGCCCTCAAACAGGCTGCCCAGAGAGGTGGTAGAGTCTCCATCTCTGGAGACATTTAAAACTCACCTGGATACCATCCTGTGTGCACTGCTCTAGGTGAAGCTGCTTATTCTATTTGGAATTCGTTTCCTACAGCTCTGATAGAGTGTAAAACTGATGCATCTCTACTTGAATGTTTAAGGAATCACAGAATCACAGAATGGCCTGGGCTGGAAGGGACCTCAGAGATCATTTTAATCCAACCTCCCTGTTGTGGGCAGGGACGCCACCTCTCGACTAGGTCAGACAACACGTGAGAACCAAAAGGGAATCAAACCCGCGACCTTTGGTGTTTTAATCACCACACTCAACCCACTGAGCTAAACCGGCCCTCAGAATGGTTCAGATAAAACAGTGATAGGACAATGATATTTTTGTTCCTGTCTTTTCAATTACGTAAGAAGTATTACATTACATTACATTAAGAAGTATGTTTACTGAGATATTTTAGAGAGAGGATATTGTGCAACTCAAAAAGGGGCTTTTTGTTTGTTTCTACTAATTAAAAATACATGATATTTTTACTTTAAGTGATAATAAACTGCAGTGTGTTATTCTATCCAATGCACGTATGTTCAAAATCAACACTAATCAAGTTCTGTTAGGAGACTGTATTCTGTGGCAATCTATCATTCATGATAGTAAGTCTCTGTTGAATGTGTGTTAGGCAAATCTATGTATCTGAAATCTTTGTCCATAAAAATTTTCAAATATTTTTGTGTGATACTGTGCAATAATGTTGCCTTTTAGAATGCCAAGTATCAGGATAATAAGCTTCTATTAAAAAAAAAGTGCTACTGATTTTTTCCATGGTATTTGTGAAATATTTTTTCATTTTTATACAATAAGAAGAAATTATTCTAGAAATCTATGAAAATGTTTGTATGAGTACTTGTCTCTCTCAGTTATGTATTAATGTGTATCAATAAATACTTTAGGACAATTACAGCTTTCAACAAGGGTCTATTCTAAAAAATATTTTATTTCTTAGTACTCTTAAGATTTGATTATTTTATATATAGTGTTTGTGTATAAATACATCTGCCTGGAGAGGTGAAGGACAAGGCATATTGACAAATTATTGGGTAATTTGTCATTTATACAGAATATGACAGGGGAATGGTGCCCAGCTGAAGATAACAGTGAAAACAAACCTCCTCCTAATAATAACATACTGAGTCATGTTCTCCGTAGACTGATGGATATTTTCTATCCTCCAAAACCCAAATCTTCACCACCTGTATTTCCTCCATTTCCTATCAAGGGATGTATTTTGGGAAAACATTTTAGTGGAAAAACTACCTGTGTAAAGTTTATTGAAAAAGGTATAATTTTTTTTTTTCTGTAAAGTTCTTAAAAATGTTTATTTGTATTAAAATCCCACTTCTTACGTTGTTTGGTCAAGTCCTTACCTTACTAATCCTTGAACCTCAGATGCACCTGTATTTTGTGGGGGTTGTTTGCAAGTCATTCATTCATTCTCTTTCAAAATAAGATTAAAAACACCTGAGCTTGAATAAAGTGTTAATATAATATTACTTCTGCTTTGAGAGTTTGAGAACGCTTTTGGAAAACTTCTGTCGGTATGTTTGTTATGGAAGAGACTAGCAAGATAGCTATGTAATTGTGGATACACACTTTGCAGTGATTACAGAGACGACAGTGGGAAGAACTTACTGCAAAAAAAACAACCAAAATCATTAATTTAATTGCCAGTAATAATCTCCCTCTATGTACACTCAACTCAAGCTGTAAAGTTGTCTAATTTTTTTATATATTAGTTTGCAATATTCAGGTACTCTCTGTTGATACTCTGGTTCAGGAGGCCATCCAAGCTTTTCTTAAAAATGAAATGAAAAGTGAACACAGTGTGATTCCACAAGAAGCAGAGGATTCTGGGGGAAAAAATGAGGTAAGCATTTTTGTTAAATTTGGTTTTGGCTCCCACAGGGAGATACAAGTGAAATATATAGGAAGAAAGCATATTGTTTCATTTTTTTACTAAATTTCGGACTTAATTCTAAGGTTTGACTTACAAGACTTCAAGAGTCAGCCTGAATCGATAGGCTTGTTTCTTCTGCAATGCGTAGATTCCTTTCTAATCCTGTTCCTTTCATAATTGTTACAAGGTCCAGAAGAATGTGTCAAAATCATCACTGAAAATTCTAAATAAACTCCAAACAGAAACACTTATCAATGGAAGCAAAGGTGTGTGTATCTATTTTGTTTATGTAAGTACGTATATATTTATAAAATTAAATCTTGATTCTTATCATATTAGATTTAAACAGCAATTCCTCTCTCTTTTGTACATTTGAAGATATCTGTGATATCTGAGTTCTCAGGGTAGTTTCCATTATGAATTTCCTGTTCCTGCACGTTCATAGTGTAAGGGAGCAGCAACTGCATTAACCTGTGCTGAACTTCATGAGATTGCTCCCAGTCCTTTTCTCCATCCCATTGATGTCCCTCTGAAGGACAGCACAACCATCTGGTGTATCAGCCACTCCTTCCAGTTTTGTGTCGTCTGCAAACTTGCTGAAGGCGTACTCTCTCTCAGTCATGCAGGCCATTAGTGAAGATGTTAGGCAGTATTGGTCTCTGAACCAGCACTTGGGCTGATCACTGACCATCAGCTGCACTTAACACTGCCAGTCACAACGCCTTTAGCCTGGCAGTTCAGGCAGCTTTCAGTCCACCTCACTGTCCACTACCTAGTTTGTACTTCATCAGTTTGTCTATGAGGATGTTAAGGAAGGCAGTGTGAAGAGTCAATGCAGACAGCATTTGCTGATATGCTTGGAAATGATTTCCATGCTTATTTGCTTCACCACTTCCTAGGGACTGAGGTGAGGCTGACTGACTTGTACATCCTTAATTCCTCCTTCTTGCTTTCCTTGAAGAAAAGAGTGGCAGATGCATTTTTCTAGTCCTAGGAATCTCCTCAAATAACCAGGACATTTCAAGGATTATTAAGAGTGTCCTAGCAATGACATAGAATCATAGAATCGTAGAATGCCAGGTTGGAAGGGACCTCAAGGATCACCTGGTCCAACTTCTGTTAGGAAAATCACGGTCTAAGTAAGATGACCCAGCGCTCCACCACTTCTCTGGGGAAATTATTCCAGTGACTGTCCTCATTATGAACAGTTTTTCTCTTGTGTCTGATTGGTATCCCCTCATGATTGTACCCATTACTCCCTGTCTTTTCTATGTAATTCCTTTTAAAAAGAAAGTCTCCACCTTCTTTATAGCCAAGCTTTAAATACTGGAATATGGTGATAAGGTCTTCCTTAAGCCTTCTCTCTCAGCCTTTCCTCATATGGTAGCTTCCTAGTCTTTCAGTCATCTTTGTGACCCTCCTCTGGATCCTCTCCAGCTTGTCCATACCTTTTTCATATAGTGGGGACCAACACTGAACACAATATAGCAGTTGTGTAGAGCAGGATAATGGATTTTTTGTCTCTGCTGGTGATACCCTTGTCGATGCATCCAGCATCCGGTGACTTTATTTGCTACTGCAGCACACTGCTCACTCATACTGAGCACATTGTTCACCAGGACCCCCAGGTCCCTTTCCACAGAGCTGCTCTTCAGCCAGGTAGATCCCAGCCTGTGCTGCACTCCTGGATTATATTTTGCCAGGTACAGGACCTTGTAATTTTCCGTGTTGAATCTAAGAAGGTTCTTGTTAACCCACTCTAGCAGCCTATCCGTGTCTTCCTGCAGGGTGGCTCTCCCTTCCAAAGTGTCCACTTACCCCCTCAGTTTGGTGTCATCAGCAAACTTCATCAGGGTACACTTGATCCCAGTGTCCAAATCATTTAGGAAGATATGAAGCAGCGTTTGGCCCAGTATCAGTCCCTGGGGGACCCCGCTTGTGACTGGTTACCAGTTTGAAAAGGAGCTGTTTACTAGCACCCTCTTGGTGTGACCCGTCAGCCTGTTCCCCACCTCCCCCCTCCAGACCACTTGTCTAGACTAGTTTCTCTAAGAGGAGGCTGTGGGGAACTGTATCAAAAGCCTTGAAGAAATCCAGGTAAACAATGTACACTGCTCACCCTGCATTAACTGAAAAGGTTACTTTTTGGTGTAAGGTGATCGGGTTTGTCAAGTACGATTTGCATTTGGTGAATCTGTTATGGCTTTTTCCAATCGCATTCTCACTTGGCTTATGTTAGATCCCAGGAGGATTCATTCCATAACTTTTCCAGCGACTGAAGTCAGACTGATGGGACATTAATTTCCTGGGTCTTCCTTTAAGTCAGTCTTGTAGATGGTCTTCTGGAATGTTCCTGATTTCCATGACTTCTCCAAGATTATTGAGAGTGGCCTTGCAATGATGTCAGCCAGCTCGCTTAGTATGCTTGGGTGAATAACGTCTGGGTCCATTGATATGTAGGGGTCAAGCTGCTCTAATAGTTCACATATCAGCTCTTCCTTCACTAATGGTGGGTCTGCGTTTGCATCAACCTGGATTTTTTTTCCCCAAGGTCTGTGACCCAACAGGGCTTGTAAAGACATAGGTGAAGAAAGTGTTGAGAACCTCCCTCAGCATGGATGTGTGTACGCTATTATGTCCCACAGACTTGGGTATTTCCAGCTCATTTAAATGTTCTTTAAGCTGATCCTTCTCTACCAAGGATAAATCTTTCTTTCTGCAGACTTTCCTGCTAGTCTCAGTTACTTGGGATAGCTCAGTCTTTCACACATCTCTTTTCAGCAGGTCCACATTTTCCTTAGCCTTCCTTTTGCTGCAGAGATATCCGTAGAAGCCCTTCTTATTTCATGCAACTCTGTATCCCCTAACACAAGAAGGACATGGACCTGTGAGAGTGAGTTCAGAGGAAGGTCACGAAGATGATTGAGGGGCTGGAACACCTCTTCTGTGAGGACAGGCTAACGGAGTTAGGGTTGTTCAGCCCGGAGAAGAGAAGGCTCTGGGAAGACCTTACTAGTACCTGAAGAGGGCTACAGGAGAGACGGGAAGGAACTGTTTACAAGGGCGTGTGACAATAGGACATGGGGCAATGGTTTTAAACTGAAAAAGGGTAGAATTAGGCTAGAAGTTCTTTATTATGAGAGTGGTGAGACACTGGAACAGGTTGCTCAGAGAAGCTGTGTGTGCCTCATCCCTGGAAGTGTTCAAGGTCAGGCTGGATGGGACTTTGAGCAACCTGGTCTAGTGGGAGGTGTCCCTGTCTATGGCAGGGGGGTTGGAACTAAATTATCTTTAAGGTACTTTCCAACTTGAACCATTCTATGATTCTATGATTCTATGATTCTATGATTCTATGGTTCTATGGTTCTATGGTTCTATGATTACCATTCTGATTAGACATAAACCAAGTTTTTTTCTACATGAGAACCATCAGTCATTGAAACAAATTGCCTGAAGAGGTAGTGTAGTCTCCATTCTTGGAGGTTTACAATATCACACAGTAAAAAACTGAACAACCTGGTCTGACCTTTTAACTGGTACTACTTCAAGCAGAAGGTTGAACTTGAGCAAGGTGACCTCCAGTAGTTTCCAACTTGAATTAATCAATGTTCCTATGATTCTAACAACTGTATGTACCTGCTGTACTGATTTGTTCAAAGAACAATAATGAGGCATATGCTGTTATTGTTTATCTGTAGTAATAGAATTGTCAAACTGTTTTAGGCAATTGTCCTGTGAAGAAGGATCTGTCTGGGCAAGAACTTAAATCAGTTAATAATCAGGATGTCCTATCCAAGGTTTGTAATCCAATTTTAGCTTCCACTTTGTAAAAAGGCATTAGGTAAAGTAGTTAAATTACTTAAATAATGACACCCTTTCATCATTCTGAATTTATTGACAACACTGCAAGCATTTTCTGTATGAAATATGAAAGAACTTTGTTATGAATATCTATTCCTCTATATGTAGGTTAGAATTTTTCATATTGTTATTTTTAAAGTTGTTAAATCTCACATTTCTTTAAGATATGGTACTTTCTCTGTCATTTCCGAGTTAGCAAAAATGTATTCTTGATCTTGCTGCTGCCAGACAGATCATTCATCCTGTGACAAGTTTTCTTCTGTTCAAAAACCACTTAATTCTACAATGATCTCTTTGACTTTATTACTCACTGGAAAATATTTTGACCACTAAGATAAAAAAAACAACCCTGTAGAACTATTAAAGTTAAATGCTGTTGTAGAAACCATCAGTGGATTTATGGTAGTGAAAATTCAAATAAGCTTGGAACCAGGACACTTAATTTATTTCTTGACCTCTGTCCTTTTTTTTCTCAACCTTGTTTCTGGCTGGCATTTTCATGGGTTGTAATGATGGAAATCACTTGGAGACTTCAGTTAAGTTAGGCCTTTTTTACATCAGTTGAAACTATTTTTCCTTAATAGATAACAACAATTATTAAATACAAATAAAAATGAAAAACCCATTACATAAACAATATATAATATAAAAAGTAGAATCATACTCTTTTTAACAGTGTGTGTTGTGAACATTCTGAGCATATTAGTCTTACAGTGCACTTTTCCACAGCTATCTGTACGTGCACAGCTTGGTGCCGCATCACAGAAATTCTTGAAGAAAGGACAAACTATTCCTGATGAATTACTAATTGACATCCTGTTGGAAGCCATTAGGTATGAAATTGTATAGCTTCTTTTCTCAGTTATTTAGAATGTAATTATACAACCTGAAGTCCACATTCAGCCATTGTTCTTTTTTAAGGTATTTTCTGAACAATGGAGTTGTCTACTTGGAAAGTGGAGCTAGTTAGTTAAGTTAGCTAATGCTCATTTTTTCTAGCCCTAGGACATGATCAGCAGAGTCTATCCCTAAATAATGCAGACATTTTTGTACAGTACTGAAGGTAAATAAAAATATACATATGACTATCACATAGTTGTTTAATATAACTAATGTCTCTATTGCTTATTAGTTGGAACCAATTCAGCACATAATACTGTTCTTTTTTAAAGATATTGTGAAATGCATAATCCAAGCATTCATACTTCAGCTGTCAGGTAACTTATTTTTGTCTGCTCTTGTTTGACAGAAAATTGTCTCAACTTCTCTGATGTGTAATTAACACTTAAATTCTCACATGAATATAATTTCTTTTATAATACTCCCATTAGAATATTTTAAAGTTGCAAACCAGATTTTGCCATTTGTTACTTCATTGCAAAAGTTAGAAGAGAAAATACCGAAATTACACCTCTGATCACAGTCTGCCTTTTTGAGAACTTTATTGAGACAGCAAAAATTGTTTTGGTTTTGCTTTTTTTCACTTCTAGTTAGGCTTAATGTTATTTTTTTCTGATTTAAAATCCATTGCTTTACAGTTTATGTTTCATTTATGTCTGTCATGCTCTGTATTCATCAGGATGTTTAATGTACTGAATTCAGAATGAAAGACTGCTAGGGGAAGCTCATCTTTATGTGATATTGTTATGCTATCAATTCCCTGTATAATTCTGGTTCTTCATTTACTTTTAGACAAACACCGCCAGAGAAGGGGTGGATTGTGGATGGATTTCCAAAGACAATTAATCAGGCAAAGCTATTTGAAAAAGCCTATACAGGGATTGATCCAGAAGCAAAAGATGCAAATTATGGAAAGCTCTCACTTGTTACAGATCCCAGAGCCCCTAACAAGCCCCCCAGCACCTCACCAGCCTTTGATGTTTCTGTATTATTGGATATTTCAGACACTACGGTATTGAAACGAGTGGCTAACTTGAAGTGTAAGTTTCCAGCTACTTTTAACAAGATAAAATAACAAGCAGATTCTCAGGTATGGGGAATGTAAAGATTGTTATAATACTGAAATGATTGAATTGTGAGTACTTTGCAAGAAAATAGTAAGTTACCTATTTTAATTAAAAATACTAAATTGTATTTTCCTCTGATAGTTATGAAATTAGAAATAGTTTACTATTCTTGATAGTGTTCTTTTCCATTCATAAGGCCTCTTTTAACTAGAGTCATCTAAAAATAACACATTAATCCCAAACATTATTTGCCAGATATATGCGTAAGTTGTATTTACTGGCGCAAAATAGCATTACTGCACAATTTCTCTACATCTCACAGTGTCACATTGATTGTGCATTATCACCCAAATGCTTACAGATTATTTCAAATGTTTTTATTTGTCTCAGTCAAAGGCAAATCAGATGTGTGCACAAGTGCACCTGTATACACTTGTTACTATTTGTGCTGAATTCTCAGTGGAGCTGAAATAGCACAGTGGCAATAATGATATCATATAAAACAGCAGCCTGTAAAAACACAATTTACAACAGTTGCAGACATATGCCTCATTACAAATGAGCGTGCATAAATAGTATATTTCTCCACAAGACACATTTGGAAAGGGATGAAGGAAACAATGAACAAAAAGGTTCATTCCCTGAGCGTGCCAACATTCATTTCCTATTGATTACTGCCTTTGTCATGTCTTCACTTAGTGGTCAGAAACTGTCAATTTTGGCCCAAAAAGGCAAGGACATCAAAGCCTTTTTGAGGGCTATTTCAATTCCAGATGACACGTTTTTTAATTGCCTTTACTCAACTTGATGGAACATAAGTTCTTTTCATGAATATGTCCCATACTGTATAAATTATAAGAAGATTCTTCTTCATTGATTTCATTGCAGCACTTACATGACACATGACTTGGATTAAAGCACCATTTACATTTATCTTCTTTGTATGGGTAGGAATGAGGATGAGGCAAAATCATTAGAGTTTTTGCTAACAATGCAGCTAAGGTAAATTTACAGAAACTTGACATTCTAGTTAATTTAAAGACCGTGTATTGCCAAAACACTTTGCGTATGTGTTAATTGTGATATAATCACAGAAATCCAAACAAAATTTATTTCATAAGATGTAATGTGGTGATAGAAAGAGTTAACAGAGCAATTAAAAAAACGTAGAAAGCTATAAAAATGGCATATTTGTAATCAATTAAAGTTTTGGGTTTTTTAAATTTAGAGACAATTCAGAGACAGAGAATACCTTGTCTTTGTTACAGTGAAATATCTGCCCACTGTGGTGAAAAGGAGTAGATACTTTAAGGAGGATTCAGATTAGACTGGGAAAATACCTTCTAACTGTTAAAATAGATAAAGCTCTAATAGTCAACCCCCAGGAATTCTCTCTCTATATAACTGGAGATTTCTGTGACTGCAAAACATCCGTCAGAAAATTAGTGCTATAATTGCCTATGCATTTAAACAGAGGAAGAGGCAAGGTGCTATATACAGGTTCTTTCCAGCTTAATTTTATATTTCTATGATTTTCTTTGACTTTTCTTTTTTTTTTAAGGATATTTTTAAATGAAGAAAAGTAAGATTAAGGAATGTTGAAATTTTTCTTTTAATAGTTATCTTACTTCAGGTGAATGGCTACCTGTATAACTGCATTTTTCAATATATGCTCATATATGCTGTTTTCCACATAGCACATAAATCAAAGTCATCTCATACTGAATGGGAGAACAACAAGCAAAATTCGAATGCTGAAATCCTAGAAGAGAATTCTGACTTAGCTGGGGACCAGGTACTAGATAGGTATGTTATATGAAGTACACAAAAGTTGCTTCTTGAGTTGAGTACTTAGGAATGTAATTAATCTCAATGTCATATGTGATCCATGATATTGCTGATATGCCTAATGTTAATAATTTACTTAGGAGTTTCTCTAACATGGATCCTAAAGACTACTTTCACTTTTGACACTTTAGAAATAATCCTAGAAGATAAGTCATATGTGTTTCTAAGGATTCTTCAAAGGAGAATTTCTTTTTCAGATATTGTATGAAACATACATATACACATATGTATATATATGTATGTATGCATACAAATACCTGAGGTGTGTCATATATCATGTGACTGCCCTTCACTGAAACACACTTGAGATACAGATTTTCTTCAATGGTATCTTCCACTTTTACATTCATAAAAAACAATTGTTTATTTTTTTTAAAAATCGTCAGATGTTTATATAAAGAGCAAACCAATAATGTCTTGTTTCTAAATATTTGATACTATTAACTATTTCAGACTGATTATTACTGGTTTAGATGTGATATAAGAAGGTAGGTTCAGCTTGTGACAAGAAAGAGTAGGAAATGTATAAGACTACTTAACAATAGTGTTTTGAAAGTTTTCCTATGGTGAAAATGAAGGGGTTGATGTGGATGGAGTATTATTTTGCAAAAAATACTGCCTGGATTTTTAAAGTATTAAATTAGATGTTCTGCTTTTTCTTCTGTTTGTTAATTTGGGAAAGTGTTTTATTTTCTATTAGTTAGATTTTAATTTTATACATTAATATGATTTTTGTAGAATCTCAGCCTTTCTAAACACGTGGCCAAAGTTAGAGAAATGGTTTTCAGTCCATCAAAATATTCTAGTGAAAGTCAATGCAGAGTCAGAAGAAAGTCTCGTATGTGAAACAGTGAAGGAAATCATAATGGAAGAAATTGCAAAACAAAAGGAAAAAAGTAAGTTTTCCTGTGCTTACTTTTTACAGTTCAGTAATAATAGACTTTGTTCTTTATAATTAACACAAATAATTAATATATAAAACTATATGTAAATACACATTTTCACTGGCCCTGCAAGACCTTGGGAATGTGTGAGATAGTGATAACTGCACCAGAGCTCTGACGTTTCCTGTTGTGTTTTTACCTTTTCGGAGGATGTGGACCAATATCACGTAACTCACAGAATCACAGAATCACAGAATCACAGAATGTTAGGGATTGGAAGGGACCTTGAAAGATCATCAAGTCCAATCCCCCTGCCAGAGCAGGAATGCCTAGATAATGCTACACAGGAACGTGTCCAGGCATGTCTTGAATGTCTCCAGAGAAGGAGACTCTACAACCTCCCTGGGCAGCCTGTTCCAGGGCTCCGTCACCCTCACTGAGAAGAAGTTTCTTCTCGAGTTTAAGCGGAACCTCTTATGTTCCAGTTCCAGCCCATTACCCATTGTCCTATCATTGGTTGTCACCGAGAAGAACCTGGCTCCATCCTTGTGACACTCACCCTTGATATATTTGTAAACATTAATGAGGTCACCCCTCAGTCTCCTCTTCTCCAAACTAAGGAGCCCCAGCTCCCTCAGTCTTTTCTCAAAAAGGAGATGCTCCACTCCCTTAATCATCCTAGTTGCCCTGTGCTGGACTCTCTCCAGCAGTTCTCTGTCACTGTAAAGGTAATTAGAGAAAAAGTTCTAAAATATTTAAAAGAAAGTGTCATTTTGATTTATTTAAATTTCCTGAAGTAAGGGATTACTAAATTCAGTCATTTCTTCCTGAGTTAATTACTATAACTGTGATCTTCACCATATGGGATAGCATAATGTTATTAGAAAGACTAACCTGCCATTATCAACATATTCATTTATCAGCAGCAGTTTAGAAACATGGAGTGCTTTTTGATATGTATTTTGGTGCATCTTTATTTCATTTTTCCTCAAAAGACAAGAATCATTTAAAAATAGGAATATAATAGGAATTTTAAAAACAGAAAAATTATCAAGTATCCAGGGGAAAAGATGTATCAAGTAACCCAGGATTAGTAGAATTCTGAATAAGCAGGGTTTTGCTTCATATTTATTACAAGAAAGTCTTGATGTGTCATCTACAATCAAAAAAACCAAACAGATTGTAGAGCACTCTTAACAGTAAAAGTTTAGACCACTACTCCTACATAAGGTTTTCAGTTAATGAAAAATTATTGGAAATATCACACCTGACCGAAAACTGGATGGAGCATTTTCAAAGAACTACCTGGTTGGAATTAGATATTTTTATGTGCTTGATATAATTAGCAGCTGTGCTGGAGTCAATGGTGAAATTCCTGTTGATGCACATAGAGTTGGTTCTCAAAATATTCAGCAGAAGGGGGAGTTGGAATATTTTATGAGGCAAACAGTTTCATTTTTTTAATGAACTTTAATCAGGAGAATGATAGCAGTTTTTCTACTGAAGGACAGCAAGACAGTGTTCTACAGAGGAAGATGTGTCACACTTAAAGTCAAGTCTTTAAAGAATGTTAAAAAATGTTAAATGTTCAGCTCCTTTGAACAAAGAGAGAAAACTGCTAAAACAGTGGTTTAATGCAAGCCTATTTAGTTTCTTTAAATATTTGCAAAAGCACAGCAAAACTGGCCAGAATTTCTGCATGTGATTCTGAGCAGTTAATTAATGTTAACTTTAAAATCTCATTGTTGTAAGAATATTCTATGGTCACTGAGGAGATACTGTTTTCTTTCCAAATTTCAGTTCAGGTCCTAGGGTTGAATCATGCTCTGAGGCTGCTAACTACATTCATTGTTGTTTTGCTGTACTATAGGTTGGCAGGGTTAGTTTTTCACTTCTTTGTTTCTTTCCCTTTCTCTTTTCCCATCCACCATCTTTCACGCTTCTCAGCTTATACTCAGAGTAAGGTGTATTCTCCATGTGGGAGCAGAGTTAGCTTAATTTATCTGTTTGCTCTTCTTCAGTATTTATTTTTCTTGTTCCGTTCTTTCCCAAGTCCAGCAAGGAAGCTATAAGTGTTCTTTAATTAAGCAGGAAGTCCTTGAGATCATGATAGTTCATAACGAATCTCAGAATTGTATCAACACCACTGACCTCAGTTTACATGGTAAAGAATTTATTTCATATACATATATACTGATTCATTATCTCTCTGTTTCTCTCATAGTGATGGTTTTAGAAAAGTATCAGTCCTGCAAAATAAAAGCTTAGCTGGGAAAAGATTTTATAACTCGTATGATTACTATATTTTTTGATGAACTCCTATGTAATGAAATATAGAGTCTGTTCCATTATTTTGAACTTGTCAGAGTTGCATAGATGACTAGTTCTATTTATTGATACTTAAAATACATTTGAAGGTACTAATTGTACGTTCATTTACAAGGATCTGCTCAAGAAATGTCACCAGGAGAAAAGCTTTTGCCAGTTACACATCAAGATCTGCTTCCTGCCATTCCTGTGGCACCACAACCAGTTCAAGCAGGGTCGGATAAATATGTTTATGTAGATGAACCACTTCCCAAGGTACATTCATTCATGATTAGGAGTCTTACATACCAATGTACCTATTTTTCTCAGTGTTTTATGCATATTCTACCTACATGTTTTGTCTCATTGCCCATTGTTTTCTTTGATATTTTTCACCGAAAGATGCACTGTAGTGTACTGCCAACATCTAAAACCAGAAACAACAATTACTACTCAAATATCATAGAATCATAGAATCGTAGAATCATGGAATAATAGAATGTTCAGGGTTGGAAGGCACCTCTAGACATCACCTAGTCCAACTCCCCTGCCAGAGCAGGATCCCGTAGGGCAGGCATGCAGGAATGCATCCAGGCAGGTTTTGAAAGTCTCCAGAGAAGGAGACTCCACAACCTCTCTGGGCAGCCTGTGCCAGGGCTCTGTCACCATCACAGTAAAGAAATTTTTCCTCATGTTGAGGTGGAACTTCCTATGTTCTAACTTCAACCCATTATTTCTTGTTCTATTGCTGGGCACCACTGAGAAGAGATTGTCCTCTTCCTCCTGACACCTACCCCTCAGATATTTATATACGTTAACAAGGTCCCCTCTCAGCTGTCTTCTTTCAAGGCTGAACAGCCCCAGTTCTCTCAGTCTCTCTTCACAGCAGAGATGTTCAAGTTCCTTGATCACCCTTGTAGCTCTCCCTTGGACTCTCTCCAGCAGGTCCCTGTCTCTCTTGAATTGGGGAGCCAAAAACTGGACACAGTATTCCAGGTATGGTTTCAGCAGGGCAGAGTAGAGGGGGAGGAGAACATCCCCAGACCTGCTGGACACACTTCTCTTAACGCACCCCACGATCCCATTGGCTCTCTTGGCCACAAGGGCACGTTGCTGTCCCATGGACAGCTCACTGTCCACTAGGACTCCAAGGTCTTTCTCCATGGTGCTACTTTCCTGCAGGACATTCCCTAATCTGTACTGGTGCCTGGTGTTATGCCTCCCTAGATGCAGGACTCTACACTTCAACTTCAAGAGGTTCCCCTTTGCTCAGCTCTCCAGCGTGTTCAGGTCTCACTGAATGGCAGCACAGCCTTCTGGTGTGTCAGCCACTCCTCCCAGTTTTGTATCATCACTGAACTTGCTGAGGGTACACTCTATCCCCTCATCCAGGTCATTGATGAAGATATTGAATAAAACTGGGCCCAGCACTGATCCCTGGGGAACACCACTGGCCACAGGCCTCCAACTTGACTCTGTGCCGCTGATCACAACCCTCTGAACTCTGTTGCTGAGCCAGTTCGCAATCCACCTCACAGTCCAACCATCTATCCCACATTTCTTGAGTTTACCTAAATAAGGAAACACAGTTTAATATTTTGATTTTTTTTTCTAAATTCTTCACGATTACGATGAAGAATAGCACATGGATGCCAAAATAATAATACCTTTCAATACTATATATAAGCTTACTAGTTTAGTTTCCTGTCTCTGACAAGGGCCACTTATGGTTCATGTAGAAAGAATATAAGAATGGGGAGAGTACGCACTGATCTTTTTCGTAGGATTCTTTTTTCTAACATATTTTTTCCCAAGGACATCTTCCTTGTTTCTAATCTGAAATTTAGGGGTTTCCTGAGATGACTTTATGTCTGCACCTGCCTGAGTAACTCTCAGTAGACTTTTCTTCTGTGATTATGTCTAGTCGCTTTTTTTGAAGCAGTTTATTTTTTGATCTCCATGATATAACCTGTATCATTATGCTTATTCTGAAAAGAATACTTGTCTCTTTGCTTCAAGCCTGTTATTTGCCTGGGGTGTTTGATGACCCTGGTTTTTGTATTGTGAAATACAAGGAATAGTAATTCTATCATCACCTTCTGAAGTTCTTTAAGAGGTAACAAGCATCTATTACATCTTCATTTTGCTCAATGTTGCTTTACTTCTCCAATCCAGTCATTATCTGTTTTAGCTGTCCTCACATGGAGCAGTTCGTATGTTCAGTCACAGTTCTTGCCTTTCTGTCTATCTGTTCTAGTTCTACTGTCAATACTTTGAGTTGATGCAGCATGTAAGATGTAGATTTTAAGGGTGCCTAATGATCCTTTGCATTTTGTTCTGTCACTCCTTTCCTAATTTTTACCATTTTTGCCTCCCTGACTGCAGTTAGCTTACATATGCTGGGTTCCTCTGGCCATGGGCTTTATCTTGCATTGCATGACAGCCGGTCAGTCAAATGTCACTTTTACACCACTGAATTTTTACCATCTTGAACAATAGTGTACCACCACATTTTCATATTCATGTACTCACTTAATATCTTCACTTAGTTTCTGAATATATTGAAACCCACAGATATTGGAGTATCCTGCTGGATTTTCCCATCCATTTTGAGTACTGACACTTTTTTCCAAAGAAATGCACAAGATAAGCTGTACGTTGATACAGTGTCTGTACAGTGTCTGTAATGAGCTGTGAATAGTAGTAAATCAAAAGAAATACATAGTGAAGAAAAATTGGTAATACAATTGCATGAAATAATCTTTCCTGTATTTGTTAATACTACAGCTAAATGGATTACCAAGTGATACATCAATTCATTTTGATATTTTTTAAAAATTCACAGGAGATATCTGATTTCTTAGTACCTTACTGGGAAATGATAGAAAGTACATATATGAATTCCACCAAAACTATACTTAGATGTCTAAGGGATGAAGAGCACTCTATGATTTATTACTTAGCAGACATTAGGTGAGTAGAAATAGTAGCTTATTACATTAATATTAGTATTTTTTAATTTTCCTGTGCCTTGTGTATGTCTTTTAACACGACAATTATTTTTACCATTACAGAAAAAAATTCCAAGATTATCTGAAGTGCCCAGATCTTAAGCAGGAGTTTGTATCTCAGTGGCAATCTGATTTTAATTCAATGGCTGATGACTTGCGAGCAGATGAGGAAACAAAAGCAGAACTACATCAAAGAGTTACTGTAAGTAAATGGCAAAAGTTTTAATATATCCTAACGTATTGTTTCATTGTATACAAACTTGTGGTAACATGTGATATTATTATATAAATTATTTTTCTTTTTACCACTCTTCTTACACTATTTCATTCCTCTTGCACATAAGGTGTTCTTCACAATTACTTCTCTGGGATTTGGCCATATCTTTCTTATGTTTTTCTTTTTTTGGTGTGTGTTCTACGTTTGTATTTCTCTGTTTTCTTTTTCTTTATGTTTTATGGTATTCAGAGCTTTTTCTCACGTTTGGACATTTCTGTCACATTCTAAGAATCTTGGCAGCCATTTAGGTTTTTTTTCCATAAACGGCATAGGGTAATATATTTTTTCTAAAGCTGATTCACACAAAGTACAGAAAATTTCTTTGAAATATTTTGACTCAAGTAGATCTTTGCTAGGTGGTGGGAGTTTTTCTTCACAGTAGTCTGTAAGAGTAAAGGTCCTAATAAGTTCAGAGGCAGATTTAGCATTGACAGGAGGTAGAGCTAATTCTGATGTTATCAGATTCCTATTTCAGAATAGGCATGATTTTTAGCTGAAATCATATCAGGAAATGCTCACAGGATAGGGAAAAAAATGTTGTCAACATTGTTAGTTGAAGGGAACATTGGTGGACTTATGGATGAATTCACTGAGGTGGAAGAAACACTGGACTCCTTTTCTATACCATTATTTCAGTAGAATGAAGTAGAGGACTTAAAATCATCATTCATGCTCCTAATTTCTACTAACTGGAATTATAAAGAGAATGGAATCCCTCTGTCCTCGTATTTTGGAAAGCTGCTTTTCATAATATTTGGCCTTTCACTCATAACAGAAATCCATGCTTGACATTGTCCATTTCAAATTAGTTTGAGGAGGTCATAGTCCCATATGATGCAGTGAGACTCAGATACTGTGATAAGGCTAAGCACAGTAAGTAAGGTAGTGTGGAGTAAATATATAATTTCCAGAAATTCTGTTTCTGAATGACTTGTTATAGTCCTTGTGGATCACAAACCTGTGGGTGAATGTGAAGATAACATCCACTTTATGCTTTCAAGCCCTGCCCATTGTATCTCCCAGAATGTGGGAATTCTGTCATCCATTCTTCCTTGATGCAAGACAAGAAGGGAGAAGAAATTAAGAGTGATAATCTGTGGAATGTTTTTCCTCAAACCTTTTCAGCTTTCCCAGTCTGCTCAAATCTGTCATCTCAGCTGAACCCTTTCTGAAACACCATCCACACTGGAAGCTGCCAACTGTGAAATTTGAACCCCAAATTTCTCTGATTATCAACTGGGAAATGTAAAAGTCCACCCCATTTTTTGATATGGGAAAAATTTCTCAAAGGCCTAAAGCCCAAAGGTTTTGGCATTGTAATGATCCAAACTCAGAATCACTGTGGATAAAATACATTTCAGCAGCTCATCCCTTTTACACTTTCAGCAATTTGGCCAACTTCCCTCTAGCTCCATTACTATCATTGAACATCATCAGTCACTTGGTCCCACTATTTCTCTTGTTCCAGATAGGAGAGGACTTTGCACAGGCATATATATTTTCTTTCTTTTTTTCACTCACCTGGATGCAAGGAAGGAAGGAGAGAAAAATGGCTTCAGTTTGAAAAAAGGAAGAGTGGTGGAAGAGAAAAAAAAGATACGTAAAACATACTTCTAGCTTCTTCCAGAGAAAGTTGTTTCACTGTCTCCCTCCATTTATTGCCACTACTTAGAGTAAATGGAAATTAACTTGAATAACATTAGGGCAGAGAAGCAAATGCCCCTTCTTACATATCTCAGGAAGATACTAGAGAGAGCTGTGCATCAGATTGTACAAAACATCAGTTTGTTTTGTTTCTATAGTATTGAGTTTATGTCACAAGGTTTTGGTAACAGAGGGTCTGCGGTGGTGACTTCTGTGAGAAGTCATCAAGTGGTGTTCCCATGTCAAACAGAGCCACTGTCAGACATCTCCAAGATGGACCTGCTGCTGGACAAAGCCGAGCTAACCAGTGACAGTGGTGGTACCTCTGCGATAGCATAATTAAGGAAAGGTAAAACTGTTCTGTGGCAGCTGTGAGACAGGAGTGAGAAAACCTGAAAGAAACAACCAAGCACTCACCAAGATCAACGAATGAGGAGGTGTTCTAGGTGCCAGAGCAGAGATTTCCTTGCAACCTCTGGAGAAGGCCATGTTGACACAGGTTGCTACACTGCAGCTCATGGAGGACCACTGCAGCCTATGAAGGACCCCATGCCCATGGAGACCCCACATCAGAGTAGACTTCTGACAGGAACTCTCGCCCTTAGAGGGAAGAGCAGGCTTTCTGGCAGGACCTGTGGCCCATAGGGGAGCCGCATGGTAGCAGCATGATCCTGAAGGACTGCACACATAGAAAGAATCCATGCTGAAGCAGTTCTTGAAGAATTGCAGACCATGGGAAGGACCCATGTTGGAGAGATTCATGAAGGACCCCACTCTGGAGAAGGGGAAAAGCGTGAGGAGGAAGGAGCAGCAGAACCAGTGCATAATGAACTCACCACAACTACCTATTTCCCATCTTCCCTTCACTGCTTGTGGGCAGGAAGTAGAAGAATCAGCAGTAAGGGTGCGTCTGGGAAGAAGAAGGGGTGGGATAAAGTTTTTTCATTTTAGTTTTGTTCTATTTCTCACTATTCTGCTCTGTTATTAATTGTCACTAAACTAATTTTCCCAATAATCACAGAATCAGTAAAGTCTGAAGGAACCTCTAGAAATCATCTTGTCCAACCACACCACTAAAGCAGGATTGCCTAGAGCATGTTGCACGGGATTGCATTCAGGCAGATTTTGAAAGTCTCCAGAGGTGGAAACTCCATAACCTCCCTGGCCAGCCGGTTCCAGTGCTCTGTCACCCTCACAGTGAAAGAAGTTTTCCTTATATTTAGACAGAACTTCCTATGTTCCAGCTTGTGCCCATTGCCATTGTCCTATCACTTGGCACTACTGAAAAGAGTCTGGCTCCATCCTCTGTACATCAACCATTTAGCTATTTAAAGACATTGATAAGGTCTCCTCTCAGCCTTCTCTTCTCCAGGCTTAATAGTCCCAGCTCTCTCAACCTTTCCTCTTAAGATGAAAGATGCTGCAGTCCCCCAGTCATCTTCGCCACCCTCCACTGGGCTCTCTCTGATAGTTCCCTCTCAGACTGGGGATCCCAGAACTGGACACAATATTCCAGATGTGGCCTCATAAGAGCAGAACAGAGGCAGAGGATGACCTCACTTGACCTACTGGCCACACTCTTCTTAATGCACTGGCCTTCTTGGCCACAAGGGCACATTGCTGGCTCTTGGTCAGCTTATTGTCTACCAGGACTCCATGATCCTTCTCCCCAGGGCTGCTTTCCAACAGGTCTACCCCTAACCTGTACTGGTGCATGGAATTGTTTGCTCCCAGGTGCGGGGCCCTACATTTGTCCTTGTTGAACTTCATTAGGTTCCTCTCTGTCCAGCACTCCAGCCTGTCCAGGTGATGCTGGATGGCAGCACAACACTCTGGTGTGTCGGTCACTCCTCCCAGTTTTGTATCATCAGTAAACTCGCTGAGGATACACTCTGTCCTGCATACGAGTCCTTGAAGTATACGTTGAACGTTAAACACGACCAGACCCAGTACTGACCCCTGGGTAACACCACTGGCTACAGGCCTCCAACTCAGCTCTGCTCAGTTGATCACAACCCTCTGAGCTCTATCACTCAACCAGCTCTCAGTCCACCTCACCGTCCACTCATCTAACCTACACTTCCTGAGTTTCCTAATGAGGATGCTATGGGTGATAGTGTCAAAAGCCTTGCTGAAGGCAAAGTAGATGACATCTACTGCTCTCCCCTAACCAGTCAGCTGTGACATGATAGAAGGCCATCAGATTGGTCAAGAATGCTTTCCCCTTGGTGAATCCATGTTGACTTTTCCCCAATAACTTTCTTTTCTTCCACATGTTTTGAGATGAAATCCAGGACAATTTGTTCCATCACCTTCCTGGGGACAGAGGTGAGACTAACTGGTCTGTAGTTCCCTTGGTCATCCTTTTTGCACTTTTTGAAGACTGGAGTGACGTTGGCCTTCCTCCAGTCCTCAGGCACCTCTCATGTTCTCCGTGATCTTTTAAAGATGATGGAGAGTGGCCTGGCAATAACATCTAGCATCTCACTCATCACTCGTGGGTGCATCCCATCAGGGCCCATGGATTTATGGATGGCCAGTCTGGCTAAGTGGTCTCCAGGCTGATCTCCCTGTACTGAGGGAAAGTCTTCCTCTTTGTAGATCTTTTTTCCTACCTCCAGGGTCTGGAATTCACGAGGGTCAGCTTTAGCTGTGCAGACCAAAGCAAAGAAGGCATTCAATAACTCCACATTCTCTGTGTCTTTGCCATCTTCTTGCCGCTTTTGTCCAACAGAGGACAACTGCATTCATTGATCAGGAGGGGAGAAACAGAATCTGTCATATTAGGCTGAGACCAAGACCTGATTAATATGGAATCCCTTATGACCTGAAGCCTAAGCTCCTCTTTGCAGAGCTAGTAGTCTGGAAAACCTTTTTTTTTTTTGATACTGGAAGAGATCAGGTAGAGTAGAGCTGCTTGAAGTCCTGGAGACAGCTCATCTCAACCTACCTTTGCACCGCATTTAACAGCACTCTTTTCTTCCTGTCACCTTTCATTACGTAGAGGCCTGTCTCACCATTTCTGTGCAGAGATGGCAGGGGGGAACAGAGAGTTTGCATGCATGTTATATGCTTAGTGCTGTCAGTGAGCTACACAATGGTACTATTAGATATAGTCAATAGCTGAAGAGACCTTAGTCATAAACAGCGTTAAAGAAAAATGGCGTGGAGCTATCCAAACTGGAAGAGTACTTAAACCCTGTCATAATTTTCTCAGAATTTTTCATATTGTGCATCCCCTTAGAGTAGTCTTATAAACGTATAAGTTAACAAACCATTGAAGTGGAAAGCTGTTGATGCTGTTGGGAACTTAACTGTACGTATTCTCACGCCTTTGTCTAGCTTAGATAGGTCTTCTCTACCGAGGAAAGAGACAACCTACACATTAATCTCATAACTTTGTAACATTCTTCTCTCTGGCACATTTGTAAAGCCATTTTCTGTCAGCTCTCCATAAGTATATGACTTGTTGACCAGGCTTTGACATTTATAACAATAAGATAAAAGCTCCAAATGAGAAGATGCTCTATACGCAGGCAAAATTTATTATTTTTAGTAGCAAACATAAGAAACTTTTTAAAGTTTTCTTTCATAGTTATTTCTTGGATATGATTTTGTGTTTTAGGACCTAAGGGATCTCCTCTGGGATATCTGTGATAATAGAAGGGAAGAAGCAGAGCAGGAACGTACTGATATCATGCATGATGACTGGTTATCGGATCACAGAGGAATTGCAATGAACCATTTCTTTTCACTTATGCAGGTATGGATCCACTATGGAGTCTGCAATAGCAGGAGACAATTAATTAGATTTGGAGGACAGTAAGCCTCAGAGAAATTTCATGTAGTTGCCTCCAAATAAGTGTGGGATTGAGAAGTAGATGAAGAAATTTTCATGACTCTTCTGAATTTATCTAAACAGTTAGGAGATAAAACGTTGTTGCCATTACATACATTAAGCAATCTGACAGACAGAAAAAATGTTAAGAAAAAATACCATTTTTATTGTCCAACTCCCCAAACTTTCAGTTTGTGGAATATAGTGCTACTTTTGCAATTTTATCAGACTAGTGAATCATCTGAGTTTCGTAACAAATGTTAGAGCTGTTTATCCTTCTGTGATACTATTGACATATGCTCTTAATTTAAAAGTTACATAATCCATTGCTGTTGTAAACTCACTTGCTGCTAAGTTTATCGTGTATTTCAGTTTTAACTTCATCATTGTAGCTTGAAATTTTATCCACAAACTGAAAAAGTAGTTGCAAGGAATGTTTTTAAGGATGTGTTATCAATTGTTGCTCTTGAGCAAATCCATTCAAGTATGACCCAACTTTCACACATCTAACTTCCAAGTTTTCAAGAGACCGTCTTGTATGAGTTGGCTCTCCCTATTCCCACATTAAACCTTTCCTCTTGTTCAGCCTGGTCATTAATTACTTCAGTTCCTGAAGTAAAGAATGATTTCCCTGTGACTACTGTTCTAGGTGCATAAATTTGGTTTAGGGCTGGACTGAAATACAGTAGACTAGACAGGCTTTTTTGTAAACTGCATGACCATTCTGGCAACTATGAAAACCATGCTTTAAACACATGCCATGCGATGCTAATTTGAATGAAAAATAAGGCCAAAGCATCTTAAGGTGAGTTTCCTGCCCTTTAATTTTCTGTGTTGTTTTTATATGTTTAATAAATGAGGGAACCACTCTTATATCACATGAGCGTTGTGGCAATTTAAGTTTTTGAAGTAGTCAATTGCTACAGTAAGGAAACTATTAACTCTGTTTTCAAAGAGTCTAAATAATATCCTAAATAAAGAGTTGAGGCTACTGACTAGGGAGAGAGGTTGAAATATCAGATAACTGCTAACTGAACCACATTCATCCTGTGATTAGGATGTTTGTAAGAATGAGTATTTAAAAAATATATCTGAATTATATGCGTAAGGGAGCAAAATTAAAGGAATATTGCTGAGCTTGAATCTTTTATTTTTTTCTCCTTTTGTATTCATGTGTAACTTTGAAATCCTAATTATATTCTAGCAGAATTTTATTGGCATGTATGATGCAGTCCAGTGGGTCTTTGGTATGAATATATTTTGTATGGATATGCAGAATAGCCATTTAAAATTACAAATACATGTATTAACCATGCATCAGCTTTTATTTTCCCAAATAAAGTGCAAAGAAAACAATTTTTACTTTCTTTGCATAGTATATACACCTCAAAATAAATGACTTATTAGTGCTAAAACTACAAAACTATAAATGTAATAACTATGTCTTCTTTTACGGCTTTATTTGAGAAGCAGACAAAAATAGGTTTCTTTGGTTTTAAGCTCTCTGCCTGTGGGTTTTTCTGTGGGAAGCTACATATGTTCCCCAGGTGGCTCTTTTGCTGTATAAACACATAGATTTGAGTAAATGCTGTTTATCAGATTTCTTTCCACCTTCTGAGTGCACACCGTTATACTAGAAGATATTTTCTCCTTAACTTATGGATAAGTGCTGGTTTATACCACAAAGGTTTTATCCTTCGTTTTGTGAATGTGGTTTTGTGCATTTTCCCATGAATATTTGGTACTGTTTTGTCAGTTAGAATCTAACACCATGCTGTATCAATAAATCAAAGTGACAGGTGTTAAATATTTTTTGAATCTTACTTGATGTCTTCTCAGATCATTCACACAAAAAGATCTTCAAAGCACTTAGGTGTGTGAAGTCTGTTGATTTCTTTGGTCCAGAAAAACTGGACGTCTTTTAATATTTTTTTTCCATCACTTAACCCTTTTTATTTTATGCTGTTAAGAATTTTATTTCTTTTGAACAAAAAAACCCTATAACTTGTTGTATACTTGCTAGTATAGAAATACATATACACCAAAATATATTGTAATTAAATTTAATACATCAAACGTAATTCATTGGAAGTAATTTTTTCTATTCTAACAACTAGGAGGTTTTTTCAGTCCTTAGAAATACCGATATGAAGATATTATAGATGTAAACAGCGGTATGCATTAATTAAGCTATACATTTTCAAACAAATATAGTTGTGTTTGCTGCTCTCTTTGAGACTCCTGGGATTTAGAATTGCTCTGCTGTAACATATTTAAAAATGCAAGAGAAATTTGTTCTGTCCTATTTTGAATTGCAATCTTTCTGCTGTTTCTTCTTGAGGTTGAAGTGAATCGTTTCCAAGATACAAAGACACTCCTTCATGACTATTATAGGACAATGGAAAGGAAAATCCCAACAGAAGACAGTCGCCATTTTACTAAAATCCCATTGTTAGATATTATTGATGTAGAGCAGAAGGAAGATCAAAATCAGTCAAGAAGGTAGAAGTGCACTGATAGCTTTGTGGATGTTTTTGGAAGAATATATATGTGTATATTTCAAAGGTAGCGGAAATAGGAATTTTTAACCTGAGATTATACTCAAATGATGAATCTTGAATCATCTTATAGGTTTAATTTATTTCTGATTTTTCACTGATTTAACCTATATAATTTTCACTAATATATCTCTGAATTATAAAATATCTTAAAAGCTACTTTAGGAAGAAGTCAGTTATAGAAATGTTTCGAATGTATTGCTGACAGTTTCCAGCACAATCCTCACATAACTAAGTTAAATATTATTGTGAAACAGTAACAGGTTTACAATTTACACCAACAAACGTGATTAAATGAGTCATGTAATGACAAATGTAAATAAAAAAGCCTACAAACATGCACAGAACCAAATGCCACGTTGCAAGGTAAAGGATATCATCAAATAATTTTAGAATATTAAAAATGCTGTCAATAGTGATACTTGCTTTTTAAAAATATTACAGTTCATTTAGAAACTATCTGGAGTAATAAGGCTGTACTTCTAGCCCATGTCAAATATATCAGCACATCACACAGTCCTTTGATGTAATTTTATCCATCTATTATTATTTCTTAGCTTCTGTAGTTAAACTAGACAGTTTTCTTATAATCCACACATTTCATAACTTTTGGTCATAGGGACATTTCACCCCTTTCCTGCTACTGGGGCAAATTTTGTAAATAACATTGTTATTATCTTAGCATGTTCCCTAATGTAGTTATAAATTAACACTTTTTATAAAAGGGTTGTGAATTATGCCTTCTGTTACTTTTAAGGATTCCTCTAGTTCCTTGGAAGCAGTCTTCACAAGAAATAAATATTACCAAGTCAAAGAGCAAGGGAACTCTACAGAAGAGTGTTAGGGATGAGAATTCTGAAGATGGAGTGGCCACTTTACAGAAAGATGAAAATCTTATTACTGATGCATGGCATACAGCAGTAACAGCAGTATCAGGCATGGTAAGATATGTCTTATTTAGTTTCTATGTCAGACAGTTAGAACTTCCAATTCAATAGACAGTCTAAACACACAGCCTTTGCACTGTGTATTTCAATTTCATGCCTTTTACTCCACCACTGATATTTTCATTTAATATGTTTGTGTTTCTATGACGAAAATGTTGGAGCCTGTGTATTATTAGCACATATGTACTAGTAACTGACTCTTTCATACCATTTCTGAGAGAAATACTTTGGATGTTGACTATCTCTACTTCTTCCATAATAAACTCTCTCCTTAACCCTCAACAGAAGCTTGAGAAGAGGGACAAGTTTTGTCCAGTGGTGCAATGTTTGCTCAAACCTTTCACAGCTTAAAAAGCTGTGGTTACATCCTTTTGTATATATAGCTGAAACTAAATTAAGTTGTCTTTTCAAATGTTTGGTTTCTAGCTTCACTTTTTCTTTTATCTTTGATAATTTTAAAATAAGTAAATTTCTGCAGCTTTACAGTGTAGTCTTGCTAACTGTAGTCTTGCTTTGTATACTGTTGATTCTTTCATTTCTCACTTTTTCCGAGAGTACAGGTAATGAGTTACAAGAATAAGATCCACTATTTCTCTGTCTTGCATTTTTGCTGTCGAATTTAATTTTTGATAAACATTCAAAATATAATCAGTTTAATTAGTTCAAATATGTCCTCTATTTTATTTATGTCTGTGTATCTCAGCAAGTACTTTCAGCAAGTACAGACTATCCTTAAACAGTAATTGCGTATTGTGGATACTATGTACTTTACTATGTGTGTCTACGGTGTCAAGGTAACAGCTGCAATACGGTTTAAAGAAATGGAAGAAGATCAGGAACGGCAGGAGCTAGAACTGAAATCTCCACAGACACTGCGAGGCAAAGCTACTGGGAAAGATGCCAAAAAGCTTTCTCTCAAATCAGCTACTAAAAAGAAAGGTATTTGAAATGCACATTTTGTTTTAGCAGTGCTTGACATTACTGAAATGTAAATATGTTAGTAATGCAGAAGAGGGTAAGCCGAGACGTTTAATTTGGATTTAATTTCTCTATTGAAGTGTCAGAGGTGACATATCAATTTGATAAGCTGGTAATGATAAAGGAGCACAAAGGGTCTTAAATGGTAACTGCATTTTTTTATCATATGTGTTGCTGTTATTATTATGTGGGAATAAATATTTAAAATAAAACGTAGAAAGAAATGTTAAATTTTCTCCATGTGCTGTTTTGGTATTCAATACCTGGAACTAGTTTACCAGATTAAATAAAATTCCATCAAATTCTGCCTACTTCATAGCCTTAAGTAAAAATGTGTGAAACATTAAAATAAAAGTACTAGAACAGAATTAATAAATTATCCAATAACCCAAAATATTTTGTAATTGGTTTATCAGCCATATATATAACTGTAATATGGTGTTAATAAAGAACATAAAATCTAGTGTGTATAGTCCTACAAAAGAGTAGACTCTCATTGAGGTTGATCTTTCTCATAGAGCTGGCAAAAATATGTCCAACTAGATGAGAATGCAAAATTTATTTCGAAATGACAAACAAACCTAAAACCCCTTATCTCATTAGCCTAACAATTCAGGCAGTCCTGTAACTGCAGAGTTACTATGCATAAAGTAGCTAACGTTTTTTCTTTAACAGACATTTTATTTGCATTGTACTCAGTGCTCTCACTCTGATTGATTCTGCTCATAGTACAGACAACAAGCATAGCACTGCAAATACTTAACACATGGATACCTAATCTGTGAGCCCCACAGACCCTTAGGTGTAGAGCATCAAAATCCAACCAAAAGAGTAGCAGATTTTCAGATTTCTAGAACAAAATCATGATAAAAAAATCAGCAGCTATCACCTGCTGTACGCTAAGTGGCTAGGTTAGGGTTTGCGGATACTTCTTGGAACTAAATTTTTGTTCAGACCTAGATGACTTACCTGAAGTGACAAAACTATAAAGTGACAGAACTACAACTAGAGCTTAGCTGTGAATTTCTCATGGTAGAAGATGAGGTATCAACTCATGTATCTGTAACTGATTTCATGGCAGAGAATTCCCTAGCATACAGCTATAGGATATTAACTGAGTGATAAAACTTATCATATGTAGTATCATATGTATCACTTCTAGATTTAATCATGTACTTTTAGGGTCAAGGAGGCTGTTTTGACCATCTAGGATCACAACAGAGGCACACCTACTCAGTCATGATTTTCCATTCAGAAATTCATTTTAGGATGTTATTTAACTAATTTTAATAGAGTCGTATATGCTGAAGTAATTTTATGTAGTATTAATCTTATCAGATTTTGCAGAAGTAAATTACATTTGAAAAAATCTAAATATGTTGACATAAGGCGCTTGAGTAACCACCTTTATATTCTCGTAAATGGTCACATCATGTAATGTGGAAAGTGTCATTTTTCATTTAAAAAAATGTGCTGTCCTGTGAATGCCTATGTACAGACACACAAACTTAACAGCAAAGTCCAAAGATTCTGAGAGATCTATTTTCCTTTAGGACCACCTTCTGCCACATCTCTGGCTGTAATCAGTCCTGTTCCTATAACCCCAGAAGAAGCAAAGAAACGAGAACTGAAACTTAAAATAAAGCAAGAATATTTCAGTGCCTTGAAACATGAGGGTATGTTACTATTTGGTTACTTATATTGAAGGGTGATTGCTATTCCTAATTTAGGTAGTGTAATAGTCAAAACTAGCCAGAAGTTCTAGGGAAAATGGATGGATAAGTGAAAAAAGGAGGGGGTAGGAAGAAGTGTCTAGGGAAATCAGGAGGTTTTTTTAGGATAGTAGTCACCAGTGACTTTGTGGTAAGTATATTTAAAATAGAAATGTGGTTTTCATTATTCATTTTGTTCTCTTCTGTTCCATTTAATTTAATTTCATTTTCCATGGCTAAGCAAGTATTCATCATGAGAAAATAAGCTTCACATAGGTGGCTAGCCACCCTTCACTGTTCAATTGTATTTGAAATATTTTGATCTGGGAAAGAATTTGTTGGCAGCTACATATTTCATTCATTTAAGCTCTGCTCTCTTATTTTCTTTTCCTCAAGCTGCAGCAGATTCAAGCAGCAAGACTTTAGATTTTGTTTATTCTTCCAAATTCCTTTCCAGGCAAACCCTTCCAGAAACTACATACTGTTCAGTTGTTCTGTCTCTTTCCAACCCAATGGGTCAATTTTAGCCAAAAAGTAGATATCTAAAAAACAGAAGTCCCAAACTGAAGCTAGCTTTAAACTGAATCTCTTTCTCACAAAAAAAAAAAAAAAAAAAAAAAAAATAGAACCTAGCTGTTAGAGGTTTTGTTTGGCAACAATTTAGAAGTCCATCATCATATATGGCACTTCTTTAGCAGACTGATTTTTGCATACTATTTATTACAAAAAGTAGAGAAGAAACTGCAGTTAATGAACACAAATTTGTAAGGCTTGTTTTGGTCCCCCATAGACCGAATGTTTGTTTACCTACCAATGGCAACATGGTTTAATCCAAAAGCAGTTTCGGAATAAAGGAGGAAAAGGAAGACCTGGGGAACTACAGACCCATCAGTCTCACCTCTGTACCTTGCAAGATCATGGAGCAGATCCTCCTGGAAAAGCTGCTAGGGCACATGGATATAGAGGACGTGACTGGTGGCAGCCAACATGGCTTCAACAAAGGCAAATCGTGTCTGACAAACTTGGTATCCATCTACGATTGTGTTACAGCATCAGTGGATAAGGGAAATGCAATTGATGTCATCTACTTGGACTTGAGTAAAGCATTTGACACTGTCCCACACAACATCCTGGTCTCTAAACTGGAAGGATATGGGTTTGATGGATGGACCACTCATTGGAAAAGGAACTGGCTAGATGGCCGCACTCGAAGAGTTGCAATCCACTGCTCAATGTTCAAGTGGAGACCAGTGACAAGTGGTGTCCCACAGGGATCAGTACTGGTACCAGTGCGATTTAACATCTTTGTTGGCGACATGGACAGTGGGATAGAGTGTACCCTCAGCAAGTTTGCTGACAACACCAAACTCTGTGGAGTGGTTGACACGCTGGACAGAAGGGTTGCCATCTGAAGGGACCTGGACAGGCTTGAGAGGTGGGCCCAGGCCAACCTCATGAGGTTCAACAAGGGCAAATATAAGTTCCTGCACCTGGAGCAAGGCAATCCCAAGCACAAATACAGGCTGGACGATGAATGGATTGAAAGCAGCCCTGAGGAGAAGGACTTGGGTGTGTTAGTTGACGAAGGGCTCAACACGATTTGGCAACGTGCACTTGCAGGCCAGAAAGCAAACTGTATTGTCCTGGGCTGCATCAAAAGGAGTGTGACCAGCAGGTCGAGGCGAGTGATTCTCCCCCTCTACTGTGCTCTGATGAGGCTCCACCTGGAGTACTGCATCCACTTCTGGAGCCCACAATACAAAAAGGACATGGATCTGCTGGACCGGGTCCAGAGGAGGGCCATGGAGATGATGAGAGGGCTAGAGAACCTCTGCTATAAGGACAGGCTGAGGGAGCTGGGGTTATTCAGCTTAGAGAAGAGAAGGCTCCAGGGTGACCTAATAGTGGCTTTTCAATACATGGAGGGAGCTACAGGAAAGCTGGAGAAGGGCTTTTTACAAGGATCTGTAATGATAGTGGCCTGAAACTGCGAGAGGGTAGATTTAGATTAGATATTGGGAAGAAATTCTTTACCATGAAGGTGGTAAAGCACTGGCACAGATTGCCCAAAGAAGTTGTGGATGCCTCATCCCTAGAAGTGTTCAAAGCCAAGCTGAACGGGGCTTTGAGCAAGCTGGTCTAGTGCAAGAGAGGTGTACCTGCCCACGGCAGGGGGATTGGAACTCGATAATCTTTAAGGTCCCTCCCAACCTTCATCATTCCATAATTTCATGATTTTGGGATAATGAGGAGAGGAATGATACTAACTTTGAAGACCTTAATAGTATGAAGACAAATTTTAGTGATTCATTGGCATGGTTTGTTTTCTTAAGGTTGCTTCATTTTCATCTCATATTTAACAAAAAAGCCAATATAAGTACTAAGGAAGACTAAACATGTTGAGCTATGTTTCCTAATTGCACGTAGCTGGTACATTTGAGGATCATAGTTTCTCTTGCAGCTCTGGTAACCGGATGCTTGTGCTTTTGATTTACAGATAAACAGGAATTAGCAAAGTTACTCATTACAGACAGTTGTTAAGTTTTAATATTGATTTCCTATTCTGTTTCTCTCTTGCATCAGTGTACCTTCCCTTTTACGCTGCTACTGTTGAGAGAGCAGCTTTAGTGTACAGTAGACCGTACAGTACCTGCTTCTGAAAATGCAGGGAAACAAAAATTGTCATACACCTATCTTTGTAATATACTGATATCAGCTATTCAAAGAAAATGCAGACGAGTAACAAGTAAGGGAGCCTTAAACTGTTCTAAATAAAGGTGACTAGACAGGCACAAAGCATCCTCTAAGTTATTTTCAGTTGCTTAGAACCTTTGCTCTTACGTCTTTACCATCAACTAACATAACCTTCCACAAGATCCAAAATCATTCAATGTTTAAAATTTTGAATGCCAGCTGTACAGAGTTGCATACTACCGTGACTGAGAAATAACTTTTAAAGGTCATGCCTTATATTTTTCTAAATTGGTTGCTTAAAGAAAGTTTCAGCCCCAAACCCAAGTATTTTGGAAACTTACTAGTGTATAGAATGAGGATTATAATGTAAATAATTTTAGTCTTTAATTTTGAAGTTGCTGCACCGATTACTATATAATATTAATTGCTTAAAATATTCTGCAGTAGAGAAAGTTAAAAAAAAAGTCAAATTGACTACTGAAATTGCTTTCAGGATTGAAAGTAATCTCTAGCTACTGGTCCTCTTTTCTTACTCTTGTTTTTAAGGCTTTGAATATCTTTGTTTTATCTGTTCCATGTGTCTCTCAGTACATTCCCTTAGCTCTCTTTACATCCCACTGGCATCCTTTTCACTTTGAACATTGCCGACTTGTTCCATTTCTTGTCCTTTTAGCTCATTTTTTCAGTATTAGCCTCTCAGTGAGAGACTGATGATACTTTTTTTCATTGCTTCCCATTCTGAAAGCTAAAAAAAAAGAAAATCTTAATGGTTTTAGAAGTTTAATGTAAAAATTGTATGCATATTTTTGGTAGAGGTGAATTATTTTCTTAGCGCTCTCTAACCAAACTCTTTGCAACCAACTCTAATGCAATCTGAGTTTCAGGGTATAAAACAGTCATATATAGGAAGTTTGGAGCAAAACCAGTGAGATTCATTTGACAAGGGCTGAAGGTTAGAAACAGAAGAGCAAACTTTTATTGTGGCTAACATACCTAATGATTTGAATGTTGTTTCTTTAAAATTTATCCATAACAGGGTACTCACACTTGCATCATTAAGCTTCTAAGTCTGTTGCTGTATAGTGTTAACACAATTCAGTGTCACTTAATATCCCCTTAATAACACTAATATGAATATATTAGTATTATTAAGATATTTGTTAACTTGTGAATTCTTATCCTTATAGAAGACACAGTTTTGTAAAATGCATGGTGCAATAGAGGTAATTATGAAACACAAATTGTTCAAGAATGTAAGAAAGTAAATAAATGTTTTGTTGCCTAAAAACAGGATAACATATTAAACTTGATGTATTTAAGACTGTGAATTTTCCTCAACTTTTCTGTATTTGAATTATTATTACCTTACTTTTTAAACAGAGATGGCTGCAAAGTCTCGACTAGAACTTATAAAAGAAAAAGCTTTAGGATTTGTCAAAGAGCTAACAATGAAAGCAGCAGAGGCATATAAGGACATGGAAAAGTGGCTTGGATCAAGGTTCTTGACAGAAATGTCCAGGTAATGTATATCCAATTTTGAACAGGAACATTTTTTTTTTCCTCAAATTAGACTATCCTAGTATCTATCCTTGTTTTATAGAAGCAAATAATTTGAAAAAAATAAGTTGGAAAAAATGATTTAATTTCATTAACTGAAATTTAATTTTATCTTCAATAGTTTAATGGTAATAACTAATTTCTTGGATGATTAGAAGGTTCTGCTGGCAGCAGTATAGGTAATTATCCATTCTGCTGTTTTTCTACAGGAGATTTAGCAGATTTAGCAGATTACAGATTTAGCAGATTTAGCAGATTTACAAGCATCAGCAGAAAACCAGTTATTCCATTTACTAGAAGCCTCTATATCAAATCAGTGACTTCTGTCACTGCAGATTGTGGGGTTATTTTCCTTCCTATGCTTCACACATGCTGGAAAATTCCACCTAATGTTACTACCACCATGTATAACATTTCTCAAAATTATTTCAAAGTCCATTCATAAGAAAGTTCTTTGCAATTTTTGTGTCACAGTACTGGAGACCACTCTATGACACTTAGACCATCTGCCATAGAATAGCCTACATCTGCAGCTTAAAGCGTTTTACTCTCCAAAAGAAAGGGGACACTTTTGCTTTTGGAAAATGTTTCTGGCCTGTATTAACTTTTGAGGCATATGTGAGACAGTGCTAGTTGATCCAAGTCAGGGCAAGCCCAAGACAAGAGACATGAATGTAAGATGTGAAGGCTCTAAATAGCAATAGCTCAGAGAAGCTGAGCCTCTGCTTTCCAGACATGGATTTGTCATGTCCTTTGACCTGATACCCTATGCCAAACCTATGTCTGGTTGAACATTATAGACAGCTGACATCTTTCCCTGTATAAATTGTACTCATTACACTTGAAACAGGAGTTCATATGCCCCACCACAATGCTACTCTAGAAAGTGCTTTGTACATCTAGGATTTAGGGACAAAGCAGAAGACAAGGCTTGAAGGTGATGTTTACAGATCTACCCCATATACTCCACCCTTACAAAATTTATGGGATAGAGAAGGTCTCATCCTTTTCATATTTTTCGATTAGTTCTCGTATGTGGCTTAAATCTGCCTTTATATAAATTTCTTGCCACAGTCCAAAGATTTCTTGCTGCTGGAAGAGAAGTACATTTCCTAGTGATTTTGCCAAGTACAGAATTAACACAGAGGATTTGTAACTCTTACTATTAGGAAAGCTCTCAAAATATGAGCACATAAAAAAGTGAACTTAAGTCATGCACGGTGTTATGAAAAGCACTCTTTGTTTTCACATTTACACTTTCACAGTGTTGAAAAGCTGATTGAGGTTGCACGACATCATATTGAGAGTTCCAGCAAAATCCAATATGAACTTACTTTAGAAGAAACGGATTTCTTCATCAACGGTGATGTAAAAGTGATTACTGACCCTGTTCCTTCACCACATGTTCCACACATAGAGGCCTCTGGAAGTGGTAGTCTAAGTCTTTCACAACTTACTACACTTCATAAGCAATTTCTACAGGTGGCTCCTAAAGGTAGGAAATTTTTTTCCTTTTCACTCTTGAAGGGCTGTTAGTTACCTTAAAATTGAAAGTAACTGCTGGGGGCTACTGAACATTAGTTACATGTATTGTTGAAATCATACTACAATTAAAGATTCTACTATGTATTAAAGTCAAATCATAATGCAGAGTATTCAAAATGTGAAATACCAGAGCACTTGAAAGCCTCTGATGTCTTTGCTATGGTCTTTATATAGCTTTAATAGGTTTCTGTAATATGTTTTCACAAGTGTCACATATCATTCTTACTTTGCTTCAGGATGCAAATCTAGCTTGTTTATGAATTAGTAGTTCAGTGAACACTGAAGTTATATTTTTAAAAGACATTTTAAAAGAAATCAGTACTTTCATTGACCCTACATAGAGTCTGTTATAAATATTAACCATTATATTCTTCAAATCAATGTGTGCCAGTTGTTTTGAGTGATTTGCAAGTGTTAACTCAGATAAGTATTTTTTTCTTTTGTACATGCATTTATTGTGTGCATACCCTCTAAGTATGGGAACCTTAGGCTTAGAATGCTTGAAAAGACTTTCTTGCAACACTTCCTACTGCTGTATGAATGTTACAAAATAATTCAGGTAAGGCAGTTTACCTAAAGATGGAAAGCAGCTAAACACATATTTACAGAGAGTCTCATTACTACGAGTGTTCCATATTATAATTTCAGTATGATTGCCACTAACATGGTGAAATACGATGTGTAGACATGTACTTACAATTTTTGGATACAACTCTGCTAATGTAATAAAGCCATAAAGGCACAATGAAGTTGAATTTAATCCTTATTCAGAAACGCTTTGCGTGTACAGTTTTGGAGAAATTCCAATTATCTGTTGAGCACGAACCCATTTTGGGCATACATCATCTTATCTACAGTGTATAAGCATTCCAAACTCTTCCATAGAGATTTATCTAGCAGGTAGCATTGCATATATAATGCCATATGAAACTAAATTTTGTATGTTTGTACTCATTAGAGGTGAAACACTGATATCAATTTGATTGGTCATTCCGCCTTAAAGATCGTCTTTTGTTATTAAATAATTTATTCATTAAAAGTAAAAAAAAAGTTGTCTAATACAAATTCTAATACTTGTGACATTTTTGAGACAGAACAACTGTTTCCCTTGTACGTTTGTAATAATGAGCAAGAAGGCAACTTAAATCCTTGTCCTTCTACAATATTGTCCTTTTAATAATGTTTAATTCATTAAAATTTGATGGTTGAACTCCATGACCTTAAAGGTCTTTTCCAACCAAACTATTCTATGATTCTGTGATTCAAAAAAAATGACCCAAGATGACTTGCACAGATGTCCAAAAAGGTAAATATCTTGCCTCACTGTCCTCAGCAGCAAAGGAATTCTGTTGCATGTTTTCTGGGACAATGGTAAGGAGTTGTTTAAAATAAGGTCCCAAAGAACATGAAACAGCATTCTTCTACTGTCTGGTGACTACTAAGTCAAGAAATGTACCTTTCTGGATAGATGAATTAGGATGGAAAGTACAGACTATGCAAGTCATATTTAAAATACTTCCTCCCATTCTCTTACGTGTTTTAAGACCACATAAATAACATTCCAGATCTCCTAAGGCAACCCTACTCCTTCATTATAAAGACTTCAAAGGAAGAGTTAAATCCTTCCTCTGCCAAAATTTCAGGAAAATCTATTGCATCCTTCTGTCTCCCCGTGTTCAGTAGAATGCTCATCACAAAATGCATGCCTTCGTAGTAGTCAATCTTACTGAACAGAAGGAAAAGCACTAACGCATCTTTCACATTGGCAGTGAAACTGTTGAACTGCAGCTCTAAAGGAGATACAAAAAGTAATAAACTAATCCCTGTCTTGGAGAACCTTTAAACAGATCTGGACTTGAATTCAAACATCTTAATCTTTTAATTCCTCCTTTCCTGAGCAGTCCTCTCAGCATTCATAATGGAAATCCAGACAACTGAGGACACAATGCATAGACTATGGGGAAGTCTAAATAGAATAAATCTGACTATTAGGCTTTTTTTTTTTTTTTTTTAGCATTACGGAGATTACATGAAGAAGAATTTTACCTAAAAAACAGAGTTAAAGAACCATTTAGGTTGGAAAATACCTTTAAGATCATCAAGTCCGACCATTAGCCACTGTCAAATCTGTGACTAAACCATGTCCATAAGCACCTCATTTACATGTCTTTTAAATACCACCAGGGATGGTGACCCCATCACTTCCCTGGGCAGCCAGTTCCAATGCTTGACAACCTTTTTAACGAAGAAATTTTTTCTAGTATCCAATCTAAACCTTCCCTGGCACAACTTCAAGCCATTTCCTCTTGTCTTACCACTTGTTACATGGGAGAAAAGACCAACCCCCACCTCACCACAGCCTTCTTTCAGGCAGTTATAGGGAGCGACAAGGTCTCTCTCCAGCCTTCTCTTCTCCAGGCTGAACAACCCCAGTTCCTTCAGCTAGTCCTCATAAGACTTGTTTTTTGGACCCTTCACCAGCTTCATTGCCCTTCTCTGGACATGCTCCAGCGCTTCAATGTCTTTCTTGTAGTGAGTGGCCCAAAACTGTACACACATTCAAGGTGCAGTCTCACCAGTGCTGAATACAGAGAGACACAAGCAAAAAAAAAAAAAAAAAGGAAGAAATTAATATGTTGGAAGAAATAAACTGTTTTCTCAAAGGAAATTAGGTAAATGTCAGAAGGATATCTTTTCAAAATATGTTTAACGCATTGCCAAAATGAAAGCAAGAAGTGGGAGTGCCAATATATGTAAAAATTATTTTCTATTTGCAAGAGAAATCTTAGGAAAGTTTTTTAACAGTTTTGTGTTTCCTAGGAATTTAAAGCATTAAAGAACTGCTGGTTCATCGCAGACAACTTTGTTCTGTCCTTCACATTTGATTCCTCATGGAAGCACATTACTCACCATTCCAAGCACCGATGGACCAAAAATAAAGCCTATGCTGGACCTTCCTACCTCCTGACACAGTCTTTCATTTGATAAGGAAATACTTAAATTATTATTTTTTATTATTGCAAGTGCCATTACCCAAACTCAAGATGGCCCTGCAATATTTGTTAATTTCACTAATTCCTTTGTTCAACTTGTTAACAACGCTTTAATATATTGCCTCATGAACATTCTGCTTTTTTATAGGAAGAACCGTGTCAGGCCTTAAAATGGAGCTACTAACACTTGCTCTTTCCTTTTCTCCTCTACAGTTCTGTTTTTATCGACTGAATGGGACTAACCATCTATGAGATCTCAGCCCTTTTGATTCTGTTTAACGCTATATTTTTCCTATGACTATAGCTAACTTCAATTAGCACACATCTGAAATATCTCAATTTTCTGCTAAAAATATTTCAGAAAATGTAGTTTTGGTAATGTTTTGCATTATCAAATGCAGCAAAATAGATTTTATTGCATACTTCTGTTCTTCATCTTATGACTGTATCACACAAGGGAATTTTAAAATTTATTCCTTTTTTCACCATTGTGACCCTCATGAGGTATTCCAGTTTGAACTATAGAACTGATTGCTCCTCAGAAATAAACTTCAGTCAGGTTTAAAAAACTTTCATATCCAATATAACAAAAAATCTTTAAAATGCTTATTTATAAAATAAATACTTATTATAAAATATCCTGATTTGAGGTAAACAGAACCAATTCTGGTTAGTGATTTTACTTTTTAGCTCTCTTCTGAGAGGCTGCACTTTAACAACATTGTCACATGAAAGGTGTATGGCTGTGGGAGGCACATCTCAAAGCTAAACACTTGCCTGTTTCAGAGCTCCGTTAAGGAGCTACACTGAGACAATTTGCAAGTTATTAAAAAAGATATGATTTACGAAATCAACAAATACATCAGATTTGGGATTTCCATTGATAAATTCCCTCACTGCAGTAGTGCTAACATATAATAATCTAGCAAAATACTACCCTGCGTATTTCTCACCAAGAGATAAAAGCACAATTATTACCCAGAAAGTGTTCCTGCCTTGGGTGGAAGAGAAGAAGCACCGCTTGTCAACTTCCTCCTCTGGGTATTCTCTCCCTGTGTGGTGTGTTCCCTCCATATTCCTTGTATTCTAACCTTATCTATTTACCCTCCCTGGGGTGACGTTTGGCATGATTTGAGTGGAGAGTCAGGTACTATAGTCATGGATGTTTATAGCATGTACTTCACTGAGTTCATTAGCATAGTCACTGGTGTCAACTTTAATATGTATATTAAGGATAATAAAGCAAAAATTTTCACTCTGGCCACTGTGGCCTTCAGGATTCTGGTTTGAAGCAATTTGTCCGTTTCGAGCATTGTGTCCACACTCTAGCCAAAACAGGGCAGTCCCGGCACCACAAGACTCCCTCCTGCTGCTTTGTTTATCAACATTCCCAATGTCTGCACAAGACATAAGCAGAGACCTGCATCCTTTTAAGCCCTTGGGAGCTAAACCTCAGGGGATGCTGAGTATCTCTAGACCCTCAAGGGAAATAATCTTATTTTTGAGACTCCTGTCTTTTCTACCTAAGGACAGGAATATCCAATATTGCTAGCTTTTAAACTACAAAAGTTAGATAAATATAATTCAGCCTCAACTCATTTATCCCTTACAGCATTGCTACAGACTCTGATGTGTAACTTGCATAGATCATCATCCAAACCTCCAGTCAGAAGTCATTTGGAGTGAAATAGGAATCTATTTAAATGTTTGGATAAAATTTGATGGAAGGAGAATAAAATGTAAACATAATTCTCATCTCTAGTGTAGGTTTACAATTCCATTATATTTTGTTGCCTGTGTAAATTTGTAATCTGAATCTTCGCTGTAGTTCCTCAGTTTAGGAAAATATTTTCATACAGTGGCTGTATGAAAATATTCTGCTGACTGGTGTATCATCAGGAAATTGTCTCACGTGTATATCTGTGCACTATAGCTAAGGCATGGTGATTGCTCTTCTTACGTCTCTTTAAAATATCACAGTCCTGGTTCACAGTACACTTATGCTGCTGCCGTTTGTAATGCTACTTTTTGAATATTTTTTTCTGTTTTCAGTTTTACTTGTGGTCATAATCTTTATTGCATCACTAATAATTTTTTGAACTTTTTTATTTCTGCACTGCTTATTGAAACATAGAAAAATGCTTGTTGATGGCAGATTGTATATCAGTGAATGATACTCCCTTTTAAAAAAATTTTAATGAAAAAAAGTTCTACCTTGTGTAGCTTTTTCTACATCAATGTTTCTTTTGGTTTCACTGATGACAAATTTATGTAAAAAAGAAGTTGCTGTAAGTAGTACAGGCTGGCTTCCTTTTGTATTTGTTGCATAGTGCCACTGCAAAACTTCCACCTTTTCTTGTATTCCCGGTGTCCTCCCACTAGTTATCTCCTGTTCCTTTCCATATCTGTCAGCCTCATTTAAAAAAAAAAACCACAAAACCAACTCACCAACCAACCAAAAAAAAAACCTAAAGCACTATAACTATTGTCTTTCTTTCATGTTAGTGTAACTGTGTGTTTTGCTTGCTCAGGCACGACCAGGGTGCACTGCACGTTGTATGTGTTCTGGAACTGCGTTTAGGCTGACTTATGCCTCTTGGCCACAGAATGGATAAAAGCTGGTCATCCCCCCACTTTTTCCTTAGTGGGAGTGTTATGAGTATCTTTCACCTATGCCTTGGAACAGATCTGAAAGAAATTTACAGGACATTCATAATTCTACCCTACTGACAAACAATTCAGATTTGCTGTAGATGTGCTGTCTTTCTAGAAACACATACAACTGATCACTTATAAATTTATGACGACCCACACATATTTTCCTAGGCATTTAAACTCTTGTGTTTCAAAATTAAAAAAATCAAAACTTGAAAAGTGTTGGTAACGTTGAAGGTTACAAGAAAACCAGGGAATCTTATGTCTGACAGTGGCTCACAGAATCTACTCTGATCCCTGTTTTTCCAAGTAGTGAATTTCTACAGGTTCCCATACAGCTCAAGAAGCAGTAATCACTATAGAGGTGTTAACCATTTTATCCTTTTCACCCCGACTTCTGCAGTTGCATATCTATTAATACTGCCTGACATCTCTTTTTCACCTTTTCTTGCAGTTTTGTGGCTGTATAATGTTAAGCAAGGTTTTTAATCATTACTTTATGTTAAGATTGCTTCTCCTCCTCTCTTTTCAGTCATGCTTATGGTACTTGGGCAGATGCCAGCTTCCTAACCTTTTTAGTATTACAGTCTTTCAGGATGCTTGGAATAGAATGGAGCAAACTGTTATTTTTATGACAATGGGAACGAACAGTTCTCAAAAATTGTATAATGCATATAAGAAAATTTGCCCCTTCTTGTAAAAGAGGAAAGAGTTGGGTACAAGGACTCTTTTCTTAAGACCTTTTAAAATACCAATAATGGCATTTCTTTCTATGATTAATGTAATGTAATGTAATAATTATTTTTGCTTCTTGATGCACACATCACAATACAGTGGGGATACAGATTGTTCTTAGGTCATTTCCTTTACTTCTTCTATTTCCCAGTGAATATATTTCTAGTTTTATTGCCTCAGTTCTGCATGGAATTTGTCTTCATTGTTTGACTGCTTTCTTTTCAAATTTGTGACCTTATGGCAACAGTGAATCATTAAATTATTTGCCAAAATTAGGACATTCGCAAGCACTCTGGTTACTATTTTCAAAAACATCAACTTATGGCATTTGCTCCTACAAAATACAAGAATGACCATCCTGAGAATAATATGGGAAAATAATATTGAAAACAATCTCAATGCTTCAAGAATGTTTTAATTTTGAGAACAAAATGTGAAGCTTATGCAGTTCCTCTTTCTCAAAGCAATAATAAAATTATTCTGCAGATAAATGTACTGTAAAACATCTTATGCATACTGTGACAGATATTTGATTGTGGATTTATGGACTTGCTCCAAGTTAACTTTTCTGTTACTGTCAGGTGTATTGGGCATTGTAATAGGTTTGTGACTTCAGTAGTACCTTCTGGAGACATTTTGCCTGAAAAATTATTCTAAATTCTACTCCTAACCCTATTTTTTCCCTGTTTCAAAAATGTTATTGATGCTGCTGCATTTTACTAGTTACATATTCTGAAATACTTTGGGTAGTCAAAAGGAAATTGGAGTCAAACCTGGCCATTCCTTACAAGGATTCTGTGTAACTTCCAAGTGGTTTAAAAGAAGATCTCAGTTGTCCTTGTTGTCTTTTCTGGCTGTTTATTTCAAGTCACATTCTAGTCACAAATTACCAGAGTAATGTGGCCAAAAAAAAATGCCTCACAAAAAGTAGAATTCGTAATTCATGAGTCTAGGGCACAAGTTATTTTCTCTTCCCTTCTTACAGTTGCAGGCAATGACGTGAGATGGAAGAGAAGTATGCAGTCTGTAAATACCTGGCTCAAGACTGGTGCTACAGACAGGGCTCTGGGTTCTTTGATCATAGCTGGTTTCATAGGACACCAGGCCTGATGGTAATATGTGGGAAAGGCTCATCTTGCAGGGGGAAAAGGGTTCTAGGACAAGAATTAGCAGGGCTCAGTCACAGAGCTTTAAACTGGATTCGAAGGAGGCTGTGGTTGTAGCTGGGTTTGCACCAGTGAGGCAGTGTTCTAGTATTAATGAAGACCAGAAGGCCTCCCACCCCCGAGCTCAGCTCATGCCCTGAAATGCCTGTACGCAAACACACACAGCATGGGCAACAAACAGGAGGAGTTAGAAATCTGTGTGTGGTCAAGGGGTTATGATCTGGTGGCAATTACAGAGACATGGTGGGACATGGCTGCAGTGTGGTCATGGATGGCTCTGTCCTCTTCAGGAATGACAGGCCAACAAGGCGAGGTGGTGGAGTTGCTCTTTACATGAGAGAGCAACTGGAATGTATTGAGTTCTGTCCAGGGGTGGATGAAGAGCAACTTGAGAGTTGTGGGTGAGAATGAAGGGGCAGGCTAGGATGGGTGATGCTGTGGTGGGTGTCTATTGGAGGCCACCTGATCAGGATGAGGAAGCTGACAGCAGTTTCTCAATCACAGGCCCTGGTTCTCATGGGGGATTTTAACTACCTAGATATTTGCTGGAAGGCCTACACAGCCAGCCATCCTCAGTCCAGGAGGTTCCTCCAGTGCATCAGTGATAACTTCTTGATGGAAATGGTGGACGAGGGTCTTGTTGAAGTGGTGAAGGTCGAGGGCAGCCTTGGCTGCAGCAACCATGGGATGGTGGAGTTCAGGATCTTGTGCGATAGGAACAGGACACCAAGCAGGATTGCAACCCTGGACTTCAGCAGGGCCAACTTTGGCTTCTTCAAGCAATTGTGAGGGGAAATCCCACGCGATAGGGTGCTAGAGGGTAAAGGGGCCCAAGATAGTTGGTTAATATTCAAGGACCACTTCTTCCAGTCCAAGATCAGAGTATCCCAATGGATAGGAAATCAGGAAAGAGAACCAGGAGACCAACATGGTTAAATGGGGAACTGCTGAGCAAACTCAAGTGGCAGAAGAAAGTCTATAGATCATGGAAGGAGGGGCTGACCACTTGCGTGGAATATAAGACCATTGTCAGAGGATATAGGGAGGCAACTAGGAAAAAGGCCTCCATGGAATTAAATCTTGCAAAGGAGATCAAGGACAACAGAAAGGGCTTCTTCAAATACATTGCAGACAAAACTAACACTAGAGGCTATGTAGGCCCTGTGGTGAATGAGGTGGATGCCCTGGAGACAGAGGATACAGAAAAGGCAGAGTTACCGAATACCTTCTTTGCCTCTGTCTATACAGCTGGAGACTGTCCTTAGGAGCCCCAGAGCCCTGAGGCCCCAGAGGAAGTCAGGGTAAAGGAGGAGTTTGCCTTGGTTGATGAGGACTGGCTTAGGGATCAGTTAGGCAATATGAACATGCATGGGCCCTGATGGGATGCACCTATGGGTGCTGAGGGAGCTTGTTGATGTCATTGCTAGGCCACTCTCCATCATCTTTGGTAAGTCATGGGTAACAGGAGAGGTGCCTGAGGACTGGAGGAAAGCAAATGTCACTCCTTTCTTCAAAAAGGGCAAGAAGGTGAACCTGGGTAACTACAGACTTGTCAGCCTCACCTGCATCCCAGGAAAGGTGATGGAACAGCTTATCCTTGGTGCTGTCTCTAGGCATGACAAGGATAAGAGGGTCATTAAGAGCCATGAACATGGTTTTACCAAGGAGAAGTCATATTTGACCAACCTGACAGCCTTTTATGAGGACGTAACCAGGTGGATAGATGATAATACTGCAGTGGATGCAGTTTATCTTGATTTTAGTAAAGCATTTGACACTGTCTCCCACAGCATCCTCGTAGGTACACTGAGAAAGTGTGGTCTGGATGATTGGGTAGAGATGTGGATTGTGAACAGGTTGAAGGGAAGAAGTCAGAGAGTTTGGTTAATGGGACAGAGTCTAGTTGGAGGCCTGTATCTAGTGGAGTCCCTCAGGGGTCAGTACTGGGACCAGAACTGTTCAATATATTCATCAATGACCTGGATGCAGTATTAGAGAGCAAGTTTGCTCTCTAAGGTATCAGCAAGTTTGCTGTTGACACAAAATAGGACAAGGGGCAATGGGTACCAGCTGGAGCATAGGAGGTTCCACAAAAATATTAGAAAAAACTTTTTCACTGTGAGGGTGACAGAGCCCTGGCACAGGCCGCCCAGGGAGGTTGCGGAGTCTCCTTCTCTGGAGACATTCAAAACCCGCCTGGACGTGTTCCTGTGCGATCTACTGTAGGTGTTCCTGCTCTGGCAGGGGGGCTGAACTAGATGATCTTCCGAGGTCACTTCCAACCCCTGACATTCTGTCATTCTGTGATTTTGTGGCTCTGTGATTCTGTGAATTAAAACCTGTTTTCTATTTAGTTGTTTATTTTCAAATTGTAGCCATAAAAGCATTGAAGCAATTTAAAAGCAAGAGTAATTCTTCTAGCAAGAGAGAAGTTGGTGACAGAGGGAAAGAGAAGAAAGATTTGGAACATCAGAGGACAAAGAGGAATCGCCAGTTTCCAAAAATATGGCTAACAAAATATTCCTGGTTAAAATATGATGATGAAAGGGGAATAATGTTTTGTGCACCATGTCGCAAACATAATGTGGATTTGGGAGAAAACATTCATAACTTTTGTTCTGGCACTGATGACTTCAAACTTGAATTTATAAATACACACCAGACTAGTGAAGCTCATGCCTGGGCCACCTGCATGGAAGCTGCCAGTACTGCTTCACCAGATATGGCTTCTGCTGAGCAGATGTTGAAGAGCATGAACTCCATAACATTAGGTAGAGTTGAAAATATTTTTAGAACATGCCATGCTATCGCTAAGTCTGGTCGTCCTTTTACAGACCTTGACTGGATGTGCAAACTAGATGATATGAAAGGAGTGGATATTGGTTCTGTATTTAGAACTGACAAGTCAGCAAGAATGTTTATACATTTTATCGCTGAAGTAGAAAGAAGAGCTTTGAAACAGAAACTGGAGAAATGTAAATTCTTTTCTGTTATTAGTGATGGAGTCACAGACAGCATATTCAAAGCAGCTGCAGTTGTCTACGTACGTTTTGCAAATGAAGGAAAAGTCCATTGCCAGATTGTAGGGGTTCAACCTGTTCAGAAAACTGATGCTTCAGCTATAAAAAATGCAATAGAGGAAACACTGCAAGTAAATCTTCAGCTCAGTTTGGCCAGCCAAGACTGGTCAAGAAAATTAGTTGGGTTTGGAAGCGATGGGACGGGTGTCATGGTAGAAGAAAACAGTGGGGTAGCTAAACTTCTGAGGGAAATTCAGCCTTGTGTACAGTCTGTGCATTGTTTTGCTCACCACCTGAAGCTGGCTTTCAAAGGAGCACTGAAAGACATTCAGCTGTACAACACCTTAAGCAATGTCTTGAGAAATATCTATTACTTTTATCATAACTCACCTCTGAATAGGCATAATCTGAAAGCCATGTATGAAGCCCTTAAGTTACGCCCAGGTATTCCTTCTCGCATTGGAGGCTCCCAGTGGTTTCCTCGTCTACAAACAGCCCTACAAATTCTCCTTAAAGGTTATCCTGCAATTGTTCTACACCTGAGTAAGGTAAGAGATTTAAAATTTGTGTGTAACTTAAGGAAAAGTTGTTATGGCTAATTTTGGTTCATGTACCGTGAACTTACTTTTTTCTGTTGATTTCCAGACTGAACGAGATTTAAGAGCCTCAAACTGGCAGACAGTCAAAGGCCTTTTACACCTCCTTCTGCAAATGGAAGTAGTTAAATTTTCTCACTTTTTGTTAGATGTCATCAATGTCCTCAGTATTCTGTCACGTGTTACTCTAGATCACAACTCCTCCATTGCAGACATATTTGCAACCATGCAGTCAACGCTGGAAACACTCCACATGTATCAAACAAGGTCTGGCATTTCTAGCAACTGAACCATGATCTCTTAGATTATAGTAAAAGAGTATTATATATTGTTTTCTATTCTGTGTCTTTCAGAGCTGGTCCAAAGGAACGCCTAATGGAGACCAGTCAGCACTTTCATGGTTACCAACTTGTTGGAAATGGAAATATTTCAGTAGTAAGAACCAAAGTACTGCATAAGTTGGTGAAGAGCCTCCGTGATTGTTTTTGCAATGCAAATCAAGATGTTTTGAGTGCCACTACTATTGGAAGTTTTAAACTATGGCCTGACAAAATGAAACAAGGTATAGAACTATAGTAGTGGATATCTGAAGTGCACCTTTTTCATTTTTTTTGAACTATAAAAATATTTTTCTTTTGCGTCTGTTATAGAATTTGGTGAAAAGGAAGTGTCTGTCTTGACTAAACATTATGAAGTCATACTAGAAGCTGCTAGTGTGAAAATAGGTGAAGTAGAAACTGAATGGAGCATGTTGAAATTAGAGCTGTATAACAGGTAATTAGAAATCTGCATTTATGTTTGTTTATTTGTTTGCTCAAAAGGATTATGAAAATACATTTAATGATAGTTATAATTATGCCTCTTATCATGCTTTTTAGATTTCAGAACATCCAGACTTTGACATGGGATTTCGTGAACTCAGATTATTTAAAGAAGTATCCCAACATCCTGACCTTGGTAGATTTGATCCTAACTCTGCCAGCAAGCTCAGCTGAAACAGAGCGAGGATTTAGTCAAATGAAACACACCACGATGCATTTGCATACTAAACTAAGGTCTGAAAGTGTGACAGATCTTATGATAATTCAGATGAATTCTCCAGATATCAAAAAATTTGACCCACAGAAAGCTATTCATTTGTGGAATGCTACTTGGCAGAGAAATAGAAGACTACAGGAAGGTGATATGATGCCAAACGAAAAAAAAGATTACTCCTCTGAGTTTGATTTGGAGAGTCTCTGTGGAAACAACTAGATGAAAATTGTTGTCTTTGATTTCACAATCTTCTTGTAACAAATGTGGACACTTAATAGAATAGCTTGCAGGCTGAGGGAATCTAAAATTTCCGGGTTTTTTTTCGTAATGTACTACAATGTTAAAATACAGATTTTCTTCATGTTCATTGCTGAATCACCTTTAGATGTTTACATTAGCCCTTCTGTATCTGACTTCTATCAATCTGAAGAAAGTGAAAAAAACAGTGAAGTACCTTGTTCCCCTGCAGACATGTAGATAGAGTGACATCTCATATCTCTCCATATCCATCTGTGTTGCTATGTTTTATTCTCTTGAGGATAAGGTTTAACATGACCTTTCACAGATTTTTGTCAGACTTGTCCTTCAGAAGACTTTCCTACAGAGGAAGAACAAATCTGTTTTTCATTGCTGATTATTAATTGCATAAACCAGTCTTCCCGTAGCAAATACAGCAGGGATATGACTAATACACATCACAGCTTGAACCTGTAAAAATGTTTGTGAGGGCTGCAATATCTTGCAGCTATATCTTGATTTTTAATCTAGTAGCTGAGAATGTGAACTGTTCAGAGAAGTATCCGATTTCATAATTTCATAATTCTACATCTTCTAATGCAACTTTCTACTTAGAATCATAGAATCATAAAATCATGAAATCGTATCAGCTGGAAGAGACCCAGATCATCAAGTCCAGCCTTTGTCCAAGCCCTATCAACCTGCTAACAATTCCTCCCAATGCAACATCCGCCCATCTCTTAAACACCTCCAGAGACGGTGACTCAACCACCTCCCTGGGCAGCCTGTTCCAATGCCTGACAACCCTTTCCGTATAGAAATTCTTCATAATATCTAACCTGAGCCTCCCCTGGTGCAATTTAAATCCATTTCCCCTCATCCTACCCCTTTCCACTAGGGAGAAGAGACCGGCCCCTGCCTCTCTACAACCTCCCTTCAGGTAGTTGTAGAGAGCGATGAGGTCTCCCCTCAATCTCCTCTTCTCTAGGCTAAACAGCCCCAGATCTCTCAGCCTTTCCTCGTAAGACTTATGTTCTAAGCCCTTCACCAGCTTGGCAGCCACCTCTGTACCCTCTCCAGCACCTCAATGTCCCTCTTGCAGCGAAGGGCCCAAAACTGGACCCAGTACTCGAGGTGAGGCCTCACCAAAGCTGAGTACAGGGGCATGATCACCTCCCTGCTCCTGCTGACAGCACCATTCCTGACACAAGCCAGGATGCCCTTGGCCTTCCTGTCCCCCTGGGCACGCTGCTGGCTCCTGTTCAGCCGGCTGTCCATCAACACCCCCAGGTCCCTCTCTGCCTGGCAGCTCTCCAGCCACTCCTCCCCAAGCCTGTAGCGCTGCTGGGGGTTGTTGTGGCTGAAGTGCAGGACCTGGTATTTGGCCTTGTTGAAACTCATGATGTTGCTCTTGGCCCAGTGATCCAGCCTGTCCCCATCCCTCTGGAGAGCCTCTCTGCCCTCCAACAGATCGACACTTCCACCCAGCTTGGTGTCATCTGCAAACTTACTGAGGGTGCACTCCATCCCCTCGTCCAGATCATTGATGAAAATGTTAAAGAGGAGTGGCCCCAGCACTGAGCCGTGGGAGACACCTCTTGTGACCGGCCGCCAGCTGGATTTAACTCCGTTGACCACAACTCTCTGCACTCGGCCATCCAACCAGTTTTTCACCCAGCAAAGCGTGTGCCCATCCAAGCCAAGAGCAGTCAGTTTCTGTAGGAGAATGCTGTGGGCAACAGTGTCAAATGCCTTACTAAAGCCAAGGTAGACAACATCCACAGGCTTTCCTTCGAGCAAGTGGACCACCCAGTCATAGAAGGAGATAAGGTTTGTTAAACAGGACCTGCCTTTCACAAACCCGTCCTGACTGGGCCTGATCACCTGGTTGTCCTGCATGTGCTGCATGATGGAACTCAGATGATCTGCTCCATCATTTTCCCTGGCACTGAAGTTAAACTGACAGGCCTGTGATTTCCCAGATCATCCTTCCATCCCTTCTTATAGATGGGTGTTATCTTTGCTGACTTCCAATTAGCTGGGACCTCTCCAGTAAGACAGAACTGCCGGTAAACGATAGAGAGTGGTCTGGTGAGAACCCCCACCAGTTAACCTAGTACTCTAGAGTGTATCCCATCTGGCCCCATAAATTTATGGATGCCAACAATATCCAATATCTTGATAATATCCAATCAAGATAAAGCATACCAGCAGAATATATTTCTACCATCAAGGAAAAATCAATGATTTGTATAAAAAAAATAGCCAAAATTAAATCATTAAAGACCGTTCTTAATTCTTCTAACAGAGATACAGATGAAGTGAAAATAATTTGGGACAAATTATTGGAGTAACAAATATGAGGTCATTCACCTTTAAGTCAATCCTTTTCTAAATCAAGATCTACTTTCAATATAAAATACATCTAATAATTGCAGAAAATGCACTATATATACACACACACATATATATATAGTCTTTTTGTGTCTTGCTTTTATATTCATGCTGCTTTTAGGTCTAAACAGTATGTCAGAGATACTGTAAATTTTGAATGCATGCCTCATTAATGGCTGCTAGTCCACTCAAAGTAGAGTTGATTTGTAGGCATCAGAAAAATAGGTCAATACTGTGAATTATGTGGTAAATTATAAAAGATTCATCACTAGAGCACCTTCATTTGTGATTTCTCAGATAACAAAAATGTGTAGTTATAGTTTATCTAATAGACAACAGGTTATCTTATTAGGTATGTGGCATTGCTAATTCTAAGGATTTTTCCTTAAGTCACGTAATACCAAGTTTTTCCCTTCAAAGTTTTCAAACAGGAAGATTTTAAATATAATAATACTAGAAAAAGGTTGAAAATGTGTCCCCAGAATATCCAGCAGTAAAAGGAAGGAAAAAAGTAACAAACAAAAGTTTATTTAGAATCCATAAAAATGAAGTCACTTCCATGATGCACAGGGGTAACACTCATTTTTAGTATTAGGAATACAGATATTAGATACATTGCTCTCAGAAAAAAAATACTAGCAAAATCTTAGTACAGTAACAAGTAGTTTAAAAGAAATATCTAGAAGTCATCCACGTCTAAAAATGTGATCATGTTTAGTCGGACAGTCTGCATCCAATGTTTGCCCCTCATTCTTTTTTGATAAGCTTTTAAAATTGTCCACTGTAGAATGTGTGGTTTGTTTTCCTTACTATTTTGGTGTCCTGATTTTATGTGTGTTTGCAACCATCTGAAATACTTTTGCTGCAAATAATTTTTATTTTCCATAATTTATCCTAAATGGAACTGTGGAGAGGGGGTTATCTCTATCCTTTTTGTAACATTTGGTTTTAACTGGAAAACTACTGCAAAGCTTTTTCATAGTTTTCCTCTTGTAGATGAAACCAGCAGAATTCCTTCAATTTTCCCTCTCACAATGTATTTTGTAAGCCCATGATGATTCTTGCTGCTTTCTTCTGGGTACTCTTTAGTTTCCATACGTCCTTATAGATCTGCAAATTCTAAAACTCTGTGCTAGCAAATCCCATAACAGATGAAAAGAATGCAAGGATTATTTCCAGTGTTTTCCCATGTATTTTTTGTTGATATTGTAATCTGGTATAATCCCTAGAGCATTTTCCACAGGAATTTTACTTTGGCAGTAAGATTCTGGTCGTTACATTTATGCAGTTCATTTTTTCAGCCCGTGTGGCACTTGACATTTATTCTTTTTATCCTAGACTATATCTGCAATTTACAAAGTTCACTTTTAATTCTAATCCTGTTCTCCAGTGTGCTTGAAGTCCTCTCCTGACTGGTTTTATCTACAATGTTGTAAGTCTATTAATTCGTGCAGTCTGTTTCCTCAAAGTACTTTGATCTGTTTCCGGTGAAATTTACTTACTAAGCTTGACCATCTCACCAATTTTTCAACATCTTTTTTGAAATATGATTCTTTTTTTTCCAAAATGATTGCTATCCCTTCTAATTAAAGGTGTTTCTACATATTCAGTAAGTTATTTTTCTATTCAGTCTCCTACGTTGTTCAACAAAACCTATGGGATTTGGTTTCTTTTTTGGTTTTTTTGGACTTAACAAAAATATTTTGTGAAGACCCTACCTGTTTTGAAACCAGTCTTGGTTACACCATCCGTGTAGCTGCATCTCCCCATGCTTATACAGCATTGGCAGTGCCTGAATTAACTTATTGGATCACTTTTGGTCTTGTGTTATAATGAGATATTCAAATAAAATTCCATGTTCTGTAATGTAACAATAAATACATTAAACCTAGACAAAATATCTAAAAATACATTAAGGAAAGTTGTTTGATATCTTTTTTTATGAGCTTATGACAGATTTTTTCTCTCTGTGGGACATCCTCTTTCTTCCTAGGTATGTCATGAGGAGGAATTAGATCACAGTCCATTTGAAGTTATTTAACTATTAAAAATTTCTGAAGACACTTCAGAACTGTCCCACATCACATGTTTCAGGGGAAAGTAGTAAAGTAAAAGAAATTACCCTACAGCACATCAGCAATTCAATAATTAATAGACAGAAAGTAGTTTAGCTCTGAATGAGAGGGTCGTTTTTTCACATATACCACAGAGGAAGAAAAATGGGTAGACATTGCACATCACCTTACAGTGCTTAAATATCTCACAATAATTTAGGTTTGCCACCGGCTTACATTAGCTAATGTCAAATTTACCTGAAAACTATTTTCTCGCATATTCTACAGTCCCATCAAAGTTCTTTAACTTAGAATCAGAGAATCATAGAACAGTTCAGGTTGGGAAAGACCCTTGGGATCATCGAGTCCAACCATTAACCCTACACTATAATTCTGCCCCTAAACCATATCACCCAACACCACATCTAAGCAACACTTAAACACATCCAGGGATGGTGAGTCAACCACCTCCCTAGGCAGTCTGTTCCAGTGTCTGACCACGCTTTCTGTGAAGAATTTCTTCCTAATGTCCAGCCTAAACTTCCCCTGTTTCAACTTGAAACCATTCCCCCTGGTTCTGTCCCTAATGACCTGTGAGAAAAGACAAGCACCAACCTCTCTACAATGTCCTTTCAAGTAATTGTAGAACATGATGAGGTCCCCCCTCAGCCTCCTCTTCCTTAAACTGAACAGTCCCAGCTCCCTCAATCACTTCTCCTAAGTTCTATTCTCCAGGCCCTTCACCAGCTTTGTTGCCCTTTTCTGCACTCACTCCAACTCGATATCCCTCTTATACTGAGGTACCCAAAACTGAACACAAGACTCAAGGTGCGGCCTCACCAGTGCTGAGTACAGGGGGACAATCTCCTCCCTACTTCTGCTGGTCACAAAATTTCTAATACAAGCCAGGATGCCGTTGGCCTTCTTGGCCACCTGGGCACACTGCTGGCTCACATTCACCCAGCTGTTGATCAGAACACCCAGGTCCTTTTCCACCAAACAGCCTTCCAACCACCCTTCCCCAAGCCTGTAGCCTTGCATGGGGTTGCCATGACCAAAATGCAGGACCCTACACTTGGCTCTGTTGAAATGCCTGCAGTTGGCCTGGGCCCATTGATCCAGTCTGTCCAGGTCCCTCTGTAGAGCCTTTCTACTCTCCAGCAGATCAACACTCCCTCCCAGCTTGGTGTCATCTGCAAACTTACTGAGGGTGCACTCCATCCCCTCATCAAGATCATTGATGAAGGTGTTAAACAGGAGTGGCCCCACCACCGAGCCCTGAGGGACACCACTCGTGACTTGCCGCCAACTGAATTTAACTCCGCTGACCACAACTCTTTGGGCCCGGCCATCCAGCCAGTGTTTCACCCAGCAGAGTATGTGTCCATCCAAGCCATGGGCAACGAACTTGGCCATAAGGATGTTGTGGGGGACGGTGTCAAAGGCCTTACTGAAGTCCAGGTACACTACATCGACAGCCTTTCCCTCATCCACTAAGCAGGTCACCCTGTTATAGAACGAGATTAGATTTGTCAGGCAGGATCTGCCCCTCATGAATCCATGCTGACTGGGCCCCATCTCCCTGTCGGCTTTTAATTGTTCTGTGATGGCTCTTGAGATTATTCGTTCCATCATCTTTAGACATCACATTTTAGACTCCAATCCTTTAATCCCATTTCAGATATTATCTCTTGATTAAAGTTCTTTAATTTTCTTGCCTCTCAAATACTTTTTAGGTATGTTTCCGAAATTATGTAGCTTCACAAAAAAAGTGACATGACTATATAAGTATCCTTTTAGATTTTCTTTTCTGCATAAGAACTAAAAGCAGTTTCATTTTAGGAAGCTAGAAACTGCTAGGAAATACAGCAGCAGAAGTTTTGTAATTGTTATATAGGGAAATCACAGTGGGAATTGAACAGTTTAAACCATAAGAGAATATGAGAAAAAGAAGCTAGACGGTCAGAGTACTAGGGATCAGTTGTGGAAAAGGAAATGTTTAGTAAAACACGAAAGAAAAATTAAATTAGCTGGGCTTTTCATGGTAAAGCACAATACAATTTAAGACTGCAAGTAAGGTATAAGATTTTTTCCTGTTATTTTAATATAAAGTTGTCACTGGCTCCTTAGTAGTCCATAGCCTATTCTCCCCATGCACCACTAAAAAGTTACCTGGTTCATTGAATCTTCTGTTAAGTCTGCCGGTAATGATACCTCTGTGATGCAGGCTCTGTTGGACTATATGGAAAAAGTCTGATTTTTGTGACTTGAAGTTTTCATCAAAATACATGTTTCTGGTAACCTTAAAATTATTAAATCAGCAATACAAGGTGTTTCAGTATACACCCTAACTCACACGATTTTTAAAAGATGTTCTTTCTCAAAGTAGATAATGCAAAAACCTTCAAGAGGTGGCTTCAGAGCACTGTTTGCCAGTATTTTTTTCCCAGCTTTTGCTTTCATGCTGAAATTTATTGGAGGACATAAGCCTTCAAGAGCAGGTATTACTCCTTTCCTTCTTCCTGTGCCAATAGGCTTTAAGCTTCCCAAAACTATTTTTTTTCTCTTCTCTCCAACCTCATGTATGTGTAAGATTTTTCTGTTGTATTAGGTTGTGCTGAGGGCATTACTCCTGTTTTTTTTGTTTGGAGATAAACACAGGTACAGAGGTTGTAGACTATTAATTCAATTTGGCAACTTGATTTTGAGTACTTCCATTAAGAAATTAATACTCAAGCAAATTCTTAACATTCCTACCACTTAAATCTTTCTTCATAAACTTAACAAATCTTACTTCATTGTTCCACTTTAAAGAAAACAGTTTGTTAGCCATAGAATGTGCACAGCTGTGCCTCTGCAAAAGGACACGAAGTTTGTTACTGAAAAGGAAACAAAGTTCTTCTGCTATTTCACTGATGGTGTTTGCTTTTAAAGGCAATCTGAAAACTTGCTGTTTTGATGCTACGGAGGTGATCATAACCTGACCGAACCAGCTTTGTCTGCCAAAATTTAGATAATTTGAAATTCAGTTTGTATCTTTTGTCATTACTGCACAGTGAATCCTCACTGAGCCACCAACGTCCATTTCCAAAAGAAAAAAACACTCCTGACTGTTAAAATTTGGTTTACATCATCTTATGTTTTAATACTGTGCATGAAGTTTCTGTTTGCTTATAAGCAAATGCATACCTATTCTGAAAAACAGGTTTTGATTCAATTATTTAATTTTATCTCATGACTTCTTTAAAATAAAATTAACAGACCTAATTTTACCTGACACAAGCCAATTCCAAGAAGCTTCTTAAGTAATTCAGTTTTATTTCAAAGTTTAACAGACAATGGCCTGTGCTTTCATTCCTATTCTCTAATACATGCTTGCTTTCAAGAATAGATTTATGGTTGATTGAAGTAAAGCACAGTGGAAGAAGAGGTTGTTACGTATTCAATACACAGAATGTATGTGATTGGTATTTGTGAACTGCTCATTAACTCTCAGTACAGGAAGTATGAGGATGGGTTATTGATCACAGTGCAGATCAGGATAAGCATAAAAAAATTGCAGTGTATTGGAAGATTTGACATTTTGCCATTAGACAGGCCACATGTGATTTATTTAAAATGAGAAAATTTTATGTTTGGCTTGAAAGATACTACCACTATCAATAGTACATAATAGCAAAATAAATAATCTTCCGATATGACCATTAAAATAGAAAAAAATAGATTTCATTTAACAAAAGAAATCTATTTAAGAGGTACATATACTTAGAGCAAGAGAGACTCTTTTATTAGGTTTTATACCAAAGAAAATATTGATATTTTTATTGACTTGCTTAATTTGAATCTTCAAGATATTGCCTTCTTGATGGATGGGTGAACTTAACACTTCCATATGTAAATTAGCCCTTCATTTCAGCTGAAGTACTGGTGTAGAAGATGCAGCACTGTCCTTACTATGATAAGAATACAACTGTTATAGAGCATTATCAGTTTTTCCTTAAAATTCTTCTTTTTCACTAGAGAAAGACTCTGGAAGCTGCTGTGCCAGCGATAAAATGCTTTTGGCAGCAATATTTATGATTTTCAAATTATATCAGTTCCTTAGACAACACTGAAAATTCACAGTTTATGTTCTTCAGTCCAAGACAGGAGAATAAAATCTGGAGCTGTGTGACTGTAAAATTATTTATACAAGATTTTTAGGTTTAGGAACACGAAAAATTTTGATTTAATCTTTCTAAGTTGTCCATCACTGAATTCTTAGGTTAATTTTACTTTCAGATGTTGCTTGTAAGCCTATGGGATGAAAAAGTTTACTTGCTTTAGCATAGTTTGACAATTATTTTTGACAGTAAGCCATGATTCACATTAAGATTTTAATTAGATTATGCATGAGGGAAATAGCTTTATTCAAATATTCTTCATGCAGGTGAACTGCATGTGTGAACCATTCTGAAGTTTCCAGTGATAAATTTCCACTGAATTTAGGGAAAACTAGACAGAGCTATATATAAAAATCTAATCTTAGCATAGGAAATCAATTAAATGGGGAAAACTGTAAGCCAAACATTGTTTATTAATAGGCCACATGTGCATATATATCATGTTCTTTATTCTTTGAGAACTTTTATGGCTCATAAGTACTATTTTTATTTTAATCACAGAATTTTCTTTCTTTAAAGGCACCACTTTAAAATGAAAGTTTTAAATCTATAGTGAAAGCAAAATCTTACATGCTAAAGGAAATGCAGGAAGCATTCCAGGCAAGTAATTCTGAACTGGACTCACCATTTCAACATTGTGTGACTTCACATAATTTAAAATAAGTTTTCAAATTATAAGAAGTGGTACTGTACCTGCCAATGTTAGGGCGGATGACATCTACAACATTAACAAATTGTCTCACTCTATGTTGTCGCAGGCCTTTATTCCTGTAAGCACATTTTTTTCTTCTCACACTCCAGTCTGGAGCAAACCAGACACTTTCCCTGACAAGGAACTCTGGATGTGGGGCAGAAGATAGTGTAGAAGCACGTATTATGGTCTCACCACACCAGTAGTGCAGAAACGAACTGTGACGATTTTCTTCCTTCTATCCAATATAGCCTTTGCAATGCTGTGTCAGGAGATTTTACACATATTCTCCTGATAATGTGTGTTCTGTACCAGACTCTGCTATCCACATTCAATGTCTTCATAGAATCATACAATGTTAGAGGTTGGATGGCACCTCTAAAGATCTTCTAAGCCAACTCTCCTGCCAAAGCAGGATCACCCAGGGCAGCCACACAGGAACACATCCAGGCAGGTTTTTGAAAGTCTCCAGAGAAGGAGAATCCACAACCTCCCTGGGCAGCCTGTTCCAGTGCTCTGTCACCCTCACAGTGAAAAAGTTTCTCCTCATGTTGAGGTGGAACTTCCTGTGCTCTAGCTTACACCCATTACTGCTTTTCCTGTTACTGGGCACCACTGAAAAGAGACTGGCCCCTTCCTCTTGACACCAACTTCAGAGATTTCATAGAATCATAGAATGTTAGGGATTGGAAGGGACCTCGAAAGATCATCAAATCCAATCCCCCTGCCAGAGCAGGAATGCCTAGACTATGCCACATAGGAACGTGTCCAGGCAGGTCTTGAATGTCTCCAGAGAAGGAGACTCCACAACCTCTCTGGGCAGCCTGTTCCAGGGCTCTGTCACCCTCACTGAGAAGAAGTTTCTTCTCGAGTTTAAGCAGAACCTCTTATGTTCCAGTTTCAGCCCATTACCCCTTGTCCTATCATTGGTTGTCACCGAGAAGAGCCTGGCTCCATCCTCGTGACACTCACCCTTGATATATTTGTAAACATTAATGAGGTCACCCCTCAGCCTCCTCTTCTCCAAACTAAAGAGCCCCAGCTCCTTCAGTCTTTTCTCATAAGGGAGATGCTCCACTCCCTTAATCATCCTAGTTGCCCTGTGCTGGACTCTCTTCAGCAGTTCCCTGTCTTTCTTGAACTGAGGGGCCCAGAACTGGACACAATATTCCAGATGGGGTCTCACCAGGGCAGAGTAGAGGGGAAGGAGAACCTCTCTCGACCTACTCACCACCCCCCTTCTAATACACCCCAGGATGCCATTGGCCTTCCTGGCCACAAGGGCACAGTGCTGGCTCATGGTCATCCTGCTGTCCACCAAGACTCCCAGGTCCCTTTCCCCTACACTACTCTCTAATAAGTCATTCCCCAACTTATACTGGAACCTGGGGTTGTTCCTACCCAGATGCAAGACCCTACATTTACCCTTGTTGTATTTCATTAAATTTTTCCCCGCCCAACCCTCCAGCCTGTCCAGGTCTCGCTGAATGGCAGCACAGCCTTCTGGTGTGTCAGCCACTCCTCCCAGCTTGGTGTCATCAGCAAACTTGCTGATAGTACTCTCTAGTCCCTCATCCAAGTCATCGATGAATATATTGAATAATACTGGTCCCAGTACCGACCCTTGAGGCACTCCACTGGATACAGGTCTCCAACCAGACTCTGCCCCATTGACCAAAACTCTTTGGCTTCTTCCCCTCAGCCAGTTCACAGTCCACCTCACTACCCGAGAGTCTAGACCACACTTCTGCAGTTTAGCAGCAAGGATGCTGTGGGAGACTGTGTCAAATGCTTTACTGAAGTCAAGGTAGACCACATCCACCGCTCGGCCATCATCTATCCACCTTGTTATATCCTCATAAAAGGCTATGAGGTTAGTCAAGCACGACTTCCCTTTGGTGAAGCCATGTTGACTGTCTCTAATGACCCTCTTATCCCTGATATGCCTTGAGATGGCACCAAGGATAAGTCGTTCCATCACTTTCCCAGGGATGGAGGTGAGGCTGACCGGTCTATAGTTACCCGGGTCCTCCTTCTTGCCCTTTTTGAAGACTGGAGTGACATTTGCTTCCCTCCAGTCCTCAGGCACCTCTCCCGTCTCCCAAGACTTGGCAAAGATGATGGAGAGTGGTCTAGCAATGACATCAGCCAGCTCCCTCAGCACCCGTGGATGCATCCCGTCTGGACCCATGGATTTATGGATGTCCAGATTGCTTAATTGGTCCCTAATCCAGTCCTCATCGACTAAAGCATACTCCTCCACTGCCCTGACTTCCTCTGGGGCCTCAGGGGAATGGGGCTCCTCAGGACAGCCTCCAGCAGAGTAGACAGAGGCAAAGAAGGCATTCAGTAACTCTGCCTTCTCTGTATCATGTGTCACCAAGGCACCCACCTCATTCATCAGTGGGCCTACATTGCCTCTGGTGTTAGTTTTATCTGCCACGTATTTGAAAAAGCTCTTTCTGTTGTCCTTGACCCCTCTCGCCAGGTTCAATTCAAGGGAGGCCTTTGCTTTCCTAGTTGCCTCCCTACACCCTCGGACAACAGCCTTATATTCTTCCCAAGTGGCCAGCCCTGCCTTCCAAGATCTGTAAATTCTCCTCTTGCCCTTGAGCTTACCCAGCAGATCTCTGTTTAGCCACGCAGGTCTCCTGGCTCCCTTCCTTGACTTCCTACGTGTCGGGATGCTCTGATCTTGAGCACGGTAGAAGCAGTCCCTGAACGCTAACCAACTGTCTTGGGCCCCTTTACCTTCAAACAGCCTTGCCCATGGGCTTTTTTTATACACATTAATACAATCCCCTCTCAGCCTTCTCTTCTCAAAACTAAACAGCCACAGTTCTCTCAGTCTTTCTTCGTGTTCAAGTCCCTTAATCATCCTCGTAGCTCTCTGTTGGACTCTCTCCAGTAGGTCGCTCTCTCTCTTGAATTGGGGAGCCCAAAACTGGATACAGGACTCCAGGTATAGTCTCACCAGCACAGAGTAGAGGGGAAGGTGCTAAAAAGACAAGCTGCAAAGAATCTTTTCTGCTAATACTTTTTTCTACCTTAAAATGATACCAGAGCAGGGAAGAGCCATGGTGGATACCTGTAAAATAGTACCAAAGTACAGGCTCAAGCATTTACTAGCTTTTGTACTCATGCTGCTAATTTGTTCATTCAATTTTTAGCACTCTCCCTGATGGAACATGATTCAGGGGTTAGCATCTACCGAAGACTTGTATCTCATAGGCAATTTAGCTATAGAAATATATTTAGAGAATCAGAGCATTTATTAAAGGGGTATTAACTGCATATGCCAATCGGCTCAGTGATGGGCAAGGGTCTGTGGCCTGCTTTGTTTAGTGATATATATCCTTTGTATATCTCTGAAATCTCACTGCAGAAACTTGTTCATCCTAACCAGAAAAAAAGACTAAGGATACGTAGTATATAGGAGTATGTTTATGCACACATATTTGACAATATTTGAGATGCATCCCAGACTCCTGAGGGAATTGGCTGATACAGTTGCCAAGCCACTCTCCACGATATTTGAAAAGTCATGGGAGCCAGGTGAAAAGCCTGGTGACTGGAAGAAGGGAAACATTACACCCACTTTTAGAAACAGTTGAAAGGAGGGGCCCAGAAACCACGGATGTGCCAGTCTTTTCTCTGTGCCTGGGAAGGTTGTGGAACAGATCCTCCTAGAAGCTCTGCTAAGGCACACGGAGGACGGGGAAGTTATTCAAGACAGCCAGCATGGCTTCACCATGGGCAAGTCCTGCCTGACCAACCTAGTGGCTTTCTACAGTGGAGTGACTGCATTGGCGGACAAGTGAAGAGCAATGGATGTCAGCTATCTGGGCTTCTGCAAAGCCTTTGATGCAGTCCCCCACAGGGTCATTCTCTCTTAATTGGAGAGAGATGGCTTTGATGGGTGGACCACTCAGTGCCTAAGGAACTGGTTGGATGGTCACACCCAGGGGAAGTTGGTCAATGGCTCAATGTCCAGATGGAGATGACTGACAAGTGGTGTCCCTTGGGGATCCGTGTTGGGACCAGCTCTCTTCAGTATCTTCATCAATGACATAGTGGGATCAAGTACACTCTCAGCAAGTTTGCAGATGAGTGGTGTGGTCGACATGCCAGAGGGGTGGGATGTCCTCCAGAGGGACGTGGACAAGCTGGAGAAGTGGGCCTGTGTCAATGTCATAGGGTCCAACAAGGCCTGCACCTGAGTCAGGGCAATCCTCATTATCAATAAAGGCTGGGGGTTGATGTCCTAGAGAGCAGCCCTGCAGAGAGTGACTTGGAGGTGTTGGTGGATGAAAAGCTGGACATGAGCCACCAACGAGCACTTGCAGCCCAGAAGGCAAATCACATCCGGGGCTGCATGCAAAGAAGCATGATCAAGAGAGGTGATTCTGCCTCTCTATTCTGCTCTGGTAAGACCTCACCTGGAGTGCTGCATCCATCTGTGGAGCCCTCAACACAAGAGGGATGTGGACTTGTTGAAACAGGTCCAAAGGCAGGCCACAGAAATGATCAAAGGGCTGGAGCACTGCTACTGTGAGGACAGGCTGAGAGAGTTGGGGCTGTTCAACCTGGAGAAGAGAAGGCTCTGCGGAGACCTTCCAGTGGCCTTCCAGTACCTGAGGGGGCTACAGAAAAGCTGGGGAGGGACTGTTTACAAGGGCATGGGGCAATAGAACAAGGGGGAGTGATTTTGAACTAGAGAAAGGTAGAATTAGATTAGGTATTAGGAAGAAGTTCTTTACCGTGAGGGTGGTGAAATATTGGCACAGGTTACCCACAGCGATGGTGGATGTCCCATCCCTGGAGGCATTCAAGATCAGGCTGGATGGGCCTCTGAGCAACCTGGTCTAGTTAAAGATGTCCATGCTTACTGCAGGGGGGTTGGAACTAGTCGACCTTCAAAGATCCCTTCCAGCCCAACATATTCTATGATTCCATGATTGTACATTTATTATTTTGTTTTTATAGTTGCAAAATCTACCTTCTGTGACCCAACTTCTCAAAATACTAGGTAGCTTCAAGTCTCTTGGTGGGGCTGTGTCAGGCTTTGTTACACAGTGTCATGGTTTGAGCCCATCCATCCCACAACACAGAACTACACTGCATCTTGCTCACTTTTACCCTCTCCTTTTTGGGATGAGGAGAAGAAAATTTAACAAAATGCTCAAGGGTCGAGATTAAGGACAGGGAGGGCTTAGGATGAAGACTTGGGAAGAAGACATCAATTTAATTTAGACAACAGAACTACCACCAGTATACCAATCAATGTAGTCAGACTATAATAGAAAATAAATACAACCAGATCTTAAAAACACCTTCTTCTCATCCCTCCTTTCTTCCTGGGCTCAGCTCTGCTCCTGATTCTCTACCTCCTCCCTGCCAGCAGCACAGAGAGGAAGGGAATGGGGGTTGCAGTCAGTCCATCACGCATTGTCCATGCAGCTCTTTCTTCCTCAGGGAGAGGACTCCTCACAGTCTTCTCCTGCTGCAACATGGCGTCTCTCTCATGGGATACAGTCCTTCTAGAACTTCCCCAATGTAAGTGCTTCACACAAGGTTGTGGTTCTTACTGAACTGCTCCAGTGTGGGTCCCTCCCACAGGCTGTAGTCTTTCCAGTGAGGGACTGCTCCAGCACAGGGTTGCCTCAGTCACAGTGTGCTTTGGGAGTGGTCCTCAGTGCCAGCATTGGGTCCTCCATGGGCTGCAATCTGGATCGTTCGTCACTGTCAATCTACTTGGGCTGCAGAGGCTCATCCTGCATCTCACCACAGGCTCAGTGAAATCTCTGTTCTGGTGAACTTCTCCCTCTCCTTCTTCACCAACCTTGGTGTGCACATGGTTCCTGCTCTCACAACTCCCTCCACTCCGAAATGAAGTGCTCCTCAACACAAATGAGCTCACACAACAGGTTTCCTGCCTTAAATATGTTGATCGCAGAGGCAGTGATTGGTTTGACCTCGGCCAGAGGTGAGTCCAACCTTTAGCTGAGGCAGGCTTCAGAAGTTTCACACGTGAGCCACCTCTGTCCTCCCCCCCCAAAAAAAACCCTGCCAGACACAAACACAACAGACAGAGAAACACTATATGCAGGTTGTAATTCTTCTATCTTTTGAATTATATTCTTTCGCTAAACTCTCTGAATTGAATAATGTATTTTTGCGTTTATTCAAACTCAGAAATCCAGTCTGAATTTTAAATGTTTGGGGTTTTGAGGGTGCTTTCTGGTGAAAATTTTCTCCAGGGGATTGAAGGCCTAATATCTATCTTATCTACAATTCTGCAAATCTGTCTAATTAAGCTTTCTTTTTACTTCCATTTCCTACTTTCCCCATAAATTAATTTCCAGTGAAAATCCTGCCTGTTCTAAAGAAACTATTGTATGAGTACTTTGACTAACTGTTAACTTGTTTGACACTATAAGATAAAAAAAATGCCCCAACTAGAAAGAATTATTTTAGTTTTGGCTCACCAGCTCTACATTTTTCCAATAACAAATTTTTGCAAATTAATATTGGTTTTCAGACCTTGAATACATGGAGAATTACAAAATTATTTGATCTGTTCTTTTCTCTAAAGAAAACTTTATGTGAACCACCACATAATTCAGCAAGGCTTTTTAAAGAAGCAAGTTTGAAGAAAGGGTATTAAGAGCATATTTTTCTTCTTTTAGCAAAATTCTGCTCATTAAATTTTCACTTACTTTTACTTTGGATTCTTATACTGAGAATGATTGCTGGTTCCCTTTTTTAATGCCTACAAGCCATATACATTTTATATATTAGTAGGTATATATGTTTGCATGTATGCACTAAAGTTCTACACTTCCGTCAGTTTGTATTTGTTTGGTGGATACTAACATAACGTAAATAAATAAAATTCATAGGACAGCTTGTTTTCCACTCACCTAGTATTAGTTTTCTTCAAAAATTAAATAGAGGTTTTGTTATTCCAGACGCCTGCCAGTTTCAGAACTACTTTGATTAATTTAAAACTTCCAGGAGCACCCTACCAACCCCAGACTTGAAAAGAAACAAATTCAGCAAAGCTAGAAAACCCACAAAATGTGCCTGTCTATCTGCATCTATTTGTCTATTGAAGTGGTAATTTATACTGAAGAATGAGAGTTTAAAAGTAAGCTAACGGTTGCACACTGTGAATACATATTTTTAACATAGAGTCCTAGTTCAAGTACGATATTAACTGAGCAATTAATTCACTTGCTTTAGGATCTGAACTGGCTCACATTCAGTCAATTATAGTAAATATGCAATGGTGTATACTCCTTCCTTTGTAGACCTACCCACTGTTAGTTATTACAAACTTCCGTGAGAGTGACGACTCTGAACCTACAGTCCCACATTGTTTCTTAGAGACTAAAAAGCTCACAAACACACAGGTTACTCCACAGTTGAAGTTCCTGTTTCAAATGTATACAGGTAAGCACACAACTTAGGTGCTCAAGAGAATGTCATGGGAACCTCTAGTGACTGTGCAAAGTAAATCAGTTAGACAGTCTGCACCTCTCTGGAAATTATGGTCTGCAACCTATTCACAGTGCAAAAAAAAAAGTGCTGTGATGTCTGTCACCCCTATTTCATGTTTAAAAATATGACCAAAACTTTCATCACTTAAAACCTCACAAAATCTCTGTATATATGCTGTATATGAGGTCCTATAGTTCATGTTACTGACAGTAGTGTGGTTTGGAATTTTTGCATGTAACATGAGAAGAGGAACACAATTTTTGAGACTTAGGTAAAATTCAGTCTTCTAGTTTCAAATTAATTGATGAGGAATATCTGTATTGTTTTTATTGCAGTGTTTGTTGTATCTTTTTTGGAGTAATTAATGGCAAATTTTATGAAGTCAATAATTGTTTTAGTCCTCTCTTATTCATTTGTTTCTTGACAAAATAATGATTCATATTCTGTGGAACATGGTGCCCTAGAGAACTAGTGAGTCAGAGCAGCACATAAAATTAAGGTAAGAACAGTAACAGAAAGTAATATAGTTGTTCATCAATTGTTATCAGTGATATTATAATTATGTCATCTACAGCAAACCATCTGATATATTTCTGGTAAAAATCTCGAAGACAACATGAAGTCTATTTTCTTGTTACCTATTTGCTCAGTTTTCCTGGCTCACATGAGTGAAACCCAGGAAACTAGCTTTACTAATTTCCTTTCCCTTCTGAAAATCTGCTGGAACTTCCTGTTTTTTTCCTGTTTTATTGTATTGCTTTGTAAAGAAAACGCATAATAATAATGCAATATTATATATAATTAAGAATATAGTAGTTCATGTGAAATGTGTAAAAGGATGCTTCTAATGTAGTTTATAACTTTGTTACCATATTTTCACTTAATGCCTATGCTGAAAGACTATTGCATCTGTCATTAACATCTGTGATTGGTGAAGATTTCCAGCTATTTGAAATCTTTCATACTAGTCTATTAATCTAATAGGGAATATACTGATGTATTAGGTTTTTTTCAAATGTTAAAATCTTTCAGTAAAAATGGAAACAATCTTTATTCTCTGTTTGATAGTGAGCCTTTCATGCATTCAGAATGGGGTAGCAAAGTATACCCTAAAAAGAAGAGAAAAGAACACGCACAGAGACTCTGCATCATGTTGCAGGTTTACAACTAACCTGTTCATTTTCACTTTTTACAAGAACATAGAGTCACTTCTATCCTACTTCATTTTCAGTAATTCCCAAAGTATCTGTTACAAAGTACAAAGAGCTACTTAATTATTCTGATATATATTGTATATTAATAACAAATTCAGCTTGATTAAGTGCAGGAATTAAGCTCTTGGTAATCTGTCTGTAGAACAATTACTCTATTTTCTGGTAGACTAAAGCATTTCTTAAACTAGCTCTCTGTTCTATACATGAAGCATCTCAAGAATTGTTCTTCACACAAACACCTCATTGACTTTGGAACATTTAACATAATGCAAGATCCACGTGAAGACCAAATACAGTACAACCTACAGTAACACTTAACAAGGATGTAAACTGAGTAATAACATACACATATGCTCTGATGTTTACAGGGAGGGAGGCTTCTGTTTTAAAACCTCTTCACACTAACCAATATCTGAGTATCAAGAGCACAGCATCTACTCTTTATCAAAATTTCTAATCTTCCTGTACCACTTTCAGTAGGAACTACGTTATATAGCTGAAAGAGTAGATTGTAGAATATGTTTAAAATTTATCAGCTACCATCAATAACCTATGTCGTCTGCAGCTGGTAGGGTATGTTCAGGGCAGTACAGTTACAAAAATCTTCAGTCTATGGGGAAAGGTGTAGGCGAGACACAGTTGTATATGAATCTTGGCAGTAGCTGAGGGCACGTTCCCTAGCCAAAAGAGTTTCCACAGCTTGTCTACCAGAGATATATTGGTACCATTGCATTTAAATAACGCATTTTTCTACTTATTTGTCAGATTCATTTGATGCCTGTGTCTCCTGACAGTTAGATGATGCAGAGCTTCAGTTTTCACTTGTAATACCTAGAATTTGCTCTTGCAAGGACTTACACTGACTGTGTTGCAACTATCGTGCCCTATGGTTTCTGTACTTAAAATGTTGTATTCATTGACTGTGCTGGTAAATACAGGCTGCTGTTTTGTTCGTGAAATAACGTCTCACAGTATCACTTTCAAATTCTGACTAACTGGGGAAGATCTAAGACCACAAGTTCTTACTCAACTTTATAGCAAATTATTATAATCATCAGCAAAAGGCATGGAGACTCAGTGACCATTTCTTTAATTTAGGTTAAAATTCTAGTGAAAAGGATATGAGCTCCAGGAATAGTTTTCCTCTGACAATTCTATATCTGGTGAACAGGTAAACTGTTTCTTCTCATAACATTTCCAAAGTAAGTAAACAATGGTTTTAGCATCAATTATTTTTTCAGAAATTCTCCTGAGACCATAAAAATCTGTATAAAAATTAAATTTAACCACAGTGCTGTTATTTTGAGATCTTCTATATGATAAATAAGGCAAGTTCGGGTGTGGTTTCTAAGGTTAAAATGTTTCTGCTACAGCAGTCATAAACAGTGGAAAATAAAATGTTTTGCTGAAAGCTATAAATAGAATATCTAGCTTATAATTTTGTTTTAAATTTGAGTTAGAGTACCTGATTCCTTTGGCTTATTGACAACTTGTTCAATTTTAACTAGTACTATCTCTGACAAAAACTATTCTCTCCAGGTGAGATAGATCCCTTTCTTTTGAAGCGAGGTTGTTTTCTCAGTTCATATACCAGCGGGCAGGCAACATCTTATATGATGATGACCTTTCTGTTAGCCTTAGCAGAAATTCCACAAAGGAACATGCCTGGAAATGCTATTACTTTCTCAGCTGATCTTTTCTGTCCTGATTACAAGTCTTTCTGATCCTGACTGGGCCTTTAAAGGGGTTTGCCATTATCAACATTTTTTTTTTTTCACTTATCAGATGAAGCTTATTCCTTCAGAACAGTTAGACCACACCTATGTGTCAGTGTGTGTTTATGACTGCACTTCATTACATTCTGAATGAAGTTGTATTTAAATAAATTTAATAAATGAGAAAAGGTTGGTCTATTAAGGAGTCTTCTTCAGGCCTGGCATTATTTCTTGTTACAAATTTTGCCTTGTATCCTGAGACCTTCATGGGTATGGTAATACAGAAACAACCACACATTTTAGTAAATCTGCTTTTTGATTGCGATAAATTTAAATGAGGATATATTATACTTCTATAACTCTTAATGCTATTAACCTGTTATTTTGAGTGGACTACGTTCTTATAATTACTGAGGATAGCAAAGTAGGTTGATAATTAGCACACAGTTTGTTGATATCAAAACTATAACGCATTTCATAATGTTATGTTACTTTCAAATAATCCTTTTTAAAAAACTCTAGTTTTGAAGATAGGGATATCACATTGCATTTCAATGTGTCTGTGTTTTGAACACACGTAACATAGTCCCTTGCACCAAGCTTGTTCATTCTAAATTTTCATATTATTACTGCAGTTATTTCTATTGATTTGGATCATTTCAGTAGCATTATTCAGATGTTAATTCAAATAAGACTTCCACTTTGATGGCATTCCTAATATTGTGCATTTAACTTGTCTTTATAAAAACAAAGATACTAGTATGTTGTACAGTTACTACAAAACCACTTTTTATTCACAGAAGACATTTAATATCACACAACTCAACAAATGTTCAGAAATCCATGTATCACTTAACAAAGTAAAAATGCTTTCTGTCTAGAGAGAATTCATACAGATTATATTCACTAAGGCTTATGAACTGGACCGTGTATTTTATAGTAATAGTTAATGCTTTGGCAGAAAAAAAAAACAGTGCTGAATCACTGTCTACTCATAGGCAGTAGTTGTAATACTTACGAAACTTCAGAAGCCTTTTTCATGTGGTGTTTTAAATGTCCCAGTATGCAAGAGAAGGAAAATTTTACCTCAGTGTTTAAATACCTAGATAAAAAAAAGACCTATGTTATGCTTCTCTTTATCATGTATTCTACAAAAAAATATAAAATCCTAGGAAATGCAAATAAACATGAAAAATATTGTTTCTTTCATTAATAAATTAGAAAAATATCTGCTCCTGTAACAGAAACATTGTTTGCTTTATTAAACGCAGTAGTAAATCTGTTGGAGTACTTTTTCCAGTGCTTTAAGGTTATTTAAGCTTGGTTTCCTCTGCAAAACTCATCGTCACGTAAATGAAATCTGCCCAGAGGAAACTTTTTTTTCTCTCATATCACATTCTTAAATGCTGTTGTGTCACTCTTTTTTCTGCATCTGATTATAATTTTCAATCATACTATTCTTGCTTTTAGACTGATATTTAACATATATTTCTGAGACATTGCTAGGGCATAAAATTTCCGCTTCCCACACAATTTCACACAGTGATATTGTTGGATGTATCTCTATATATCATTTGCTCCATGATGATGAGCAGTAGCTTTCTCACACTTATTTTTTACAGGAACATTGACTTGTACTTTGTATCTAGAAGTCTCATAATAAAATTCACATTCTACCATACCAGAAACACTACAGTTTACTGAGATCCTCATCTGCTTCATGTGGTAATGATAAGTGCTGATAATGAACTTACTTAAAGTTCCATTTGCTAACACTTACTTTTGTCGAACCGGAATTGAAACTCTTTTTTTTTTCTGACTCAGTGTGCTGAAAAAGGCCTCCTTAAACTGAAGTTTTTCTCAGAGTCAAATATAAGTGTCAGTAATAACTTCTAAAACAAAACACTAGTAAAATTAACTCTTAACATGATTCTTCTATATTGACTGAAATGCTCCTGATAGTTTGCAAGGCATATGAGGCATCGTTATATACAAGCAGTTTTTGCTTTTGAAAAAAGGCTAATACCTACAAAACGCAAACAAAATACATATTGGAGTATGTATTTGGATTTAAATTACTTCTTTTATTAAAATTCTGACTTTTAGTAATTGCCCTAAAGGAATATTTACTGACAACACCAGAAATTGATAGGGAAGTAAATTGATTTATTTTCATATTAAACACTCAGAACATCTTTTTTTTTTACTCAAAAATTCCTTATTCGTTATACTTACACAATGGATAATATTGCTGAAATTGTAAATAGGGAAGATTGTGCTAATACAAAACAAATGAATATCAACAAATTGATGTGTTATCAAGTATGCAGAACTGCACAAAAAAAAAAACAGCTGATGTATGTATTGAGTATTAGTTACTTATTTTCTTTTATTTCTGTTTCCTTCAAGTGTTGTTTAAGTTCAGCCTGAATTATGACATTAAAACCATGCTGTAACTCACAGCTAATAAAACAAATGAAAACACCCTTTTCTCTAATATCAGGAAAAGCTGCCAGAAGAACACCATGTACATGAAAACTGAGTTCTTTCTGACAGTGGAGATGATGAATCTTTGTTATCTGACCTTCCCATTTCTAACCTCCTCTCACAGACCGACTCTGCCACCACTCACTAAAAGCCTGCAGGCCCTTCCAGAGCCCATGCAGCACCAGGGGCAGCCCTAGAGTGCCACAGGGTACACCTGGTACCGCCTCTCCATCAGGGTGCACTGACCGAGCAGGATCCAGGTGAAGCAGCAAGGTGGTTTCTGCTTCTCGTTCTGCACATGACGTTAGTAGTCACTAGAATTTATGGCCGGGCTTCCACACAACTGGTTTCAATTACCAACCAACAACCCTTTTCTTGAATTAGCACAGTGTATTCAAGGGCACCACATACTCCAGAGAAACGTTGCTGGTTTTCAAGTCTGGTCGGTGTTTATCTAATGGCACACGATGACACTCAGAGGATCTTGCCTTTGGTGGGAGATTAGGCAGAATCTTGGTGAAACCCTCTCTTTGTTTACTGCTGAAGTGGCTGTATTTCCTGGAAGTTGTTCTAGAATGGTTTTCATTAAAACTTTCTTTTTAATAAGATGTTTGTGTTTCCTTGCAATTTTATTCAGCTTTTCCATTCTCTTGTGGCCAGTGATGGCTAACTATAAGATGACAGGAACAATTTTTTCATGTAACTTTCGAACATAAATTTTAGAACAATTTATGTAGTTAATTCTACTGGAGTTCAGCATTGAAATGTCTAATAAATTCTTGGTCTTGAGTAGGAGCCATCTTTTTAACCTACAGTTTCAGGTTTTCTGAAGACTGAACACAGCAAGTAGGTGACAGTGATTATCTGAATTCAGAATACCTTGTAATGTGCAACATCAGCTGCCCAGGATGCCAGCAAACCTCATGCATTCTGTGATTCTACATTGCTTTACTAATTTAGGAGCACAACTAATGAGTAACTACTTCCAAGATACTTACTCATAGCTGAACACTGTTCTGTCATTCTGGGGTAATTTTTCCTGTGTTTGGCAGTATCCTGGTAAAAAATTTCACAAAACATTTAAAGTTTCCTTTCTCTGGTTGGATTCAGCAAAGCACTCAAACATAATGCTCTCAAGAATACAAACAGTCCCACTGAAGTCAGCTAACTCATAGGGAAACACAGACCTTCATTTTTTGTTGAGAAGCATATTCTGCACAGAGTTCTTTTAAAATTTTAATGTATCTTTATTAAATTTTAGTCAAGTGTGCATGATATAGTATAGTACTTGCATAACATTTGCTCATTTTCTTCACAAGGTTTCTAAACTGCCTGCTTGAATTGTATCAAAAAAAACAATAGCAGCATACAAAAAAAGATAAACTGGCATTGCTACAGCGAGACAATGACTAGCAGACATTCTGTAGAATACATTTTGTTTTCTGTTGTGATAAAATAATAAGTATTTGGTCAGATTTTTAGAACTTGCTGATGTCAACAATGTCAGCTTTGTTTCTTTGTTGATTAAAGGCAGCTAAATTTTGAAAGGAAAGTTGGTAGTCTAGCAGCAGCAGATCAAAGCCTCTATAAGTGATATATGAAGCTCAGAATAGAACCTAGTAAGCTTTTCACTTCAGGCAAATAATGTTGTGTCTCTTCACTCTACATATTTTGTGCTAACCACATCGGCATATTGTAGCTAAGTGCTATCTTAGAAACAGATGTAACTCTGTTGTGCCCCCACAAACCATGCTAAAACCTCAACATCCTCGTTTTTCTTATGACAACAGACTCTATGATGCATACAAATGAATCTGCTTTGTTACCAGAATCGTTTCTTCACGTAACACACCTTGATCAACATTTTATCCCAAATATTCTTGAAACATCACACTTATACATACAAGACTTGGCTATTAAATAAAATTCAGTTCTCTGCCTTCTGCATGTTTCAGAAGTTTTAATTTTTTTTTACTTTTGTTCCGTATTTAGTTTCTTTAATAAAAGCCAGTTTTAATTACTCAGTGTTAATTTCTGACTTTGCATACTGGAGTTCTCGGTGTGAAAATAAAAAGGCGTTATTTTCAGAAAGGCTTGTTTACGGTCCATAAAGATGAATGAAGTAAAAGGAAATTTCAGCTACTGTAAATCATAAATTGCTGTTTAGGTAAGTTTCTTCAACTGTTAGTCCTTTGTCATACACTGTATATTTTACTGTGGTCTAGCATGGAACATAAAATCATTACTGATAAATTCTGAAAGTAAGTGCAAATTGTGGAGGAATGCCAAACAATAAAAAGTGAACTGGAATGCATGGTGAAGTGTCCAATTGTATGTGTTTCTCTATGGGTAAATTGATAATTTAAAAAGCCAAAAACATATGCCCTGACAATAGGAAGTTATTTTTTTTAACAGTTACTACTTGAGTAAAATTGAATACCACAGTAGCAACTCAATAGACTTGGAGTTCCTAGCATGATGCTGGGCCCCAGATATGTAAGAGGTACTTGTATGTAGGAAGGGGAATCCTGAGTAGATTTATATTCAGATTTGTCAGTGGAGTTACAATCGTGTCGTGTCCAGTTTTTAGATCTACACTTCAAGTAGGATGTTGGAAACCGGAAACTTTCAGAGAAGCACCACAAGAACGATGGGAAGTCATGTCTCATACCAGAAAATTCAAGGAACGCAGTCTTCTTACTTCTTCAAAGGAAAACTTAATGGAGGTTCAGATATCAGTTTACAAGAATCCATGTAAGGCATATTCATTATGGTAGGGAAAGACAAGCAAGATTCAGTGTCCAGAACCTTCAAAGGAATGTCCAGATTTTTAACAGGGAAGTAGAATAACTGTTGGAGAAGCTTGATAAATACTGCAATAATTTCCTCATCACAGAGTTGTAAAATCAAGATAGATAATTTTTTAAAATTTATTTTGTGATTGAAACTGAAAGAAGAAATAACTGCACTGTTGATATTAGAATACAAAATTAAAAACAAAACCTGAAAAATTAGTTTGACTTTTAGTTAATTATATGTGGCATGCTTGTTCGTGTTTTCACAGCATGCTATCTTTCAATGTTGTATTTCCTCTACTTCTTAACTTCGCTTGTTTCAGGTATTGTATATACTGCATAAAAGATGCCTTGGATAGTTTGCCTCAGAAAAGATGCAAGGCAGTTTATATTGACAGTATTCTTATCACTTGTATTCCATTCCTACAAAAATGTTCTTTCAAGAAACCCAACAAACCAAAAAGTGCTACCGAATCAGGATGTCTCCTACTCTTTTATTGATGTGCATAAAATCTCTCTGCATAGATCAAGCTCAACATTTCATTCTGTAATGAATTCAGGAACCATACTAATTTTTTTGTTTCAGGGGTGTGATCCATTTCTTGGGGAATTCCTTGAAAGCAGAATCACCCCAGGCACATCCCACAGGGAGATTAAAAAATTTACAATGACACTTCTAAAGACAGTACTTTTTCATTTTGAAACATGGCTATGTGATGTCACATTGTCATCATAACAGCTAGAAAAGTTCTTCAATCTGTTCTGTGGTCCATACCTCGAAATTTCCACTAAGCATGAGGTTCAGAAATGGTTTCCTTTTGTATTCTGCATAAGTGAGGCAAGCCATTTCGTGAAAAGCCTGTTAGTTATGCTGAATTTTCTCGATGCGTGAGGACTGTTAAAGAGAAGTTCTCCAAACCATTAAAAGAAGCACAGAATTATAGATAAAATCTGAAAACCTGGCATAGTGCACAAACTTATTTTCAATCTTATGGTTATGATAATAAAACAACAACAATCACAAAAATTCAAAAGATGTAATATCGTTCACTTTATCAGTACAAATTACTTGCTTTGCTACTGCTATAACATATTTTGTAACAAATATAATCATTTGTAAGTAGAAAAGCAATTTTATTTCATTCTCAATTTTACAAAATTTCATTGACAGTGGGAAATACAATATTTTTAAAAATATTTTTAGTAGTTATGTGTAATGAAGATTCTGCAGTTTCATATCTCATCATAGGACATACATGCAAATTCAAGGACAGAGGCAAAAGGCTGCACCTCTGGAAGGAGTAACCTCTCACAATGACAGACACTGGGGGTTTTCCAGTCAAGGAGCAGTTCTGCTGAAAAGGACTTGAGGATCTTAGTGGATAGCAAGCTGAACATGAGCCAGCACAGCAGTGTGTCCTGTCAGCAAAGGCCATCAGAGTCCTGGTGAACACTAACAGAAAAACAGCTAGCAGATTGAGAAAAGTCATTGTCCTCCAGCACTCAGCACTCATTATGTCTGGAATATGTGTTCAGTTTATGGCCTCCCAGTACCAGAAAGACATCAACAAATGGCAGTGGGTCCCATGGTGGGCCACCAAGAGGGTTGGGGGCTTGAGCACTTGCCAGGAAAGGAGGTACTGAAGAAAATGGGCTTGTTCATCCTGGAAAAGAGCAAGTTTTGGGGGAATCTAACAGCAGTTTTATAATACGTATGACAGTTACCAAGAAGATGGGAGTCAGATTCTCTACTGCAGTGCAACGTCAGGACAAAATGTGACAACAGGCACCATTTCAGACATTCTGACTCTGAGCAGATGTGAGAGAAACCTTTTTCCCCATGAAAGCAGCCCAGCAGTGGAACAGGTTACCCAGAGAGGTTGTGCAGTCTGTGTCCTTGGAGGTTTTCAAGACCTGGCTGCATAAAGCCCTGAGCAAACTGTTCTGACCTTATGCTGATGCTGCTTGAGCAGGAGCTTGGAATAGATGAACTCCAGAGATTCCTTCCTGAATTATTCTATGATCTTAAGTTTATTATTTTCAGTCTTACCATGAAAAATCATTGACCCCAGTGATGCAACACAAGCATAACTGAATGACTCCTAACAACTAGTTTTCCTGAAGACAAAAATGGATGAGAATATTATCTCTGTTTATATTACGAACAACATGATGAGAGGAATGAAAAAGTGAAAATCTTTTAATCTCTGAGATTGAAAGATATTAGTTTGGCTAAGTCCAGGGAGCACTGTTGTTAAGCAGAAATTGCATCTTACACTGTCACTTTTAAATGTGTGCTAGATGTCACCCTTGACTTTGCCATATATGTATTATGCACTTTATTATTAACTTCTATATAGAAATTGATTCAATAGTGTTATAAAAATGAAAACAGAAATAAAACATCACTACCTTCATTTACTTTGGAAGTATTCATACTGTAAAAGTAAATGTAGGGGGAATTTCCTGACCTTTGAATATTCTTTTCTTCATTTAAAGTTTCTCTGAAATGCTTTGAATTTCATTTCCTTTGTCTTCTGTAGTTACTTTACATTCAAGTTTTCTCACTGTCATGGCTTCAGTAACAGTGTCTTTAGACACTGTCCCATTTCAAAATAGCAGAGCTTTGACTTAGTACCTCAAGATTTGACAAGCTTCTAGCTCATGGCCTTGCTACATTAACAACACAAGTCATTGTCTGTACTTTGAGAAAAATCTGGAATTATTTTGCACTATGAATATCATACCTGTTAATTAAAAAGTAGCAGCAGTAGCTGTCAGTGACAATGAATGTGCCCATGCCTACTTCACGGTTCAACTTAGGCAAAGACTTTGCGTTTTTGTCTATCCTTTTTCTCATAACAGTGGTTCATCTTTTCTTTTTTTCAAATATATGTATATATATGTATATGTGTAGACATATATGATTAGAGAAAGCTAGAACTTCTCTTGCCTAATCATAGAGAGGAGTGCATTTTCATCTGAAGAAATTAGATTATGTCCTGTTTTACCGTGAACTTCTGCTTTACCAGCAATGACATTTTGTACTAAATTTGATTTTTTTTTAACTTATTTTCAGCATTATGACTATTGAACTGATATCATAGTCTGATTCACTGCAGAACTTCATGGATACTATAGTTATCATAAGGTAGGTTTAGGAGCATGTCTTGATCACAGCTGATCCTGTGGCAACACTGCTACTTCTAAAGAAATAACAATTATGTCAGTGTAGGATTTTTGTTGGGCATTTTGAATTTGTTTGTAGGAAAAAAAAATTGTTATTTGGTATTTTATACATGTAAATCACTAATCAGTATTTTAAAAAACTAGATGTGTTGAAATCACCTGGGATTCTAGGTCCTGCATACTCAGGGCTGGAGTAAACACACAACAAATCTTAGCAGTACCGTGACAGCTCAAGTTCAGTCAGTACATGTTGCAATTGATTTAGCATCATGTTTCCCTTTTTAGCCTCATAATGATTAATAGTGACACAATGGAACCAGTTTTTTTTAAACTGGGCATGCCATTCACATTGTTTCTGTGAGGAAGCCTAAAAGGGAAGAAGGATGGTCTTGTGGTTTGAGTTCTGCAATAAGGATATGTTTCCTTGTCAAGTGAAATGTAATATAGAGGTGTGGAAGCTGGCTGCAAATAAGTTAATTAGCTAGCTCAGGCACTGTAGTCTTGCTAAAAGAAACAGAAAGTGGTAATTGTAGTACTGTGGCTAAACTTGGAGCACCTGAACTCCACACTACACTCTGCAGCATGCATAATTCCTTAGGAGACAAAAATCATTTTCTGAAAAATGCTTCTTATGTTTTCTATTCTTTCATTGGCAAAGGGAGCTGGAAATAGAAGGTTTCAGCTTTATTTTGTGTCCAGGAGATCTCAAAGAATCTGTAGAAGCTTTTTTTTTTTTCAATTTTGTGAGATGAACATTAACTTCTTCACGGTTTCTGCTTAACACTTTTAACTTAACACAATTAGCTTTTACTTTAAAAGAAATGTTTTCACTACCTCAGCCTAATCACAGAATCACAGAATCACAGAATGTTAAAGGTTGGAAGGGACCTCAAAGATCATCTAGTCCAACCCCCCTGCCAGAGCAGGATCACCTACACTAGAGCGCACAGGAACGCGTCCAGGCGGGTTTTGAATGTCTCAAGAGATGGAGATTCCACAACCTCCCTAGGCAGCCTGTTCCAGTGCTCAGTCACCCTCACAGTGAAAAAGTTTTTCCTCATATTTTTCTGGAACCTCCTGTGTTCCAGCTTCCACCCATTGCCCCTTGTCCTGTCAGTGGACGCCGCTGAAAAGAGCCTGGCTCCATCCTCCTGACATTCCCCCTTGACATATTTATAAACATTGATGAGGTCACCCCTCAGCCTCCTCTTCTCCAAGCTAAAGAGATCCAGCTCCTTCAGCCTTTCCTCATAAGGGAGATGCTCCACTCCCTTCACCATCTTTGTGGCTCTACGCTGGACTCTCTCAAGCAGCTCCCTGTCCTTCTTGAACTGAGGGGCCCAGAACTGGACACAATATTCCAGATGCGGCCTCACCAGGGCAGAGTAGAGGGGCAGGAGGACCTCTCTTGACCTACTTGCTACTCCCCTTCTAATACACCCCAGGATGCCATTGGCCTTCTTGGCCACGAGGGCACACTGCTGGCTCATGGTCATCCTGCTGTCCACTAGAACCCCCAGGTCCCTTTCCCCTGCACTGCTCTCCAGCAGGGCAGTCCCCAACCTATATTGGCACATGGGGTTATTTTTTCCCAAGTGCAAAACTCTACACTTGCCCTTGTTAAACTTCATAAGATTTCTCCCCGCCCAGCCCTCCAGCCTGTCCAGGTCTCTCTGAATGGCTGCACAGCCTTCTGGTGTGTCAACCACTCCCCCCAACTTCGTATCATCAGCAAACTTGCTGACAACATTCTCTAATCCCTCATCCAGATCATTGATGAATATATTAAACAGCACCGGCCCAAGCACTGACCCCTGAGGGACCCCACTAGACACAGGCATCCAGCCAGACTCGGCCCCATTGACCACAACCCTCTGGCTTCTTCCCTTCAACCAGTTCTCGACCCACCTCACTACTTGGTCATCCAGACCACACTTCCTCAGTTTACCTATGAGGATGCTGTGGGAGACGGTGTCAAAGGCCTTGCTGATGTCCAGGTAGACCACGTCCACTGCATGGCCACCATCCATCCACCTGGTTATGTCTTCGTAAAAAAAAAAGCCTACTTGGCTTTTTTTCCTTCCCCACCACTTCCTTTAAAATTTGTTGAATTAGATGAACCCTCTGAAGCTTAGCCCATGGCATATGTTCAGCTCTCATCCGAATTACATAGGCTACTTGACAATCAGCACAGCTGTTTTTTTTTTTATCCCCACAAGCAAACTGTCCTAGTTTAAATTGATCTTTTATTCAATCTGGTGCTCAGGAAGAAGAGAAAAACTATCTCAGTAACTTCATTCTTACAATTCTCAGTTTTAAGCCCAAATGGTTAAAATGCAAGACTCCTTAAAAGATCCAAAACTGAGCAAAGGAAGGGCTAGGGTGGCTTCTGAGAAACAGATATATTGTAAGTAAGAAACAAGTTTCCTCTTCTCTACCACTACCCACATCTGAACATACAAACAACAAAAACAATGGTAAGGTAAGGAACAAAATGAGGACAAACTCAAAAAAGAAGAAAAAAAGAGCTGGTACTCAGATAAAATCAAAGATTGTTTCCTACCATCAGTTTGTTTTGGAGCATTTATATTCATAGGGTGAATTCTTGCCTCTACTAAAATTGGTGGACTGTTTGTTACAGATTTCAAACTAAACCAATTTTTCATCTGGAGATTTTACTTTTGATTCCAAGAAATTTCATCCTAAAGTTCCCAACACAAAGCCTAGTAATTCTTCTTGATTGTTTTTAGAAAAGTGTCAATTTAAGGTTGCAAGAGATTAAGAGAAAAATAGTGCAGAGCATCAGATACCAATTTATTCTAACAACTACTCACTTTTTTCAAAATATGTACCTCTTGTTCAGATTGAATGCTAACTTCATACTCCAGTGCCTGGACTTTTTGTTCTAAGCTGAAAAGCCTTCTTTCTTTTGGAAGCTAGATGCAGTGACCACATGTTTTCCTTAGTTTTTCATTTATAGAGAAAAAACAATGTTCCGATGTCTCTCCCCATACATCTGTACGGACTTCCCTCTATTCAACCAGGTTCATGTTCTGGAATCAAACATCACAGGTATTTGCTCAGACTTGATGGCTTAAATTTTGTTACGCCTACCCAGAAATCGTGTATTATTTTTTAGAACTATTCTCCCACCTTTAATCTCCTCAATATACTGCTAGCAAGGCTTTTCTAAATAACTACTTAACGTACAAAAGTTTTTATGCCTGTAATAGAAATGAACAAATCTTTTAGCCAACCTTCCTAAAAAACTCTGGTTTGTGTTTGCTACACTCATCGGGTAGTGAGGTGGTCTGTGAACTGGCTAAGGGGAAGAAGCCAAAGAGTTGTGGTCAATGGGGCAGAGTCTGGTTGGAGACCTGTATCCAGTGGAGTGCCTCAAGGGTCGGTACTGGGACCAGTATTATTCAATATATTCATCCATGGCTTGGATGAGGGACTAGAGAGTACTATCAGCAAGTTTGCTGATGACACCAAGCTGGGAGGAGTGGCTGACACACCAGAAGGCTGTGCTGCCATCCAGCGAGACCTGGACAGGCTGGAGTGTTGGGCGGGGAAAAATTTAATGAAATATAACAAGGGTAAATGTAGGGTCTTGCATCTGGGTAGGAACAACCTCGGGTTCCAGTATAAGTTGGGGAATGACTTATTAGAGAGTAGTGTAGGGGAAAGGGACCTGGGAGTCTTGGTGGACAGCAGGATGACCATGAGCCAGCACTGTGCCCTTGTGGCCAGGAAGGCCAATGGCATCCTGGGGTGTATTAGAAGGGGGGTGGTGAGTAGGTCGAGAGAGGTTCTCCTTCCCCTCTACTCTGCCCTGGTGAGACCCCATCTGGAATATTGTGTCCAGTTCTGGGCCCCTCAGTTCAAGAAAGACAGGGAACTGCTGGAGAGAGTCCAGCACAGGGCAACTAGGATGATTAAGGGAGTGGAGCATCTCCCTTATGAGAAAAGACTGAAGGAGCTGGGGCTCTTTAGTTTGGAGAAGAGGAGACTGAGGGGTGACCTCATTAATGTTTACAAATATATAAAGAGTGAGTGTCACGAGGATGGAGACAGGCTCTTCTCGGTGACAACCACTGATAGGACAAGGGGTAATGGGCTGAAAATGGAACATAAGAGGTTCCGCTTAAACTCGAGAAGAAACTTCTTCTCAGTGAGGGTGACGGAGCCCTGGAACAGGCTGCCCAGAGAGGCTGTGGAGTCTCCTTCTCTGGAGACATTCAAGACCTGCCTGGACACGTTCCTGTGTAGCATTATCTAGGCATTCCTGCTCTGGCAGGGGGATTGGACTTGATGATCTTTCGAGGTCCCTTCCAATCCCTAACATTCTATGATTCTATGATTCTATGATCTGAGCTAAAAGCCTTTTTAAGAGCAATAGTTTAATGTATTCGGCCCCATTAACACATCATCATGGCAATGTCATTTTGAAAATCTCTGATAAAATATTTTTCAAATGTCAAACAAATCTAATTGAACTTAATCTAATGTGACAATTTGCAAATCCATGTTACCTGAGATTGAATTTGCATTTCTAAATACAGAGCAGGGGAATGAGTTTGTTCAGTTCTGGTATCAACACTTGTGTGCAGATTAAAAAGGGCAAATGAATAATGCAGATCTGAAAATCCGATTTAAAACACTTAAGTCCATTTAAGAGCTTAGCCTGTTCTCTCACTCTGAGAGTGCTTAGGCCACTTATGCACTGCTATAAAACACAGAGGTGATCTAACTGTTTCATAACTAAGCCTCCAAGAGCGTTGATGTCATCAAGATCAAATGTAATACTTACTGTCAATGAATTAAACTGTTTTTGCACATTAAATAGCTTGTCTTCATGTAAGGAATGCCACATTTTCTGTCTTGAAATGTTAAGAACAATGATGTCATAGTGATTCATGTATTTATAAGCCAAAAGACTTGCGTGTGTCAGCATCAAAAGTGTTTATGGGGAATTAGTGAAGTTAAGCTGTAACTGCAAGATACTAAATCAATCTCATTCTAGTAGTATTATATCATTACAGAGATATTAATCAGTAGAGGAACACATGGTAAAACACAAACACCCAGTGAACATAACTGCCACACAGATAGTTTAGAGAAACAAAATCATCATGTTTAAGGGCTTAGTAAGGGAAGAGCCAGCATCATATTGTTTCTCCTTAGCCAGAGAATGGAAGAGCATGAAAAATTTACAGAGACTGGAATACTTTTGTAAAATTAAAGATTAAGAAGGTAAAGATTTTACATTGCTGTCTTTTCTGTGCAAGAAGAGAATACGTTGTAGAATTCCTTTGGGGATTTTCATCTAGCTGATTAAGCAATTCCATTGAGCCAGACATACAATGGAAACATTCAAAAGGTATTGGAGGGTGACTTATATAAATAAGCTGCCTAAAGAAAGGTCTATTGCTGGTGTGTTTTCTCACTTCCATTAATAAGGGTCAAATGCAGGTACAGTGATCTGGGACAGAAAATGGCGTAGTCCCAGGTGACTCTGCCTTTCTCAGTTGATGGTTTGACAGATTTTGCTTCAGTAATTGCTGTAGCAGCAGTGACGCAGATATAATCATTTACGTATTTGAGTTTAACCCGTATTTTAAACATTTGAAATATCATCAGGAAATTATGTGTCAGGTCAGGGTGTTTCCTACTATCTGAAAAGAGGGCAAAGACGTCCTTTGTCAGACTGCTGCAGTGCTGGAAGAACTCTCCAACCTCTTTTACATAATCTTGTGTGGTTTTCAGGTGAAGTAGTTAATGATATTAATTAGGAACTTTTTTTTTCCCGTTTAGATTCTTGTCTTCATGCATTCCAAAAGGGCAAGTATCTATCTCTTCAGGTCTCTAACTGCCTCTAGAGGACTAAGATTGACATGACGTCAGGTTCAGTTAACTTCTCGGTTAAAAAGGTTATTTTAGAACTGGTGATGGCATTGGAATAGGAAGCTCTGATATTTTTTCCTCTTTAGCTCTGTTATTTCGTCATTTTATGGTTCAACTATCATTTTGGACAAAGCTAATGACTAGCAGTCCTGAGGGGCACCGAGAGAGAAAGGAGGACAAAGACAGAAGTAGAATCTGACAGCTCCCGGACAGCATCTTGAATAAGGTGAGAAGGAAAGGGGGAGTGGCAAAAGAACAGCAGGAAGGAAGGAGATGATTAGGACATTACTTGAGGTATTTAGCAGACCTACTCTTGAGCAGTAGAAAGATACCCAGGCTATGTCAATATTACTAAATAAAAGGGCTGTCAAAGACTGTACTCCCCTGATGTTAAGCCCAGCCTGGGTGGCATCCAAAGTGTGTAGAATTAATCTCTCAGGAGCATAATAGTTGCATCTGCACAATGAGGGAAGGGAAGGGAAGGGAAGGGAAGGGAAGGGAAGGGAAGGGAAGGGAAGGGAAGGGAAGGGAAGGGAAGGGAAGGGAAGGGAAGGGAAGGGAAGGGAAGGGAAGGGAAGGGAAGGGAAGGGAAGGGAAGGGAAGGGAAGGGAAGGGAAGGGAAGGGAAGGGAAGGGAAGGGAAGGGAAGGGAAGGGAAGGGAAGGGAAGGGAAGGGAAGGGAAGGGAAGGGAAGGGAAGGGAAGGGAAGGGAAGGGAAGGGAAGGGACTTTGCATCTTGCCAAGCATTGTTTTTTTCCACTTAACCTGTGAGAAGTGAAACTTCTTCAAAAGACAGAGATTTCTCTTATGCAATTAAGTAACTCTAGAGTGCTGATCTATGAGAAACATGCAGACCACAACCATTCATTCCCAACACATATAATCATCAACAGGTTGCCTGCACGCTAGTGGCTCATTAGATAAAACAGTTCTAGCACGTAAACCACAGCAAAAGTGTCATGTCGCACCCACACCTAAATGAACCCCTTGTACGTCTTTAAGTAAATAAAAAATCTACATTGGTCAATGGTTTTTTCTTTTTTCAGAAGTATCTTTGTTTATTTTTACACAACAAACCAGTGTATTAAGTAATAGGTTTAAAAGAAGAAATGGAAGAAAACATAGTAGTATGAATTTCTGTATCTCTTTTAAGATGGAGAACTTGGTATAAGAGCTCAATTTTAATTAAGGTAACAAACTGGAGCTTGTGATCCGAAATAACTGTCATAGACTATCTTTTCAGATGCAGTAAATTCTTACAGCTGATTTCAAGACACTAGATTTTTGCGGTTTTACAGTAGATGAAGGTTTTCAGAGTCAATTGCATGACATCATTAGCAGAGCTGTCAAATTCATCACTACAGGTAATGTCATGGAGTCACAGTCACAGAGTGTTAGAGATTGGAAGGGACCTGAAAAGAACATCTAGTCCAACCCTCCTGCCAGAGCAGGACCACCTACAGTCGATCGCACAGGAACGCATCCAGGCAGGTTTTGAATGGCTCCAGAGAAGGAGATTCCACAACCTCCCTGGGCAGCCTGTTCCAGTGCTCTGTCACGTTCACAGTGAAAAAGTTTTTTCTAATATTTTTGTGGAACCTTCTATGTCCCAGTTTCCACCCATTGCCCCTTGTCCTGTCAGTGGACACCACTGAAAAGAGCCTGGCTCCATCCTCTTGACAATCCCCCTTGACGTATTTATAAACATGAATGAGGTCACCCCTCAGCCTCCTCTTCTCCAAGCTAAAGAGACCCAGCTCCTTCAGCCTTTCCTCATAAGGGAGATGTTCCACTCCCTTCATCATCTCTGTGGCTCTGTGCTGGACTCTCTCGAGCAGCTCCCTGTCCTTCTTGAACTGAGGGGCCCAGAACTGGACACAATATTCCAGATGTGGCCTCACCAGGGCAGAGTAGAGGGGCAGGAGGACCTCTCTTGACCTACTTGCTATGAAAATTACTCTTTTCAAATTAAAAAGAAAAAACTTAGCCCTCTTCATCTTTGCCGGGAATTCACAAACTGATCCAAAGATGTGGCAATGTACTTGTGATTAACAAACTTGATTAAGATTTTTCGGTTTGTGTGTATCAGTCCTACATATTTCTAGTAATTTGCATGGATAATGCAAATATTCCTGTTTATAAGAGGTGACGAAATGGGAGGAAAATGAACAAGAGCTCTTCCGACTCATACATTAAGTGTAATTGTCCCCTTCATATTCAGGTAGAGCTGTTTGTAGCAACTGAACTCAAAAGCAAATTTTCGAATGGTTACATAAAACTAATATTACTCCTACAAGTATTTGCTAACAATATTTGAAGAGAGGTAGAAAGCTAGGTGGAACAGCTGCTGGGAGCTATGTTTGCCTCACTGATGTCTTTGACAAAATACCACTGCTGCACAAAGCTTCCCGCTCGCTGCAACGTTCTGCTACCTCTGAGCACTGGCAGCAACATTTGTAGACCTCAATCACCACCAACAAATCAGTTATCAAGTCTGCTTCTCTTTCCAAAATCTCTCTTTTGAGGGTTTTTAGCCCAACTAAATAACCAGTTCAAACCAGTTAAAGTGATTTAACTCTCCATAGTCCCCAGTGCTGGTACCTTCCTTGTTGCTAAGACTTTTTTTCATCATGTGCTTATTCTTATCTTGGAAAAGAAAATTTCAGACGTTCAGTGCACATGAAGTGCTGGTAGTTTTCATGTTAGAAAGAACATTTTAATAGTTCATAATATAATGAGCTTTTCAGGCTATAAGTATTGGGTTTGCTGTGTAAACAGGAACACAGAGTTTTTTGATGGTTTCATATCCGACTGCCATTTTCTAGTTTGCATGTGCTTATCAGTCAGGAAGCTTCAAGATTCTGCATGTGTTTGTTAAAATACCTCTCCTGTTACAGTGTAAACCACTGTCAGATAGCAAAGGTAGCTTGGGATGGATTCAGCACACCTCTGTAACACCCAAAGCAACGTATTTGTGGCAGAGACAGAAGGTGCCCATGTCCTGTTCAGATTCATGGTGCATCTCCCACCCTACATCCCTCACTGCTGTGTTCACATCATGGTTTTACACAAGTGCACAATTTTACAGAAAATAAGGTGAAGCTGACATAAAAATGTAAATCAAAATTTCTCAAGAGTAAGAAGTCATTGGTTTTGGTACAGCCTTTCTGCAGTTTCAGAAAGGACTATAAATAAAAGGTATCATTGTTAGTACTTTCTAAGCAAAAATCATGGTTCATGATGTAACATTGAGGTCATTTAAAATCCTGACTTTCAAAAACTCACTTTGACAGCTACAAAAAATTCACTGGAAATAAATATTCATTTAGTGCCTTCAGCTGCTCATTACTGCAAAGGAGATTGTGTTCATTAAGTCCCCAGAAAGGCAGAACAAAAAAATATTCTAAACCATACAGTTCTGTGAAAATGTTAGTATTCTTCCCAATTTGCTTTCCCAACCATTTTTGGTGTTCAGTTTGTCTTCCAAGTTTCTGATTCTTTTCAGGTATTTGGACAAGTGGACAAAAAAGGTTGCTAAAGTATCAGGATGCTGGCAAGATTCATAGCTCACATTGCAGAGTGGGTTTCCTCTCTGAAGCCAGTATTATCTTAAAAACAAGGTTTCGTGGGTTTTGTTATCAATAGACCTAAATCAGTGTCCTGTAAATAGCTTGGTGTTTTCACAAAGTATATTGGTGATGATGTCTACTGTTTCTCTGCTGTGTGGCTGAAGGTAATTGCAATAGACAGAGGTAACCTCTGCAGCCAACCTGCCGTGGGGAGGAGGGATGACTGCAACCCCTGTGTGCCATTAAAACCGTACTTATAAATAAATAAATAAATAAATAAATAAATAAATAAATAAATAAATAAATAAAAGCGATTTAAATGAATGTCCATTTTTATCTACTGTCAATCCTTTTCTGAATTCTTTGTAGAAGGAAATCAGTACTCCTTTTACACCATCTAAGTCCTGAATGAGTCAACATGAAACCACTCCCAATTCTGGGCATTTCTCAGAAATGTTGTACATATGTTTTCCCATAACTGCCCAATGACACTCCACAGTAGTCAGTAAAACTGCCCCATGTCTAGAGATAACGACCAACTTTTAAGAGGTCAATGTAGAGTGTTGAGCAACTGTGGAAATGAAGAAAAGTATTAGGTAACAAAAGGTTTATTACGGCATTTTCAAAAGCTTTCCTGTGACTGAGAAGCACAAATCCCACTAAAAGGATTTTTGTTCCCTCTTTTCTACTTTATTACTTCAAAAGTTTTTACACAGAGTGGGAGCTAAGCCGGAATATCCCACTTTGAATTTTGTTCTCTACAATAATCAGAAAACTGAGAAATTTAAATGTAACACCTGAGAAAATATGAAGCCATGATTCCAGTACCATTTGTAATGCAACTCACTTTTCCCTGTAAAGTTCACTTCACATAAACATACGTGAATTCCAAGTGCTTTAGCATGCAAAAAAAAAATGTGTTGGTGGGAGAAGCAAGTAAGTAAAGCATAGGCAAGTCCTACAATTTTTCACTGATGTTATAAGTGTGATGAAGTTTGCATTCGGGATTATAATGCTACACTGTACGTGTTAACATATGAACTCGAATGACTAAGAGTTGTGCCCGTGGTTGTAAAGGATCTCACCATACACTTGAAGCGGTTACAGCATCCAACAGTTAAAGCTTCTCCTGGCTTTCCTTTGAGTGTGGCAGAGTTTGTGGAGAAAAGCTCAGTAATATCTACTGGATTTGAGATTCAAAGGGAAATGAAGCATTGAGGAAGTGAAAACAGTCAAGGAAGGAAACGTAAATGCTGGAGATGACCTCAGTTTGCCCAAGTGAACGTCTGGTCATAGAGCGTGGTTTCTGGGAAGGAGGGATGGCATATGCCGTGACATGATGAATGTTAGAATGCTAATGTTGCACTTCAGTGAGTTTAGTTTATCATTTAAAGCACAGTAATAACCTTACTAAAGCAGGCTGCACGCGATGAGAGACTCAAACATGCCTTCCGAGTGTCCTTGGGTCAGGGAGCAATGCCAGCTGGGTGGAAGGGCCTGCTGTCTCAGTGGCCCTGTGCCTTTCACACTCCTCACAGGGGCAAGAGCCTGCTCTCCTTCTATGCCCAGATGTGGATGGCTTCCCTCGCTGCACCAGCTCAGCTCGCCTAGCCAGCTGTGTTATGACAAGCAGAGAGCAGAACTCCCAGACCATCAACTTTCCCCTGGTTCTCACCACTGTCTGCTTCATAAAAGAAGAAGGAACTTCATGAATTCTGTTTCTGCATGATCACTAGGAGAAACAATGCTGACACTAACAGTATCACCACCCCATCCAGAAGTCCATGGTCAGAGCAATCCCTTTGTTTTCAGTTGTACTTGCACTCAGTATCTTGCTGACCACTTTCTCCACCGAATTTCAGGTTGCAACAAATGTGCATTTCAGTAGCTGGTGTCTGTGGTTTGTTTTTTCTCTCTGGCTGCTCAATACTCAAATTTTTGTTTCCCTCTCTGTTTTTCACTTTTTTTCTTTTCCAAGCTGAGGTGGTTTGTTGCAGGTTTGCAGAACATTCTGGTTGTGAACACAAACACCTTGATGCTGATGGTTCCCGTGGCAGTCGTACCTCGGCTGCACGGAGGCTGGGCTCGCAGTGTTTGCCTTGAAAAGCGAAACCAGGTGAGGTATGCCTGTTTTCATGTTTTGTTACAAACTTCACCTCAGGCCAAGGTCACTGAAAGGTTGGGCAACCTCCATAACCTGTAAGCAATTCATGTTTATTGTTTTTCACCTACATTGCTTCACTTTCACATAAGGCTTTGGCGCAGGTTCATATGACTGCGATCAGCTTCTAACTTGGCTTTGATATTTTCCTTGACTTTTAAGACAACGCTCCTTGCACCTAGCAGTGAAAGCTAAGATAAAAGCTCAGTACAATCCTCACAAGTCCAGAAAGCAGTATGTGACGTTAATCCATACACATGGTGGACAGTAAGAGCCGGTTTATTGAGCTGTCTGCATTTTAGTGGAGAGACATCGTCTTTGTGTGATGATAGAAAACACTGGCTGATGCTGTGCAAATATGAGTACAAGAAGGGACCTGCTGCTGAAGCCCCTCTGAGGGTCTGCTGGTAGCTGGATCCTCCTGCAGCACTTGCAACTCTGCATACTGCAAAGAGCTTTTACTGGGAAGCATGGATTGTTCAGTGAGGTGAATAGCAAACAAAAAGTCCCACCTGGCCTACACTGCACTCACAGCAATAAAAAGCCCTGTCATGCCAGAGAGGCTGTGGAGTCTCCTTCTCTGGAGACATTCAAGACCTGCCTGGACACATTCCTGTGTGGCATAGTCTAGGCATTCCTGCTCTGACAGGGGGATTGGACTTGATGATCTTTCGAGGTCCCTTCCAATCCCTAACATTCTATGATTCTATGATTCTATGATTCTATGTTGCAGGTGCCTAAATTACAAGAAGGTGTAATTTCAGGGCGGTATGCTCGGCACCACACATACGTGCAGTCAAGCCTTTTTCCCTCCTTCCTTCTGGGATGCTGGTTCCCATTCATGTGACCTTGACATTGCACAGACCCTGGCAAACTTCTTGACAAGCATCATGACGGTCGTTCAGGAGAGCATACGATGGGTGATCCCCTCCCATGGCAGGTCACCTTGTCCTGCACTGAGAGCTATCTCTCCACCTCTCCCCATGCACTATGCTTTCCATCCCTCCTTTCATTTTTGTTTCTCTACTCTTTCCATGTAGGTGATATCTCTCTTAAACAACAGTGCTGAAATTGAAAAGGATTATGACCCTTGCTTTGTTCGTTGGAACTGCTTTGTGTAATGTATCCCATAATGAAAATATTTTTGATTGTGATGATGCCCATTCACCCCATCCATTGTGGGCAGCCCAGCTACGCAGACCAAATATCTGGAAGGTTGACTGCAACTTGTAGGCAAGGCATGTGAAAAAGGCAAAAAACAACCCCATGAAATCAAGCAAGTAGAATCCCAAGTGGGTGTGACTGAAACAGGTCTGTTTAACATCAGCCTCACATTCCCAGAAGTCAGCTTTTGCATATCACCTGTTCAACATTTGCACTCTGTCATCCCTTTTTTTGGATAAAGGTCTGAGCTCAGGAGAGTAATGACTCCAAAACGAAGTCAGGTGAGACTGTGGCCATGGAATTCAGCAGGCAATACCAGTAGATACAGCAATTTAGACAACCACTGTGATCCAGAATGTATAAGCATGAGAATGTGGAGAACTATAATGGTGATAATATCCTTGCACACAACTGAGAATTGTGGGAGTATTGTCTGGTTCTGAGCACTTCAGGAAAAAGTTGAAGGAAAACTCGTTTTCAGATTCAGTTTATTTTTTTTCAATTCAAAAACATGATAAAAGGGTAATTTCGTGGTTGACAATCATCTGCTTGGAAAAAGGATTTCTGATAATTCATATTTGTAAAAAAATAAAACCAAAACCCAAATCCAAGATATGCTCACTGGAAGATGGATTTAGTCAAATTTACACCTATACCTTGAACAGTAAGGACAGCTAATTTCAGGGGTGCAGTAATTCCTCATCTGCTTCATGTCTTGAGAAGACTGAATGTAGTAGCTCACAAATCAGAAATAAAACTGATAGAGAGATGAGAGTGGTGTTCTTTGGACAGTGGTGTGCTGCAGAGCAGTCTGTTCTGCCTTACAAAACTTCAGGTTATGTTCACTGTGCACAGAGCAGCATGGCCAAGAGATGCTTCACCTGGAGCTAGGAGTGAACCACGGTGGTGATATGATTGTGCTGACACAGAGTCCCTGTAAGCTTACCTCCCTTTACAGTAAATCAAGCGAATCAGAACTACGTGCTAATCATGGTCTATAGCATCCAGTTTTCATAACTACAGCTTTACAGGATTTGAGGTGGTGCCTGTACCCTTAATCTTCATTGGACTGTGAAATGATAGTATTACTGGGCTGGAAGATTCATTTCCCACATTACATTGAAATAATAATAATAATAATAATAATAATAATAATAATAATAATAATAACAACAATGTGTTAAAGAGTCTTCTGCTGGGTTCTGTAGACCTTCAGGACCCCACACCTGCAGCTTTCCACTGAGCAGAAACTGTGCTCTAGATTTCAGTCTTATGCCACCTTATCGACACAAACCAGTTCAATCCTCTAGAGAGAGAAAGGACAGTTGTATTCAGTATTTTGTATTCAGGTTTTAGCCTGCTTTGATCAGCACGGATAAGCAGCCATTTAAAAATGAAACAAAAAATACGAAGCAAATAAGAACCTCTCTCTTGGGCTGAAGGAGGTGTCCAGCAGGTCTGTATTCTCTCAGTAGTTCATCTCTTTGATTTCAGTGGCTGGAAAGCATCTTTTGTGCGTTGCATGGTTGACCTGCCAGTGATGGTTGCAGCACCACGTTTTGGGGGAGCTGGTGGGGGGGAGCAGCTCTGACCCTGAGCAGCTAGAGGGGGAAAACAAAGCTTGAGGAGCAGGGAGAGATGGCAGAAATGGGAACAAGACAGCAAATGGGGACTCTGCATCAGGCAGGCCGCAGCTGGCCTTAACAGAGATTAAAAGAAAGGGACTTCCTGAAGGACACGTAGGGAAGATTTCAGCATGCCAAACTCAGCTGAGCTGAGAGTAAGCTGTCTGTGTTACCCTGGACAGTATTTGAAATTTGATGGAGTTCCTCCATTTCCAGATGTGAAAAATGTAAATTCACGTCTGGGCAGTTTTCAAGGACTCACTATAATGACAAGATGAGGACAAATCTGCATGCCAGCTCTGACAGCTGGGGTCCCATCACAGCTTGCATATGGCCCTCTGTAATTAGTGCCTTATCCAAGTATTTTTTTTTTATCCTGGCTCAGCAGGCACAATGAAGGGGCAGAAAACACGTAATTATTTTTTCTAGTTGTAGAGATTTCCCCACCCCTACGTTCATATTTAAAATGGAGGATAATCTTTCAGGTTGATCACATATATTTTCCTGTGTTTTTCTGGCATGAAGTATCTCAATGTAACGATATCTCAAACATTACTCCTATTTAATGGATAGGACATAAAGGTAATTCATTTTCAACAGATAAACATTTCAGTGCACAAAATTTGTGCCAAACCAAATCACACGAATTATGTATTTTTTGTTACCTTTGATACTGTGTGTTTACAACATATGTTTTTCAGTTGCAACTTCACTTTCTTGTGGTTTTTTTTTTTCAGTTCATCCACTTAGTTTCATATCGGGAAAGAGATTCTAATATGTATTTAAATGTAAATACATTTAAATTATTACTCTCTTTTGTGACCTTTTGTTACTTAATGTTTATCTAGCCTTAATTTGTTCAAGCATTCTGAATGCTTTTCTGAAAAAAAAAAGTCTTTACAATATTTTTCAGCAGCGTCCACTGACAAGACAAGGGGCAATGGGTGGAAGCTGGAACACAGGAGGTTCCATAAAAATATGAGGAAAAACTTTTTTACTGTGAGGGTGACCGAGCACTGGAACAGGCTGCCCAGGGAGGTTGTGGAATCTCCTTCTCTTGAGACATTCAAAACCCGCCTGGACGCGTTCCTGTGCGATCTACTGTAGGTGATCCTGCTCTGGCAGGGGGGCTGGACTAGATGATCTTTAAGGTCCCTTCCACCTCTAACATTCTGTGATTCTGTGATTCTGTGATTTTAAGAAGTTCTACATTACTTATGAAGCTACATTCAAACACACTAATTTTAACCAATAAATTCTCTTATCCCTATAACTAACAGTCAGTATTTCTGTAGCTGACTTTTCAATGCTGCTCTCTAAGCCACTGGAAGACTGATACAAACTGAGATGTGCAAGGAGGAGCAGAGGGAACTTATACTGATATTCAGGGTTGCCTTCAGCAGCCTGATCCACCCAAGTCCACTTCACATCCATCTAAACAGCACAAACCTTGGTTTAGAAACCCACCATCCTGCTGAGTCACCTCTCTGGGGGACTTGCCTCCCCTAAGGTCTCGCCCATCTCTCCAAGCACAGGGTTGAGGATCTGGCCACTGTGGGGTTGGCATCCAAAGGTAGCAGGGCAAACCCCACAGAAATGGTGTCAGGGACAAACACTGGCAGGGTCAGTTTCACAGCAGGTCACTCAGCACAGCAGCCATGGTGCTTTCCATCCCTTGGGGCAACAGGAACATGGGCTATACCATACTACCTGCTCTTAACACCGGCTCTTTTCCTTGAGGTTTCAGCTTCCATTTTTGTTCACTTGCCCAACTGCAGCAGCTGTTACCAAAAGCACTGGCAGTACTTGTACACATGCTGTGCCCAGGCAGAGATGGACCCTGTGCCTGCCTGAGTGGGAGGGGCAAGACGGTGGTGCCACTCCCACACCAGCACTTCTTGCTGGGTGCTCACTCTCTCCTATTCTCTCTCCATCCCTTCCTCTGTCCTACTTACCTGGTGATGGACAAAGCCTCACATCCAGAACACATTAAACATAAATATTACAAATTCTCTGTCAGGTTCCTCATTGTGCTCTTTCACATATGCCACCAGCCTCAAGATGGTTTCTACACATTAGTTCCATTTTACAGAGAGACATAAAATGTTAAATATTATCTGGACTTCTGCAAGGCCTTTGACACAGTTCTCCACTGCACCCTTCTCTCTAAGTTGGAGGGATATGGATTTGATGGGTGGAACATTCAGTGCATAAGGAATTGGTTAGATGGTCGCATCCAGAGAGTGGTGGTCAACGGCTTGATGTCCAAATGGAGATGGATGGCAAGTGGTGTCACTCAGGGGTCCATAGTGGGACCAACACTCTTTAATACCTTCATCAATGGTATAGACAGTGGGATTGATTGCACTCTCAACAACTCTGCAGGTGTTTGCTGAGTGGTGCAGTTGATATGCCAGAGGAGTGGGACTCCATTCAGAGGGACCTGGACAAGCTGGAGAAGTGGGCCTGTGTAAACCTCATGGGGTTCAACAAGGCCAAGTGCAAGGTTCTGAAAGGGCCAAGGGATTCCCCAATACTAACACAGGCTAGGGGACTAAGGGATCGAGAGCAGCCCTGCAGAGAAGGACTTGGGAATACTGGCGGATGAAAAGCTGGACATGAGTCACCAATGCACACTTGCTGCCCATAAGGCCAGTCGTATCCTGGGCTGCAGCAAAAACAGCATAGCCAGCAGATCAAAAGAGGTCATTCTGTCCCTCTGCTCTACTCTGGTGAGACCCCACCTGGAGTACTGCGTCCAGCTCTGGAGCCCTCAACACAAGAAAGACATGGACCTGTTGGAACAAGTCCAGAAAAGACCACAGAGATGATGAGAGGGCTGGAGCACCTGTCCCATGAGGACAGGCTGAGAGAGTTGAGGCTGTTCAGCCTGAAGGGAAGGCTCTGGGCAGACCTTATAGCAGCCTTCCAGTACCTGAAGGGGGCTACAGGAAAGATGGGGAGGGACTGTTTACAAGGCCGTGTAGCAACAGGACAAGGGGTGATGAAACACTGGCACAGGTTGCCCAGAGAGGTGGTGGAGGTCCCATCCCTGGAGACATTCAAGGTTAGGCTGGCAGAGGCTCTGAGAAACGTGATCTAGTTAAAGATGTCCATGTTCACTGCAGGGGGTTGGACTAGATGACTTTTAAAGGTTCCTTCCAGCCCAACACATTCTACAACTCCATCATTCCATGTCATGGAGTTGTCTCTGTTTGCTCCTTCCCTTTGTTTTGTTTCCTGAGGGCTATGATTGCTTTTCATCTGGGATTTATAAAAGAGTCTAGCTCTGTGTCATGGGCTAGTCACATATTGTAATGGACTCTCGTATATCTCCTTGGCTTTCATTTCTGAAATGGGGTCTACATGCAGGAACACTGTGACTAAATATTAAATATCTAAAAGCAACCACAACTGTGAACAGATTCTTAAAGGACTTATTCAAGTATAACCACATCAGTTTTTAGTAATTCAAATTTTTAAACTAAAGGAAACTCTAAAAACAAATTAATCTTAAAAAAATAAAATTCAAATATATTTAATTTAAACACTGCAGGGGTCAGATTGTAGTATTTTTCAGAATTATAATACAACCATGGAACACTTCACTGTTGCCGGAATGGCAGGTCTTTGGCACAGCATTCTGTTTGGAAAATGCCAGTTAAGCAAGTACAGCAGTCTTGTGTCAGGTACTCTCCTGCCAGATATCATAGGTGAGTAATATTTCTCGCAGGATTTTAAGTTCGAAAAAATATAATGTGCAGAGATCTTTCAGGTCCCTTCCAACCTCTAACATTCTGTGTGATTCTGTGTGTGAAATTATCACTAGCGCCCTAAAAATGTAGAGACTAGCAAGCAAATAAAAGAAGCCCAAAAGTATTAGTATGACAGTTCTTGTTACTGCTGCTGTTGTATTTGTTACATAGTGGGGAAAAAAAATCATCTTTTGTAACCTGTCCCGTAGTTTTGGAGTCTGGTCTCATAATGTCTGAATGCCTGACCAAAGCACACACAATCCCTCCTGCTTTTACCCTTCATGCAGCAGTATTTTTCTAGTTTTTCTATATTCTTCCCTCAGAAAAACAGGTCTCCTCATAAATATGGTGCCAATTCACACCTCCTGGTGGAGGAAATTCAAAGCAGTAATTTTAAGTGCCAAAGCCTCAAAGACAAGGACAGTTCGAAGAAAGTAAAAAATTTCTTCTCTCTGTTACACATGGTTCCTTACCTCAGGACATTGTGGTGATGAACTACGTATATTCCACCCTGCATTGGTCTCATACTCTGCAAGCCAATGTAATTTGGTGATGAGAGAACCATGACATCTTACAGAGTAACTCCATTTAATCTCAGGAGTTCATTCTTTCCCACACTCTTACCAGAGCTGGTTTCTTAGCTGAGTAACAGCAGTATCTACTCTCACACTCTCTCCACCCAAGGTTTCCAGTTAAACTGTCCATGGTAATTGTGCCTTAAGCAATGCTGACTCCCACATCCTCTTGAGCCACCAAAGCACTTCCTAGAGGAGCCTGAGGGTAACATGAAGTCTTTTAGCTGAGGAGTTACTGAGAGATGTCTCCCCCAGGGAGAAGATACGTGGAAACAAGTTTTCAAAGCAGGTCAGAATGAGAAATGTCAGGAAGCAACAAAAAAGATTCTGAACTGGTTTTTTTTATGCAAAAGTCCTCCATCGCACAGTTGGAGGCGATGGAGCCAGCAGATCTGTGCTTCTCAGTATATCTGGTTTAAAAAAAAAATAATCTAAGCATGAAGTCTGAATATTTATGTAATACATGTGCTAATGAGATTCTGGTTTACTACTTGCCTTGTGTTTACCAAACCCTTTGCTAACAATGACAATTAAATGTAACAATAATCATTGTAGTAACCACATTTTTTAATCTTAGACACCAATTTGCAACTTACAGATACGTGTATCAACATCACAATTTCAACTGTTTATTGAATTTCATAAATTCTGTTTCAGAGCTGCATGAATCCCTCCAGTTGTCTTTCTGGCAGTAATCTAAGCAAAAAACTTAAGGTAGATTTTTTTAAAGCGTGTTTAGGGTATTTTTCCTGGAAGCTTTAATTTGGAAAGATTCATGAACATGTTAAAGTTATGCACAAATTAAATATTGTACTGAAGGAGGATGGATCTAAGGAGGTGTTAAAAAGCCGTGTTGAATCACAACCCACTGCCCATAAAAGGAACGGGAAGGAAAATCGTGCCGTCCTCATTTCCAGCCCCTCACATCTTTGAAAACCAGTGCAAAAAAAGGTCACGTCAGACACAGGGACTGGCACCAGATTTCCGTGAAAAAATGAGATAATTTATTAACAGTCCAAGGAAGAGAGGAACTCCCACGCCATAGAGAGAGCAAAGAAGCCCAACAGATCCTGTCAAATCCGATGAACATGAGGAAAGTTCCCTCCCAGTCCTAAGCTGGGCAATGGCTTTACCCATGTGTGTCTGGCCAGGACACACCAACTGAGATCCTCAAACACAAGGATGCCTGTATCCTCCGGCCATCGCTGTCCCATGACCTGTCTCCAGTGCTGCACACTAGGACGTGTCTGGAGGATCCGTCTCACTCGGTTCCCACAGATGCTGTGGGATCTTCCTTAACTGCAATGTTTGCAAAGTGTAGAAGGATGGAATCTACTAACTTAATCTTTGTAACCAGGTACTGACAGCAGACTTAAATCTAGCATGTGTACAGAACCCCTTTGCATATTTTGGAGTCAAACCAGAATTGAAACAGACTTGTGCCCTCAGGACAATAATAAAAAAATGAAGAAGCGTGCTAAGAAGCAAACAGAAATACTAACTTGTAGTGGGCTTGCTTGGTTAGTAACATGGAATAGCTGCAACACAGTGATAATCCGAGAAGTCACTGGATCATACATGCGTGGCACGCACGTGTGAACCATATGATGCTGAAAAAATTGCTTTCCCTCATCGCAGGGGTTGTAACCTGCACTTTGTTGATGGCCAAAAATGTAAGAGAGGCTAGGGTGAGTCAGAAGCTCCAAAGCAGAATGTTGGGACCCAAAGAGAGTTGGCAGATGAACAAAGCACAGATATTTTTTTGCTAGACCTTCAAAATTCTTTCCTGGTTTTTGTTTTGTTTGGTTTTGTTTTGTTCGGTGTTTCTTTGTGCAACCCTGAATTAGAAGGCAAACAGAGTGTAAATTTACTGCAGATGAAAAGTAATCTAGTCTTCTTTCAGTCTTTCCTGAGTAATAACACTTCAGCTGCCCAAAGATCTAGACTTGCAAATTTGATTTCCTATCTCCAGAGCATCATAGGAAGGCAACAAGGTAAGACCAATGAACTCAAATATCTCTTAGAAATCAAACAACTTTTGAAGTAAAGACCCAGAAGTAAAACAAAATGTACTTTTAGTTCAGGGTTATTCTCTACACCAGTTCTTTTTCTTTGCATTGTGGTCCCTCATTTCCCCACCCAGACAAAATACAGCTATGACAACATGGAAATCCCCTGAGCAGCACAGCTCTGATAATAAGATTGTTCAGGTTCAACCAAAATATTATGTCTGAAAAGTTTTTCTTTTAGTTTGCTCCAGCTGAAACAGGAAAAAAGAAAAAAAAAGAAAAAGAGAAAAAAGATCAGAGTGATAGCCCACTCAATTATAAACAAGACAAATTTAAAGTGAGAAGGTGTCATTTCTGGGTAGCAATCAGTTTGCACAGGAGAGCCCTCCTTTACTGATATTGATATTCCTGGCTGAAAATGAGGCAGAAATTAGCCTGATGGTTTCTAGAATTGTATTGTATTGGATAGTATTAAGGCAAGTGCTGAAATTCTTAAATAAACTTTTCTAAAGCAAGGCAGGGATAGGCCTTAGGGATATGAAGTCACCAGGAACCACTCTCCTTGAATCAAGTTTTGCTTCAGTGAGCTTGGGTGAAGCATAGGAAACCCAGGGGTGAGAGAGGAGGACTAACCACTCACACCAACTGACTCAGACCTCTGAAAGAGGGTATTTCTTGAAGGGATACCATGTGAATGGGGCAGTGATCCAAATAATTCTGTAAGTGAAGTCAAACTCTTAAGTGAGGGTCAGTGAGACCATGGTGCTGCTTCAGTGGCTGCTTGGCCCTGGTGCCATGTCCAGCTCCTGCTCTGCTTTGTGTGTATGGGTGGTCACTGTGGCCCAAATGGTCTCTCTCCTGTTTGTGGCTGGAGAGTAACGTAGAGGTCTGCCAAGTAGACATCTACCCCATGCCTCACATTGGGTTCTTTTTTAATTTAGCAGAGAGAAATAAATGTATTTAGAGTATTAGATTTCATCTTTTGAATGCCTGTGTTAGGATGACATGAATCGTGCTCTCCTCTGGCTAGACAGGCGTAAAGCACGCAAAGCTCTGGCACACAAGTATACACTGTAAATGCCTGCATATTGGCCAATGAATCCAAACCCATTTTTCTGTGTCTACCTAGGCTTAGTGTATCTTCAGGGAACTCTCAGGGACCTACCACAAGGAGGGACCTGACACAGGTCTGAGAAATGTCCATCTTCCCAGCAGCCTCAATGAGGTCTGGTGGAAAGGGAACAATTTCTTCCCATTAAAACAGGGTAGGGGAGCCAAGAAATACCCCCTTGGCTACCCACTGCCCTCTGGTCAGGGCAGCAAGTGACACTGGAAGACAAACCCCGAGGTCCCGGCAAGAAGGACACTCTTCCAGGCATGAGGGCTGAGCTTTCGTCACTTTGGTGAGTGGCTTAAATTATTTCCTTGCAGTTGCTGTGGCTTCTACATCAAGTCTCCTTATTATAGTGTCATCATTTTTCTGTCTGCTTGGGCAATGTTACGGATTTTGCCATTGGTTTCCTTTACGCCTCCAACATAAAGCTCTTCTGGTGCAGCCGGGCCTGTGCCAGTGCTTGCTCTTCTCTTTCACCTCACTTGTAGTTACCCACATCAGTCAGCTGTGTACGTTGTCTTGCATTATGCTCTAGTGTGCGTTGGTGTATACAGCCACAGAAAGTGTGCAAAGGAAATATTTAACACCTCTTCATCTTCCGCTTTCTGCCTCTGCCTTGTCCAAAGCCTGAAAAAAATGTGAGATGTACCACTTTGTTTTCAGGAGCTAGGATTTGCAGGATTAGTCTTTTGAACCACAGCTTTCTGGGTCATCATTGCCTTATGTGAGACTTCATGGAATCACAGAACGGTTTATGTTGGAAGAGATCTTTGAAGATCACCAAGTTCAACCTTCCTGTCATGGGAAGGGGCGTCTTTCACTAGAGCGGGTTGCTCAAAGCCCTGACCAGTCTGACCTTGCAGGTTTCCAGTGATGAGGCATTCACAATTTCCCTGTGCAATCTCTGCCGGTGTCTCATCACCCTAGTTGTAAAAAATTTCTTCCTTATATCTAGTCTAAATCTACCAACCTTCAGTTTAAAACCATTGCCACTTGTCTTACCACTACAGGCCCTGCTAAAAAGATTGTCTCCGTCTTTCTTACAAGCCCCCTTGAAGCGTTGAAAGACCACAATATGGTATCCCCAAAGCCTTCTCCGGGCTGAACAATCCCACCTCTCTCAGCCTTTCTTACGCTGAAGGTCCCAGAGATGAATGTGGTGCTGCAGGTGGGGTCTCATGAGAGCAAGTAGAGGGGGAGAATCACCTCCCTTGACATGCTGGCCACACTTCTTTTGCTGCCCATACTGAAAGAATAACTAACAGCAACCACACTTGGTGTTTCACAGCTGGAAGATTTTTCTCCTTTGGACCTGCGTACCACCTTTAAGACAAAATCACATGAAAAGACTAAACCACGTCCTTAGGGAAATCAGCAGCAAAAATTCCACTAGCCACAAGCATGGTCCATGAAATGTGCTCCTGGCCCACTGGACTTGACCAGATTTGGCCGAATGAGTCAACGGGCCTGATTCAGAAGGTCTTTAGTTTTGAAGTGGGAAGCATGTTTCAAAGTAAAAGCTCTGCAAATATCTTCAGGCTGGCTTTTTGCTCTCTGCCACCAGTCATCCTTGTCAGCGTGTTTACATTTCCCCTTGCCTGTGGTCTCTTTATCAGGCGGCAATGGGTTTGTTCTGTGTGTAGCATAAAGTAAGCGAGCACGGGTTTCGCACACACACGTACTGCACACATGCAGTGTGCTCAGGATGACACAGACGAGTACAGTATTGAGCATTTTCTTCTTGTTTCTTCACACCACTTTTGGGGAAAGTGGTTGCACTGCAGCAGATGGTGACGGTGAGTCATTTCATCTTCATCTTTCCACTCATGTATGACCTTGAAAAACCTGAGTTTATAGCTCCAAAATGCAACTGCAGTGTTAAATGTGTCAGTGTTTTAGCCTCCAGTCTTTTTCTTTTAGTGCCAGTGCTTGAGACAGATGTGAAGCTGAATGATACCTATTTAATTTAATTTCCAAATCTGCTGTGCTTGTAACATCCAAATTCATATGAAATGAGAGAGACCACAGCTGTTTGCATAGGGCATGCAAGAACAGACCTGTTAATCTTTTCTTGTTATATCTAGTGTTCATGTGAGGAGTTATGCCTGGGAGCAGGGAACTGCTTCGCTCTTCCTCAGTCCGTGGTCACTCACAGCTGCCATCAGAAGGGGGAGAGGTTCTGACTTCTCTTGCTCTTGGCAGTTTCCTCCAGAGAAAATGTTTCAATATATCTCAAACTTGGCCCTAGCTGTTCCACTTCAAATGCCAAAATTTTTCTCTGTTTCTTTAAGCGAGTGTATCAGGTGTATCTGGAGGATAGTCTCAGCCTCCCTCATAGCCTGGATGAAGGAGTAATTCAGCTGGGGAGTTGTCACAGCCCATCATTAAAACCATTCATTCCTAACTCAGCAAATAGTTATAAATTTAATGCAACAATTTAAATTCGGGTTTATTGCAGATTTCGTTTTCTCATTTAGGAAAGCGAAAATTATTCAGCAGCGTCAAAATCAAAAAGGGAAACATATAGAGCAGCAATAAAACCACTGTTTCAGTTTACTGTCCCTTTTCTCAAAAGGGAGATGAAAAGTTTGACTTGCAGACTCAGTCTCAAATCTGTTAAATTTTAATTTGTCTAATACTAAACAAACAGTGACAGAGCATGTTGTATTGTGCCTGAAGGGTGTGGGCAGTCACTCAGTTACTGGTAGCTTTAGGGCCTCATTGTTTAGGTGCAAAAGAGTTTCTGGTTTTTAGGAAGATAATGGGTGTGTTTGTATGCTATCTCACAGATAGGCAATCTCATTTTCTCCTGTGTCATGTATTACAACATACATGTATGTACACATACGTACATGCATACATATATAGGATATCCATTATAAGTTTTTTAATTAGGAGAAAACAGTCAGTGGTTCAGAACTGTATCTAAGAAACCTGGCAGGGATTACCTTTTATTTACACAATATGCAACTCTTTACAGGCAGCTTTGGCTAACAGCTGTGGTGGTGAATAATGATAGTGATTTATTGCTGGTGTCACCGAAGTCTTCAGGGCTTCCCTAAAGCAAATATGACTGGATCTTTCCTTGTTTTGCCACTAACTTCCAGTAGATCATAATTTGCTTAAACTTCAACATATTCAGAAAATCCCTACTGTGCAATTAGGAACTTTTGTGATTCCTTTATGAGTCTTGTGGGTTTGGCTAACAAATTAAACAATCCAGGGTAAAACCATCTATGATGGATGTTTGGCTTTCACTCCTCACCTTTTCAACTCACCACCAGCAGACACAGGCATGAGCTCACCCCTTCTGATGGGCAGAGGAGGGAAAAGCTCGTTGCAATACTTGGCTTCATCTCCTCTTCTCTCAGGGGCAAACTGCCTCCCGAGCACTGTACCCCAGCCTGGCAGAGGCGGTGGAATTCCCCAAAAGCCCTGAGAGAGCTAAGAAGAGACAGTTGGGAAAGGACAGCAGGGCATGGGTAAGGGGAGAAGAAAGCTGCAGGCTTTGGGGTCTCTTGGGCAAGACGGTTGACTTCTACAGTCCTCGTACCCAGACTTATCATAGAATCATAGAAACATGGAAATATTCAGGTTGGAAAAGACCCTTGGGATCATCAAGTCCAACCTATAACCCTACTCTACAGAGTCCACACCTAAACCATATCCCCCAACACCACATTTAAACAACTTTTATACACCTCCAGGGAAGATGACTCAACCACCTCCCTGGGCTATTCCAGTGCCCGGTCACTCTTTCTGGGAAAATTTTTTTCCTAACATCCAGCCTAAATCTACCGTTTTGCAGGTTGTGGCCATTCCGTCTATTTCTACTACCAATTGCCTTTGAGAACAGACCAGTACCAACCTCTCTACAATGTCCTTTCAGGTAGTTGTAGAGAGTGATGAGGTGTCCCCTCAGCCTCCTCTTCTTCAAACTAAACAGCCCCAGCTCCTTCAGTTGCTCTTTGTAAGATTTATTTTCTAGGCCCTTCAGCTTTGTTGCCCTCCTCTGCACTTGCTCCAGCACCTCGACAACCCTCTTGTTTTGAGGTGCCCAAAACCGGACACAATACCCAAGGTGAGTCCTCACCAGTGCTGAATACAGGGGGACAATCATCTCCCTACTCCTACTGGTCACACAATTTCTAATACAAGCCAGGATGCTCTTGGCCTTCTTGGCCACCTGGGCACACTGATGGCTCATCAGACACTTGTCTATTGAAACCTCCAGGTCTTTTTCTGCCAGACAGCTTTCCAGTCACACTTCCCCAAGCCTGTAGCATTGCATGGGGTTGTTGTGGCCCAAGTGCAGGACCTGGCACTTGGTCTTGTCGAAGCTCATCCCACTAACCTTGGCCCATCGATGCAATCTATGCAAGTCCCTATGTAGAGCCTCCCTGTCCTTGTGCAGATCAACACTCCCACCCAACTTGGTGTCATCTGTAAATTTACTGATGATCCCTTCAATGTCCGTATCGAGATCATCAATAAAGATGTTGACCATAAGTGGTCCCAGCACTCAACCCTGAGGAACACTTGTGACTGGCCGCCAGCTGGATTTAACTCTATTGATGATCACTCTTCGGGCCCGTCCATTCAACCAGTGCTTTATCTAACAGATAGTATGCTCATCCAGGCCATGAGTCACTAGGGTTTTTTATGAGTATTCTATGTGGAACAGTGTCAACTGCTTTTCAAAAGTCTAGATAGACAATATCCACTGCCTTTCTCTCGTCCAATAATCAGGTCATCTTGTCATAGAAGGAGATCAGGTTTGTCAAGCAGGACCTGCCTTTCATAAATCCATGCTGACTGGGCCTGATCCGAGGTCAGACTGACAGGTCTATCGTTTCCCAGGTCCTCCTTTCTGCCGTTCTTGTAGATTGGTGTTACATTTGCTGCCCTCTAGTCCTTTGGGACCTCCCCAGCTAACCAGGACTTCAGGTATATTATAGACAGTGGCTTGGCGAACACGTCTGCCAACTCTTTTAACACCCTTGAGTGTAACCCCTCCAGTCCCATAGGCTTGTGTGCATCCAAGTAGTGTAGCAGGCCACTGACCACTTCCTCTTTAATTATGATGACCTTATGTTGCATCTCCTCCCTATCTCCTAGCTCATGAGGCTGGGTGTCCAGGGGACAGCTGGTTTCACTGCTAAAGACCAAGGCAAAGTAGGTGTTGAGCACCTCAGCCTTATCCGCATCCTTTGTTACTAAGTTACCCTCTGCATCCAATAAAGAATGAAGATTTTCCCTAATCTTCCTTTTGTTAATGAATTTATAGGAATTTTTTTGTTATCCTTAACAGCTGTAGCTAGCTTGAGCTCTAGTTTGACTGTCCTAATTTTCTCCCTACAATGCTGCACTACATCTTTATAGTCTTCATGAGAGACCTGCCCCCTTTCCCAAAGTTTGTAGACTCTCCTTTTGTTCTTGATTTCCAGACACAGGTCCCTATTTAGCCAGGCCAGTCTCCTTCTCTGCCAATTCTTTTTCCGGCACACGGTGACAGCTTGCTCCTGCGCCTTGAAGACTTCCCTCCTGAAGTACGTCCAGCCTTCCTGGACTCCTATATCCTTCAGGATGGCCTCCCAAGGGACTTTGTCAGTCAGTCTCCTGAACAGGCCAAAGTTTGCCCTCCAGAAGTCTAGGGTGGCAGTTTTACTAATTCCTCGCCTTATTTTACCTAGAATTTAAAACTCAATCATCTTGTGATCACTGTGCCCTAGACGGCCTCCAACCTTTACTTCCCCCTCAAGATCTTCTCTTTTCACAAGAAGCAGGTTCAGGAGGGCACCTTCCCTGTTTGGCTCCCTCACCTGCTGTGTCAGGAAGTTATCTTCCACACACTCCAGGAACCTTCGGGACTGTTCTCTCTCTGCTATATTTCCAACAGACATCAGGGAAGTTGAAGTCCCCCATAAGCACAAGGGGTAGCGATGGTGAAACCTCTCTCAACTGTTTATAAAGAATTTCATCTACTTCTTTGTCCTGATTGGGTGGTCTATAACAAATTCCGACCACTGTATCAGTCTTACTGACCTTACTCCTGATTCTTACCCGTAAGGATTTGACCCTATCACCACCTTCATTAACCTGAATGCTTTAATATGACTCCTTAACATCAAGGGCCACATCACCACCTCTTCTTCCTTGCCTATCCCTTCTGAAAAGTTGGTATCCGTCAATTGCAGCACTCAGTTGTGGAACTCATCCCACCAGGTTTCCATGATGGCTGCTATATTGTAGTTTCGCTGTTGTACAACAGCCTCGAGCTCCTCCTGTTTATTACCCATGCTATGTGCATTTGTGTAGAAACATTTCATGGAGAGAGTCGAGTATATAGTTTTCAGTGCTGAGGGGTGGTAGACCTTCAGGTTACCTAAGATGATGGCACCTTACCCTACAAGTGTTGGGCTACCACACTTGTAGGGTTCTTATTTGCAAGTCCAGTGACATCCCTGTCCTCCTTAGCATCCCCATCCGCCTTCAAAACTAGTATGATTGTCCAACCCACATCAAAACTGCTGTGATAGAAATGAGTTCTGGTTGAATCAAGTGAGCACTAGAGATTTCTCGTTACGCTGTCCATGGAGAGAGTGACTTCACTGACTTTGGAGATTCAGTCACTGATCTTGCAGGTGCTTGGCAGTGCCTTTTATTTCACACATTGTTAGTCCCACGGGCTTAAGAGCTTAAAGCTGAAGCATGTCCATAGTCTCTGCTAACACTCTTCTCCCGGTAAAGGCTCATGAGATTCCTGCTTTGATTTGAACCATCCTGCTGCATGTTGTCTGAACCCAAGAAACAACCATTTCTGTGAAGCACATGCCATGGTTGTAGTTATGAGAGCAGTTTTTCTCCCACTAGAATTGCCCCACCTCAGACCCTGCCTTGATTTCAGCAGAGCCTGGTCTGGGCTGCTCAATGGAAGAAAATAATAATCTTGTAAACTTTTAATTGTGTAAAGAGTCCTTAGCTGTGTGAGTCATACTGAAGTCATCAAAACCATTTACGTAACAAACGCAGTCTTGCATTGTAGTTCTGAGGTTTAGGGAAGAAGTGCAACTGAGGCTACATGCACATTCATGTCAGACAAGAAAATTACTCTCAGACCATGGAGGAACCCTACTAGAAAAAGCATTTTAAATTGCTTACTTAGCAATATTCATAAGGTTCAATTATATATTCTATGGTTAGTATGTTATTTCCATGAATAAGGAACCAGCTGATCACAATGTGAAAACTCAGTGTTAAAGAGGTAAAGTCAGGTTTTCTTCTAGTGTAGGCTAAACATGAAATGGCTGTTAGAACTGCAAGACAAAACCTTTTTTCTTTCATTTAATTTTGAAGTCTACCTGATAGAGAATGAGCTAAGATTTCTGTCACTTTTCAGCATAGCAGTAGCGGACAGCTGAAGGATTGTTATTACATGTCATTTATAAATAGATTACCAATTTTCTGTGCTTATGCAAAAATCTGGTATATGTAGTTTGCATGTACAGAGAGCATTGCACAGTCTCTTCCTCTTATATACTTAATGCATTCGTAAGTTTTAATGCTGTCTTGAGGTAGCTATGAGTATAAATAAGCCAGGTTCCTGGTGGTTGCAAATAAAGTCTTAGAGAGGCATAAAATGTAACATATCTGTGCATGTGATCTTCAGGTGTATCTATCTAAATAAAACATGTTATTTTTTTCCATTTTATTACAGATTCATTTTGGCTGACTTCTTATTCCCTGAATTTTGAATATCTATATCCACACACCCACAAATATGTAACTTCACTGTAACATTTCTCTAAATGTATGTCTGCCCAGATGGCTAAGGGCTGCTTTGGTCAAGATTCTCAGCTGTGTGAAACTGGCAGGGTTTGTCCTAGAGTTGCACAAGCCTCTACATCTCTCTCTTGAATGTGCTCATCAAGTAGAGCAGCTTTGTGCAACACCCGCTTCGTGTGTGTCTGTGCTGCAGAGGTTATTCCCTCAAAGCAGCAGCAACAGTAGAAGATGACACATTTCATTGTTCTCAGGGAGATCTGTGCTCCCCTTGGCACAGACCCCACCAGAGCTGCTGTGAGAAGATCAGTAATTTCTTCTCAGCACTTGTTGCTGATGGTGGCAAATGGGCACTAAATCTCCAGCAGCCCACCACAGGTGGTGGTGGCAGCAGCCCCCTCTACCCCTACTTTTGTGTTTTCCTCTGCATTTCTGACTTCTGCATTTCTTCTCTTACTCAAAACTCAACTCCAGATGTACCTAATCTCTGAGGTCAGGAGGAATAGTAACCCTATCAGCAATGGTGTGATGCTGTTTACTCTGATTTTAAAGCAATTTAAAAACTCCCCTGCTTTGTCCCTGTTGTCAAGCCATGACAGTTTTGGATCTCCAGATGTGCTCCCATGCTAGACAGGGGCTGGGTCTCCCCATATGCTGTCAGGGATGATAGAATATCACCAGCAGGACTATGAGTCACAGCATTCAACCATCTGGTCACCCCTCAGTGATCCGATTCACCTGGGTTACAGCAAATTCAGTCATCATTTTCTCTGGGAGGCATTTTCCATTGGAAATGTTTCCACAGGCACCTCTTCACACAGTTTGTGAATGTGAGTCACTGATATCCCTGGAGCACCCAGAGTCTAGAGGAGTGGGAAGGAGAGGACCAAGCGAAGGATTTGGAATAGTCCCTGGACATGGGGAAGAAGGTTATGCAATGTCACAGCTATCCTTAACCACTGATAAAAGGAGACAGAGGCATTTCCAACCCAAGGATCTACTCAGGGGGTCATGGCAATAACCCTTTTCCTGTGAGGGTGAAATTTCGTGAAGTGGGGCTGACTTTCCATTAGAGAGGACTCCTCTCAGAAACACCAGTTTTTGCTTCACTGACCTCATACCTGACAACTGTAGGACTTGAGACTTATGATCTTAGTCAAATTATGACTATTTTGTTAGTCATTGCAGCAAATTTGCAGGAAGCCACACACTGGGGCAGAAACTCTAAGCTTTCCCTCATGAGCCCAAATTTGTGACATTTTACAAAACTTCGCAGTACAATTCAAATGAGGCTTAATTGCCTCATGACACCAAAATACTCTTGCCTTCCTAAAGTCACCCATGTAATTTTCCAGTCTTCTCAGGAACCGGTTGACCGGCCAGACCTTCACAGCACAGTCTGAGCAGAGCAGGGGTGGGAGGGTGAGGCTGAGACAATCTCATCCGTCTGCAGCCTGGCTGGTCCTCATGCAAGTGCAGCAATGATAACTGCCAAGTGTGTATTCTTGGCTGTGGATCTGCTACTTCAGAGCTACAAGGTGCTGGATGTACTTTTAGACTGTCCTAAACCAAAATTCCCATACAAAAAAACTCCTCTTGAAACTAACCCTTGCTCTTGAGCAGATGTTACCCTCCAGAATTAGCCCCAGACACCTCTGGAAGGAACCGAGCAGACGACATCCCTGAGTTTCTGTTCTGTTTATTTTCAAGAGTGTTTTAATCCTTGACTTTGAATATTCTGCTTTCCAATAGGCATCATCCCTTTGCCCAGCAGAGGCAGGGACCTGAGAGTACTGGTTGACAACTGGCTGAATATTAACTAGCAGTGGTGGCTCATGTCCAGTTGGCCCAGAAGGCCAGTGGCATCCTGGCTTGTATCAGGAACAGTGTGGCCAGCAGGAGCAGGGATGTGATTCTGCCCCTGTGCTCAGCACTGGTGAGGCATCACCTTGAGCCCTGTGTGCAGGTCTGGGCCCCTCCCTGCAAGAAAGACCTTGAGGTGCTGGAGCGGGTCCAGAGGAGAGCAACAAGGCTGGGGAAGGGACTGGAGGGAAAGTCCTGTGAGGAGAGGCTGAGGGAGCTGGGGGTGTTCAGCTGGAGAAGAGGAGACTCAGTGGGTAACCTTCTCACTCTCTACAGTTCTCTACAGTCAGGTGGGGTTCGGGCTCTTCTCCTGGGCAATGAGTGACAGGACGAGAGGACATGGTCTGAAAGTGCGTCAGGAAAGGTTTGCATTGGGATGCACTGCCCAGGGAAGTGGTGGAGTCACCGTCCCTGGAGGTGTTTAAGGAGAGGTTGGATGTGGCACTTAGTGCCATGGTCTGGCCGATGTGGTGGTGTTGGGTCATAGGCTGGACTTGATGATCTCAGAGGTCTTTTCCAGCCTTTTCTGTGATTCTGTGCGATTCTGTGATTCTGTGATCATGAATATGTCTTGCTCCCCTTCACATGCTCAAGGATAGCAGCTTTTTGTGGTTCTTAATAGGATAACCTGCCTGATAAAGCTCTGAGATGATTTTCAGATGGAGTAAGTCTTGTTGTTATCTTGATATAAAGATTATCCATAACTTTTAAAATGAGAATTCCCTGTCCCTGGCTCAACTTTTTTTTCTCTGTTTTGCACTTGACACTAGTACTTTTTCAGAGAGGTTTCCAGGTTGACACTAGCTCCCCTCTTTGCCCATGACTGATGGTAAAGAACAGACATAGGGTGTCTCATCTGTCCAAACCATCTGTGACGTTATACCTTTTTATGGTTCACAGACTGATAATGCAGAATGTACCTTCATGCTTGATAAGTGGGTGAGCTTCACTGGCATGTGGGGAGAGCAATCTTGAAAGGTGCAAGTGGCTTTTAATTTCATTTTGATCAAACTTTCTTTGCTTCTTATGATACAGGTGGGCTGATCCTCTTCCTTTCAGGCAACCACATGAAGAAACAAACTCCTACACAATGAGCCTGCAAATCAAATACACTTATGGGTTTTTTTCAATAACATCCTGCGAATCTCTCCCTAGGGACTTTCGGAGATGATGAACAAGACAATTTTCCCATTGACTGCTTCAGCCAGCTGGACTATAAAAATTCTTATAGCAGCCTGACCTGTAATTTTACTGAGATGCCTCCTCACAACACTAACTATAACCTGTTCCTGTGGTAAGTGCTGTCAGGTGGTCCTATGGCAAACTTTTGGCAAGAGAAATGCTAAGCAACAGTGAGTCGCATTGTCATGTGCTGGGAAACAGGAGCAGCAGAACCAGACAAAATTCCCTTTCAGAGTGTTTTGCCAAGTTCAAATAGTATTCAGCAAAGAATAGTTTACTAGAACAATAAGAAAAGAAAAATCAGCTGGAAGGGTCTGTAAAGGGCATTGTACAATCCCAAACAGTCCTGATCTTGCCTCTGTCCTCTGGAACACCTGTAATTACTGGTGTATCCCAGCATGAACTGAGGTAATTTTTCCTTCAAATTATATTTAAAAAATCCTAAGCCTAGACTTTATCAATTGAAAAATAAAAATATTTTTGAAGAAGCAGATCCTTTTGGCAAGAAGACTCATTTTCCACTGCAGAAAAAATGCTTTTATCTAGGTTGAGACAAAAGTTAAGCAGTTGTCTTTGCTTATGCAGACATGCAAAAAACACACTAGAATGTGTATACAAAAAGCCAAATTACCAAACACATCAGTCATCTCTACTTCTTCTTGAGGCTTAGAAAAATTTTTCCACATTTTTTTAACTGATACACGTAGCTGAAGAAGCTCAAATTTTGTTTCTTTAGCATACTTCTGCTTCTCCTTTGCCTGGTTTTCCTGAAACTGGAAGCTCTGCTGCAGCCAGCAAATGAAGTGGATTTTTTTAATCTTTCTATTCTAGTCACTACTTAATCTACTTTTTTTCTTTTTAATGGGATTTATTCTGGATTTTGACTGAAAGACAATGACAGTTGTCAAACATAGTAGTCACATAGATGAAGGATCACAAAGAACACTTCTGAAACTGTGCCATATGTCTACTTCATGTCCTGTCTGACTCTTGGCCTTGTATTTCGCACAATTTCAATCAATAAAAAAATTATCTTCAGTGAATATCCAGACCTATTGTGCTATGTTTAAAAATGGCAGGAATAAGACCATTTTTAAAGATAAAATGGTTTTTCACATATAATTCCCCAATTTAGTAGTTATATATTCGTCTTGGAGAGCTCCAGGACTCTCAATGTGACTCAAGTCACATGATTATTGTGCTCAAAGACCACAAGAAAAATCACTATCAATCTTTTAAACTCCTTATTTGCATGATATTTTTTCGTATTTCACACGGAGTCTCACTTGAGCTCATGTGAAATGAGCAACCAGAATTTGTCCCTTACTATCTGATAGTAAACTGAGAAAAAATTAATGTTATGTCACTTTGGTCAACAGTACTAAAGAAGGCAGAGCTTCTGTGTGCTTCAAAATGGAGAAACAGGAAGATGCGTATTTCTTACAATTCAGTGATATACTCTCAAATAAAGACATTTGCTTGGACTCCGAGGTAACGAGAAGGGTCTGCAGGAATCTGGTTGTAACTGACATTGGTAAGACACTTAATATTTTGGGCACTTTTAAGATATAGGGGTTACTGAGGGAAAACAAAATAGCCCAGCAAAGCCCAATCATCAATCTGGATGACACGGAGGCAGTATAAAAGAGTCCTAGCAGAGCATCTAGCCTGGATTGAGGTGTTGGCAGAGCATGGTGTTACCCTTGCTTCAAAGCCAAACATAATTAAAATTCAAAATGTGCCGTTAAATTCTGGCTTACTGTAACACCCTGCCCAGGCCAGGGCACAGACCACATCACACACATGGGCAAAGCAGCTGTTCCTAAGCGTGGATGAGCACAGAAGTCTAGCAGGGACATTTTGTTCATCTCTTAGTAGAGACTGTGCAGTTTCTGGACTGACCACTGCAAGTTTAATGTGAGTTTGGTAGCTTAGGGACTGCAAGATTGAAAGATCTCACTTTTTCACACCTTGCTTCTTGGCACAACCTGTTGTCTGAACTACCTGCTTAGGCATCTTGCACCACCGAAAGGACACCAAAGCCCACAAATGGGCTCAACTAAGCCATATTCGGGACTTGCCTGAGCCAAGAAACAGAGAGCTCAGGGAAAGACAAGCTCCTTGGGACTTGCTCCTCATGGGAGCTGGTCTCATTCAAGGGCTGCTACTCTGTTCTGCCCTGGTGTCACACTGCTTTGGCAATAGGCACTGTGACATCCCTCTCTGAAACATTTCTGCCGCAGTCCAACAGTTCTGTAATAATCACATATTGCCTCTCAGTATTATGGGCCAACCTGGTCTGTCCTCTAGAAACTACGGGTTCTGCATGGAATGATGAAGTATTTGGGGGCTGCAGAGAGAGTGGGTACAATTTCTGGTTGTAAATGTTTTCCTAAGAGGAGAAGGGTGTGGGCTCTCTGTTCCTGTGAAGGCTGATATTCTTTACAGGATGCATTCAGGAAGCTTCAGTGGCACAGACAGAGGTCCCTGCAGACCTCAGGCACAGCCAGCTCAGGCACAGCTCAGGAACAGTCCCGAGGGCTGCATTCTGGGCGTGATGTACTTGCATGGATGATCATTTTATACAGTCTGCTGCAGACCAGATCAGGTGTGAGTTCACAGCAAGGGCCTGGAGTAACAGTCCTCTCTGCTATATCTAACACTGTCTTATTTTGTCCCTTCCTCTGTGTCACCACCCTGATGGCCACTGACAGTTGTTCCCATACCCAGTTTTCTCCCCAGTACCTTCCTCCCAGAGCCGCGATGGGTTTTGCCATGAGGCGCCCATCTCAGAACACCAGATAGACGGACTGAATTTCAGGTCTTCCAGCAGTGTTACCATGGGGGTGAGCATGCTCAAGAATTGCTTTCCAAAATTAAACGTGACATCCCAAGAAAGCACTGTGCCTGCTGGGGTTGCACTAGTACTCCAGCAGGTTAAAATCAAACCTTATTTAGAACCAAGCTGTAAGGATGATCTGGAGGTCAGGTCAGCTCAGTTCAGGCCAATCCTTTGCTCATGATAGGTCACCCTAAAGGGGGTGTCACTTGAAGTGGACTCTTTCCTTTTCTTTCACTTTTCAAAACCTGTTAATTTTGCAGTAATACCATTCTACTACTGTTTTATCCCGGTTTGTTATCCCTTGCAGTGAAGCCTGAAGTACCCTTTAATATAAACATCACATATCAAAAGGAGGCAAATGAATATGTTGTTCATTATAATACACCACACTCATGGAAGAAATACTTAAAGGACAAATTAATACACCAAACAGCGTATCGGCAGGAAGAAGGCAATTGGAAGGTAAGTGATGATGTGTTGATGAGCTTACACTAATTTCCAAAATCAAATGCTATCAGAATTACCAGTATTGTGCAAAACCCCTCAAATCTGCGTTTCTGCAGTTCTTCAGCTGAAAACTTGGAGAGGTGCAATATTTGGCATTTGGAAATTCCATCAGTTGAAACAATTCCAGACTGACAGCACCCGTGTCTGCTAGATGCTTCCCTGGGCTAACAAAGTTTCATTCATGTGAGCTTTGTAGTGGAAGGGAAGACATAATGTAACGAGCCATCCTAAGTGTTTGAATGGCTTGCTCTTTGCTATGGTGCTTTTGCTCTTACTTTCTGTGCTCATCAGTCAGGCAGTCATACAGCCCCTTTTCTTATTTATCGAGGAATCAATCACAGAATCATAGAATCATAGAATGCTTTGGGCTGAAAGGGACCTTTAAAGGTCACCTAGTCCAATATATAGCAACAGTTTCTTCATGTCTTTTTTTCACTGAGACTCTCCAGGCTTTGGGTGCAGCCCTGCAGTTCTTCCACCCTCAGCTCGTGTTTTGGGCTGCAACTGCCTGTGAACTGGATCTGGTTTGGGCTGCCCAGCTGATAGGACATCTGTGTCCCCTGGCACAAAAGCAGCTGTGAAAACACCAGTCCAGATGAGCAGTATTTCAAGGCCAGGGCTATACCTGTTTTTTACAGAGGGAACACAGAAGAGCTGCAACTAGAAAATAGAAAAAACAACCAAATACATTGAAATTAAGAGCACCAGAGCTGCACTGGGATTTCAGCTTCTTCCCTGTAGCTGCTCTTTCAGAAGTTGTCTTTTTATTTTTCTCCTCTCTCTTCTGAGTCTTATCAGGGAAGCACATATTTCCCACTGCAGTGTTGGCAGTAGCAAATGACAGTTAATACCTCCAGCTCTTTTCCAAAGAGCTTTTATGCAACCTTGTTCTCTCTTCTTGATAGTGTCTGGACTAGCTGTTAAACTAGAGTGCTGTCATCGTGATGACCACCTGTATAATAACCAAAGACATGAAGCAAACAGCACAGTACTGCAGCGATGTACCTGATCTCACTCACTTTGCTGAAACTCAAAGATATTTTTCTTGTGCCATCTAGAAAAATAACTGGATTTTTTTGTGTGTTTAGACAATAGAGTCACCGTACCTTCAGGTCAAATTACTGGGCAAAAACCTTGAAAATGATGCATCCTATGAGGTGAAAGTACGTTCACAGCCCAATGGAGATTATTTTAAGGGCAGGTGGAGCGAATGGAGCACTTCTGAGAGCTTCAGGACGGCAAAGAAGCAGCACTCCACAGACAGCTGTAAGGGTGCAAACAACTTTGGTTCATCTGGAAGAAAGCAGAGATGGGGTCCTCAGGCTACTGGTCAGTTCTGGCCACAGTGGTCACAAGAGTATGGGGAGGAAAGAGCCCACAGCTACAGCAGAGTCAGCCCTCCCAGGCACTGGGTACCCCAGAGGAGATGACCCAGAAAGCAGATGTATTGCTCTGATCTGCAGCTGTCTCTCCAAGTGAAGTTAAATCTCACTCAAGGGTGATAAGACAAGACAAAGTGCTACTGTAAGGGCTGGGGTGTGCAGAGGGAGGTGAAGGCTGACTCCCTCCTGCATGTCGAGAGAAGGACCAGCTTGCACTGAGTGTTTTAGGAAAGGTGCAAAGAGTAGTGAAACGTGACCCATTGCAGAGCAATGGATTTCTGTGCAAACATGGCACTTCAATCAAAAAAAATGATATAGGATAAAATATCATCGGTGCACATACATAAATAATCCTTCTGGCCCTTGAAGTCCCTTCAGTCCCCAGGGGCGTCTTGACATTATATGAGAATTCATTTCAGTGCTGCTGTAGGGACATGATGAGTGGTGGCTTCAACACACTGGAGGTGATAAGCAGCCTTTGAGCTGTTTTAACCCAACTTGGGAATCCGGCTCAACCAAGCTTAGCCAAGTGCTGATGCTCTGGCAACCTGCCTCTTCCCTCCTTCTGGGAGCCAAGAGAAGTGCACCAGTGTGCCAGTCCAATGATAGGCAAGTGCAGTGCTTCGCATTAATTCCTAATTTATTGTCTGAAGATACATCAGAGTTATGGTGGCTTAACAGTGTGACATTTACATGTTTTTTATTTTAGATGGTAGCATGGTTGTGGTTACACTCTCCACCCTGGGACTCATGCTGTCCATTGTCGTGATTGTCCTGATTGTAACTTTTTGGGTAAACAGGTAATGTAGTTCTCTGTATTAGAAAAAGTGTTGGAAGCCAGTCCTGTTCTGGCAGTCTTACTGCTTTCCAAGTTATACTTGTGAACTATCCTTCTTTCACCTCTGGACTTCTGTATCAAGCTGAAGGCAGGGAAAATATAGAAGGTGGCAATACAAGAGAAGATGTTGGCAGGCAGAAGACAAGCTCCTACTTTGAGTAGACTTCAATCTTGGGCTTGAAACACTGGCAACTTTGGGGAGCTAAAGTCACCATGAAACACTTGAAGAGTTGATGTCTCGCTGGAGGCAAATTTGACTCAAAATCCAGAGTTCCAGAAAAGAAAACGACCTATGGGTTTTATTAAAGTCTCAAGAGGTGTGGAAACTGGACTGGGGAGATTGCTTCTTTCCCTTTCATAGGCTGAGTCAGCAGGATGTTAGCTCTGCAGCACTTTTGGAAGCAGCAGGGCAGAGCTCTCTGCAACAAGGGCTTGATGGTGGGTCCACATCCAGCCAGCCGTGGAAAAACCAGGTCCTACCTCCCCTTCCAAAGCAGTCGTGGCAGAGGTGGGACTGAAGATACATTCTTTACACAGGCAGTACTTTGTCTGCTTTGGGCTTTTTTTCATATATTGGCTACACCGCAGCAGACAGATAGCTGTAAATAACTTTTTTAATGCATAGCTATATATGCTTGTATAGTCATATATGCATATATATGCAAATACATGTGTATCTGTATATACTTACATAGGTAGTTGACAAATTTGAGAAAATGAACAGATACTTAGGTAATCTGGTCAAATCAGAATCTGAAGTGGAAAAGTTTAACCATAGGAGATGAACTCCTCACAAGGCAGATAGCCTGAGTTGTTTGGTGGCATTTGGAGCAGCCTGACCACAACATCCAGAGAGATGTCTGTACACAAACTTATTTTGAGGACAAGACTTGGTCTGTGCTAACTCCTGATTTACACACAGGGGCTGCCTGGGAATGTGCTAGTTGACCCCAGTTAAATCTTGCCAAGAACAATTTTAATAATTAAACAATTTAGACACTGGAGTTAACTGTCAGGAAATGCTTGCAGATGCTGTTTTATTTGCAAGTATAGATATGGCTTGAGATTTCTAACTCTTGCTTTTTACTGCAGCTGAGCACATGCGGTTCTCTAAATTTGCTAGAAATTCTGCTTGTGTAAAAATACCAAAAAAAACAGGCTTTTAGATGGTAAGACTTTTTGAACACTGAGATTTCCCTTTTAAAAAGAAGAGGGCTTTATACATGTGTGTATATATACCCACATATGCAGACACGTATAAAATAACATTGAATGTCAGGCAATATTCTCTAGACACGTCATGGCTGAGGGTCTCCAGCAGCACAACACAAGAACTTTGCTAATCAAGGCAGTCCTGTGGAACACGACCACAGTTTAGGTACCTGAAGCACAGATAGCTGGCCAGGGAGTGCGACAATCTTTGACTTATGTAAACTGGCAGAGGCAAATATCAGCAAATTTGCGCTTTAACCACAACATCTTTTTTCACTTGCAGAAATGGGTTTCACCATGGAAAACCCTGTTAACACAGCTAAATGCAAATTAGCTCTTCCCAGCATAATTTGCTGCTTTCCCAGTGTGTCTTCTAATTGTGGCAATTTTTACACTCAAAAGAGCAATGACTATCTGGTGACCTTTATAACTTCTCTTCTGTCTGTTTTATTCTGAGACTTCTCTGTCATTATTCTGGGTAATGCAAGCCAGCCCAAGACCTTGTGGGAATTAGTACAAATGATGTAATATGAATCATTGGTATCTCAACACGTCCTTCTTTCGCTCCACTTGAACTCCTTCTTATCTATTGTTCCTGTTTCAGGATCAAGCCTGCTGTGTGGCCAAACCTTCCTGATCATAAAAAAACACTTGAGCAACTATGCAAGAAGCCAAAAAATGTATGTACTTCCACTGTTGTTTTTACTTGAGTATAGACTACCAGGAACAAAAATAACACTCATGGGAGATGGTACCTTAATTTGCTGCATGAGCTGGGTCATCTTTCAGAAATTATTTCTATATTTCACTGAAGAGAGTCCGCATTTGCTCAGGCAGATCCTAGTCAAGAGCATGGAAAAAACAGACAATTAACTGCAGGAGGCTGGAGAACCTGATATATAAGGAAAGGCTGAAGGAATAGGGTGTTTTTACTGAAAAGAGGAAGCTCAGGGTGAGGACTACTAATCACAACCTTCCAATTCCTAAAGTGTAGGCAGAGAGATGGTGGAGATGCTGTCACCACAAGGCTGCACGGTGACAGGACCAGAGGCAACAGGCATGTGTTTCTTCAGGTCAGACTTCATCTGGATGTAAGAAAAAAATATTTCTCTGTAAGAACAATTAAATATTGTGTAGGTTGCCCAGAGAAGAGGGAGCTTCTCCTTTGCTGGAGATGTTCAAGGCTTGGCTTGATAGGGCTCTGCATAAACCAATTCATGTCTTGTGTCTGGCAGAAAATTGGACCAGTTGGACTCCAGAGGTCCTTTCCAGCTGAGACATATCAGTAATTCTGTGAAACTGTGATCACAGGGATGGATAGAAACCCTTTGCAAACATCCTTGGTGATGCCCATGTACCCCTTCATGGCCAGCAGAGTTGCTCATATACCATGCAGTAAGTGAAATACTCTGCCAGATAGAAGCCAGATGGATAAAAGTTGTGAACTGTAAAGTGTAGGATTAACTGCCTGTCCTAAAATTACATGTCTAGTGCATTTTTTTACTAAGAAGCTCATCAGAGTTCTTCTCTCCAGTTGGTGCATTATGAACACGCTCTTAATAAGAGGTTTGAGATGACTCTCACACCCCCCACAGTGCAGGAGTTCCTAGTGTGTTTCAGGAAGTCCTGGCAAGGTTTTACTTCCCTCACTGCTAAATTAGGAAGGCAAAATTGGCAGGAGCCATCTGGGTCAGCACACTCTTTCCTGTGAAATGGCAGTTGCGTAATAGATGCATGTCTCAGAAAAGTCTCTGAAACACCAGTTCCCACCACATTGCATAGAGCATAAAATGTTCTCCAGTGGTGCTGCTTGTGGGAGACCACTGGATAGATGCAGACTAATATGAAAAAGGATTTTAAACCATGTGATAGTTTATTCTCTGCTAACCTATTGTTTCGCCTGCTCAGGGTTATTTTCAGAGTTAAAGAAATAATAAATACCCCTCTAAAAGCAAATGAATTATCAAAATACCTTTTTACCTTCAGCTAATATGCACTGTTAACTGACCATGCTGTTCTCTTTGTCACACAGAATTTTGATATTAGCTTTAACCCAGAGAGTTTTGGTTACGTTCAAATCCATAAAGTCGATGGCATTCAAGCAAAAGCTGAGATGGAAACTTTTCTGCAGCCATCAACTTCTCCAGGGACAAACCTTCCAGAAAAACATAGGAGTGGATCAGACCTGAAGATGATCCCTGCAACGATGGACAAAAGCAACCTAAACCTGTCCGTGACTTACGGAGGAATCTGTCCGGCTGAGGCCCCGCACAGACTCCTGGGCACCAACCAGTTTGCAATCCCCAAAGGAAGCTGCGACTCCAGCATATACGAGGTGTGCCGCAGCAGCGCGGTGCCCCTGTGCGACGATGGTTTCAAACCTTCCTCTTCTCTTTCCCTGGATGCCTCTGGCCAGGCTGGACCAGAGGCCCTAAATGGTGACACCATAACCCAGATGCTGCCTGCCAGTGAAATGAGGTCGTCAAACAATGAGGAAGCCTATGTCACAATGTCTGGCTTCTACAAAAGTCAGTAAACCTTACAGGAATGACAGCGTACCACTTTTTCTTTAACACAGGCAGGACGCTGAAGGTTTCTGGTTTGTTTTCCTGTGTCTTGTGAGTTCTATCCTCTGCAGCGGACCCTGCTCGCAGTGCAATGCTGTACCTGCAAGGATGTAGGTTCTCCTATGTCTCAGTGATAAATTGCCTAATCTTACCTCTCCGTATGCTGGTAGCAATCTCCACGACAGAAGAAATTAAATTTAATTCATCTTGACTTCAGTCTTCAGATCTGATTAATCCAGAGCAATGACAATACAATCCTAGCAGAGTATTACAGCATGTCTCATAAAAATTAATGAACTCTTTTGTTAACCTTTTGGTTGCAGAGTTAAGCTCTTATTAAGGACTAAGCAAGAAATACAGCACCAAATTCAAGCTAAATACAATTCCATCTCTTTTAAACAGTGGTAGGTCAATAGTAACTCCTCTGTAGTCAGTGGAAGTCCAAAAGTTTGAAAAACATTACTAAATGAGGGTTGTTATCAAGCATTAGTTGTCTGGAGATTCAGGATCTTGAACACCACAAAGGGTCTCCACAGAGGGAAAAGGCACATGGACTCACTTTAGGAAAATGTTTTATCAAACTGATTTTTTTTTTTTTTGAGATAGAGAAATTAAAACAATGCAAAACTGTACATGCCATGCATTTTTTTGCAGCTGGTAAAGATCTGTACCGGACACAATTTTAGGATCCACAGGCACTTCTGCTAGTGCTATGCATTAAGTCTTCGGTATTCCATGTACTAGTGATGTTTAGCTAAGGAAACAAAGCAAAATCAATGAAAAGCAAAGTCCCATCTCTGCCTATAAACTGAATTGGGGCTGTAAAATGCATGATGCTGTCTTTCTTTGCAGCTCATGTGCAGCGTATAAATACTTTTCAGGACAGAAGGACTGAGAAGATCGTGTTTGTCTGGTAGCATTATTCCCAATGGCTGATGGCTTCATGAAAATGAATTTGGCCATGCAATGTTCTAATGCAGCATCTGACCTAGAAAAATGGGTGGAACCTCATGGATCCTGCCAGTGATCAGAAGACCTGCATTTTTAAAACGTACCTTGCAAATTGCCTGGAGATAACATTTTTTAATTTTTAATTTTTTTTTTTTTACATTATGATAGAGGAAGACATGCTGTCCTTTTCTCATTCACCTTTCTGTGGACTCTGTGCCCAGCTCTAAAGGGTTCCTTATGTGCTGCCGTGCAGAGATGGCTGAGACACTTCACAGTCCCTGTGAGATGCTGCCCATTGCGGAGCACATGCTCAGAGACCAAGCTGCTACAGCCACATGGTTGCACAAGGGCCGAGCAGTGTGGCCATGGGAAATCCAAGCCACTTTGCTGCATTCTGAGATTGGGGTTCCATCCACTGTGCAGTCTCAGTTCCTCTAGCTGCTTGAAATTTTCTTTTATTGAAATCCCTTTACATTCCCCGAGTCCAAGAGTAATAAGAGTCCTCTCTCATCCTCAGAGCTGCTCAAATTTGTTCTGACTGGTAATAACCACTGAAATGTTGCTATGTGTGATGTAGCCTGCTGGAGCACTCCCAAGATGGCATCCACTTTCTCCACCTCCTTCTGATGCCAGAGGAACCTTCAAGCACGTACAGCCTTATGGTCCCTGCGTGGAAAGGGGCCAAGGACTTGTCTTAAGGCATTCCAGTGACATTTTTGCAGAATGTTTTTTATTATTGTTTCTCGCCAAATGAAACATTGATTAATGCCGTAGAAAAAGATGAAAGTCCTGGATATCCATTTGCTTTATAATGCTTGTAATTACTTTTAAAAAAGAGCTGCTGGTAATGCTCATACTGTGCTGACTTGCACAGTGCAATTGTAGATGGAAACAGACTTTGCTGGAAAGATATCCTTTTCCAGTTACACGGTGACATACAAAAAGGGGATAGAAGAAGCAAAAGTGCATCCATACTGTATGTGCTATGCTTGTTTCGAACTCATGCATACATTTTTAAGGATTAAGAGGGACTTCATAAATGTCTATTTACACTATTTAAGGAGTAAGGTGCCCCTGTGAAATAGTCTTCCTCATGTCCGTAAAGGTATACTGCTCTTTAATACAGGAAAAATAGTGGTAACCTGATGTTTATTTACTTTAATCACTCTGAAATAGTTATATTTTTCCTATGTAGTACTCATATTTTTTGCATAGCTGCTAATATTTAAACATTCATTCTATTTTCTGTGTTCTATCATCTTATTTAATCAGGTAACATGTATCCTTGGTTGTATAATGTTTTTACTGTATTAAAAAGACATGGCTATTTGCATGCCCTATTTATGTGGCCCTAATTCAGTCTTCTATCATACATGGGATTACTCTGCCCTCACCGAAATGAGAATTACCCCATGGGCTCTACCTAGCTTCAGATGATATAAATCCTAATAAATCCAGACAGATCAGAAGCCTGAAATCACTGTTGGATGAAAGCAAGCATAACCCTCCATTCATCACTGTCCCCCTGCAAGCCAGGAAAGCCACTGTGCAACTCACAGAATCACAGAATGTTAGGGGTTGGAAGCACTCTCAGAAGATCATCCAGTCCAACAACTCCTGCCAGAGCATGATCACCCAGGGCAGCCACACAGGAACTCATCCAGATGGGTTTTGAAAGTCTCCAGAGAAGGAGACTCCACAACCTCTCTGAGAAGCCTGTGCCAGTGCTCTGTCACACTCACAGTGAAAAAGTTTTTTCTAATGTTTTTGTGGAACATCCTATGTTCCAGCTTGCACCCGTTGTCCCTTGTCCTGTCATTGGACGTCACTAAAAGGAGCCTGGCTCCATCGTCCTGACACCCCAGTCCTTATGTTCTGGACTGGGCATGCCTTTGGCCATCCTGACTCCCGTTGCCATCCAGCCCTTGTTAGCCAGAAAACAGATAACAGCTCTGGGAATCCAGTAGGTGAAGTCGGTCTCATGCCAATGGCTTGCACCTTCTCAGGGAACCAGAAGCTTTGCTCAGACCCCTTGTGCAGCCAGGAGTCTGCACCATGAGCACCAGAAAAGAAAAAAAAATCCTCAGACTTGCAATAGAGTAAGTACAGCAAGACAAAGCCCCACATAGGCTGTGTCCTCAGAGATGGTAACTAATTAACACACAGCTGAATGCTGGCAAATATGTAAATGATATGAAACAAAGCAGTCTTTTGTTAATTGTGTTCATCCCAGTGTAGCTTTTCATAGTGGAGCATATAGGTTAACTCATGCCAGACATGGGCACTGAGCATATGATGACGCTCATCCAGAAGACTATCTTTCCAGGAGAGCAGCAGTGAGCACAACCAAGCTGAGGGGGTTAAAGGTTAACATTACGGTTTCTAAAGGACCCTGGCTCCCAGAAATGGCCATAAAACCTGATCATTGAACCACATCCAATTGCTACCAAGCCAATGCCGACAACTGGGCCGTTACAGAGGTGTTCAGTCAAGTCTCATCAGGATGAAATTTCACAAGTGCTAAGCTCCTGTGAGATAACTCTGTTTGGGGATTAGGCTGCTCTGAAGCATGCAGAGATTAGCATTTCCTTCAGCTTTGGCAATCTGGCCTGAACGGTGGGAGCTAAATCTTTCAGAAAAATTGGTCCCTGGCTACTCTGCAGTTGCTGAGTACCAATGTTTGAGAGTCTTAATGTCAGCATCCCTGAAAATCATACAGAGTTTTTACAGCCATCAACATAAAATTGATGGGTGTATACAGATAAAAAACCCTGCAACTTCCTCTTACAAAAAAAAAAAAAAAGAAACCCAAATCTGTACCAAAGCAAGAAGTACCGCAAGCACTTCTAACCCATGCCAAACTTTTAATGTGTAGTACATATATGAATATACAGCCATGACTATGACTTGACAGCACTTCACCAGGTGTAATTTCCTTATTCTACAAGGTAGAATTTCCCCCATAGCTGTTCACAAATTCCCATCTGACTGAACACCTACACAGGGGGTATAGCTTACTTTCACATGCTCCCCACACCTTCTGCACTTCAGTATAACCTTCCTCCTCCACGCTTTCTGCCTTCTGCGCTCATACTCAGCTGCACACACAAAAAGAGCTTGGTGACCCTGATTTCCGTGCAGCTGCTTCATGACACCGTGCCCGGAGCTGCCTGCTCCTTTCTCCACATATAACGATCAGGCTCCATTGCTTCTTTTGTGCTCCTGGTAGAGCACAGCTGCTCTCTCCCTTGTCTTCATTCCTCCCCTCGTCTATGTGCAGCTAATTTGCAAGACGCAAACATCTCCTAGTGGCACATAAACACTAATCTGCGAAATAAAATAAGTGTTTTGTCGGTTATAACACTGAGTCACAGTCTAATTTTAATGATGTTGAAAAATGTTAATTGCCTCCCAAGGCGATACTTGTCCCCTGCTGAATTTATTAGTTTGTTTACCAAATCTCCTCCTCTTGTGCACGTTCATTAGAAAGGGTCATAAAACACACAAAAATGCTCCATGTGGCAGTGGGGTGGTAGGAGACTGGCTAAGTGTGGGGAGGTGGTAGAAATGTTTCTGCCAAGATGAAGGGAATGGTTAAATGCATGCGGTGTGCAGTGGAGTGTGGGCTATGAAGTAAACAGCGAAGGGGTGGCCTGGCCACCACTGCTGCAGGGAGAGTCAATATCAGTCAAATAGCTGATTTCAAGGTAGTTGCAGGGAGGCACAAGCTGACCATGGAGTCATCCTTTCTGGTGATGCTGGAAGGGTATTTCTGCAGGGCAGGAATTCAGTTCCTCCTAGGCTTCTTAGCGAAAGTGTTTGTTAACTTGAAGGCCTGTATTTACACAGAAATACTGCAGTGCTGCAGCCCTGGGGGAAACAGCAGCAGATTTCTAGTCAATACGCTCGTGGCTCAAGCTAGTTATGTCCTTGGTTGTATATTTCTGAAGCCATCCTCTAAAACCGGCTAAAAAGTTACATACAGGAAACATACCATCTCTATGAATAACTACTTTAGTGTCAAAGAGTTCCTCATTACTGTGATCATGAAGCCTTCCAAATCAGCACACCTGTGTGTAACAGAACTTCAGCAAAATAAATCCAATGTACAGAAACACAAGAAAATTACTGATGATGTCAAGAAATGCAACTTAACTGATAAATTACCCCATCCCCTTGCTTTCTCTGCAGCTCTAGGTTTCAGCAAGGCTGGATATTCCCTGGCTTTTAAGCGCCACCTGCTGAAACATGAAGACACACGTTAGAGTCTGGCACTGGAACACCTGTTGGTGTCATCAAATGATGCAGCTCTGAAAACGTTGCTCAGATGGGAACTAGGCAGGAGAGAAAAACAAACCCACGACAAACTAAGCAGTGTTTTACTTCTTTATAGTCTCTTGTCGCAAAGAAGTTGGGGCAAATGAAAGCAAAAGTCAGAGTTTCCAGGATTTCTTCATCACTAAAATGAAATAAGCATCACTGTCCATAGAAGCACTAACTCCAGCGTAGTAGTTCAAAATTTCATCTTTTGTAACCTAAGAGTGAGAAAAACAGTGTTTACCATGTGTGATGGCTATGTACTGTGGCCCAAAGTAAAATGTTTATATAACACATCCCCATATTTTGCAAGTAATTCATTTGCATCTTCCAGACAAGCTTGATTTTCAGGTCATGCTGTCCTAATCTGACAATAGGATGTGTTGCTGCAGCAAGCTCTCACAGTGTTTCTTTCAACAACACTGTGATCGACGAGCTGCGTTTCTTGCGTTGAGAGACAGAGCTGTTGCTACGTCCTTGAAAAGGAACACAGGAAAAATACTCCAGTTATTAGTGTATATTGACTGCATAATTTAGGTCTAACAATGAAATTAGTCCAACACTAGTACCATCCCCAAATGAATGTAAAAAGCCCCAACTGTCAGACAAGGAATAAAAAATGAGAAGCAAAGCAGAATGCATGAGTGGAAATGCCTAAGACTAAATCTATTCCACGGTCAGAGCTTCTCTAAAGTAAACTGCTACTTTTTCCAGAAAACTAAAAACAAACAAACAAAACCCCAATAAATTTTGAATGCTGAAGTATCAGGCAAAAGTAAAAAATAAAAATAAAAAAAAAAAAAGAAAAGCAACTTCTGGCAAAATACCTTGTTTTCAGTGAAAAAGAACAGATTTATTTCTGGAAAAGAAACACTGCTCACATTTTACACAAGCTCTGTTCTTTTTACAGGCTTGAGTTTGCTTTCACAAAACATTACACTTCTTTCTCATTTTTCTAACTTGCCAAGACATTCGACAAAGTCTGGATCCCAGCCACACTCTCCAGCCACAGCTCCTGATGAGATAAATGGCAACGTTGTAAGCTGGGAGGAAGACTGGGTCCAATTTTCCGCAGAGACTGGGTTGCCCTTGGGGGGATCGGCTGCAAACCAGCAAGCTGAATCTTTTGCATCCTACAGTGCCGCCTGCAGCATCTCTGCTGGTGTAGATTGCTGAAGAGGTGCTAGAGCCAAAACAAAATTCACTTTGAAATCATGGAGACTTCAAACTGATCTGAGGCAAACCACTATGGCTGGGGGCTGTTTCAAATTCTGAGGTTGCTCTCAGCCACCTGAGGATTTGGCGTTGAGTACAGCCTGCTGGGAAACCCGCTTTCTGCTCACCCCTTCCTCCTGAGCTGGCTACAAGAAAGTATTTCCAGAGAAACAGGATGGGCTAGAATCACAGCGAAAGTCATAGGAAGTGGGCAGCTGCAGGTTGTTCTTGTCGTTATCTATTTCACCAGAAAATCTGCAGCTGCTGCTCCCAGTGCTGAGGACAGGGCCTGGGAGGTAAAATAACTGAAATCACTAGGCTCACTCCTTCTGCCAGCCTGTGACAGCGAGGCCATGAATCCAGCTCTGGGATGGTAAAGTTCTGCTCTGCCCATGTGGCTGCAGAGAGTTGGTCTGATGTAAAAGCTGTTACATAAAGGCAAGTCAGCTTTGGTACAGCAATACGTGTAGGTGGTTTCATCTACAAAAACCTTAGCTGCTTCCATCTGCCTCTGCCAAGACAGTTTTGTGCCAGGAGACCAAGAAAATGAATGAGGTCACTGAATATACCTTGTGGTCTAACTTTGAGAATATATGCCAGTGAGTGGGGCTCACATTAAAACTCAATTGCTTGAAACAGAAATTTATGCTGTAGGAGAAAACATGAGCCAAACCACAACTCTGGACCATATCGAGTCAAAAATTTCCCCTCCAGGACAAAAACGTGAAGCCACAAAAAGCACACAAGGGGCAAACCCAAAATACATGTAGGGATGCTGGTGGGTCATTGCCTTTCCCTGGGGAACCCATCAGAGGGAGAGGCTGTCCCCATGCCTTGCGCTCTTTTGGGGCAGGAGGGAGGTCACAGAGACGTTCTGATAGCTCAGGTAGAGGTGAGGGCAGAGTTTTGGAGGAGGTATAAGGGAGCCTTTTCTGCTTGTGTTGGACCACAGGGCTCCACCAGTGTTTTTGGAGTGTGCTCCTGGTGCTACCTGGCAGGAAGGAAAGAGCTCAGCCCTGACAAAGCACTGTGCCACCGGGCAGGCTGGAGCTCAAGGTGCGGGTGAAAACTTTGCATCTGGTTTTTGGCCCACAGCCCTGCAGACTCACATCTTCCTATGGTTTGTGCCATCCTGTTTAGTGCATGTTGCAAAATCAGAAAGAAGAATTAGTGCTTCAAACATGAAGCAGCAACCGGGACCTGACAATCTTGATGCTAGCAGCAGATATGATCGCGTGCATTGCCACCTATCTCCCAGTATCTGCCGTGTGCACTGTGCAACCACAGGACAGCCTGCACCACCATCTATCTCCAGCATCTGCTGGGTCTGTAACCAGCACACAGCAGCCTGCAGCAGAACACGGGCTCTTGTGCTTCTGTTTTGGCTCTCCCAGGTTGCACTGCAGCAGCCCCAGCAGACAGGGACAAGTAAAGTGCTAAAGGGTGGCCCTGGGCACCTCTACAAAGTGCTTCCACTGATTCTCAGGCACATGTGCCCAGTGTGTTATGGCTGCAGGTCTCCTAGTAGAGAATTTCCTAGCTAGCGATCGGTGCAATGTCTGTGTTTATTCCATGAATTTGCAGATATATGAGTCATATGATGGTTCTTACAGCACAGATTCCAATTTGTGTTCTATGACACTTGGTTATAAGTGAAAAAAAATCACTTTTTTCTTTCCTAGATTATTTCTTTTTCCTGAAAGCATTGTAACTTTTCTCCAGTTACCAGTTTTTGCTTCAGGACCTAATCTGTTCCCACAGATGGAACAGGAAACTTTGTTACTGACTTTGAAGAAATACTAAACCGGCCATTGGAAGTGTGCTCCATACAAATTTCGAAAGCACAACATTGCAAATAGCATCCTCCTGATGCTGAGAAATATATCTACTAATGATGTCTGCAAGCAGGCAGACCCAAGATGCTGGGAACCACTCTGAGAGCTATGGGAATGTATCAGCTGCAGGGTTGATGCTGAGCCCTCTCGCTCTTGTCTCACATCCCTCAGATCCCCACAAAAAAAAAAACACATTAGACAAGTGCAGGGCAGAAATGTCATGTGGAGCTCTGAGCTTTCCCCAGATGTCACAGGCTCTTGCTAAGCCTCCTGGAGGCTGGTGATAAAGTTTCTGCTGGTTTTAAAAAAAAGCATAGTTGCTTCCAGTACATTTCCTCCTGCAAAGGTTTAATGTATTTGGGATTAAGTAAAATGGGGAGTATTAGCACAGAAAAGGCAAACTGATTGTAGCTGTTCAGATGAAAACTACCCCTGCATCCAATTAAATGTCAGCAGAGCAGATTGCTGTGGGGTCTGAAGACATGAGATACCGTGTCAGGAGGAGAGTTTTTTCATGTTGTGATTTCCACAGTCCGTTTACATTACTTTCTTTTTATTTGAAATATAAAAGACTGATAACATGGCAACCTGTTGTGGAGCAAATTAATAAATGAGAAGTAAATGGATTTTACTCAAGCTACCAGGACATGTAGAGCGTCTATTTGATAGCTTGTTTTTCATATAAATTATGTTGGCACTTCAGTAGCATCGCGATAAGTAAATTCTCCTCTTATGATTGATGGCAATAATAGAGACTCTTTCCACCAGTTTCCACCATCAGCCAGTATGCAAGCTTCTGGAGGCTTACAGACCAAAGAAAATAATTGAGTTTGCACAGTCTTTACTAGGGAATTGCAAGCAGCTATTGTTCGTACTGAGATCACGCCTGGACAAAACAAAAGCTGAGTTTGCACAGCAAAAAGTTTGTCAGAGCAGCAAGTATGCAGGACTCCAGTGTTTGAACTGTTAGCCGCCCTGGCCAAGTAACAGCGGAGACTTCACCAGTCAAGCTCTTCTGAAAGGTCACTCTAAAAGCCTATACTGCTTTTAGCTAGCAGCTAGCCTGAAATGGAGCAAATTCTGCATAGACACGTCATTTACTTTTCACTACAGCAGCAGCATCTCAGTCTGGGAGAGAAGGACAATGATGCAAGAGAAGGAGAAAGAGGGACTGAAGAAAAAGGAATCAAGGCAGGAATAATTAGACAGCATCCTCGCCACCCTTCCTTTTTCTTTTTATCTTTAAATAGTTTCCTTTGTGCAGCTCTTCTGTACTCTCTGTATGGAGAAAGAACAGATCTCAGAACTGAGACAGTCTCATTGGTGTGACCAGGGGAGCAGGTTCTCATCTTTTTCTCAGCATCAGAAACAAAAGATGACAAGACAAGAAAGTAACAAGTTTTTGAGTTCCCAGAAAGCTCCCTGAAGTCACAGCTTGGTCATAAACCAGTATAAACACATAAAGTAGTAAGCAACTTTCAGTGTAGGTGTGTACAGACAACAGCTACCAGACAAATAAATGTTCCAGGAACAGTGAAGAGAAAATACTGTAACATGTGTATGCCCTTTAAAGAAAAATATTAGTGAGATGGTCTCACAGTGCAAAAAGAAAAAAAGCAAAGTGTGTGTAAGACATAAACAGGCCTGCAGAGGTTTGAAAAGAGATACGCATAGGAAAGATACCTGTATTTCACAGGATTGTAGAGTGGCCTTAGCTGGAAGGGACCTTAGAGATCATTTAATCCAACCTCCCTGTCATGGGCAAGGACACCTCTCAACTAGATCAGGCAACGCATGGGGACCCAACAGGGATTGAACCCGCAATCTTGGTGTTATCAGCACCACGCTCTTAACAGAGTGAGGTAACCAGCCCCCTTGAATGCTGAGCTGTCAGTCAGGGGGAAAACATGACTTTAAAGAGCATTTTCCATTCATGCTGGTACCTGTCTCCCTTTCCTGACTTGTTTCTCCCCCCAGCCTCCTGGCACCGGGAACTCACATGTTTCTAGCAGTGAGCTGAGCAGTTGCTTCATCCCACACGTAAGACCCAAGATGCCAAAAGATGCTGCAGTGCTACAGGTGAGAGGACTATGTAACCCTCCTGGAACAGGCTTCCTCATGTTTATAACAGTCTATCCCAGACCACCACATTTCCAGAATATTTTAGTCTCCTCTTGAATCCTCTGTCAAACAGAGCTACATCTAACACTGGAGGAGGGGATATGTTCAGAAGCCACATGGATCAACTGCAGATGTCTGAGAAGAAAAGAGCAGCTTGTCTCAGAAAAGAGAAGACATGTTAAGGATGCGGGGAGAAAAGGGATAGATCTGCGGAGTGGCTGGGTGCCAGATCTGTGCTCTGATTATGCTCCGATCCCCCGAGGCTGAGCCGACTGAAGCATCTGGGAATTATTTTTGCAGATTGACCGTAACTGGCACAGTTACTGGAAGCTGTTATTATGGAAAATGAGTGTGTTGTTGTGCATACACTTAATCACAGGAACCTACAAAAGGTGGAAGTAAAGTCTTATTTCTTTAATCAGATCATCAGAGTTTCCAAGCGTTCTTCATCATGACGATAAAATAGACATCTGTGTCTATTGAAGCGCTGACTCCTGCATAGTAGTTCATGAATTCTTCTGTTGTGACCTGAGACAGAAACATTTAAAATAGGAAAATGAATGTTTATTTTTTTATGCTATACTTCAAAACCACACAGTTTTCTAAGTGAAACTCAACATCTGCTATTTCATGTTATTGCTATTGAAAAGGAATCCAACAAGAATGAAGATACTGAAAACTTGCACAAGCTCAATTCTTTGCTAGAAATAAGAGCTCTTGTTCTCCAGGAACACTTGGATGGAAACGAAACATGCAGAGTTAAACTAACCTCACAGGCAACTGAAGTTAAAATCCATGCTGCCCAAGAAGACAAATGTTTTAATGCATCTTTTTCCAGGTATGCTATTATCTGGTTCTTTGCATTATTATTAATGAAAGCGGATGGGATTTCTGATGAAATGCAGAGACAGTCAAGAGCTCTATATCTATTCACTATAGAGAAAATATCATTGCTTTTAACAGATCTCACTAAAACAAGGAAGCATTCTTTCAAATACCTAAGAATTTTGAATATCTTTCAAAGATATTTTGAAGTTGAATCTGTTTTAAAATGACCATTTAAAAAAAATCCAATTAGCAGATACAAACTGTGCATGTCTCTTTGGATGCTTTAACTCTTGAACTGTGTAAGTCATTCTTTGAATAAATAACACATAGAAAAACGTTTTCTCCTACTGCATTGTGCATTTGAGAGCCCAGTAAAACATGACAATGGGGAGAAGTGAGCACTCGAGACCGTCCTACCATCAGGAAGTGATTACACCTTTTGCTGACCCTGTCTATTTCAGAGGCACTTGGAGAGATCACGATGAAGAGGACCTTTCTAGCAGATGTTTGGCCTTGAGGCAATTCTGCTAAAAATATTTTAGGTGTTCAGCTTATACTAGTTTCATTACTGACCTCGGATTCAGGCACAGGAAGGTCACAGTCAGTTCTCAGAAGAAACTGCAATGGGGTGACTTAAAGTCAGGATGCCGAACAAGAGGCAAGTGCTCAGAGTAACTTTTCTGTAAGCTCAAGCACTGCAGGATTTATGAGGTACAAGGTAGTGAACTTGTTAAGGATTATTTTGGGGACCCATTTAATGTGTTCATTCAGCACAAAAAGCAGGAATATTTTTCCTGAGGTTTGATAGACATCACCACTGCTACAGGGAGGGAAGGGGACAATTCACGCAACTGGTACATCTGAGGATGACACAACAGAAAAAGGGATGAAATTCAGCTCTATCAACTGCAAATAGTTCCATGCCCAAACGAAACAAAAAACATCACCCCCCTACAAACTGAGACCCTGCCTGTTGGAAACAAAGCAAGCGGAGGATTTGGATGTAATAGCCAGTCATCAGACAGGCTGGAGTCAGCAGTGTAGGGCAGCCATGGAAACACTGGTGTAACCTCAGAACTACAGTATTAAAGACATTCCACAAAGTGCTGATGAAACCTTATCTAGTTTGTTATTAGTGAACAACTTGGGCAGAGAGTACCATCATGTGAACAGAGGAGATCCACGATTGCTTGCTTTGAGTTGGTCAGACATGTGTGAATTCAGACTAAAGAAAGTCTGCAGACATACAACAAGAGGAAACAAAGCATGCTTGGCTCTGGGATGGTTACAAAGTTGATGCATAGTAAGTCCACCACAGAAGGTGCCCAGGCTTTGCACCTGCACCAGGGAGTTGAGGAGAGGGTAAGAATGGCTCCCAGCCCTTACCCAGCTAGTGGGTCCTCAGGGCACACAGCTGGTGGCAGCCCCCCAGCCCTACCTTCCCTCCAACTCTCTGGGGATAAATATATCTCCATTGAAGACTGATTTCCAAGTCAGATCCCTCAGTAATTACACACACTGGACAAGTGCTAAGAGTAAAGTACTAGGGAACCTGCTTTTGGACTGTATTTTGGTATTTATTTGCCTAAGAATTGAACAATCCTCCAACTTACAGGGAATTTGAAAATCAGCAATTGTGTGAGTCAGGCTGAAGATATAAAGAAACCTGTGAAAGCAGAGCATTAAGGCTACAAGCCAGCAAACGTAATTTCTAGTCTACTCTTTTACCTCCTGCAGAGCCCCTCTGTGTAAGTGAGCTGCACCAACAGGCCTACACAGAGGTTATGTATCCAATTTACTGTCCCACATAAACGTGGTGTAAATGCATGTTTGATACTGTGATCGTTCTCATATTTAATCATTTAAGTCAAATGCTGAGTCAGACGGTGATTTCATGGCTTGACACTGGGTGTTGCACCTACCTTCCCATCCTTGTCATAGGGTGAATCGAAATTATCCAAAAAGGCCCTAAAAACTTGATCTTCTGTCCAGTCTCCATTTTGGTATTTGGGATGATGTTTTGCATTATATACCCCCCGTAAGTCTTCAATTGTTATGACACCATCTCCAGTCTTATCTAACTTCCTAAATGCCTGCATGATGATCTCTTTTCTTGCATTTGACATGGGAGGCTGTAAAGAAATATTAACAGAATTATTTTACCTCTGCCAACCGCTTTCTCAGTTCCAAATTCAAGTAACTGCTGTTATTACTAGTAAACATATTTCAAGGCACTTGAGAAAACTGCTGACAGTCTATGCTGTCCATGAGCTAGGAAGGGCAATATATCACCAAAAGAAATGCAGGTTTTAGCAAAGCAAAGAGACTTGAACTAAAATCAGTCACACTGTGGTCAGACAGAAAAAGCCACCACTGGATTAGTCCATGTAACAAGGTGATGCATCATAAAGTTATGGACAAAGAATTGAGATTATGGGGCTTTGTGTAACCTGATCTAGAGCAAGGTGTCCATGGCCATGGCAGAGAGGTTGGAACAAGATGATCTTTCAACGCAAACCATTCAATGATTCTGGTTAATGGGCTGAACCACATAGCTACCCGGACTGCAACAGAGGAATTTAGGCATCTAAGTCTATTTAGCAATTCATTAAAAAAAAAAATCACAACCATTTATCTGCAGCTACTCTTCTATTTGCAAGGAGCCTTACACCTTACCAATAAATTGCAGATACTTATTGCCTTCTGAGCTCTCTCATCTGCAGAGGTGTTGCTTAGAGTGATTTTTTTTTTTTTTTTTTAGTATATTCAGATGCAAATAGAATATTTTAACTTTTCAGGAGCTACCTACTTTTAAAATAAAGCTGTAGATTTTGCTAATTATTAAGGCGAACAGATGTGCTGTGTTTTGTGTTTAGCCAATGATCAGGTTTCTACATTTAATGCAGTAATAGCATAAATTCACAGACTTACTCTCAGTGTAACAAGAAATTCATCAAAATCAATTGTTCCATTGCCATCTTTATCAAACAACCGGAAAATCTCTTGTGCTTCTTCCTTGTCTATCATCATAGCGTAATCATTTAGTCCTTTCACAAACTCTTTGAAATCAAGGGTCCTGCTGTTGTCATCATCCATAATCCGAAATACTCTGTGGAAAATATTCAATTTCAGGAGAATGCATAGGAAAACCAGAAGAATTCTACAGTGCCAGAGTACAGGGACACCTTAGTGAGATAACATTTCCCCTTTGTAAAGTCTTCTGAGAAGAAAAAAAAAAAAAAAAAACAAAAACAGAAAACAAAAGAGGGAGTGAAAAAAAACCACAACCCCCCTCACACACTTAATGAGAGCAGAGGTGATTTGCTTAGATTGAGCTTCAAAATATTATGCAGCTGAAGTTAAACGAGGTGAAGGCTGCTTTAACTGCTGGAGTTATCCTATTCGTTATACACTGAGCTACCTAAAAGTTGGGAATGTAGATGAAGTTCCAGCTGGTCACTTAGGATCCCTCTGTGATTTATGGAGTCCAGGAGAGGTTTCAGTGTGTAATGCAGTTCCCTCTTCCAAGGGGTGGGGTTACCCAGAGTGGCTGCAGAAGGAGTCTATATGACTTCAAAACTAGACAGATAAATAGATGATTACACACAAGGGAATCACACCCCAGATGAAAGGAAACACAAAATCCCAGTATTGAGGCACTTAATACCAAACAGACGAGACTTTTTATATTCCCTCTCTCTCCCTGACAGGAGTTGTTTTCTGACTCAAGGAAGTACCTTCCTCTGAGGGATTCAGAGTCCTCCGTCCTTCAACAGGGGAACAGTTCAGTCCTGTCTCCCAAAACACAGGACTCCCAAGCTCAGGCTCTGTAGCTGGTGGCATTTGCATTGAAACCAGAAAACTCAAGTTTTCATCCCTGCTTAGCGCATGAGCCTCTTGCAGTCAGAAATACTAGTCTGAATTTGACTTCTGACACTCACCTGCCAAGTCCTTTGATGCCTGCAGATCCCCTTGCTAAACACCGCAGGCGAAGTCTTTCTACTGGGTCGGTGGTTTTGGACAGGTTTCTTTTGGCCTGTATTGCCATCTCTCGGTCATGCCTTGCTGTGCCCGGCATCTGCAAGACCAAAGCATCCACACAGTGTGCATTCACATACACAAGGCAGAGTGATGAAACTTGCCTCAGTATATGGGGCATCCCTCACTTGCAAGGTGCTGGCAACTCCCATGAGGTCTCATTCTCATCCTCTACTTCCTTTTCCTTATATCCTTCTAACTGAAGGGGAAATTGCCAATATGGGCCATCAACCCTGAAATGAGATATTAGGCAACCACCATGTGTTTAACTCAGATGCAGATATGAAAATGTGGGTAAGAATTTGTTGGGTACAATGTACAAACAGTGAAAAGCTAATGGGATCCTGGGCTGCATTAAAAGAAGTGTGGCCATCAGGTCAAGGCAGGTCATTCTCCCATTCTACTCTGCTCTTGTGAGACCCCACCTGCAGTGCCATGTTCAGCTCTGGAGCCCCCAGAGCAAAAAGGAGGTGGACCTATTGGCTCAGCTTCAGGCCATTAAGATCATCAGGGGGCTGGAGCACCTTCCCCATGGGGACAGGCTGAGAGAGTTGGGATTGTTCAGCCTGGAGAAGAGAAGGCCTTATAGCAGCCCTCCAGTATTTAAAAGGGGCTACAGAAAAGGAGAGATTCTTTATCACTGTAGACCTAATTCTCCAGACCAGGGCTTTCTCCCACTGCCCATGAGAGCAACAGCGATCACCCCAAGATCTGACCTCATCTACAGACAACACTGTATGCTATTTTAACACAAATGCAGAACAAATTAATACCTTAACTTGAACAGCATTTAGCACTCCAGTACTTCAACAGTCACATAGGCCTTCTAGCTTTCTTCGGAGGAAGAAAGTGGAATAAAAAGTGGGAAAACCAGCTCGTGGACTTACAACGCTGCAACAAAACCACCAAAAGCAGTATGCCCAGGCTAACAAAGGGTCACTCCCTCTCCCACAGGAAGTATTTCTACCAAGTGCTAGAAGCACCAGGGCTGCCCATGACCCATAGTGACATTTTGAGGGCATGTTGTATTTTGGCTCTTGGGCGCATGCTCTGTACCAGGATTGCCACTCCTTAGGCTGGCTGGTGTGTCTACAGATCACAAAGGCTCCCAAAATGTTTTCCAGCCTTTCAGGTATCACAGGACCAGGGTACAAAAGAGTCACAGAAGGGCCGAGCTGAGCTACAGCAGAGATCTTGTCTTGGAGGGCACCTGGTGCTCTGCTGCAGGTGCTCTGTAATGGGGAGATGAAGATGGGCAGACGTTTGTGTCATCGTCAGTGCATGTTGCACTTCCAGTCTCACTGTCACTGCACAAGACATTCACACTGTAGAAGTGTGAATGGAAGTCAGAGAAAATTCTGAGAAACATAGAATTAAACTGTTTCATCTTAAGTACTCCACTCCCGGCTACAGAGTGTTGGCTATGGCAGCTGACTTTCGCAAGCCCTTCAAAGAACACCAGCTGGGCTTGGAAAAACAGAAAAATAAAATGGTTTTGTTCCTCCCCAATTCATTTTAGTACTAGCTTCTTGTAGAAGTCCAGCATGGTACAAAAGAGATCATATTAACTTTTTCTTCAGCCAGGATGACTAAAGTTCTTCTGGGAAGTCATTAACAAGTGACCAGAAAGACCTTACAGCTATGTGAGTTCAGCAATCAAAAATGTTTTCTGCAGTGACCTGTTCTTAAGGGCACATGTTTAGCTGGTGAGAATATAAAATACACTCAAGTTACATAAACACAGTGCAAACTATATTTATATGATCATGTATAGTAGCTTATATATGTGTATAATGTCTATGCATGTATATACAGAGTGCATACCATCTGTGCAGTAAGTCTCTATACTATGTTATTTACTTATTCAGATTATAAATACTGAGACTGATGATGACATAATTCACGCTCACTGCACGCTGCAAAAATCAATATACACACCATGCAGAGTGGAGTAGCTCCTTGCCTCAGGTTCAGTGGAGACACTTGCAGATACTGCAATGCCCATCAAATAATAATTGCAGTGAGACTCATGAATGAGGCTAGGGAGGGATCATCTGATATGGTGTCTGTTATGATCTACTGTCCCTCAGTAAAAGCCACTGAAGCTGGCCAACCCTCAGTTGTCTCTCCAGTAAGTAAAAGTTTGCTTCTACACCTACAAGCATTTCTAGCTGAGAACTTATCATCTCTAGACTAAGTTGTTCCAGTATGAAATAATTTTCTTTTAAATATAGGGTCTTTGCTTCTAGTTTGATTTTTCCCCATCATTACATCCTGGTTTACGTTCTTTTACTACATCAAAGAGCTACCTATTAAAAATCTGCCCAGATGTAAACACTTGAAGGTCCTTTTTAAACCCTTTTTCGTTAATTAGACAGAACCTAGATAATTAGACAGAACCTAGGACTGCCCCTACAAAATGAGTTTCCAGATGTTAGATAACTCTGCTGTTGTTCCTGAACTTTTCCATTTTTTGCCAGAGTTCCTTCTGAAGTTGAACAGAGCATTCTAATAATGTCTTTAGTGCCACAGGCAGAGATATTCCCATTTTTTCCCCATGTATCATGGTTAAAAACAGTAACTGTAAATTTTTCTGCTGCTCTTTGCAAATCTCCATTCTCTGGAATGTTCAATAGCAAAATTGCTGACACTGTGTTGTTACATGAAACTCAGCATTTCAACTCTTTCTAAAGTGATTGCACTTACATGTTTTACTACAGCCTCTTAAACATGACTTGGCTTCCTTTGTCACACAGCAGCAGATATCTGAGAATCTTTTCTATATATTCAATAAATACAGAAAACCAGATAAATATAAACCCTGCTATATGCAAACCTGGTCCATGGTAACACATCTAACCCCCTATTTCTTTTGGCTACTAGAGATAAATTCCTAGGCTAGAGATAAATTCCTGCTGCTAAAAGACTATGTTGTATTGTAAGAAAACAGATTCTGAATCAGAACAAAGATGGAGGAATCACAGAAATTCACATGCTCTCTCCTCTCATTTTGCTTTTGTCTCTTTTTGGATAATGTGAATTAATTGAAGACACTGTCAGGATTTGTTTAACAGTTCTCTATATTATGTGTATGTATTAATAAATACAAAACAAGAAATGGTCATAATTTTGCATGTTTTTAATTTGTGTATCTCTGCCAAGTTCGTTAGGTATGTCTCGTGGTGAAATGAAAAAAGGGACGGTTAATTTAATTCTGAATGCTAGACAGTTTTGTTTTGCATAATAGCCTGGGCTACAAGCAATTACAATACCTCACGTTCTCAGCATTGTTTGTTTCTATGGGCAATGTTGTGTCATGCAGGCTGAACAGAAATGATTGCACTTCTTCTTAACAAATACAAAACCTGAAATAGTGGGTTAGGTTTTTCCAGAGGAACCTTACACTGTTCAGCAACCAGATGCCTTTACATCACTCTAAGCCTAACACTTAAACCTGGAAAAGTCAGATTTAACCTCAGCTCAGCACCATTCATTTATAAGTTACCTCTCAGCTGAGCCCTGTGAAAATCTTAAAAAACACCCCTGGATTATCATAGAGGTGGGGTTTTTATCATTTTATCATAGAAAGCCTCTATCCTGACCAAAAGCTTAAGTCACACACCACCTCTGAGCAAAAGATCTCAGAGCCTGGGAATAAGTTAGGTGGCCTAAACAAATTGCACACATTTGGATTATTCCTGCTAATTTCATTAAATTCTCAACGGCATGAAAACTGTGTATTTGGCAACCATCTAAACACCTCCTTCACAGTCTGGCTCTCCATCCCCACTGACCCCTCTGCTGCATTTACATCATCCAGCCCCCATCTTCTAGCAGGTGGGGCATTACTGCTCCCCTATTTTGCAGATATACCTGTTTTATAATGTATATATATTGATATACACATATAAAAAGCCCCTACTCTTGACTGAGCTGCAAGCAATCGGAGACGTTCACTGAGAGCTAGCAAGCAAGAGAGAAAATCCTTTACCTGCACTGCTATCCTGCACCCGTGGTTTCCACCCAGGACTTGGGAGGTGTCGGGGGGCTGGGACAGTGTCGTCCCCCACCTGCCTCCCCACTGCGAGGCTCTCGCCGGGCTCAGGCGGCAAGTGGAGGGGATGCAGGGCCACAGGCTCACTGCAGAACTTCCTCGTCCATCTCGTTTCGCTTGTTTACTCACCTGCCTGCCTTGCCTCCCCCGCTCTTTCTTTCGAGAGGCCTGGAGTTTACTAGCTGGTCTCCAAGGTGACACTGGTGACTCCGTCTGGCCCAACCTGCAATTACGCTGCTTCCCCGGGTGATTGCCCCTGGGTTGCAAGAGTCTTTTATCTACCTTCTTTTTAAACTCATGCCCTCCATCTCCTCTCTGCACAGGTGGGCTAGAAGGGGAGAAAGTGGGAGACACCTTGTGCTGCCCCTCACCCAGACACCCGGAGGTTCTTGCAGGAGGGTGCAGCATCGATGTGCCAGCCTTGGCCATGGCTGTGTTTTGATAATATATTTCTCTGCTCCACGGCTCATAGGGTTGAAAAAACTTGCTGGTTCATTCTTTTATTCAAAACACAACAGCAGAAAATAAGTTAAAGACTGTTGATTTGGTTTCACAAAAAAAAGTCGACGGCATATTTGTTTTCCAGCTGACTAATTACTGTTTTGAAGACCCTCTGGTGGTGAAATCCTGTGGGGAGTTGCTGAGATCGTGTTCATTTGCAGAAAGAAGAAAACTGAAAAGGTTAAACACCAGTACCATGAGGAAAAATTGCTCTCTGACTAGACACAGCTATTAACAACTCTGTCGGCAGAAGGTCACAAACATTATCAGCAGCACAGTGTAACACTTGGATAAGGAATTGGTGTATTGATGAGCTCCTTAGGGGTAAAAAATATCCTGTGTTACGGTCCCTGGCCCTCTCTGGCAGCAGCAAGCTGAACACAGAGGATCAGAGCCGATGGCAACAGCAGCTCGTACAAGTTGGTGTGACATCACCTGGGAAGTGGAGAGAAAGACTGGTTATACCCATGGATGAAACATGGAGAAAAAAATGAGTAAGTGCATCATTTCCTGACAAGAGCAGAAAGTTATTTTGGCAATTACTAGAGTAATAACATTCGTGTCCTGGTGGGCTGCTTATCGTTCAGCAGCAGGTACTTCCTGGTACTAAACCGTAGGTTGTGCAAGACTTTGTATATGCTTTATGTCTGTCATCTGGCAACTGACTGCACATTAATGAACAAGCAGGAAAGAATCCTTATTTAATCGCTCAGTAATTCAGAAATATTGACTATGTGACAATGTAACGTTCCCCCACCTGTTATCTTTGTTTTGTGAATTGATCTCCAGAGGCCTCCTGGGACTGCAGAAGAGGTAAGGGGCTCCAAATATGACCTGGGCTGAAGGCTCAGGGAGAGCAGCCCCTGCCGCCCGCCAGCACACGCTACAAAGGTACAACAGAGATACCGAGACTGGAGAAGTTATTTTCACAGAACAACGATTTGGCCATTGAAATTCAGCCTCCCACCTGAGTATAGCAGTACTTCAGATGCAGACTTTGCACTGACTTGCAGAGAGGTACATGTAGATCAGAACAGCAAGGACAGGCTCTTGAAAGCAAATGAATGGGTCGACATCTGGATACTCAGCTGCCTTCTGCTGCCTTTCCTGCCCTTTGCCAGCGAGCCCAGGCATACACACACACACACGGACGTTCACTTTACCTTCCACACGCTGCTCTGAACTGGACTGTGCCATGTCTGACCTGGTTAATGAGTTACAAATCTGAACAATTATTTACTTTCAGTTAATAACTATTTCAGGCTTTCAGGTGTCTCACATTGCATCAGGCTCTGATTAAGTTGATTTAGTTGTACCTGCTTTGTTACTCTGCACAAAGGTGCAAGCAGAAATCAGTGAACTCAGAATTTATCATGAAGTAGATAGATTTCATCAGAACTCTGAAATTTTTCCTTATCGTTTTCTAACTAGCTCTGAATACATACCTGTTTGATACTTGGTTTTATTCCACCTGAATGTCCCAAACTGTCTGTTCAGTTTGTGGTGCAGTACTGAACAGAACCTACTAAGGGAAAAACATGCGAGATCTAACATGATCTATACCCTCATGACTGAGATTGAGATCTTGCCAACTTAAGTTTCCAAAAATTCAGGTTTCTTGTTGATCTTAGGTAGAAAAAAAGTGTAAGAAATGCCTTATGAACATTATAAGAAGTGTCTCAAAGAAAATAGAGAAGCCACTAGGTATTTGGCCCTACTTAGTTTACATGCACTAGCTTTGTTTCTTAATGTGCTACCTATGACCGTCACTGCTGAGAGGTTCTCCAGCAGTGAGAAGTGCAGGTACAAACACATTCACTTCGTAGGGGAATCAGCATGGTATTTAATTTTCAATACAACTAAATCAGCAGGTAAAAAAAAAAAGAAAAAAAAAGAAAAAAAAAAGAAAAAAAGAGAACCAGGCAGGCATGAAGTATCAAAATGTTATATACCAAAGACTACTTTTACAGGATAAATCTTGGGGATTTTCCTACTCATAAAATTGAGAAAGTTTCACATACACCAAAAAAAACCCCTCATTGTAAGTAACATTGTCAAGGGAAAAATATTCCCATTCTAAACCAAGTTATAATCCAATTACATTGAACTCCTGATCCAAATAAAATACTTTAATATCCAAAAATGCTTTCTCCCTCTGTGGTTTGTAGCTATCCAGCCGAAATTAATTGTGCTTATGATTGTTCTCCAGAGCTGAGACCAGCTAACATATGCAAACTATGCCCGTGCTACTGAACTCCTTCCAAAGAGGGTGGTCACATCAGACCTGCTGGGGATGGTCGTCAACCCTGCTCATAACAGAGACCCAGCCCAGTCTTTTCATGTGCGTTTGACCCCACAACAGTGACTTCCCTCCAGGGAAGTCTTCCCTCCAGCCTGAGGAGCCTCTTCAGCCCAGAGAGTCCAGATCCCTGACTGATTGGCTGATGATCTTGAGCACTCCTTATTGCTACCTTGTCTTACTTTACCTTTTCCCCTCACTCCAGGGAAACACAAACAGATTTTTGATTTTTTTTCTCAACACTATGTCTGCTGTTAAAGGCATGTGTTGCTTGACATGTTTTTTAAGGCGCTTTGAGATGCTTTTTAAGGTGCTTTGAGGGAGCATTCCAGAAAAGGGGGTAGCTATTTGGAAATGTTTTTTACTTGTAAATCTACCACAAGTCTGCTTTCACTTGAAGAATGGAAAATGAAAATACTAGATGCTTCAGCCTTTTAAGAAGTTCAGCAACTACCATTTACCAAAAATCAATTATTTTTATCCTGCACCTTGAAATAATGAAGCTTTAAGGTTTTAAAAATTTCAGGCAAAGTGGAAAAAACTTAATGCTGTGGGGTTTTTGGTTTTTTTATTCCCTCACTTTTCTTGAAAAAAATGACAAGCTTCTGCCAACCACAGTCAAACAATGTAATGGAGGCTTGATATGCATGAGATGTTTCTATGTTCTTTAATCTAGAGAAGAAAACAGTTAAATGGACACAGATTTTAGTGGGATCAAGTACCTTTTGATGCTGAAAAGCTGTTCTTGATCATTGCAGGGGTTGAGGGCGGGGGGTAAGGAAGAATAGGAAAACAGTCTGCAGCTTGCTGCAATAAAAACAAGAACAATCAGTCCTCAGTGAAGAGGGCAAAGAGAAGGGAGCCAGAACCAGAGAGGAGAAGATTTCAATTAGCTGCTCCTCAAAGGCCTCCCTAAAGACAATCAAGAAGTGCTGGAATGGTCTGGGGAAAGAAGAGTAGCTGTGAAGTCTCTGTGCTTGGCACAGGCACGTGCCAAGAGGGGAGGTCTTGATCATTTTTTTGGTATCCCCTCCTGTCCTCTGAAATGTGGGCTTTTTACAGGAATATGGGATCATGCAGGCACAATTGTGCAGGAGGGAAAAAGGTGGTAAGGAAACAATGTCAGTAGTCGTATAGGAGAGGGCAAAGGCTATTTCTTCTAGGACATTGGCAAAGCAGTGGCTGCCAGAGCAGCAGGAGGCTATGGGAAGGACAAGCTCTGTTCGTTGCCAGCAAAGGGAATACTTCACTTCTCAGCCCGTGGAGCCTGTCTGACCGAAAGCTGTTGCTTCAGTCTGCATGGTCCCATTTCTAGAATAACCACAAAGAGGATGTATTTTCTTGTTGTTGTTTTTCTCTGGAAATTCCTCTCCAAATTACCAGAGACTGTTTCGGTTCCTGTCTCCTGTCTCCAGAAACTTGCTGGTGCTATGTGAGCCAGATGCTTTTCCCTACCAGGGCACATCTGACATTGCAGCATGATCCAGCACAGGCCTACCTACCCCAGCATCTCCCTTCTCATTTGCTCTACTCATCAGCGCTCTGGTGATAAACCGTTGGTCAGCTCAGTGATGTCCCAAATTCCCTTCTGTCCATGGCCTGCTCTCTTCAGAAGTGAATTCTACCAGCCAGAAGGATTAGTTGATGTCAAGCTCCTCTGCACATGTTGAACCTTGAAAGGAGGCCATCTTGGCAAATGAGCTGCTCTTTCATCAGCGAAGATCTCTTTTCTCTGGCTGTGAAGAGCAAATTTGTACAGAGATGAGTCAGCAGACTAAAGATCCAGAGGCAGACCTCAGAACAGATTAGTGCCAAATGCAGGCATTTATCCTCTCTCAATTCTGCAGTGTCCAAAACCTTGTGCCTTGTGACCACCAGAAACTGAACATTCAGCTTCTTCAAAATTACCACTGTTCAAAAAAGGCCCACCCCAATTCTGACCTGGTACCAGAAACAGTGAGAGCCCAACTGTAAGTACATAGGGCCATTTTAGCCACAAAGGACACACCACGTATCTGTATAGAGCTACACAGAACTTACCTGAGCTCTCCTCAAATTGGAGATGAAGGGATGCCAGAACATCTAATGGTACTGGATGCTACCAGATGCTGACATTTAGGCAACTGAATTACCCTCTAGCCATATAGCACAGATGCATGTGCACAGGAATGCAAGGAATTAAGAGTCTAAGCACTCTCCTCCATTACTAGTTTCTCCCTGTTTGCCTGGCGTGGAAATCAGACTTTCAGATTTATAATTCCAGGTTGTCAGACATGGCTTTCTGAGGGTGCTACTTTTCAGCTGTGGTGGAATTAAATCTGCTTAGAACATGGTGCTCCTTCATAAGTATCTAAATTTCAGAATCATAGAACCATTAAGGTTGGAATAGACCTCTAAGATCATCTAGTCCAACTGTCAACCCAATACTACCATGACCACTAAACTATATCCTGAAGTGCCACTTGTACACATTTTTTGAACACCCCCAAGTGTAACAACTCTACCACTTCTCTGGGCAGTCTGTTCCAGCACCTCACCATTCTTTCAGTAAAGAAATTTTTTCCTAATATCTAATCTAAACCTTCGCTGGTGCAACTTGGGGCCATTTCCTCTTCTCCTATCACTAGTAACTTGGGAGAAGAGACCAACATTTAACTCAACACAACCTCCTTTCAGGTAGTTGTAGAGAACAATGAGGTCTCCTTTCAGCCTCCTCTTCTCCAAACTAAACAACCTCAGCTCCCTCAGCTGCTCCTAATAAGACATGTTCTCTAGACCTCCTCCGTTGTTCTTCTCTGGACCCTCTCCAGCACCTCAATGTCTTTCTCATACTGCAGCATTCAAAACTGAACAGAGTACTGAAGCTGTGGCCTCACCAGTGATGAGAAAAAAAGGCATGATCACTTCCCTACCCCTGCTAGGTTCCTAGAAAATCATCTATGTTAAAATAAGTGAATGCATTCCCTTGCTAAATAGTGGACAAGAGTAGGTGCCTTTGACACTGTCGAGGAAAGACCAAGGGAGCTGGGTGTCCATTTTCCCAAAGCTTCCAAGGGAGCAAGGCTCTCACAGACATTCATAATGCTCAGCAAACAGATTGGGGATCTGCCGTGACAACTTGGAGTATAGCTCTAAACCCACAGCACTCACAGGACACATATATGGGTGTCCTGGGTTTAGCTAAAAACCCAGTCCTGTTTAGTGATTTTTACTTTCCAGTTTAGTGTCTTCTAAAAGGCTGCACATTCTGAAGTCAGCAGCATGTTTTTGCACAGTGTCTGCCACTGGTAGTGATAACACCTGATGTTCGCAGTTACTGCCTGGGACTGGGATGCAGAAAGGCTCTTGCTGATACTTATTCCTACAGTGACCAAGGCCGCTGCTGGCTCTTGTGTGCCACGCTGGGGGTGCTGGGAAGTAAGAGGGGGCACAAGGAAGTAAAAGGTGGCACCGCCGGGGGGTAATAGACAGGACAGGTGACCAATGAGAGTATTCCATCCCATATACATCATATTTAGTATAAATTGAGTGATCACGAGGGTTTCGTCCCCTTTTCGGCCTTTTCACCCTTTTCTGCAATGGTCGGTGTCCAGAGAGGACTCCATCTGACCTCCTGATTCTGATCCGGATCCTGAGTTCCCGAATCCAGATCCCAGTATCCAGCTCCCGCTGCCACTCAGCCTGGGGTTTCCCCAGTGCCTCCTGCTCTGCAGCACCAGTGGGGATTGTTATCGGGGGAGGGAGTCAGGTTTGATATTGGGCTACTATCTATAGTTGTATATAGTTCTTTACTTTTATCTTTTTACCATTATTTCCATTATTTTCATTAAAGCTGTTCTAGTTTTTTTTCTCCTCTAACAGGTAAGTCTCTCTGCCTCATTCCCTTTTCTCTTCCCGTTTGGGGGGGGAAGAGGGGGTTAGAGAGCGTCTGTCCGTGTTAGTGGCCAGCCCAGCCCTAACCCGTGACAATGGGATAAAGCCGAAGACAGATTCGTTCTTCACTAACTCCTGGCTCCCTACAGTATGGCTTTTGGATTGCTTTCTCCAGTATCACCCTCCAGCATTCAGTCTGGGCATGCTGTTTGTTACTGGAGGAAACAGAGCACTGAAGCAGGAGACTCCAGATGGAACTTGTGATCTTCTGTGGCTTTGTAAACACTGACTAGGAGAAAGTGCCAAAACCCACTTTCTCTGGGCTTTGGCAGCAAAATTAGAGTTTTTCAGATATTAATGAGACCTAAATAACAGACTAGATGCTGCAGCCCTTGTAGCTTGGAGCTCATTTCTTTTTTAGCAAAAATTACATCCTTATGATTCTTTAACATCAAAGTGATGATGGGAGCAAGTCTGCTGGCAGGTGAGAATGAGAATATCATGGACTTTCCCTTTCAAACCCAGTCTAGTGTTTGCTTCCCACTGTAAACTAAGGCAATAACACTTCTGAAGTTTCCGGTGAAAAAGCCTCCTCCAGCACGGTTTCAGGTAAATCACAATGTATAGAACCATAGTATCATAGAATCATAGAATGTGTTGGACTGGAAGGGACCTTTAAAGGTGATCTGATCCAATCCTCCTGCAGTGAGCAGGGACATCTTTAACTAGACCAGGTTGCTCAGAGCCCCATCAAGCCTGACCTTGAATGCCTCCAGGGATGGGACCTCCACCACCACTGTGGGTAACCTGTGCCAATATTTCACGACCCTCACAGTAAAGAACTTCTTCTTGATACCTAATCTAAATTTACCTTTCCCTAGTTCAGAATCATTTCCCCTTTGTCTATTGCTACACACCCTTGTAAACAGTCCCTCCGCAGCTTTCCTGTAGCCCCCTCAGGTACTGGAAGGCTACTATAAGGTCTCCCCAGAGCCTTCTCCAGGCTGAACAGCCCTAGCTCTCTCAATCTGTCCTCATAGGAGAGGTGCTCCAGCCCTCTGATGATATTTCTGGCCTCCTCCAACAGGTTCATGTACTTCTCGTGCTGACAGCTCCAGACCTGGATGCAGTACGTCAGGTGGAGTTTCACCAGAGCAGAGTAGAGGGACAGAATCACCTCTCTCAACCTGCTGACCACACTGTTTTTTCTGCAGCCCAGGATGCCATTGGCTTTCTGGGCTGCAAGCGCACATTGTTGGCTCATGTTCAGCTTTTCACCCACCAAGTACTTCTCTGCAGGTCTGCTCTCAATCCTTTCATCCCCCAGTCTGTACTGATAATGAGGATTGCCTCAACTCAGGTGCAGGACCTTGCACTTGACCTCCGGGGAAGGACTCCTCACTCTCACAGGAGATTATTCATCACAAACTGTCTTGAACGTGAGTCCTCCCACAAGAGACAGTTCTTGGCAAACTGCCCCAACGTGAGTCTCTCCATAGGGTGCAGTCCTGCAGGCGGAAACTCCTCCAGTGCAAGTGCCCTGTGGTGTCACAAAAGTCCTGCCAGCCAATATGCTCCAGTGTGGGCTTCCCATGGGGTCACAGTCCCCTTCAGGCATCCCACTCCAGTGTGAAGTTCTCCACGGGCTGCAGGTGGACATCTATACCCATCAACTGCTTCACCACAACCCAGAGGAATCTTTGCTTCAGCACCTGGAGCACATCCTATCCCCCGCTTCACTGACCTTGATGTCTTCACATATTCTTACTCCCCTCTCTCTCTCTCTGCCAGTTGTTGTGTGGCGCAGTTCTTTTTTCCCTGTTTCTTAAATATGTCATCACAGAGGCGTTCCTATCCTATTGTCACTGATGGGGCTCAGCCTTGGCCAGCCACAGGTCCATCTTTGGAGCTGGCTGGCATTGGCTCTATCAAACCTGGGGGAAACTTTACACAGCTTCTTGCAGAAGCTGCTGCTGCAGCCGCCTTGCCACTGAAATCTGGCCAGACAAACACAGCACACCTTGTTGAATCTCATGAGATTCACACAGGCCTATTTCTTCCACTTGTCCAGGTCACTCTGGAGGACATCCTGTCCCTCTGGCATGTCGACCGCACCCCTCAGCTTGGTGTCATCCGCAAACCTGCTGAGGGTTCACTCAATCACACTGTCTATACAATTTAAGAAGATATTAAATAGTGCTAGTCCCACTGTGGACCCCTGAGGAACAGCACTTGTCACCCATCTCCATCTGGACATCAAGCCACTGACCGCTACCCTCTGGATGTGGACATCTGGCCAATTCCCTATCCAGCAAACAGTCCACCCATCAAATACATATCTCTCCAACTTATAGAGAAGGATGTTATGGGGGACTATGTCAAAGGCCTTCCAGAAGCCCAGAGAGGCTCTTCCCTTGTTCACTGATGTAGTCACTCCATTGTAGAAAGCCACTAGCTTGGTCAGGCAGGACTTGCCCTTGGTGAAGCCATGCTGGCTGTCTTGAATCACCTCCCTGTCCTCCATGTGCCTTAGCAGAGCTTCTAGGAGGATCTGTTCCATGATACTCCCAGGCACAGAGAAAAGACTGGTACATCCGTAGTTTCTGGGCCCCCCCTTTCAACTGTTTTTAAAAGTGGGAGTAATGTTTCCCTTCTTCCAGTCACCAGGCTTTTCACCTGGCTGCCATGACTTTTCAAATGTCATGGAGAGTGGCTTGGCAACTACGTCAGCCAATTCTCTCAGGACTGGGATGCATTTCATCAGGTCCCATAGACTTGCGTATGTTCAGGATTCCCAGTTGGTCACAAACCTTGTCTTCACTTACTGTGGTAGACACTCTGTCCCGCTGATGCCAATCTTGTCCTTCAACTCAGGCAGTGTGAGGAGAGAAGCTGCCAGTGAAGACTGAGGCAAAAAAAATTGTTAGGAACCTCAGCCCTCTCCTCGTCTGCTGTTACTAGTTTGCCAGTTGTGTTAATCACAGGGGGTACATCCATCATCTTTGGTAAGTCATGGGGAACAGGTGAGGTGCCTGAAGACTGGAGGAAAGTGAATGTCGCTCCAATCTTTAAGAAGGGCAGGAAGGATGACCCGGGTAACTACTGACTGGTCAGCCTCACCTCCATCCCTGGAAAGGTGATGGAACTTCTTATCCTTGGCGCTGTCTCTGGGCATATCAAGGGTAAGAAGGTTATTAGGAGCAGTCAGCATGGCTTTGCCAAGGGGAAGTCGTGTTTTACCAGCCTGATAGCCTTTTATGAAGACATAACCAGGTGGATGGATGGTGGCCGTGCAGTGGATATGGTCTATCTGGATATCAGCAAGGCCTTTGACACTGTCTCCCACAGCATCCTCATAGGTAAACTGAGGAAGTGTGGTCTGGATGACCAAGTAGTGAGGTGGGTAGCTAACTGATTGAAGGGAAGAAGTCAGAGAGTTGTGGTCAATGGGGCAGAGTCTAGTTGGAGGCCTGTGTCTAGTGGAGTCCCTCAAGGGTCAGTGCTGGGACTGGTGCTGTTCAATATATTCATCAATGACCTGGATGAGGGATTAGAGAGCGCTGTCAGCAAGTTTGCTGATGATACAAAATTGGGAGGAGTGGCTGACACACCAGAAGGCTGTGCAGCCATTCAGAGAGACCTGGACAGGCTGGGGAGAAATCTTACGCAGTTCAACAAGGGCAAGTGTAGAGTTTTGCACTTGGGAAAGAATAACCCCATGTGCCAGTATAGGTTGGGGACTGCCCTGCTGGAGAGCAGCGCAGGGGAAAGGGACCTGGGGGTTCTAGTGCGCAGCAGGATGGCCATGAGCCAGCACTGTGCCCTCGTGGCCAAGAAGGCCAATGGCATCCTGGGGTGTATTAGAAGGGGAGTAATAAGTAGGTGAAAGAGGTCCTCCTGCCCCTCTACTCTGCCCTGGTGAGGCCACATCTGCAATATTGTGTCCAGTTCTGGGCCACTCAGCTCAAGAAGGACAGGGAACTGCTTGAGAGAGTCCAGCGCAGAGCCACAAAGATGATGAAGGGAGTAGAGCATCTCCCTTATGAGGAAAGGCTGAAGGAGCTGGGTCTCTTTAGCTTGGAGAAGAGGAGGGTGAGGGGTGACCTCATTAATGTTTATAAATATGTCAAGGGGGAGTGTCAGGAGGACGGAGCCAGGCTCTTTTCAGCAGCGTCCATTGACAGGACAAGGGGCAATGGGTGGAAGTTGGAACATAGGAGGTTCCATTAAAATATTAGAAAAAATTTTTTCACAGTGAGGGTGACAGAGCCCTGGCACAGGCTGCCCAGGGAGGTTGTGGAATTCTTTGGAGACATTCAAAACCCGCCTGGACGCGTTCCTGTGCGGTCTGCTGTAGGTGATCCTGCTCTGGCATGGGGGTTGGACTAGATGATCTTTGAGGTCCCTTCCAACCTCTAACATTCTGTGATTCTGTGATACACTTTCTTTAACTTTCCTTGTCTGTAGAAGCCCTTCTTGTTATTCTTTGCATCCCTTGCCAAGTTCAGTCCCAGACATGCCTTGGCCTTCCTGACCTGCTCAGACACGTGGGCAGCATGTCTATGCTCTTCCCAGGATACTTATCCCTGCTTCTACTGCCTGTACAGTTGCTTCTTGCCCTTTAGTTTGACCAGCAGGTCTCAACTCGGCCAGGCTGGTCTTTTCCCTTCATCATCTGATTTCTTACACCTGGGGATGGAGAGCTCTTGTGCTCTATGGAAAGTGTCCTTAAAGATCAGCCAGCTCTGTTCTGCTCCCTTGTCCCTGAGGTCCGTTTCCCAGGGGGTCCTATTGACTAACTCATTGAAGAGCTGGAAGCTTGCTTTCCTAAAATTCAGGGTCCTGACTATGCTCCACCACGATCACTGCAGCCCAGGCTGCTTCCAGTGTTGACATCCCTGACGAGTTCCCTTGCACTGGTGACTATTGGGTCCAGTTCTAATAAACTCGGTCGTGGATCTTAATGCACACCACCAGCCAGCCACTGGTGAAAAAAACAAAACACAAAGATGCTTCTCTTTCCCCTCTACCTTTTGATATACAAAATTAAAATCAAAACACCTACCCTTTTAAAATTCTGGGCTTTTTTCACGGTTCTTAACACGAAGTGAAATAAAGAAAACTTTTCAGTAGCTGCACACAAACTCAATCCCACAGGCTTCTTTTCTCCCAGCCAGTGGTTTTGGAAATCAAATTAGAGATGTGTTTCTGCACTGTTCTGTCTGTGTCTGTTACAAACACATTAAAGGCTTTAGCCAAATGGATGCTACTTTAAAAGTCCTTTTTTTAAAAAGAACTCACATGAAGGAGTGCATATAAACTAGTTCCATCTGCTTACTACCCCCTGCACATTACAAACCACCAAAACAAAAAAACCCACAGTGCTGAGGGGATTATTTTACGAGTCAGATTTTCTCATGGCTTTGACACAAGCAGTTCAGCCTTTGGCTCCTGTTTGGCAGCATAGTAATAGCAGCAGGAAAGATCCTGAAATATGTGTTTGTGCACTGAAGCTTAATTCGGTGGAGAATGATAGGGAAGCTTAAAAAGAAAAGAATCAAAAAAGACCCCAAGAGCTGCTCCTTGCTTTGCTGCTCCACTCATAGCTACTGTTCTCTAAGATCATCAAAACCTGGATAATCTCTCACTGCTGAACACTCCAGTAGAGATGTATGGACTTGCGTTGCATGTACCACATCATAAAATTTAAAGCAGTTCTCCACATGAGAGCGTGTCTTTCTCTGTTAGAGGCAGGCAAGAAATGCTGTGAAGTGCAGCTGTGTAGCCCCGTGACCTGGCGCTGGCAGTGCATGGAACAGGCCACCAGCTCTGTAATGAGCTGGCAGAGCTTTAGGATGAGGGCCTGATGGGCTTGATTTTTCTGAACTTTCCTTGATCAGCCTCTAATTTTTCCCTACCAAACCAGCTGCCTGTAGTAATCTGTTTAATTTTGTCTGTCTTTCTATGGTGCAGTTTTATATAGGTATATACATTTTATAGTAACAGGACATAATTCTATGCATAATGAAATGTTTATGACTATGACACAAATACCATGCTGGTACAACTCCAGAGACTGTGAGAAGTGAAGACACAGGATGCAGCATCAAGCAGTACAGGCGTGAAACAATAAGAGCTGGTGAACAGGCTTGGCATTGGAGATCCCACAGCTCTTCATCGATGGTGAGTTAGAGAAATGCAAACCTAGAGCTGGAAAAAAATGGGTTTAGGTGTAGCAAAGGGAAGAAAGAGATAGCCTTTATCATATTTGAAAACATGACGTACGGTAAATTCAGCTGTAATATAGAGCTGCAGATGACTGAAAAAAAGGAGGGAAGTGTAAATGCATGTCACAGGCAAATGATCTCAAATAGACCCTAGAGCATCAGGATGACAGTATTCCCAACAAAGGACACCAGAAGCTGAAGATTTACGATGTTAAGTCATTTTGCAGGCTGAAGATGCCAACTTTAAGACCCAGACGAGCAATGGAAGGGTGAACATAATCCCAAGGAAACTGATAAAAACTAGGTGTGTGTTATAATTTTAATTGTAGTATTAGTAGTAGTATGGACATTTTTCCCTATATTGAAGTATTTTAACTGCATTATTATTCTTTTTCTTAACAATTACATTTGGATTGGCGATAATAAACTCCAATTGCAGAAGGAAAACTATAGGTGCTTCAGGCTGCTGTAACATCACAGATGCCATCCTGAATGCCCTGGGACTGAACTGTCTGAGGCTTAGAATATCAGAATTTGCAAAGTGTTCTCAAGCTCAGTTAGAACTTAATCTGTCCGTCTCTGTTAAGGATAATAAAAAGTACTTTTATAAATACATTAATAACAAAAGGAGGGTCAGGGGAACCCTCCATTCCTTACTGGATGAGGGGAGAACATAGAAAAGGAAAAGGCTGAGGTACTTAACATCTTCTTTGCCTCAGTCTTTAACAAGAAGACTGACTATCCTCAGGGCAACTGGGCTTCTGAGTTGGTAGACAGGGATGGGGAGCAGAATACCCCTCCCGTAATCCAGGAGAAAGTAGTCAGTGACCTGCTGTGCCAGTTAGATCTCAACAAGTCCATGGGTCCGTATGGGATTCATCCTAGGGTACTGAGAGAGCTGGTGGAAAAACTGGCTGAGCCTCTTTCTATCATTCATCATCAATCCTGGCTAACTGGGGAGGTCCCAGATGATTGGAGGTTGGCCAACATGATGCCCATCCATAAGAAGGGCCAGAAGGAGGATCTGGGGAACTACAGGCCTGTCATCCTGACCTCAGTGCCTGGCGAGGTTATGGAGCGGATCATCCTGAGTGCCATCAAGTGGCGTGTAGAAGACAACCAGGGGATCAGGCCCAGCCAACATGGGTTTAGGCAAGGAAGGTCCTGCCTGACTAACCTCATCTCCTTCTATGACTGGGTGACCCCTCTAGTGGATGAGGGGAAGGCTGTGGATGTGGTCTACCTTGACTTCAGCAAAGACTTCGACAGTCTCCTACAGCATCCTCCTGGAAAAGCTGGAGTCCACGGCTTGGACAGATGCACCCTTCGCTAAGTAAAAAAATGGTTGGATGACCGGGCCCAGAGAGTGATGGTGAATGGTGCTGCATCCAGTTTGCGTCTGGTGCCCAGTGGTGTTCCCCAGGGATCAGTACTGGGACCAGTCCTGTTCCATATCTTTATTGGCAACCTGGATGAGGGGATTGAGTCTACTCCTAGTAAATTCGGGGATCACACCAAGCTGGGGGAAAGTGTCGATCTGCTGGAGGGTAGGAAGGCACTGCAGAGGGACCTGGTCAGGCTGGGTCAATGGGCTGAGGCCAAGGGGATGAAGTTCAACTGGACCAAGTGCAGAGTCCCACACTTTGGCCACAATAACCCCCTGCAGCGCCACAGACTGGGGGAGGAGTGGCTGGGGAGCCGCCCAGCAGAGAGGAACCTGGGAGTGCTGGTTGACAGCTGGTTGAACATGAGCCAGCAGAGTGCCCAGGTGGCCCAGGCCAATGGCACCCTGGCTTGTATCAGGAACAGTGTGGCCAGCAGGAGCAGGGATGTGATTCTGCCCCTGTGCTCAGCACTGGGGAGGCCTCACCTCAAGCCCTGCGTGCAGGTCTAGGCCCCTCACTGCAAGAAAGACATTGAGGGGCTGGAGCGGGTCCAGAGGAGAGCAACGAGGCTGGGGAAGGGACTGGAGGGAAAGTCCCATGAGGAGTGATTGAGGGAGCTGGGGGTGTTTAACCTGAAGAAGAGAAGACTCAGGGGGGACCTTGTCACTCTCTACAACTGCCTGAAGGGAGGTTGTAGTGAGGCGGGGGTCGCTCTTTTCTCCTAGGTAACAAGTGAAAGCATAAGAGAAAATGGCCTGAAGTTTCAATAAGTTGGGTTTATATTGGATATTAGAATCATAGGATCATAGAACAGTTCAGGTTGGAAAAGACCCTTGGGATCATTGAGTCCAACCATTAACCCTACACTACAACCAGTAACCCTACACTACAAGCATTAACCCTACACTACAAGTTCACCCTTAAACCATATCACCCGACACCACATCTAAGTGACACTTAAACACACCCAGGTATGGTGACTCAACCACCTCCCTAGGCAGTCTGTTCCAGTGTCTGACCACTCTTTCCATGAAGAATTTCTTCCTAATGTCCAGCCTAAACTTGCCCTGTTGCAACTTGAACCCATTCCCCCTGGTTCTGTCCCTAATGACCTGTGAGAAGAGACCAGCACCAACCTCTCTACAATGTCCTTTCAAGTAATTGTAGAGCATGATGAGGTCCCTCCTCCGTTTCCTCTTCCTTAAACTGAACAGTCCCAGCTCTCTCAATCGCTCCTCTTAAGATCTATTCTCCAGGCCCTTCAGCAATTTTGTTGCCCTTTTCTGCACTCGCTCCAACACTTTGATATCCCTCTCATACTGAGGTGCCCAAAACTGAACAGCCTCACCAGTGCTGAGTACAGAGGGACAATCACCTCCATACTTGTGCTGGTCACAAAATTAGGAAACATTTCTTCGCCAAAAGGGCTGTTAAGCATTGGAACAGACTGTACAGGGAAGTGGTAGCGTCACCATCCCTGGAGGTAATTCTAAGAGATGTAGATGTGGTGTTTAGGGATATGGCTTGGTGATGTACCTGGGATCACTAGGTTAATGGTCGGACTCAATGATCTTAAAGGTCTTTTTCAACCTAAACGATTCTGTGATTCTGATTATGCTGAAAAATGTAGTTCAACCGTATGAACAGGCAACCAGACTACAATTACTGCCTTGTTTCTGATATGCCATTTCTGCACCTGAGGCCGAATGATACTAACGAGAATTACATAAATAATGTTAATATTATCTACCCAGAAATTGCATAATCCGGCATGTGTGCTATCTACAGGAGGAAGCCATTATCTTCTGATGGATGAAACCTCACAAGTTTTTGTACAGTCATACAATCCAGATGTCACCAGAGAAAAAGATGGCTGTTTTTATGATGCTAGGTAAAAAAAAAACCCAAAACAACAACAACAAAAACACACCAAAAAAACCCACTCAGAAAACAAAGAAAAAACCCAAACCCTGAAATGCAGCTCACATAGTAACAAAAAGTACAGAAACCAACAGGACATTTCTCAGAAAAGAATTTTACAAGAATAACATGAATCCTGATTATACTACTACTGTAAATAGTATAAGCTTATTAACAGTGGATTGAGTCCACCAACAGTTGCCTCTGCCAAGAACAGAGGCTGCAGTGCGATGCTGCAGTACACAGCATGTTACTCACTGAGCTTCCCTGATCATAAGAGGCTCTGCTGAGTGTGCAGGTCAAGTTCTTCCTCCAACACACCTGGTCACACTGCCTGGCCTGGCACATCCCTGTCCTGCCATCACCAACATGAGACATAGCACCAAGAAGGAAAGTGGAAGTAGAGTCTTGAGACTGCTTCAGCTGCGATTAGCAATGTTTTGACACAAATGTCAAGCAAACACTCCTAACTGCACTATTAAGCCAGTGCCTGGGTGCCTATAAGGAAAGAGACCTCCTCTAGCCAAAAGAAAAACAGAGGGCCCTGGACTTTTGGAAAATTCGGGGCTTGGCGGATTTTTCATTAGATGGCACGAATCAGGGCTTGTTTCTTAGTTAGGGGCAAAGCAGGCAAAATGGGAGGATGAGAACACAGAGAGTAGCAGTGTCCATGTTTGAGCTAAACAGAACCAATTCTGTTCAGTGATTTTACTTTTCAGCTCAGTCTCTTCTACGAGGCTGCACTTTCTGAAGTTAACAGCATGTTTTTGCAGCGTTTGCTACTAGAAGTGATAATGCCTGATATTTATAGTTATGGCCAGGGATCAGATACAGAAAGGCTCCTGCTTACACTTGCTTCAGTAGTGACCAAGGTCACTGCTGGATCTTGTGTGCCACGCTGTGGTGCCAGGAAGGGCACCTTGTGAGGAAGAAAAAGATTGTACCTCATGGGAGAAACAGACAGGACAGGTGGCCAACATGAGTATTTCATTCCGTATATGTCATACTCAGCATAAAGCTGAGGGATCACAGGGGTTAAGCCCTCTTTTTCTAATGGCCAGTGATCAAGGAGGACTCCATCTGCTCTTCTGTCCTAGATCCCAATCATGAGTTCCCAAATCCAGCTCCTGTACCCAGCTCCCCTCTGCTGCTGAGCCTGGGGCTCTGCTGGTGCCACCTGCTCTGCAGCATCAGTGGGGATTGCTATCGGAAGAGAGTTGCGTTCGATACTGGTTTTGTACATCGTTGTATATATTTGCATTATTTCCTTGTTAGTAATATTATTTTATTAAATGTCTTAGTTTTCTTTTCCAATCTGTCTCTCTGCCTTATTCTCTTTACCATCCCCTCAGGGAGGGACAGAGCTTAGACAGCATCTGTCAGCATTTAGTGGCCGGCCCAAACTGAGCTATGTAGAAAAAAAAAGGAAGAACAGAAGCAACGTCTCTCTTATTTAGATGGTGTGACATTTTCTCTAGAGGTTTTGGATTTTCAGTTGGGACATCCCTGTCCATCAGTGCCGGAAATCTTCTGTGAGTGGTGTGGCTGAGGCATCAGTCCTCTACCTTAATGTTTCACTCAAAAGTCAGTGAGTGCACTGGAAGAACTCTTGGGTGGGATGAGGTTTCCTTTGCAAAGTTTACCAAGCACTTAAATTCATTGACTCTCTAGCCCAGGGACTTTCTCAGTAGCGAAGTTTCCTGAAAAGAGACAATGCGTTGAGCTAGGGGTTCCTGACATCTGGCTCTTTGGAAATGTCACAACTCAGATGTAAACCAGAGCAAACACTGAACTACTGTCCATGCTAAGAGCTCAGTCCAGTCCTTCACTGTTGCAAGGTAAGGGGAGAGGGAGAGTTCTCCTGACAAATTCCACTCTAATTTTACCCAAATCTTGTTCTAGAGTCAGTGTAAAATCTGGGAGACTACTATAAGGACAGGCTCTTCAATTGATGAGGAAGACGAGCCAGTCATTACACTGAGCTCAGGGATTTGATGAGTTTGGAGCTATGGTGAAGAACAAGTTTCTCATTAAGTGGCAGGTGTGGACAGCTAGTTAGCTACACACATAAGTACTTAAACATATTTTCCCTACATGCATAATTTGTTGTCTAGAAATCTTTTAAGACTGTCCGTGGTTTCCTGGGAGGCAGGACTTTGTTTCACGTGAATACTGAGGCTATTTCAGGCACCATGATGCTTAACTCTGGTCTCTTGAAAAGCAACCCACAGTTTCCTGTCATCACAAGCAAAGAATCAAGCAGTCCAAAAGAGCGCTGCTGTGGTTTGGGATGGGAGGCAGCAGCTTTTGAGTGGGACAGTCACATATATCACTGGCAAGGAAGCTGCTGAAACAAGGTGCATGCTCTGAAAGTTAATCTTACAAGTAGGGGTTTCAGTGATAACAAGCATCAAGGATTTTTTTTTTAATCCAGAGGTATTAGTGCACGAGAGTTTTTAATTGACTTTGTTATTCTTTTCAACAGGATTAATTGAAAAGCTAAACAAATTTCTTAACTTCTAAACAACTTATAGATTTGGCAAGGAAGTAGCATTTAAAATGGTCAAAACCAACAGCATCCAGTTAAAGAGTCTTGCTTTTCTTCTCATACAAATACATGTTCAGTACTTCCCTGAGATTTATGGATCAAGTGGCATACAAGTATTACACTCAAAGACCTCAGTTCTGTGAAGGAGAAGTTTAGCATAACATGGTTGATGTGTTTAATCCTTCCTGCTCTGCTGTATAAAAATTAAGGCGTGCTCTGTAGATGACTTCCCTACTGCTAACAGGCCACATGCTGCGATGGACAGTTCCATGTCTTGTATCTTGATATTTCATCTGCACTTAGCCATGAACTTCTGGAGCCATGTGAAGGAGGCTTTTGTGCCTCTCTGATCGCTCATAACAGAAAGTCAGGTACGAACCAAATTTGAAAACATCAGGGAAGCAGTAAAAAACCAAATCCAACACAAATCTGTCTATATTAAAAAAATAATAAAATAAATCAACAATTCTCTCAGTCTGCATAGGGTAATAGTTGCTACCCTGTCCTTTCTGACTGTGTGACAGAAACCAATGCGGGAGATAGCAGACTGTTGGAGTTCCTGATTTTGACGTAATAGAGATACGAAAAAATATCTCAAGTGTCAGCATCCAAGGAAATAAATGCTTGAATCTGACATTGGTACTGTTAGAACCAAATGATAGTTTCACAGACTGTCATGTTCTATTGGTCTCTGCAAGTGCTAAAAGACTTCACAGCAAAAATCAAAAGCTAAATTTTTGTCATTGTGACATCGGGATAGCTACTCTCAGCTTTGCTGCTGAATACCAGTTTGGCCTATCGACCACAAAGTAAATGGCAGTGTCATCTCGGCCTATGGCTGATGAGTTCAGATTGCCACATTGTGAACATTACAGCTTGCATTTCTCAGGAGGATGGTCTAGCTACAGACTCAAGTAGCTAGAATACACGGCTAATCTAAAGATTGGTTTCATAATTGTTCCTTATTCAAATACACTAGTGCATTCAGACAATCTCTGTAACAGTTCCCAGAGAAAAAGCCACATTAAGACGTGGTCTGGTACTGCTTGTGACAAAGGTTTTCAACAGGAGTAGAATTAAGCTTCTAACTCCTAAGGCTTGACAGCAATTATTGCTCCTGACAAACTAAACACCTGAATACATTGCTGCAGCAATTCAACAGATGGATGCCTGAACAAGCAAGCCCATCCCATTTTCCAGAGTGTTTTTATGATTTTATTTATTTCTTTTTTGTTTGAAAATTTTTTGTTTGAAATCACTCAGAACCAACAAGAGGTGAACACTCACCAAAGTTCATGCTGTTGTCCCCTTTAGCAGGGGTTTCTACCTCTTTCTATTCACCCACTTCCCCAAGCCTGCAGATCCCAGACCTGCTGCTCTGTGCCAGCTTGGCTATGGCTTTACAACATATCTGCACCCAAGCCTGCAGCCACAGTTCCTGGAATGTTTATCACTCAGAGCAGACAAGTTTCTGGTGATTTCTTAAGATCTTTTAAGCATTAGTCCAGAAAGCCTGACGCCAACTGCCTGTCTTCGCAACTCACCCCTCAACCGTCTCCAAGAGGCAATAACTCAAGGTAAGATGTTACTTATTTTGGTGCTCTGAAGTACTTGCTCATGTTCTCACTCTCTCCTCCACCTCACTCTGCCCTTTTTCTTCTGTCAGTGTACTCTTAACTTCAAGTCATGAGTTGTCCTCCAGTTAGACACCTGAAATGAGAGGCAAAACCCACAGGGTGTTTGCACAGTACTGAGCCCAGCGCAGCTTTTATCACTGCTCTGCAATAAAAGCTACATATTCTTAGACCTTGGGGGCCAGCCGTCAGCATGTTGCTATCAGATTTCCTACTTAAAGCTCAAGGTGAGGCTGTGAGCAGCAAAAGGTGTAAACCTACCCCAGGAACAGGCACAGGTCACACTTTCTTTGTCATCGCCACTCACACACTCTCCCACGCTTTGTTCTGCCTTTCAACCCACTTCCTTTGTCTCTCTCTGCCTGGGGTTTGCTTTGCCTCATTTCTTTCCACATGTCGTCTGACACTCGTGGGCCACCTCTGAAGGAAGTGATGCCATGTCACACTGGCTGCCACAGGGCCTAGCCTCTTGCAATAGAACTGGTGGGGTTTTTTTTTTGTGAAACTTTGGCTTGAAAGCTGTTGTTTGCTCACTGAAACATGTCAGAATAGTACACCACTTTTGCATCTTCTTATACACTTGCACCTAGCAAAATCTTCCAAAATAAAAAGCATGCTTTTACAGGAATACTAGTACTAATGGAAAGAGACAGTCTCTGGGGGACAAGAAGAACACAGAACACCCAAGACAAGAAAAGTTCCCACCAGCATCCAGCTTTTGTGGAGCTTACTTAGAATAGATGACTTATCCTAAGCTTAGGAAACGATTTTGTTTTAGAGTGAATTGGTTTAACTCTTAAGTGTTTACTCAGATTTCAAAGGCTTAGCAGGTTTCCACAGAGCACGTCTAGGCACTGCCTCAGTTACACTTTTGCTTTGATGTTGACCGAGCAACATACCTTTAACCAGATAAGCCGTTTCTGTGGAAGGAGCCCGAGCGCTTTTCTTGTGTTTGTGCATAACCTACATTCACAAACCACTCCAATACCTGATCTCTGTTTATGAGCTGAGTACTTCTTTGCAGCTCAGGTCGAATTACCCAAGAAAGGAAGAAAAATTGTGTCTTCTGTTGGCATCGCACCCTGATCAGCTTTGGCTTTTTGAAAAAGCTCTCAAAAAATCCTGAAGGCAATGGTGTAATGAATCAACACACAACAAGATGATGCAAAATACAGGACATTTACAAAAAGAAAGGGTTAAGATCTTCATCACAGTAAGAAGAGCAGAATCTAGGATGAACAAGCAACACAAGGCAGCAGGCACATGGGTAAAGGTGAAGTGAGAAGGGCAGAGCAAGGTAACCTACAGTCACTGAAATGCTATTTCAGAAGACTTAAAATGCACTGATCATGCAAGGTAGTTTCATGAGCAAGTGCTGACAACTAAACAACAGAATTCATATTGCTCTCTTAAGCAAATAAAAATCTGATGGTGAGTAATGGGAACTTAGTATTTAATACAGGACAACTCCCATCCTCTGAACTACATACTGTCAGGATTACAGTAGCTACTTATGGCAGCAAGTCTGTAGGAAGAGTGGCTGGTTAGCCATGTCGAAGGAGACACTTCAATAACCAAATTAACTCTGGAAAAAAACCTAAAAACATACATAAGTCATTCATAGAAACATAGAGAGATGGAAGGGACTGAGATTGAAGGGTCTGAGACTGAAGGGACTTTTAAAGTTCATCTAGTCCAACTCCCCTGCAATCACCAGGGACATCTTCAACTAGACTAGGTTTTCCAGAGCCCATCCAACCTGACCTTGAATGTTTCCAGGGATTGAAAAAATTCTTCTTTGATCTCGGCTGAACCTATCCTCCTTTAGTTTAAAACCATTACTCCTCATCCTGTTGCTGCAGGTCTCATTAAAAAGCCTGTCCTCATCTTCTTCAGAACCCCCCTTTAAGTACTCCAAAGCCTTCTCTTCTCCAGACTGAACCTCAACTCTCTTGGCCTTTCCTCACAGAAGAGACGTTCCATCTCTCTGATCATTTTTGAGGGCTGCTGCTGGACCAGCTCCAACAGGTCCATCCATGACCTTCCTGTGCTGAGGACACCAGAACTGAACATAGCACTGCAGACGGAGACTCACGAGAGCACAGGGCCAGAATCACATCCCTCGACCTCTTGGCCACACTTCTCATGATGCAGCCCAGGATACAGCTGGCCTTCTGTGCTGCAAGCACATGCTGTAGGTTCATGCCCAGCTTTCTCATTCACCAGTATCTCCTAGTCCTTCTCAGCAGGGCTGTTCTCAATCCATACCCATTCTGCTACTCCTCTCTCTTCTGTCAATAGAGAAAATGCCATCCACTGGACTACAACAGATGGCTCAACATGGTCCACTGAGCATTCTATCACTAGCCTTTCTTAACATCTGCATGCATCATTAATTTACTAGATTATGCTGATCCCATGTACATTAAAGGATATTTATATAACCAAGAGATCTGGAAAAGACACGTAAAAGTCCAGCAGAGAACAGAGGAGTCAAAGTCCCAGAAGAGGTGTGACAGGAGAAGTCTTCGTTAACAGTGCCAAAACATTCCTACTGCAGTGATGGCACAGACCAGCTGTGAGTGTGCAAAGTATTTCTTGCAACTTACTTAAACCAGCAGTTGCAGATTAAGCATAGGAGACAAAAAATAATCAAATACATGAGTCACCTACTCTGAGCTGTTATATTCTGATGTGCTAAAAAAATTAATTGCTCCGGGGTATGGCTTTTCAAATCATACTACCTGGAAGACGCTTTTGTACCTCTGAAGAAACATGATAATGTATCAGAATTAAAAAAAAAAAAATCCTAAAAACCTGCCCCTGTAACTGTATAGCGACAATACAATATTTACATTTTAAAAAGAATTCTCTCTTCTTACTTCACCTTGGTTTTTTACTTTTTTTTTTCCTTAGGTAGGGAAGATGAAAAGTGATAAATATGCAAGCAATGAAAGAAAAGAGTTAACTCCTTCACTATGCCTGTCTACACAGCTATAGTGGAAACAGCCTCTTGCCTCTGTTCTCACCAGTGGCTAGGTACACCTAGAAGATGTTATGCTCCAGTTTGACAACTTACAGGAAGCAGGGAGAGGTGCAGAAGCCCTATTTTCCACCCCACTTTATGCCCCACAAAAATACCCAATGCTCAGTCAGCCTTAGGGTCCTTTAGATGCTTCCTCCAGGTGCTGTGTGATACCTAGAATGCCAGCTGGCCTGGATGCACTTCTCTGTTTCCCTGCCTTTGCAGAGGCTGCCTGCGCTTGCGCAGCCGGGGTGAGCTGTCAAAAAAGGCACCTGCCCAAAATGTGGGTGTGAGACTCATCCCCAGGCTCTGACAATGATTTGTCCAGGAACACAAATTTCTTCTCAGTTTGCGTTTTTAGTCTGCTTCAAAGAAGATGCAAAAAAATTACAAACGCAAGTTTGGGTTGTCTTCTAAAGAAAACTTAGTTTCCACCCGGAAAAATTACACTGGTCAAATTTCTCCACGAGATCACTAACAAAAACACTTCAGAGAAGCATGAATATCTAAAGTACACCACAGAAAATGTATTGCAGAAATTATTTATTTCATGCCAACTTAACTCTTTGACTAGATATTTTAACACACATTTCAAAAATCTATCCAGTACAACAATAATTTAGAACATTACAGAGAAAAATTGATAACTCAGTGAATTTCAAATCAAGGTATTATGCACACATACTTACATCATAAGGCAAAAGAAGACAGTCTATCCATAAGCAGCACTCCCATAGACTATCCTTGATATACACTGAGAAATGAAGATCCTCTATTACTAAACCTACGCTTACGAATGAATTCTCTTATCCCCAGATAACTCTATAGAAATGTAACATATTTCTATAGAAGAAAATTAATTTCTACAGTGATAGCTAAGCCGTCACTCTGAAACTATTATAAATCACAGGAATATGTCAAATACATCAGCATTATCCTCAAGAAATAACCAAATTTGCATATTATTATTGCCTGCCAATTATAACTAAAACACACACATACAAAAAACATGCGGAGGAATACATTCCAGTGCATTTTAATAGAAAGAGTAAACCTGACTGGGCTCATCATGTCTGAAACAGAAGATGCCAAATGTAATGCAACATGATCAATAACAGCAATTGATGTATTAGAAAGGGATCTAGTTCAAGGTGTTTTTTGCTAGGAATACTGGGTTTTTGTTAACATAATCAAAAGGTGTAGGAGTGTCTCAGCTTCAGAGTAGACTACTTAGAGGCACAGCTAGTATCAGAGAACTGCCACAAAGCAGCAGATATTCCTGCACAGCCCATTAGGGAAAAGGAATGTAAAAGTTTCAGAAAGTTTACAAGATTCACAAATAAGCTGCTCCAAAAAAATTAACCATCCAGGAGACAATATATACCCTAAGTAGCTTTCTTGTTATGAATTAATACGCATGTATTTGTCTATAATAGGTCAGATTTCTTTAAGAAGCCTCATAAAAAGTTTTCTTTCATAAAGTGATCTCTATTTGGTATCATAAATGCCCCTCAGATTGCAAGTAATTACAGCAATAATGAAAACTGGAAAAAAAATACTGTATTTTCCACATAACATTTACAGTATTCCAAGATAAAATTAGTAAAATATAAATTATCACAATTACAGAAAATCACAATAATAAATTTTTAATTTTTTCATATGTAATAATCATTGTCATGGTTATATTTTAAAATAGCAAGAATAAATACTTAAAAGATAGCAGCTTTCCACCATTCCCATTAATACTCTTAATGACTATTTTACAAGTGCTTGATTGCAAAATAAAGGCAGATTATACACAATTTTTCTAGTGTAAGTTACAGTAGTATAAAGTTTGTTGTTTCTTAACATGTTATCGTACCTAAGTAATAAGATATATCATAGTTTGCCCAAAGTGTAGCACAGATTAGAAGCTGCATATCCCTTACCTTCCCTCATAAAAAGATTCCCTCACTTCAGTGTTGAGAGCTGCACCTTTTTTAAGCAGAGTATCAGGGACTCATTCCCAGTACAGATATCAGAATCTGGACACCTGAAATAAACAGAATTCCAAATCTAGTTGGATAGCAAGTTTGACTAGAGCTTTCTGCTATCCATGCTTTTTAAGAAATCCACCCCTAACAGAATATTAAACCAGCTACTTTACTCTCACTTTTCAAAGCTGATTACCACTTGGATGGATACTCTTCGCTGGTTTAGATCTTTGACATCAAGATATTCAAACATTTGTACTTAACTTGGGTGGGGGTTTTGGCATTTTGGGTTTTTTTGGTGTTCACAGCTGAAGAGGAAACTGCAGAAATGGTCACAGAAGGCTAGCCTAACTGCTCGGTAATTCAGTAAATGAAGTAATGAAGAAATGCATAATTGACATGCTTTAGCTGCAAATAAATACAGATGTATGCTGACAGAATAAATATGCCAACATTCATTTCCCAAAAGCAGCGTTTGCAAGGCAGTTACATTATAAATCACTTAATCTGAAGCATCAAATGTGACACAAGAACACCATCAGCCTGTACAGTCACTGCTTAAATACATCATGGTTAGTTTTAACTTTTTTTAGCTGTGGTAATTAGGACTAGAACTATAGTAACAAAAGAACTCGTCAAGAGTTGCCACAATCTGGCTGGCAATCATAGAATCATAGAATAGTTTGATTCACCCAGTCCAACGCCTCTGCAGTGAGCAGGGACATCTTTAACTAGATCAGGTTACTCAGAGCCCCACCCAGCCTGACCTTGAATGTCTCCAGGATAAGGCCCTCCCCATCACTCTGGGAGCAAAGTAAATCCTTAGGCACTTAGCCTCCAAGCAACTTCTGCATTATTTGTAGTAGCAGTAACCAAACTAGCTCAAAGCTAGCACACAGCAAATGCCATGCAGGTATATCCCTTATTCTACAAAGTTCTTTTATAGTTGTTATCTGTATTTCTTTGTTCAAAGTCTTCCAGATTTAGTCACAAGAACTCATCATTAACTTTTAAAGCACACTTTAGATAAACTGGCCTACACATTGCATATAATTAGACGAAGAGTAACTCTTGGTAAGCAGTGAACACTATGGATGAAATCTGACTTCATTTATCAACTTCATACTTAAAACACTCGGCATGCAGGAAGCATGTGACACGAGGGATCTCCAAGCTCAATCCAGAGAGGAACTCTTGAGAGATTTTCAGAGCTCTTATTCCCACGGTTTCCAAAAGCAGCCACGGGTTACTCCGTTATTCCACTGCCCTACCAAAAAGGTCAGTGGACACCCACCTCAATGAGCTCAGAATTTCTATGTTAGCAACTGAAATCCCACTGCCACTATTTTATAGTCAACTCCTTAAATCATTGTATCCCAACAAAAACCTCGCAGAGGGCTTACACAAGGGACTAGTTAGCTTTTGTATATAAAATCCTGACCAAGTTTCTACTAAAAATTCTGGTTGCAGCTGTTCCACTGATTTATGAGAGGGGAAAAAACAGGCCTCGAGAACAGTTGATTCAACTCTCTGAAGTCAGCAGGGCTAGGTAAGCATAGTTCACAAAAATTCAGAAAAACAAACACTCCTATAATTTTTCCATTAGCGCTGAATTAGATCCCTTTGTAGTAACATTTCAGGAGTTAAACAAAGAACTTGAACCTTTTTTCATCCACAGATTTTTACAAATAAACTTTGAGGCAATCAAATGAGATACAAATTTTAAAAATAGAAATTCCAAGTCTACGAACATATACAATCTTCATCTAAGGCTGAATTCGGGATAACATTTCTACGTAGCTCTAAAATAAATTAAATAGATGCTAAAAAAGGTGCTACAGAACAATTTGAATAAACAGCTTCATCTTCTCAACTTCCAGTCCTTGACACAGCCATAAGACTTTGATCAAGCTTTTACAATACACAAAATACCCAAATTAAAAAAGTGCCCTCTTACAGGTAATCTGGACATTGTATGAGCTTGAATACATGTGGGCGTGGCTGTCATTATGTTTATTTACCTAAGAACAGAACTGATGATTATTTTATGTCTGCCAATTTATTAATATAATTACTTCTATACAAACAGAATATTTTTTCTCCTTCATTATAACAATTCAGTGTTTTCAGACAGGCATACCGATATAGTAAAAATACCACTACTATTAGAACACATGACATACTAAATCACAGGAGGTAGTTAGATCCCCATTAACAATTACTTCAGAAAACACAGACTATCTAACAACTAGTAGAACACCTCGTTCATGAAAATTTACCTTCAGAATAATTCCTTCCTGTTTTAAGGAATGCCTATTTTTAAGCACGTTATAGAATTTATGATAGAAACACGTTCTCTTTCAGTTTTCAACATAACCTTGCAGTAAGTACATAAGAAAACTCCATAGTAGTAAAGACTTAAGACAAACTGTAAAAAACCAACATTTGAAATTAATCACATTTCCAAAGATGATATGAATATGACCATATCTTTTACCTTATGATTACATTTGAAAATTCATTCAACTAAATACACTTTAAAAATGTATCTACACCAATGAAATTAATGTGAAGCTTTTTTACACTGTTAATAATTGGCATTTTTGAATGGCATTCAAATGAATAAGCATTATTCTTTTTGCAACAACTTATTGCAAAATACAGGCACCTTAAAAACAGAGACATAATGCAACCAGGACACCTGGGACATTAAAAGTGTTTACCATTACCTATTCATGCTATGTATTTCCCTTCTTTTAAAGAAATACTCTACAACTTGAAGCCGTGCCTGAGGTGTGTGCAAATTACGTTTCAGTATTTAGTTCAATTTTCACATTATATTTCTTTTACAGTTACAAAAACACTAGTGTGCCAAGATTTTCAGCCATTAAAACGGTAAAAACCTTAAGCTGACATTTTATCTTCAATAATGTACTCTTGCTATTGCACATATGCTCGTATGACTGTGAAACTCTGGTCCATATTCGGTTTCAACTATTTACACATTCTATAATCATTTATCTGCATATGATGTTGAAAAAGAAAAAATACAGCCTTTCTTGACCAATATACCTTGCTCCAAAATTTATCCCACCAAATTTCATAGAATCATAGAATAACAGGTTGGAAGGGACCTCAAGGAACACGAGGTCCAATCTTTTTTGGGAAAAGGACAGTCTAGATCATGTTCAAGCTAATCTTAAAAGTGTCTGTTGTTGAGGACTCCACCTGGGGAGATTATTCCAATGGCTGATTGTTCTTATTCTGAAAAATTTTCCTCTTTCATCCAATTGGAATGTCCCCAGGAGTAACTTATACCCCTTTTCTTTTGCACGTGACTTCTTGTTAAAAGGTGTGTCTCCATCTTCTTTGTAGCCACCCTTTAAATATTAGAACATGTATTTTATGACTATGAACAACAGCCTACCACTCCATCTTTCTGCTTATGCAGGGTCTGATTCAAAGACCACTAAAGCCAAAAGAAACCTTAATTTAGTTCAGTAGATTTTGGACTTAGGCATGAAGCTCAAAAAAAAAAACTATAGAGTGTTTACTGTATCAATTGATATAACTGCACTTTGGATGCATTAAGATGCTCTCACAGCATCTGTTAAAGTACTAAAAAAATTCCTTCAGAAAAAAATCCTTCCTGAATCTTACAACATTACAGTTCAAGTTGAGCCCTAGGTATATTTATAGAGTTTACCCTCTATTAACTTAATTAATAGTTTTCTCCTTTCCGTCATGACACAAAAGCCCACACTGATGCACAACAATATCTACAATAGAAGAAGCATATTCTTGTCATAAGTAGTAAAGTTATCATACAGGTGCATTTCCAAAATAGTTGCTCCTTCATATTCCTTTTTTAAACAAAAATGGTCTTTTCCGGTTCAGTGATGTATCACAATTACAGTATTTTCCAAGCAATGAGTAGGAAATGGATTTCCACTGAATCTTCTTTAGCTTTGAGGACTTTAGACATCATTAAACATTGTGCTTCGAGACATTGACAGGTATCTCCCACCAGGCTGGTACCTGCAGAATCAATTTCAAATATGAAAAAGTATCACAGGAAATAGAAAAATAAAGACCCATTAAATAATATAATTCTCATATAATTCTCGCTGCACGCCTACTCCTTAGCTCTCAATGAATTACAGGATCTGAAGTTCTACCAAATTACTGTTTCCACAAGAATCTGATGGGCAATGATTAAATTAAATCTCATGTGACCAAGAAAAACTGTGATGTGAATACTGGCAATCTTCAAGAACTTTGCTTCCTGATGCAAAGGAAAGAAGTGAATGTTTTTGCTGAACATAGCTTTTTTTATTCTTTTTTTTAAAACAAACCAAAACTGAACAAACGAGCATCCTAAAGTTGTTTGGATAATTAACAGAACATCTCATTGCATTTTCTGAGGAGAAATACAGAATCAAAGATAATGAAAACACGTGGCTACGTACTTAGTGGGAAAAAAGCAGCTTCACAAATTGTTAGACAAATGCACTTTTGAAGTATTTTTAAAACACTAGTAAATTCCAATGCAGGCACAATGTACTTCCTCTCCACAGTACCTACCAAAAACCTGAAGAGCCACAAGGCCAGAGCTAGCGTCCCTAGTGCTATTAGTGTCCATGAATGCTTGTAACTATTGCAGAAGCTATAGCTTTAAAAATCAATGTTACAGAAGCTATTTTAAAGTGAACTGAAATTTCCTAGGCTATGATTCTTATTACCTCTATGAAATGAAATGCAGTTTACTAGAGGAAAGCTGAAGTAAATTCTGCAGCTCCAGATTTTCTCTTTAAAGAAAAATTTCAAAATGTTGTACTTTGCAAAGTCCGTACAGGTGCCAGAAGACTTCAGATACTGTACTTGAAAACTATTTGCTCCAGAAGCATTGTGTATATATATATATATATATACACATACACATATTTTCCTATTTTTGTTGAATATTATCCCTCTCACACTGTACAGAACTCTTGTGTTTAAAAAGAATCAACTTTTGAAATGTGGTGACATCAGAATAGACAAGTTAGTTGTTGATTAAAACCAACATTGCCAAATCAATCTGTAAAACCTGATAGTGTCATTTAACAGCATTCTTTGCATGTCATTGAAGTGGCATTTTTTGTTGACATTAGGTATAGGTCAGCTGAAACCATTTATAATTTTTTATTGAATTGCATATGATAGTTTTAGCTGAAAAATAATTAAACTATAACTTCTTGCATGGGTATTTAAAATTATTTATCATTAAATGGTTCTACAATATAACCACCTAGACAAAAAAGCACCCATAAAATGTATTACTTGTTTCTTAAATGTGAGCAGGGTCTAGCAGTCATATAAGACAGTCTATTTCATTATTAAGGTAACTTCGTGCTACAGTCAGACCCAAAGAGTCACTTAATTCTCTACTACAGATAGAGCTATACTGTGTGACTTTTTGTTCAGTAAGTTCAGATTTTCACTGACTCCAGCAGTTCCAAGATCTGATCACCAGGGCTATTCCTGCAACATTCAGTTCTGCAATACTGTTTTCTTTCTTGCAGACCTTCATGATAGTTTTTGTTCAGGGAAATCAAGTGAGCTCTCTGAAGTCTTGCAGGAAATTAGAGAAAACATTATATTGTACATACGCAGGATATTCTTCAGTTTTTTGGTTTTACATGCAGCATTTTTCAGATTATGTTAGTATACAGAATTATATTCAACTCAAATCTTACTCAGACATTTCTAAAAAAAAAAAAAACCTTCAAGTTTCAATTGGTTTTAAAACAATTCCCATCTTATGGAGGAGAAGAAAGGAAAACAGCTCGATGAGAAGAAAAATTCTGTTTACTAAACTATTATTATGAAACCATCTGATATAGCTGTTACAGGTCACAGAAGACAGAAGCCATTAGTCCATTTTAATTGTAAATAACGCAGAAAATTCCTCACCTTCCTGAGTCCGATTCAAGAGGGTCATCACTAATCGAGTCTGCATTAAAATCCAAAGGTTCTGCATCCTGGAGGAGTTCTATTCTATCTCTTTCAGTCCTACCATTTGATCGGGTATACTTTGACAGTGCTGAATAGGTAAAAGCAAGGAAAGACAAGTGTTTGTTCTATGAACACTGTGGAGTGTATGGAGATACCAAACTTAAAAGACCAGAATAGTTAGTTACTACATCTCACCAAAAGTGTGATGATTTAGAGCAGATTCAATATTAAACCAAATACGACTACATGCCTAAATTTGTAGTATTTCATTTTTGCATCTCCATTGCAATGTAACTACAACTTTTCTTTTGCCCCCTCCCCCAGCAGGATGAGGTTCTACTTTGGCAAGAATCAAAGAAAATTACAAGAATGTAAACCTTATTTTTAAATCAATCTATCAATCAACCATCCATTCATGTTTCCAATTTCCCACTTTAATTAAGCTAGCTGGAGGTTTTTTAGTTGGGTTTTGTTAGTTTTTACAGAGGTATTCTCATGAATTAATGAAATAATTGTTTTGCACACAGACACCTCCACTAGGCCAGTACCTGTGTCTTGTTTTGGTGTTGGAATGCTACATACTCATATACATTAAAACATAATTTCATATAATTTCAGTTAGTCTACCATTAAAAAACTGTGTTTCCAGCTTTGTAAAGAGGAGGGGGAAAGCTACCAGAGCTGTCTCAAAAGAATGTTCAAAGCTTCTCTCTTCCTCCTCCTTTTTCATTCTTTTTTCAGTTTCATTTCTAACTTGTTAGCTTAAAATATACAAAAAAAACCCACATTAACACTGTGACAAATACACTTTTTGGAAGTTTAGGGCATCCACAAAAGTTTTTTTGCTAACAGAAGTTATTAAATGAACATGCATGCACTCATATGGCTTTAGACTGGTTGGTCATCTATCTGATTATCATATTATTCCAGTCTGAGAAAGTCCATTTGCAACTACAAGAAGTACATTTTAAGATTTAAAACTCCCAACTGCGAGGCATATCCTAAATGAAGTCTGCTACTCTAATTGCAGACATATGTCCCATAAGAAGACCAAGTAATTGAGACTAGCCAGGGTCTCCAACCTCAGCTTGCTGAAGTGTTGAAGATGAGAAGACACACGGCACTTTTCGTGTCTTTAACGGGCAAGATAACACCGTGCCACGGAAGGTAATACATCAGCACATCATTTAAGACAAAAATTAATATATTTGAAGCTACTCACACAGCCAGCATTGTGAAGACAAGGAATTAAAAAAAAAACCCCAAAACCAAAAACTCTTCCCCAAGACCCAGAGAGCTTACGTCTGTTGGTACTGGTCTCTGAGAAGCTGGATTCTTTTTGGTCTGTGTGGACAACTCTGTTTCTAGTGGAACTTTCTCTATTTCCATATCGCTCCTTCCATTCCTGGGAAAAAACACAAAAAGAGAAAACATAACCTGTGAGGAAAAAAACAACACAACAAAAGCATATGTAGGCTCAAGAAATACTCCAGATAGACATCTCAGAACTAACTGCTCAAACACATCAGACTATGAAAGTAATACTTTGAAAATGTTCCTATTCAGTATCTTGATGCAGGAAGAATTTTTCTTTTATGTTAAACTCAAGATACGTCCCTTCACTAAACCAGTTACCATAACTGTTCCTGAGAAAAATAAAAAAACCAACCTTGCAGAAAACAAACTATGTATTAAATTTGCCCTGCACAAAGTTATGGCGGAAATGCTAGTTTTTTGATTTCTACTTCCACCTAGTGTTAGAGTGGAAAAATAACCAGATGCATATAGCACAAAAAACCAATTTGGACAGGCCATGTTTTACTAAGCTTCTTGTTCTGTTGTGTTTCCATCTCATTTTAGTATCTAAATATTTCAATATGAAGGAGACAACTTCATGTCTCAACAGAAACTCTTCCAATTGCTCCAATAACTTCAACATGTTCCAGGTTCATATCTAGATCTCAGATTATGGACTGTTAAGAACTGGTATACTCGAACTTATTGTGCTAATTTTTGGCATATGTTGCAGTTCCAAGCTGTAGAAGAATCAAACATTTAATCATGATCCAGCACAGACAATACTCTCAAAAGGCCCAAAGTTTCAAGGATAAATATGCTGCAGTACTTAATGCAAAGTAAAAAAAATAACAGGTAACATGTGAAAGCGAGTCTGCTGTTGAACCAAAATTGTTGCTTAATGTCAGATCATTTCACTGTATACTCAACGCTACATGCATTTGCTACCATTTTGTTTCACAGTAAGTTGAAGTTCTAAAAATTACAGGATGGAGGGAGAAGATCAGACAAAAGGTGTATGCAGTATTGGCTGTCATCCAAAACTAAAGCACCCCCGGGCTTGAGAACCCAAGAGGTTTTAGTCACAGCATTAACTTGCATTTCTGCAGGTATTTTTCCCTTTAGTCAGTTCATTTTTTTTGCATGCATCCTTCTGATGTGACTTTTTGTATTAAATTCCAATAGTTATAAATTAATGCAAAACTACAGCTGTAGTTCGCTGAAGCTCCTTAAAATGAAGCTGCCTGTACTACTTTTTATTTGGATTGACTGCCTTCACAGATCTTCCAATTCAGTATGCACTCCAAGCACGACCTGTGCTCAAAGTAGGATTTGAGTCAAACATTCTCTTCATTATTCGGTGGCAACAGTATTAATTCTGTTTCAAATATAACTCCCTCCTCTTAAGAATAAAAATCAAAATCTGTGCCAATTACTTTCCAATAAGCACACAAAGCAACAGGTAAGTTTGGGAGGAGGATACAATTCTCCTTTCAGTGAACACGATGACACTCAGGTATTTCGAGCAGAGCAGTATCAATGTAAGACTGATAACAAGCCATTTCAGGTTATTTTGCGTCCAAGAAATCAGGACTCTTTCTAATGCTCGTTACACCTATTGGCCCACACTCACAGGACACTGAGTAATGAAAGTGTCTAAGTATTGTAACCACAGTCATCCTCTTATCCTCAAGAATGCCAACTATTTTTCTCCCTCCCAGTCAAGAATATTCTGCAAGATTAAACAGATTCCATCAATTATTGGGGACTTTTTTTTTTGTATGAAATCATGCTGAATTAAATAGCAATGGCAAATCCTATGACATATTGTAGTATATTAATATTGTAATTAGCTAAAACAACATCTTACCCTTCTTCTGTTTTCCCCTTCTTCCTGTCTTTGTCGTTTTCTTTTCTCTGCAAATAAAAAAAATTTATTTGAGTTCCATACAAGAAAAATCAATACCAGTGTTTGGTTTTTTTTTAAAAAAAAAAAAAAAAAGAAAATGCCAAAAGGCAAAGCTGCTTGTCTATTGTTACAGAGTGTCCCATTAAAATGAATTCCTCTTGTTTCATCTTGGGTCAAGGCATAACATATGGATACTAGCTGGCAAAACAAAAATATCCTCTTAGAAATAGCTGGAAAAAAGCATGACATTAAGAAGAAAACTGAGCATGACTGAATTAAGATCTTGCTGAAGTTCTGTGAGGCCCAAAGCATGACCTCAGTATTTTGTGTCCTGCAATTAACCACTATTAAGCTGGAAGTGCAACATCACAGTATCAAAGAAATAGTAATCTCTTGTTTAAGGAAAGGAGAGACATCCCTGTCCCTCAAAAAAACCCCACCCACAAAAGAAAACCCCAAAACTACAAAAAAAACCCCAAACCAAACCAAATCAAACCAAAAACTCCAAACAACCTACTACTCTAAGTAAATCTATATTTTGTTTTCCATAAACTAGGAAAGGAAAATAAAAATATTCCATAAAATAGTATTGTAACCAGAAGATTTCATTTCTCAACATTTACTCAAGAACGATAACAGCTTGTAACAACTTTCAAGAAACACCTTCAACAGAAATTAACACTAAAAAGCTGAAAAGCTGTCCCGAACAGCAGATACTCAGAGCTCTACAGAACAATATGCTTTCTGTGATAAAATGCAGTCAGCTGAAACAGCAAAAAATCCTACAGGAAATGACAGAACTTCGGCAGCTCAGTCAGAATACTCACACAAGCGAAGATTAAGATGAGTTTGCTGATGATAAAGACAATTCAAGTGTGAACTATACGACAGATTACACAAGCACCTGCTCAGGTATTATTAGAGCAGTAATAACTTCAGAGGAGCACTTAAATGAACTGAAAAATATTTAGAAATATCTGAAGTTCAGATAATGGAAGGATAAAACTGACACTTCATTTGAGATGTCAGTGAAGTCCAGCCCTAGCTATACAGCACCCACAATGCTGTAAGTCTATTGCATTTTGTGCAGTAGACTGCCTCAGTACAGTTTTCAAAATATTGACAAACTATATGTTCTTTTTTTGTGTGTGTGCACCATTTCAGGCAAGTTTAATGCAGGAACATATCATATTTTGTAGGAAGACAAGGATAGGGGATCTAACTTACCTATTCTGATTAGCTCTTTTCCTTCATCAATCAAATCAGAGGTCATTTCGCTATCCCCCATGAACTGCTGGAATCCCAAAAGATTCAAACAACGAGTTCCTAAACTGATAAAAGGAGAAGCAGCAGCAATTCCTTTTGTTATTTTACAACTAATAGTTCGGATATACCACAACAAAAAATGTAAAAGAAATTATTCAGAAATTTATGGATAATTCACGTAAAAAAGCAAGAATATAAAAAGCAAGAGAAGAATATATTAATATGTCACAACTCAACTTCTGGAAAAGAAGTGAATCTCTTCCTGAATCCTGAAACTAATATTATTAATGTAAAGAAACATGTATGATCTGTCCTTAAAATCACTTACCTAAAGTATGTGGCAATACAAAGAATGACAACAAGCATTGGGTAATATATATAGAACCCATCTGCAATGAAGGATAGCACTTTCATGGATCCCATTATCTGAAAAAGAAGTCCACAAGAACAAGCTTCAATCAAATACAATCTATATATATCCATAAAGATTGTGCCATCCCGCAGTTTCCAGTGTGCAACACACAAACTCTGGACAACACTAAGAACTGACCTGCTAACAATGAAAATGAGATGTAGCATGCTGCCCTACAAAAACTGGGTGTTCAGTAAAACCAAACTCACTGGTTTCCACTGTCAAGTTTGCTTCCTATCTATAAAGACGCCCCATATGCTAAAGCCAGTGGAAACTAAAGCTATCAGGAAGTGAAGAACACTCACACCACCAGTACAATCTACTTTCTTAGGATAAAGAGACAAAACCAGGAAATCTGAGCTGCTGATGGCTCCCAGCAATCGGTATCAAACTCATGGTCTGTAAGTATTCCCCACTGTTTACTACTGGTGAAAAGATTTGAATATCTGAATCTTACTACAAGAAATATTTAAAAATACTTTGTCTGTTCTCCAAAACCATACAGTAGCCTCAAAACCACATATTCTGTACTTACAGATGTATAAGCAGTTGGCTGAGTGTTTCTGTGAGAGATCGTTGCATCCATATGGGTCAAGCCCAAAAAGTTCAAGCATAATGGTGGAGTAAGACGGCAAAATAACCTGCACAAATGCAAGAGGTAATAGCATTTTAAACAATTCCTTGCACCACAAATAGTAAGAAATCATAACAGGATATATCACAGAATTATGATGTACCACTTACTAGGATTTACATCAATACGATTATAAATGGAACACTATAAATTAAAGTTTCACGGACATTCTCAATTGAGTATTCAACAGCAAATCTGCAAAATATACGCCACATACTCACATGCCGCTGAAAAGGAGACTGTACGCATCTGTCTGATGATGTGAAGCTAAGTAATAGTAGTTAAATACACGTATCCTGAAGACAGTAGAGTAAACACAGATACTTAGGAAAAAGATGGTAAGAAAACAGGCCATCTGAGGGGGAAAAAAAAAAAGTTGTCTGACTGTAGACTCTACTAAAGGTTTTAATGCATTCAGCACATAGTCTGTGTATGCAACAGGTTAACTGCAGTCTATTTTTCATTTTGAGATGTGACAGTAACACCAGCTCTGGTAAGAGCTTTAGGAGGATTTTTTGACTAATTTAAACTGAGACTGACATTAAGCACTTCATATAAGCTACCACAATTGACCCTAAGATTATTTATTCTACTTTTGTAACATAAATGAAGTTCCTGTAATTGCCCTGATAATTGCTATGACTGATTTGACATTTCTTCCCACGAAACAGGTGTTTTAAATTCAACTTGTTCTGTTAGCATACTGGAACTTTTTGGCTCAATTCCTCTACTGATAAATCAGTGCATGTCTATACTAATCACGCATGTGATTGCATTTCTGGTTACCAGTAAATTCCTGTTCAGGAGAGGTCACACATGTGGCTGACAGACACAAAGTCTAAACACTTAAACTTTAAGCTAATGTTTCACAAATTACTCTACACATGATAACTCAGTTCAATTGGGTGACATCTTCACCCTGTATTGGAGAGTTCTAAGAAACAGCAAAAGGCAGACTCCCTCCACAAAGTTTGGTAAAATGTATTTTAGAGACCTTCAGAAAGTCAACAGATTAGAGACTTATTTTTAAATCAATTTTGTCTATTATTGTTGTAATAACAATCTATACGAAAAGATTTTTGTTGAGTGACTATCTCAAACTTACCTCTATGTATATATAATTATATGTCTTTTCTGCCAGCTGTATGAAAACTGCAAATAGCGACAAAACAGGTTTTGTGCTGAAAAATGTGCACTCCGACCACACAACAATTACAGAGAATGTGGCCAACACAACTGCAAGCACCCTGTAAAACCACGGTCGTAGAAGACATTCCCAGTACCACTCTGAAAAAAAGAAACACACACATATCCAGAATGGATTAATGAAAATTATACAGAAGCCAAAATCGAACTCCCTCAAAAAAACTGTTATGAACTTCTTGCATGCACATCCTTAAAACCAAGGCTGGAACTTGTGAGGTCACACACTCAATTTCAGAGCTTTTTCTAATACCTAGAGATCTGGCGTAGTCCTAAGGAATTATTTGCACAGCTGGAGAAAACAGGGTGGGATCTGGGAGACAAATTGTGCAAACTGATAACGGTGTGTGGAGCACGTGGAACAGAACTCTTTACTTTTGGCCCAGATACTATGAGTGATCCACTTTTTGTTGGTCCATCTCTCACTCTCTCAGAAACAAATCTTAGGCTGTAAAATTATATTGTCCTACCAAGTCAGAAGTTAAAACATGATTAGGAGAAGACACTTTCCGAAAAGATGCACAAGCAGTTGCATCTCCTAATGTTTGGTACGTGACAGAGAGTCTTTTACTCTTTGCTTTACTAGAAGAGCAGTGCCACCTCAATAATATGCCACAAATGCAGAGGGTAGCCATGATCCAGTAATTTAAAGTAGCTCCTTCTCTTTATTCTTCTAAGGCTTCAAAGTTTGCTATTGCTATTAAAACATGTAACTGCCATTAAATTTGTAAAAAAAAGTTAAGTTTACAGTCAAGAGCACAAATCAATACTTGACGGCTATCCCATTACATAAATCCATTAAGATGCACATTTGCTTCCCTCTACTGTAACTGAACTTTTTACACAAAACAATTGGTTCTTCTTTCAAAACGGTACCAGTTACTCCTTCACATACTCAAAAATCTGTGTGACAGCACTTACCAACAGTTGGTGTGTAGAAATACTGAATAATTTTATTCTCTGGTTCCTGGGAATGAAATGTATGAACAAATTGTCGAGTTGCACTTGTTTCGTTTTTTGCCACATCTTCTAGGTAAAATGCTTGCTCTAACAGAATTTGCCACTGGACTTGTGCACGACAATGTCTCTGTACTGAATAGATTACCTACAACAAATTCCAAGAAATTATGGTTACAACATACCTGTTTTATGTACGAGAGAAAAGCCTTGTAAAATCCCTTAAAAATGTCTACACTACAGAAATGCAAGATTAATTTTGTGCCCTCACAAAAGCAGTCAGTTAATTCTATAAATATGTGAGCCATAAGAGGACTACATACACGATTCCTGAGGTTTGCAGTTGCTTCATTGCAATCTACCTGTAGCAGTAACAGCCTAGTTTTTACAATACCACTTTATTTTTGCATCTTAGGGCATACCAAGCTTTTACTACATTTTTTTTTAGAATGCACTGACAATTACAAGGCTTACTCACAGACAGTTAAAACACTGTCAAGATATATTGCAACAAGAACACTTTTCACACATCCAAAAATTTCATCTGGACATCACTTGGGATATTAAACTTCTCTACTTTCTTTCACTGAGAAGAGTTTCTCTTAAGTAGCAATCCCCAAACCCAGTACACTCAGGAATTCAGGAAAAGTGCATTGCAAATATTTTTTTGACTAGTGTTTAATCTCATTACATTATTATAAGTGATGTGTTCTCTCATTTATTAATATACCTGCTTGTGAAGTTTAACCAAACTTTTTTCACTTGGATAACTGTTCTGTCTTTCATCAAAATCTTCATAATCGTCCATGTTCCTACCCATTCTTTCCTGGTACTCAGTAGGGCACTGGAAGGAGAAGAGAAAATTAACTGAAAGATGAAGGAATATCAAGTGCTCTTTGTTAATTGTTGGTAAATGTTTGGGGCATTTCATTCAACTGAATAGCTTACTCTAAACATAGATTTTTCTGTTTCTAAACTACTATGTACCACAGATAATTACATACATCATAAGAAAACATTCCACAAAGAATTTCAACTCAAAGCCTGATCAGAAACTCACAAGATGCCAATTAGAGATTTTATGTTAAGGGGGAAAGAAAATAATGTATAAGTATTCATTAGGTGCAGGAAGAATCCCCTCCCAATTGAACGATTAAGGCTGAAAATACGCAGTTTGTTACCTTCTTTAGTATTGTATCAACGCACTTTCTCAAAGGGTGGTTATACTTGATACTCTCACTTACTTTACGGACTTCCTGTTGAGGAAAAAAATACAGACCTGTTTCATTATGTTAAACAGATTTAAAAACTTTCAGGGTCAGATACGAGTTTCAACTGCACTCCCAATGGAAAAGATAACCACCAAAGCTTAAAAACTATAGAACTTCCTAAAAGTCACAGCTTTACTAGACTTCTAATAAAAAATAATTGAAGGGGTATTTGTAAAGAACATACATGTATTTTTTTAAAAACCCACCACGCCATTTGTGCAAACATTGCGCTGTCAATTTCTGGAGGATTAGTTTCCATGCATGAATGTTGAAATGGAAAATACTTTCTTGTTTTAGTTGTAGGTAAAAATTAGTTTCTAACTTACCCGATTTATTTTCACATTTGTTACTTTAAGTAGCTTGATTAATACAACTTTACTTCATTTTATACCTTCCTTACATTTATCTCTACATAGTTCACTTCTGAGACAATCTGGCATTTATCAATAACAAAAAGAAGGTACCTAATAGCTTAACTTGTGGCAGAACTGTCTCTAGGAGTTTATCAGGCTTAGTGAGGACTAGATTTTATTCTTTACTCTTCTGCTGCTTTTTTGTTGTTACAAACAGCATTTTTTAAAAAAATATTTAAATTCTAGTGTTTGGAGGACAGAAATAATTGTAAAGCCTTGGAAATTTTATCAAATTGGATGATTTGGCAAACGGAAGCATCGTATTTCTATAGTGTGACATGGGAGGCTAAACAGATATACACAGCCCTCTGATATATAGAAGGTGGTTCCAACATATCTCTGGATTCCCTCTGAATCTCCTGAGGGAATGATCACAAGAGATCCGATTAGCCTGTGGCAAAGCATTTTTCATTATGTATTGGTATTATGAAAAACTAACAGAATCCTCCAAGAATATCTGTAAGGGTCAATCCTAACACTCAGCCCTGCCAAATACAGCACTGGACTGGGAAAAAAAAATTCAGACATATCCTCTAGTACATTTTTTTCTGTATTCAATCTCTGATAAAGGAAGAAAACTAAAGCTTAAAACAAAGTGGTGAAAGCTAAAATTTTGACACAGCAGCAATTCATACTATTTACAAACAAGTTCTCAGCATGGGCATTATAAAGAATTGTTAAGTATTTTTCACACACTTCATGTTCCTATGAAGGTGAAAAATTAAATATTGGCAAAGAGATGCAACATGTAGTGCATTTGTTTCTAGACTGACAAAAAAAAGGGGGGGGTGGAAGAGAAGTGGAAAGCCAAACCTTTAATAAGATTTTATCATGCATTACCAATACAATATATTTTGCTGTGTACGACATAACGCCAGTATCTGTCAGCCAGCATACCTTACATCAAGGACAACCTAGTAGAAGACTGCAGTCTAACCCAAGATCCTCTTTCCACAGAGGTTTGCTGCCTCCCTGCGGCCCAAACTAGGGATGTCAACCACAAGACTGAAGAACTTAGTACAATCCTTCAGACTACTACCCATTCCTGCTCTTTCACATGGACGCTAATGATGTCAAAACAGAAAGTCCAAGGTCAATTAAAAGAGATTTCAGAACCCTGGGAAGAATGCTAAAAAAATTCAGGAGCACGTGTAGTGTTTTCCTCAGTCCTCCCAGTAACTGTGGGAGACTTTGGAAGAAACAAGCAAGCCCATGATAGCAATACCTGGCTCCAGAATAGGTGCCTCTGCCAAAATTTTGGGGTTTTAAACCATAGAAGAGCCTTTAAGGCACAAGGTACGCTGTGTTTAAGGGTACAGAACAGAGCAGAACAGAGCATTTTCAGCTGGAAGGGAACTACAATGATCATCCAGCCCAACCGCCCGACCACTTCAGGGCTGACCAAAAGTTAAAGCAGGTTATTAAGGGCATTGACTCTTAAAAACTGGCAGGCTTGGGGCATCAATCATCTCTCTTTGAAGCCTCTTCCAGTGTGTGACCACCCACTCGGTAAAGAAATTGTTCCTAACGTCCAGCCTAAACCTGCCCCAGTGCAGCTCTGAGCCATTTCCACACATCCCGTACCTGGATCCTAGAGAGAAGCAATCAACACTCCCCTCTCCAGGCTGTCCATGCTGATGGATCCAGGCACTGAAGGAGTCCCAGGCTCAGTGGCAGAGGGGAAACAGATAGAGGAGCTGGATTTTGAGAACTCAAGATCGGGATTTAAGGCAGAAGAACAGAGAGAGTCCTACTTGCATGCCGGTCACTGAAGAAGGGAGCTTAACCTCTGTGATCCCTCACATACATGGAATAGAACGCTATTGCTGGTCACCTGTTTTGTCTGGTTTTCCCACGAGGTGCAACCCTGCACTTCCCTACGACTCCTCTTTCTTCATGGCACCTCCAGCACAGCACACAATATCCAGCAGTGACCTTGGTCACTACACAGAATCACAGAACAGTTTTGGTTGGAAGAGGCCTTCAAGATCATAGAGTCAAACCTTTGTCCTACCCCTATCAACATCACTAAATCACGTCCTTCAAGGCAACATCTGCCCATCTCTTAAAACACCTCCATGGATGGCGACTCAGCCACCTCCCTGGGCAGGCTGTTCCAATGCCTCTGTGATATTTTAGCTTGAGGGTTTCAGACTTGCTGAACGCAGGTGTTCACTTATCTGTTGTGCAGACCCTGAGAACGGAGGAAAACAAGGCCTACACAGTGAGAACCAGCTGAAGGAGGGAGTCTTGTGACGACAGGACAGCCCTGTTTTGGCTAAGGAGCAAGGCCGCACGGAAGACTAACCATGTGAACCATCCTGCACATAGATAAGCTGCTGCAAAACAAAATCCTGAAGGCCACAGGGCCCAGAGTGGAAATTTTTACCCTAATATTCCTGTATGACTATAGTCACCCACTCTTCACTCAAATCATGCTGAATGCCACCCCGGTGGGGAGATGAAAGATAGTATATAAGGAGTATAGAGGGTATGTGTTGTTGGGAGGAGAAGACCCCAGAAGAGGAAGAGGCAGTCGACGGGCTGTGCTCCTTCTCCTTCACCCAAGACAGGGACGCCTTCTTGGTAAGAATTGCGCTTCCACCTTTTGGTGTGTAATACCCGGGATAGTATTTTGCTAGCATTAGTATCGTATATTAGCGCTACTGCAGAGAGTGAATTTATCAACCGCAACTCCGAATCTTTTATCTGTCGCTTCAATAAATTACTTATTTTTAGTTACCTTGCAAATTGTCTCAGTGCAAGTCCTTAAACTGGGCTCTGAAAATTCAGTGCAAGCCCTTAGTGGGTCTCTGAAAACTCAGTGCAAGTCCCTAACGGGGCTCTGAAACAAGCAAGTGCTTAGCTGGGGTACGTGCCTCTCACAGCCACATACCTTTCACGCGACAGCCTCACAACCCTCTCACTAAAGAAATTCTTCCTAATATCCAACCTGAACCTTCCTTCACGTAACTTAAGGCCATTTTCCCTCCTTTCAGGTAGCTGTAGAGAGCGATGAAGTTTCCCCTCAATCTCCTCTTCTCCAGGCTAAACAGCCCCAGATTCCTCAGCTGTTTCTCCTATAACACAAGCTCCAAATCTTTTACCAGCTTGGTAGCCTGCTTCTGTACCCTCTCCAGCACCTCCATGTCCCTCTTGTAGTGAGGGGCCCAAAACTGGACCCAGTACTCGAGGTGAGGCCTCACCAAAGCCGAGTACAGGGGCATGATCACCTCCCTGCTCCTGCTGACAACACCATTCCTGACACAGGCCAGGATGCCATTGGCCTTCTTGTCCCCCTGGGCACACTGCTGGCTCCTGTTCAGCCGGCTGTCCATCAACACCCCCAGGTCCCTCTCTGCCTGGCAGCTCTCCAGCCACTCCTCCCCAAGCCTGTAGCGCTGCTGGGGGCTGTCGTGGCCCAAGTGCAGGACCTAGCGTTATCAATTCTAGTAGCAGACATAGCCTGCAAAAACATGCTGCTAACTTCAGAAAGTGCAGCCTCTTATAAAAAAGGCTGAGCTGAGAAGTAAAATCACTGAACAGAATTGGTTCTGTTTAGCTCAAACCAGGACATCAGCAAAAAGCAGTCATACACAATTCACATGAACATTAACAAAACATATGTACACTGTATTTTGAAGCTCACTCTGGAATGTTATTCAGTAGTGACCAATGTTACGTCAAAACAGTCCTTAAAGTAATAAAAGTAACTAATGATGGTTACTGGGTTGCCAAATTCTTCATATCAGGGACAATTTCGCTTTTGATTTTTACACAGGACTGCATGTCATCAAAGTGGCATACTATGATGATTTTCTTAATTTACTGATATTCCACAGTAAGTTCACGCTACTTATGTTTCTCTTGCCACAACTACCCCACATCAGGCAATACAGAAATGATTAACACTTATTTTACTTAATTTTTAAAGAAAGCTAGTTAGTTACCTCCATAATATCTTCTAAATTCTCCTCTGCATCTGCTTTTTCAGTCATCAGTTTGGCAGCTTTGAAATAGGTCTTCATGAGCAGATAACCCCTCTTGGCCCCATTCCAGTGAGAACGGGGAATTTCAACCAAACCATAACCCAATAGCAACACAAGAAGAAAGAGACCCCATGTATTTGCAGCAGCTATCCCAATAGTCTGAAGTTGGTTCCTAAGGAGAAAAAAAGCCAAACAGTAGCAAAAGCAAGGAAGAAAAAACAAACAAATAACATCCTTGAACCCCACCCACAGGAAAGCGGCCTTTAAGTATTTATGCATCAACACGGCTTTCAAGTTTACAGGAAGAGATTTAGTACCATCTTGGCCATACTTAAAGCTGGCACTATTTTTCTGTAACTCCCATGTTTCTGCTCCCTCTGGAGGGAAGACAAAAATGTTTGTTCTCAAAGGAGTACGTTCATCTGGGAAACACGAACTTAGCAAACTTACTGAAAGTGAGGTCAAAACACTGTAATAGGCAGTCACAATAAGAAACAGCCTCAGAAGCCAGGATTTGTATTCAGAAGTGGAAGTTGAAAGCAATTAGGTATTACGTTAGAGTGCTTACTACTGTATCTAGGATGGAAGACCATTGACAATGCTGTAAATACCAATTACTTCAACTTAACCATATAACTTCTAATTATAATCTACAGTAGACAGAATCGGTACACAGGAAATATGGTCACTGGCCTTTTGGAAGATGTTATTCTGAAAATACTGAGAAAATATCTGCACTAATTTTGCAGATGCATTTGTGGGGAAGAAAAAAATCCAGACGTTGCAAATAGGGAGTCCTCTGACACGCATATCAAAATCAGAAAAAAACAAAAGACAGATTTCTATAAAAGGTCAAAGAATCCCTTACCATGAAAAAGTTAACAAAATTTGCCAACTATGTACCAAAAATCAGATCAAGTAACATGTTTTTTTAAAAAAGACCCATTTCATCTACAGAAGAGATTACCTATGACAACCTTCTAAGAACTCATGCAAGTGCCTAAAACATTATTCTTACCATTGTAAATTGAAGTTTGGGTTTACAGCCACATATATTAAAAATGCTCCAAAAATCAGCAAGTAAGTGCCATAATAGATTGCATTCTCAATCAATGCAGTTTTAATCTTTCCAGTAATGGAGAACCCTCCTGATCTAGCATATGACTGCATGAAAGGTAGCAGAATCCTAGGAGGAAAGCAAATAAAACCAAATCACATCAGACAACCAAAAAAATTAAATATTTTAAGCAGTGGTAATATACTGAGATGGGTATTTAGGCTGTTTAAGCTAAAGACTCCCAAGCTTCTAAAAAATTAGCTAGTTATATATTTGTATTCTAGATGTGAATCAAGAGGAAATGACTGTCACCTGAAAAAGAGCTAAAAAAAGTATGCTCAATTTAGCACAGTAATCATTTAAAAAATTTCACTGCTAGCAAATAATATGTTTAGCAAGCTCTGTGGAATAGTGAGATATATATATATATATATATACACACTTAAAGAGTACGCTATGATTGTTAAGATGTTTCACTTAGAAATTATACTTACATGATAGTCTTTGTTATATTCTTTTGTCTCACTTACCATGTTAAAAACTGTGATGTCCAATATACAACACGCCAGAAAATGGGCATAATTCCATCAGGAATATAACTCCATGGTTTAAAACATTTTTGCTTGCTGTAACAATGTAAAGAAACTTGTTGTTCGTTGTAGGATCAAAAGTATAAAAAACCACATTCTATAAATTCCCCCATTTAGAAAAGTCTTTGAAAAATAGCATACAAGTAATACACTAGTATTTGAGTATATAGTCAACCATCAACCATCACAGAATAAAATAAATCACCTCTTAAAAATATTTACCATTCTCCTCACCACAAATAACATACATGGACAAGGCCACTTTCTTGGAGAAAGCAGCTCAAAGACTAAAGAGAAACAAACAATTAAAGGTTATAACTTTTCTTTGGAGGCAGAAAGTATTTTCTTCATGGAAAGGAAAACATTTCTGCAGATAGAATATCATTCGCCTTTAGTTTTTGCAGCAGGTTTTTAAAAATATCTAAGGACTGCATCACCTAGCTCTACTACCTAGAGCATTTGGTGCTAAAAATCCCTGTATTCATCATTTCTTCTGTCACTGAGCTTGATTTAGTCAGACTCACATAAATTTGATTTGTTGAGCAAATACTTTTCTGCTTGCTCCACAAGACCAGAAAAGCCATGAGAGCCTTTTTAATAAAACAAGAGAAAAATACAAAGTGCCCATCCACACTAAGACACTTCGATTTTTTATTTCCACATGTGTGTAGCTAATGAAGCAGCGGTGAGTCAAGGGGCAAGACAGTCAATTTAATAGGAGTTTCTATTGAGAAATAATTGGTGTTTTCCACGGTCAAACTAGTTAAGCCTGAGTTGTGAGTTTTTATGGACACAGCCTAAGTATTTTCAAAACTATCAAATTACCACGGAATAACAGGCAGCGTGACTAAAGGTTTCAAAGCAAGTTTTAAGACCTGAATTGCACCAACACAGTAGCTGCTCAATTACTACTTAAGCTGGTATTTCTATTTGATATACACAAGTCATGTAATATAGGGTAACATCCATCAGCATGTTCTGAAACTATAAGTAAAGGCTATAGAATAGTTTTCAAATTGCTTATTTACTTAACTATGTTTAATTAACATGTCATAAGTCTGGCATTTTACTCTTCCACAGATATATGATCTTCAAAGAGCCTCTACTTTGGGGCAAAAAAACCTGGCAATACTTTGCATGGACCCATCAACTGACAAATGCTCTGGTCATCTCACAGATAACTATATTACACACCTACAAGAGGTGGAAATAGCCAAAGGAGGATGAAGAATGAGCAGCCACAGAAAGAGCCCACATTTGCCTACATTCACGTTTTTGGAGATTATTTCCTGCCTGCCAGAAGACAGCAAGTAGGGTCTTGATACATTGGTAGAATACTGTAAATTTCAGGTAATTACAATTACTATATACACACAATTATAGTAAGTAATAAGATATATTGTTTCATATAAGACAAGCTTACTAATTTCACTTATGAGGTATGAAATTAGTTTTTTCAAGTCTTTAAGATTATGAAGTAAAGATAAGCATTCACCAACACCTTTCCTCATCGATTACCAAGATTGCTCAAAAAGCTTAGTTCCATCATTTCAACAACAAAACACCTTCCTGTGGGCTTAAAATCTTTCCATGTCATATCACACAGATAACATTTATTAGTCTTAAAAACACAAAAAAAGAAAATCATAAAATACTTCTTTAAAAACAGTCTAAAGAAGAAAACATATATAGCTCATACCTTGGAGCAAGAGTAACGTAGGATCCATTACTTTCAACAGGGCTGGAGTTAACAGCAAGTTTGCATCGATTATAAATAGTCTAAAATACAAGTGATTTTGTAAATAAGTCCCATTTTTAAAGACATTTCCTGAACTCATAGTTTACATTTGGGAGAAATTTTATTAATAAACCCACAAAACAACATGCAAGCTGCAAGACAAGTAAAAAATCTGAAGTATTTTTATGTTGCCTAAATGGATTTTTTAAAAAAATGTTATAAACAAATAATGAAATTTTAAAACATTTGAAACAGATTTGTTATCTGAGATCAACAAAAAACTAATTCTGAACACAACGTCATGAAAAAGGTTACATGTGTTTAGTTCAGTAAGATGCTATTTTGAAAAATTATTTGCTGTTTAAGATACTGTCTTCTGAAATTATGATTTTAAAAAAATACCACACACATTCTATGCAACTAAGCAGAAAATATCACAAGTTTCTTACCGTACTGACATCCAGAGGCAGTATAAATACAATAAGAAAGCAGAGATACCAAGCCAACAGTGTTGCTATGATCACCAGCCTGTGTTGTTTCTTGAAGTCTCCATATCGATGTAGTAGGAATAAGGCCAGAAAAAAGACAAACACTATCTCAAGGCCCAACGCTGCACCACTCATTATTGAATGTTCACTCCAGCCACACAGCACAGCTCACTTAAGAAAGCTGATCAGAGCTGTAAGCAAAAAGACATTTAATTACGTTAAAATCTCTGGAACAAATCCATGCAGAAAAGTGTACTTTAACAGGTATTTTTGAACATATTAATAGACTTTTCTTATTTCACATGACAAAACTCCAATCAGAAGATGAACAAGATCTTCAGCAAGGTGCTCTACAGTCCTCTGCAGAAATCAAAACACCACGTCATTCCGATTTTGTCATTTTTAGCAACGTATTAGAACAACTCCCCTTCATCTCCTTGATACACAATACACCCAGAAGTCAAACCTCTGTCCCTGAGTAAGACTACAAGCCTAACCCCTAAGTGCCATAAAAATTTCTAAACAAAATCTATTTTGCTCTTTTTTTCAACTAATTTGGACAACGAGTTAAATTTTTAAATTAAATGTTTCTGGAAACATTTAACAGTACAAGCAACTGTACTCTGCCTTAATAGAGCATAAAAACACAGGAAAGTATGTCAGTCTACTTGGGATGTACCTCTTACAGGTTTGAAATTTCATGTAATAGGAGGCAACATGCTTTCTAATTCACTTTCCTACTCCTGTTGTTCTTCAGAGAAATTATGGTCTCAATTAATTCCTTGTTAGTCTTGCCACAATATATTTTTGGTTTGCTTCTCCTTCTGGATCTAGCTACTTTTGTGTTATAGTGACGGGACTGTTAGAAGAGCCTAGAAGTTCACATACCTTCATGCAGGCATGCTACTATCCAAAGGATCAATAAACTGCACAAATCCCAGAAAACTTCATGGACTTGTTACATTATTAAACCGCTTCTAATCTTCTTAGTAAGCAACATTTTACCACAGGCATGTCACACATGATTTATTTATTTTTTTTAATAAAGGGTTTATTACTTTCGTCAGGCTGACTTTTTTCTCCATCAAGATTAACATTTCAGTGGTTTAACTGAAACAGTTTTTGCTACGGCTTCCTCACTGCCAGATTTTCAGTGCTTTGACTTTTCACTGGAACTTAGATTTTAAAGAAACACTACTACTAAAAATTTCTTAATTTACTTTAAAATCCCTTAATAATTTGTTGAAGTGAACTATTTCTTTTACTAATCTCCCACTATACCCCTTAAACAGATCTGTTACGGACAAGGGCACTTAGCCTGAAAACTCTTATTTCCACTAAAAAATTCCTGAGTTTGCGATGTCAGCACTTCCTTGAGGACACACAGGACAATTATTCTGTGACTTTCATCTGAAGATTTTTCCTGTTTTGCTACTTCTGCAGTTCATTTCCAAATAGTAAAAGCAGTGTGTTTACTCCGTATCAGCAGCTATACATAGATCATCCCGTATTGGGAAAACAATTCAAGTTACCTTCCTGCTTCTTATCAGAGAGATACACACACTATTTATCTTCTGCCTTTCATCTAATATGTTTATCAAATTAGTACAGACTTGTAGAATGTGTTGGGCTGGAAGGGACCTTTAAAGGTCATCTAGTCCAACACCCCTGCAGTGAGCAGGGACATCTTTACCTGGATCACGTTGCTCAGAGCCCCATCAAGTCTGACCTTGAATGTTTCCAGGGATGGGCCTTCCATCAGCTCTCTGGGCAACCTGTGCCACTGTTTCATCACCTTCATTGTAAAGAATTTCTTTATCAGCATTTCTATTAGGTTAAAGCATCCTGTTACTATCTTTCTGTACTACGTTTTGGCTAGACCATTTGTAAATCATGCATCTAAGATACCTAACCTACTTCTCAATCACTTATTCTAAGCAGATCCCTGTCTCTTCTATAAGACATCGTTATTTTTTTTCTCAGAAAACAGACTCTTTTGCATTTATGTTATAGTAGGAAATCCCACCATAAGAAAAAAAGAGAATTTAAAAGAAATACTATACATAGATTTCACTAAGGCACTGCTACTTGACATATAGCTTTGGGTGCTCATTATTGCCACACCTTACACTATGTAAACAAAAAAAAAAATTATACATCATACCCTCCATTAGTCACATCTATACATTTTTTACTATAGTCACACCTTAAAAAGCTGCTATCAAAAGAGAAGGTGAAAAGTTTTTGTGCAAGATGCTGCATTCAGTTACCACTATGAGGGAACTTCCAAAGAGACTAGAAAAACGTACTGAATATTCTTAAATTGAGAGGGAACTGTGTCTTACCACAACTTAACTCACTTTCAAAGACAAAAAAAACAACTTTGCAGTTATCAAAACTGCATTTTTCTGTTCTTCACCTGCTTCCTATTTCAATCTCAAAATACAAAATGAAAGGCCTGATTTTTACCACAATTAAGACCAGTTTTGAAATAATGTATACACATTTTCAAAATGACAGTTCAAATTTTTTAGACAGGAACCTGTTAAAACTAGCTCTCTACACAAATAGCACAAATGGAAAAAAAATCCACAAGGTAAGAAATGCAATGCTTGAAAGGAGCTCTTACCATGAAAAAATCCTGCCTAACAGGACAGACATATTTGGTACCTGATATATTAGGATTGCTTGTATCAGACCTTAAAATATATGACTGCAGGCTATATGCCTCCTTATGGCAAGCAGCATTTGCCTCCGAACCTGGCTGAAAGTCAAAGAAAGGTAAGTTCCTTACCCATAATTCTGCTTCCGAATTTTATTCAGACAGACATCTCACTGATCCCTCGCACACAGCTCCCTAGCATCCGCTGGCTGAAATTCCTGAACCCCTTACAAACGCTCTCCTGAGATCAGTGAACTACTTCAGAAGAGTCCTCTTCTACTACGCAACCCTCAACTGCATAAAATATGCTCCTATTAAGCAATTACAAAAAGTAACAAAATTCCTCACTCTGAAGGGAATATTATCTATTGGTATACTCTGTAAGGCAGCTATGGATTAACAGAAATAAGATCAAAAGATGCAACAGTGGCAACTGGAAGTACCACTTTAATAATAGACAAGGATATGTTCTAGTGGAGGCTTAGGATGATCTTACTTTGTGTCAAACAAAATCAGTAAGTTTATAATTTTATAAACGGAAGGACATACATTTCAAAATCCTGACATGAAATTCTCTAGAGCCCAAACCCAGCTAATAACTCTTTGCAAGAATCATAAAGGACTCAGTTCACACTTAATTTCCTGGAGACTCCGTACTATCAACAGTATTAAATTACCTTGGAGACCTCAAGACTAACCACACTCACGACCATCTACATTACAAATGAACTACTCTGCCTGATACAGAAATACTCAAGTTTCTAAATGAAATAGCAGAGAATGCAAAAACCCACACTTTCTTATGAGCTTTTATGTAGCACCAAACTTAACAAGACACTCCAATACTATATTCTTAAAGAAGGGCTAAAAAGAATACAGCATATCTATGAAGAACAGACCTTGGTCTCACTAAAGTGCACTCCAATATCCCTTTAATCAGAAATCACAGATCAGACTATATGACAGTTACATTCTTTTCAAAGTTTGTCATAAAACATTTTACCAGCAGATTGTTCATTTTGCAGACTAATGTAACTGGTGCTTCAATCCTTTCCTGTGAGGCTAGTATCACACTTTCTGCAGGCTTCTCATTGCTGTCCCAACACTCTCCCCAGCTCATCCACTTTCTTCTACAATGGGCTGGAATCCATGCAGCATCCCAGCCTGAGAAGGCCTGAACCGAGGGTAAGCATTGCTTCCTGTGCCTTACTGAAACACACATGTAGAAGCATAACCTGTGCGATGTTCCTCTCACATACTGAGCTCATTATGCCCTCCAAATTGTCTCCCCCTAAGAAATACATCACTGTTCTCTACCTTGCATTTGTGTAGCTGATTGCTCCTGCTTAAGCGCAGGCACAAAACTCTACTCAGCTTCTGAATCTTCAAGGCATTTTGACTTAAAGAAGTCTGCACTTCCTCTCAGCTTTATGCCTTCTTAAGTTTTAATAATTTCCTTTTTTTAATAATTTCCTTCTGGAAACTCTATGTGAAAATCAAGGACTGGCCTCCTTACTCATAACACTAGTTGTTCCCAACTGTTCTTCCCCAGTAAAAACATCTTGAGAAACAGAACCAAAAGTCCTACTAAAGACCAACTACAAGACTCAGTTGATCCTCTCGTATACAGTAGGCCTGTCAGTGAAACAGGTTAGATTACTTCAACAATTTGTCCTTGATAAATTGATGCTGTCATTTATTTAGCTGCTACATTTTAGATGCTTACCAATGGCTTTTGTTCCAGATTTTTTTCAGGAATTCAAAAGGAAGCAGGCTAGCCTGACAACCTGTCTTTTTTACTATTTTTTGAAGGACAGGGAGAAGGACAGCCACCGCGTTTCTGGTTTTCAGGGTAGCTTAGCCATTTTTAGAATACTACATCCTTTTTGTTGTTGTTCTTGAAGTCTTCTCAGGTAAAGATCACCAAACAGATTTCGTAAAGTTACATTTCTAGGGATATTGTATATTTCAGTTAAAACACTTGAAGAGACAAGTAGACAGATTTCCTTCCCTTACTCTTTATTTTAAGCTCCGTAATTACATCTGGGGAAAAAAAATGCGACCAACAAACTACCAAAATATGAAAGAGGTGTCAAGGACAGTAACTGACAAAACTGACTGGGAGACACAACATACCAAAAAAAACATCTTCCACCTCAAGCTGAGTTCACAACTTGGTGGCAAGTATAAACGGAAAACTGCCATTTCCAGCAAAATATCAATGGCCAGTTCAATGACAACGTTTTGCCTTTCTGCCAGGGAATGACCTGCTTGTTCCCACAACAGGTTTCCAAAGCCCGCCCTATTCCGCAAAACTATGCTGCTAAGAATCCTGAATTGAGACTTCACTTCACAAACACAATTAAATCTTTTGGACTGATAGAAACTGATTCGCGCTAGTACCCTTTGTCACTTCACCTTTAAACAAGAAAACAGGCAAACTTACATTTCAGAAATCCTAAAAAGACAAGAACAAGAGGTCAAGCAACAAAAAATAATCCTTTCAGCTATTTTCATATACAAGTCTGCTTAGTGTGTTGGTTTTTTTTTTGTTTGGGTGGAGTCTTTGTTTTGGTGGGGTTTTTTACTTCCTTAATACACACTGACAGCTGTATTTATAAGCAGATAACACGCAGGCAAAGAGCTTCTTAACCTCAGCACAGTGAAAAGAACTATTTAATGAAAGAAAATAGCCATGAATTGTCCAAGAAAACTGACCAGAGAAGTTAGCCTGTTGCACTACTTGGGAGAAATAACCTCCAAGATGAATTAAGAAAACACAATTTATATAGTTTGTTGGGCTTTTTTTCCTAAGAAACACTACTCAGTCCCCGTACTGGTTGACAGTTTTTTAGTACGTGTAATTTTTACAATCTTGCAGTGAAGAAAAGATTTTAAATAGATTAAACACTCAATTACTTGTACATCAGTATTTAGGAAAACACATTTTTGTATCTGTTGCCAAGAAAAAAGTAATAAAATGCTGCATTGAGTCCATGCAAAACAGCAGTATTCTCCAATTTGGAGACCAAGTTCTCCACAAAAGCAGCAAACAAAATACAAATGATTTACTAAGGAACACTGATATTTCTGTTTTCAAAAGCAAGCAGGGACAATCAGTACAAAACCACGGGAAGTTTATTTGCTTTACAGAGAGTTGTCTTGTCCTCTAATAATGGATATTAGGTACCAGAGAGGCCGATGCTTTCACAGGGTTGAGGTGAATACTCTGGGAATAATACACCCAAAAAAACAACTTGCTTGGAAGAACTAAAACAGAATCAAATACAAAAGCTGCACAATCGCAATAAGAATCTAAAAAAAAGAACAGAAATTGCTACCTGGGCTGTAAGACTAACGCACTGACACAAAACAGGTGTCAGTAAGGCAGTCAGTTATCACCCTAACTTTGCAAGCTTAGACCATTGGTAATTCAGATGTTTTTTGAAAGTAATTTGATTTTACTCCTTTCAACAAATTCTTTCAGTTCCCCACACACTAACCGAGAAGTGAAAAGACTGGGAAAAAAAAAAGCGTGTTGCTGAACAGGATGACCATAATCAGCTTTTTTTTTCCTTAAACTAAAAATTCACCTCTCTTTCATTCACTTAAAAAAATCTTTGAACAACTGTTCCATGACTTTAGTTAAAACCCAAAACCGTTAACATAAGCGGTTTCTTAAAGATTATAAAAATGACAATTTGAGTCACGTCACTGTCTGTATCTGACTGAACAGCTGTGTACGATGTGCCACGTGTTCCACCACCGTTTTCAATTTTACAGGCACGTCTCTCCATCGTTATGCAGTAAACAAAGGACAGCACTTAGAAGCAAGTGGCTGACTAAGAGTGGAGTTGTAGGTGTGTTCAGAATTATTTTTCCATCCCCACCAATTTCAAAACACGTAGTTCGGAAAGGAAAAAAAACAAAAACAAAACACCACATTACGGACAGAAAACCTGGCATAAATCGCGCGAAAGAGTTTAAAGCAGCATGGTAAGGGACAGGGCCAGAACACACTTGCAGCGCCTCATTTCAGGTGTTTCCAAAACGCAGGAAAACCTCTCAGAGTAAAATGTCACTGTCAGCGCGATGCTGTGCCCGGGCACGTTCGGGCCGCTGAGAGGTGAGGGTTGCACACCCACCCGCCGGCCTGTGAGGGGCACGGAACAGAAATCTACACACACTGAACAAGGAACACGCCTGCCTCACACCGCGTGTGCTGGGGGTCCCTGGAGGAAGGAAAAAAATTAGGGGCTACGAGCAGAAACACGACGCCGATTCCCCTCGCACACCTCTGCCCCCCACTGCCGCACGCCCCTTCTCTCTCCACTTCCGAGTCAAAGGCAACCCGGGACGCCTCCGGGGTCTCCTCGTTTCCGATCCGGGGTTAACGCGACCCCGAGGGGGGCGCTGGGGGGCGGACACGGCCGCACCCAGCCCTCCGCACGCCGGCCCCACGCAGGCCGCGGCCCCCACCGCGCCGTGAGTCGGCGCTGCGGCTCCCCCCGCCCCGCCCCTCTCCCTCCCGCCGCCGGTGCGCTGGGCCGCGCCGCCGCCTCACCACAGACAGGGCCCCCTCGCCCCGCTCAGCAGCCGGTCCCTCGCGGGGCCCCGCCGCCCGCCATCCTCGCCGCCGCCGGCGTCCACACGAGGGCTCAGATCGCCACGCAGGGAGCGACGGCCGCGCCCGGCTCCTTCCGCGTCACAGGGACCGGGGCCGCCGCAACCGCCGCCGACATTTGCCCCTCGCCAACCCACCGCCCCTCCCCAGCGGCGCTGACGTCGGCATCACCCCCGCCGCGGAGGCGGGCGCAAGGTACTGTGGGTGCGGCCCCCTTCCGCACCGCCCCACACTCCTAAAACTACAGCTCCCGGCGGGCTTTGCGGTGGGCGGTGCAGCGGCCTTGCGGCGCGACGGAGGTGCGACGAAAAGCGCGGGGCGATGCACGGAGCTCCCGCCGGCGCGTTCGCCCGCGGTGAGATGCACAGGTACGGGGAGTGGTGGTGGGGGTGTTCAGAGCCCTTGTGGCCCCCAGCGGTGACCCCGCCAGTGGGGTGGGAGAGGAACCGCGCGGTGCTCGGGCTGTGTCGAGAGGAGGGAGCATCCACGCGTACTCCTCCTGTGCCCCAGGGGCGCGTCGGAGCGGCGGGAGCGTTACGCGGATCCCGGCAGCGGAGTATCGCGCCGGGTTCGGCGCAGGAGGGAGGTGTGCGGCTCCCGGCGTGCTTGCTCGGGGCTGGTGCGGGGTCGCAGTGTGAGCGGGTCCCCGGGCTGCTTCGCTCCCGCCCCGCGGCGGGCGGCAGCCGGAGATGGAAACGCTTCCCGCCGCCTCTCGTTCTCCCGCCGCCCGCTTCCGTCCGTCCGCGCTGCTGGCGCCCAGCGGCCGCCCCGCCGGAGCGAGAGGCTCCCGCCGCGCCTTCCCGCCGTCCCACCCCGCCCGTGCCGGCGGGCCGCGGCCCTTCCTCGCCCGGGGGTGTGGGGTTTGCGCGACGGGGTTTCGGTAACGGGGGCGCGGCGGCGGGTGGCTGCAGGGGTGGCCGGGCCGTGGCACACCTCCTCCGTGGGGTTCTCGCACCACCCCGCCTGCCTCCTCGCTCCGGCCGGGAACGAGTCGCGATGCAACCTTGTCGGGTCCCGCACTCCTGGCTGCATTACGTGGGTCGTGTGTGTGGCTGGGAAAAGCTTCCACACGAGTTGCCCCACGGGGTCGGTGTGGCGGCACCCTCAGAGCCTTTGTGAGTTTTGCTGTGTCTGCAGAAAACACCTCCAGGAGATTCCATCCTCCAGCGGCAATGTTTCCACCAGCTTCACCTGGGATTGGGACTCCAGCAAGACCTCGGAGTTTCTCTCTGGTATGGGAGTGTCTGTCCTTAAGAATGACAAGCTGGGAAACGAGAACATGCCGCAGGACCTGTTGTTGCCCTGTCCTCCTCAGAAACGGCAGAGGGTGAAGGAGAAGGAAAAGGATTTCATCATTGTGCGCCGGCCTCGGCTGCTCAGAGAGGCAGAGTCAGGTACTATCAGCCTGGTCCAGGTTTCATTCATGCTTCAGAAGAGATGGAGAGTGGGCATCACAAGTCCTTAGTGCTTTATTCTTTGGGGTTTTTTTTTCCTTTTCTCTGTCCCAGCGTAATGTCTTTTCTAGATCTGGTAGCTTTCAGACTTGAGCTGTTAAGTCCAGTTTTATGTAAGTCTTTAAGCAGCGGTGGTGTGTCTGGCTCCAGAATTGTGGCCAACGTAAGCCATGGCTGGCTGCTGCCTAGCCCGACCAGACCATACCTGTGTGCTGGGGGTTTGTGTTGCGTGTCCCTGTGTCTGTCTACTCTTGCTGCTGGGCGCTCTGCTGGGCGTCACAGTGGCCAGGCAAGGCCCTTTTACTCTGTCCAAGGGACCCATTCCAGGAGATACTTCACCACACACCGAGTGGGACCAAGCTTTTCAAAAAGTACAGCTGCAGCAGCTGGGTGAATATGGACTAGTGGTGCTCGTGTCCCCAGTATAATTTTGAAACTAGCGGTGAAGGATAGACTTGGTTTTCCTGTGTTTTTAATTTTTTTTTTTCTTCCACTGAAGCTTCCAAGTAAGATACCTGGTTCTTGAGACCAAAAGGATCCCGATCCACATTTCTTGCAGTGCAGGCTGAGCTGTGCCAGAGGTGCAGCATCTTTGCTCCTGTTGAAGCTGAACTGTGAGCAGTGCAAGGGACCCTGCCAGAGAGCTACAGGGAACGTGCAGCAAAGGGCATAAGGTTTCTGGGCAGGAAAGGGACTAGCAGGGAAAGAGCAGGGCTGTAACTTGAAGACCTAGGACACTTGGAGGAGTGGGTTTCTTTCCCTGGTATCACAATGTGTTTTCAGACCATAGCAGCTATGGAATGCAGAATAAAAAAACATCTCTCTCTAGGTGCTAGGCTATGAGGAATGCTCCCAGACAACTCTGCTCTTAAATAAAACAGAGTGCTGGGTCATAGGCAGCTTTTTTAGAGTTCCAGCAGCCAGAGATCTCCCGCATGAATGACGACACCTTCTGGAGCCCTTTGTCTACTCATGAGAAGTTGAGATCACACCACGTCCTTTCAGATAATTCTCGGGGGGGTTGGTAGTTGCAATGCATGTTTTAAGGAGCAGTTTGCAGTGTACTTTTTTTCTATGTAGCATGCAAAAGCTTAGCTCACCTTGGGCTCCTTTCTGGGAACTTGATATGCGCAGGACGGATGGGCGTTTTGGGCATGGAGGAAAAAAAGAGGATCATATAAGCCTTGGAAAACAAAAAAAGTAAATGAGATGCTCTTTTTTCCAGAATGAGTTTGTGAATAAAAGTTACTGTAATTTTTTTTCCAGTGAAATTGTTTTCTGTAGTTTTAGTGTGTATATTGTGATGATATTGTGGAAAGCTTTGCGTTTGCCAGTTGTACCTAGACAAAGATGGTAGTAATGTCTTCCTACAATGAAGAGCTGAAAGGAGGATGGTTAGTGGGCTCATGCTTACACGCAGAGAGAGACTGTAGAGGTAATTTTAATGACAAAGCCAGAGAAGGCATCTGATTAGCAGACAAAAATGAACCAATTTTAAGTAGAACATGTTTGCTCTTTCCCTAAAGGTGTTTCTTGGGAAGCAATTCCAGATGAATTGATTTTGGCAATCTTTGCATATTTGCCCCTGAGTGACTTACTAAAAGCTTCCCTGGTTTGCAAGAGATGGCATTGTCTTTCGTAAGTACTGCTTCTTGTTATTTAGTACTGAAAAAACTTTGCTTCCATAGACTGATCTGGTTCTCATCTTGTTTATTCAGATATAATACAATTTGTGCTGTATGTGGGTTATTTATGTCTATAATAAACAGGTGGTTCCCATTTTAACATTGGTAAGCTGTATTAAGTAGCTTTCCTACTTCTCAGTCTTTAGTAACACGGAAAACATTCTGTGGTTGTACTCACAGTTCTGACCCTTTCACACTCACTAACGAGTAAAATTCTGTGCTTTAGGTTTGATGAATCTCTCTGGCAGACTCTTGACCTGGCTGGTAGAAATCTGCCACCAGGAGTGATTGGACAGTTGCTACCTGCAGGTGTTATTGTATTCCGCTGCCCAAGATCTTGTATTTGGAATCCGTTGTTTAAAACAAACAAGTAAGGCTTTTTCTGCATGTTCTGGATCCTGAAAGCAGAAATATTCACAGTTTCTCTGGGTGTTTCTGGATTTAAGGCCTCTCATCAGTAGTAGCATTTGTGTTGTCTTTTGAGTGTGGAAGAGGCGATTAATAGTTAGGCATGTTTACTCTTTGCAAAGGCATGTAGCAACAGGATGAGGGACAATGATTTCAACCTAGAGCAGAGTGGTCTTAGATTAGACAATAGAAGAAGTTCTTTCCTATGAGGAAGGTGAAACACTGGAACAGGTTGCCCAGAAGTGGTGGAGGCTCCATCCCTGGAAACAATCATAGTCAGGCTGAGTGGGGTTCTGAGCAACCCGATCTGGTTGAAGATGTCCCTGCTCACTGCAAGGGGCTTGGACTAGAAGACCTTCCAAGGTCCCTTCCAGCCCAACATATTCTGTGTTTCCCTGTGTTCAAATAAGAGGATCTACATTCACCTGTCAGTTATTTAAAATCAAATTAATGTGATATTTTTTTAAGTATCAAGCACGATCATCCATTTATGATTTATCTTGTAGAACTAGGAGTTGTTGTCCACATTCCATTTTTATATGGAAAACTCAGAATATCATTTAACTCCCATCAGGATAGACCTTTGGGTGTTATGATGAGTTCTGTAAATGGCTTGAAGACAAGAGTTCTGCAGTTTGGGCTAGTAGCTTAGCAGTAGGCCCAAGGACCTTAGTTGTGTGTCCAGTGTGCAGCTGAATACAAAAATAAAATTTTCTGCAAGCTTTGCATAGTTGTAGTGTGCAGGGTATACTGTGGTATATAGGGTGTGTAGTATATATGATATGGGACATTGGTGGAGCATGTTTTAATGCAATTTTAGTAACCTACCTTTTTCCTTTTTTTAGACTTCTCAGAGTTCAGCATATGGATTTGTCAAACTGCACAGTGTCTGTTGCAGATCTCGAGAGTATTCTTTGTCTATGTGAACGGCTGCAGAACCTCAGCTTGGAGGGACTAGTGCTTTCTGACAAAATCATCAAGTGAGTGACATGTTTGGAAAAATTCAGTAAACACCTTCTGTTCGGCACAGGCTAGTGAAAGAATGCAGTTGGGAGTTACTAGTTGTGAGAGCCTTTTGAAATGGCCAGGTTTAGGCACCTGATAGAACTAGCTGGCAGGCTAGTTGAACTGTGTCTTTCATTTCTGCCCTACAGGAGATGAGATGAAGAGGAAACACCCTTCTGGAAGAGTGTTTCTTGTCTTTTTTCATTCCATAGAATGGGAGAAGCTTGGAGAAACTGTTTATCACTCTAGGGTTTATATGTCCATTGGTTGTACCTACAGCCAGGCCATATAGAAGAGCTAATTTTATTTTCCCACTTCTGTGGTCCCAGAAGAACTCTGTGTTTGGCCTACAGATTCTTTTCTATTTTAAGTGATCTCAGCAGCTATCCCACCAGATGCTCATTGCGCTTCTGCACTCTTTCTCACATTTGCTGAACTTTACTTGGAGTCTCTGGAAAACTCTGTGCCTGGGAAGACCATGGAACAGATCCTCCTAGAAGCTCTGCTAGGGCACATGGAGGACAGGAAGGTTATTCAAGAGAGCCAGCATGGCTTCACCAAGGGCAAGTCCTGCCTGACCAACGTGGTTCCTTTTTGCAGTGGAGTGACTACATCAGATGTTGCCTTGAAGGGACATGGTTTAGTGGTGGTGATGGGGCTGGGAAAAGGCTGGACTCTTCCAGCCAAAACTGTTCTATGATTCTGTTCTATGACAGGCTGAGAGAGTTGAAGCTGTTCAACCTGGAGAAGAGAAGGCTCTGGGGAGACCTTATAGTGGCCTTCCAGTACCTGAAGGGGCTACAGGAAAGCTGGCTGTTTACAAGGGTGTATGATGATAGGACCAGGGGCAATGGTTTTAACCTAGAGCAGACTGGGTTTAGATTAGACCTTAGAAGAATCTCTTTCCTATGAGGGTGGTGAAATACTGGAATGGGTTGCCCAGAGCTATCGTGATGATCCCATCCCTGGAGGCAACCACGGTCAGACTTGATGAGGTTCTGAGCACCCAAGATGTCCCTGCTCACTGCAGGGCAGTTGGACTAGATGACCTTTAAAGGCCCCTTCCAGCCCAACACATTCAATGATTCTAACTAGGATTCTGTCAAGCAGATGCATTGTTGTTTGGTTAAACTGCGAAGACACCAATGAGTGTGCAATCAGCCTCCTGTTCAATCACGTGAGGTGATTGTGGAGGTGTTGGGGACTGTAGGTCAGATGGCGTAGACTTTGGGTGTCCTGCTATCTGCTTTTTGATCTTTCTGATGCCTCCAAAAAAAGACACAGCAAGCACAACTAAACCAATATAGTTCAGCTTTTGATACCAGATCAAAAGTATTTGAAAATTGGGTAATTTTAAGCACCAATGATGGAATGTTATTGACTCGTGTGTACAATTGTAGATAATTGTTGTAAGGGGTTTTCCAGATTTTGCCAACTGCATCTGCTTTAGTCTTGCAAATGAATGCATTGAGGGGGATGCTACTGGGACATGCGTTTTGTTCTGGAATAACCTCCGTTTTCCAGAGGGGTTACTTTGTCTTTTGTAGAGATATAGTAATCTCTAATAAGCCGTGCTGTGTGTTTTAATGGCTTACAACAGGTGAAGGTGAAAATAGTTTCCTTTTAAACTTAGCAGTTTATAAATACGCAAACTTGTCAGGATGTCAGGTATATAGGCAAATACCCCTTTCAAAGTTGTGCCATGATGCAGCAAGTACAAAACTGAGATCCCCAACAGGGAGGTTGGATTAAAATGATCTCTAAGGTCCCTTCCAGCCCAGACCATTCTATGATTCTATGATCCTCAGTGACTCTAGGTTGGTCTGTTTACTGAAGACGCAGTGCTGCATGTTTAATAACATAATTCTGTGCCCAGGATCTTAGCTCATAAAATTTCAGTGTTTGAACATTGCTTTCATTGTGAGGAGGCATGATTATTTTTATCAGACTTCTCTTTTTTTATTTTTCTTCTCTACAGGAGCATTGCTAAGAATTTTGATTTGATGCGACTAAATCTTTGTGGATGCTCAGGGTTTTCTGCAGGAGCCTTGGAGTCAATGTTGAGCAGCTGTTTTATGTAAGACAAAGATAATTTTTGCTATTCCTGAGAAAAAGAATCCTCTTTATTTTTTCCATAGGCATCCTATATGTACTTGTCTCTTTTTTTTATGAGCCTGTTTCTGTTCTTAAATCCCTAACAGATCAATAGTGAGGTAGTTTCATTCTGTTGAGCTATTTTCTTTTCTTTCCATCAAGCTGCTTTCTTTAGTACCATGTATGTACTTTGGTAGCTTCTCATGAGTTTTCTTAATCGTTCTTAAAGGTGAAGATGAAACACCAATTATATTCCTTTGTTTTGATTTTGTTAATGAAAGCAGTACGTGATCCTTCCAAAGTGAAAGCGTTTGTTTTGAAACTGAAAAGTGGAATTCCAGAGCTCACATTCCAATCAGAGTACAGCGTGACTGGCAGAAAACATTGTGCCTTTCCATCCCTGATACAGTAATCCTTCAGTAACCTGCAGTAGCTTTATGAAGCTCTGTGTTCAGATTGACAGCTCCAATGATTAAACTGTCTGCTGGCAGGAAGTCACTGAACTGAGCCCCAGTCAATCTGGGATTTGTATTCTGATCTTCCTGCTGTCTTCCTGGGAGTTGATGGGCAATCTACTTAATCTTTGCTTCTGCAAAAGCATGTTTTTAATCAGACTGCAAGTTAGTGGGCAGACAAACCCTTAATCTCTCTGCCTCTCATGGGTAGATAATGCTTTCTATTGCTTGGTCTGATTACTTGGATCATGAGTTCTTTAGAGAATGGCAGTCTGTACAGTGCACAGTGAATAGCAGATGGCAAACCTGGTTCTAGGCATGCTAGTGGCTATTTAAATGTGAATTTTCATAGAGATTGCAAAGTAGATGCTCTAGTTGTGCTGTTCACTGTGTCTTTGCCCTCTGGTTAAATCTGCACTACCGGCATACAAAACAAATACTTTGTCCCAGCCCCGAAGGGTGATAGGCTATAGGTAATCAAGCATGCAAAGAGAGTTAAGGTCACAGCATGGCCAATGATTACATAAAACTATGAAGTATTTCATGCTAATTAGGATTAATTGATCATCTGACCAATGCTAATAATGGATAGGTTTTTTTTCCTCTCAATGGGAACATCTGTTCAGTAGTAACAGATTCAGGTCACAAACGCAAAAACAAGATGAAAAGACAGTATCTCCCCATGGCAGTCCCTGGAGAGAACCATTGAATTTCCTAAGATATTACTGAATTATTCCAGCTGAAAGTGGCCTCTGCAAGTCACTTTAGCCACTTGCCCAGAGCAGGGTATAAACTGACCCTAGAAAGACCAAGTTGATGAGGACTTTGGCTGGATCTTGAAAGCCTCCAATGACAAGATTCTACAGCCTCGCTGGGCAATCTGGAGCAGTGCTTAATAACTGTCATAGCAAAACTTGTAGTTACGAATACACAAAGTTTGTAATAGATGTTACAAGTTTTTTTTCCTTCGAAGTATGAACTGTAATTAGATAGTATCAGAGCTCAAACCGTGTTTCAGTCATTCTTCCAAACAACTCTTTTTTCATTTGTTTGTAGGTTGGAGGAGCTGAATTTGTCCTGGTGTGACTTCACAGCCACCCATGTCAGAACAGCAGTCAATCATATTACTTCAAAAGTAACCCAATTAAATTTAAGTGGATACAGACAGAATCTACAAATACAAGGTAAATAGCAGCATGGCAAACCTTTATCCCACTATGAAATAAAGCAGCAAGCAAGCCTTCTGTTTTCTTCTGGCTGGAATCCGCTGTGTGTATAGAAGAATGATGCACTAGCGCTGGTTTTATATTCTGTGTATGCAGTTTGATGTTCTTGCTGTCAGAGAATCTTACTCATGTCTGTGGCTCACCCATGAGTGGTGAATTTAAAAAATAGTCATGTGCAAGTTCATTTCGTCTTCAGCTGAAAGGTGTAGCCCTTCCGAAGTGCTGGAAGCAGGATACATTGGATCTCATGTTTGACTCTGAATTAGCTTCCAGATACTGTTCTTGGAGCCTTCTTAAGGCTCCTACTATTGTGGCTGCTGGAGACATCTTTCAAAAGGGAGCGGTCTCCTAGTAACTCCTTGAGTTTCAGCCTGACATGATGTCCTGCAGATACCAGTTACTTCAGAAGGCAAAGAATCTCAATAATCAATATTAACTAATTACTAACTAATGGTGTTAGGATGAGAAGTTGAGTAAAGTTGAAGTGCAACAGAAAATGCAGAGAAGTCTTGATTTGGAGAGAGGGCATGAGAAAAGGGACAAGAGCATAGCTAAAGAGAAACGTGAAGAGAAATTACCACCAAAATAAATTTCTCTTTACTACCAAAGTTAAACAGAAATTGATTTTATCAATGAGCGAGTGTGATGATGGAGCATTGGCTGGCACACAGGCAGTGACATCTCTTTTTTTCCGTTTAAACATCACACAGACTTTGGCATGCATTCCCTTGTGGGAAAATACTCCAGTCCTCTTTTTATCTCAGCACAAACTTTGTGAACAGTCATGCTACTTAATCTCCTCCAAATCAAAAATTTGAACTTCTGTTGATCTGACCATTAGAGACAACGTGCAGAGCTCTTCTGTTTGCAAAACATTTTTATGAGTAAATTGACTCTGTTTTGTTGCAATCTGTAAGGCATAAGATTCAAATAGTTCGCTAATCATCATTAATTTAGGTATTGTTTTCTTTAGTTTTTGCATGTGAATTCTGAAATACCGAAATCCTCTTGTATGTTGACTAGCATCTTGCTAATAATAGTGGGGCTTTGGGTGGTGTCTGAACCACGGGTGATTCTATGCTACTTGCAGAAAATGAAAAGAAAATTAAAAGGAATTTACAGTTTAAGTCAGGGAAAATTGTAACTTTCTGTCATGAGGGAAGAATTTTCTGTGCGTAAAAATGGAAATGCCTGAAGAACTTGGTGCTCTGAAAGGGTATTAGATGTATGAAAAACTTTTCTTTTTCACTACATGTAGGAATTCCAGGCATTTCACCATTACTGTGTCAAAGTAGATTTCTGCAGCATCGTCATCTGAATTATTTATTCACTTGCTAAGTTGCTGGCACCAGTGGCTTTTAGGGACACTTTGACTAAATGGATTTGTTTTCAGAGGATTAAAAAAGTCACTGCAAAGTTATCTTGACAGGCAGACTATATGCTCTGTGTATGAATTGTTTCTTTTATTTAAGAAAAAGTTGTGTTTTAGTTGTGGGGTTCCAGTAGAGAAGATATAAATGAACATTATGTGAAAGTGAGTAGGCTGTACAAAGCAAGTATGTCTTCCTTCTGAAAGATGGACTGACTCTGTGACCTCTTTTCAGATGTTAAAACACTGGTGGAAAGATGTCCTTTTCTTGTCCATTTGGATCTAAGGTAAGAAGATCTGTGCAGCTAATTTTTAAATCTTTGTGGTTCAGGGGACTGCAAATTCTATCGCAGTGCAATAATGATACAGCAGTAATGCACGATGATGTAGGATTATACAAGGCCGGTTTAGCTCAGTGGGTTGAGCGTGGTGCTTGGAACACCAAAGGTCACGGGTTCGATTCCCGTTCAGTTCTCACGTGTTGTCTGACCTAGTCGAGAGGTGGCGTCCCTGCCCACACAGGGAGGTTGGATTAAAATGATCTCTAAGGTCCCTTCCAGCCCAGGCCATTCTATGATTCTAACCAGAAAATACTTTCTGTGCTAAACCTACAAAAGGCTTGCTATCTAGCATGACCTAATCTGGACCAGGTAACGAACTGAAGGTTTCTTAACTCTAGCCCATCTCCCCTGCTAAAGCAGGATTGCCGAGAGCACATCACACAGGAGTGCATTCAGGCGGGTTTTCAGAGTCTTCAGAGAAGGAGATTCCACAACCTCCCTTGGCAGCCTTTGCCAGGGCTCTGTCACCCTCGCAGTGAAAAAGTTTTTTCTCATGTTTAGATGGAACTTCCTGTTTTCCAGCTTGTGCCTGATGCACCTTGTCCTGTCACTGGGGACTGCTGAAAAGAGGCCAGGTCCATCCTCCTTACCTACCCTTTAGGTAGACATGGATAAGGCGTCCTCTCAGTATTCACCAGACTAAACAGCCCTACTCTCTCAGCTTTTCTTCTAAGAGGGGTGTTCTAGTCCCCCAATCATCTTTATTCCCCTCAGCTGGACTTTCTGGGGAGCCCAGAACTGGACACACTATTCCAGATGTGGCCTCACCAGGACACAATAGTAGGGGAGGATGACTGGCCACACTCTCCTTGATGTATCCCCTTGCTGGCTTATGGTTAACTTATTGTCTACTCCAAAATCCTTCTCCCGAGGGCTGCTTTCCAGCAGTTCTGGTGCATGGGGTTCTTCCCCAGGTACCGGTTCCTGCATTTGCCCTTGTTGAACCTCATTAGGTTGCTCTCTGCCCAGCACTCCAGCCTGCCCAGGTGATCCTGGATGGCAGCACAGCCCTCTGGGGTATCAGTCACTCCTCCTAGTTTTGTATCATCAGCAAACTTGCTGAGGATATACTCTGTCCTCTCGTAGAAGTCCTTGATGAATACATACAACAAGACCGGACCCAGTACTGACCCTTGGGGAACACCACTGGCTACAGGCCTCCAACTCAGCTCTGCTCAGTTGATCACAACCCTCTGAGCTCTGTCACTCAACCAGCTCTCAGCCTACCTCGCTGTCCACTCATCTAACCCACACTTCCTGAGCTTCCTCAGGAAGTGTCAAAAGCCTTGCTGAAGGCAAGGTAGATGACATCCACTGCTCCCCTTCCATCTAATCAGCCAGCTGTGGCATCACAGAAGGCCATCAGATGGGTCAAGCATGACTTTCCCTTGGTGAATCCATGTTGACCTCTCCCAAAACTTTCTCATCTCATAAACATGTGAAAGAAATCCAGGACAAATTGCTCGATCACCTTTCCAGGGACAGAGGTGAGACCAACAGGTCTGTAGTTCCCTGGGTCATCCTTTTTGCCCTTTTTTGAAGACTGGAGTGACATTGGCCTTCCTCCAGTCCTCAGGCACCTCTGATATTCTCCATGATCTTTCAAAGGTGGAGAGTGGCCTGGCAGTAACATCTGACAGCTCACTCAGCACTCATGTGTGCATCCCATTGGAGCCCATGGATTTATGGATGTCCAGTCTGGTTAAGTGGTCTTTAACCTGGTCCTTCTATACTGGGAGAAAGTCCTCCTCTCTCCAGACCTTTTCTCCTACCTCCAGGGTCCAGGATTCACAAGGGCTGGCTTTTGCTCTCAAGACTGAAGCAAAGAAGGTGTTCAATAACTGCCTTTTCCGTGTCTGCTGCCACTAGGGTGCCCACCTCATGCATCAGCCAGCCCACATTTCCTGTTTTTTTTTTTCCTGTTGATATACTGAAAATACTTCTCTTGATACCCCTTGCCAGATTTAAGTCCAGGTGGGCCTTAGCTTTCCTTGTTGCATCCCTGCATTCTCTGATAACATTCCTATATTCCCTCCACGTAGCCAGTCTTGTTTTCCACATTCTGTAAATTTCCTTCTTCCATTTGATTTTTTTTTTTCCAGAAGACCCTCACTCATCCATGCAGGTCTTTTGCCTCCTCTGCTTGATTTTTTACTCACAGGGACGCACTGCTCTTGATTTTGGAGGAAGTAGTGTGAATATTGATCATCTCTTGTGGATGTTAAGTACATACAGGACTTGTTAACTAACAAGCGATGGTAGTAGATAGGTAAAGCAGAAGGAAGCATGTAGATGTGTACATTTTATGAGCCTACCATCCTAGAGAGGGTTTAGTTCAGCTCTGGTGTACATTTGTTACTTGGCTATAGGACTGTGTTAAACATGCATTCTGGTTTTAACCTAGTGGATTCAAATATTTTGAAATGTGGATGTATAAAGTACTTGTTTTTTGTGTCTTGACTTCTGCTGCAGAGAAGCTTCTGCTTTGCCTTCATTGAAAAATCAAAGTCCCTCCCCCACAACAAGTGTTAAAAATGGGTTACTTCCATATTGAGACAAAAATACTTCAGTGGTAGAAAAATAAATTGATATTTATTAAATTTCATAGCCTGAATTTTTGAAATGCAAAGCTGACTGCTTTTTTCTTAAACCTCTATTCCATGTTCTCTCATGTACAGTGACAGTGTGCTGTTGAAGCCCGAGTGCTTCCAGTATTTCCATCAACTCCATTCTCTACAACATCTGTGTCTAAGCCGATGTTATCAGATATCACCTCCTGCCTTAGTGTAAGTAAACTCTAAATGGCTTGTGTTTGGTCTTAATACAGAGGATAAGTTCATCTAAATTTGTTTTATTCTAGGTTTAGAATTGCAAGTAATATTTTGAAAACCTTACCTAGAATGAGGAATTAAGAATAAGGCACTGAGATAAAATAATGTGACTGCTAGGTCATGTACATTTGAGAGTCCAGACTCGAAACAAAGGTATCTGAGAATCTTTCCGTGATGTCATGGAACTTGCTGCTCACTGTGTGCATTGTGTCTTCCTTTAATGGCATCATACCACTCATTGCTGGGAGGTATAGCTGGAGGTTCCAGTCCTGCCAATGACCAGTATCGGTGTCAGTATTAGGCTTTTAGTTATGCAGAAATGAAGATACAGTCCTTTGGAAAAGTTCAGAGTTGCCAGTACTTGCTCACTAGCTGACCTGGTTATATTCCTTTGATTTATGTCCACCTGTGTCAGTTATTAGTTGCTACTGAAAAACAGCTTAGTTACTTGCATGTGAGGATTTTTTCTTCTGCCTTTTATTGGTATAACAGCTATCTAACTTAATTGTCTTGGGAAGGATGTTAATCGTAAGGAAATGATCAACAGTAGGAACAAGCTTGTGAGAGGAACAGGACTACCAAAATGAGAAGCTGAGGAACCTTTTCTGTAGCAGTGTGTGCTGTCATGGTGATAGCCTGTGTGTGTGTGTGTTGCGGGTTAGGGCTGTGCCAGCCACTAAACGCAGACAGACGCTCTCTAACCCCCTCTTCCCCACCCTGAATGGGAAGGAAAGGGGAATGAGGCAGAGAGACTTAGAGAAGAAAAACTAGAACAGCTTTAATGAAACGGCAATGGAAATGATAGTGAAATAGTGAAATGATAAAAATAAAAAACTATATACAACTATAGATAGTAGCCCAATATCAAACCTGACTCGCTCGCCCGATAACAATCCCCACTGGTGCTGCAGAGCAGGAGGCACTGGGGAAGCCCCAGGCTGAGTGGTAGCGGGAGCTGGATTCGGGAACTCAGGATCCGGATCAAAATCAGGTCAGATGGAGTCCTCTCTGGACACCGGCCATTGCAGAAAAAGGGCAAAGAAGGAGGAAGGAAAAGGGAAAGGGCCGAAATTCTCGTGATCTCTCAAATTTATACTAAATATGATGTATATAAGATGGAATACTCTCGTTGGTCACCTGTCCTGTCTGTTCCTCCCCAGAGGTTCAATCTTTCACTTCCTTGTGACCCCTCTTACTTCCCAGCACCCCCAGCGTGGCACACAAGAGCCAGCAGTGACCTTGGTCACTATAGGGATAAGTATCAGCAAGAGCCTTTCTGCATCCCAGTCCCAGGCAGTGACTGTAACATCAGGTGTTATCACTGCCAGTAGCACACACTGTCTGCAGAAACATGCTGCTGACTTCAGAACGTGCAGCCTTTTAGAAGACACTAAACTGGAAGGTAAAAATCACTAAACAGGATTGGGGTTTTTAGCTAAAACCAGGAGAATCTGCCTTTTGATTTTGCCCGATACATGCTTAGAGTTACACAGTTCACATCATGACTGGGAAAACCCAAAGTGATCAAGAAGCCAGGGCTGGCTACTCAACAAAACGTCGTAACAGTTGGAAACTGATAGTACTTAGGGGCTTGTGTCCTCTGAGCCACATCCTGAAACTTCATCTAAGGGCAATTCCTTCCACTTCGTGTAAATAAGTATTTAAGTCCAGGGAAGTTAAAGGGGAGGAACCAGTTTCTTTTTACTCTGGGTGAGACAGAGAACAGCAGGAATGGATTTGTTCAGCCAGTTTCCTGAATTAGCACTACAGAGAACTAGTTTTAATTAAAATATGTGCTTTTTAAAAGTAGGAAAGGGAATTTAGCTTAAGTAGTTACGATATTTCTAAAAAATAGTAGAAATCCAGTTACCTAGTTTGGGTACAGACTGAAAAAAATATTTTCAGGTTCATTATTAATTTCCTGTTTTTCTCTTTCTAGAGAACTTGGTGGAATTCCAACATTAAAGACTCTTCAGGTATTTGGAATAGTAACTGATACCTCCCTACAGCTGCTCAAGGAAACTCTTCCTAACATGAAGATCAACTGCTCGTACTTTACAAGTATTGGAAGGCCAACTGTTGGCAGTAAAAGGAACCATGAGATTTGGGGCATCAGATGCAGATTGACGCTGAGGGATTCTGGTGGCTTATGATTACGTACAATGCACTGGATGACTGGATGGGATGGATACACTGTGTGTAGTGAAGCTCCTTAAAAAGCAGAGTTCTGCTTTAATGATAGTACTGTTTCTGTAAAAAGCATTCTAGGTAGTTTCAAAAATACTTTTACCATTTCTTTTTAGTTAAACCTTTAGAAATCTGATGATCTGTGAGCAATTGTAGAATTTTTGGGTTTGTCTTTATTGGATTTTTTGTTTGCTTTTTGTTTTTTTTTTCTACAGGGGAGCTGTTTTCAAAATTCTTACGAAAGTCATTGCAATTAAATACTGTCAGCAGTTGCAATTTCTGATGCAGATTTTGTTGCTCCAAGGTGTCCTAAAGGTGCTTTTGGCTAACTTCCAGCTCTATGAGTCCTGAAACAACTTAAAGAGCTGCTAGATTAACAAGGCTCATTAATGGTTTTTTGTCTGTTTGCAGAACTTGAAGTGAGTAATAGTATTAAATATATTCCAATCCTTCATTAAACAAGATGTACATTAAGATGAGAAGCTACCCACAGTTTGTGAGAAGAACAGAGGACACTCTGAATTCGCCAAACCTCGAAACAGTAAATAAGGGAAAGGGTGTCTACACAAAAGCAGCTAGGAGACAGTTCTATATTATGCAAGTTAAGCAGCAGGATAAAGGAGCTACAGAGTAGTTTAGCAGACTGCAAAGGTATGATCTGTTTTTAGTATTCTTCACTGTTAGCAAAATATAGTCTGAAAAGCCCATTCAAAATAAGCCTCTATAGAAGTAGATGCTGGGTGTCAGTTGTTTTGTGTTGTGGTGCTGTATTCATAGAATCATTGGGTTAGAAGGGACCTTTAAAAGTCATCTAGTCCAACTCCTGGCAGTGAACAGGGACATCTTTAACTAGATCAGGTTGCTCAGGGCCTCTGCCAGCCTGACCTTGAATCTCTCCAGGGATGGGACCTCCACCAACTCTCTGAGCAACCTCTTCCACTGTTTCACCAGCCTGTGAGTAAAGACCTTTCTCATACTTAGTCTAACTCTACCCTGCTCTAGTCTAAAACCATTGCCCCTCACCCTGTCGCTACACACCCTTGTAAACAGTCCTTCCTGTCTTTCCTGTAGTCCGCTTTAGGTACTGGAAGCCTTCTCTTCTTCAGGCTCACCAGCCCCAACTCTTTCAGCCTGTCCTCATAGGAGAGGTCCTCCAGGCCTCTGATATTTTTGGCCTCCTCTGGACACATTCCAGCAAGCCCATGTCCTTCTTGTGTTGAGGGCTCCACAGCTGGGTACAGTACCCCAGGTGGGGTCTCACCAGAGCAGAGGGGCAGAATCACCTCTCTTGATCTGCTGGCCACACTTTTGATGCAGCCTGGGATGCAGTTGGCTTTCTGGGCTGCAAGCACGCATTGTTGGTTCATGTCCAGCTTTTCATCCACTAGTACCCCCAAGTCCTTTTCTGCAGGGCTGCTTTGTCATCTCATCTCGCAGGCTGTATTGCTGATGAGAACTGCCACAACCCAGGTGCAGGACAGAATCACAGAATTGCCCGTATTGGAAAAGACCTTTGAAATCATTGAGTCCAACCATGAACCTAACACTGACAAGTCTGTGACTAAACCTTATCCCTAAGCACTATGTCTACAGGACTCCTAAATAGCTCCAGGGAAGGGGACTCCACCACTGCCCTGGGCAATGATAACCAATGCCTAATAACCCTTTCAGTAAAGACATTCGACCTCATATCCAATCTAAACCTCCCTTGGTGCAACTTTGAGACCATTTCCTCTTGTCCTATCATTTGTTACTTCGGAGAAGAGACCAACACCCACCTCTCTACAACCTCCTTTCAGGCAGCTGTAGAAAGTGATAAGATGCCTCAGCCTCCTTTTCTCCACGCTAAACAGCCCCAATTTGGCCACTTCTTTTTGTCCCTATCACTGTTACTTGGTTGAACAGACCAATCCACACCTTGCTACTGCCTTCTTTCAGGTAGTTGTAAAGAGCAATAGGGTGTCTCCTCAGCCTCCTTTTCTCCAGGCTGAACTCAGCCACTCCTCATAAGACTTGTGCTCGACACCCTTCACCAACTTTGTTCCCCTTCCCTGGACACTGTCTGGTGCCTCAGTGTCCTACTTGTAGTGAGGGGCCTGGGCCTCTTGTAGTGGGGACCTTGCACTTGGTCTTGTTGAACCTCATGAAGTTCACAGAGGCCAACTTTTCCCGGTCTCTCTGGAGGACATCCCATCTCTCTGGCATATCAACTGCACCACTCAGCTTGGTGTCATGTGCAAACTTGCTGAGGGTGCACTCAATCTGACTGTCTGTATCATTGATGAAGATATTAAACAGCACTGGTCCAACGCAGACCCCTAAGGGACACCACTTGTCACCCATCTCCATCTGGAGATTGGGCCATTGACCACTACTCTCTGGATGTGGCCATCCAACTAATTCCTTTTTCACTGAACAGTCCACCCATCAAATCTGTATGTCTCCAACTGAGGCAGAAGGATGTTGTGGACTGAAAGGAAGAGATGCTTTGGTGCTATTAAGATATATCAATTAATTTTTTTATAATAGCTTATGGTTGTAGTAGCATTTCATTTCTTGTAACACTATCCACTTCTATCCAGTGTTGGGTTTTTCTGAAGTCGTAGAAAGAGCTGAGTAACTTCCACTTAAACAAACAAACAAAATAACCTGAACACAGAAAACAAAACCCACAAAAAACCCCAAACTAAGTATAAGGATGGGTAATGACTTTATTTAAAACTGATCAAGGCATATCAAGGATAAGAGGGTCATTAGAGACAGTCAACATGGCTTAACCAAGGGGAAGTCGTGCTTGACTAACCTCATAGCCTTTTACGAGGATATAACAAGGTGGATAGATGATGGCAGAGCGGTCGATGTGGTCTACCTTGACTTCAGTAAAGCATTTGACACAGTCTCCCACAGCATCCTTGCTGCTAAACAGCAGAAGTGTGGTCTAGACTCTCGGGTAGTGAGGTGGACTGTGAACTGGCTAAGGGGAAGAAGACAAAGAGCCGTGGTCAATGGGGCGGAGTCTGGTTGGAGGCCTGTATCCAGTGGAGTCCCTCAAGGGTCGGTACTGGGACCAGCATTATTCAATATATTCATCGATGACTTGGATGAGGGACTAGAGAGTACTATCAGCAAGTTTGCTGATGACACCAAGCTGGGAGGAGTGGCTGACACACCAGAAGGCTGTGCTGCCATCCAGCGAGACCTGGACAGGCTGGAGGGTTGGGCAGGGAAAAATTTAATGAAATATAACAAGGGTAAATGTAGGGTCTTGCATCTGGGTAGGAACAACCTCGGGTTCCAGTATAAGTTGGGGAATGACTTAGTAGAGAGCAGTGTAGGGGAAAGGGACCTGGGAGTCTTGGTGGACAGCAGGATGACCATGAGCCAGCACTGTGCCCTTGTGGCCAGGAAGGCCAATGGCATCCTGGGGTGTATTAGAAGGGGGGTGGTTAGTAGGTCGAGAGAGGTTCTCCTTCCCCTCTACTCTGCCCTGGTGAGACCCCATCTGGAATATTGTGTCCAGTTCTGGGCCCCTCAGCTCAAGAGAGACAGGGAACTGCTGGAGAGAGTCCAGCACAGGGCAACTAGGATGATTAAGGGAGTGGAGCATCTCCCTTATGAGAAAAGACTGAGGGAGCTGGGGCTCTTTAGTTTGGAGGAGACTGAGGGGTGACCTCATTAATGTTTACAAATATATCAAGGGTGAGTGTCATGAGGATGGTGCCAGGCTCTTCTCGGTGACAACCACTGATAGGACAAGGAGTAATGGGCTGAAACTGGAATATAAGAGGTTCCGCTTAAACTTGAGAAGAAACTTCTTCTCAGTGAGGGTGACAGAGCACTGGAACAGGCTGCCCAGAGAGGTTGTGGAGTCTCCTTCTCTGGAGACATTCAAGACCTGCCTGGACACGTTCCTGTGTAGCATAATCTAGGCATTCCTGCTCTGGCAGGGGGATTGGACTTGATGATCTTTCGAGGTCCCTTCCAATCCCTAACATTCTATGATTCTATGATTCTATGATCTGGGTCTATCATCAAGGTCCTGGTGCTTAAGTCTGGCATGTCCCAATAGATAAAAACATCAGTTGAGAAGTTGTAGGGCAGAAACCCTGTGGAGGGCATGAATATACTGTTACTGTTCCTATGAATGCAGTAAGCAAGCAGATAATGAATTTATTCATGGATGTCTAAGGTTAGCGTTACTGTAGGGCTGCTGTGTAGGTGTGGTTTTCCATCTCAATCTGAAGAAAAGAGTTCAGGAATAAATACCTGGTAGTACAGAACAGATTAATACAATGGGAAGACTGTATGAATACTAGAATTCAGTATTTAACTTGACTTCCTATAATACAGGAAATACAGCATTATCTTATTATTCTGTTCTAAGTTCTTTTGGTTTTTATTAAGAGTGTATGTAACACCCAAGTCACTAGTGGGCTTGTGCCTCTTAGAATGGAGTTAATGGGAAACATATCTTGTGAAAGCTGGAGTGGAGAAATAATGGGAGGTTGGAAGACACTGGATATTCCGCTGTTTCAGTTTGCAGCCTTACGTTTAAAAAAGTACATCTTTGCAGCACAGCACTACTGCAAACTCTTCTTCTCCCTATGCACAATGTAAGCACATAGAACTTGTCTTGCATTTAATAAAGAACTACAGAATGGCTGTATTGTACAAAATGACTGATGGATGGAGAACACTTTCCCTGCCTTGCAACCAACTTTGTGTCCCAAGTTTGAAAAAAAGAAGAAATTTGACCAAGAAGTGCCTAAACCACCATTGTTTAGAGGACGGGGTGTTGTCATCCACACATTTAGCATTTAAACCCCTGTACATAATTGGGATAGCAGTACAACTTTAACTAGAAGGAACAGTCTTGAAATTGTGGCGGTTTTTAACTACCAGCTTCAATGTTGGATGAGGACAAACTTTTCTGTTGCAGGTCTACTGGCCACGATGATGACAACTGTAACAAACACATAACAGAAAGTCTTCTAGGTAAGGTGCACCACTGATCTCTTCTTAACTGAAAAAAAAAGTTATTTGGTAGCTCCAAGCAATCCATGCAAAAAATGGCTACATAGATAAGTCTCTTAATTTTACCTAAAGCTCGAAGGCTTAGAAACCATTATTTAAACAAACTGCACAGTAAGTGAGTAGACACTGAGCACATGAAACACATTTTAAGGCTGAAATAAGTCACAGGACAGCTTCATGTATCTATTTGTTTTTTCATTTTTATTACATAATGTATAAACACCACCTTAAAAAAAAAAACAACAAAGAATGACAGGCCTAGTTTAGCAGAACACAGTGTGGACTGGCACTAAACGATAAAAAACATGAGCTTCATTCAGCAGGTAGATGAGTTGCAAAGTTCACTGCCAGTCCCAGCAGATTAAATCGGTGTTAAACCAATACTCAGTCATGTCACTGAATACTGTCTACCAGGTAAGCTGTCTGTACTGCAGTCCTTTGTAATAAAGGATCCTTAAAAGGATTCTACAATTCTTTAATAAAAAAAGGTAGCTGCTTACTGCTTATCTATTATAGATCTCTGAATCATCCTAGTTATTTAAGCATTCACCAGTAAATGCTTCAACACAAGTGCAATTAAATATAGACAAAACCAGTAGAGGCCACTCATGAGTAGGTCAGGTTTCCATTTTGCTAAAGAAGTTAGGAATTTGACTGAAATCTCTTCGTAAGCCCTAAACCAGAACATACTTTGGATCTGTAGGGCCTAAAAACATTGTCTTTTAGTCTCAACATTCATAATAAGGAATGACAGGCATACTTAAAAGGTATACACCCTGATTAGACTAATATGTCTCCATTAAAACATTACAGCACACAAATGTCGCTAAATTTGAAGTAGGGGACAGGGTTTCTGCCATAAATTTTTCTATGCAGCTCTTCAAGGACACTTTCAATACCTAAACCTCTGCTCTAACACAATGGAATAGTCCTAGAAAGTAAAAAATTAGTGTTAATGGCATTGGTGGGTGGTTTGTTTTTTGAATAATAGAATATTGACTAGTGTACTAGACCGAGGCACATAAACGATCCTTAAATGGTTACAGATGGATTAGAAATAACAACACTCTAGTCTCTGTGCAGCAATCTTTCCAAAGAAAGATTAGTCTTCTGCATCTTTACCTTTAGACCACTTTTTCACATTATATTAGAATTAAAAAGCTTTATGATGATAGTTCTTGAACACAGGAAGTTTTGAGAGTATTTGGCTACTATGATTTTCCCCTTCTGGTCTGCAATTCTAACTCAAGCAGACAGTGTAAATAACTCATTCTGCAGCACACTTAAAAGGTGAAATATACGTCAACAGTGATAGCTTATTCAAAAAGCTCCACCAGTATCACATTTTCCCAGAAGTGAATGGTCTGGTCAGATCATTTTCTCCAAATTCTGGTTTCCACTGAGGTAGTAGAAAGAAAATCATGTATCCACTTCCTACACCTGTGAAGATTAGTTTACATTTTGTGATTGGCAATAAATACACTCATTGGCCACACTGGAGAACATTTCCATTAGACCTGAGAACCTCTGTTACAGAAGTCTCTTCATTCAAAAGCAGTCTGAAGAAAACTACCTTTTGGAAATAACATCTGTAATAGGCAGGACAAAACACATTTGTTTCAAGTCATGGAGCAGAAGAGTTCCTGCTGTAGGAAATCTTCATGTTGTCAAATTCTGTCCCCTCATCTGTGCAATTATCAGCACAGACTTTCAAAGGCAGTCATAGTTCACAGTTTCTCTAAAACATTATTATCTAAAATGTCACCTCCTCTTCTATAATCAGAGGTTTTTTCCGGCTATCAACTTGCTTACTTTACACATGATCAGAGGCACAAAACTTTAAAATTAATTTGCTGCCAATTAAATATCAGTAGAATTCAGCATTAGACTGGAAATTTAAACTTTCTGGTGAAGTTAAAAACAAATACTTGGAACAACGGAAGAGATACAGGTATTAACTTGTGCTCTAACTACTACCACCCAGCACATTTTCATTCTTCTTCAACTCTGAAGAAACTCAGAACCTAAAATTCCAAACCATTCAATTTAATAAGACCAAATATCTTTTGTAATGATGGCCACCTACATGTGACTGAACACTGCTAGCCAGCTAATCCATTCAGTGAAGGAGTATATCATACTTCAATGTTTCCTATAGTTTGCATATTCTTATCAATGGGCTCAAGAAAACCCTTGGATTTCAAGTCCCTCTCTAGCCAAAGAGAAAAGGTAAGAGCTACCTTATTCAAGATGTGATTAAACCAGATTTTCTTTTGATGTAAATCTACAAAGTAGAAAAAATACTGAAAAAACAAAAAAATTGTCACAAGTTGTCTGAAACTACAAAGTTGTAAAATTTTTGAAAAGTATACAAAAGGTTTGTATTTCCATTTTTATTACATCAACATGAGGATTTACTAAAATCTATATATCCTTGCATCAAATTGCTAGATTGACAGTCAACTTTTCTACAAAACTATATGTATCAAGGTGTTCAGTTTCATCAGTCCCAGACTGTTACTAAAAAACTGTACATCTGAATTTTTAATGCTACACACTTAACACTGGAACATATCTATCTGTGTTTAAAAAGATATTCTTTCATGTTTGTCTTGCAGGTTAAAATGTCAATTTTCACTGAAGTTAGAGGTAAGATTTCAGATACATTTATTTTACACCAGATACAAAAAGTTTAAATATCAAGCTAAGTTATCCCCAACCGAAAGGAATGAAAAGCATCTCAAGCTTCCTCCAAATGCTCTTGCATCCAAAGAGGTGAACTTCCAGCACAGTGCAGCATTGTGATGTGCTGTCTATCTCTAGGAGTTCCTTCTCTGGATCCAGAAGAGTTTCAGCAGAAGACACTACGGTCCTTCATTCTTCCAGCAGAACAGTGCATAGTGCATCCTCTGTATCGATCATTATTGAAGCTATCGCCCCATCATTGAACTCAAAAGATGTTCCTCCATCTATAACCATACATGCATCCCAACAACGGGATCGGACACAAACTCTGCAAAAACCCAAAAAAAACCAGTTTTCACAAAATAGCTTTACAAACTTAAGTACTTCACATAAGCACTTACCTGAACAGTAAGATGGGTTCTTGGACATTCCTGTGTTTGGGTCAGTAAATGCTTCATCATGTGGGAGCATGCTTAAGAATTTAGCGTGTTACTAAGGACTAGAATCCAAAGGGTTCAGACAGGACTGAACACCTTTCCTCTTACCATCTCTTAAAAGTTACTCACTCTTTAGAACTTCCAGATCCAAATCACTAAGAAGCAGTAAACATTTAAAGACATGACATATACACAGTGGACATTTAATACGGTAATATTCAATCCTAGTAGCCAGAGATGTCCCTTATTACTAGATTATAACATGTTGGGTTAGCACTGGTGCAGTTCAAAAGGAGCAGAATTTGGGTCTCCTTCAAGTCAGAGCTCCTTTAGACATTTGTTCTGATATAAAAGGTTAAATTAACATACAATTAATACAAAGGTATTGCATTTTTCTTAACATAGTTGTTCTGAACATATTACTAACAGTTGCATGTGTTTATATTTAATTGTGGCAAGCTCCAGAAAAATCATAGAAGCATAGAATGGTTTAGGTTGGAAAAGACCTTTATGATCACGGAGCCCAACCATTAATGTGACAATGCCGGGTCCACCACAAAACCACATCTACACATCTTTTAAATACCGTCAGGGATGGTGATGCCAACACTTTCCTGGACAGCTGATTCCAGTGCTTGATACCTCTTTTGGTGAATAAATTTTCCTAATATCTAATCTATACCTCCACTGGCACAAGTGCCCTAAGTTAAAATTACTGAATTACCAAATAATTTAGTTTGGAAAGGCATCTACTCCAATCTTCCACTCAAAGCAGGCCTCACTTCAGAGGAGACTAAGTTGCTTAGGCCCTTGCCCTGTCAAGTCTGGAGTATGTCCAAGGACAGTAAGAGCACAATCACTGGGAACCTGCTCCCTGACCGTTCTCATTGTGAAAAAAAAATTGCTTTTTTTTTTTTTTTATCAGAATCTTGCATCCTGTTAAATCATGGCTGTTGCCTCTTATTCTGCTCTGAAAAGAGTTTGACTCAGTCTCCTCTGTAACCATCCATCGGTAGCTGAAGACAGCAACTGGACCCACTCTCAGTCTTGTCTCTTCCAGGCTAAACAAAAACACAGTTTGAGCCTCTCCTCTGCACACCATGTGTTTTGCCCCCCTAATCATCTCAGTAGCCCTTTCGTGAATTCACTCCAGTTTGTCAATGCCTGTGTCTCATATTGAAGGAACAACGTGGAATCATGTTCTTCCTGTTGTTACGAGAACAGTACTCAAGCCCCTCAAAACACAAACTGGATGTTGGAATACTTCAAGGGAAACTCCTGGGTAACTCATACAAGTACATAGAATGGAGTGAGTGCTACAGCCAACACTCACTTGGAAGAGAAGCCACGCTGACGGCTACTTGAGAAAACTCTGTTGACAATAGGTTCTCGAACACTGAAAAACATCCTTGGCTCTTCTGGACTGTAAAGCAGGGACTCATTGTAATCATTTGTTACTGTAAATAAAGAAATCAGCCATTAGTTCTAGAGAAAATAAGTTGTTCTCAGATACATACGTTCCCTAATATTGAGTCTTGTCGGATGTTTAATAGCCTTCACCTGCAAAAAAATTAATTTTACAGATGACTCCTTTTAGTTCCATTGCATGACAAAAACCAGCTCTTTTCAGGTGATTAAATATTAAGTGTCTCAAATCTTAGGAGAACTGAAATTCTCCTGAAGATCTGCACATACTGAAGCCAGAACACAGACATTTTTCACCAAATGTGCCTAAATGAAGTTTGTAAGCAGAACTAACATTACAAAAGCACTAAAAGACTGAAAGCAGTGATGAGTATTAAAGGTACAAACAAAACGAACTGGTCAAGGTTAAGATACCTTTAAGAAATCTTGCCTTTCTCACTAACCTTTTTGTACTATTTCCGTGTCCAATGCCGTATTCAAACTTCCATGCTTTTTAGCTGTTGAGCCAAGAGAAAGAGCCTCAATTAGAAAAGTCTATCTTTATGCAAATTTGGCTAGTAATGCCACAGTGTTCACTCACCGATCTTGAGGATCTCTTCAACAGCTTGATGTGCTACCTTGTTAATATTATAGGACCTAAAGAGAGAAGCAGAAGTTTTGTTTGCTAAGCAATACAACTTGGGAGAAAAACAAAATAAAAACAAACCAAAAATCTTGCATACAGATGAAGAACTATGTTCACTATCAGGAAGAAAAAAAAATAAGGAATGCTATTAAGTGTGAGCTGACATCCACTTTCTTAAAAAAAATGCCTTAAATTAATTCTTGGCTTGACATCTACCTGTGGCTTTGTAAATCTTAATCCATTAAGTGAAGTCTTCAAGAAAGAAGAGGATGGTACACAGGATGTAGTCACCTTATGAGAATAATCATCCTGTCTTAAAACCCCAGTACTTGCTGATTTAAGTCTGCATTAACAAACACTGAAGCTGTTTTACAGATTCTACAGCTTGTTTGTGGTTTTATTCCTTCTACACACCTCTTGATAATTAATTTCCCCTGTTAGTTCTCACTTACGAGACACAACATTTCTTCACAAGTATTGTGCCTCTTTGTCCATACCCTAAGGTGTGGGCTTGAATCTCACTGGAATCAGTGTACACAGGAAAGGAACAGTCACATCAGACACTTTGCATTTGCCATGTTGGGATGCACAATGAGTCAGCATAAAGCACTGGTCTGAACCAAGTCTGAACTCCAGTATAAGTCTCCCTCCTGTGCTCAGGCTCAAAAAGAGATTAGGTGCTCATCACATCCTCTGTGCAGCAGTACTGTGAACATCTCAGTTGCCCAGACCTCAATATAGCTTAAAATCCTCATTCCAGCACTTCTGTCATGGCAGTAAAACACCTCAGACTCCAACAGACATCCACTATACATCTAACAGGCTACAGAGCTGCTGAGCGTAGTTGTCCAAGGCTCCTGCTCGTACACTTACTGCTCACCTGAAAGCCTGTGCAGATGCTAGCAAGAAACTGAGATGCATAGTTTGAAATTGTTCTCTCTCTCAGCTACATATCCTTTTATGTTGGCAGTCGAAGGAAGCAGTTGGACGTTTAAATGCCTCTCAGTCTGAAGTGGTCTGAAATCCCAGGAGAGTCCCTAAACCATAGGCTAAGAAAGATCACCCCACTGAGGCTTGGCCTCAGTTTAGAGAAGTCCAGCAGTACACACTGATTACAGCCATAGAGATGGGCAATCCCAGAGTTTCATCCCTGCCTCTGGCATTGCTCAGTACAGGGTGTGTAAACAAATGAAAGGCATAAGAACAGCTTTGAACCAAGACTGTACATTCCCAAGGTACAGAACACTAAGAAAGTTCCTGTAGAAGTCTGCCAATTTCATCCTTGGCAGCTTCTAGAACTAAGTTATGCTGACTGAATACAAAATTCTGAATGACAATGAAGAGTAAAATCCTGTAACTATGGTTACAGCATGAATATTCACTTCTGAATTTCATTAAAAGCTTCAGTTTTAGTCTGTCTTAGCCTCCTACACAAATTCAGGGTCTGTTGTACAACTTTCAACTACAAGCACAGCCATATTTCCAAAAGAAAGAGGTTCTCACTGCAACACGTCTGTCACATCTCGAAACTAAATTGATTAGACTTGTACACAGTACTGCAGCTTGTTTAAACTGAAGTTAAGATAATTTACCTCTTTGATTAATCCAGCACAGCTCTGCTTAGATATGCCCATCTTTGTGTAAGGGGAGTATTTCTGGCAAAGAGACTGTGCCCTTTCAGTTAAGTCTGAAAGAAGCAAGAGGCCTGGAAAGAGAATGTGCCCGAGAACACTTAACCTTTCCAAGTTCATGTTCTCCCATTCTTACTAGAGCTTAGATTTTTTAAGTTTTCTGAGCTACTTCATTTAAGCATTTTAGCCAACAAGAGTATTTCAGAGATTCTTTGAATATGCTCTGCAATTCAGAGCATGATCTCCTTCCCTCTCCACCCCCAACTATTCATCTCCACATGTGGCATTAAATATCTTTCACCAAAATTACACCGAAGGTCTCAGTGCCTCAGCCCCTCGCCCTTTCAACTGTGCTCTCCGAACCTACAAGTGAGTGGTGCTCTGCTCTTCTGAGACAGCCCTGAACTACATCAGGTGTTATCATTTTGATGTAAGTGACATGCACTGACTTACCCATAGCTCAAGGGAGTCTCAGTATGGACATAACATTTAAGCAAAATAGGTCCATCCAGCTTATCTGAAGTGGTATTTTATATCCAAGCAGCAACATGTACTTACCACGCTTTTGATCCTGTTCCGGTACACACATTAAGCCCTGAACTCTTCTGTTTTTCCCAAGGACCATCATCAACTGATATTTCATAATAGGAGGCCCTATGAAGCGAGAATTTAAAACTGGGTTTGCAGGACTTAAAGTTCTCCCTGAATAAGACAGAACACACAGCCTTATCAGGCACATAAAAACTTGGAGGGGCTAGTTTCAAATCTGGATGACAATTTCAGAGGCTTTGAACAGCTTTGGCAGCCACTTTTGATTCACTGTTTTCTAGCACTTTTTGTAATGGATAAAAGTGATTTACAGCACGAACTTCTAAGCAGCTTTTCTGCAGCCACTTTTTGTATTAAATTACACACAAGGAACTCTGGTGGTTCATCCGGGAATAGTTTTGTACAGCAGCAGGGTTTGCTGGACTTACAAATGAAACTACAAATACATTACCTTCCTTGCATAATTGTTGAACTACTGAAAAGCTGTGTTTATGCTGTGTTTGGGTCTCATAAAAATTACATCACGGAACACTAAGGAATAAGGCTCTCCAACGTCAGTAATGAATAGCATGGCTTCAAGCTGAATTCTTGATCACTTCAGTAACTAAAATCCACTGTGATTCTTCACGAACAGTTTTAGTTTTACAACAGTCAGCAGGCTTACATTTCTCTCCATGGTGACTTCTTCCTAAAACTCAAGTGTAGTACGTCTTGGGGCACAATCATCATTTTGTATGGTATTATTCATATATCAGGGGATTCCTAATGTTAAGCCTATAGAGAATAGACAATTTCTCTCTGTAAGTTTCAAAACATCCAGAGGTGCATAACTAAGTAATTGATGGTGCCTAATTCAAACAGTATGATAGAGTCTTCAGATTAATAGATACCCTCTAGAAAAACAACACCCGCTGTGTTCAGCATGACTGAACTTCATCTTTCTTAGTAAAGGGAGCTTACTGAGCTGGTTTAGGTGATGAATGTTTCAGTCTGAATTGACTAAGAATACACCTCTTGAATATCTGGTGTCAAACAGTTTAGACTTAGTTAACTACAGGCATTACGTGTACTCACTCTTGAGAAAATGGGAAGATGAAAGAACTGGAAGCAAATTAATTGCGGAGGTGCACAGCTTGGTTCAGTTTAAGATAATTTTTGCAAGCTGGGTATGAAAGGTGTGTTTTGTATATTTTTCCTTCAATTTTCTTAACTGATATGTAGAATAAGAACTTCAAAGAAGCACCTAGACTAATTTTGTCTTAATATACGGCAGACTTGTATATTTGAACCTCACGGAAGATTGCTCTCTGTGAAATCATTATTTAAGTCTTCCAGTGTAAGGTCCTATTTGCACAATATTTATTACTAGAGATTTGTTCCAACAGGCATTGTGCTCCTCAGTGCTTCTCAGAGATACTGGAATCAAAGAGCACAATGTATTTATGACACTCAGAAGTTAGAGGGCTATTGCAAAGTGTTGGAAAGCAGCTTTGTGTTCCTTTATCACTGTATGTTAAAGAAACTTTTTAAAATCTTGATAAAATTAGGCTTGATTTAGTGAAGAGCAAAATTTGTATCTCTTTGAGACTAATTCCTTCTGTCAGTCTGAGGCTGCAGTCCAGATGGAAGATAAAGCACTCATGGAATATTTATACTGTTTCCAGCAGCAATCACAGTGTCCCAGGCACTGTACAAACACAAGAAGATGTTACACTCTAAAGTTCAAGAAAAAAAAAAATAAAAAAAGATACAGAATAAAGGGAAAAAGGACATAAATAAAAGTTTGGCCAAATCCTGAACAAAGGTCATGTTTTAACTCCTCTCCCGCAGACCCAATCACATTCCCCACACCCTTGTCATTTGGCTGGCAGAAATGCATTCATCTTCTGGACAGAAAGGACAGTCAAAAAGGTATCCTGCATTATGCATTACCAGGATTTGATACAAAGTTGTTTGTTAAAACAAGGAAGTAATTGTTCTCCCACAGTAACAAAGCTTCTGCCAAAGGCAGGCTGATACCTTTGCCTCTAATGACAGAGTGACAGGCAAAGGAGTAGTTGGTCATGCTCAAAGCTATTTCTGCTTGGTCATGCTCAAAGCTATTTCTGCTTGGTCATGCTTAAAAGCTTATGAAAATCTGTTTAGAAGGGATGCAGGAGAGGAGGCAATTTAAGTACAGATATTTATATCTTCAGTTCAGTGTAAAGACAGTAACCGAAGGCATTTGGTTACATAAGAACTAACCAGGAAAGGAGTAAAACAATGAAGAGGAAAAAAAACAGTGAGGAATAATAAGAGATGAAAGAATGGCTAGACAGGAAAGTGGAAAACGAGCAGTTAACATCACTGCACTTAACATCTCTGAAATTACACTTCGTAATCAGCAACTGTATGTTCAGTGTTACATATTCACAGATTAGAACTGAAATTTCACAGCAAAGACATCCCATCACCGATTGCCCATTGCAATGCCATAAAAAGAAACTAAGTGAACCGTGCCTTGCTGCAACGACAATTGAACATACCTGGATGAAAGAGATTCTCCAATGAAGACTTCATTCAGAGCTCTCACTGGTAAAAGATGTGGACCAGAGATGTCAGATCCTGCAGGTATTGAAAATAATGGGTTTGAATCATGGCTCTATAAAATAGATTTTCAAAAACAATTAAAAGCTTACTGAAGGACATACTCTGCTGCCTGGCTTCATATTCTAGACTTAGTGCTCCATTTTCAAGGACTCAATTTTTCACTGATTTTAGTCTGTAACCAGTCACTGTCCTTTACTGGAGAGTACAAATATTTGAACCAAGGTCCATAAGGCAATGACACTGATGTTCAGACATTGTTTTCCCTGAAATCTCATGGGCAACGAGACAGACTGAAGCCTTATCTTCTGTCAGTCACTCTTCCAGCCTAGTTAAACTCACTGACAGTGAGTTAACAAACATTTCTGATAAAGTTCAAAGAATTAGACTTTATACCATAGGTTAATTAAGGGGGATTAACAAATCATGCATGTTGACCAAGGACTCCTCAGTGAGGAAATACAGCGCTAGACACAGGTTAAGGATAGAATCATGCATCCATCACAAAGAGAACAGTCAAAGGTGTCTGATGATCAAAGAATTGCCCAGGGAGATTTTCTCATTTCTAATTTCTCATTTGCTTGCTGGCAGTCTTTTTCAGTTGTGAAGTAACCTACCTCAAATTTAGCACAAGCTAAGAGCACACGCACACACATATACATGCTTTTACTATGGAGCGGCTAAACGCAGGGTTCATGCAGTAACCCCAAGTGTCTATAGTAACCTTTAGAGACAGCATTTTAAAAAAGCAGTATTTTGCCAGCAGGTAACACTATTTAAACACATTACTAAAGAAACGTTAATACTGAAAACTGGTTCTAAGTGTACATCCAGAGTAAAGATATAGAAACAAAAAATACTCCATTCTAAAAATTTTAATCTGGGTCTTTAGCTAGTGAGAACTGTCTCTCCTTGCCTCTCAAATATGGTGAACAGACTTCAAATACTTCAGCTCTTACAAATCTTTATCTGCTATTCCAAGTTATCATATCAAGGTGATTATACTCTTGTCAAATTTTAACCTACTTTGATCCTGAAATCTTTCATTTATGTGAGCCCTGCTGTGTTGCTCTTGGCTTAGCTGCTGTTCATGTAAATCTACAGGGATTGGGTTAATACCAGTTCCTTCAAGATACAGTCGGATTCTTTGCCGCCACTGCCACCTTAGAGAGGAAAAAGAAATTGGTATCAGCAGCTGAAATATTCATTACCGAATTAGATAGGATCAGAAAGTCTTCAGTCTCAAAGCAGAGCATCTTTAGATTAAAAGTTAGATATATTCAAAGTCATATTTCAACTTTTATAGCTTTCACTATAATTTCTAACTTTAGAGAGTTAATAACGCTAAAATATAAATACATGACAGTTACCAATTTGCTATATCGTGGTTTTAAGTGTGTAAAGTAAGAGCACACAGGCCAAAAGTAATCTACACACATTATAGATAACACCTTTTTTAGGCATGTGATCCTACGTCATGAATTCATGACTGATGCAATGATTTTGAGAACAACAAACGCTCGGGAATTTATACAGCAATATATGCTGTATTTTTACCATGTTTTGCTTACATTTGTAGATATCTGGAAAAGCAGCTCTATCCACATCTTTATACATGAATGCCACAAATATCCTCTCATTTTAAAAATATCTCTTAGCCTAGGAATTAGGATTCTTAAGAGGAATTCAAACGAAGAAAGAGAAGAATATAAAAGGCATTCTTCCTCACGCTGTTACAACATTCAGATTTTTTGGTTTTGCCTAGAGGAGGTATCAATTCTTTTTCCTTCTTACAATTTAGAGAGTAGTTTTGATTAAGAAAGCAAATCACAAGGGATTGTTATAAGCATATTTTTTCCCAGTTCATACTGTTGATGTTTGGGTGACAGTAACCAGCTTACACATTTCCTGAAATTACAGCAAGACTTACGCTTTATATAACTACATTACTAGTTTTGCCTCGTTGAGTTCCCTATAGAATCTCATTCAACACCCATCTGCCATTAAATTCCAAGTATGGTTTTAGGCAGTCAGGCAGACAGCATGCAATGACTGTCATGCTAGCCTGCTTAAAACACCCAGGCTAGTACATGTCAAAACCCCTACAAAATTAGAAAATGGGACTGTACACCTATTCTGAGATTCCGTTACACCACTGACCATCAAAAAACCCCATCATGCACAATCTGGTATAGTTTGTCCTTTATAAATCAATAACGGTGGTTGTTTCATGGGACTACGAGGCAAGAGCTTAGATCGCTGCACTGACTGACACTTCAGTGATAAGGATAAAAGACAATCAGATCCCCATTTTCTGGTCTCCGGCACCTAATCATCCTTAAGCAGCTCTGAGCCACCAGAAGTTTTTCCAAACTGGCTGATCCAGTTACCCACTCATTTTAAAGATTAAATATTATCAAGGGACATTACCTCCATCAGTTCTACCAGCTTTACCTAGGCAACTCGGCATAGTGGAGAGCTAAAAGCTTCTGTCTCAGAATATGTGAGTTGAAAGTACCTTTTCATTTAGTAATACCTACTGAAACCCCTTCAGTTTTTTATAATCAAATCTGATGACTCTATTCACCTCATTTCAGAACTTCTATACAGCACAAAACCAGCGACACTTCAAGCTGCAAACTAAATACAAGATAGGTACAAACAAAACCAAACTGCAATATATTTTCATGTGAATGACTCGTACCTAGTTGATTGTTTGCCATTCCATTCTGGAATGTTAATACAACACAGAACAATGTCTCTTCTTCAAAAAAAGTTATTAAAATCCACTTCCCTAGTCTGTCTCTTAAAACTCAGCTTGCCTCCTTAATTCAAGTGAGATTCTGCTGTTTTAAGAATATCTAGCACTGAAATCATCAAGCTTTCTTCAGCAGAAAGAAAAGCTACGCCTCATGCTAATCTGTTAACAGAGTTTAGGCCACTCTAATCACCAAAACCACAGATGCAACACACTGACCATTTCCTAACTGTATAGGCTTCATTAGCTTCTATTAGTATGGCCCATCACTGTACCACATATGCTTTTGAGTGTTGTAATATGTACACCAATACACCCTTTACAAGAATGCAGTTCTTCATTTATGAATTTGCTAAGTTAGAAGAAATGGTAAGATCAGTTACTGGAGGTCACAACAAAAGCCTTTTTGCAGAAACTGGCAGTCAATTTCATTCTTTGTATTCCAATCTTACTCTTGACCATAAACCTATTTTTCCACGTGGTAAACATCTACCCAGAATTCATGATTTGAGGCATTAAGATTTTACTAAGCATTGTCTGCTTCTTAGGAATTCCGCATCATTAAGTATTTTCCAACAATAACATGTTTTGGAAAGCCAAAGATCAGTGAGTCCTACCTGAACTCACCACGGTAAAGCTTCTGTAGTGCTTCAGGAAACGAGTGCGTGTATCTCACGGGCAAGCATAAGTGACCCTCCGATCTGGTAGCAAAAAAGGACAATGAAAATGACGGTGTAACTACTAAGTCTTGGTATCTTTAAAAAACAAAACAGGAAAGATAAACTAAAACAAAAAAAAAAACCAGCCAAACATCTCCTTCTGCTACATAAAGCTGTGACAAAGCTATAGTTTGACCTTTATATATCTATAGTATTCTTACCTTATAGCATATCAACAACAATATACATCTTTCAGCTCCTGGGGCATATGTGTGAGACATAGGATATTTCTCCCACATTTCACCTAAAAAATGATTGTTCAGCTAGTAATCCTGGAATATGCAGGTACTAATATAGTTCCTAATATAGTTTAGGCAAGGAATTCAAGCGCAATAAACCTTGCAACTTAGAAAGTGAATCTCCTTTATAGACTCACAAGCTAGTGATAGAAGACAGGTAAGCAACATTCTTAAGATCAAAAGAGTCTCACATCAAAGCCAGAAGACTAAACACTGCTCCCATTTCATGAGTGATATTTGATAACTTGAAGGCACTCGTTATGTGAATCCTGCTATTCAGGCATGATACTGTAGAATATCTAGTCACAGCATTTGAAAAGTTTTAGAAGAGGAGTAAAGTATGAGAGGAATTAAAACTTTTGGTCACCACATTCTTACCTACTAATATTAAATAAACTGGTAACACCAAAAGCAGAAACTTAAGCCTGGAAATCTCAGCAGACAGAGCATTGGTGAATACTGAGTTTTATTTGCCATTCATTTGAAGGTTATACCTACTAGGTAGTAATAATGATCTGCATCTACCTGCCCAAACTGATCTTATTACTAGGGGGACACAACTTGTGTGGAGTTTATAATAGAACAACTAAATGCTATTATCCAATACTACTTAATGTCCTCTCAGATGAGACATGGTAACTCATTGTGGAAACTCTTCTAACTAAACTGTAGCTTCACTTGACATCTACAATCCACTAAACCAGAAATCTATGCTGCCAAATGCTACAAGCATGCCTCATGCATCATGAAAACAGATGCATATTGTTCCTGATATTAAATGAAGCACTGCTTTCCCAAATGTGTTTTTACCTTTCAGGATCAGTATTTACTCCAATAACTGGTTTAGATTTATCAAAGACCTTACTGGCTGCCAACAACATTGTACCATCACCTACAGAAAAAGAAAAACAAAAGTTAGTTTCACTTCACATTCGAGTATCCCAGACAAAACAGTCTCACACGTACGGCAGCATTACCACCATGTGCTTTTATACCAACAGGTGAGCTGCACAAAAATAAATGGGTCTAAGCTAGTGACACCTTTCAAAGCAGAGTAGTGACAACTGAGTTCAAGCTGGCAAACATGACTGGATAAAGTACAACTTATCTGGCAGCTATACATGCCAAGGCAACTTGGCCCCAAATAGGCACACTTGGAAAAGAAGTCTTAGCTAAAACTGTTGAAGTAGAAATCTTTATGTGCACTGCTTCTTCAGATACTGATATTCTTTTCTGTCTGTTAAGCAGAAGGACAACTATAACATGAATCAGTCTGCACCAAGAGATAAGCTCTGGAAATCTTGGGTGATGTATCTTTTCCCAGATGCTTGCCTCATGACCATGAAAAATGCTGCCACAGCCAAACTGGCACCTTAATCTTCCAGCTTAGAGGAGATCTTTCAAATCTACAGGAATTTATTAGGATTCTTCACAAATGTAAAGAAATCCGCAAAGTGGACCAGTGGAGAGGAGAGCAAGGCACAGCAGTGGTCAGGTCTAACTGCAACAGATGACTGAATGTTATGTCAGAGCTCAGAAGCAGACTGCTGGACTTGCAGCAAACCATAAAAATGACACCAAATGAACTGCTGAGATCCAATGTCACAAAGAAACAATCAGGTTAGTTGCTCAGTTGCTTTATTTAAATAGCTCTCATCAGTGGCACAGGCTGTTCAGACCTTGAATACTTTCACCTCTACCATCCAACTAGATACTTCAGTCATTGGAATTAAGTGTGACAGCCACAAAGAGATTTTGAGTACGGGGAGGAAAACGTAGTATGCTAGTCTCCACCTCACATGCCAAAAAACAAAGCATAGGTTTTATGGCTACGTATAATCAAATGACAGCAAGCATTTTATCCTCTTTAATTGAAAACTCCAGTAAATTCCACAGTTTACACTGCTTTACACAAGACAGTTAAAGATCTCCACAGTGGTCACGCACTGGGATTCACTTCCTAGTAATACAATTTTAGGTATTAGAGGTAGAGACAATGGTCACAACTACTGAATTTTGTCCTATTTCCAAAAAACTAGATAAGCAATTAGTTTTCAAAACATGCACACCTTTAGATGCTTCACACACTACAAAATATTTTTGAAAAGTCTATCTGTGAAAACATACTCAAACAAATACTTCCCTTCCACAAAGTCGTACCTCCTGCTGATATAACAGCATCTGCCCACCGAACTGTCTCTTCATTATATTCTCGACGTTTAACAAGACGAACTTCTATCCTCTCGTTCCTATAAAGTGCAGAAAAAGTCTGAATGTATCCTATATTGTTCCTTGTCACATCCTTCTGAAAAACTGACATGTAATTAAGGACTAATTACAGCGGTATTTGGCTTAGAAGCATTTGACACTCACACATATCCTTTACATCTTTTTCATTTGTTTTCAGGACAATAACACAGCACGTTAGTTAAGTGAACTGAGCTAGTTCATACTACATTTATTTCAGGAATGACTGCTCATCTGTATCATACTGCTTTCAGTATTCCTATTTTATTAGCACTTGTAACACAAGGCTTCCTTTTGTTGTTTTACACAATCCATGGATATTTGTACTGCTTCTGAAATTCTCAGCATACATACATTCTTACCGTAAACTGTTGACAACATGTTCCACATTTTTTGTATGAATGCGATGCCGCTCCAGCAGACCAGCATAGTTAGATCCCTTCAAGGCAAGCTGTAAGACATAAATTGATTATACAGAAGTTGATCACTACAGTAAGTGCTCTTGAGTAATATAAAGAGAAGCTATAAAAAAAACACGTATTTTATCTCAGTAGAGAAACATGCTTTTATAAGCATTCCCTTACTTACATATACATATCAGTCAGTTTACACTGACCAGTTCTTTAAATGAGTTACATGGACATAGCAGCCAAGAATCACGGACCTTTTAAGGGCTCTACACAAATGCAAAAAAGTATGCTGCACTGACTTCTAAGCCACTTCAGACACTTTTCTTTCCCTGAACCAGCTAAGTAATTGAAAATCTAGGTACAGATTTTATATACGTAACATTCATAAAACAGTTACACTTATTATACTTCTGCCATGTGCTAAAAGCACCCAAACAAACAGTTAGCTAATTACCTTAAGAACTATAAACACCATGCTATAGAGGACAACGGAAAAAGCAACAAAAATTATAATTAAGAAAACTAGAATCTTCGAAACACTTAGACCATTAACCTTCAAATTGTACTTGAGCTAAAACAGGAGACTGCCAAGTGCTGACAAAGGTGACATTACCCCTGCATCAAAAAAAGCTTAAGGACAATCTACCTATTACCTTTGATACTGTTCCCTGGATTACAGAATGGTTTTCTCAAACAAATTCTCATCAACAGCAAGACAAACAGTATTCAGCAGTTGCATTCTAGTATCATTCTTCTTGGAAGCCAGAGAATTTAAACACTTAATCTTGGCACACCCTTTATACCACAGAAATGTTTTGCAGTTCATACAGACACTCTTTTGAGCAAGCAGGTGAGATTGGTGGCTGAAGATGAGATTTTTTTTGCAGTCATGACCTGTATGCATTCATTCTTCACCTCATTTAACGTGCTCATTTGGAGCTGGTACTGCCAAATACACGTTTGCACGGACATAAAGCAAGTACAAGAAGGAGGGTGAAAACGATGTTAAATAGAAGAAGTTTATAAATACATAATAGAAGTGATCTTGCTTTGAGCAGAGGCATGACCTCTTGAGGCTCCTTCTAGCCTAAATTATTCTGCATTTATACTGTCACTGCTTTATTTTCCCCAACCAATTGAAATCAACATACCAGCACAGAAACAGTACCTCTCCTGGAGTTTGTGCAGAGAAATTAATCTGTGCCAGAAGCTTTGAACAGACACTTCCAGCAATTTATTCAAGTTTACTCAAAAGTTGCACACCCTTCCAAGAGAAAATGGTGCCAGACAGCCACATCTAATCCCATTTCCATAGAGACTCCCACACCACAAAACTCCACAGCGAAGTGATACCACAATCATAGCTAACTGCAATCCAATACCCAACACACACAGTCTTTCTTCATCTGACACCCAGTGATGTCAAGAAATCCAACCATGCGCTACACACAAATACAGATTCAGCACTGAAGAAATTACAGAAAAGAATGGAACTGTCCACACTGGAATTGCATTGCTGTCCTGCTCAGCGTGCTTAGCGTCAGCGATTAATTCGCAGGAACAAAATTATCAGTTGGTTTTACAGTTGAGATCAGGAAACCACCTCCAAAAGAGGATATCCCTGACTTCGCCTGGATGCCACCAACTGCACTACCAGCAGACTGTGGGAGTAGCTGCCAGCTGCTGTTAGTCACACACACAGGTACACATTACTAGTGATCTGAAAACATCCAGAAAAAGCTTTCACGTCATCTTCACAAAGCTTGCTAGTACTGATTTACTACGGCTATGAGTGTGCTATGTCGCATTACCTGCCTCACACACTTAAACCCTCTGTTTCTACTCCCCAGCAGCAATGCCTGCATGCTCCCCAGCAGCCCTTGCTTCTCCAGAGCCCGAGGTGTTGCACAGTGATCCTGAATGGTGCCACTCTGCTGCCGTGGGGAGGTAAAGAGTACACAAGGTTACGGCTGGTCACAGCACTGCCCTCTGTGGGGCCTGCTGTCAGCCCCTCATGATCCATTTGGAACAGAAAAGAGAAAGTGGAAAGGAGAAAAGAAGATGATATTTGCCTACCACAGACGTCATCTGCCGCTGAGCACCACAGGTCTAATTTGCTAGAAGAGGGATTTTCAACTGCATGTTTGAAACACAAACTGACCTTGCCTTACCACAGAAAGAACAAGAAATCCACAGCAAATAACCTCAAAAAACCCAAACTGTGTTACTAAAATCAGGATGCCCATTCATGCTTCCTCTAGAAACATCAGCTGTGAATGACACACAAGCACCTGACAAGCAGACTGCTGCTGTAGCATACATTTTTCAGGCTGCTATTTCGACAGGGTATTACTTCCACACACAACAGAAACTGCAAGCTCCATCTTGCAATTTTAGGTACCTCATTTATTTGGCTATTTTGTCAGCATGCTATTGTTCAACTTGTTTGAAGAGGAACTTTATCTAAGAACAAAGGAAGTAACATGAATCATTGTCGGATCATTCCCAGGATTTTGAGCCACCAACATCAGTGGTGCCACTTCCCTGGCATTTCTAGCAAAGAGACGTATAGGTAGTGTCATTGCTGTAGAATAGAGTCTGTTCTGTAATTTACATTTGCCTTAGGTGCATTAAATTATTTCAACAGCTTGAGAAAGCAGAAGAGGATGCTCAGCAAATAAACTGCCAGTGTCATGACGATGCGCTGAACAATTTCTGTGGATATTTCTACTCTTTCTATGAGCAGCACTGCAGAACAGGTATCTAACACACAGAGGTCTCCTCTTTGGATATAGCTCTAGAACAAGTAAGCAGATATCACGAAGCAACAAGATAAATGAAAAGGGATGGCCTTGAATTTGAATGGCTAAGCTACGTCTACAGAGTTCATGAAGCATCCTAATTTGCAAAAGGCTCCAGATATCAAAACAGCCTGCTCGTCCCTCTAGCTCAGAGATGATCACTCACAGTGTATTCATCTAAAAACTCACAAACGGACAGCCTGCCTGAGCCTAACCACAGTCAAGTATATGAAACAGGAATCAGCTCCTTTTCATGTAACTATTTCAAAGCATCAAAGAAGTGCCTACAGCCCCTGTGGTCAGAGGCCACAGAATCACAGCATGGTTGAGGTGGGACAGGACCTCTGGAGGTCATCTAATCCAACGCCTGCTCAAGCAGGACCACCTGGAGCTGCTTGCCTGGGACCATGTCCAGATGGCTTTAGAAAATCTTCACAGATGGAGCTTCCACTACTTCTCTGGGCAACTTGTCCCTGTGCTCAGTCACTCTCACAGTTAAAAAGTGTCTCTCAATGTTCAAACAGACCTTTCTGTATTTCAGTTTGTGCCCATTGCCTCTGGTCCTGCCTCATATCCAGGATCTTAATGTTATACTAAAACTATGACAAATGCCACTTCTTAAATGAGTTCTGCACTGAGGATGAAGAGCAAGACAAACTGAGATCACCATCTCCTTTTTACTTTAAAAGGCCTGAAGGCAAATATCAGACAGTCCAGTTGCTATGTGCATGACCACCTCCCCAAAAAACCTGGGAGGAACTTGTGACAAACAGAACACCCCAGACCACAGGATAGCCTGGATCCCAAGCCCACGACCAGACGGGCCCAGAGAACCCATGTCAGGCTTGGTCTTAACCAACCAATCCCCTGAAAAGGCCAGTAGGTTTTGAGCTTCTGCATGAAGACAACCTTCAAATTCTTTCTTCCTCTGGAAGAAGCTCTGATTTGCAATTGTAGTGGTTGTCCTTCCAAAAGGAAAGGGTTTGACAGGCCACTCTCCACTTTCAACATCTGAGAACGAGTCTAACAGTCTTAGAGAGCAGTTATCTTTATACCAAGTATTGACATTCTTGGCTAAAATGTGAAAAAAAATATTATGACATACCCATGTTGAGTTTATTTGGTATTTCAAGCTGTATGGAGCAGCAAGTGGATGCAAGTATCAAGTCTACCTGAAGAAAATAGTTACACTAAACACCCAGTAACATTCATGTAAGTAGCTTTGTGTAAGGTAGTTTCTTCAGGTTTTCTTTTTAAAAATCCTCATTAAGTGTCACAGTGTCTAGTATATACTGCAAAACACAATACTCTTCTAGAAATTCACTGACTGTAGACTCAATTTCTAGATGCGGGCTAGAAAATAAAAACTCTATTTCTACTGAGCTCAGACTCCTCACACTAGATTACACTTGGCATTTCTCAGTGTTGAAGTTGTAACACACCTACGTAGGGGCCCAACACACTGCTCTGGAGCCCTGCACTGCAGGTTAAGTAATTTCTTCCAGCAGTTATCTGGAAAGATCAATGTAAGTAAAGGAAACTGAGAAGTACTGATAACAGAAGTTATCAGCTATGGGTCTATAAACACTGAGGAAACATGCTGTTTGCCACATCTGACTTGCTGAGGCTCCTGGAACTGGATAAAAGAAGGGAAAACATACAGGAAATGTCACATCGGAGCGTGAGGATAGTCAGCTATGGGTGGCATTAGCGGAAGTACCCAAAAGCAGAACTATTCATGGAGAGTGGGAAGAAACAACAACTGTAGGCCTATTAATCTGACCTCAACAGCATGAAAGAGTGCAAAATAAAATGCATTAATATATACATGAGAGCTATTCCGCTGTGCCTTTTGCAACCAGACTTGCCTATCCCGCATCGGCCTTTTTAGCCATCAGCGCGCTTGTAGCAAGTGGGATAGAGCCCTTCTCATACCTTCATTCGCGAAGCCCAGCGATGATGATTCTAGCTAAAAGTGTATTCACGTATGAACACAGGCACACACTGGCCAAAAACACATCCAGGCAGACCTTCAGTAGTGTTCTTAAACCTCACAGCCAAGATGCACTGCAAAACAGACTTCCAGAAGAGCTTGCGTTTGAAAACAGACTCAGGTGAGCAGAACACATTCTATGATTGAGTTATTTTTCTTTAGATGCCTGAAGGAGAAAAGGTCTACACTGAATGCCTAAAAAAACCTCTTCTTGTATCTTCTGGCCTGATCCTTTTTAATGAATTTTTCACAGAGCTCCTTTAACAGTCATTTAGAGAAAAGACATTTGCTGGACTGCCTTTCTTCTGGACTCCTGGCTCCCATAACCTTGCAGCTCTGACCTCTGGCAAGTCTCACCCTACTCAGTTTGAATTGTGGGTCTGCTGTCCTTGAGTAATGCTGGCCCTCCAGGAACAATGATGCACAATGAGAACAGGGCTTGTAGTCACAAATACATAAGCAACACGAACCTAATCACAGAATCACAGAATGTTAGAGGTTGGAAGGGACCTCAAAGATCGTCTAGTCCAACCCCCCTGCCAGAGCAGGATCACCTACAGCAGAGCACACAGGAACACGTCCAGGCGGGTTTTGAATGTCTCCAGAGAAGGAGACTCCACAACCTCCCTGGGCAGCCTGTGCCAGGGCTCTGTCACTCTCACGGTGAAAAAGTTTTTTCTCATATTTTTAAGGAACCTCCAACATCCAAATACCCACCATTGTCTACATATGTGGATTAAAACAATTGATTCAGAGAATGCAGAAAAGAAAAGCCATAGCCATGTTTTACTGACATTGCTAAACTGAACATTAGGATAAAATAGTATGCTCTCTCAAAACAGCAATATGACTGCTGTCCGGAGTGAAATTGTGAACAGAGCACCTTCTACATCTCATCCTACTATACTATGATTAACAGGAACTCTTCAGAGGCATTTTGGCTATATATGAATATATATATAAAATACATATTCTCATTACTAGGCTCATCTTGACTTTACAGCTTGACTTTACAGCAGCAACCTCCATATTGCCTTGAACTGCCACTGCACCACTGTGGAGTTAATGTCTCAGTGTGCCAATCAGTTATTTATTACTCATTCAGGAGTTCAACTGAATGAGTTCATTTCCACAATGAACTAGCCTAAACATGCACCCCAGCTGGAAAACAAGAACAGCTCACTGCTTTCCAATCTAATTTCTACAGAAATAACATATTCATATCTAGGTATGTAGAATAACCATGTGCATCCTGGGCTGCATCAAAATTATGGCCATCGGGTCAAGGGAAGTCATTCTACCCCTGTGCTCTGGTGAGACCCTACCTGCAGCACTGTGCTCAGCTCTGGGATACTCAGGTTAAGAAAGATGTAGACCTGTTTGAACAGGTCCAGAGGAGGCCACAAAGATGATCAGGGGGTTGGAGCACCTCTCCTGTGAGGACAGGCTGAGAGAGTTGGGGCTGTTCAGCCTGGAGAAGAGAAGCCTCCGGAGAGACCTTACAGCAGCCTTCCAGTACCTGAAGGGGGCTACAGGAGAGATGGAGAATTCTTTTATCAGGGAGTGTAGTAATAGGATGAGACATAATGGTTTCAAACTCAGAGGATAGATTTACATTAGACATCAGGAAGAAGTTCTTCATTGTGAGGGTGGTGAGGTACTGGCACAGGCTGCCCAGAGAAGCTGTGGATGCCCCCTTCCTGGAAGTATTCAAGGCCAGCTTGGACCAGGCTTTGAGCAACCTGGTCTGGTGGGGAGGTGTCCCTGCCCATGGCCAGGGGGTTGAAACTAGATGATCTTTAAGGTCCATTCTAACCCACACCATTCTATGACTCTACTTCCACAGAAGTTGCCTGACTTAAACTTCTCAAAAGGGAAAGAGCATTATCCTACTTGCTTTTGCATGAGAAACAGTAAATGCATTCAGCCTGATCTTAATGTGCTTTTGCTAGAGAAAATTTAAAAAAAAAGAGAGACAGTAGGGCAAAAAAAGACAACTAGTCAAATTTAAGTCTTTATTGAAAAATTCCAGGCTCACTGAATTGACACTTTGTTTGATAAATCTCTGGCCCAACCTCCTGGTAACAACAGGGCAGGTTTCAGCAGAATCATGCTTGCTGTACTAGCAGATTAACACATTTGTGGACACCGAGCTCTTCCAGGGACCCACAGAACAGCTCATTCAGTCTAGCAGGAGTGCTCTGAAGCCCTCTCTGAGTGAACCCACAAAGCAGATTCACTGAGCAGCTGCAAGTCCTGGGTGAACCTAAAATGCATTGGTTTTCGATTATATAATGGTTAAAAAATGCAATCCACAAACTCAATGTATTGTTTACAGGATGGCTTTAATAATGAGTACTTGTCCTAGCTAAAGTAGCAGAGAAGCCACATAGCTTCCCAAAACAAAGTCCTACGGAGAAGCAGCATTACCTAAGGCTCAAGTTTAAGTTTTCTATAAAGCTTTAAAACACGAATCAGTTACAAACTACTGGTGAGCTGCAAGTCACAGGCACTAAGACCAGTTCCACCTTCCTTCCCAGTCTGAGTTATGAGATACTATACAAGCCATTCATTAACTGCTTGCTTATAAAAAAACATGGTAGGTTAACCAACACAGCAGGTCAGTACCTACTGTAGAAGAAAGGCCAGCACTCTTACCTGTCTACTGTTGATTGATGTACTAACCAGCTGCTGATTGCTCAGTTGTTCCAAACACCATTCCTGGCCATTCTCCAGGTATCTACCAGTTTGCTACATCACACCACATGCTGCAGAGAAGCCCAGTGGGCTGCTTTAGCTAGGAAATTTTTTTGACTTATATTTTCCTCACTATTTTGCCTAGCAACTTAGACCTCACAATTTCATTACGTAGTCACGGCAGCTTTTCAAATGCTGCCTTTATATGTGCTGTAGAGTGATGATTATGAAGTGTTTTGCATATTGTAGGATTTTGTATACTATTACCTCTGCAGCAGCTGACTTCAACAATTTCTTGACTTAGGGAAACTGACAACATCATGCTTTACAGAAGTGCTGCTTTGAGGCAAGAGTTTGATCTAGACATGAAAAAAAAAAAAATTTTAAAGTGCCATAAACTGCTTTCTAATTCTTCATCTACCACATCAAAGTATTTTAACCACAACTGATGAATACATGGGGTGTTTCTAATTCAAAGGCTAATGAAGAGCAAATTGTTGTGTTAACTATAAACAGAGCACTAAATACTTTCTGCTCTAACAGGTTTCTAGAAACTCACTGCAATCCAGGCAGTCCAATCACCCAGTTCTCATTATTTCAGTAGGACTAACATAATGTTATAAATCACAACTAGCTAAGTACTTAAGAACAATAATAAGTCAGTTCAAACAAGAAGCCTTTTTTAGCTATATAAAGTGTCAGAGGCTTGGTGAGATAGTCTGAAATGCCCTTCTTTTTCATCTATTTTCTACATACAACTGAGTATATCTGAATGGTGCCCTGGAAAAAATAAAAAAACACCTGCTACGGTGTTTACTACATCCCATTCATTTGCTTCCATCATTTTCCAAACTCCTCTTATGACAGAATGACAACACAGAAGGAATTTTTTAATAAAGCAGATGCAACTGAAGTTTTTTAACATTAATGAAAGCATATCAAATTTCAATGGTAAGGGTAAACAAATGCATGCCATGGTAGCGTGCACTGAAAAACATTTACATCAATCTCAATTTCCACTGGACTAACTCAAAAATTTCATTTCTGAAAAAGTCTCTTTAGCTTTTTATAATCTTGGTGTACTATAACCTGTCTTGAATCCTGTATGCTTCAAATCCAATTAACTGGGATATTTTCTTCCCCTCTTCTCAGGGTGAGGCAGAGTCAAGTACAGTCCTATCAGTTTTTAAATATTTAAGTGCTCCCTAGAAGAACCGAAATAATTCACGCCACAAAATAAGCAGATGGGTAGTCTGAATTCAGCAGAACAATGAAAAGCTTCACAGTACCACTTTATTCATTAAATAAATTTCTATTTAAAGACAGCATCTTTAAATGTGCCACTGTACATTTGGATCCACATGAGAGCATATTAGGGGTAAATACCTAAATACTTTTTAGAATAGTTCAACTTTTAGAACAGTTCAACTTTTATTTTTTTTTTAAAAAAAGGACTGCTGAATTATATGACTTTGTTTTAAAATTAGTTTTCAGTTGAACTTCGAAGTTTGCATATTATTTTTTTACCTTCTATCTTTCTTGCATGTTTAAAAATCCTAGTGTTTTGAAAATATTTGACAAGCACTTTCTAAATAGAGTTCTAGTGGATCACAAGCATCTGGACTGACACGTGGTTCTCTAAAAGAGGAATCTAAGAACAAAATACCTGACTAGGTTCCAAAAGCCTACCTTGAGGTGGTGATGTGACAATTCACAAAACTGAAACACTAGTATTTAAGAAAGGTAATTCAAAAGTGATACTAAAAATGTATCTTTCATCATTTAATGTAAAAGAAGGTGAAGAATTTCTGTATGTAATTAAAACCAAAAAGAACAACCACCTGTAACTATCAAGTTACAGGTAAAATCAATCATACACTTCCCCCCTCCCAGAAACAATTTTGTAATAAACATGACAACCTGAATGTGGAGAGTAGTAACAGCTGGTGCTGCAAGCATCTAAGTTAATAATTGGGAGGGCACGGGGTTGTGTTCATCTACACACACCCACCACCACCTTCTGCAGTTATGGAGGTTTTGTTTTGGTGCAGAAGAACGTACAAGCTCCAGGTGAAGCTCTCCTATCTGCTGGGAGTCACTCCTTCCCTCCTTTTCCTTCCCCAGCCAGCCCTTGGTGCCCCGTGCTGCAGGTGAGCTCACACTGTCCCTCTCTTAGGGGAGGTGACATCACGGTCACAGGTCACCTCTGCTCTACCCAGATACCAGTTTTCAAGAAAGCAATATGAACTTCACATTTCTGAGATGACCACCCCTGCCGATTTGTTGCCGTGGTCCAAGAAAAGCCAAAAACTTGTTCCAAACCTCCAACTCCTGTTCTCCCTCCCTGCTCCAAGAGAACACATAAACCAGCTACAACAGAGTATCAGCTGTGGTCCCCACTGAATCATTCTCCTCCAATTAAGACCAAAACAAACATAACTTTTAATCTGACAAGACTGTTTCAAAGGTAAGAAAAATCACATATGAAGCACGTTCAGAAATCTAAATTGCTGATCTTCCCTAAATACCTTCCAGCATTGAGAAGTCAGCAGCTGCACTTCAACTGATGTATCAAACAAAAAAGGGGACTTGAGAAATTAGGTTTATCTGCTACTGGGATATTAAGTTCTCTTAGTGTACACAAGGAAGAAACAGTGCTTGCTCTGGATGGGCTTGCTGAGGGTGAAATGAACAGTCAGGACATACAACAGTCTTCCAGCATTAGTTGAATGGATCATTCATTTTTGTAATCAGCCATATTTAATTTGAATCATCGTCATTTCTGTTAAGCAAACTATTTGTAGGGATGTAGGAAAATGACTAGTACTTTTATTTAACTTAAAGCAGGTAACTGTTAGTGTCAGAAAATAAATACTCTTTACGTCTCATGAAGGCAAACAAAATTATTCCTTGTGTGATTTGATGCACAGAATTTACTGATGCAACGCTTTAAAAAAGTGTTGGGTCATTTTCCTGGTATTAGAAGAGAAATCTCTCAGTTTTATAGGTCTCTAATCTCTCTTCTGAACTAAAGACTCTGAAAACCTCCCCTGTGCAACTGCATTTAACTACACTTTTAGAATAGTTCAGAATTAGAATACTAATTATGATAGCCAGATATGTTTAGCCACAGTAATAAGCAGATTCAGAAAGACTAATTTGCAACTGTTAAGAGTATCTGCCACAAAATACATAAAACCAACCACCTGGAGCAAGCATGCATAACGTGTATGCAGAGATGCAATAGAAGATTTAATCTTTTACAATCTACTAAACATCCTATCAAGTGTTTGCCCTTGCTCTCCATCTCTCCCCCATCTGTTCTACTCCTCTGCTGTCTGGACAGCCTCTCCACTTCTCCCATCTCTACACAGAGAAAGAATTCAGGAATCATAACCTTGCAGCTCTCACTTGCAACATATGGTAGTATTTGTATGGTACAATTCGCTTGGAGTAAAGAAAGGCCACAGAAATATTTAGGCCACAGCTGCTCAGGGCCTCTATTGCTCTATTAGGTCTGTCTGTCAGCCAGCTTTGATCCCAAGATACTCTGTTTCTTGAGTACATGATGATTTATGTAGTATATCACATACATGATCTGTATAGTATCTATTTGTGTGTGCCAATGATTCATCTGCAGCACCCTTAAATATGGAACAAATCCCATCTAATTAAGATGGGTGTCCACAGGCACATGTGCAGCATCGCTGCATTTTCTGTTTTAACACGCTGATTGTGAGAACTAAGTTCAGGTCTGCTCTTCTGTCTCCGTGATCAGACACAACTGCTTAGGCCCACAATGATTAATAATAATGCTACACTAAAATTCGAAGCTTTCAAGTAGAGACATCAGTTATCTTCTAGGAACCTGACAACATCTCTGCCCACAACCAGTAGGCAAACAAGCCCAGGTACAGCTTCTCAAGTCTAAGCCTCCAACGTTGCCTTGAAATGCAATTCTTGTATTTCAGATACCCAACATCTGAGTATGTGAAGATCTGCGAGAGCTCCAGGGTGACCTGAGCTTGAGCCCCTGCAACGTAACGCAATCCTCACCACCACCACCCTCATCTGGATTATCGAATGGCTTACAGCATCAGGCGAGCTAAGCCTTTCCTATTTGCTTTTGCTTTCACTCTTCAGAGCTTCCCTGTAAGCCTCGACTCCCACCCCTCCCTGTGCAGCCACTCAGCCTGACTGAGCTCCCTTGCTTCCATTCCCAACCTTCAGGATAAACTGAGCATCACCCTGAGTAGAGCAGTAGGGACTTGGACATCCAAGGGCAGCATCTGGCTTCATTTCTCAGACACCAGCAGCCTTGGGGGCCAGCTTCTTCTGAAGTCTCCCCAGGAGATGCAGGGTGGCAGGCACAGCTACCCTTGGGAAGCAAAGCGCATCATTTCCCCAAGCTGCCCGCAAAGTATGCGGGACAGAAGCAGATGGACACTATGCAGCAATCACTTTGCTAAGAAGTGATCTCTGTCCACAAGAAAGAGGGTAAGAGTCTCCCAAACCTTCACCTAACACATCTGCTGAGGCTGCCATAGCTCAGAAAGCCCAAGGAAAAAATCTGAGATCAGAACAACGTTAATACAGAAGTGTTTACAGGTCAGCTTAAACATCTGAGAAACAGGCAGTGAGAAGAATTCCTTCACTCTTATTTTCTACTTCAGAAATCTAATTTTGGAAGAGCTTTTCAGTGTCTTCTTGGACAACTCCTTTTACTCTCACTCATAAAACAAGAGCCTAATTTAATGTTGTTACACACATCGTCAGGCAAGTACAGCTTTGTCTATCTGGTAACACTGAGTTTTATCAATGCAATACCTCACATCGAGGTACTTCCAGAGGAAAGCTAGAGGAAAAAAAAAGCACAAGTCTCAGAATAAAAGTCTCAGAATTCTCCCAGAATTATCTTATACCTGTAAGCATAAGAGTACAAACTAACTCTCAGGTGTTTCTGCAATTATGACAATCACTGTGCAGTTACCTTTTGTAAAATGCATCTTCAGACTGATGCAGGTTACCAATCATGCAAAATATTCTTTTGAAAAAAACCTGCCGCTATTGCTACAGTTGAGAGTGCCTTTAGGGATGTACAACAAAAATGACGCTGCTCACTAACTGATTCACTGTCCCAGTCTTGCCTGTGCACAGGTGGTTAGGAAAAGGTGACCCAACATGCATTTTCTTTTTCCTGGTTTTAGCTTCACATCGAGGACAACCTGATTCTCTGCACTCAACAAGAAGATATGCTTCCTCAAGAGGTTAAACAAAGACAGGGAAGTAGTCCTACAGAGAAGCTGAGAGAGACACTGCTTTCCCATGGCCACCATACAAATGGAAGTCTGAGGGCAACCTAGCAACAGGAACCCTTGTGTTGGCGAGAATAAGAACACAGGCTGATGCTTCCACATCAAACTTGGTGCCATACGAAGACCAGAGAGGTTTACAAAACATGTAAAAATGGTTGGACAGGAATTCCATTGCAGGTGGTGACCAACCAAAGCATGCAGAAAAATATAAGAACTGTCTTGCTTTAGATAGTTTACTTTTTATCCTAGTGCTTTACAAAGCGAGGCTATGCAACCACAGCATTTGCCCCTGCTACGTAAGTTAAGTACATTTGCAAGTTTAATCGAACTGCTGCAAATAAAGAGAGATCTAAGGGATCTCCAGTTGTAAGAGACCAAAGAAAAGACTGTCTCAAACTAATGGTGTTATTCAGCATCAAGACAGTAATACGAGCTCACAAGGTGGTCGGCACTGACTGCTGGCCCACAGGTGGCAGACGAGCGCTGGAGACAGTCACAAGCTGCACAGAAGATAGGATGGGGTCACTGGGCTTGACGGAGATGGAGGCACTAGACAGTTGGTGCATATATCAACTCTTAGAGATATTTGCTTCTCTTACTACACCCTCTTTCATGGAACAGCCACCTGGTTTTGTACAAAATGCTTCTTAAAGACCAAAGAAAAAAGCTTTTCTAAAAACTGTGACAAGATAGATGGATGCAAATGAGAGTTTTGGCTGTTCAGCTGGAGTTAGAAAAATACCTGAAGGATGGAGCGAGAAAGGCAACGATACGGAGCAGAGGAACAGGAGAAAATCAGTGAGTCTTCCCTAAGTCTCATAAGGGATTTTCACAACACAGCTCTTTCCTTCTCTAAGTGTAGCCCTTTATATTACACACTGCAATAAAAAATAAAAAAAAAAAACCTGCTGCATGCCGAAGGCTGCTGGAATCACTCCGAGATAAAACCCAAACATGGTTTCTACACAGACCTCTTGGCAACGCGCAGCAGACGAATGACGGGCGGTCGGGCGGCGCGACTCGTACCCCCTCTCTCCGCGGGCTACCGCGGCGGACGGCGTCGCTCCCCAGCTCCGGGGCCCGGGGTGGCGGCGAGACGGGCGCAGCCGCCGGGCAGCGGCCGACTGCGGCCGCGCCTTAGCCGCCAGCACCGGCCCGGAGCGCCAGCCCAGGTATCGGGGCGAGGGGAAGCCCCGGGGCCGCTCCGGGCCCCGCGGAGCATCGCCCCGGCAACGCCTCCCTGCGCCCGGCCCGGTCCGCACAGCCCAGCAGCGCCCTCGGAGGAGGCCGGGCCCGCCGCCGCCCCCTCCCGCCGCTCACCAGCTGCTTGAGGTCCTCCTCAGAGAGCCCGGCGTAGCGGTACCGTTGCTGCTCGAACTCGTACCGCGTCGTCTTCGCCACCACCGCCACCCGCGACGGCCGGAACCCGCCGCCCGCTCCCCCTCCCAGCCCACCGCAGCCCCGCCGCCGCGGTGCGCTCGGCCCGGCCCCGGCCCCCGCCGACCCCCGGCCCACCGCCGCGCAGCGTGCGGCGGGGCTCAGCCCGCGGGGGTCGAGGAGGCGCCGGTGGGCGCCGCCGAGCAGCGGCAGCCCCAGTGGGGCGCAGAAAGCCGCCGCCGCCCGCTGGCAGAGCAGCAGGGAGCGGCGGGCGGCCGCTCGGCCGGCGAGGGAGAAGGAGCCGCAGAGGAAGCCCCGCGCGGAGGACATCGCCCGGCGGGGCGGGAGCCTGCGGGCGGGAGGGCGCGGCGCTGCCCGGCGGCGGCTGCCCCCTCTCTGAGGCGGCCTCCGCGCGCGGGCAGCGCTCGGCACACATGGCACGGCCGCCCCGCGCCGCCCCGCCACGCCCCTCCCCGCGCGCAGGCGCCGCCTCCGCCAATGCGGAAGGGCGCCGCTGAGACACCCCCCCTGCGCGGGGGCGGGAGGGGGCGCGGCCGCCTGCGCATGCGCCCCTTCTCGACCAACCGCGTCCGACCGCGCCTTGGGAGCCGGAGATGCGCGTGCGCACTGCGCGCCGTGGCTACCCCGTCCCTTCGCGCGCGGGACGGGGCTGGAAGCACGTAGGCCGGCGCGCGGGAGGCGCGCACCTGGCGCCGCCGGCTGTTGGGAGGGGCCGGGTGCCCTCGGGCGGGGCGGACCCTGGCGGGCCCCGGCCCCGCCCATGCACTGCGCCGCCCGGCCCGGCAGAGCCCCGCCGCAGCGGGGACGGGGCGGGAGCCGAGCCGGCTGAGGCAGACCTAAGCGGGGCGGCTGCTCGGGAAGCGGGCTTGTCCGCTCGTTTGGGGGAGAGGGCTTCGGGAGTTAGAAAAGCGCAACAGGTCCCGTGTTTGAAAAGGACTCAGAACCGCCTCTTGTGAGAATCTGGTGAGAAGCGTAGTTTTGAGACGTCCCGTCTCTTATTCACGACTGTTCTGGTGTTTATTATATGTACCGCCCTGCCTGAGAAAGCACAGAAAAAGGCAGTTTGGCGAGAGCGGCGATCTGAGGGAGAGACCTGTGCAGCAGCGTTGTGAGTGCGAGTCTGCGCAGTGCAAGCCCAGGTAAAATTAAATTAAAAAAAAGGAAAAAAGTAAATAATCGATCCTGAGTTCCTTTTTAGCATTGTAAGCACGATACCTGGAAATACTGTGGGGGGCTTACATCGCAATTAAAACCTGCCTGTTCAGGAATTGGCTTTCCCAGGCAGCGCTCGTGCGCTGGAGTCTCGCTCCCGCGTTTTTCTCAAGGCGCGCTCGGTGCCCGCTCCTTCCCTGGGGCAAACCACGGCCTGGCCGCGGGGATAGGCTCAAGCAGCAGCTGCTGCACCCTTCTGCAGTGTTTTTCTGAGTCTTAGGCAATAAGAGTAGCCCCTCCCCCCTGTATAACTACACAAAACCTCCATCCAGACTTTACTATCTACTGATTAGCTTAGCCTTGAAGGAGACACCAGGTTATCAGGAGAGTAATTAAACATAACTAATTCCCTTGGTGGCCAGAAAATGCCTCATTCTGTATAACTATTAACTTTTAGTTTGTACAAAGCAGTAGATAATAGGTGATCCTGCAGACCAAAAGAAGAGGTTTTGAAAATTTCCGGCTCTGTTCTAAATGGTACCTATTTTGTAACTTTTTTGAGCTGCTCATCTAGGATTCTGTGCTTGATGTATTACCTATTTATATTGAGCCATTTTGATCTCTCTTGGAAAAACAAATCAGCTTCAACCACTAAGGCAAGCTTGAATATGCTACAGTATTTTACTGAGGCCGTTCAATTATTATGTTATGGTCTTTTGAATTAATGCCCACAGCAAGCATTATAAGCATAAAATATGAACATTTTTTTAAATGTGTATTCAGTCTGGAAGCTGAGGTGTGGAGCGTGAAGGGATTCACCCCAAAGGAAGTCTCTGACAGACTAGCTGACAGGTGCACAGATCAACTGACTCCCCATTGCCAGTATGGAAAAAGCTTTAAACCTTCCATAAGACATAAAATCACTTGTGTATTTTTACTTAGAGTTTGCATCGTACTTTGTAAATGGACCTGCTTACAAAATGTTCAATAGAAACAACCTCTCCCTTGCTACACCTTTTGATTTGAACATGTACGGAGTACAAAGGAACAAGACACAACTATCTGTCAAATGACTCTCTACTTATTTTGAGATATATTCACAGTTGTGACATGTCTTCATGCTCCCCGCTCAGTGACTTCAGAGCAGTGTACTCAATGTGTCAAGGGACAGATTCATTCATACAGAATTAAATTAATACGTACAGGCATTTTAGCTATGATTGCACTTTGCTTTCTTCAGACATAAAACTGGACTGGAATATTATTTCCTATGCCCCAGAAGTATTCTCAGATCTATGAAAACTTTGCAAGTATACACAAGTGCATGAGGAAAAAAATAGGTACTGGCAGTTCCTTTAGCATTCTTATTAGTCTTGGTCTCTCCAGAAACTATTTTCAGACACTAGTACCAGTAGTAGTGGTGACATATTACACAAGGATGGCTTTATCTTCAGATTTAGATGATGATCTCCAAATATAAGCCATGGTTGTTCATTAGAGAAACAATGCTGAAATCTTGTCTCTCTCCATGTGGTGCAGAGTATTCCTAGAGGATACAAGCATGCAGCAGGGACGAATTCCTACTGTAATTTTTTTTTAACCCCTGGATGACCACGACCAACTCTGTTCTGGGCAAAGAGTACTTAAGAATTCTTCATGGAAACAGACACATCAATACTGCCTGCAGTAAGGAAAGTGCTTCACAGTAATGCCCATTTTAGACACCAAGAAGTTAAAATACATGAGGTAAATTTCAAAATGAATCTAGAAAAATAGGCATTCTGAGCTCTACATTCTTCAAGTTACATAATGGATTTTAAAATAAACTCTGATGTAATAAACTCAATCTATTCTGTGTTACAAACCAATATAACTGGAAACATTTCATAGAATGGCTTGAGTTGGAAAGGACCTTAAAGATCATCTAGGTCCACCCCCCTTCCATGGGCAGGAACATCTCCCACTAGACCAGATTGCTGAAAGTCTCATCCAACCTGGCCTTCAACATTTCCAGGGATGAGGCATCCACAACTTCTCTGGGCAACCCGTTCCAGTGTCTAACATTTCTGTGTTAACACTAAGTTATTCCTAAGTTGTTGTTGCAAAACTGGCAGTGCACACCTGTATCAGCAGTTTTACATATGAGGATCCCTAAAGGTAGTCTTTTTTAATCCAAAAGAATGTACATACTGCTTCAACTGTTCAACTTCTTATTGATATCTGTAATACCTTCTTGTGATCATCTAGTTAATAACCACTTATATAATTAACTAATCCATTGACATTCTCTAGACTTTCTTTATATGCTCCTAAGCGCTACCAGTACATGAAAATGGTGGAGCTTTGTGCTGAAAATGATAATTCTGTCAGCGTTAGTTGCATTTACGGAAGAGGAGTTAAACAAACCATCATGGTCCTGTTTCACAAAACTGAGTCCTCAGATTTTGAGCCCAGCTGACCACAGGTGTTAATTCTAATTATCTCAAGGAAAACCCCAGACTAATGCTTAGAGAACATGGCATTCGTGCAACATGTCAGAACCTTACAAGGCAGGGCGATGAACACGTTAGCAGGTGTAGTCTGGATTTCTGATCCCAGATTCTATTCATGTGTGCTTGCAATTTGCTTGCAACATAGGTACCCTCATCAGTGATTACGTAGTTGGGTCATACAATTTGCTTCACAAATTCCAAAACAGAGGAAGATGCTCCAGAAAAAAAGCAAAATATGTGCAGCTATTCTTATGAATGCAAATTACTGGAAGAAATCACAGAAAACCAGTGAGAAGGGCCAAGTTTTCTTGACCACACTTTCATTAGAGTATGTTTTAATTATCAGAAATTCACTTTTCTACTTTTCTTCACACTCTTTGCTTATGCAAAGCAAACTACACCATCCCTGAAGTGGACTAACACAACTGACTTTACATTTATGAAGCAATTTGAATGTTTAAACAGCTGTACACACTTGGTTTTATAAGAATAACTGTAGCGTTTGTGAAAGGAATCTGAACTCCACTTTTTAGACTACAACTGCTGTAGAACAGGCACTGTACACTTTTTATTGATTCTCCTGGCAGCATGCCCCAGTAGTAGGTCCTATAAAACCACGGCAGGGAAAAGAGGATGCTTTTGCCCTCCCTGTCCATGTCATACAGGCTGTCAGTAGCACCGAAGGCAATATCAAATGTATTAAAGGCTTTCCCTGCCCTCATTCATTCAACAGAGCCGTTACCAAATTCTAAACTTCATGCAGTTTGCCAAAACTAATTCAGAGGTCCCTAAAGATCCTGACATTAAAACTTGAGTGACAAGATTTAGGAAGAGATACAAACACGTCCGGAACACGAAGTAAGCCATTTAGACTATCCCATCTAAGCAGATTTTGGTAGAAACTGATAATCTTAGAGGCAGATACCTGCATATGTATCCTTGTATTAGGAACTGTTAGTTTTCCCTCCTTTTGAAAATTATTGCAAGACTAATAAATTAAGAGCTTCTAACTCTTATATATATAAATGTTTATTTATGAATATAAATTAATCACTGTGATTTGTTAGAAATACATAAATAACAGTAATCTGAAAAAAGCATAGAAGAACCGGTTGCGCCACAAACGGCAAAATTAATGACATCTAGTTTTATATGGATTTTGGTCACACCCCTACACTTCTCTTCAGGGCACAGTAATACCAGTTATCTATCCTATGGTTTCTTTCTCCTCCCTCCCAGCAAATGCTGCAGCTTATTCAGAAGCAAGAAAGCACCACTCAGTCCCACAAGCCTCACAGAAAATACCAAGCCTACCCTGAAACTTCTTCCTCAAAGGATACCTTCCTCCGAGTTCTGTCAGTCAATAACTACCAATTTTCATTAAGAACTTAGAGCTTTCTACCGCCTATACAATTTTTCTGAAACCGAACAGAGGGCTCTCAGTGGGTCTGGATGGAGTACACAACTGTTCAAAATCTTGTCTCGGTAGGAAAACAGGCTTGAAATTCTGCTGCATGGAAGGACCCGTCTGTAAGAAGCTCTAACTGGTATGCGAAATAAGACAACTAGACAGGAATTAAAGCTGTAGTAAAATGTTTATTGTTCAGCTATAGAAATTGTTGCTCTGTTGGTCACAAAATGACAAACTTTTCATTTTTAAAAACAAGTTAATGTATTACATATTAGCATACCTTTAGTCTTGAGAAACAATTATTTTAGTGCAATGGGACTAAATAGAACAAATAACTAGGATCTTAAGAGTAAAAATTCATACCATAAACATGTCTGCACATACGTGTATTTATACAAGCTTTATTACCACATATCCAAACTCTTCAAAATAGTTAAACATCTCTCTTCCTCCTCAGCTTTTAGGAGACATAGCTCCATGTTTGAGAGTGTGTATCTGCGCGAGTGCATGTGTACGTGTCTGTGTATTCGGAAGAGGCAGGTCAACAGAGTTTATCTGTGAATGATCATTAGCCTTGTGCCTTATGCTGTGGGAGCAAATGACAAAGTTTAAATCCTGTGTCTGCAAAAGTTCTGTTGTGCCTGCCTTGGAACACTCCTCCATTTTTGAAGGATTTTACAGCTGTAGTAAAATTTAGAGGGATATCATGACACTCCAGTGCTTAAATCCTATTTCACAGAAGGCTTTGATTATCAGGATAGACTTTGAAATCAAACTCTGCATTCAGTCCATAGCCAGCTGAACTCCAGGGCAAAGTTAACACCATGACCTGTTGCTAAATACACAGGGCTGCTGTGTTTTACAGCTTCTAAAGTTTTTATGACATGGAGCTTTATTCCTTAGTGTGAGTTGCAGCAATGAAATATGAAGGTCAGTGATGCAAATACTGTTGTGGTCAGGAGTGAAGCTGAGAGAAAAGGACACAACGTACAGCTAGTTATGAAAAGAACACTTTTGTTATCAGCAGACTGAAGAGTCAAAAAGAATCCTAGTGATTCACTATTTGATACTAGGTGCTCTGTTGTGAAGCACTCCCCTTTTCTTGAAGGTAAAAATCCAGTCCCACTTAAGCGTTAACTGTCATCAGGATGCTAAATCAATGTCAGACAAGAGCTAATTTTGTCAGGCTATTTAGTATTCAGCATAATCCAGATGCGAGTTCAGATTCATGTGGATGCTAATCTTGACAGGGCACTGAGAATTCAGGAAGAAGCTGATATTCTTCCAACTTCATACATAAGTTCAGGTGGGAAAATAAATTCTAATTTAACTCTGCAGGTATGATGCAGCTTTTAAGACTGAGAAATAATTACAATTACTTTAACTAAAACGAGTTCAGATATTTCAGAACATTGTTTCATCTCTTAAGATGACAAAGAAATAATATTTGGTAATGAACAATATAGAAGGCCACAGAGAGTTGCAGCAGAATGATTACAGACATGTTTATCTTCTGACAGCATGATTAGAAAAATACAGAGCATAAGCAGTGTCTGTCCTGTGCATGTCTTTAATAATGACCCAGTCAACCTTAATTCACAGGTGGCACTAGAGAGAACTTATTTTGCTAATTCCTCATGCGAATAGGTAGAATGTAGTAGTTTGTGAATTCACTTTTACAGAGTTTCTCAGCCTTTGGCACTGTTACGATTACTGCACACATTAAGATGTGTAACATACTCTTCTATTTGAGGGTGCTAGACTAGATGACCTTTAAAGGTCCCTTCTGACCCAATACATTCTATGATATTTCAAGGAGCGATGCTGTTTAGTGATAGCTACAGCTAAGGCAGAAGCAGTCTCAGACAATCTCACAAATTTAAGGGAAATCTTAATGCAGGTATCGAGTTATACTGCATTTATTTGCATATATGAAATGGACAATTAACAGTGCAGATGCTTGTTTTGTGCAGTTGAAAAGGTGTTCATAAGTGCAAGCGGATATACTTTTAGATTTTAAAGCTCATATGCCCTCTACAACTGGCTTGTAGTTCTTCGTGGTGAATTCTTCTAGTGCTTACAGTTGTAAAGGAAATCATGGTTCTCTACTCTTTAACAAAGTTCTACATCCAGTATACAACTCCAGATATTTTCAAAACAAGACTAAAACTCCAACTTATTATGAAGGCTAGTTTCTGTAGGCCTTGATGATACCCTGTCACTCCCAATTCTGCTTGTATGTACTTAGGAACAGGATGCTGAATGTTACCACACAATTTTAAGTAAATGTCAGTGAAGCCTAATTTAAAGCTTTCCAAATGTATCTCTTAAATAACAGATAAAAGTAACAAATATCTCTTCATTTATATTATTAATTCACGGTTATGTGTTTTTATCCATCAATGTGATGAATAACAGTTATTCTCTATAGAATTCCTTACTTAAATATATTTAGATGCATTATTAAATTCTAAAACTGTAACATTCATTGAATATTGGAAGCCACTGTGTCATTCCCATGTCAGTGTAAAGCAGACCGACTGGAATCCTCAGAAGTGCATCTCAAGTTCTTTTTCAATGTGTTAAACTTACGCTGTCCCTAAAATTAATCTTTACTTAAAAGTCCTAATGCAAAATGCATCTGATTTCCTCCCTCCAGGGACTAATGAGTCAGCTTAGACATTTTGGGAAGATGAGTTCCCAGCCTTGCTGTTTTAACCTCTGGTAGGTGTCACAAGCAGACCACAGACTGACTGGTCTTCCATCTAGAATGATCTGAAAAAGAATGTAAAAAAATCTTGCTTATTTAGGCATATTGATGTTTTGAAACAATCCAGCATTTCATAATACCAAAGCAGTAGGTTAAAGTTTGGGTATGATCGGTTCCTGGTTTAGATAAACATCTAACTGGATAACACAGGATTATTCACAAATATTTGAGCACGTGAATAGTGAATGAAGCCTGTGACCCTCCGTGTCAATAAAGACAAGTACATAAGCACTAGGGATTCAGATGTCTAGGACACTGTGTCTAGGATGCAAATCATCTTGCTCTGTAAAGGGAACACTGTGATAACACTTCATAACAGATACTCAGTAAACTGTTAGAAATCCAATATATCTTTAAAAAACTCACTGGTCATGATAAAGTACCTAGTGGTGTTTTTGGCTTGTTATTTTTGTGACATTGACTCATCTGCAGAAAGCAGATATACCTGACTAATGTCAGACACATAATATCACTCTCTCAGTATCTGTTTAAAAATTGCTGCTACCATCTGACCACCACTAAATACATACTTAAAAATTTTAAACTTCTTACAGGTTAAATGAAAGGCCTTGCATTTCAGAATATTAAACCTGATTTTTTTCCCTCTCTCTGTCCTGGTTTGTCAGCATTTTAAAGCCAAGAGTTGTCTTTTCTTCTCTGCTTTGGTTGTTACTGATATCTTCTGGAAAGAATACATAAACTTTGACTCCAACAAAGAAGTTAATTCTTAACTTTTCCTCAGTTTTAATCACTATCAGGTATGTGTGTGGTAGATTTATGATACGGAATCCTTAACAACTAGGAAGAATTTAAAATATATTGACAAGAAACATCAAACAAAGATAGTTTTTCAGGAGTTCCTGTGGTATTTGCTGAACAGTAGTTCCTTTAAGAACTTCAAAAGAACTTGAAAAGTACTTAAAAATAAAAAAGCTCTTGTATCATTTCAAATCTTAATAAACACCAGCAGATGAGAGAGTCTTAATGAGACCAACATAACAGGTATGTGTTTAGTGGACTAGAAAATGTCTATGAAATAAAACAAAGGTTGCACTTCTGTGCTACCATACTGTCTGGCCTATAACACCGATAACTGCAAAATCTATACAATTTTTGGTGGAACCACAGGGGACACACTCTATCTTCGCACACTATAGAATCATAGAATCATAGAATCATAGAATGTTAGGGATTGGAAGGGACCTCAAAAGATCATCAAGTCCAATCCCCCTGCCAGAGCAGGAATGCCTAGACTATGCCACACAGGAACGTGTCCAGGCAGGTCTTGAATGTCTCCAGAGAAGGAGACTCCACAACCTCTCTGGGCAGCCTGTTCCAGGGCTCCGTCACCCTCACTGAGAAGAAGTTTCTTCTCGAGTTTAAGCGGAACCTCTTATGTTCCAGTTTCAGCCCATTACCCCTTGTCCTATCAGTGGTTGTCACCGAGAAGAGCCTGGCTCCATCCTTGTGACACTCACCCTTGATATATTTGTAAACATTAATGAGGTCACCCCTGAGCCTCCTCTTCTCCAAACTAAAGAGCCCCAGCTCCTTCAGTCTTTTCTCATAAGGGAGATGCTCCACTCCCTTAATCATCCTAGTTGCCCTGTGCTGGACTCTCTCCAGCAGTTCCCTGTCTTTCTTGAACTGAGGGGCCCAGAACTGGACACAGTATTCCAGATAGGGTCTCACCAGGGCAGAGTAGAGGGGAAGGAGAACCTCTCTCGACCTACTAACCACCCCCCTTCTAATACACCCCAGGATGCCATTGGCCTTCCTGGCCACAAGGGCACAGTGCTGGCTCATGGTCATCCTGCTGTCCACCAAGACTCCCAGGTCCCTTTCCCCTACACTGCTCTCTAATAAGTCATTCCCCAACTTATACTGGAACCCGAGGTTGTTCCTACCCAGATGCAAGACCCTACATTTACCCTTGTTATATTTCATTAAATTTTTCCCCGCCCAACGCTCCAGCCTGTCCAGGTCTCGCTGGATGGCAGCACAGCCTTCTGGTGTGTCAGCCACTCCTCCCAGCTTGGTGTCATCAGCAAATTTGCTGATAGTACTCTCTAGTCCCTCATCCAAGTCATCGATGAATATATTGAATAATACTGGTCCCAGTACCGACCCTTGAGGGACTCCACTGGATACAGGCCTCCAACCAGACTCCGCCCCATTGACCACGACTCTTTGGCTTCTTCCCCTTAGCCAGTTCGCAGTCCACCTCACTACCCCAGAGTCTAGACCACACTTCCTCAGTTTAGCAGCAAGGATGCTGTGGGAGACTGTGTCAAATGCTTTACTGAAGTCAAGGTAGACCACATCCACCGCTCTGCCATCATCTATCCACCTTGTTATATCCTCATAAAAGGCTATGAGGTTAGTCAAGCACGACTTCCCTTTGGTGAAGCCATGTTGACTGTCTCTAACGACCCTCTTATCCCTGATATGCCTTGAGATGGCACCAAGGATAAGTCGTTCCATCACTTTCCCAGGGATGGAGGTGAGGCTGACCGGTCTATAGTTACCCGGGTCCTCCTTCTTGCCCTTTTTGAAGACTGGAGTGACATTTGCTTCCCTCCAGTCCTCAGGCACCTCTCCCGTCTCCCAAGACTTGGCAAAGATGATGGAGAGTGGTCTAGCAATGACATCAGCCAGCTCCCTCAGCACCCGTGGATGCATCCCGTCTGGACCCATGGATTTATGGATGTCCAGATTGCTTAATTGGTCCCTAATCCAGTCCTCATCGACTAAAGCAAACTCCTCCACTGCCCTGACTTCCTCTGGGGCCTCAGGGGAATGGGGCTCCTCAGGACAGCCTCCGGCAGAGTAGACAGAGGCAAAGAAGGCATTCAGTAACTCTGCCTTCTCTGTATCATGTGTCACCAAGGCACCCACCTCATTCATCAGTGGGCCTACATTGCCTCTGGTGTTAGTTTTATCTGCCACGTATTTGAAAAAGCTCTTCCTGTTGTCCTTGACCCCTCTCGCCAGGTTCAATTCTAGGGAGTTTTCTCACAGTCTGTGGCTACATATGGAGAGACGTTTTGGGACTTACCTAGTCCTACACATCTTTGAATTCACCCTAATAGCTTCTGAAAGAAAATTCCGTATCAGGGAAGAGAGGACACCTCAATCAAAAAAGGATCCATCAATAAGGATGAAATTAGGGGAAGATTTAGAGAGTCATTGGTGAAGTGCAGTACAATAAATAATGCATAAAACATTTCTTTGCCTGGTAACACTGTCATCCGTGTCCCTCACATGTACTTTTCCAGCTTCTCTGTTCCCCCACAGGGATACAAACAAAAAAAAGTCCTTCAAAATCAAAAAAGGGAAAAGGATGGAAACCATAGAAACCATCCTGCTCATAGCCCTATGCTGTTCTGTTACTACGACTGATATTTCATATTCCTCTGTGAAAGAAATGGCTTATTATCTCTCAAGAAATAGTTCTTTCTAAATACTAATGGGGTCACAACACTTTAAGGACCTTCCACTATTTCTGATGACCAGGATGGACCTGTTTCTAAATGTGAACAAAATACATTCCTTTGGAGCAAGGACATAATCTCCTTATGGCTATGAAGAAAAAACATCAAAAGATCTCATAGAAGTGTCAGAAGCAAGGACTAGCATTTTTAGAGTCATCTTAGTAACATCAGGGCCTTAAAACGTGCATCTGACCACCTGCTACCAATGTCGAGCTTAGGTGTTGGTGCTCTAACAGATCCATGTTCTGGCAGGATGATTTTTTGAATCTGCATAGGTACCTCATTTGTTTGTGTCACCAGTTCAAAGAGATGGGCACCCTGCAAGAGTTGTACAGCGTCTGTGTTAGAGAACTGTCTATCCAACAGCTACATATGGAATTTATGCATATTGGCAGTTAGCAGTGCAACTCAGTACTCACATGTGTTAAATTTATAACTGCCTGTAGTCAACATGCTTAAAAACAGGAGCCAGAAGACTGCACAGATACGTTACACACCAGTCTGCCAACATATGGTAAAGCCCCTAATTGATGTTGGCAAAGGTGGAGGCAGTGGTAACAGTTTGACATTATGTTACCCACGGCAGAACACGCCCCAGACACAGACCTATAGGACACTAGGTCCTCTTTATCCACAGAGGTCAGATCATGCTCCCTGACTAGGCTATTCTGTATCCCTGGCTAAGCACAATTCCCTGTTCTGTTTGTTGAAGTAGATCTACCACACAGCAAAGAATGTAAGTTCCCAGTCCAAGCAGAGGAAAAACAAAAGCGGGGAGTCATGCAACTGAGGCCAGTGGCATTTCCCTCAGAAAGGAGCACTCTTGGTCCAATCATTCACACATTGTCATATTGGCACTTTTCATTGTTTTATTTGTTACATTATTTAGTGAGAAAAAATTTCATATGTGTAATAAAGAATTCTGCTGATCTGTCCTCAGCTAGTCATTACAAAAACAAAGGGAGGCAAACATAGTTACAATGTTTAGTAGAGAAACAAATTAGCAATAAAAGAAATGGAAGAAGAGATTTGCTTGACTTTAGTCAGCCTAGAAGTTTGCTCTCTAGTCTAAATTCATATCCTCAGTTCAATCTCGTCAGTGGAAAAAGATGAATATTTCTTAGAGAGTTATTGTTCTTATCCACTCTCAAAATCTGTTTAAAGATTAATTGTTCTGTTTCTCTCCACTTAGATTTACAGACCAATTTGTTGGTAAAAAACCACAAATCATACCTGGCAAAATATGATCCGGATGAAAGTACGAGATACAGCAACTTATTCTTGAGGAACCTGACTTGATTCTTGTTGAACATTTGTTAAAAGGAAGAATTTATAACATGAGGACAGTGTGTTATTTAGTTGCAGAGGGAAACTGATGCTATGAGCTACAACTCAGACCTGCTGTAGTGCTCCTGTTTGAAAAACGGAATGTCACTGGCAGCCCCTGTATCCACTGTAGTAGTTCAACACAAGCAAGTGAATTTGCCCCAGAAATGTGACTTGTCTTTTGCTAAGATAGAAGAGCTTTTAGTTGCATTTTTTCCTTTGAGAGCCTACATTTTTGTTACATTGAAGAAAGCCGGCAAAACTGGGATGTAAATCTTGACCTGTGAGTTTGCTAATGAGGTAGTTGTTACAGCTAATAAAGAATCAATATTTTAAATTAACCACTGCAGAATAAATATCTTAGTATACACATTATGCTTTAAGACATTAGTAACTACCTAAGCACTGATGTGAATGCACTCAACTTTCATTTACTCGAGGAACAACTAGTATCTCAATACCTTTAGTCACTTCTGCTGAAATATGCTCAAGAAACCTTTAGGTAAAGCTTGACAATATTAAAATTTCTTTCTTTTGTCAAAAGAGTATTCTACTCCTATAAGAATGTGTAGATAACTGACCTAGCAAAACCTTGCATTTAACAGTAGTAAGTCAAAATACTAAAAGGAACTAACCTCTTCTACCTTTAAAGGGGTGTCTGTAACAGATGAAAGTTATAGTCAGAAAAAAAAAAAAAAAAGTATAATTTTGTTTACAGGAAAATACCCTGAAAGGATGACAAGCATTCCCAGGAAAACTTCTACTTACCAGATCTACTGCGGCTCAACTGAGTTATCTTTTCATCATCTTCATCATCACTATCACAGTTTAATGGGTGAAAAAGTATTTCTGACTCTGTGTCTACTTGATTAGCATCTGGCTCTTGCTCAGCAAAGCTTCGCAATGCCACAAGGCGGTGATGTATTGCTGCATAAAGGTATCCTGTGTCTTTTGAGCTTGCCTGCAGAACATAAAATGCATACAGTCCAAACTGACAGGGATAAATCTGTTTTTCACAGAAAGGCTGACTAAGAAATTTTCAAAAGTAATGATAGAGCTGTATTTTGTCCTTTTTAATCAAAGCAATCCATTTAAGATTGACACTCATTTCAGAAAATAAATTCAAATACAAATAATGCCAAGTTTGTTTAAGTGGTCTCAGTTTTATAATATGCAGATGTTGATTATTTTCCTCATAGTTACAAGAAATAGAAGCTTTAAAATTACTATTTCCTCTGAAGACTGGCTCAGTTTTTACTGAGTACTTGATATTCGAGGCAATTCTAGAAGTAAGAACACCAAAATGTCAATATATGTATTGCATTTTAGTTTGCAGAACAAATAAGAATTTTAAAAACTACAAAAAATTATTTGTGATTGTAATATTTAAAGACACCATGAACTCTGCTGCTAAGCAGATGAGCCTCATCAAGAAGGGTATTGAGATCTAGACAAGGCAGCATTTTGACAGTACATAAAACCTCTGAGTAGCCACATTCTGAATACTGTGTTCCATTCTGGTCACCACATTTCAAGGATATAGTACAACAAAAGAAGGGTACCAAAAATTGTGGAGGGTTGAAACTATTCAGTCTGAAGAGAAGGATGAGAAGGGGGTATAACTAGGTTTTTAAAATCATGAAAGTGCGTGGATAAACTGAGTATTGCGCAGCTGATCATCAGGCCACACAGTAAATGCACAAGGGTACACCTGATGAAAGCAGTAGAGGACCAGCATAAAAGAACGTGTTTCTTCACCAAGTAAGAACTTTTAGAATTTGCTGCCTCAGGAGACAGTGGGGACACTGCATTTGGGCACTGTCAGAACTGCTTTGTGAAATCCTCGCCACACACATACAGCTGTGTATGTATCATGGTTTCCTGATAAATGTCTTTTTTTTACTGTGCAGAAGTGCCAGGACAGATCTTAAGGAGTGTTTACAGACTAGAAAAACTGTGCAACACACAGGAAATCTAGGAGATTTCTAATTCCTGCATGTAGACCATCTGTGCAGCACAGCCATTGTTAAGTCAACCACTGTTTGGAAGTGAGACTTACAGCGTGTGCATGCACAGTGCATGGTGCTGTGCTTGTGTACGACATGTGACACTTGCTGCAAGTGGTGATATATGGTGGAAGATGAACCCTTCCCAGAAAGGTCTGCTGGGGGAACTGGAGACATCCTTTAACTCACGTGGATTCTTTCACTTCCCAGCCTAGCACATGTGTGCTATTCATTTGCAAAGAAATCCACCACATTTCCATCCTTATCAGCCATTGCTAGAGAAAACCAGGGCTCCCAAGACTGCTGTCTTGCAGAAGGTGAGATTGCAAAATCTCTGTTATCCTCAACTGCGAAACGGAGGTTCTACACTGGATGGATTATTGCAACCACTGTGTTGAGAACCATGGCAGAAAGCTACTGCCTTGTATGGAAGTAATTTATGAATATGTATCTACCTGTGTACAAATTCTTACAGTGTTGCTTTTATAAGAAAGAGTAATTACTGCATATAATTAGAATTACATCCATTCCATCAGCAGTGAGAGAACCAGAGCCTGCAAATGTCTGGACTAAGGCCACATCCCATCTTCACACCAGTTTCTGAAATACCAAGGGATAGCTCTCCAAAGTCATTTAATGAAAAAAGCCATGTAGTACATAAAGGCTAAGCTAAGCATAGGCTGACAGAACATAAAAGGCCATTTGCTAAAACCAATGCCTCATCCACTCTTCAGAATCCTAGATAAATTGGGGATTTGAGTGGAGTTTTTATCTCCTGCTTACCTGAATTAGAAATATTTGAACAGAGTGATCCTCTTGGTCTGTTGCAGTGAAGCACAGGCTCTTTCTATCTGCTCTTTTTACAATCATTTGATCCCAGAGTCGGGTGTTGAGAATCAGTCTCAAGCTGCCTTGATTTCGCATAACTAAAATATGAAGGTTTATATGATAAGTTATTGGAACCGTCTTAATTTTTACTGCAGCAGTTTTCTCTAGCACTTGTATACACCTAGTACTGTCATGAATTTTTCTTTTTAATTTGGTCTAAAACCTGACAGTGTGATATTTTGTTAAAAATTTTTTAAATACCAAACTATATTTGTTTCTTTCAATACAACTGGCATACAAAGCAAATACTGTTGAAACTGTGAAACACAGTACAAAAAAATGGCAGCATAGTAAAAACAACATTCCAGAAGTGACTTGCTTCTCCAAAATCAGAACTGATGAAGAGCAGACTGTCAGAATAGTGACTAAGCTAAAGATATGTTGCAGTAGAAAAACACAGAACCTAACAACACATGCAAATGTGAGTGTACAAACTGAGTGAAAAATGCCCAGTGCCTCAGTCTGTAATACAGCTAACATCATCAGGCAATGCTAAAAGATTCTCAGCAACTTGACTTACATAAAACTAGCTAGTCAGTTCTAAATGTTCTGAAATATGCTTATTCTGGCCAGCAGCAGTACAAGTTATTTAGTCTTTTGTATATATGTTACTGTTATTTAAATCTTACTTAGCCTTGACTGCAACATTCCATGTTTATTGCTAGAAGTGTCATTAAGCCTCAGGGATCCTCTGCCTCTTTCAATCCAAGTTAAAGAAAGCTTATTAAATACAAAGAGCTTGCAGTTGATCTAAAAGAGAAATACACGATGGAAATTGCCAGCCAATGTTAATTTTATTGGTTCTAAAATTTAGTTTGTAAACCTTCAGATATGGCTTTTAACACATCCATGTAAACAAAGATAGATATATAGATATATCACTACTATTACTTAAAATGAAATGGCTCCCAGAGCTGTGCTAAACTGTCTGCTAGTTGTGAAAAACATTCAGCTTGAATCCCAGTTCACTTTTGCAATTATTTCATTTTCATTAACTCTTAATCTGTGATGCAACAAATTCAGCTGAGTTAATGTAAGTGTTCTACAATCTTATTCGCTCACTGATTAGAAACATGTAGCCCAGGACACCAGTACTACTACTAGAAGGTTACTACTCCAAAGAGAGTAAACCTTCCATGTTCTGACAAGACAAAACTATTTCATCAGTGATACAATAATGTAACTTTCAATGTTAAGATTTTTTAAATCCTATATATCATTGCTATTTTCTAATAAAATAAGTTAGAAGATGAAGAATAGCAAGATATGTTCTGCGAGGCTAGAAAAATAATTGATATTTTACATGAACTATAAGACTAATTACTTTGACAACACATTGCTTTTTTCAAAAAAAAGTTCTGTGATAAAAAAAGCTTTATTCAAATCACTTCCAATTTTGAAGTTTTACAGTATACCAGTTATGGCTGGTATACCACATAGATGCTTATAAATTACAGCTGCAGAATGAAGTTCTGAAGCAGTCACTTACTGAAAGGGACTATACAACGAACAAATAAAATATGAAAAAGAAAATAGCCTACGAAAAATGCATTAGCAGAGGCATATCTTTAAAAAGTGAAAAAAAATAAAATACAAACTGTGTTATTTTCAGATTGCTGCAATCTAGTTTAGATCTAGTTGTTCTTTTCAATAACAAAACTGCTCACTATGAAGGTTTTATGAAATACACACCTGTAATACGTTGTGTTCTGCTTCTTCTCCAGTTACAACTTCAACTTTATCTAACAGAATTTTCTCCATTGGCTTGGAAATACAAGCAGTTGCTGATTCAATTAGTGTTACATTCCGTAAAAAAGCTGTTTCTGTGGAGGAAAAAAACAGGAATATTTTTATGCCAAGAAACTAGCACATAGGATAGACTCTGACTTCAGTAATTTTTGTTATTATTTAGTGTTATTTCCAAGTTTTGGCCAATAAAAGAGAAGAAGAAAAAGTCTGGACTACAGCAAACTGTCTCACTGGTTTAGGCTCATTTTGAATTGAATGGGGCTCTCTGCATTTGCAGAGGTTTGCCCCAAGGGACAACTCCTAGAAACAAGCCCTAAATAATTAGAGGTTTATTTTCCAAACGAAACTTGTCTGTCATATTGCTGCACAGATTAATAAATAATGAAAGACACATGAATGGTAACACGTACACAATAAAAATTTTACAGGAACATGAAAGGACAAGATTTGAAAGAAACAACACTGTTACAGAATTTTGTATATTTGCATAATCTACATATGTTTTGTACAGGCTTTATTTTCTTTTCTTTACTTGTAAGAATGTTCATACAAAGTAATAGGATCCAGTATATCCATTAATCATTAATAAAGAGGCATGCAACATTTGGCAAGAGGGCTCAACGTAGGGGCCTACTTGGGATTCCCTCACAGCCTAGATTTATGTGGCTTGCCTAGTAGAAACACTCACACCACAGTCACAAACAATCCCTGAATTCTGTCTGTATAGAAGTTTCAGGCCTACAATTAGGATACAAACATGGTAAAGTAATTTATATGAGCAGTCACAAAACACAAGCAGGAGAAAACTTAAAATTGTAGTTCAAAAACGTGGTCCTAAAGGCATTCACAAAGTTCACTCTACTTTTTTTTTTTTTCAAATACACAATTCAATAATAACCTGTAATAAATATAAACAATAATCTGTAAAACTCTCTCATTTTCTAAGTAACTTAGATCATTGATTCTGAAATTAGTCCAATTCAAACGTCATAAACCAAACTGTAGGTGCTTTCTGAACACAGATACTGGCACACACTTGCAAGTGTACTAGTGACTGGATAACTTGAGAACAGATGAAAATTATTGACCACAGAATCACAGAACTGTTGAGGCTGGAAAGACCTCTGAGATCACCAAGTCCAGCCTATGACCCAACATCACCACATCGGCCAGACCACGGCACTCAGTGCCACATCCAGCCTCTCCTTAAACACCTCCAGGGACGGTGACTCCACCACTTCCCTGGGCAGTGCATCCCAGTGCCTGAGCACCCTCTCCGTGAGGAAGGGCTTCCTGAGATCCAGCCTAAACTCATTTAACATCCTTTAAGATACAGAAAAGCGTATAATAACAAAGCTAACTGTAGTTGTTTGCTGAGTATACTTACTTGTTTGTGGACTGACATGAAAAGTTATTTCTCCTTCGTATGAACCAGCTTCATTACATGGCTTGGGCTGCTTTTCAGTACTCTAGTGAAAAACAGGAAATAAGAATTCCTATTTTAATAAAAGGGCTCCATTACTTAAAATAGAACACTGAATCACTTAATGCATGCTAGGCTGAAGACTAGCATTTGTAGTATCTTAAGAGTAAAAACTGACGCAGATGATACAATTTCAGTCCTTAGTGGAACTAATTTTATTATCATAAAATAAGTACATCATTCTTTCACCAATAAGAATGGCCTCTTTGTATGGATCCTGGATCAGGATTTAAACCCACTGAAAGACTTAGATGTTTAAGTACCAGTTGATTTCCAGTTTAAGCACTTAAGCCCCAGAAGAATAGTTTAAAATGCCCAGACACAACAACCTCAGAGCAATTAGAAATTTCCAAGATCTTCAGTTTTTGCAGACAAATATTTCTTAGGCATGTCTAAATAATACTTCTGGCTCCTGAAAATGTGTAATGGCTCAACTCCTACCCTATAACTAAATCCTTGTCAGAAGTTATATCCCAGATCTACAGTTGCCAAGTTTTTTCACTGGCAGCTACGCATACTACTTTAATCCTACCTCTACTAGAAGCTGAATTTCAATTCCATTTTAAATGGTGCTGTCCTCAGCTTGGGAGTCACCTTTTCCCTCTGAGTTTCCTTCAAGCCTTGATCCATTAGGCCATCTCACAGCATGCACAGTATAGTTTAACACAGACACCACATAGCATGGGTGTTCAATTTTGCCCCTGTACTAATTTATCCCATCTCTTAACAGATGGAAACTATCAGAGTGGCAGGATGACATGCTTTTATCTTGTCTTGTGGTTGTGCCACTTTGCACGGAATATATAAACAAAAAATTTTTTTAAGGACAAAAAATAAGCAAAAGACAAAAAGTGCGTACTGGTATGGGCTAGTAAATGGAGTACTTATCTAGGATAGGAAAGATAAAGAAGACTGCCCTACTACAGCAAAAATTTAGATATTTCCTCCTCAACAGTCATTGCAATCGTATTTTCTCACATCGTTAAAAGAACAGAAGGAGCTAAAAGGAACCAATCTCTGAAAAAAAATATACTTGTAAGTACATTAAACTTGATAAAGTCTGCCAGCAGTTGCAGATCTTACCAAAACTCTCTCAACCATGTTTTCTCCAAACACAAAATCAGAATTGCTGTTTTGTACACTTCTGTCTTCAAACAAGTGACTTCTGTGGGAACAAAATAAGAAAGGTATTTAGAACTATTCTGAACTTTGTAAAGAATGCAAGTTCACACACTTACTTTACCACATCTTACATTAAAGACAAAAAAATGACGATTTAAGTAATCAAATTGTTTAAGAGAATCTGACAATATTCTCTACATAACATTTCACAAAAGGAATGGAAAGTATCACACTGTATTTCATGAAGATTATTGAGGATGCTCCTTAAAAGCAAAGAACAAGAAGCAAAATATGCCTCCTCCTCGTCAAGCACATGTCATGCAGAGCATGTTCCTGTCAATAAGCTGGGCTTGTTGCCAGAACTTGATGACTGCCTCTAAAACTTAGTTTCTGTGTTCACAACTACAGTGTGCTTGAACTCTCTTCACATAGTATGAAGGAATTCCCAAGTAAAACCTAGCTCCATTGTACACTTTAGGAAAAAAATATTCCTTAATGTTCTCATATTTTATGCCTTGCTAAGTGTGGTGGGTTGACTCTGGCTGGACACCAATTTCTCTACCTTCTCCCCTCAGTACAGGGGGATGGGGAATGGTGGTCATGGTCAGTTCATTAGACATTGTCTCTGCCGCTCCTTCCTCCTCAGAGCGAGGACTCCTCACACTCTTCCCCTCTTCAAGCATGGAGTCCCTCCCACTGAAGACAATCCACAAACTTCTCCAATGTGAGTCCTTCCCATAGGTGCAGTCCTTCAGGAGCAGACCTCTCCAGTGTGAGTGCCCTCACTGTCACAAGTCCTGCCAGGATCCCGCTGCAGCGTGGGCTTGCCATGGGGTCACAGCCTCCTTCAGGCATTCACCGCCTCCGATGCTGAGTCCTCTGTGGGCTGCAGGGGGACATCTGCTCCACTGTTAACCTCCATGGGCTGCAGGGGAACAGCCTGCCTCACCGTGGTCTTTACCACAGGCTGTAGAGCAATCTGTACTCCAGCACCTGGAGCACCTCTTCCTCCTCCTTCACTGACCTTGGGGTCTGCAGAGCTGTTTCTCTCACATATTCTCACTCCTCTCTCCAGATACAGGTTGTTTCACACTTTTCCCCTTCTTAAACATGTTATCCCAGAGGTGCTACCACTGTCACTGATGGGCTCGGCCTTGGCCAGCAGTGGATTAATCTTTGGATCCAGCTGGCATTGACTGTACTGGACAAGGGGGAAGCTTCGAGCAGCTTCTCACAGTAGCTACCTCTACAGCCCCACCACTGCCAAAAACTTGCCATGCAAACTCAATATACAGAGATTAAGAGCAACTAAGAAAGAGAAATCAAAAAATCCATTTCTTTTCAGCCCTGATGCCTTTTACACATGTTTTAGGTCACAAACAGGCAATCTGAAGTGTGTTTAAAGTAATGAGTTTCTTATCCTTAAGAAAACTCCCCACTAAAATTCACTGAATTATGATCAATTTCCATTCTGAAATTTCATCTGCTCCTTCTCAGCAGCTCCAGTAGCAGCTTAGTAAGGATGGCACTCTAGAAGAGGTAAAAATCAGAAACTAGAGCCTTGTCTTAAGGAAACAATGTGGGAAATGGATTTTATTATTTTCAGAAATGTAAGGGAAAAGTAATCAGTGTGGTAGCTTTCTTTTTCCAGACAGTTAACTTGTAAATGCCAGCACTCAAGCCTTATTAAAATACCCTTAGATTAGGGTAAGAACAAAGTGTGCCAGGGATGACATTGCCATGGAGATGCAAAACAGAGAACTGAATTAAGGGAATGACTAATAACAAGGAAGGACAGGAGAAGAAGAAATGTGGCTAAGATACTGGAAAGGGACTATGGAAAAAGACTAGACCCAGGCACTGTCCTTGTCAGTGCCCAGAAGGGTGAGGGTAGCTGCCAGTTCCAGTGCTGGTCTTGAACCTCTGCAGTTTTCCAAGAAAATCCTTCTGTAAAGCTGAATGCATGACCAGAAGCTTGTATTCTTTCAGCATAATATCTCTGTCACGACACAATCTCCTTTGCAAGCTTTTAATCATGACTCAAGAAAATGCAAATTTCTCCTTTTCAGTCCACTGCCACAGCCAGTTTGGGAAATGGAACCATTAGTGGTTTCCTGGGATATGGACAGCTGCAGCAACTGCAGAGGGCTAGAAAAATATTTTCATTCATCTCTCTAACAGATTAGTATCACATAGAGAAGAAGAGGTGGAAGAGGAGGGAAAGTAAAATAAATGTTTACAGGCAGCAGCAATCCCTGCCATTGAGAATATCTGCGTTAAGAATATTTTTTTGAGAATATTTTTTGTAGATAAGTGTCAGTAGTTACACCTGGATTGATAATTAAAAACTAATCTTAAAAAAACCTTTTCTCAGCAAGGAGCAGGTCTGGCTGCAATGTTCACTACTGTTTAGCATGTATATGGAGTTTAACAAAGTTGCTTGTTTGAACACTTGCTGTCAAGTTACAAGAAAATGGCTACGCCAGAAAGATTTTACTAAAGTATTTCAGAGCATCAGCATCAGTCATTTAGTACAGGCCAAAAGAATAGCACTTACACCACACTGCAATCTCAGAAGAGCAATAAGCACCTAGTTGTATTTGAATTAGTTTTCAACTTGTCAAACAAACAAACATTTACCGCAATTGTGATATACAGAATTATCTGCACGTGTTATCTGAGGCACAAATACCCTAAGCAGGTTAGCAATTCCTCTTTTAAAAGAGAAAAGTAAAAGAAATACCATAAGCATTTCCAAGACTTATAACTCATCAGCACTGAAACACTGCACTGCATTTCTGTCCATCTACTTCATATCAGAAAGCCACCCACCTATCATTTCCTAGATACTATGCAGGTGACAGAAGGTAAAAAGACTTGGAATATTGATACTAACTGATTTTGAAGTCAGTACTATGTTCCCTTTAGCTTTTGTAATACGTGCACTTGTGTCATTCTGACTGCTACAAATCCAGCATGCTATATGGCTCCATGTTGTCCTCACAGGGACAGGCTGGCTCTTCCAAAATCACAGCATCTGTGCTCTAATGATGCTCTTCTTGTTGATAAGGATTAAGAATCTAAGTTGTCCGTGCATCTAAAAATCCCTTACCTCCTCAGAACCCCAGCACTGCACATCCCAGATGTGTGCAGAAACCTTTATCTGTGGCCCACCTGGCCCTGAAGCAGACTGGAACAGACTCCTTTGTGTTAACTGTTCTCTGCCCACTTTGGGTGGGAGAGGGAAAGGAGCCAACATCACAAATGTACTATCAGTGGCCTGAGCAATTCAGAAATGTCACTTTGTCATCATAACTCATCTCAGGTATATTCCTGATGTTCACAACTTCCAAGTAAGTAACCTGTATGAACCATCACCAAGGAGTATTGATACCCACAGGATAACCTGATGACACTAAGCTGGTTAACCACAGACCTAGCATGCTCTTGAGCCAGTATCTAGAGAGACACAATAGCCCCTTCTGCACCAGTATGAGCTCTTTTGGTCATATACAGAGAGAAGGGCTTGGGGCAATGTCCTAGTTCAGAGAAGACAGCTTCCACACACAGAAATTCTGAAGTCTGTGCTGCTCATCCCATGTCTCCACAAAGATGCCACCCTATCACAGTCATCAGAGCTAGTTGTTAATGCCAGAAATTCTGGCATGTGCACGAAGTAGAGCATCAGTTGCAGCATTCACTTTGTCTTCCAAATCAGGTCTCTATGGTTTACTTCACGTCTCCTGTGTCCAATGTGCTGACATATTTCGGTAATTCCTCAGTTTCTCTGCATCTCTTGATGAGATGCAGCAGCTATGCAATCAGAAGATAGCTCTCCAAAGGGACAAAAAGATGACATATTTTGAACTGCCAAAGCTGCATGAGATGATAAACCAAAATACTTTCTGGCTTGGTGGTTGCTAATGAGAAACAAACTGTCCCACAGAGATTAATTCCCAGCAGGAGTCCGTTTCTTATGGCACACAGAGCTCACGTCGGCACTCACAAATCCTGGCATCACATACAAACACTAGTGAGCAATGTGTGAGTGTAGATAACACAGGCTTAGTGCCATGTTAGACATGTAGGACAGAAGGGCATGCCATAGGCCAACTGACAAAATGGTCTAGAAATACAATAAATAAAAACTTACTGCGTTGTTTTAGAGCTAGAAAGATTCATGATAGTGGATAACTTCACTGTTGGTTTGGAATTTACTGAATCCTCAGCTGAGGAATAAAAGCTGTCTTCAGATAGCTAGGAATAATAAAACCAGATGAATTAGTTAGACCAAACTTATCTTCTGCTATGAACAGAACTGCTACAAGTGCAGAGTCACTGAAATATATATGTGGTAGTTCGCAGAGCTTCCTCCAACTGTGCCAGTAATGCCCTTAATCAAAATGCTAAAATTTTACTTTCTAAATAAACAAAATCCAGAAGACCCCCAAAGCTGATCTGCCTGATATCTGAACCCTGACATCTGAAAGTTCAGACAGTGTGCAGAGAAGAGATGTTTTTTCAAACACAGTTAGCACAAGTTTAATAGTTCACACCATGTCAGTGACCCAATGATTCCATTCAAATTGATATGGGAACCTTCTTGAAAGTCATGCAGTGAAATAATTAAATGCTTTAAAGCAGCAGTTTGTTTGTTTGTTTAATTTGACCTCCAAATATATATTAGCAAGTAATTTTTTTTTCTTTTTACCTGAGCATGTGCTTCTTTCTTAGTCAGTAGAGAGAATATAGGATTTTCAGGACAGGTCAGGGCTTGTGGGGGTTGCAAAATGGCAGGTCTAATGACATTTCGCAACTGACTTCGTGACAAGGATCCTTGCGAAGTACAAAGACAAAACATTTAAATACATGCAAATCTCTTCACATATATATAATTTATATAATTTTAATATAAATTTAATATATTATTTTCTTCACACATAATTCATATCTACAAGTCTTGCCTCTTTAACTGAAAGCTTCAAAGCATATCCAAATAACATTTGTCACTGTTTACTTGCTACCTATTCTGAAAAATTCCAATCCCTTTTAAAAATCACAATTTTGCAACGACACCAACCCCTGTTATCAGAAAAAAGGCAATGTGTTATACACATAAATATACTTATACAATGTATTTTCAGTCATTTATTTAAATATATCTTTGTATTTATACTTATAGTTACTACTTTGTGTTAGATCTGTCTTCTGGCATTTCAAATTTAATCCTGTACCTGCAGATGCCAAGAGGGTTCTTCATTGCCTTGTTCAGGAGCACAGTTACTTAGTTAGAAATGTGGAATTTCACTATTCAAGGTTATATTCAGTCCTCTCAAGAGCTAAGAAGTCAGAGCAGTAACTCAGAACAGAGCTTGAAAGATAGTTACACTGTTAAACAAATAACTTATGAACAACCTCCCAAAGATACTTAATCTATCACTCAACATAGAGAAAAGTTGTCATTTTTATGTCCTCTATATCTGTTCAGAACGTCTTTGTGGAACTACAGAGAACAAATATTGCAATGACAATTACCTTCTTTTGTACTTTTGATCAAGTCAAGGTTTCTTCGAAGAAGAGCTGAGGTCATGAATATGTTATTCTTTACTACAGAACAGAAAATGTAAAGTTTACAGAAATGCAAACTTTAATAATGAGTAATAACAAACTTTAATAATTAATTAATGTTTCTGCAACTCCTCCCTATTTTGGTAGTACCTAAGCAATATTTCAACCTATTCATCTAAACAAGATCTCCGAGATAACTGTTACAGTCTCAGTTTTACAGATGGGTAGACCGAGGCACAGAAATCGCCATGGGTTTTCTGGCTGTGGCATAAATAGAAGTCTTTGGGATATTAATTGAAGTTTTAATCTTGTAAAATCCTTCTTCAGCTTTGAAAACCAGGTGCTGCTCATTTGAATAAGCTATTGAAATGGCAATGCTATCTGGTCCAGTCTTAGGCATTTTTAAGGTGAGTAAATGAGGCCCAATAACACGGCAAGAAGTAAATGTACCCTGCCCTCTTCTGGTGAAAACACTTTCATAACAATATAACGATGGCAGTGCTCTACTGGTGCTTTTACTGCTTTACCAAGGATACCAAACACCAACCAGAAGGTGATGGCAACCACAGACCATGGATCATTCTGTAAAATGACACAACTCATAGTCCACACACAATCACTACTTTTCATTGCAGAAAGAGTATGGTTTGTTCCTGTAACAATATTGTGTCCTCTTAAGATTGTTTAGAAATCCTTTATGCCACAGACTAGGATTCAAGACCACTCTGTTGTTTCGGTTAATGGTAACTGGAAGAATGTCCCCAGGGTAACTGGTTAGGTGGAAGACAGTCACCTACGATAGAAAATTATATTCCTACAGGAACCATCACCATTAAAATATAAGCAAACTAATTGACGTAATTACTTAACTTCATTCTGTTTTTTTCAAGTATAACTTGTACCACAGCATGTAAATGCCTATTTGCAAATGATTCACAGATTCCTCTCAAGCACGGCAGGATTCCCTCATATCAAATGCAAAAAGCGCTTGTTCTATTTATTGAATTTCCTCCTAAAACACTCCTTTCTCCTGACCAAAATACCAGCGTAGTCCAATGCAGACCATCTCTGTCTGGCAGAAAAAGCATTTCTGCACACCTCTCTGTTTTAGCTAATACCTGCTTCTGTACATAAATATTTTTTTATTTTGGTGGGTTTTTTATTTTTATTACCTGGCTGTGAGGGAGGGAAGGTAGGAAGGATGGTAAAGGAAGATGACCTTCGTCTTTTCTGACCCAGAGCTGTATCTGAAAAGATAAGAGACTGAAATTATAATTTGTTTGGAGGAAAAAAAAAAATATTAATGTAAAAGTTAGCCAATTTGATACCATATCTTCACTGGCAATAGAATAAACTATTATCTGCTAATTGTCAGCTTTTTCAAGTAGATTGTTAGGTTATGCCTATATTGCTGAACTGGAGAGGTCTCAGAGGGCAAGTGGCACCACCTGGCTCAGGCACAGTGCTTACAGCTAGTCCACTCCGTAACAGTTCTGCCTCAGAGACTGCCAGTTGGATAGGTTCAAAACAGAGAGTGAGCTATCAGTTAAGCAATGTGCGCAATCAAGAGGTCAATAACTGAAGCATCCTCCTGTATCTTGCCTTCATTTTGGTGTAGGCATACCCTAAAATTTCTACTGTATCCATGATTTTCTGTGTATGATCTCCCAATAATTTTCAGTTATCCTAAACCCTCTTAGCTACACTCAGGTGCATCACAAGGCTATATAGCACACACACATATTAATGTCTAAATTCAGAAGTAAATTTCTGGTCTCATCCATATGCTAAATAAACACTGCAAAAAACAGATCAGCCCTTCTGTACAGTAGCCTCAGTGATTTACATGCACTTCCCATGGAAGCAATACAGTCCTTAAATCACCTTCCATGTCAGCTGTTGGCTAGACATAAGGAGAGGCCCTCTTCAGGGATTGCCCAAGGAACACCTATCTCTTCCACAAACCAAGGAATCTAATTCACTTCCAGCCCTCTTCCTCCCTTGACTGTGTTAGCAGTTCAAGGAAATTACAGGAAGTGCACAGATTTTTCACTACTTCATGTAATATTAGTTAAGTACAGAAATTTAAAATATTTTTACTTAAAAGGAGATTTACTGGAAATTACCAGCATGTTTATACCAATATTTAAGTTTTCATGAAGTGCAGCTTTTCTACAGTCCAGAAACATCTCTTAGACAAGAAAATTCCTTCTCTTCTTTACCAGATGAGAATACAGAACTATATTAATTAAAACATGGCTGGAGCTAAATGTCATACCTGTGTTACACTGAGAGTTAGACTTCTGGAAAGTAAAAGATGATGATCTTGCATGTTTTCTGGAACAACCAACAATATCTACAGAAAAGTAAACAAAATGTTCTGCAGGGACAGGTTGGCAGATTTCAGCACAATGTTATAATACGAAATTAAAACCTGAACACACGAGATTACAGAAATTCAGGAACAGCTTTAAGGCAGTACCTAAGAGCAAAAGGGCTTTGGAGTCTCAGACAACACCTGGCACAAAGCCTGAGGGAGTCTTTATTTCTACTAGGTTCAGCGAACCTATATCAAGCACTTAGAATCAGTTCACAGCCCACAGGCTTAAAAGAAACAGGCTTAAGAATGAGAAATTACTTTATAATGATGCTGCTTAAACAATTAGAAAAGGGCAGCTAGGAGGGTCATGCAGCTGATGAATATACTTGGCCACTTTTCAGGGCTTCTGAGTTCAGCTTTCTGGTAAATATGACAGGTAACATGGAAGAATTCTTGAGATTAAGACAGAGATGTATACATTAGGACATAGCAGGTGGTTCTACAACCCACACAGTCTTAGTCTACTAACAGGGACTTGTTCCTGCTCATACAAAGTAGGATCCAAACATTATTTTCCCAGGCAACAGCCGGACCTATGAACAACACAGTGCATTATTATACTGGTTTAATGAGGTGGTTATTACCATTTTCAGCTTTGCAAACTGGGTCTTCTGCAGGCCGCTGAAAAAAAATAAGCGTGGAATGGTCAAGGAGAATAGAAGAGCCATTTTCTAGACCAGGACATAAAGTATATCAATCCGTCATATATGCATTTAAAAGCAGTGCTGTTTCTAGCTTTTACTCTTCCCTGTTTTATTTTGAAGCCATTTATTATAAGTCTTAACATAGGTTAAAATCTTTTATTATGGCTAGAATCACTGTCTATAGAATCCTCATTTCTCAACATTTTTATAAATTATATATACTAAAAAGAAAAAGATTTTTACCTTCAAAGAATGGTCCTTCTTCGCAAAAACAAATGTTGGCTGGGCAAGAACCGATCTTTCTGGAAAAGAGATGAGAAAATTTTTAACAATACTTCTGTAATAGCACTTCTCAACCACAGTTCTCCAACTGTTATGAAATAACAAACAGGATTTTATCATTTTCTTACAAATGAAGAAAATACAAAACTGCAGTGATGTATAGCACAGTCCATAAATTTTTAAAAAAAAAAAAGAAACTCAGAATCCTCAAATCCCAGTGTGAGTTTTGCCTAACTAGATGCCACAGGATTTGGCTTCATATTTTTTTTACACTTCTTTTAGTTAAAAAGAACAATTGCTTTTAGCCTTTACAGATAGCATCTGTAGGAGACGAATGGAGACCTAAAACCATGTATTTCTCTCCACGGGTGATAAGGACAGACTAAGGTGACTACTGAGCTCTATGACTGGCCTTTGGGCAGAGTAATTGCACAATTCATGTCTTGGTAATTGACATTTGACACAATATCATGTACACACCCTTTTTATAACACTGGTTTCCTCTGTTACCTGTTCAACAAAAATGTCCACGTGAAAATACATGGATCAGTATTCCTATCTTGGCTTGCATATCTACCTGTAGCCAAACCACTCCAGAACTGGTATCAAAGGTTTCATAATGCAAACATCAACTAATCATGGAGGAGTTAAAATTACTAAACAAATATATATTCAACAGTCAAGAAAAAGGCAAACATTGTTCAAATAAGTGCTGCATGTATGTAAACAGGGGCAAGAAGCATGAAACTGCTACTCAAACTCAGTGATATACAGACAGCAATAATTACTGGGTTTGCTGCTCTTGAAGTTAATTTTATATTTCCTGAGGCATTATATGTCTACAAATGACTGAATTTAGCAAACTTGGCATGGTTTGCAACAAAACGCTAGTATTCAAAAAAGCCAACAAAACTTCATGCTGTTCAACACCAAAAAAGATAACTCTGTCACTAAAAGTTAGGGAAAATTTCCATAATCTGGTTGCAGATGTGCGTCTATGGCATGGCATGAGACAGAGCAATTCCACTTTTATTCACTAGGGGGGAGTGGCACACACAAACAATAGTATTTTACTGAAATATGATTTAATCAAAATAGGTTTTCTTCTGTCTCCTTAGGGAAAAAAAAAAAAGGACTTGTACTCTTACTCAGTGAAGAAAAAATACAAAATTTAAACAGTATTCATATTCTCTACAACACTTCTCGAAGCTCAGAAGCTAGCAATATTTTTAAAGGTACCTGTACTACTCCAAACCATAGAATTAGCAAACAGTGAAATGCTGTGAAAAACAAATTAACTTTCTATGACAGAGGTAAATTTTGCTGGAGCTGAAAGACTGTAGGGAGTCTGAAGGAATTAGGAAAATTCACTACAATTTAAACAAGAAAATTCCAGTACGAGTTTAAAACCCTAAAGTTCATGAAGAAAAAAAATTAACTGGTTGATTACCAATAGAAACATGTGGAAGCTAGGGTATAATGGTATCTCTTAAAGATAAAGAGGCATATTTTGATATTGCAGTAAATATAAAAGATATGTCCCACAACTGCTTTTGAGCCAAAGGGAAAACTTTCTTGCCACCTGTACATTTAGCCAGAGGTTGCTGATGCTGCCATGGTTAATCATCATTTTTATGGTTATGTATTGCTTCATTCCAAATCAAGAAAAGCTTTTGTAATTCCTGAAAAGCATTTCATGAAGGTCATCAGAAACAGAACCCGCTACAGGATCTGCTCTGACGTACTAAATTCACACTTCTCTACTGCCAATAACATACTGCCTAAGGCTGTACATGAGAGTGCCTTTACCTAACAGCCATTGTGTATGTCCAGCCAAAAATGGACCCTCAAGAAACCACAATGCCTCCATTAAAGGGCTTCATTTGCATACCCCATTTAGAAGGCTGTCCAAGCCTTCAGCGTTGTGGTCTGCTAAAGGAAACTCTGTCTTAACGTTCTCACAAGACTCTAGAAAGGATACTGAGTTGCAAAAGCAAGGCTCCACAATTTAAGACGCACTTTTTCTCCCCATTGATTGTACTGAAGTATGTCGTCTTTAAACCGCAGTATGTTTTTGTACATTCAGTCAATCATAATTATAGGCCAGTATTTCACACAAAAAGAAATAACAAAGCACTTAAGGTCTATACTTCTCAATCAGGCCACTCCTAACAGTTTTTAAATCTATTTGTGTTAAATATACATGTATCCTATGCATCAATTTCCAATTACATTTTAAACTGCTCAGGTATTCAAGCACAAGTATCTGCAGCTGATCTCCACAGAAAAAGCAATGCAGATTTACTTGCAGATGTAATACATGGCCACCAAGGAGTTACCAAAATCGTGGCAGTGCTCATTTTAACAGTGGTGAGCACAGCTGCATTTCTCTCCTTCATTTTCTGCACTAAGGCTGTAGCCACTATGGCTAACGGCTGTGTGCTGGGAGAAGAAGCAGCCCTTTTGCACCCCACTCTCCCAGCAGTGGTGGGGGAACCCAGCCAGGCAGTGTCTGACTGTCCTGGGGAAGATGCAGTAGCAGCCAAGGCTGGGCCAGAATGAGGTGGGCTGGAGCCACCTGTCATCCTCGTCACCAACAGGACACAGATGGACACAGGCTGGCTGGTGCCTGGTTAAGATCGGGTCGCTTCAGTCCTCAACAGCTTGGTGCTTGTGGATAAAAAGAGGCTGTTGGAAACATTACCAGAAAAAAATACCTAATGGGCTGCCTTTGGCTCCAGGGACTGGAATAATCCACCAGCCCCAGCCAAGGGTCCAGACACAGGACCCTTTCTGTCAGCCCATGAATAATCAACACAGATGGGGCTCTGTTTTTCTAGCTACAGCTCCCCTGAGGCTGCTGAATTAGAAAGGACTGGTCCCTACGTTTACTGCATTTGGAGTTCAGAATAATCCCTTGTCTGGAAGACATAAAAGAAATATCCAGTTCCCTTGTTTGAGATCTTATCTGCATGACCTCCTGGCTTCAGCCTCCTGTCCTTCACAGCAGCACTATCAAACATGCTCTGACCTGAGCTCCCTGACGTGGAAGAAGGCACTGGGGTCTGAGGCCTGGGACTGCTCTGCTCTGGTGTGCTCACTCACTGTGGGCATCCCTCCCCATCACTCTGCTTGGTGCTCTGCCTAGCACCGTATGTGGTGGCAATTAGCAAATTATGGTTGTTCGTATGGCGAGATGGAGACTGCAGTTACAGAATTCCATTTGAAAGAAAACAGAGATGTATTTTGGGAATAAGTTGCTAGATGCTTCCTAAGCCTAGTAAGAAAAAGAATGACATGCAGAAATAATGTAAAATTGCTTTCGCCAGTTTTGTTTGCATCCCAAAAACCAGCACTGTCCATGAGGTATATGGGTCCTTCAGCCTTTGCTGTGATATTTCACTCCTCACTCTTATTGCTGTTCCAGTGCGACACTGACGGTTTTGAAAAACTCAGAGTTGTTATTATTGCTGCTTCCTGCCCACCTGCCCAGAGAACAAATAAATGATCCTTAATCATTCAGGGCTAAGGACACAGTGGAGAGAATATGATCCCAAATCTCACTTGAATTTGCAGGTAGTCATATGCCTGAATTCATGTCAAAAACAGATGACATTGCTAAGGCTCTATTCCTTCCAAAGTAAAGCAAAAAAAACCTAAAATTTTTAAGATGGTAAGACAAGAATTTGTGATCTCAAGAAAAGTTTTTATTTCTGACTTTTCAACAGCTAATTTTTACATTTTCAGATTCAAAAGAAAATAACTTGTTGTACCTTCACCATTACCACACTTGTCACAAGTCTGAAAACATTTAAATTCGTATTCATACCAAATATTTTAACGTTTTTGTATTTGAAGCTAGGAACCTATACCTATAAAAATAATAGTAAAAGGTTTTATATTACTCAGGATGGCTGACTAGAGTGAATGTTATGAGTGTCCATCAAATCTAAAAATCAAGTTGATTTCATATATGCATTAAGGTGCTATAATACAGGCATCAGAGTTCAACGGCACTTCATAGGAAAACTTTCAATTGTAAACCAGAAACTACTATTTTTACTTTACACAGTTGTATTGAGCTTGCATGGCAAGGTTTTGGTAGCAGGAGGGTGGCTGTAAGAAGTTGCTAGAAGCTTCCCTCATGTCCAATAAAGCCAATGCCAGCCAGCTCTGAGATGGACCCGCTGCTGGCCAAGGCCGAGCTCATAAGTGACAGTAGCCTCTGGGATAATGTATTTAAGAAGGAGAAAAGAAAACTGTGCAATAACCTACAGGCAGAGAGAAGAGTGAGAATATGAGAGAAACAACTCATCAGACCCCAAGGTCAGTGAAGGAGGGAGAAGAGGTGCTCCAGGTGCCAGAGCAGAGATTGCTTTGCAGCCTGTAGTGAAGACCACAGAGAGGCAGGCTGTTCCCCTGCAGCCCGTGGAGGCCCACGGTGGAGCAGATGTCCCCCTGCAGCCCACAGTGGACCCAATGCCAGAGCAGGCAGAGGCACAAAGGAGGCTGTGACCCCATGGCAAGCCCAGGCTGCAGCAGCGTCCTGGCAGGACCTGTGGACTTGTGGAGAGAGAAGTCCACGCTGGAGCAGGTTTGCTAGCAGGACTTGAAACCCTGTGGGGCACAAGATGAAAGTAGCCTCACAATCACAGGCCCTGGGTCTCATGGGGGACTTTAACCACTCTGGTATTTGCTGGAAAGACAACCCAACCAGACACACACAGTCCAAGAGATTCCTGCAGAGCACTGACGATAACTTTCTAATATGGGTGGTGGAGGAACCTATGAGGGGAGGTATACTGCTGCACCCTGTATTAACAAAAAAAGGACTTGTTGGGGATGTCAAGGTTGGGGGCAACCTTGGCTGTAGTGATCATGAGATGCTGGAGTTCAGTATCCTGTATGGAAGAAGTAAAGAACTAAGTAAGATTACAACACTGGAATTCAGAAGAGCTAAGTTTATCCTCTTCAAAGATATACTTGGTGGAATACCATGGGTTAGGACTCTAGAAGGTAGGGTTGTACTTGTGAGCTGGTCAATATTTAAATACGCCTTCCTCTAAATTTAAGATCGGTGTGTCCCTGTAAGTAAGAAATCAAGCAGAGGAGGCAAAAGACCTGCATGGATGAGTAAGGGTCTTCTGGAAAAAAATCAAATGGAAGAGGGAAATTTACAGAATGTGGAGAACAAGACTGGCCACTTGGAGGGAATATAGGAATGTTATCAGAGAATGCAGGGATGCAATGAGGAAAGCTAAGGCCCACCTGGAATTAAATCTGGCAAGGGGTATCAAAGACAACAAGAAGGTTTTTTTCTCAGTATATCAATAGAAAAAGGAAGACCAGGGAAAATATGAATAGATTGATGAAGGAATGCAGGAGGTGGGTGTCCTAGTGTCAGAAGACACAGAGAATGTGGAGTTATTGAATGCCTCCTTTGCTTCGGTCTTCACAGCTAAAGCTGGCCCTCATGAATCCCAGACCCTGGAGGTAGGAAAAAAGATCTAGAAAGAGGAAGACTTTTCCTCAGTAGAGGAAGATCAGACTGGAGACCACTTAGCCAGACTGGACATCCATAAATCCATAGGCCCCGATGGGATGCACCCACGACTGATGAGTGAGATGCTAGATGTTATTGTCAGGCCACTCTCCATCATCTTTAAAAGATCACAGAAAACATGAGAGGTGCCTGAGGACTGGAGGAAGGCCAATGTCACTCCAGTCTTCAAAAAAGGGCAAAAAGGATGACCCAGGGAACTACAGACCTGTTGGTCTCACCTCTGTCCCTGGAAAGGTGATAGAACAATTTATCCTGGATTTCTTTCACATGTTTATGAGATGATGAGAAAGTTTTGGGAGAGGTCAACATGGATTCACCAAGGGAAAGTCACGCTTGACCCATCTGATGGCCTTCTGTGATGCCACAGCTGGCTGATTAGATGGAAGGGGAGCAGTGGATGTCATCTACCTTGCCTTCAGCAAGGCTTTTGACACTGTCTCCCATAGCATCCTCATTAGGAAACTCAGAAAGTGTGGGTTAGATGAGTGGATGGCGAGGTGGACTGAGAGCTGGTTGAGTGACAGAGCTCAGAGTGTTGTGATCAATTGAGCAGAGTCAAGCTGGAGGCCTGTAGCCAGTGGTGTTACCCAGGGGTCAGTACTGGGTCCGGTCTTTTTGAACGTGTTCATCAAGGATACGAGGGGAGAGTGTATCCTCAGCAAGTTTGCTGATGATACAAAACTAGGGGGAGTGACTGACACCCCAGAGGGCTGTGCTGCCATCCAGGATCACCTGGGCAGGCTGGAGTGCTGGGCAGAGAGCAACCTAATGAGGTTCAACAAGGGCAAATGCAGGAACCGGTACCTGGGGAGGAACCACCCCAACCGGTATAGGTTAGAGGAAGAACTGCTGGAAAGCAGCCCTGAGGAGAAGGATCTTGGAATCCTGGTAGACAGTAGTTAACCATGAGCCAGCAAGTGTCCTTGTGGCCAAGAAGGCCAGTGCATTAACAAAAGTGTGGCCAGTAGGTCGAGGGAGGTCATCTTCTCCCTCTATTCTGCCCTGGTGAGGTCACATCTGGAATACTGTGTTCAGTTTTGGGCTCCCCAGTTCAAGAGCAACAGGAAACTACTAGAGTCTAGCAGACAGCAATGAGGAGGATGGAGCCAAGCACTTTTCACTAGTGCCAAGTGACAAGACAAGGGGCAATGGGCAGGAAGTTCCATCTAACCATGAGGAATAACTTCTTTACTTTGAAGGTGACAAAGCACAGGAAGACACTTTCCAGCGGGGTTGTGGAGTCTCCCGTGGAGATATTCAAAACCCACCTGGATGCAATCTACATAATGTGTGTGATTCTGCGGTTCTGTGACCCACACTGGAGCAGTCTGTGAAGAACTGCAGCCTGTGGGAAGGACTCACATTGGAGAAGTTTGCGGAGAACTGTCTTCCATGGGAGGGACCCCATGCTGAAGCAGAGAAAGAGTGCGAGAAGTCCTCTGCCTGAGGAGGAAGAAACATCAGAGAATGTGATGAACTGAACACAACTCCCATTCTTCATCCCACTCTCACAGGATGGAGGTAGAGAAATCAGGAGTGAACTTAAGCCCAGGAAAAATGGAGGGGTGGGGGGAATGTGTTTTTTAAATTTAGTGTTTTTTTCTCATTATTCTACTCCGATTTGATTGCTAATAAATTAAATTAATTTTCCAAAGTCAAGTTTCTTTTGCCCATGATGGTAATTAGTGAGTGATCCCCCTGTCCTTATCTTGACCTGTGAGCTTTTTGTTTTTTCTCCCCCCTGTCTTGCTGATGAGTGACAGCATGGCTTTGGTGGCCACCTGGCCTCCAGCCACGGTAAAAAAAAGAAAATAACTTCTTAATCAAAGATAATTTCCCGAAATAGAATAAGATTCTGGAAAATAGTATAATCTCCAAAACTTTCACTGCCTTACAAAACCTTTAACTGTATCCAGTTTTCCCTCACAACATCCTAATAAGCATTACTATAACATGAAATAACTACAATATCAGAATTTATGATCAGATTATCATTCGATCCTCTCAAAAAATATGGCTGACATACTATTACCAAGTTTCTGTACTCTCGCAGGCTATAGCATGAATTTCACTAGCTTTGTATATTACTGCTATAATTTGCAAAAATAAAAGCAGAAACACTTCTTTTTGATGTTGTAACTTAGATTACTGATTCCCAAGTCACAGAACTCAAATAAAATAAAGTTAAGCAATAACAAGAAATTATTGCACGTAACATTGCTTTTTTGTTCATTTCACATACAAATTAGCTTAATTGGAACAGCAAATTGGGGAATACATCAAGAAGAAAAGGTAGATTTATTGTGACTTTAGTTGCTATGTCCCATAGGTGGTTTTACATTATTAAAATACTAAGAAAAATAAAAAATAAAAACCCACAAGAGAGAGCTTTGTCTCTGCTATATGCTGTTTACAGCCATTACTTAAAAAAAAAGACTAAGACAAAATATTGTGCCTGGTATTTTGTGGCAATATACATGAAGAGAAAGAAAGCAACAGTTGACTAGCATTTACATGGAAGACATAGATCCAGAAATTAGTGCAGTTCCATTTCAAAAAAAAAGAGTTATTTCAGCTATGCTGGCTGACGATCTGTCTACTAACATGTTGCTTCAAGGAGCACCAGAGTTAAACTCGATACTAATATGACCAATTTTGGCTCGATATGCTGCAAAAATCACAGAAAACTACTTTTATTTCAGATATAAGACTGCACTAACAGGCAGAAGAGAAATACATATAGTGAAAACATGTAGTAGGATAAATTAACAAAATACTTTGTTATCCAAGCTCAGACTCAAGTTTAAATATTTTTCCTGGCTTTTGATACTAAAAGACATCTGTCAATATTTCCAGAGAAGGACCATTTTCATCTAAAAAGAGGTGAACAATAGTAAAAACCTTCTGACTAAGAACAGGATTTGTCAAATCAGCAGTAGAACCACAGTTTCTGTTTTATAAATACTCACTGAACATTGCAACATAAAACAGAGTGGATCACAGCCAAGTGAGAGAGCAGCTACACTGTCAGCCAACATCCCAGGTCCTCAGCATCCTCACTACATAAGCTAAGCTTTTTTCTGACAAAACCTAAATAAGGAAGATGACACAAGGCAAAATGAGGATTTTCTAGAACAGTGCTTTAGGCATCCAGCTTCATAAAATTGACCAACTTTAAGATTTATAGGGAATCATAGAATCACAGAATGGTTTGAGCTGAAAAGTGTCATGTACAGAAAAAGTTTTTACGAATTTCACATTGTTTATCTTGAGTCACACATCCATTTCTGGGAGCACTGAGCAGTTGAGAACTTCAGTGGAACTCCCACACACAGGTGGCTAACCAAAACCTTTGAAAAACAAGGCCACTTAATTAAGACTCTAAATATGGACTTGGAAATCTACTTTCAGATTCCTGTTTATTACCCTTCATACTTTTGACTTCTGTTTATGAAGCATATTCAGTACTTTCCAGGAAAATTATTTTTAAAATTAAGATCAGTTTTAATGACAAGATGGCAGGATTTTCTAAGCAATTTTACATTAATTCTTTTTTTGCCAAGACACTGTGAGACAAGATTGATTCATGTGCATTCCATTATACGTACATGGTGGGTTTTTTTAATCCATAAACACTAAAAACAAAATAAGAAAATAAAACAGAGTCATAAATAAAAAGGAAATTCTAATCTGGTCAAATGTCCAATGCTAATCAGAAGACACTTCCATATATAGAGGTATCAGAGATGTATGCTGTTATTCAGGCAGCAAATTTTTCAAGTTCAGTATCTTAGTCATACTTCCAGAATTGTAAGCTAATTTAATATTTTTTCTTTCAGAATGCTCTTCTGTTGAGAAGTGTCAATGAATCAATAAATTTGTGGAAAGTTCTCACAAATCCCCATTTTCCAAAAATGTTCAACAGAAATTGTTCTAAATAATTGGTCCAAAACCATGCTGAAATGTTCTATGAGAAAAAAAAAAATAGTTTCGGCATTGTTAAAATAAAGTACTTCAGACATCTTAAGATGGAATTTTGGACACAGCCTTTCATATTTTGAAAAAGAATTTTGTTAAGAATTTTATTTCTATGTTTAGACACACAAAACTGACATTTGGCCACCAGGCTGTACTTGCTACAGAATTATCTACTTCAGTGGTCCAGGAAGAGACTGCTGAACACAGCATTGCATGACGTTGAAACATTCTGTATTAAATACGAAGCGTACATTGCTTATCTTGGGTTCAGATAGCATCCTGTAAATACAGTTTAGAGAACTGATAAACTAACTTCACATTTCCCTGTTTGGATCAACAGGGAGTACATTGCCAAAGAAGTGAGTTTCCGTTTCATCGTACTCAAAGAGGAAAGAAAAGTTCATCCAACTGGCTATCGCAAAGTAAAACTTCTGGAACAATTTGTCTTAAGACAACTTCACTGTACTGTTAAGACTCCAATCTCGTACATTCTTTGTTATACAAATAGTTCACAACCTACATAAATAATTTCACTGTCACCAGCGAGACTAGTTATGAGAACAAAGATCCTCCACCAGGTGCAGTTGTGCAGAATCAGGCCCTAACTTAAGGCATGTCCACCCTCTCTTCGGGAGCTCTTCTCAGTACTACAGAGTTAAGATACAGGTTTTTTTATCAGTATGGAAAGAGTCCTTTTACCCAGACAATTTCGTTTACTATTCCTAGCTTCCACTCTGTGTTTATAGCATGCCATATGGGATTTAAAAATTAACATACCTCTCTTTAGCCATGAAAACTTTGCTGACAGCTTGTAAAAGTGTTTATAAATACAGCTTATGTCACATCTACTCATGTCTGTAGAACAGTCCTTGCCTTTATATAGGCATAACATAAACAGGCATAAAAAAATAAAATAAACCCTATCCCAGCAATACTTTAACATAATCTCACAGAGAAATGAAACCTAGTTGGCTTTATTTCAAACACTAGAGTGAAGAATATATTTTGGGAGTCTCAACACTGCAATGTAATCTAGCAGTGACGCATGCCAGAAGTAACTGTGTCACTATACCAGTGGGACTGTGCCAAAATATGTAACAAAAAAAGTCATATAAACACTGAAAATTCCAACACCCCAGTGCTCACCGTTTTTAATCTGTCATAGAAGTGCATAAAATACTCAATGCAAGGGCAATAAAATTCATAGGTATATAAAGTTTCACTATTTTGAGAGCATTGAACCAATATTAAATTTCATAAATCCTTAAAAAGTAGCATGGAAGCAGCACTTGGGTTTTTTTGTGCAGATATTGAACTACACAGGTAAAAAGGCTGTGATTCAACAATGCTCACACATCCTTAAATTTTAGGCATGTAAGTAAATTGGACTATGTGTGCTCAACACTAAGCAAAAACTGAAAGGCTAGTTGACTGATAAATTAAGCCAAGCACTCCACACTGTATCAGTCATAGCATCAGGTTTAGACCCTGAAAGTGCATGCTTCCTTCAGCTGCATTCATCAACTTGTATGATAAAAAAAATGATTTGTGGCATCATCTGCAAAATGCCCTTAATATTGGCACTTATTTCTTTATCCATCCTTTTAAAAAAATATTATTATTGCCATTTCATACAAATCATTGTCAATTCCTTGGCCCTGCCACTACCTAGGTGATAAAGGATTTCACTGTCTGCCTCCATCCTCGGGCATCTCTTTGAGAAGCCAGACTAGGCCAGTTTTGCTTTCAGTGCCCAGGTGGGCAGGGCAGGAACAGCCAAAAAAAACAGGCACTCTTCCCAGGAATTGCCAGGAAAGAGAGAGCCGTTCCCACCTGCTGTCAACGCCCAGCATTTTGGAAAGCTGCAGAAAGTTCAAATGCCAGAGGAGTCAACACTCGTTAGAAACACAGATAGAGTGCTTTGGGGTGCTCTACAGGTACAACCCCAAATACACATTACTTGATAGTGTCTCTTCCTCAACCAAATTATAAATTAGCGATTCCTGACAGATTGCTCTTAGGAACTTAAAGAAATTACAGCCAGCCAAGCTCTTGTTTTGCATCACCCACAACACTGTTACCAGCTGGGCACACTCTCTGAGTTCATCCCATTCCCCAGAAATCTCCTTGCAGAGGGAACATGCAAAATGTATTATCCAACAAAACCTACCTGTGCAGCATTCCTCCTTGGGATTTACCTTGCTGCTACAGCAGCCAGGACAGGGCCTGCGGGCAGTCTGTTCTTGCAGCCGAGCAGTGTGGTGCAGAGCCCAGGGGTCACCGTGCCAGTCTCTTCTTTTGGAGACGTCAGGCTTAGCCTTTGCCCCGTGCCTGGATCTGACTGAAACGTCATGGCCTTCACAAGAGCGACATATATCTGTATGTAAAACATTCCCTTTGCCAGCAGGAATTGGCTGGTTTCTCATTATGAGACGCTTAGAAGCACCTTTAAAAAAAAAAAAAAATATATATATATTTATATGCAATCACATATGTATGTATAGTTGGGTCTAGACCTCTGGAGTCAGTCGTACTAGCTGCTCCCTAGGCCACCTCTCCCTCAAGACCAGTCAGGCGAGGCTCCGCGACAAGCAGCCCTCGCAGGCCGCCACCGGGCCCTGGCGGCCGCGCCGTAACGGTCAGTGGTCACGCCCGTAACGGTCAACGCTCGCGCCAGTAGCGGTCACCGGCCGGGGCGCCGCCCGCCGGGCAGTGCCTCAACGGAGCGAGCCCCGGCGGCAGCCGATGTGGGAGTGAAGTGACGCCGGTGCTGTGGTGAGAACCCTAGGGTAGCTCTTCACCAGGGGCCGGCCGTTGGGAGGGGATATGTAAAGCCCGGCAGATTAGCATAAGAGGGCGGGCGGGGGAGCGGATGGAGGGGCTGTGCACTGCTGGTAATGTCTGAGACAACGCAGGGGAACGCGGGGGCGTACCCGGGCCCTCCCTCACGGATGGGGGCAGCGGCGAAGGGAGGGCCGGTGCTTCCCGCGTTGCCCTCTGAGGAGAGGGGCGTGAGGAGCCTCCCGCAGAGAGCGGGCGCCGAAGGCTCGGACGGCCCGCAGGCAGCAGAGGCTGCGGCCAGGGCCGGGTTGCCCGCGGGCGGAGCCGCGGTGGCGAAGGGAAGCGGTGCCGGGGCTGGCTGGGTTTCCGTTGCAGGGATCTACCGGGCGAGGGTTGGTGCCGCCGTCTTCCCGCTGCTCCGGGCCCGCTCAGAGGAGCCAGCTTCCCGCCGGCACCGAGGGGATGGACCTCACCAGGTTGCGAGAGCTCGTCGCAGCCGTCCACCACCGCCCGCAGCCCGGGAACGGGCGGCGGAAGGCCGGCAGCTGCCTTTGGTGGGTTGTCGCGGCGTGGGTCGAAGCGGCGGTGGCCGGCAGCCCGCGGGTGGGGCCGGGACCCAGCCCCGGGGAGCCGTGCGGGGCTGCCACCGGCGGTCCCCGAGCAGGAGGAGGCAGTAGCGGCTGCGGCTCCGCCGCCTGAGCCTCGGTCCGGCCGGTCGTTAAAACGCACCCGGTGAAGCTGAGCCACTTGGAAGCAGCGGTGCTGGTGCCCTAATCGGTGAAGGACCTGTATTTTCCACCTCTAATATGATTGTAGGTTTTGCTCAGCAGCTGTCTCCTTTGACACTGCGCTTGGCTTTGGTTTTTTGGTGTTTGTTTTCAGAAAGATGAGACGTCGAGCTGAACAGCCAGGTGTTACGGTTATTCCCATGCTGGCACGAATGAAATGCAAAACAAAAGGAGTTGCAGTCCACTCCTTTCAGATGCACGGTGCAGCAAATTTATAAAGCTCTGCTTTTGCTTCCACTGCCGCTCTTGACCCTCCAAGTTTGGAACACTCTTCTTCAGACTGAGGTGGCCTGTAGTTGGCACTGTGGAAAAGGCCATGACACAGACGTGTCAGTCATTTTTTTCTGTCGTACTGCACACTGAACAGAGCTCTTATCCCATGGTTTGTGGTAATGCTCAATTCCATTTTGGAGACTGTTAATTTAGAATGACATAACATGCATTTTATAATGAATTTTTACTTTAAGACAGTGATCTGTCACTCATATTATTTGCCATATTGATGGCTATTCAGTAGGGTGGAAGACTTCGCAACTTTTTCAATGTCTTCTCTCACATGACTGACAGAACTCATGTAAATGCTGCTGCTGGATTGTTGACCGCTTTCCAGTTCATCTACATTACAGGCCTTGATATGAAATCTGTTTTTCATCTCTGCTCAATAAAACTAATAATTTATTTCTACTTTGTTTCCCTATCATTTAGGTAGCTTTTGAGTCATGCTAGAACTTGTTCTGATCCCAAGAATATTTAGATGTGGGCTACCTTTAGACTTAAAATTGTCTAAATAGTTGACATAACTACTTTTTTTTTTTTAATCTACTACAAATTGATTTCTGCCAAGTAATGAATTTTTAGAAATTGAATACTATTACATTGGTGATACATTTTCTTCTGTGTATTCATACATAACAATCTACAGGTTTTCTAGGTGCTCCGAGTTTTTAATTGTGATTACATATACGCATCATGTATGGTATAATCTTACTGTGTACTCTACTACAGGATCAAGACCCTTATGCTTCTGGCAAACAATCTGGATAATATGATGAGTAAAGACATAAATCAACAGACCATTTGCATGTTGGAAGATGCTGAGTGCTTTCTGTTCCTGATCAATATGTGTGATAGAACTTAAGAAGAAAAAGTTTTATACGTTGTATTACTAATTTGGGCAAGTTGAATGTCTTAATCCTATGGGCCGGCTTTAGAAGGTCAGTTCTAAACAAACATAAATGAATTTATTTTGAGTGCAGTGATTTTAAGGACATCTTTCCTGCTCTTTTTGAGCAAGCTTCTTCTGACTTGAGCTTGATTTTTAATTGTTTAGTATATCTGAAAATTAGGACACTATAATGTCACATCAAAATTTTGTCTTTTAAAAAACTAGTGTAAAAAACTGCTTTTATGCTTAAAAATGAGGGGACTGATGCCTCTTTACATCCAAAAATTGGTGAAGATCATATTCTCTTCTTGCTGGGCATTGTTTTGGGTTCTGTTGTGTTTGGTATGTAGTCAGCTTTCTCTACAGCAATTTGCTATTTTAAAATTCATTTGAAATGCTGTAAATAAGTATATTTAAACACCAAGTGATGCCAAGTAAAATGGAAGTTTGAATTTAGAGCTGTGTGATATTAAATATGATTGTTTATATCAAACATGAGCTTGATTTGTAATCTAAAGCCCTAGTATGCCAGAACATTTGGAAAACTTGGATCCAGAGGTAGATCATGGTCTTAGCTTTGCAGATGGGGCCCTAGTTGAGAGAATGTTTTCTTCATATATGATTTACATTGGATCACATTCTAAACAATTTAATGGTTGAATTTAAAGACATTTTCCTGACTTCTGTTTTGCCAACTTAACTTAGAATTTATACATTGCTCCAGCTTAGCTTAACTTTTGGCCTGTATTTGTTGAGAACAGTAACAAATATTAGAATACATTAGTTGAGTTTAGGTGAGTTTAAAATGTTGTAAAACTGTGGAAGAGGTAAGATTTACATGGTGTTACATTTCTTTGTCAGCATGTTGGTTTGTATGTCTCCAGGTAGCGATCCAAAAATGCTTAGGTAGTTCAAAGTGTAAAATAACATAACTTACATAGTAATAAAAAAGGAAAAGCCCTACAAACCTAATGTTTATGTTTCTTCCTTAGAATCACATAAATGACAAACATCCAACCATAAAATTATAAGAGCAAATGTGATGAGAAATATTCCATTTCCCCAAAAACAAGCTCTTCCCTAAAACCCAAGTATTTCCACTTGATTTTTCATGTTTCCATTGATTTGGTGTGAATTGGGCTTTGAAGATTTTCACAATTAATTTTTCCTTATACTATAGACTTTTTTCTTTACTTAGATCACTAGATTTGGCCATGCCTTTCAAACATCTACATTTTGTTTGAAAATACACCAATCATCTATTTTCATGTTTCACTCTCTGATTCTATACATCTCATTCCACTGTAGTAGAAGAATGCTTTATTTCTAGAGGTCTTATTTTTGTCTGTTAAATTGAATATTTTGGGGGAGAAAAAATGCTAAGGGCCAGAGTCCTTCCTGCCAGGTGATATGAGGGGTGTAGAGAAAGGACATAGAGCAAAGCACGCACAGCCTGTGCTGCTGTCCCACTCTGCGTGGTGCCATCGCTGCTACACCTTCCCTGGCCACTGCCTGTTGGACTAACTTGGAACCCACGGCCTGTTTTGTATCAGTGACAGGAGTCCCTCCAATGTCAGTGTGTTTGAGCAGTCACAAAGAACTCTTGATTCTTAATCTGTTTTATGCGTGCAATTACTGCTATATAGGGACACCTTTGAAATAAAACATGAATAAAGGATGGCTGCCTCAGCCATGTGATGGTTGAGCACACTGAGATCAGTCTGCAGAAGACACGAGCCCTGGCAGCAAAAGAAAGTCTTCAGTGAAACCAGCTGCACTGACTGACAATAGATAAAGATATTTGTAATTGATCTCTATGACTCCCTATGACAGGTTTTGTAAAATCCTTTGGGATCATTACATGTCCTTACCTGTAACTCCTGGAGAAGGACAGAGTAATCTGGGGAAGTACCATATCAGCTCATCCTGCTCTCAGTTTCAGCATCCATTGCTGGCAAAATGATGGAATCATAAGATATTTGGGGGTTGGAAGGGACCTTCACAGGTCCCTGCAATTAGCAGGGGCATCTTTAACTAGATTAGGTTCCTCACAGTCCCATCCAAACTGACCTAGACTGGTTCCAGGGATAGGGCATCTGCTATATTCCTGGACACCCTCTTCCAGTGTTTCCCGCCCCTCATTGTAAAAAAATTCTTTATATCCAGTCTGAATCTACCTTCTTTTAGTTTAGAGCTATTACCCCTTGTCCTATTGCAACAGGCCCTACTAAGAAGACTGTTCCCATCTTTCCTGTAGGCCCTTAAGTACTGGAAGGCAGCAATAAGGTCTACCTAGAGCCCTTTCTTCTCCAAGCTACACAACCTCAACTCTCTCAGCCTTTCTTCACAGAAGAGGTGTTCCATCCCTCTGATCATTTTTGTGTAGACCTCCTCTGGACTCACTCCAACAGGTTCAAGTCTGTCTTGCTCTGAGGACTCCAGAGCTGAACACAGTACCCCAGGTAGGGTCTCACAAGAGCAGAGGGACAGAAGTGCCTCTCTCGACCTGCTGGCCATGCTTCTTTTGATGCAGCCCAGGATATAGCTGTCTGGCTGGGCTGTGAGCACACATTGCCAGCTCATGTCCAGCTTTTCTTCTACCAACACCCCTAAGCCCTTCTCTGCAGGGCTGCTCTTAATCCCTTCATCCCCCAGCCCGTATTAATACTGAGTGTTGTCCTAACCCAGGTGCAGGACCTTGCACCTGGCCTTCTTGAACCTTATGAGGTTCATATGGCCCCCTTCTCCAACTTGGTCAGGTCCCTGTGGATGATGTCCTGTCCCTCTGGCATATCGACTGCACCACTCAGCTTGGTGTCATCTACAAACTTGCTGGGGATGCACTCGATCCCACTGTCTGTATCACTGATGAAGATCTTAAACAGCACTGGACTCCTGAGGGACACCACTTGTCACCCATCTCCATCTGGACATCAAGCCATTGACCACTACCATCTGGATGCGACCATCCAATTTCTCATCAACTGAATGGCCCACCTGTCAAATCCATCTCTCTCCAATTTAGAGAGAAGGATGTTGTTGGGCAATATGTCAGAGGCCTCACAGAACTCCAGATAGATAACATCCATAGCTCTTGCACTCTCTGGAAAGTCTGTCCTTAAAGAACTGTCTGAAAGAACTGTCCTTAAAGATCTGCCAGCCTTGTTGTACTCCCTTGTCCTTGAGGGCAGTTTTGAAGAGGATCCTACTGACTAACTCCTTGAAGAGGCAGAAGTTTGCCTTCCTAAAATTCAGGGTCCTGACTTTACTCTTTGCCTGTCCTGTATCCCTCAGGGCTGTGAGCTCCACCAGTGCATCCTCACTGCAGCCCAGACCACCTGCAGTCTTGACATCACCAGTTAGGCCACTTGCATTGATGACCAACAGCTCCAGTATCACATCCTATCTGGTAGGCCTGTGTATTACCTGGATTAAAAAGTTATCCTTGATGCACTCCTGGAGTTTCCTGGATTGCCTACAGCTCACCATGCAGCTTTTCCAGCAAATGTTGGGGTGGTTGAAGTTCCCCAGCAGGATAAGTGTAAAACCTTCTGTAGCTGGATTTCCATAGTGGTGGGTGGGGGTGGGGGGTCGGGGTGCTGCAAGGGTGGCTTCTGCAAGACGCTGCTAAAAGCTGCCCCACGTCTGATAGAGCCAATGCCAGCCGGCTCCCAAGACAGACCCATGGCTGACCAAGGCTGAGCTGCCTCTGTGAAAACATTTAAGAAACGGGGGGGGAAAGAGCTGCACCGCACAACTGGCAGAGAGACAGAGGAGTGAGAATATGTGAAGACAGCAAGGTCAGTGAAGAAGGTGGGGGAAGGATGTGCTCCAGGTGCCAGACAAGAGAGTCCCCCGGGCTGTGGTTGAAGACCATGGGTATGACAGGGTGTAGATGTCCACCTGTAGCCCTCCGTGGAGGACCCCACGCTGGAGTGGGTGGATGCCTGAAGAGGGCTGTGACCCTGTGGGTAGCCCGCAATGGAGCAAGTTGCTGCCAGAGCCTGTAACCTGTGGAGAGAGAGAAGCCCACGCTGGATCAGGCTGGCTGGCAGGAATTTTGTGACATCACGGGGGACTCGTGCTGGAGCAGTTTCCCCTGAAGGATGGCAGCCCATGAAGAGACTCATGCTGGAGCAGTTTGTGATGAATTGCCCCTTGTGAGAGGACTCACATTGGAGAAATGTGTGTGAAGATTGTCTCCCATGAGAGGGACGCCACAGTGGCCCAGGGGAAGAGTGAGGAATCCTCCTCTGGAGGAAGAAGCAGCAGTGGAAACAACATTGGATGGACTGACTGTGGCCCCATTCCCTGTCCCTGTGCCCTGCTTGGTGGGGAGGAGGTGGATAAACTGGGATTGATGTTTTGTCTGGGAAGAAGGAAGGGATAGGGGGGAAGGTGTTATTTGTTAAGATCTATTTTTATTTCTCACTACCCTTCTCTGATTTGTTCTTTAATAAATTTAACTAATTTCCTAAAAATCGAGTCTGTTTTCCACAGGATGGTAGATGTGGGTGATCTCCCTGTCCTTACCTCAAACCATGGGCTCTTCAATGTACTTTCTTCTCCTGTCTATCAGAGAAGGGGGTGATAAAGCGGCTGTGCGGGCTCCTGGTCGCTGGCCAGGGTCAAACCACTACAATCTGGAGTAAGAAAGCTTCGTCAATAGGCCTTCCTTGATCAGGTGGCCTGTGGTAGACATGGACCACAAGGTTCCTTGTGTTGCCTCAATCTCTAATTCTTATCCATAAGCATTGAACCTGCTCATGGCTATTTTCAGAGACAGTTCTTCACACTCTCTCCATTTCCTGATGTAGAGGGGATGGATTCCTCAGCTGGACAGCCTGTAGCCCTTGATAGCCACACTGCAGTCATGCAATTCATCCCTCCAAGCTTCTGTAATGGCAACCAGGCTTGTAACTTTCTGGCAGCATGGTGACTTCCAGCTCCTCCTGTTCATTGCCCGTGCTGCGTACATTGGTGTACAGGCACTTGCTTGGCTGTCAGCCATATCACCTTCTTAGAGAAACATCTCTTAATTCCTTTGAGTTATTTCACTAGTGTTTCCCAGTTGGCACTTGCTACCTCAGAAGCCCCTGGCTCATCTTGATAAGTGCAGTGTACCCAGCACTCCTCAGAGCAACAGGCTGGGGGCCCTCACTAGCACCCTGTCCTTCTATCCTTGGTGTGTCATCCCACCGCTTGTTACAGGAAAGCCCACCTACCCCTTCAAGTCTCATTTAAAGTTCTGTCCATGAGTCCTGCAAGCTCCTGAGCAAAGGTCCTCTTCCTCTTTAAGACAGGTAAATCCCATGTGATACCAGTAAGCCTAGTGCCACGTAGGCTGTCCCATTATCAAAAAAACCCAAAATTGTAGTGAAATCAGCCATGGAGTTATGTATTAATAGATTGAGTCTGTCTGTTTCCTCCAGTGTTGCTGCCTGCAAATGAAAGGAGAGAGCTAAAAATAACCTTGCTCCAGATTCCCCTACCAACTGTCCCAAGGCCTTGATGTCTCTTTTCATCACTCTTGGACTATGCATTTTAGTTTCATCACCACCCACATGAGTGCCCAGGGCAGTGGTGGAGCCCTTTCGTGGGTTTGAGTCTGATGGGTTTTTTTCGTAAAGGCGGGCGTAGACTCTTGCAAAACTTTGAGAGCCTCCCCCACCCCCAGGTAGGAGTCGGACCTGCCTCTGGCCAAGGCCAGGCCAATCAGCGCCTCTGCCATCAAGGTATTCAAGAGGTGACCACATTGTTCTTTCTCCTCTTTTGATTTTGTCTTGTTTTGAGGTGTCCTGTCTTTAATGTTGGGTAGTTTTTCTGTAGGAGGAGGAGGATGTGAGAGGAGAACCAGGGAACATGGCCCTGAGAAGAAAGAGGGGAAGAAGAGTCCCAGAGGACAGGGATTGGGAGGAGGCTGCCAGAGCAGGACCTTTCCCTGAAGCCTGTGCTGATTGAGATGGCGGGAAGGTGATTGCCAGCCAGCTGGGGGACTGATGGCTGCGAGAACATCCAGGATGAATGGCTATGTGCAGAGCCCCATGCCAGAGGAGAGAGACACCGAGCATCAGTGAGGGTGAGGGATGTGCCTGAAGCGATCCATGGTCCTGTTGGACTCTCCAGGAGGCAGAGGATTGCCTCCTGTGAGGTGGACACCACGCAGCAGGAAGGAGAGACTGCGAGGAGCCCTCTTTCTCAAGAAGGAGCTGCCATGGATGATGAGTAATGGCCAGATGGACTGCACTCCTCACCCTCTGCCCTCTTGCCCTGATGTGGGGAGGAGGTAGGCAGGAAGATGGTGGGGGGCGAAGTGTATTTAAGATCAGGTCATATTTATTCACAGAATCATAGAATCAATGACAGAATCAGAGAATCAGAGAATCAGAGAATCACAGAATAACCTAGGTTGGAAGAGATCATCTAATCCAACCTCCCTGCCATGAGCAGGGACACCTCTCAACTAGACCAGGTTACTCAAGGATTCATCCAACCTGGCCTTGAACACCTCAAGGAAGAGGATGTATTTATTGATGTATTCCTCTCACTATCCTGCTTCATAAATGGTGGTGGTGAATTAAATCTATGGGGTTTTTTTCTCCCCAAGTTGCTCTGGTTCTTTAACCATCATCTTAAATAGTAGATCATTACTCTCCCTATCCTTAATCTCAAACCCTTGAGTCTTTTTAGTTGAATTGTCCCCCTCCACATTGCTGTTGAAACGGGGGTGAGGGGAGGAGTGACCTGGAGACCACATGGTTCTTTGTCCCAGTCGGCTTGAACCACAACAAGTCCCCATCCATGGAGGTATTTAAGAGTCATGTAGACATAGTGCTTAGGGATATGGTTTAGTTTGTCAGGTTAATGGTTGGACTCAATGATCTTAAAGGTCTTTTCCAATCTAAGGAATTCTATGATTCTGTGATTCTGTGTCAAATGCTTTGCTGAAATCAAGGTAGACCACATCCACAGCCTTCCCCTCATCCACTAGGGGAGTCACCCAGTCACAGAAGGAGACGAAATTGGTCAGGCAGGACCTTCCTTTCCTAAACCCATGTTGGCTGGGCTGATCCCCTGGTTGTCTTCTAAATGCCACTTGATGGCACTCAGGATGATCCGCTCCATAACCCTGCCAGGCACTGAGGTCAAGATGACAGGCCTGTAGTTCTACAGATCCTTCTTCTGGCCCTTCTTATGGATGGGCGTCACGCTGGCCAACCTCCAGTCATCTGGGACCTCCCCAGTTAGCCAGGATTGACGATAAATGATAGAGAGTGGCTCAGCCAGTTTTTCCACCAGCTCTCTCAGTACCCTAGGATGAATCCCATACGGACCCATGGACTTGTTGGGATCTAACTGGCACAGCAGGTCACTGACTACTTCCTCCTGGATTACAGGAGGGGTATTCTGTTCCCTATCCCTGTCTAACAACTCAGGAGACCAGTTGCCTTGAGGACAGCCAGTCTTCTTGTTAAAGATTGAGACAAAGAAGGTATTAAGTACCTCAGCCTTTTCCTTATCTTCTGTTATTATGTTCACCCCCTCATCCAGTAAAGAATGGAGATTTTCCCTGACCCTCCTTTTGTTATGAATATATTTATAAAACCACTTTTTGTTTTCCTTTACAGACAGTAAGTTCTAACTGAGCTTCTGCTTCTCTAATTCTCCTTCTACATGACCTTACAATATCTTTAAATGCTTCCATATTCAGTTGCCCCTTTTTCCAGAGTTGATACACTTTTTTTTTTTCCCCCTGAGTTCTTGCAAAAGCTCCCTGCTCAACCACATCAGTCTTCTTCCCCATCAGCTCATTTTACGGCACATAGGGACATTTATGGCCAAAGTAACTATGAACTCTGGACCAAAGACATTATAATCTAATTATGAGTCTAATAGTTTTGTGAAAAGTCAGTGATGACAAACAAAACCAAGTGTTTTCAGTTAGTGTTTGGTAAAAGTCCTGAAGATGCCTGCATGTGTGCTGCTGTCATTGGCAGGGCTGGCACTCTCCCCTGTGGATCTGTTCCTCTCATCAAACAGAACAGCCAAGGTTAGCTCAGGTTTTGTGTATGTCAGCGTGATGCACTCACACGACTCCTATTTATCCAAAGATAGCATCTGATAATTCCTTATTTTATATAATAGAGCAAGCACAACACATTAATTTAAATTTTCAGGTATATTAACCATGCAACGAGAAGGCACCTATATTATGCTCTGAGCATTCCCCCCTTATTAAATTTTAGGAGGAAATTTCATTCATATCACATTATCCATCACCTCACCCCCCACCCTCATGAGCAAATACACTTCATAATGGCACCCTGCAGCTGCGACATTTCTGTCTTCCACATCTAAGCAACAAAAGAATGGACCTGAGATTTTGATAACAGTTGTTGTCTAGTTTCAAGTAACCAAGTACTTAAAAAGCAGTTTTCTTAGTCCTTTCCTCATCGTCCTTTACTAATTTCCCGTAACACAGAGTTTACATTCTGCTCAGTTTGAACTGGTGCAGCAGTGCATTTTATGGGTTTCTAACTCCTTCCTACAGTTCTTTTCTCAGTCAAGTTCTAGTATTGTGTTTGAGAGGTGTCTGTGTGCCTGCCTGTCTGGCCTGCCTGTCTGTTCAGTTGTAAGCTAAAACAACTGTATAGAGGGGAGCTCAGTGAGGTAACAGAGTATGTGCCTGTACTCACCAAGTACTCACACCATGTTCTCCTTTCACCTGCCCCGAAGGCAAGGGAAACCACAGCTAGGGTTGCAACACACTTGGCCCTTGAATGAGAAGGAAACGTCAATGTGGTGAGAGAGCAGGCATTACTGCCAGCTCTCGTTACTGCTTACACAGAGGCAGAGAGCTACTGAGTGGATTTGGTAAGTGAGATCTAGCTGCTGACTCAAGCAGAGTCATGCAGAAGGAAGAGGAAAAGGGCTCTGAGCCCTGCTGGGTCACTGAGCACAGCTACCTGAGAAAGGATTAGGAGGAGGTGCAAAGCTTGGTGAAGACTGTTGAAACTAGGGAGGGATGTGTTTGGCAGTAAGTTGCTACTTAAATTGCCAGAATAAACATGAAATGTAAAACAATACTTTTAACAGTTTGAGGCCGTGTGGTATTCTGCTAACCAACACCTCAAAATAATTAACCGATTTCCTGGTCATTCACTCATTCAGGACATAGATATTAATTTTTTATCCCCAGAGCTGCCAAAACAAACTCATTAAAGACTAAGAGATACTGGCCAATTCAGAATTAACCCTGTTATATCATCCTCCTCCAAGTACTTTGAAGTCCAAAAAGGAAAGGCATTCTAAAGATAAAATGTATTACGGTTAGTAAGATTTGGTGGAATGTGCTTTATTAAAAGGTCACATTTTCCACAGAGGTACATTCATGTGAATGTGCATGTGCAGTGTTTCCCGTGTACTTATTTGTGAGAGCGTTGTATATGCACTATGAAATCTCTTTACAGTACGTATTTTCCACTAAAGAACTAGAACTGCAGATATATAAATACAAGTTATATTTCTTCCAGTTTTTAAATAATTGGCTTAGATTTTTAAATTATTTTTTTCTATGTCAAAAATTATGTATCAAAATCATGAAATAGCAGAATAATTCAGATTAGAAGGGACCTCAGAGAATCATCTAGACCTGCTTAAAGAAGGGTGGACACTGAAATCAGACCAAATTGCTCAGGGGTTTATTCAGTTGACTCATGAAAACCTCTGTGAACAGAAATTCCACAACTTCTCTGGACAACCTGTTATCTTTCTTTTAATATTCAGCAAGATCCTCCCCGATTTAAATTTTTGGCCACTCTGTCTTGTTCTCTTCCTGTGCACCAAAATAAACAGTTTGTCTTCATCTTCTTAATAAGCTCCTCTAAAGTTTTCGGAGACTCTTACAAAATCCCCTTGAAACAAGTATACGGAATGGAATGGAATACTTTCGTTGGTCACCTGTCCTGTCTATTACCCCCCAGAGGTGCAACCTTTCACTTTTTTGTGACCCCTCTTACTTCCCAGCACCCCCAGCGTGGCACACAAGAGCCAGCAGTGACCTTGGTCACTATAGGAATAAGTGTAAGCAAGAGCCTTTCTGCATCCCAGTCCCAGGCAGTAACTGCAAACATCAGGTGTTATCACTGCCAGTAGCACACACTGTCTGCAAAAACATGCTGCTGACTTCAGAACGTACAGCCTTTTAGAAGAGACTAAACTGAAAAGTAAAAATCACTAAACAAAACTGGGTTTTTAACTAAACCCAGGACAATAGAAGCCAAGAGTTTTAAGTATTTGTAGAATCATACCTACTTTTTACATGCATTAAAATGCTTACCATTACTTCTTGTTATAAAATGAGGCAGATTACAACAGATAGGCCTTCTTCTTAGGGTTTTGTTTTATTTGTAAGTAATTTACCACTGGAATATTTTTGTGTACAAGCATGAGGTATAAAGATTTGTTTCTTGCTATTCTTCATCTACCTACCTTGTCCAGCTGATTTATTTCACACTGTGTTAACAGCATCATGGCATTACAAAGTGTAAAATCAGTCTGATACTGTGCTGCATTGTCACTGTCACAATCCTGTATGTTCTGGTCTAGGTCGCATGAGAAATCTAACTCCATTCAGTGCCCTGGCAACTTTGCAGTGTTTCTCTAACACTGTAGGACATCATCATCTAGGACATCATTAAGATCACTTAATGCTATCTAAAACAGATTTGGGTTTGCCTCCAGTTATTAGTGAAAGAAAACTGAAGGAGAAATGGGAGAACAATCTCCTGCTATGGTCAGTAGGGCAGGATCAGAGCATGGGCTGTCTTGTTTGCTCTTCCATGGAAGGAACGGACTTAAAAAAGGTCCCCTGTCTGATCAGCTGACCTCGATCCATGTTAACACTCGCCTCAAAGATTTCTGTGGAGCTAGTCCAGAAATGGAATTAAAAGAACAAAAAGCAATGAAGAAGCAACATATAGGAAACCAAGAGAAAATTGATTAAATCAAAAGTTGAATTAATATATTGTAAGTCTAATAGTGAACAGAAGCTTAAGTCCTTGAAACTGATTGTAAAAGACTGGTTTTAGGAATATCTGGGGTTTGCCTTTCTGTGACCAAGTACTGTGTTCTCTGTTGGTATCCGAGTCAGCTTTATACACCCCTCTTTCACTCAGTTTTCATCCTCTTCTCTATATTGCACTTACTTACCTCCTGGGATAGGAAATAGGCTCATTACCATTAGACCTCTAATCAAATACAGATGAAAAATGACCTACAAGATTCACATGTAAGTCTCATTTTTGTGCTGTAATTTATATAGTATTTGAGATGTCTGTAATGTTTTGAATTTTGTGTAAAGTTGCTTTTGAGTAGCAGAAATTTCACTAATTTAACAGGCCACTTATCTTTAATAATGAATGTTAAGAGAAATGTGTCCTGAAGTGAAACCGTAACTGTTTGCATTAGGCTTGTGTCTTGTCTTCTTTTCCAGATAATAATTTTGGAGGCTTTTGCAGATGGTTTGCAACTGGAACAATACTAAAGGCTAAGGGTGAAACCCTTAGGTCTTTGGACAAGCTATGCTATTTTTTCTTTTTATTTTTTAATTAAAATAATTTTTTTCCCTATAAAAACAAAATAATTTATGTCCCTGTACTCAAGTCCAGAGAATCCAAACTGCTTCAGAGTGACAATTCCTCTAGCTCCACCCTAAAGGCTCTTAGTGCACTACAGGCACTCTCACACCTGATTTGAACAGTTTAAATACTACCGTTATTAAGCACACAATTTCAATCCTGTTTGCCTAAGCAGCCTTTACTTTCAGAATGTGTAGATATTAAATGTAGAAACTATTTTACCATAGCCTGTAGAGTTTATGTTAGAAAGTTATGCTTGATCAGTAAGTAGAAGTGGTTATATTAAAAGTATAGGGTGTATATATAGGTCTATATATATGTACACAAGGTAGTAATCTATGTATTTAGCCAGGGAAACAGGAAAAAAAGTAAATACTGGTGGTGTTAGAAACATCACGTTTTCATTTCCTGGCTTCTGTGATTTGAACTCTGCAACCTTTATCTTGAATGTACAGAGTCTTCTGTTTAACAACTAAACTCCAGAAATACTTCCTCCTTACTAATGTTTTCCTCCCAGAACATCCCTGGAACTCTTTAGCTGTTCATCAACAATTCCCAGTTCCAATACCCAAAAAAGATTCAAGGAGACACTTCCAAAACTGACTGACATGAATATAATAGCCATTCTGCTGGCTGCTGGATGACAGTGGTAAATGTGACAGATACTGATACTTTGAAAATGAGAAGACAAAACAAATCTTTTACTATTATACAGATTTTATTTTCAGATACCTACCTTGTGCAGCTACCTACATTTTTAAAGCAAAAATAGTGCCAAAAAAACAGTGCTCTGAAGAAAAGGATTCACTCCAGGTTATCCATCATATTTAGGCATTCTGGAAAACAGAAATGAGAGGCTTAGCGAACAAAACTTTAGTTTTATTAAGTTTCCATCTTCAAAGTATCACAGAATACTTTGGGTTGGCAGGGACCTTTAAAAGTCATCTAGTCCAACCCCTCTGCAGTGAGCAGGGACATCTTTAACTAGATCAGGTTTCTCACAGCCTTGTCCAACCTGGCCTTGGATGGTTCCAGGGATGGGGCATCTACTACCTCTCTGGGGAAGCTGTGCCAGTGTTTCACCACTCCCATTGTAAAAAAAAAATTCTTGTATCTAGTCTGAATCTATGCTCTTTCAGTTTAAAATTATTACCCCTTGTCCTATTGCAACAGGCCCTACTAAGAAGTCTGTTCCCATCTTTCTTAGAACCTCTCTGCAAGTATTGAAAGACCACAATAAGGTCTCCCCAGAGCCTTCTTTTCACACAGAACAACCCCAATTCTCTCAGTCTGTCTTCACAGGAGAGGAGTTCCATCTCTCTGATTTTTGTGGCCCTCCTCTGGACCCACTCCAAGACGTCCATGTCTTTCCTGTGCTGAAGACTCCAGAGCTGAACACAGTGCTGCAGACAGAGGGACAGAATCACTTCTCTTGACCTGCTGGCCATGCTTCTTTTGATGCAGCCCAGGATGCAATTGGCCTGCTGTGCATTGAGAGCACATTGTTGGCTCATGTCCAGCCTTTCATCCACCAGTAACTTCAAGTCCTTCTCTACAGGCCTGCTCTCAATTCCTTCATCCCCCAGCCTGTATTAATACATTGTCCTGACCCAAGTGCAGGACCTTGGAGTTAGCCTTGTTGAACCTCATGAGGTTTACATGGATGCAATTCTTGAACTTGTCCAGGTACCTCTGAATGGAATCCCATCCCTTAGGTATGTTTAACTGCACCACTCGGCTTAGCGTCATCCACAAACTTGCTGAGAGTGCACTTATTCCCACATTCTATATGACTCATGAAGATATTAAACAGTACTGGTCCCAGTATAGAAACCTGAGACACATCACTTGTCAATAATGTCTGTTCAGACATTGAGCCGTTGACCTTTACTCTCTGGATGTGTCTACTGAGCCAATCCCTTATCCACCAGATAATCCATCCATCAAATCCATCTCTCTCCAGTTTAGAGAGTGGGATGCTGTGAGCAACCGTAAGATGTGTATGAGTCCCATATTTCTCTGCAAATAGAAAGTTTCACAGATAATCTATAACTAACAGTTACTGCTTCTGAAAATTAATTACAAACATCCTGTTTAATTTTTTAATGAAATGCAATGCTTATTCTAAGGTTTACTGATCTAGGAACACTGTCAGATTGTGTGTACTGCAGAGGTTTTAATACCGATAATAAGTCTTACATGCATTGTGTCCTGTGGCATTGTGCAAAATAACAGAACTACATCTTACGAGCTCAGGGGTAGAGAAATATTGCAGCTCCAGGAAAATGTATTTCTGCATAGGTGAGTACGTTTGAGTCCACTATAGATTAAATATTCTTCAGGTATTTTTGTACACTTCTCAGAGCTGGGAGATGCTTTATTAAAGCTTGGTGAGTGGCTGTATCACTACTTACATAAGCTAGCTCTAAATTATATTTTTCATGAAGCTTATTGAAAGAATTCAGGAGGAAAGTCAAAGGCAGCTGCATGCTTGACTTCAATCAGTGTCGATGTGAGCAAATGCTAAGAAGCAATAAGACTTCATTCAGCTTCAAATAAAAGAAAGCAGATTAATAATGGCTGTAAGTATGCCACTAATATAATTCTGCCTTGAAAATGAAGACATTTTAAGGACATGAATATGCAGAGTGGGAGCCCTATTACCTCAGTTATCTCTCAAGACAAGAGCAAACATGATTTTGGTAGAAAAAAAATATTTTCTATTTCACCATTTTGTTATGTCAGAGGAGTAATTCTCAAGAGAACCGCACCCATCAACTGGAAGACAATTGCATCCTTCATATTTTCTGAAAAAAAGAAAGGCTAGATTCCTCTGTGGTCCTAGAAGGGTTTCTGTCTGGCAACTTGTCTACCAATAGCCGTCAGAAGATTATCATGCAGTAGAGCAGAGACTTTTGATGATTATTTCAGACTTTAGGCAAAAATAGGTTTTATTATCAGTTGATTTCTCTTTCAAACATTTGCAAATTAAGTTATTCAATCATAAGAATCATACGATTGCAATGTGGTGCCATAGTACTGCGCATTTTTATGTGCTTTCTTTTGGCTCTTTGCAAACACAAAGTGACTTCCTGGATTACGGGGCAAGAATAACTGAAATTCTTTGCCTGCACTGTGCAGGAGGTCATGAAATGTTCAGAATGATCCCTTTTAGCAATATAACCTATTAATCTGTAAATCAATGAATAGCGAAATCTGTGCCAGCTGTCAGCACTCCTTAGTTTTTTAGCACATGCAGAACAATCCTTTCTCACTGCTTTTGTTTCTGGAAACATTCAGAGGAAATTCTTTAGTCCTTTCCTGAGTACAAAAGTGGTATTACTTTAACTATTTAAAAATGCTGGAAGTAGTACTGCTCCCCTGGTGGGAAGGCAGGCGTATGCTTCAACTCCATCCTCAGTTCTCACATAGGAAAAGGAATAAGCCATAAGGTCACTTTTCACTGGTACAATTACGTCAAACTTGGATATATCAAACCAACAATACATGATGCCTTTGACCAAATTTGATTGTATGTCTCAAAAACTGGACATAAACAAGGCTTAAGGCCTTCCACAAAACTACAAAATGACCAAGTAAATGAAACAGTATTTCTCTAAGAGCATTGGCAAAACACTTCCCCACTTCAGAGGTGATTATTTAGTCATTTTTTTAAACCACAAGAATCGTCTGTCAGTATCACAGTACATGATATCAGCTAGCTAGCCACGGTCAACAGCTGATGCTTTAAACTCAGAACTGAGGCATCTAAGAGCCAGAACCATGTAAGTGCTATTAAGGTCAGGAAAACACTTTTGATTTCAACAAGACCTGGTTCAAACCCTTATTAAATTCTGTTAATCTAATTAAACTCTACTTCCTTGTAGCAGACAACTAGCAGGCTTTGTGATGTGAAACATGAGGTTTTATTTATAACTCTTTTTTACCTTGCTTAGATAGAGATTAGTACCTAGTCCTTTAAAAATAAAGCATACATACACAACCTAGACCAGTTTTTGATTACTTCCTGTGGCATTAAATTGCCCAGGCTTATCTTGTGGACTAGATTTCCTTATATGGAATTCGTATTTCCATGTTTTTGGAGTTTAAACCCTTTAGAGTTCATCTGAAGCTGATGCTCAAAGCAAAAATCAGGATGTCTAAGCCTACATCAGGTGAAATTCTAAAAAGAGCCTGCGCAAGCCCTGTAGAATACAATGTCATACTTTGCACATTTCTGATAAATACTGAAATTTTCTTCCTGTTTGGGGATAATTTCAAGAATGTGTTGTATCAGGTGATTTTACTGAAGACCAGAGCATACTCTGATAATAATCAGTTAAAAGGATAAAATAACAGGGTGAATTGAGAAGAGGTGGGAGAGACAGCACAACTGATGAAACCATCTGCACAAACATTCTTCCTCAATGGTGATTCACCCACAAGGGCAGGAGAAAATCAAGAAGGTGCTGAAATTAATAAAGGCATTGGAGGAGGAAAGAAAAACAATTCAAGACATTGCAAGTGAATGAAAATTAGAGGTTTACAAGCAAAGTATACAAGTCAAGAGCAAGTATGGAAACCTAACTACTAGGGAGCACTGCATCAGTCTACTTTTGATCCAGCGGAGAATAATTTCATGGGATATAAAAGCCTGGGATTTGTACTCCACAACTGGCAAGAATTCCACAGAAATAAATGGGACTTTAAGATTCCCAAAAGTTTATCTGACAGTCACATATAACCCCTTGAAAAGAGTACATGCAGAACCCCAGTAAGAACACAGGCAGGTACTTAGTTCAAATTAGTTGTACCCTTTTACTACGTCTCTGTAGATTCACATTCTCCTCCTCTTTCACAGCTAACATCTTTGGTTCCTCACTGCGAGTAGGATATGAACTTGTTCTTGCCGAGGTCCTTCTCTGTCTTTTTTCACCTCTGCTTCTCAAAGGCAGAAGTAGACCTGCACTCAGAACTCAAAGGCTTATTTCTTCAAAGGAAGTAAATTAATTAATTTCACATCTGGACACAAGGTTACAAACCCAAGTTAAATAAAGAACCCTAGGACTGTGCACCTGCTGTAAATATGTGCTGTCTGTTCACAGTTACAGGATGGAAAAGTCACAACTGTTGGTCTGGAAGACTGTACAGAATGAATACCACACATGTAATGCGACAGTAAGCTGTACTGTGGTGAGCCTGTGAAAACACTCATGAGCAGAAGTAAGCAGTGTAATGAATACTAAGAAAAACAAGAATTTGGTATCTCACAATCTGTTATAGTATTAGTCAAAAGCTGGAAAACACCTGAAAGCGGTTTAAGGAAATGCTAACCAAAGGCAACATAAGCAACATGAGCAAATATGAAGCAGATACTGAAGCAAAACTAACTCTGTGATGGAAAGTACGATGCCTTATAATACTTACAGACATAACATCATCCAAGCCACCTTCTTTAGGGTATTAAAAACCTTAGTTATATTCAGTTTAGCTGTTAAACAAATTCCAAAAGTGTCCTTTTACTGTTCTTCATGCCACGTTTATATGAATGCTTTCATGGCCATAGGAGAATCACCTTTTGTTTGAAAGTGTTGTTACAGTTTTAAGAATCTTCATTACCCTCTGATAGTCAGTGCAAGATTCATATTCTTCAAGTGTAATAGCCAACTGCTGATTTTGTCAACCTGGACAGGCAAAAGTACAAGAAAATATGAAAAGAATTGGCAAATTCCTAGACAGGCAATGAACTAGCATAGCCCACATCTTTCCTCCATTTTGGTGTGAGCCAGGGAACTCAAACTAACATTGCCAGCTCCCACTGCCTTAAAAAAAAAGTGGAAAAGTGACTCTTCAAATATTCTGAGATTTTTTAAGTATATTCCAGAATTTTTCTATTTAACATTTGATTTTTTGCTTTAAAGACGTTTCCATGCCTCCGTAGACCAAAAGGGGAAAGCGAAGAGTAAATCTGGAGGGGTGGTCTTGACTTATGGTGTGATGGAAGCATACTGCAGCCTCCCAGAAGTGCATAGAGTCTTCTCAATAGTCAGCACTACACAACAGCAAAGTGCTGTTCACAGGAGACCAGATTCTGCCACAAAAACTAACCAAAGCAAAATAGCAGAAATTCAGCAGAAGAAACAAAAAGTTTAAACTTTATTGACTTTTTGGGTTAAGTTTTGCCTGACTTTGCTGTTTTGTGAATTAATTCATTTTAGTTCAAGTTAAGGACCTTTGATAAACAGAGGAAAAAGAATATTTGTTCAGTTTTAGCCTGTATTTTATAATCTCTGTTGGCCTTGTTGCTGAAAGGCCAGAAAGATTTGTTTGAATTTTGTGCTGTATTGTGCAATTTATTTTATTTCTTTACTGTGTTAAAATATTTCAGACTGTTTTCACATGGATGTTTTTATGGGTAGCCAGGAGAGCTCCTTGTCTTCAAGTATCTTCTTAGCTCCCCAGTAAAATATTAAATGAATTAGATTCATGACTCTTGCAGTTTTAACAGGAAACAGTGCTGGCAAACAATAAATATTTTGTTTTGCCTGGAAAAAGACTCTTCTATTTCTACTGTAACAAAAAGGACTACTGTTTCTACTTTTCAAGATATATTCACGTTCCTTTCAAGAATCCTTACGACATTTAAGATAGTTTGACATCCATTGGGTGATGAGCATTTAATTTGGTTAAGCTCGTTTGAAATCCTCGTTTTACAATCTGGAACACTGCCTAGAGCTGCTCTTTGCAGATGTAATTAGCTGTCTAGTGCTCAGTCTTGGGGTTTATGGTGAGCTGATAGGCAAAAGCCTAAGGACACTTAATATGAAAAGGTATGTATTGGTAATTAAAACTGTGAACTTTATGTGTTTTATTCTTCTCAGACGTTCTCTAATAGTGAATTCAGACACACTTACTGGATTTTAGAATAACTTGACTTATATTTGGCTTATATTTAACTTTCAGGAATTTGGAAGTGAGATTATGCATATTCCAGTAAAGGGTACACATATATGAGGCATCCTTCCTGTAGTGTTTTTAAAGCAATAAACAGTCTATACTTTTTAAAGTTTACAGAAAGCTGTTCATTTTCATGTAAACTTATAAAATAAAAAAAAATACATTTCTTGAAATCTTCGTCCTAAATCAAAACCTATTAGCTAATCAAATGACATGGAGTTCTGCTGAACATCCAGAAGATTAATTTTGGCAGTTTACCTCAGGAAAGACAAAAGATGAGTAAAACCTGGCAGAGGCTTCAAAATTTGCAAAGGATGTTATTTACCTAGACAACAGACTCGTAGTTCCAGTTAAAAAACACAACCAAAACGCCACAAACAAGCCAACTAAGAGGCTTTTTATGTAGAAATACATACTTGAGTGATCCAGAGCTGAATGTCTGAATCTGGTTTATATCGAAAAACTGAAAAAACTGTTCCAATTGTTTTCTGATAATTTACCTAAATAAATAAATATTCATTATTTATTTATATACATAAAAATATGAAGTATAAAAAGCTGAACACAACCATAATAATACAGTATCTAAATCCATACCATTTATAATTATACCTTCTATGAATTCTTAGTATATGGCAGTTATTTGCACATATCTGTTTGCACAAATTTATATCAAAGTTAGATTGAAAGAAGAAATAATAATAGAGAAAGCAGCTAAAAAGATAAATAACAGGAGAAATAAAAGAAGACAATGTATAAAAGGAATAAAAGTAATAAAGGGATGAAGTAATAAGAAGCTGGCCATCGTCAGGAGTGTAAATCCTCTTACGCGTTTATTGAAATACCTTTAGATAAAATTATCCTGTATTTTCCAGGTTGCCCTGGAAACAACCACATCCTGTGTGACAGTGGAGCTAGAGGACGGATAATAAACTCGAACAGAGGATGTTCTGCAAATACCCTTTCATTCTCCTGTTCATATTAGATGCCAGGTCACTGCTCCTCTTCAGTACTCTCAGAAATAACACTTCAGCCTTGCAACCAGTGGTTTCAAGGTGTACGGATTCATTACAGATGCCTCCCTCCATGGGTGCTTCTAAGATTAATGAATCTGCAAGGAAACTGGGAGCTGTGTCCCTCTTAAACAAAGACAGTTGTGATGTGAAGGCTTGGGAATCACCAAAATGAATGATAGAAAACTTCTCTGTGGGTCTGACCTGACAGACTCTGAAGTCTTTTAATCTGTTGACCTGTTTTGGAGATGGACCATAAGTTCTGCCTAATAGACCAGACAAAAGTGCCTAGTCTATTAGGCATATTTTTTTCTTTGTAGTTTTTATTATAGAAACTGGTTGCACTGTTTTACCTAAACTGGTGAGACACTCTTTTCAGTTGGCCTTTTATCTTGCTCTGGAGGCCAACTTGAAGTAGGAAGATAGGAAGTGTTCACCTTTGATACCTGTTTTACATGGTTTTGAGCTCTGTTCTGCTCTCACAGTAGCCACTGAAGGGAGGGGGAAAAAAGTTCTTTATCCTTCAGAACAGTAACACTTTTTGAGTCTCACCAATTAAGTGTGAGTTCTTAGATAACAGAGGTTTTCTCTCCTGATGTTATGTCCAACCCTATGTGGGCTGCCATGGCAGACAAGATTGGGATGGGGCAGAATGTACAAGGCTGATTTCTTGGATGAGCCAGCCCTTCTGTTTTTTGTTACATCAGTCTAGATGAATAGAGTTAGGCAGTATCTTTTATGTATGGTGACAAGGTGGATCACCCTTCAAATATACCCATGAAATGGAATCAAGATAAGTATTTAAAGGCCTTGCTAAGATGGTGCGATAGCTTTTGGATGAAATATGGCACCCAAGGGAACTCAGGGGCTGTGTGTTTTGTGGATGAGACTAGGACTATTGGAAGAACCTCGTACCTCTGAGACAAGTCCTTGGGAGTGATCTCATACATTAGTTTAGACATAGCCAAAGTATCCTAATCATTTTATAGTAGAGTAGAACAGCTTTAACCACTGTGATAAAAGGAAGACTAAGGAAGGAAATGGGAGACCTGGTTACCCAGGACATGGAGAAGACTGAGGTACTCAATGACTTTTTGCCTCAGTCTTCACTAGCAAGTGCTCCAGACACACAGCCCAAGTCACAGAAGGCAAAGGCAGGAACTGGGAGAATGAAGGACTGCCGACTGTAGGAGAAGATCAGACTGGAGACCATCTAAGGAACATGAAGATGTACAAGTCCAGGGGACCTGATGAGATGTATTCACAGGTCCTGTGGGAACTGGTGGATGGAGTGGCTAAGCCACCATCCATCGTATCTGAGATGTCATGAGAGTCCAGTGAAGTTCTCGCTGACTGGAAAATGGGAAATACAATCCACATTTTTAAAAAGGGAAAAGTCTTCACCCAGGGAACCACAGGCCAGTCACCCCTGTGTTCATCAAGACCGTGGAGCTGATCCACTGGGAAATGGTGCTAGGGCATATGGAAAATAAGGAGGTGATTGGTGGCAGCCAACATGGCTTCACTAAGGGCAAATCATGCCTGATAAATATGGTGGTCTTCTATGGTGGGGCTACAGCACCGGTAGAAAAGGAAAGAGTAACTGCCTGGACTTGTGCAAAGCATTTGACACTGTGTCACACAACATCCTTGGCTCTAATTTGGAGAGACATGGATTTGACATGTGGACCACTCAGTGAATTAGGAATTGGCTGGACGGTTGCATTCAAAGAGTTGCAGCCAATGGCTTGACATCCTATTGGAGAGCAGCCCTGCAAAGAAGGACTTGAGGTTGTTGGTGGATGAAAAACTGAACATGAGCCAGCAACGTGTGACCACAGCCCAGAAAGCTGATGGCATCCGGCTGCTTTGGGGATTTGCTAGTTGATGAAGTAATGAAAATAAATTTAATCTTTGCATTTCATCCATGGTTTTGTTGTTTTTCCTACATCCTGCCTGTACCAGCCCATATAATGAGGTTTTAAATGTTACCTGTCCATTTAGGTTCCTCAATAGCAACCATCGGAGACATAGCCAATCCTTTAAGGTACATGCTTCTCCCTAATCCTCACCCTAACCCCGAGGCCTCCTGATGTTTCTTTTATCCTTTATTGTCATTGGAAAGGTGTGGAGCCTGTCTTGTGCTCACTTATTTACACTCTGCCGTTGACTAATGAAATAGTCATACTCATCTGTAAGGTGAAATTGGCTGAGATGCTGTGAATCTGGGAAGGAAATGTCCTATGATAAGTCACTCACAAATGGCTAGCAGCAACTTCCGGTTGCAAGTTAGTCTTTCTTTTCCAGTAAGCTTACTTAGCCAATTCACCCTACAGAAGATTGCAAAAAGAAGATCTAGGATTTCTGGGTAAATGGATTTAAGGCAGGAACAATTTTCACATTATGATTATAATGAACTCTGCTGTGAAGATAAACCCAGTGAGGCAAAATGCCATTCAAGGAAATACATATTGGGATTTAGTTCCGGAAATGACAGAGACCCATGATGATATGAAAATTTTTCCTTCAAGGATCCCCTTTTGTTCAATGTAATCTTTGATTTAATAGAGCATAGAGACTAATAGCCCTGAGGTATCTTACCAGGTGTGAACATGGGACAGGTATCTATGTGACATACGGGCCCTTCAAATCTTTAGACTACGTAGTCACAGTAATGTACCACAGAGGTCAGCTGTGCCCTCACCTTACCTTGTGATATTTGTCCAAATGTTTTTTTCTCTATATCTCAACTGTTTCAGAGGACCCAAAGACTGTACCACAAAGGGAATGGAAGGTGAATGCACAATAACTTCATTATTCCCCTAGTTGCACAAAAATTAGTGAGAACTTATTTGTTGAGTGCTACAATATAGTTGTGCTGTAGTTGAGCTTTTATGAAAGACACTCAAATTTCTAATCTATTTCATGTATTTCTGGTCTTTTTCCACACTTGAATTCTGTAGCAGGTGGCTGAAGTACCTGGAAAGCTGATGCTGGCTACAGGCACACGTGGTGACAGGTAAATGATTACTTTTTCTCTATCCCCACCTCTGAGCTAGGAATTTTCCACTACACTGTCTTTGCTTAGGGAAAGTTTTAAAATGGCAGCAGAGTCTCAAGCTGTCTGATTTTAGTGCTGATAGAATGGTACTTGATTTGCTTGACTAAGGAAGCTGCTTGCAAAAAAATGTTACAATTGGCAATTTACTTGTCTCCATGCATATTTTGGCTCCATATCAACTTTCTGAAGTTTTTTTCCAGGCAAGTGCAGAATAATCAGCACATATTTTATTTAGTTTGATATATTATAAATGTCAATTCTGATACTACTAATCAAAGCTATAACCTCATTATGGAATGAAAATAATTTTCTCATTTACTGGGACTGTATTCTTTTCTTTCTAAAATCCACATTTAGGGTTTACAGGATCAGAAACTTTTTCTACACAAAGAATTCTAAGCACAGGATATCTTATAGGAATAAATATTTGAGTTTTACACCCCTTCTCACCCTCAAATACGTAACTTTAATGATCTTAACATTATAAAAAGTCATAGCTCTAAACAAGTATCAGTACCCTCGTGAAATGCCTTCTGAACACAGACCACAAAAATGAAAGATGGAAGTAATCTACATTACTAAATTACTACTGTTCGGGCTCAAAATCAATATGTTCAGACTCCGTATGCAACAGATTTATATTGCATATAATTTTGCATAGGTCATACAGAGGTGAGTTTTTTTGAAAGACAGTCATAGAATGCGTTTGGATAAATATATAGCAGTCTTAAACCTATACAAAAATATTTATATCCTAGCCAGACTTATTTTTCTTCTCAAATATGTAAAATGAATAACAGGGGAAGGATACTATTCAGAGCAAGTAAAGACATCAGACTCTAATTCTTATTGCTAGCAGACTGGTAGAAAAATTAACTCATCCTAAAAATATTTTGTAAAACGTAAGTCAGAAAAAGATATAATTTAAATGAAAACATGGAAAACATTAGAAAAGAATGCTGATTTAGTTCAGTTCAACAAATCATCCCTATGTGACTAAACTTTTAAATGCATATATATCTATATACACAGCCTAAACTCATGCTTAAATCTCATTTATGTGAATACAATCTAAGCATATGCTTAAGTTCTTTGCTGAGTTACAGCCCTAATACAGCTCATTTGTAAAGCTGAAATCTGGGATGATATAAAGTCATTGACATTTTTACTTCATGTTTCCTCATCAAACTGAGCTTCCAAGGTGGCTCAGGAATCTCTAATTTTCTGCTGACATTTGTAATAGTTCTAACAGAGTTTATTACTAATCTCAATATAAAGAGAAATTACATAAGGGAAAAAAAGTTAATATCTCTTCAAAAAATGACAACCTATGAGATATTGACAGGATAGAAATCTAATTCCTTTCTTTATTTCAAATCCCCATTATTGGTTGAGAATGTTAAATTAAAGGGTTTTTGGAACACAGACAGTAATGATGTGCAGGATTTTTTGATACAGCTAAATTTTCGGGTTTTCGTACCTTTCATACAACATATTGTTTTATGTTGCTAGGAGACTTCCCCTGGAAACTGGTGGTCACACCTATTTATCCATCTAAAAATTGAGCTTCTTGTTTATTATAATACTCAGCAAAGTCATATATAAAGAAAGTTCAAAGGTAGTGTTACTCATGCAGACTTATTTTCTAAATGATTTTTTTATTTGTAAATGCTAGGTGTATTTTTTCTACTTTAATTTTTCAGGATTGTGATTTTACTTAACATTTTTTAAGGCACTATATTCCCTTGCTTTTTCCATGAGGGGATATGGAAGTGAAGGACACAAAGATGCAAAAAACACTATATCCCTGTAAACAGGGAAGATTCTGAAACAGAGGGAAATTTACATTGTTAGATGAACATAGAAAATTTAAGAAAAGGCTTTCAAAAAAATTACATGCTAAAAATCTAATGCCATAATATTGTAAAGTTTTTATTTTGATACAGCCTGTTTTATTTGATATCTAAAATTCAAACATGAAGTTTTATTATTAGTTTGGCTATTTTAAGTCTGCTCTTTAATTAGATCCATGTTAAATGGAATTTTTTTTTAAAAACCACATGAATATTCAGGCTACCGCTGTGAAGTATTCACTCTTGAAGTCGGTGTTTTCACCAGGAGTGCACTGTGTGTGCTTCAGTCCAGTTTGGCAGTACCTTCTCTTAAAATCACCAGTAATGGGTTAAAACTTCATTCAGAGTGTCAGGCCCTACTGGGTGCCTATCACAAGGGTTTTCACAGTATCACAGAATGTTAGGGATTGGAAGGGACCTCGAAAGATCATCAGGTCCAATCCCCCTGCCAGAGCAGGAACACCCAGATGATGTTGCACAGGAACGCGTTGACTCTGAAGTACATTTTTGTCTAATTTTTCAAGGTCAAAATGTGCAAGTTATACTACAAAAGTAAATCACCTATCAAAAGCACTACTATATATTAATAAGCTTTAGCACATATGAAAAAAGCTTAAATGCCCAGGTTTTAATTGTTAATTGTTGCCTTGTAAAACATTCAAGGAATACATGTAGATAAGCAGATAATCTTCAATCTTTCAATCCTTAAATAGGTTTCTCCACTTCCAATACATTTATGTCAGAGGTTTCAACTTCAGTTTGTGATTACCACTGCCAGCTGTCAGAAATACATACGTTCAATCTTCTTTTGTGCATTGTGTCCCTTGCATAAGTTTCAAAAACTACTATTGGCTCCAACAATAGTTGTGAAGTAATTTTGTCTACATATTTTAAATAACAGCTCCACAGTTAGTTGTTTTTAAGTATTGACTAAAAGCCCTACTCAAATTGAAATAACATTTGAGCAGTTTCATTTCTGCTTAGATGAAAGTTGGCTGCTTCTTTCCTAATCCTGCACAAAGAATACTCAGCTTAACTGCCTGGGTTGATACCACCTGTACTTAACCACATATGCAAATGAGCAGAAAGATGACTCTGAGTTTAAAAGCCAGATAAAATCAGCTAAAGTGATATGGGAGATGAACTACCCACTGATGTCAGGAAAAGAGAAGAAAATGGAGTTGAATGCTCTGGATGGAGGAGAGGATGGTTTTGGATAGACAGGAATGGAAAGGAGAAGAGAAAGTTAAAAGCCTTTGGACAGCCATCACAGCATAAATAATTAGACAAAGAGAGGACAAGAGCAATGTACAGAGGAGTCCAAGGTCGCTGAGCAACAGACAGAAAGATTACTATAGGGGAAACCAAAGACTTCAGGATGCAATCATGGTTGCTGGAACTCCTCAGGCATGGATAGATACAGTGAGAGGGTTAAACTGAGCACAAAACCAGGGTGTACAGTAGATCTAATTGGGAAATTGCCAGAAGCAAGAAAAATGTGATGAAGATCAGCTGCATGTTTATGGAGAAGGGAATCAGAAAATCATAGAATCACAGAATCATAGAATGCGTTGGGTTGCAAGAGACCTTTAGAGGTCATCTTGTCCAACGGCCCTGTAATAAGAAGGGACATCCTTAACTAGATCAGGTTGCTCTGAGCCCCATCAAGGCTGGCCTTGGATGTCTCCAGGGACAGGACAGGATGGGAGAACCTTTCTACAGTAATTATTAAAAACAGAAGTCTTAACATGCCTTTGTAAAACACTTTTTCTTTGCTGCCTTTGGCCTTTATAGCTCAGAAAGGAGAAAAGCCAAAAATACACGGCCAATATGCACAAGCTAACCATCACTTGATACCTGTAAGGACAATTTCTAATAACTGAAACGTAAGATGTAACAAGAATGAGCCCCAACTCTGCATCAGAACCACAGTTTTTAAGTACTTAGAACCTAAATGAGCACCTCCAAATGAAGCCGTACTTCCTGACGTTTAGCACACAGAATATTATGCCACTTTACAGATTTTTCTCCTGAAAGAGTTACAAGAGTTTTAGGGTGTCTGTGATGACTTAAAACCTCTTAAACAGCTTTTGACTCACCGTCTTTCTAAAATGGAATGTAATTTGTAATTCTACTTGTATTTTGTTTTAATAGAAATGTTGAGAAAATACTCTTGCAAGAAGGAAGTTTTATTTTGTTGAACAACATAATATCTGTTTATAAATTACTCTTATGCTTCTGTGACTTTTGCAGTCTTTTTTTCACACTAAGATTAAATCTATCAATATAAGAATATTAATATGATGTAATGAATTATATACAGTTTTAATATGTACGTGTAAATACAGTGACATCCATTTGTAATTACAAAGTTTGTTTTAAAAAAAAACTTAAAAATTATAAAGTTTGAGACCAGGTATATAACATTTAATTTATAATTTACTTAAAGCCTTAAAAAATTTGGATTCCCTTGAAATTCTACAACATTTTTAGCAGCTTTTCTAATTATAATCATTTACTCCATATGCTTTCCCTTGTTCATCTGACCATAATCTTGGCCCTTCAAATATGAAAATGTCTTTTAAAATCAAATAACAAGCTGCTGGGCAATTGTAAACTTCTCTCTTTATAGAAAGAACAGTTTTCACAGTATTCTTTTAATCAGGTGTTATTCTAATTTCTACATATATCTTTTAAAATTAACAAAGTCCAGATTAGTTAGGGATGTAAACTGGGCAGGATAATCAAGAGTGAAGTGAAGAACTGACTGGATTTTTAACTGGTCTTTGACAGAAACTGGTTTGTTTTGATGTTAACGGTGTCCAGAAAGGACAAAGTATTTCTAGGCTTCGCAGAAACATGGTGTCATACATCTTTTATTAGACATTAAGAAGTAGCATGCTCTTGTGTGAAAAACATTTTTGCTATTATATTGCCACATTGGAGCTTTACTAATCAGCCTTAGCAATAATTTAATTGGTATCCCCCCCCCACTAGCATCCAGAGACCTCCAACTGAAAAAAAGGCATCACAATCATGGAATGTTTTCTTCTGCTGATATAAAGGAAGGAGAAAACATTCAGTAAGCAGTAGATTTTGTATCTGATAATTAATTGTTCCAGCTGCGTGGAGAGAAAGAAGTTACAAAAATCTGAGCAGTAGGAAGATAAGCTGAAAGAGGCCAAGATAATATACTTACCTTTTTTTGGCTTAAAGATATATATTTTCCCACTGAAGTCTTGGCAATTTTGACCATCAATTTCTATTTGAGAGTGCAAGAAGGCACGTGACAAAAAGCCGCCTTCTGCTCCAAAAAGCTTCAATTAATCTTGTTGCAGAAATGCTGAAATCAGTCATCTTATATGCACCACATCTACTGTAATAAACGAAACACTTTGGGCTGAAATCTAAAGACACATATTTAAACTTAATCTTTTCACCAGTTTAAAGCTGTTGTACTGAGGAGTTAAAAGAAGCTGGTATTCCCTTCTCTGCTCTTTTGCACAGCCAGATGAATTCACTCTTAGAATTTAATACTATGATTCTGTTTCCTACAGATGAAACTAAGAGCTGATACAAAACCGAAGTGTCCATGGTGACACTGTAAGGAGGAGTCCCAGTTTTCAAAGGAAATGGCAAAATATTTTCAGAGCTGCCAATTTTTCTGAATTAATAAATTCAATAGGATTCATATATTTTCCTTACAACTTGAATTTTGGCCTTACATCTGTCATAGGAAGAACAGAACTCTAAATTTTCTGGCAAACCTGGACCAATGTGCAAATAATTTTTATACCAATATAGAGATTTTTAGTGGAAGTCTTCACTATTTGTGTTGAGGTTTCTATCAAAGCCACGATGCTTTTAGTTGAGTTTCATCCTACATTTTTGTTTGAATTCTTAGTGTATGCAAACCTTACGCAAACTGCAGCCAGAACAAAGTCAGAACTCATGCCAGCAAAAACTGCTGGGTTTCACACAGCTTTGAATATTTTACAAGGTCTGAATCTTTGTTTGCTCTCATTTGAAAGAACTGTTAGGATACTGCTCACAGTTTGCCTGACCTCAGCCTGTAATTTGGAAGGTTTGCTCACAGGCATACCTGTAACTTTCCACTTCACATTCAGTCTCAACTATTTAGGAAGAATTGAGTGGGCAAGAAACAGAAGGCGAATCTCAGTCTATGTCCAAAATGACATTGCTTTTTTCCAAGTCACTGTGAATTTAGAAAAAAAAAAAGTTCTTGAATGCTTACAAATCAACCTTCTAGAGGATAAACAAAGCAATATACTGTGTGGGGCTTGGTATCTGTCACATTAGTGAACATGACGATCATCACTGTGAGAACCAGTCCAAAACGTGCAGGCTACGAAGTTGTATACCCACTTCTAATGTGAAAAGAATATATCCATGTTTATATTTCCAACCTTTTAATTTCTAAATAACACTAACAAAGTAGTCCTAACAATAACTGTTAATAACAATAATTATCAGTAACAATTTTGTAACTCTAAAGACACTACAGAGTTAAAGAAAACCCGGCCATTTAAAGAAAAACTATCAGTAGTTCAGTGGCAAGGAACTCTAATTTGGGCAGATTTTCATAGGTGACTGTAAGAAAACTGAAGCTACTAATATATGTGCATGTATTTTCCATGTATCAGCATTTTTAAAAGGCTGACTCTATATTGCTAGAAATCAGTGAATCACTGCCTGGGAGAAAAATGTGAATGGTGGTGGAAAACATTTTAGGAGTATCAAGGAAAAATTTGGAAAACAAAGACATTTTTTGATAAATGTGAGAGCAGCAAGGATCCATGTCTACATACAAAAACATGTACACAAATGAAAGAAGCAGAAAACTGTCATCAAGAAAAGTAAACTAAAATCTGGAAACTTTAGAAAACTGATAAAGAAACGAACAGCTTTAAGGAGAATTCAATGATCCATAGGGATAAGGACAATAATAAGATTTTCGATACATTAGGAATAATGAATGGATTCATAACATTGAGTATAGACCATGGCCACACAAATATGGTAGAACACTAGTAAAGAGCAGCGTACAGTTATTATTTCTGGTTATTTTTTGGAAAAATCTGATGGTTTACATATTACAGTGAGATAATTATACAATTTGCATGTGAAAACTAAGCAATGATATCATACAAAAACTAAGGGGGAAAAAAGTCAACAGGTTAATGTAATTTGCATTTAAAAGTTTTGAAGAGCAAGAGAGTTCAGAGTTATCTAAACCATAACTGTTGATTTTCAGTAACTGTTGGAACACTGGAAAATTTCCAGAAAACTGGAAACAGAGCTGATGTTGAACATGTATTTAAAAGGCAAGCAGCCCATATTATTACATATGTATCAACTTAATATTGATTCTAACAAAATCAATCACTGATACAGCTTAATTAATACAGAATGTTTAAAAGGTACTAATGATATGGGCCATCAATAGAAGCAAAATGACAATAGAGCCTCACAACTGAGCTGACCATTTTTTCCTGTGACTCCAGACTAAAGTACTCCTTCTGACACTTCTGTACGACAACTGACTGTATCACACAGCGGTTGGACTAACACAAAATTAGGAGTATTGCAAAAGCCAAGAACTGGTTAATTTGAACAACGTGATGTTTTATATGAGTAAGGTAATTTCTTTCTCTGTTTGGTGCTGGCAGAAAAAGTAAAATTATCATTGCTAAAACCTGTAGATGACACAGTTTGGAGGACTGGTAAGCAAGGACAGAGACAGGTCACTGGTACAGAATGGGGTCAGTTAATTAAATGGGTTTACTCAAGCAGCATGCAATTTAAGACAGCCAGTCACAAAGCTCTCTATCAAACTACTTTTCCACAATGGGCACTTTCTCATCTTGCAACCTATGTATTAAACTATCTAGTGAAAATCATCCTTTCAGCTGCTGGGCATGCGAAAGCTAATCATCGTGAGTCAGTTTCCAGTCACAACCTTGGATTCCAATTTTGGTATTATGCCATCCGACTGCTAAGCAAAACAAAACAAAAAGGACAACAACAAAAGTGTCAACTAGTATCACAGACTTGGAATTTTGTTGCAACCTGATAGCAACAATAGTACACAGCTGGCCCCCTTATCCTCAGTATTCCCAAAAAGGACAGAAACTAAGTGCCTCAGATTAGTCTCTTTGCAAGACTTGAGAGGCAAATGCATGAGTTATACAACTCCTTATGACTGAAAGTTATTCCTGACAGAGGGAAAGAAGGAAAACTCTTCATGCTAAAAAAAACATTAGTTGTAAGAAGTAATGAAGGACAAGAAGCTTGACTGTAATGAGATGGCAGATGAAAAGTTTGCTAATATGCTCAAACTGAGGGACAGGAACATGGCTTTCAGCAACAGCTTTTTAAAAGAATCAGCTCAAGAGAAAATGCAACTCAGGCTTGCTCTAAAGGTATACAGCTGAGAACGGTAAGAAGAAAGGGTGCTAGAGGAGTAGAAGCAGCTATGAATGACTTAAATATGTGAGACAACGAAGAAGAAACATGAATCTCCCAATTTGCACAAAACCAGAAAAGCTGAAGTATAGAAGGCTTACAAAGGTCAATCCAAATTGAGATCACACTTCCAGCAAAACTGCAGATGTTTTCAAATACTAAGCACTTAATGCATAACACTGAGCAGAGATGCAATACTATTATTAGTGTTCAGATAAAAGGAAGACAAACTGCTTACGCATGAGGAGCAGTCAGCTTACAAATCTTTGTTAAGCGTTCATACCCCAGAAATGAACTAAATTAATCTTGCTATGAAAGACTCCCAGTGAAAGATACTCCGGTTGAGGAACAGCAAGGCCCTGTGTTTACCACCCTTGCCACCTTCTTCTTCCCTTACTATGCTTTGTGTTCATGTAGTACAGCAAAGAAAGCAGCAAGAGAAGTTGCATTGCAGACACACTCAAGACCATCTCACATGAAAGCCTTTCAGAGTGGGCTGGGAGGTAATCTTCACTGGCCCAGGAGTTTGCTCAGAAAAATAGTGGGAAATAAAACAAAGGTGAAGGACTCATAGCAAATTTTATCATCTGTCCATTGTATCTCAAAAAAAAAAAAAGTATTCTTTCCTTTTCACTTATCTCATATGTCCAAGCCATACATCGTTTTAGCTTCCTTCTTAGCAACTCCAGGCCACCCTTGCTTTCCTTATTGTGCTCATTTCTAGCTCTTCTGCTCTTTTCTTTCTCAAAATCTTCCTCAAAATGCCTTCTGCTCTTTTCTTGTTCTGATTATTTCTCCTTAGCTCTGTGCTTATTTACAATGTTCTTTTAATCCTATCTGCTTTAAATAAAAACCCTTTTAGCATAAGAAAATGATCATATTCAGTGGTTAACAAATGGACATTTAGGCTTACGTGTGTGCATTTAGGTGGCCGTACTGAGCTGCACAGGCTTAAAAAGACCTGTCCATTAAACACAGCAGTGGAGCTGGCTTCTGTTCACAAAGTGTCATGCTTGGAATGGAAATGACTTGCTGTGAACAAAAAACCCAACTTACTACATATTAACAGCTATTAAACATTACAAACTGAAAATATTAATGTTTGGTATAGATATAACTACCAATTTTACCTGTAAAAATGCTGACCTACATACAATTATTTCAATTTAAAAAAACATTTATGATTTTTGTAAGACTGATGAGTATCATTAAAATTTTTATACTACATATTTCTCAATAGAACTGCAAAAAGTTTTGAGTAAACAAGAAAGATTAGATTAGATTAAATTAGATTAGATTAGACTAGACTAAATTTTAAAAAGATTAGTTATCTTTAGTAAAGTAAAGGTTCCATAAAGAATTGCAAAACTTCAGTATATGTAGGGTTAAAGGGTGGAAATGTGCTGTAACTTGCATTGGAAATTTCCACTGCCTGCTTTATTGGCAGAGGAATGAGCCATACCCATAGTAAGGGGGGGAGCGAGGGGATGTGGTCTCTTCATAAACACATTGGAATGCTGTGTCACATTATTATTCCTTCCAGCCTTTTGACCAGTTTTTGGTTTTGCTCTTCCTGAGTTTTCTGGTGTCACAGATCCACTAAAACCTGTAGAACATGTGCCTAAGAATAAATTGCAGGACCATAAGGTCCTGCTTTACTTATTTCTCATGATGACACACTGTACTGTCTGTATTATTTTCCAGTCTTTGTCACCCATTTACTCAGTCACCCTTTTTTATTAATGAATGTAACTCTTTGCTTTTTTTTTTAATTCAGTACACACAACACTAAGTGTTAAACCAACACTTAGTTATGAATATGGGAACTTTGGGATGTCTTAATGTGATGAATAAACGTTCCTAATGCCAAGCATGCAACATGACATTTAACCTGATACCAACACCTAAAAACTGAAAGCAAGACATTTGTAACATAAGTGGCTGAACAGCAGGGCTCAAAGGATTGTAGTGAATGAGTCTACACCTTGCTGGTGATCAGTCATCAGTGGTGTTGCTCACGGATCAATCCTAAGGCCAGTTCTGTTCAATATTTTTATCAACAATCTGAGTGCAGGAGTTAAATGAACCATTAGCAAGTTTGTTGGCAATCCGAACTGCAAGGTGCTGTTGGCTCTCCTGAGGGAAACGAGTTCTTGCAGGGGGATATAGGTAGATTGGAGGATTGGGCAACAAATAATGGAATGAAATTTAGCAAGAACAAACACTGGATCCTGCACCTGGTACTGAGAAATGCTGGGCTCAAGTATAAATCGGCAGAGGAGTAACTGGAGATGAGCCTTGCAGGAAGGGCGCTGGAGGTGCTGCTCAACAGCAGCTCACCAGCATCAGCCGTGTGTCCTGATACCTAGAGCGCAGACCTCATCCCAAGGTGCACAAAACCAGCCGGTCCAAAGAGGTGATTTTCCCAATGTGTTCAGCATTGGTGCAGCCTCACCTGGAGCACTGTGCGTAGTGCTGGGCCCCACAATTTAAGAAGCATTTGAAGGTCCTTGAATGTGTCCATGTGAGGGCAACAAAAGGTGGGAAGCAGTGTCCTGTGAGGAGAAGCTGAGGACTCTGGGCTTGTCTAGTTTGGAGAAAAGGAAATTGAGAGGTGACCTCAGTGCTCTCTGCAGCTTCCTGAGAAGGTGACATGGAGAGGGAGGTGCTGATCTCTTCTCTCTGGGATCTAGGGACAGGATGTGTGGAAACAGCTCACAATTGCACCAGAGAAGGTTTAGGCTGCACATTAGGAAGCGTTTCTTTACCAAGAGGGTTGTCAAACACTGGAAGAGGCTTCCTAGAGAGGTGGTCAATGCCCCAAAACTGTCAGTGTTCAAGAGACATCTGGACAATGCCCTTGATCAGACAATGCCCTTGACAACATGCTTTAACTTTCGGTCAGCCCTGAAGTGGTCAGGCAGTTGGCCTAGATGTCATATGCTGAGAATTCTCAAATAAATGCTTACAGTGTAAAACAAACAAAAAGTGAGAGATTTTGAAAATTATAAAGTAGGCTTAGACTATAAGTTAAATGTAATAGATCTGTATTTTTCAAAGTTTTGGTTTTTCTCTTTTTCATATTTAATTTCACGTAATTTTTAGGGACTTTGATTTAATAAAATCAGTCTGCAGCATTGAGAATCCATTAAATTACTCCAGCAGGGTCATAAACAGAACATGTGGCTTAAGATTCAACAGTTCAACTAATGCTATAGATTGTTTCTTCTTACTGCTGCTAAAATTTGAGTAGCTCTTTAAAAACTGACTTTTTTGCATCTATGGGAAAAAAAAATAAGCAGCAGTATTATACTGATTTTGAATCCAGGCTGACTGGCCGAGTTGCAAAGGGACAGCTTGTGTAACAAAATAGTGCAATTTGTGAATGTGGCAGCCATTATACAAATTGATGCTCTTGTTCCTCTACTTGAAAATAACATAATAGAACTAGAAAATTTTGTCACATTCAACACAGATGATGAGACTGAATTAGAGCTTAAATAGGTGACAAAACTTGTAGAATGACAGTTAAGATAAGAAGGGGATAATTAAGGGCTGTGAACTTATGGAAAACGAACATGAAATGACATGGAATTTCTTCTATTAAAAAAAAAATTGCAAAGGATTGAAATAAACTATCAGGCAGAAGTCTTTCCACAAAAAAAAATCATACTGTGAATTTTTGAGTACCTGAATAATGGAACCAACTGCCACAGGATTCTCTGAATGTAAACATTATGAATGGTGTTTAAAAAGCAATTAGACAAAATAATGGAAGAAAAAATATCAAGTAAAACCCTCTAAATACATAGACATGTTCAAAAATTCCCTGATCAAGTCACTCATTTCCTGAAGCTAGAAGGACACATCAAAGGAAACACCACCATATTCCTGTCTTGCTTGTAAACTCTTCTCCTAAACAGCTCCTTTTGGCCACTGGCAAGGACAGGATTCTAGGCTAGATGAACTTTTGCACGGACCTAGTACAACATAGGAACAATTACTTCAGATTTTCATACAACATTTGGTCATGTAGTTTATATAATGAACATCCCCGTTCAGTCCCCATGTGTTTCCTAATCTAGTTGAGAGGCGTCCCTGCCTGTGACAGGGAGGTTGGATTAAATGATCTCTAAGGTCCCTTCCAGCCTAGGCCATTCTGTTATTCTATGATACTATGATCAACTCAATATGAGCAAGTTCATTTTTCAAGATGAAAGAGGAAAACCAAAAATAGTTAACCATACATACATCTCTAATTAGCTCTTAGGATGTATGTTCACATATGTGAATTATTTCAGGCAAAATAACTTACAAAATGCAAACAGGCAACATGGCTTGCTTTAATAAAAAAACGCTGGGTTTGATTTCTTTCTAATGAAATTTTTCAATATTCTTTAAGAGTTATTGTGTGCCAACAAAAACTTCTTTAGCTTCTTTAAGGAGATGGTCAAGCAGATTGCAGTGATCCGTGCACCATTTCCTGGTGATTTCTTCTCCAGTGTCTTAATTTCTTTCATGTTTGATAACTTATGTTAAATAACAAGTGGCTCCAAGTTAACAATTAAGATTTTTCTGTTTTCTCACGACTTGGGATGTATTTTGAATAAAAAGTGTTCTAAAATTAAAGAAGACATTTAGATGCATTTGCTGGCATTCTGTGATAAGCCTGCTGTGAATTTCTCATAATCTGTTCCAAAGATGGTTTCATCTTTCCTTAGGAATGATGACCAGTCCCTGTTACTGACTACTGTAATTTTCTATCATTGATTTACAAAGCTTACGTGTCACAGCTATCCATCAGAAAGGGAAATAGTGTTTGATGTGCACTGCTTCAGTTTGGACATCTCTGCTGAAACTTAGGGTATTTACAGTTATCTGTAACTCTAAGGAACTGTGGTATGAAGTTTTTATTACTGTAAGTATGATGATGTTACTACTGTACACTTTACTAAGCAGTGTGTGAATTACTCATTCCTTCATTCCTTTTTAAGATGATCAAGTATTTTAGGCGATGATAGAGAGAAAACGTAAAGTTTGGTTACTATCTGTTACAGCCAATTCCTACCTTGATTTGTTTTGCTTTTTTGTGAATTCTTTACAGAACATAGATGTCGTTTAGCTTAAGCCACACAGAACTCAGAAACTGTTTCACAGGAAATTTTAAATTTGGCCCAAATGTACTGTAACTATTATTAGATCTACTTTTAAAATGTTAATTTAAAATAAATGTTTTCAACAGAGATTTTCAAAAACAAAGTTCACATTGTAATTTTAAACACAGACAAAATAAACTTTCAAATAACATTTCAAACTTGCCAGATTAATTCTGCAAATTGCCAGAGATCAAGCTAACAATACCAGACCTTCCAAACAACTTTCTAATGTAAAAGGGATCTACAGTCACAGTCATGCTTCACAACAGCTGAAGTTCTTAGAATACTGACTTAGGATGCGATTCACAGGTTTCAAATCTACTTTGCCACAGAGCTTTCATCCTCCAGTACAATCCTTCAACCTGAGTTGAACGGAGGTGTGGAGCACAGATCCAACCATTACTACAACGAATACTGTCTAGCTACTCCTAGTCTACAGCTAAATGGTATCCTCTTGATAAAAATCCATTTTGGTCATTGAAGCAACATGGACTCCAATAGCTAAAGCAATAATTCAGGATGCTAAGGCAATAATATCAAGTGGATAAAGCTCCATGTATGTATTTGAGAGGGAGATACCATTGTGGAATTTTATGTTTATAGACACTAGTGATTCCCTAAGTTACAGAAAGATGCCCAATATGTTAAAAGGAGCCATAAATCTATTTTGAGATTTGAAAAAATCTTATGGAATGGTAAGAAATGTCTTGCCCTATCTTTATGTCACAAAATCACACAGAACGGTAGGGACTCGAAGGGACCTCAAAAGATCATCTAGTCCAGCCCCCCCTGCCAGAGCAGGATCACCTACAGCAGATCACACAGGAACGCGTCCAGGCGGGTTTTGAATATCTCCAAAGAAGGAGACTCCACAACCTCCCTGGGCAGCCTGTGCCAGGGCTCTGTCACCCTCACTGTGACAAAGTGTTTTCTAATATTTTTGTGGAACCTCCTATGTTCCAGCTTGAACCCTTGTCCTGTCATTGGACATTGCTGAAAAGAGCCTGGCACCGTCCTCCTGACACTCCCCTTCAACATATTTATAAATATTAATGAGGTCACCCCTCAGCCTCCTCTTCTCCAAGCTAAAGAGACCCAGCTCCCTCAGTCTCTCCTCGTAAGGGAGATGTTCCACTCCCTTCACCATCTTTGTAGCTCTGCACTGGACTCTCTCAAGCAGTTCCTTGTCTCTCTTGAGCTGAGGGGCCCAGAACTGGACACAATATTCCAGATGTGGCCTCACCAGGGCAGAGTAGAGGGGCAGGAGGACCTCTCTTGACCTACTTGCTACTCCCCTTCTAATACAACCCAGGATGCCATTGGCCTTCTTGGCCATGAGGGCACACTGCTGGCTCATGGTCATCCTGCTGTCCACTAGAACCCCCAGGTCCCTCTCCCCTACACTGTTCTCCAGCAGGGCAGTCCCCAACCTATGTGTCAGTAGCAACAAATTATGAAGTCTTGATCTACTCGCCTGTTTTGGCTTGGCCTGGCCGGATTTTGGCGGCGGAGGGGACACTGCAGGGTGGCTTCTGTAAGAAGCTGCTAGAAGCTCCCCAAGATTGATAGAGCCAATGCCAGCCGGCTCCAAAGAGGGACCCGCCGCTGGCCAAGGCTGAGCCTGCCAGTAAAGTGGTAGGACAGGAGCACCTCTGTGAAAAACGTATTTAAGAACGGGGAAAAGAACTGCGCCATAACAGCTGGCACAGAGATGGAGGAGTGAGAATCTGTGCAGACACCAAGGTCAGTGAAGAAGCTGGGGGCAAGGATGAGCTCCAGGCGCCAGAGCAGAGAGTCCCCCGGGTCTGTGGTGAAGACCATGGTGAAGCGGATTGTCCCCCTGCAGCCTATGGGCGATGTGCAGATGTCAACAATGAGGATCACTGCGTAGATGTCCACCGTGTAGAGGACTCCACGCCATGTGGGTGAATGCCTGAAGGGGGCTGTAGCCCGTGGGAAGCCTGCATCAGAGCAAGTCGCTGCTGGAACCTGTAGCCCGTGGAAGAGAGGAATGCCCACGCTGGAGCAGGTTGGCTGGTAGGACTTTTGCAACACTGCGGGGGACTCATGCTGGAGCAGTTTCCCCTGAAGGACTGTGCCTCAGACTCACGAGGATTGGGCTGCCCCTCGTGAGGTGTCTCACGTTGGGCAGTTTGTGATGAATTGCCCTTCGTGGGACAACTCACGTCAGAGAAGAGAGCGTCATCCCAAATGATCATACATACGTTATTCAACAGTCACACCCAAGGCACAATCAGGACATAAACAGACCAAATAAGCTCCTGCTGCAATGAAATTTCAAAGGAAATTGGCCAGATACTTATCTAATTTGAAAAAGGTGTAAATCTTATGCTTGACTTTGGTTCCTTTAATTGGAGGTAGGGGGGAATATTTCCATTCTCTAACAGAATTGGTAGTGAACTTGTTTGGACACGTGGTAAGGAACAAATTGCCAAAATGAAAAAAACAAAGCAGGAGGTAAAGGGGAGGATCTGAGTCCTGGCACTCCATAACTCATGCAAGTTATTCTCCTTTGAAGTGCAGCATCATATGGTGCCACAAGACATGCTTTGGCAAACGGAACTATCCAGGCACAGCAAGGTTTCTGCTGAGAGGCAACAATGCCACCAATTTCTTCAGAAATCTGTGTACCCGTTAACTCATCAAGACTTTAGTAAACATTTTCCAAAACAACACATTAAAACTTCTGCTTCTACCAGTGAGATTTCAATCCTTCTTTAGGTGACTTAAAATTCACTTGTCAAGTGAATGTCAAGAAAAATTAGTCAGAAACGTAGAAAGAAGTAAGAAAAATGTTTTAATTATGAATATTTCTACAAAATCCTGAAAACTTTTATGAACTGATGAAAACAGAGGTCAGAAGACAACACTAGATTTCACAACACTAGATTTCACATTACATTTCTGATGTCAGAATAAGAGACTGGAATTATTCTGAAAAGTAACATTTTTAATATAATCAGTTACATTTACCTAAAATTGACGCTTTAAATGCTTTGCAAATTGATACAAGAACAAAGAATTTGTTATGACTTACTGGTGTTTGGGAAGCTTTAGACACATTACACCTTTCACCTGGAATATAAATGTGAGGCACTGGGTCCTTTACAGTATCTTCTTCAGAACTCGTAAAATATGTTAAGAACAGCTCCTACTGTAACAAATATAATGAAGCTCATGGCCAATATTTTTAAAGAAAGACATAATTAATCAGAAAAAAAGTCCCCCTCAGAAACAAAGTTTTAAATTAATTGTACAAATGCATCTTGACAGATGTGCAGTGACAGAGCAGCTCCTGGGACAGGGATGCAGGAGGTGATGGGGCTGCAGCTTGTGCAGTGCTGTGGCTGGCCCCAGGCAGAGGCAGGCTCACCCACCTCTCAGGTCCCATCCCGTCCTGTTCCATCCCATCTTGTCCTTGACACTCACCTGCCTGGAAGAGCTCCTGTGGCCGGGCTTCCTGGCTCTCTGGGCTCCCCAGGCCCTGCTGGCCTGCCTGTCCTCCCCAGCACCTCCTGCCTGCCCATCTGCCCGTCAGCTCTCCACAGGGTCCCAGCTCACCTTCCTTCCTCCAGCACCTCCGCCTCTTGCCTTCGGCCCCATCTCCCTCCATTCTCTTCCAGTGTGCGGCGACCGCAGGCATTCAGAGACCTCCAGGCCCTTGCCACCCACCAGTTCCACGCCTCACGGATAGACAAGTGCCACCTCTGTGTGTGTCCAGTGGTGCTGCCTGTGGCTGCCTGCAGCCAAATTGTGGGCAGGAGGAGGAGGAGGCATGGGATGGAGGCTGCTGCCTTGGAGCAGCAGTCCCCACAGTGAAAGGCCCCTGACAAAGGCAGGACGGATGTAGGAGAGCTGAAGAAAAGCGCTGTGTGGATGATGCAGTCAGTATTCCACGACATTTAGCATATTTTTTGTTTAAAAATATGCAAGAAAGGTTTGACAACCAATACAAAACAGGCAGAAATGAAAAGCACCAGAACAGACCAAGGTGAAATGACAAAATACAGGACAGACCTTGTCAGGGAAAAGAACAGAAAAGAAACACCAGTAACCGACTGAAAAAGCTCCGCAAAAATATACCATGAACACCTGCAGTCAAAGAGGTGTTTCTGTAACATGCTGTGGGCTTGGCAGGGCAGCATTCAGGCCCTCACCGAGTGGGCCCTGCCGCTTACTCAGACTCAGGGGTCTTTAGAGAAAACCTGCCAAAAAGCAGGAGGCGGCAGAGAAAGCAAGTTTTCTGTGGGAGGAGGCAGTGGACGAGGCTCCAGCCATGGACCATGGGCTGGCCCTGCGCCCTGAGAGCCCATCAGTCTCTGGGGGAGCGTGGGAGCAAGACTGCTGCCTGCTTTGCTGGTGGGAGTTTGTCGAAGCAGATGGAAGGATGGATGGGAGAAGTGTAAAGCCAGCCCCATAAAGCCCCGGCCTGTCCCAGAACCTCCCTCATGATGTACTGGACTGTGTCGCGCAGAACCACAGCACAGCCCTGGGCACTCACCAGTCTGTCTCTAGAACCAAGTTAAGAACATCTTAAAGTCATAAGGACTTAAATGCCAAGCAGTCGTACACTTTATCATTAAAATTCATACGTAAAATACGTACAGAAATCCAACAGAAGGCTAGTACACAGTAAAGCCTTAGCATACTACTATGCAGTATTATGAATACATAACTTCAGAGCCTTCAGTTTAGGACTGTTACCTATTAATTTCTGAAAACATTCACAAAGATTTTAAATGCAAATTTTCATTCCGTATTTGGAATAGAACATAAAATTATCTATGTTATAAAAACTCCTGGTCATTTGTGTTTGACCAATTCGGTAAATTACAAAGAACCCAAAGAATTCTGTAACTTTCTGTAGAACTACGTAATACAAGCATTGCATATATTCCTAGTATGATGTCTTTAGCAATCATTTACTGAAATGTAACTCAAACATCAATCTCTCAAAACGTGTAACTGACCAGCTGCTTTTTACTCTATATCCCAATCCAATGTCATCACAAAACCCCTTTTAATACAAAGATGCAGAAGTACATTAGGTAATACTAATGCAACACAGGTGCAGTTCTAGCACTGTCATTGATCAGTTGAACCATCTTGTCGTGGTTTGACCCTGGCTGGCAACCAGGTGCCCACAGAGCCGCTCTCTCACTTCCTCTTCTTCACTAGACAGGGGAAGAAAATATTTCAAAGGGCCCAAGGTTTGAGATAAGGACAGCGAGATCACTTTCATTTACCATCCCGGGCAAAATAGACTCGATTTTGGGGAAATTAATTACATTTATTAAGAGAAAAATCAGAGAGGAGTTAGTGAGAAACAAGAAAAAGCAAACAGATCTTAAAAGCAGAACACCTTCCTCCCATCCCTCCCTTCTTCCCGGGCTTAACATCAATCCCAGTTTCTCCATCTACTCCCCGCAAGCAGCGCAGGGGGACAGGGAATGAGCGTTACGGTCAGTTCATCCAACATTGGTTCCACCGCTGCTTCACTCTGGAGGAGGACTCTTCACACTTTCCCAGGGCCATTGTGGGGTCCCTCTCACAGGAGACAAGCTTCACGCTCTTTTCTCCGGCATGAGTCGTCCCACAAAGGGCAATTCATCACAAACTGCCCACCCCTTGTGAGTCTGAGCTGCAGTCGTTCGGGGAAACTGCTCCAGCATGAGTCCCCTGCAGCGTCACAGAAGTCCCACCAGCCAACCTGCTCCAGCGTGGGCATTTACTCTTCCACGGGCTACAGGTTCCGGCAGTGACCTGCCCCAATGCAGGCTTCCCACAGGCTACAGCCCCCTTCAGCCATCCACACACAGAGCACAGGGTCCTCTGCCCAACGGTGCTCATCTACACCCCACCCATGGGCTGCAGGGGGACAACCCGCTTCACCATAGTCTTCACCACAGACCCGGGGGACTCTCTCTGTTCCGGTGCGTGGAGCTCATCCTCCCCGCCAGCTTCTTCACTGACCTTGGTGTCTTCACAGATTCTCACTCCTCCATCTCTGTGCCAGCTGTTGTGGCACAGTTCTTTTTCCCCTTTCTTAAATATGTTTTCACAGAGGTGTTCCTCTCCTATGACTTTACTGATAGGCTCAGCCTTGGCCAGCGGCGGGTCCCTCTTTGTAGCCGGCTGGCATTGGCTCTATCAATCTTGGGGAGCTTCTAGCAGCTTCTTGCAGAAGCCACCCTGCAGCTTCCCTGGCCAGGCCAACCCAACACACATCTTCTCCATGGACGAGATTTATTCAAGCTGATGGAATCTTGCAAATGCCAACCCGAGGAGGAATGCTAATACAATCATCCAGGCCTCCCTGTACGCCTGCAAGTGAAGCCGAGGAGAGGGGCTGTGTGACTGAGGCCCTTGGCCCGGTATGACCTCGGCTGGAAGAGCTTCTGTGGTCGGGCTTCCCTGCCAGCCCAGGGCAGGGCTCAGCCCCGCTGGCAGCTGCTGCCCTGCTCCCAGAGCCCACTGCGGAGAGGGCTGGGCCCCCCAGCCCATGGCAACTCCAAAGAGTCAATTCATTGTATGGAAGCTTGTGGATCATCTCTGCTTGTTAATAGCCTGCAGCAGACTGAAGTTCAGTCGTCATGCTGGAAGCCAAATACAGACTCTTTGCTCCATTCAGAAAGCACAGACACTGGCCGTAATGAGCCAGCTGAAAAGTTCTTTGCTAAGCATGACCGAATGAGGAGATACAGCAGGGATGAAGCACAGGCCAAATGAGATTACAGTGGTGCTATCAGTTTGCAGAAGAATACGCTACATTTGACAGAAGAGCTTTCTGCTCCCATTTATTACTGTTTGAGTTACAGTTTGCTCTTAGATGTAAGTCATTTCCCAAATCACAAGCGGCACGGTTTCCACATCTTTTGGCACCTTTGTTACAGGGCTCCCTCAGTTCCCCATGCCTCTGACATATGAACTGAATCACTGCAGGTGATTCTGCACTGAATGCATTTTAGACACTAAAGAGATAAATCCACAGAGGAGATGATTGAATGTTTACTAGGTGATGGTCTGTAAGGAGCAGAAGTTACACCAATGCTTCAAGCAGTTGTGTCTGCCACAACAATCACCTCTTTGTTTAGTCTTAGAGACAATGTAAAGAAGTTCAATCTGGGAACACAGGGGATGTTTAGGGACAGTGGTTTTTTTCATCTCGTTGGTTGTTGCCATCCTACTTTATTTTTAATTTGCAATACATCAATTTTCCCCAAGGCCAGTTTGTTTTGGCTATTGACAGGGAGTTTACTCTGAGTAATCTCTCTGTCTCAACCCATGAACTTTTTAATCTTATTTTTAAATCCTGGCCTGCTGAAAAGAGTAAGAGAGCAGTTTGGTGGGTACCTGGTAGCCAACCAAGGCTAGCCCACTACAAAAGTTTTATTCATTTACATATGGTATTACCTCAATCTAAACAGGGAAAATGTGCCATGTAACCAGCTGAGGGTCAATGTTTTCTATGGAATTTCAACTGTCTCTCCTCTTGCTTTGCTTATCCAGCTCCTGTAAAGCTCACTGCCCTGATTTTTAACAGTCTGGCCTCCTCAAGCATTTGCCTTTCATGGCATAAAAAGGTGTGTGATTTCCTCTTTCACCAGCATTTGCAGGTAGCATCACATTTTCTTGATATGCTTCTCATCCTGTATGGAACTAAATGCCTCTGAAAAACAGCAACAGTGCTAGATTTAAAAAACTGTCTCACGCAGGCGTATACCTGCAAAACCTGCTTGACTGAAGCCACATTTCTGAGGATAATTTCATCATCACTCTTGTCAAGCACAGTAAGCTAATTTTTCACTAGTGTGTTTTAGTGCAGAGCAACCAGTTTAAATGGTTTTAGAGCTAAAGTGTCTGTAAGCTGCAGGCTGGGACCCACTGCTGAGCAAACAAATACATACATGAGTGTACAACCCAGCTGGAACCTGTTCAAAAGAGTTCCCTTCACTGAGAAGTCAGGTTATAATGCTATTACAGAAGATGATGGGTAGCCTGCTGAGAGTGGTAAGCTGCCTAATTGCAGGAAGCAGAGTCTTCTACCTCTAGCCCTTTCGTAACCAAGCCTAGAGCTGGTGCCACAAAGAACTGCAAAAGAGCTGGGAATCCAATAATGTGTATTGTCAAACATAGAATCATAGAACGGCCTAGGCTGGAAGGGACCTTAGAGATCATTTTAAACATGGAGGAGGATTTCCTGACACAGCAGCAAAGGTCACAACCTGAAGGGAGAAGGCGGCTTCCAGCACCACACTGGAGCCCTCCTCTTTGGCCTCTTACTGCAGCAGTGTTTACACTAAAAATGTTTAGTATTCCCATGGCAACAGCAGGATGAGAAGTATTACCTGCAGCTCACACATCAGTGAGGAACTGAGCGGGCAGCTTAGTGATCTTACGAATTCCTTCTCCTCACAACAGTCTGCTGCTTCCAGAACAAAAAAGCATAATGCAGAGAAATACCATGATCGGAACAAAGGTGGCCCCCAGATAGTTCACTTCAGACAGAGCAGTGCTCCGAGTGTCCTTCAGTGCTCCGCCGTGCTCCTAGTCCGCTCCGTGTACCCAGTACCCCTCCTGTACCCCGCAGTGTCCCTCTGTTCCCAGGACTCCTCCCAGGCATCTCCAGGAGCATTTTGGTTTCTTCTGGAAACAGGTGAATTCCCAGGTAGCAGCCCCGGACTATTCTAAGGTAGCCACCCGAAGAGCATTGTGTATCTTGGAGAAGGTCCATGCCTGGTAGCTCCTTGGGACCTCTCCCAAACTTCCCCAGGAGGGTGTCTGTGCCCTCAGGAGACAGCTGAAGTACTGGGGAGCAGCCCCAGACTCCTGTAGGGTGTCTACCCAAGGTGTTTTATCCATGTTGGAAGAAGGTCCATACCTAGAAGCTCTTTAGGATGTTTCAAAAGCCTTGAGTGTAAACACGGAGTAAGAACAGAGAAGAAAAAGGGTCTTCAGAGGCTGTAGGCATGAGCAGTTTTCTTCCCAGGGGCTCTGGGGCTTTACAGACAGAAATCTCCCCCAAAACACTTCCTTCTGAAAGGTCTGTGATGCTCTGAACCTCCTGCTTAATTTTGGATCTTTCTTACAGAAACAATTTTTTTGGTTTTTCCTGTTTGGTTTTGGGTGTTTTTCCCCTTTTTAGGATGTGATGTGTCTCAGTTTCAGAGAAAAGAAACCCCCTTTTCTGCCCCTGAGGAGCTAGGGAGGCTGTTGGGGTGGGACAGAGGGAGCCCCCACATTCTTTCCTCGGAGACACACCAACAGAAGTGGTCAGAGCTGACAATTGCACTAAGTCCTTCGCACCCCTTGGACAGAGCAGACCATGGCACTGCCAACTCCATGGCTCCCCCCACACAGCTCCCATGCCCCTCTGAGCTCCTTCAGCCATGCATTCTCCCCAGAAATACTGGGAAGCCTATTATCTTGGACTAATTTATCTTCTGAGAACGGAACAGATTTTCATCAAGTGACAGCACTTAGGGTTACTGACCTTACATGGCTTTTTAACCATCCTGCACCAAGATGGAACGTCATGTTCTAAGATGGGTCATCCTGCAGGCTCCTTCCAGACTACTATCAAGAACCAGATTAGGTTTAGCCCTCAAGGCCCTCAAGGGAAAAAGAACTGAAGAGTATCACCACGCAGGCAAACTCCTCAGCAGCTACGTCCCATATACTACACTTAGCTTTGTAGAGGCTTCCTAGATCTTGTCTATTTGATTGGTATCTTTCCAACAGGCTTGCAACCCAACCTAGACTGAACAGGCATTAAAAACGGGTCTTGCTAACAGAGAACAGCTCCACTCAGTCACTTGGCACCTATCCCAACACTTTCTTTCTTCAAATGCAAATATCTTCTACCTGACAGGCAATCTGAAGGTACAGTGACACACACTAATCACAGAACTGTGGAGAATTGTTGAGGCTGGCAAAGACCAGATCATCAAGTCCAGCCTATGAGATCATCAAGTCCAGCCTCAATGCTGCCTTAGACTTTACAACCACAACACGTACAGGCCTCCTGTGCAACCATGGGCTCAAATTGATCAAATGCTTCTTTCTGAAGCTCTGTAACTCACAGGTATGTACCAGAGTACTATGTATGTTAATAGAGAACAGATTCTCAAAGCTGTCAAGTCAGCAAAGAACTCCAGCATTAAGGAAGAATAAAGCAATTTAGAAACGGTTGTACATGTAAATTTTTTTTCTAATAAACACAGAGGAAGTCCAATCAACTAGCTGCTTGGTGTGCCCATCAGGAACAAAGACTTTTTCTATTCCCATGTCCCTTTAACCCTTAAAATTTCCAGCTGCTTGCTTTTTGTACATTTCACAAAACAAGACAAAATACTGGTAATGAGAAACAACAAATCACAGTAGCAAAAAAGACTGATCTGCTTGCAATGAAGGGGGAAGCAGATCGAGACTGAAATAGAAAAACAGGATGAAAGACACTGAAACGCTATCTGTGATCAACAATAAATTTGCTCCCAGCTATGAGTTTTGCAAAGAAAACTCATTTTTGCTACCAGTGACTCTTCCATACCACATCCTGTTCAGGAAGAACTCTCCTCCCTAGGCAACTAGCCAGGGCCCTACTTTTAACATTTCTCGGCTTAGGTTAATTTTTACGTTATTCATCCCTGTCTATCCTCCACAAAACTCCAGCTGTCAAACTCCAGCATCACTCAGCAGGATTTCTACCCCAAGCTTAAATAAAACCTTAGCACAAACAGTTCAAATATGCCTTTAACCATGCTGAAAATCAAGTTTCACTGAATAAGTTTCACTTTTATTTACAAAGACAGAAATTTACAACAAATTAGACAGCCCTCATAATTAAAATGATAAATCCTGAGTTAGCAGAAGCTATTGCTTCACTGTAGTTTCAGAAATTGCTGACAGGCATTTTTATATTTTTGGCTCCCAGTACAAATACTTCACACAGAATTTTTTCAAAGCTTTAGTTAACTAGCTGTACATCAGCTACAGTATAGTACATTTACTGAGATTCAAGATACATGTTCTGAGTTAACACTCAGTTTTTCAAATCATTAATAGCACTTTAAAAAACAATACATGTGCGATACAGGGATTGTAGTTCCAAATCAGACACAATTAAGTGAGTGATGATTAATGTAGAAAGATCCACTGCTTTTAAGATACTGATGGCCAGTTCATTATGATTCCAGTAAATAAACCACTTCTCTTAGTCCATGAGTCAGCCAACAATCATTTGTGAATGTACCTTACAACAAATGAAACTGGTTCTTGCCACTATCGCACAAAACTACAGAACGACTTCAAGGAAAAATACCCAGTTAGGGAGCTGCTGTTCATCACAGCTCACACAAACTGAAGTGTCACAAAATTTTCTTTCACATGCACTGCAAATTTCCCAGCACTAGCATGTCTTTACTCGAAAAGCTTGTCAATTAAAACTGACAGATATTTTAAATCACTCACAGTCATTTTTTCAAATACGTGGCAGATAAAACTAACACCAGAGGCAATGTAGGCCCACTGATGAATGAGGTGGGTGCCTTGGTGACACATGATACAGAGAAGGCAGAGTTACTGAATGCCTTCTTTGCCTCTGTCTACTCTGCCGGAGGCTGTCCTGAGGAGCCCCATTCCCCTGAGGCCCCAGAGGAAGTCAGGGCAGTGGAGGAGTTTGCTTTAGTCGATGAGGACTGGATTAGGGACCAATTAAGCAATCTGGACATCCATAAATCCATGGGTCCAGACGGGATGCATCCACGGGTGCTGAGGGAGCTGGCTGATGTCATTGCTAGACCACTCTCCATCATCTTTGCCAAGTCTTGGGAGACAGGAGAGGTGCCTGAGGACTGGAGGGAAGCAAATGTCACTCCAGTCTTCAAAAAGGGCAAGAAGGAGGACCCGGGTAACTATAGACCGGTCAGCCTCACCTCCATCCCTGGGAAAGTGATGGAACGACTTATCCTTGGTGCCATCTCAAGGCATATCAGGGATAAGAGGGTCATTAGAGACAGTCAACATGGCTTCACCAAAGGGAAGTCGTGCTTGACTAACCTCATAGCCTTTTATGAGGATATAACAAGGTGGATAGATGATGGTCGAGCGGTGGATGTGGTCTACCTTGACTTCAGTAAAGCGTTTGACACAGTCTCCCACAGCATCCTTGCTGCTAAACTGCAGAAGTGTGGTCTAGACTCTCGGGTAGTGAGGTGGACTGTGAACTGGCTGAGGGGAAGAAGCCAAAGAGTTTTGGTCAATGGGGCAGAGTCTGGTTGGAGACCTGTATCCAGTGGAGTGCCTCAAGGGTCGGTACTGGGACCAGTATTATTCAATATATTCATCGATGACTTGGATGAGGGACTAGAGAGTACTATCAGCAAACTTGCTGATGACACCAAGCTGGGAGGAGTGGCTGACACACCAGAAGGCTGTGCTGCCATCCAGCGAGACCTGGACAGGCTGGAGCGTTGGGCGGGGAAAAATTTAATGAAATATAACAAGGGTAAATGTAGGGTCTTGCATCTGGGTAGGAACAACCCCAGGTTCCAGTATAAGTTGGGGAATGACTTATTAGAGAGTAGTGTAGGGGAAAGGGACCTGGGAGTCTTGGTGGACAGCAGGATGACCATGAGCCAGGACTGTGCCCTTGTGGCCAGGAAGGCCAATGGCATCCTGGGGTGTATTAGAAGAGGGGTGGTTAGTAGGTCGAGAGAGGTTCTCCTTCCCCTCTACTCTGCCCTGGTGAGACCCCATCTGGAATACTGTGTCCAGTTCTGGGCCCCTCAGTTCAAGAAGGACAGGGAACTGCTGGAGAGAGTCCAGCACAGGGTAACTACGATGATTAAGGGAGTGGAGCATCTCCCTTATGAGAAAAGACTGAAGGAGCTGGGGCTCTTTAGTTTGGAGAAGAGGAGGCTGAGGGGTGACCTCATTAATGTTTACAAATATATCAAGGGTGAGTGTCACGAGGATGGAGCCAGGCTCTTCTCGGTGACAACCACTGATAGGACAAGGGGTAATGGGCTGAAACTGGAACATAAGAGGTTCCGCTTAAACTCGAGAAGAAACTTCTTCTCAGTGAGGGTGACGGAGCCCTGGAACAGGCTGCCCAGAGAGGTTGTGGAGTCTCCTTCTCTGGAGACATTCAAGACCTGCCTGGACACGTTCCTGTGTGGCATAGTCTAGGCATTCCTGCTCTGGCAGGGGGATTGGACTTGATGATCTTTCGAGGTCCCTTCCAATCCCTAACATTCTATGATTCTATGATTCTATGATTCTATGATTTATAAAACTCATCCTGTGGAAACAGAATAAAAACAGTCCAAGGTATTAGACATCTTTTTAAAGATGACTCTTCTTGGTATTTTTCATTATGGAAAGCAAACCGTATTTTAAGAAACACTTAAATGTATTAGCAAAGTGCAATACTGTCACATTATCAAAAGTCTCTCCAGAGGAGATACCAAAAAATAGCCAATTCTAATAAATTAGAAGGTAACTTCCAATTTAGAGTAGATTAATTAAAAGACATCCACATAAAAGGAGCGGGCACTTAGCACTGAAGAGTGCAAGTCACATTCTTATGCGCTGATACTGAAAGATTCCAACAGGAACAAAACCACAAGATGATAGTTTGGTCAAACTTACCCACTCAAGTTGTAACACCGAAGAGACAGACAAAAAGCACAGGAACTAAGTTTTTAACAGAAGCATATGTGTAAAACAATCTAGTTGCCACATTCCATCATAATATTGGTTGTTCTGCATTGTGCATTTGCAAAGGACTGGGAATGCAACCTACACAAGCATCATAACTTTCAGTGGCTTCACCGTAAAGAAGCACCTTTTAGCTGAAGGTCTTACTTTAATAGGACGGCGAGGACTGGTGGGCCATAGTCCCTGCATGTGCGTGAAGTGTGATTACGTTTTACATAACAAAAAAATTTCATGAGGACCTTTTATTACAACTGCCACCGTATGATGCTAACGTTATCTCCTTAAATACAGTTCTCATTTTAAGAAACCCACTAGTCCAAGTGCCTTCAGTGAGAGAACCAAGATGTACTGTATTCACATTGACACAAAGTATCACTGTATCCCCAAGAGAGCAGTAGTCTTTAAATAGTCAAAACTGCCAAAGAAACACCATTTGTCACCAAAGCACTTCAGATTCTTGTGGAAGGCTCTGATATCTTGTTAGAAAACATTTGCTTCAACAGCATTCTGTGTCAGAGGGATTAACATTCAGCACTGCATTTTTGTCAACATTAAAAGACAAAAAGGTCGTAAGTGCAGGACCAACCAGAAGAAAACGTCCAGTTTGGAAACCTCTCCAGCAAGGCATAGAGTTGAGCTGACTTTTGATCTTCCCCAAAGAAGTAATGTGCTGCTACGGCAAGGGAGACCATTCCATCAGAACGCTTATCGGGGACCTGAAAGCAAAAAAAGGGGCAGCACAGTCTTCGTGTTTATGGCTTTTGAACATAACATCAACGCAGTTGTACTTCTCTACAGACTCAGTATCCGTGCAACAAACCTCATCCTGCAATTCTTTATCCTGTATGTTAAAACACTTCCTATCTTCAAACGTATTAATCTGATTACATGATGAGTTCAACCATGATGAGTTCAATCTGAACTGAACTTGCAACTAGGTATGTAAACCACTTGTCCTCTGGCAACTGCCCTCAGAGGACTATTTGGTTAAACGTTTAAACCTCCTGATCCGGAAAGGAACGAGGACTTCCCGAATTTTCAAGGATTCTTGTAATATTTACTCAAAGAATAAGAAACTGTTAAACCTATCAACAAAGCCATGCAGATCTGCAAAAAGTTCTTCAAAGGCAAGTTAACGGGGGGTGGGAGGGGTGGACATCATGAATCCCAGTAGAACGGCAACGCTGGAAGCCCTTTGCTTCCAACTAAAAATAAAGTAAAAGTAAATGTAGGAAACAAAGCTTTTAACAATTCTTTTTGCTTCAAGACAGGTTAAGTTTCCCACCAAGGACTCCCTGTAATTTCTAAAAACCAAGCAAACAAACTACACAAAAAGGAAATAATTTGTAATGTAAAAAGAACTGAAATAAAAGTAATAAAGAGAAAACTTCAAGAACTATAAAGTTACAATCAGAGAAATCCAAACTATCATCTAAGACCATGGAGACAAGGAAAGTATTTTCCTTTGGCTGTTTGGCAAGTTAGTGGATGAAACATCAAAACATCAAAAGTGGATATTTACGGGACAAATTAGAAGAGGGAAGCTAGAATTGGGATGTATCAAACAAAGCAAAGTTTAAGAAGGTTATGATGACATTTTTCACATAAGAATGCAGAAATGGTTACAACAGGGCTGACCAAGAGATCGCTGGGTTTCCAGCAGTGGCATACTCACCGTCAGTTCCACCCAGAAGTGCCACGGTGTAGCACGCAGCCCGTGGGAGTAAAACACAAAGTAGTCGCCTCCTATGCTAGCAACTGGCCGACCATCCCCGAGAGACCACGCGGACAGTGACGACCCTTCATGTGGCCTAACATACAAAGACATGTGGCTTGGTCCTACAAAGACAGGGATATGAATCTGTATGTATCACGAGATGGAGGTAGAATAACAATCTATATATTTTCCTGTTTAGTAGCATGTCGTCTGTGTATTATTCAGTCTTTCAAAACATCATACAACTGTCTTCACAGAATAAATCATAGAATCATTTAAGTTGGAGAAGACCTTTAAGATAGCTGAGTTCAACCATTAACTTCGCACTGCACTGTTCCCGGGGCAGCCTGTGCCGGTGCTTGACAGCACCTTCAGCAAAAGAATTTTTCCTAAGGTCCAATCTAAACATCCCCTGGTGCAACCTGAGGCCATTTCCTCTTTCCCTATAGTGCGTTATTTGGGAAAAAAGATCAATACCCACCTTGCTACAACCTCCTGTCAGGTGGTTGTATAGAGTGATAAGGTTCCCCGCCTCACGCTCCTTCAGGCTCCCCAACTCCAGTGCCCTCAGCCACTCCTTGTGCTCTAGACCCTTCACCAGCTTCTCTGCCCTTCTCTGGGCACGCTCCAGCACCTCAGCGTCTTTCTTGGAGGGAGGGGCCCAAAACTGAATACAGGGCTCGAGGTGTGGCCTCAATAGTGCTGAGAGCAGGGGGACAATCCCTGCCCTGGCCCTGCTGGCCATGCCACTGCTGGTGCGGGCCAGGATGCCGTTGGCCTCCTTGGCCACTGGGCACACTGCTGGCTCATGTCCAGCCGGTTGCCCACCAGCACCCCAAGGGCCTTTCTCACTGGGCACTTCCCAGCTGCTCTACCCCACAGCTCTGGCGCTGCTGGGAGCCAAGGGCAGGACCCTTACTGGGTTGAGCACAGTGCTGAAACACCAAAGGTCGCGAGTTCGATTCCTGTTCAGTCCTCATGTGTTGCCTGATCTAGTTGAGAGGCGTCCCTGCCCATGACAGGGAGGTTGGATTAAAATGACCTCTAAGGTCCCTGCCAGCCTAGGCCATTGTATGATTCTGCGACCCGGCCCTGGGCCTGGTTGCCCTTCGTAGCACTGGCCTCGGCCCCTCAGCCCAGCCCCCTCTGCAGAGCCTTCCCACCCTCCAGCACACCCGTGCTTCCACCCAGCTTTGTGTCACTGCAAACTTAGTGAGGGTGCACTTGATCCCCTTGTCCAGGTCAGGTCACTGATAGAGATGTTAAACAGGACTGGCCCCAACACAGCCCATGTGGAACATCACATTGGACCAGCCACCACCTGGATTTAACTCCATTCACCAACACACTCTGGGCCCAGACACCAGATGGTTTTTCACCCAATGAAGGGTACGCTTGTCTAAGCCACCAACAGTCCATTTCTGAAGGAGAATACTGAGGGAAATGGCATCAAATGCTTTACTAAAGACCAGGCAGACATATCCTCAGCCTTTCCCTCATCCACCAGGTGGGTCACCTTGTCATAGGAGGACATCAGGCTGGTCAAGCAGGAGCTGCCTCTCACAAGCCCATGCTGGCTGGGCCTGATCCCCTGGTTGTCCTGTATGTGCCACACGATGGCACTCAGGATGATCTGCTCTGTAATCTTCCCCAGCACCAAGGTCAGGCTGACAGGCCTGTGGTTCCTTCCAGCCCTTCATGTAGACAGGGGTCACATTTGCCAACCTCCAGTCCCCTGGGACCTCCCCAGTTAGCCAGGACTGCTGGTAACTTCTGCCAGCTCCATAGCCCTGTGTGTGTCTAAGTGGAGCAGCAGGTCACAAACCATTTCCCCTTGGATTACAGGGGCTTCATTCTGCTCCCTGTACCTGCCTTCCAGCTCAGGGTACCTGGAGAACACCTGCTCTTACTATTCAAGACTGAGGTAAAGATGGCATTAAGTAATTCGGTCTTTTCTTCATCCTTTGTCATTATGTTTCCCTCTGCATCCAATAAAGGACAGAGATTCTCCTTAGCCCTTCTTTTGTTGCCAATATATTTACAGAAATATTTTTTTATTGTCTTTTACAGCAGTGGCTGATGTAAGTTCTAGCTGGGCTTTGGCCCTTCTAATTTTCTCCCTGCATCACTTCATGACATCTTTGTAGTCCTCCTGAGTTACCTGTTCCTTCCTCCAAAGGTCATAAACTCTCCATTTTTTTTTTCCTGAGTTCCAGCCCACTCTTCTTCCTCACCAGCTCAGCAGACAGGAGATAGGGCCTGCTCCTGCACCTTTCAGATCACTTTCTGGAAGAATGTCCAGCCTTCCTGTGCTCCTTTGCCCTTCAGGACTGCCTCCCGAGGGACCCAGTCAACCAGGTTCCTAAACAGGTCAAAGTCTGCCCTCAAGAAGTCCAAGATGGCAGCCCTTCTGATCCCCTCCTCGCTCCTCCGAGAATCGAAAACTATCATTTCATGACAGCTCTGCTGAAGACAGCCTTCAACCATCACATCACCCCATGAGTCCTTCTCTGTTCACAAACAGGTTCAGAAAAGAAGCTTCAATTACTTCTAAACTCTGAAGAAAATGAGATTATGTAGGAGAAGGACAAAGCTATAAAATAGACTTTAAGAAAGGACTTGCTATAAGAAAATCAAGGCTTACTCAAAACAGACAAGTCCCCCAAATAGCAACTGCGACACAACACTCACAGCTTCCAGGGTGTTATGAAACCAAATTAATTCATGGTAATTTCACAGAACTCGCTATCTTGGGAAGATCACTAGAAACTGCAGTACTGGAGTCAAAACCTTATTTATTATGGGCACAAAAATAAACACAAATCACAAACCAGAAGTTTTAGTCACTCACCAGATACTTCGAAGTTTAACCTCATAGAGTTCCAGGGCATCAGCTCCTTGGACAGAACTTTGAACTGAATGGGGCTTCTTGGAAAAATTTCTGGAGCAGGAAGATACCAGTTTTTCCTGTTACAAAAAAAAAAAAAAGTTTTAACTTGCTCTCAGTGCAGCACTCAGAGGTACTAAGTATGTGAACAGAAAAAGTTTTTGTATAGTACAGCTGTGCTGTTACTAAGTTAAATATTCAAGAGCTACTGATTCTAGCAGATGGATGTAAAATTAGCAGCTTGTGGCCAAACAAGTATTTAAAGAGCATATTAACAGAAAAATGGTCATCATTCATTATCTTCACCCGCCTTAATTTACAAAACAATAAAACAATGAAGAACATTTGCAACTTCAAACTAGTACACTTTTGCTCACAAGACTCTTGGGGCGTGAGAAATAGTCACAGCAGCTAGTTTTCTTCTGTGGAGACCACCTACTTTGGACTTCCTCTGCGATGAGCTGGGGCGAGGTGGGAAAGAAGGGAAGAGGCACACATACTCCTGCTCTGAACTGCCTTTTAGAAGACCCCTGCTTCACCTTTCTCCTCCACTGCTGCTGACATTAATTTTCCACACATCAACTTCTACAGCTCCTGCAGCAGAGCCAGTAATCTCTTGTAGAGATGCTGGTAGAAGACACTGCACCTAGACAGGAGTTTAAGTGTCTTCTAAAGTGGAAGGACTACTTACTTTTGGACCAAGATTAGCCTTACTTTTTCTTCGCTTGCATAAGCGAGATTGCTTACATGACCAATATGCTTTGGCAGTAAGTGCTCAAGTGCAGCAGTGTTCACACCAACCGGAACATGAAGTGCACTGGCAGAATCCAAGGAAGACCACAGAAAGGCGCCTGCTCCTCACAGGGAGTTCTAATGGTGTCATTGATTTCAGGTACATGGGGAGTTATGTGAGATACTCCATTATAGTCAAATCCATTAATCCATATACCAGAGTCACTTTTAATCACATTTCCATTTATATCATGAAATCTTCTGCTAGTGTGCTAGAAGAAAACACATACACAGAAAGATGATGAAGCCTGTGCAGTTCACAAGAGTCAGGAGTAATTCTCAAATATCCTCCATATCAAACCTCCAGGTCTACTGCATTTCCACTATGCACTGAACACATATCCAAGTATGAATATATAGAGACGGAATTACTCAGATAAAGAAACATACCATAAAACCACCGACATTCAGCACACACCCGCGCCCGTATTTCATCACCTCTCATTGTATTCACTTTTTAAATTACCATTGCTTGCTCAACTCTCCCACTTAATACCCCCTAGAACACCACCTTGCTTTTCTGACACACATGAACTCAACGTGTAGACTGGACAAGGATCATAAGCAATCCTTTCAAATCGAGGAATAATCATTAGTGCTTTTCAATCAAGCAAGAAAGGGGAGGCTGCTTTTTGGGGTGGGGGAGAGGAGCTTTGAAAAAGCTGAAGACTTGGAACCCGAGGTGATACGCAAGGGTTTTCTTACCTGGAGAAAGACTCGCTTAGGCTTTGGATTAGCTGCATCTGAGCTGTAAGGAAAGAAGATTCCACTACAAACAAGAATCAGAGTGACTACAAACACAGTAGTTAAAGTTATTAGTGTCGCTTTTGTGCTTCTGACAAGGTAAATGAAGTTAATCTAGAGAATAAAAAGACAGCCTGGTTAAAAAACTGCAAGACTTAAGGAAAAAAAAAAACAACCCCCAGTATTTCTGTAACTCTAAAATCCAACTATGGAACTGAGACTACATCAGAAGCACATCACTACAACTCCTACCTGACACAAGACACTTATCTGTAATCTCAATATCAAAAACTAAAAGGAATAAAATGACTACTTCCCAGAGCTTTCAAAAATTTCCTATTTCTTAAAACATCTGTCAACAAAAACCTAGAATCTTTGTAGCAAGGTCAGCAGAAAAAAAAAAAAAGAGGGATTTTTTTTTTGGTGGTATATGTATTGTTCAGCCACATATTATTCTTCACCTTAAATGAACACCAGTTCAAACTCCAGCATTAAATTTTCTATCTTACACCAATTTTTACCACATCATCACAGAACAGATTTCTGTAACCCATTAACACAAAACATGAAATCTTTAACATGTTTCCTAGAAGTTTCTTTTAACATTTAAGATGTTGTACAATTATTACTAATTTCAAGTATTAATTTAGAAAAAGCACTATTTCTAAACTCTAGAGAAAGTTTCAAGCAATATTTGCAAGTTCTGCTTACAAAATAGGATGAGAGAATCATGGTTATGATCACAATAAATCCTGCCAACACCACATCTGGAGGAATTTCTGAACCGCTTCGTCCCATGATAGGTGTAAACATTTCAAACACAGTCCAATTGATATACATCGTGTACAGATAGGGAACAAACATTCCCAGCAGGTACATCATGACAAACTTCATTGTGGCACCTACAGAGGACAGACAAAAAATAAACAAAAGAAAAAACCTGTAAAAGCTTTAAAGGACACGAACACACACCTTTACTAATAATATATCCATACACTACTGCAAGGCTCAATCCACAACACTGGTCCTCATTCCTGACATGGACATGGAAAGGTACCACATTTTGCACGGCCAATGCCAATATAACTCCTTCAAAAACACCATAAAAATGTTCTTATATTACAAAAAAAATTGAAATAGATGTTCTGTCACAGTGTTTACATATTACAGAGTCTTAACAATGTCTATGGCCCATATTTGATTTAATTATTAATAATCCATATAATATTTTTTTAACCTAAGACACAGGATGTTTTGCACTTTTTTTTTCTCCTAAAGAGCTTTTCCATACTTTTAAACTGCCTTTAGTTCAGAAACACTTTCTTGTAACAAAAATGTCACATGGTTATTTTGACTATTCAGATTCAAAGTTTGGGGTTTCTTTTTCTTAAATAATAGAGTTTGGAGGAAAACACTCAGTATACAATAGGAGGGCCAGTGGTTTTGAAATACAACCTGCCCCTCCTCAAAACTCGTACCTTTTTGGCTGAATTCTTTATGGCTCATCAGCTTCGCAAGTAAAGCAAATGCTACCCATAGTGTACAAATGAATGCCGAACAAATGCCCATCCGAGTAACCACAGCCGATGCTAAAGACCAAATCATCAATGAGGCATCAAAAAAAATGTCTCCCAGGTCCTGCTCATTCATATCCTGTAACAAAAAAAGTGCAAATATACTCATTACTGAGCACAGTCCATGTATCACATCTCATCTGAGAACACACAGAAAAATCCTTACTACTTGAATACAATTGTTTTACTTGGAAAAAACAGCTCTGACAAGCATCATCTCAATATTGTCTTACCATCTAGATTTATCCATGGTAGTTTACCTTTTTTGTGCTTTTTATGTCCTCTGACATAGCTTGAAAAAGGGATTACGTGGGCTGGAGGAGAAGGAGGAAGCAAATGTACAAATGATAATACAAGGAATGAAGGCAGTCTAATGTTTGTTACACAGGCAAGTAGTACCTTTTTATAAAAAACACTGGTACTTGTGAGGTGTGTGAGAAAGTTATGCAGTACTTAGGTGCGAAAAAATTATCTATATCTTCTCTGATTCTAAGCTGTCAATGCATTCCTCATACAAGCACTGTTATTAGTCCACAAATATTATACTGGTGCCTTTATGTGCCATGCCACAGCTACCACTTCCGAAGTCAGCTTTTTAAAAGATGTTTGTTTTCAAGAAAAGGCATGCATGGCTTAGATAACACCAGATAAGTTTTCAAAAAAAAGGAGGAAGTTTAACTGTCAGAAGTGTCATTTGGTTTTGTGGAGATTTTTCTTAAGTTACATGGGCAATAACGTGGTGTTTGTAGTGCAAGATTCTTCACTGTGAATCCTGCCAGTAAGACGAAGGGCTGCTTGCATGGATAATGGCTATCAAAAAGCACTACTTCAGGTTCAGGCCGAGGAGAAAAGAAGGGGAAAAAAAAAAGGTAAAGAGGAAGAAACGCGAATTGCCAAAACTTTTTCAAAACAACAAGCTTATTAATTCACAAGTTCCTGAGCCACCAACAGAAAACACCCAGGCACTGGCTGTGACAGCCAAGTAAGAGATTAGCTTCCAAAATTTTTATGCAACTCTAAGTACAGTGTAAGTTAGAGCAGCACAAACTGTACGGCGCACTGCAAGCTACAGCATGCAGGAAAAACAAGAGACTCATAGTCTCGAGTTAGTTGATCTGCTGATTAATCAGCAAGCAAGAAGATCCAGAGCCTAGAACAGCGGATCAGTTCGCAAAAGCGTGCTCCTCCGCGAGCTCTTCCGAAAGACTAGAAAAAGGTAATCTGTTCTACAGATGGCTCATCCTTACCACAAAAGGACACCACCACATACACATCCTTGTTAACGCACATATACCAGTCAACACTGCCTTTCCCCAAACAATTAAAGGAAAACCCACTTCCAGATAAAAATATAATAGATTCACCCAGAATTTCCTATGCAATCAAATTTCAAGAAAGTTCATGACATTTCTTCAAATACTTGGATGTGGCTGGCTGACAATATAGGTTTCCTAAATTCTTTTGCCCAAAGCCTCTACAAACGGCCGAGAGCAAATTGAATGATGAAATATTACTACGTCTAAAACCTACACCTAACAGGCTCTAGCAGTCGATTTCTGCCCTGGCAGAGCATCATCTGTCAGATTTCTTAAGGGCTATCAAGAGCTCTGTTCCATTTCCAGCTGTGGTCAAAACAAACAACAATCAGAATAATCATAGAGGGAAGGGTGACTACTCAAATTTTTACAACAGCTTCATTTAGAAAGCTCTGGACAGCACAGATTGCTGTTAGAAGAGGACGTGACAGAACTAGAAATTCTGATAAATGCAAAAATCTAACGCTCTGATATGAATCATCTCGAAAAAAAACCTCAACGTATTATTTGCTTACAAGTTTATGAATACAAATGACATCACCAAAACAACATGCATAATAAAAGGACAGCATAAAACAGAAATGGAATTCTGAGTTTCACAATGGAACGTAAATGAGGAATTAGATTAAAGAATAAAATATTAAGATACCTAGAAAGATACTGTACCAATTATTACATTCAGGGAACCTGTCACACAAATCTCTTCAGACGTGAGAACGTGGTAACATTCAAAGAACGTCAGAATATATATTTAGATTCTGTAATCATCAAGAACATTGGAAGTATTGAAAAATCTAAATTCTTCAGTTGTTACTCTCCTCTCTTACCACGCAAGAAGAAAGCTTTAAATCACAAGTGTCTAAGGCTCTGATTTAGTAAAGCAATCCTAGGCTTAGATGAAGCAATTTTTACAGCAACATTTTAAACAGCTCTGTTCAATACAGAAAACTTTTTGCATCTTTTTAATCAACTCAAAAATTAAGTCCTCCATGGGCCAAATACTGCACTGCCCTTCAACATTAGCAATAAGCCAAGCTTACCTTGTAGAAGAATTTCTTGGCTAGTGTATGCACAAGGATGAGCTTAGCTGCAGCTGCTGTGCCGTACAGAAACACAGAAACATAGAAATGGGTGTACCAGGAAAGAGACCGTCCAATGACAGAGACGAACACTGCCACCATAAGGACCACCACCAGCGTGGAGACCCAGCTGACCAACGTTAAGCCGAATGCCGTAAACAACTTCTTCACGTTATGAATAGCTATGAAGAGTAAAAAAGAATTTTCATTCAACAGCCATAAATTTTACTGCAAATTATCATCAAGATTGTAATTACAGAATCACAGAACTGTTGAGGCTGGAAAAGACCTCTGAGATCATCAAGTCCAGCCTATGACCCAACACCACCACATCGGCAAGACCAGGGCACTGAGTGCCACATCCAGCCTCTCCTTAAACACCTCCAGGGACGGTGACTCCACCACTTCCCTGGGCAGTGCATTACCCCACAGTATAATTGCTTCTGCTCCTAGACATACCCAAAAAGCTCTAACCAGAACATTTGTTTTACACTCTTTACTAAGTTTTGTTATCTTTTCCTCTATTTGTTGCTTTCTTATTTGCTGCTTCCTATGGACAGGTGTTAAAGAAACATCAGTCTGAAGCCCTACCTGTGCTAACAGAGCAAAGAGTTTATACAGATACTAAGTGTTACAAGTAGATCTTTACAAGATTTAATTTTAATCTTCAGGAAAGGATAAGAGACATAATCATATCATAATCATGCACAACATCCTGGCCTATCAAAGTCTTGTTCATCACAATTACTCACAGCTGAGAGATCTGAACACAAAGCAACTCCTATGACACGCTGCACACCTAAATTTATTTCTGAAGTTTATCTTAAAAGATGCCTTAATTGTCTGAATTCTTCTTCATCTACTAATTGCTACTTGTTAGAGTAATGTGGTTGTTTGTAGTGGGTTTTTTGGGGTTTTTGTCTGTTTGGTTGGTTTTTTAACAACTAGACTTACCTCTGCTTCTGGGCTGTAATACTTTCTTGCTTAAATAAAGAAAAGCAATTGCTGCTGTAATATAGTTCATGATGGTGCCAACACGAGCAGGATAAGCCAGGACAAATAAACCAAATACATCGAAGAACACAACATTTCCATGCCGATACTCAAAAGATTTAGCCAACTTATCTGATGTCGCTAGGTATTTTAGGATAGCCAGAATATTGTCACCTATTAAAGAAGCAGGTACACAATACAATTACTTCAGGGTTGATGACAGCATTCTTTTACACACAAGCATTCTTAAAAATAAAACTGTATTGAAACATCCTCAACAAAGACAGGCGTTCAATGGTATGCACAACATAGTACTTTTATGAGTTAATCTATACAGTTGTCACTAAAATAAGCATACTTGGGAAGATTAATGTATTTAAACACTGTTGCAATGATGAAGATGAGTCAAGCTTTCAGCCCATAAGCCCTTCTTCAGGCTGATATTAACACAGTGGACTTTCAGGTTACTCCATAGAAAAGTCAGTAATTTCATAATTTTCCTTCTCTTCTCCTTGTCACTAGGAAGCCCTCTGTTTCAATTACTATGAATTACCCACCTCTCTTTCCCTAGATGACTGTAAGGTAGGAGACCAGGAGGGTATTTTCCTTTGTAGCCTTCAGGTACCACAGTACAGCCAAAACACATACAATCAAATCAGACCAATCGTTCTCAACCTTCATTTTGCTTTTACTTGACCTGTGAAAGTACTTACTGGCTGAATTTGGTTGGTTGTTTTGCTTGGGTTGTTTACTATTATTTATTTATTTATTTTATATGTGGTATGTTTAGCAAGAGACACTCTACATAACTTCCATGACCAGTAAAACCACCTTTCCAACAGGAATTTAGAAGGGTTACTTGCTGTCTTGCAATTGCAGTGGCATGACAACTCTTACTCATGCTGATCATCTAAGGTGACTTCTACATAAGCTTAGAGATGGAAATGGTCAAAATCCTGGAAGCATTTAGGATTACTGCAGTCCGTTAAATAGCCTGCTACGAGTACAACCTGTCAGCATGAAATAAATCCTGTGTATTCACAGTCTGTGTGCTGCCACATAAGTCTAAGATCCATTCTAGAAGAAACACCTCAGATCAGTCTCTATGCCACCAACTAATCATAAGCTTCTCATGATGAATATTAAAAACTAAGGGGACTTACTCACAGAAAAGGAATGCAGAACATTCATGTATCGATGGCTAGATTATAACCTAAGATTCCAGTTGTTTTAAAATCAACATCATTGAATGCTGATAACATTTATCTTCCAAGGCTGACCAAACATATTTCCTTTGTATTTCAAAAGACACATGTTCAGTTAACTATTTGTTCTTTCGAACATCTAGCATGTTCTACATGTGTAATTAAAATTATTACTTTATTGTGGTGATAATATTACAGCAAATGAAAAAGCAGTTTTAATACTACTCTTCAATAAATAATCAAATTCTTGAAATACCAACCTGCTCTCTGAATGGAATCTGTTAAAATTCTGTCCGATGTGTCATATTTTGTATGATAAATATATCCATTTTCAATAAAAGCCAAATCTATTCCTACAGAGAGAAAAAAAAAAAAAGAGTGTTTGAAATTATGTAAGCCTAAAACCTCAAAACATACATGTGAAAGACTGGAGTGTAGTTCACACGAAACATTACTTTGTAGCTCACTCAACATTGTTGAAGGCATACGAACCAGCATGCTTTGTAGAAGGAATACTAAGCGGGAGTCCATGCGTGTTTTAAAAAGTACACCTGTAGAACATTTTAAAATCTCTGTCCTTTCCAACATATTGATCTGTATGTCAGCTGTACACAAACTGATCTCTACTGGAGAAATACATGAACATTCTTAGTCATCTCAGCTTCAAAAAAGATGTATGAGGTACTTTCCAAACATTTACTAGTAAAACAGATCCATGGTGAAAAGTAATAAAAAGTAGTACCGTGGAACTATAGAAATATATTTTCAAAGTACTGGTGTGTTGTAAACAGTTTTTCAAATAGCCGGTCTGAACACTCTTAAATTAAAAGTCCAAATAATTTGAAAAAACAAGCAAAAAGTGTTTACAAAAGAGTTTGTAAACTCAAACACACACCCCCTCAGTCACGTTGGTAAAAAGCCGCTGCCTGCAACCTGAATCCTCAGAGTTTTGCAGAGGTTTAACAAACCAGACCTCAATTCTACCAGGGGACAAAGAGAAACACATTGTAAAAAAATCAGCTACTTTATTTTCAGTCTAGAAATATATTTTGAAACAATTCAGAACACACTAACATGTCTTGTCCTTACAATCAATTCAGAAATGTCACCTTTTTCGAAAGTGATTCCAATCACCACCCCTGCCAGACAGCAAGGGTTTTACAGAAGTTTACACTTCTTTGAGTTGTGTTTGCACTGCATGTTTCACATTTTGTCCCCACTGGTCACTCTCTGCAGAATGGATAGCAAACTGCAAACAAATTAGCAGAACCAAAAACACATTGTCCTGCGCCTGATTACGACTGAAAAGAGTAATGAAAAACGCATTACTAAGTCACTATCTTTAGAAGAAGATTATTTTGGCTTATCCGTCAGGTACAGATATTTAATTCCTGTAAGCAGGTTATTATCATCACCAAAATGTTTCAAAACAGGCTATTCACTAATGCACTGTTAATTCCTGGGGTGTTTTGATTAATTTATTTGGTTTTGAAGAAACTTTTCCACCAAGTAGTTTCTTTCTCGAAAAACAGCAGTTTCCAAAAAAACATTCTTACCAACCCACAGGACAAATCAAATCTAAAGGCTCTTGTCTTAGGAAAAAAAAGCAGGAAAAATTGCCCCCAACCTGAAAGACAAACGAAATTTCAGGACCTTCACATGGTAAATTGCAGAACAATGTCCTTGTCATAAACTTAAGACAAATGGTTGCATAATGCACACTGACACCTCTTCTGACGGCATACCTGGGATGTTGCCAAAGTCCCTGTAGATACGGAAGTCTGTATCTGCTGGGATAACGCCACTCTGAAATACTTCTTGTGCCACCACAGAAGCAAAGGGATGCTTGGCTGCAGCTACATATGCTTGTACCAACCAAGGATTCTCAGGTCCTAACAAAAGATGAGCAGAAAGGTCACTACTTTTTGAGCTTGAGTTGTGAGTGCACCCTTATGGTAACAAATAAATAAGGCAAAGGAACTCCAGAGTTTTAATGCTCCTGCCCTACAGGGTGTTGGCTGAATGACTCACACCCAAGAGGAAAAAATAGTTACACTTGGGGAAAAAAAGAACCAAACAAACCACTGATGCCTTGAGTGTTAAGTGGTAGAGCAGAAAAGCCATTTCCCATAAAAGACACAGAACTAAGGAAGAAGTCGCAATCTTTAGCAATGTTGCCAGTTTATGTTCTATGTACCACAACTCGGAACTGCCTAGAGAAGCGTTTCCACTAAAGCATTTCAATGCAAGTAAACAAGCAGTTCAGCACTAGGAGGGGTCTGCAGTCCAACGAGGATGGAGCAGAAGTTCTATGCCAGCCTACAGAACACAAGTTTTGCCACTTCTTGAGCAGCAGATGGAATTCTAGTGCCAACATCTCCCTGTACAGACTCTGCATGAACTGCTGTGAAAATGAAGTAAAGCATATAAACGTATGAATACGCAAGGTATGCCAGATACCCAAATCTGTTTTTCTCCTTATTAACCTGATGTGAAAGGAAATGCCATTTCTGTAATTCTGTTCTACACAGAATGAGGCAATTTCTGTAGCATTGCTTCAGCCTACATCTGTGTGAATATGGAGAGCAACTTACTTGCTGCACAGGGCTGGGAAAGAGACACAGGCATTCTCTCATCTGTGGTTTACGGCTCACTATCAATACTCCTTCAAGTCTATCTTGTTTATTATCAGTTTATCCTAGTGTAGAAACTGGAGACAATGCAAGCTCATACCTGTTTGAAAAACAAGTTCCTTTCCTCCTACACCTGCTGCCTCCAGGTTAATAAAAGCTCTAATTGATTTGGCCCATTCATGTTGTGTAATGAAGCCGTGACTAGCCTTGATGGGAAAAGACACAAAAAAAAAAGTCAAAGATCTTCCAGACCAGCATAAATGTTATTTTCTATCACATATGATCATAACTCAAGATTGGATAAGGCTGCTGGAACACTTACAATATAAACAACATACAGAAAATCCAAGTCTTCTAATTAAATAAATATAGACAATACTCTTAACCTATTTTTCACGTTGAAATGAAAGGCATTTTCTTCAGAACGTTAAGAGGAGCATTTAATTAATACTTCAACAGATTAGACACAAGCCATATCAGCAGTTACTTCTTCCTTTGTTAGAATCTTAGAACACAGCTTTGATGTACATTTTATAATTCTGGCATATTCTCACCTGCAAAATATTTTCTTCTGCACCATTAAATAAGAATATGACAGCATGCTGCAGGGGCTCTGATGATTTTGAAAGTGTGTTAAGTATTTCAAGCATCACTGCGCAGCTAACAGCATCATCACTGGCACCTTAAAATAACCAGCAGAATAGTATGGCTTACAACAAACACACAGAATTGCAACCAAGACCAGAGAAGAAAAAAGCTTTATGCTATCTCCATCACTTAATTTGAGGTACAGTTTAGTGTATTTCTGCTACTGCTTGTACTCTGTGTGCACACTAGTTTAAAGCAACAACAGAAAGAAAAATAACATTCAACATTCAACAGTTGAGCAAGTGAAGTGCAAGATATCATATCCAATACTGCTGTTCAAGAAAAGTAGATTAACCAGGTTACTAAGCAAGCAGGTTACTAAGCAGGTTACTAAGCAATCACTACCTATTTTTCTAAGAACAATATGAATAAAGAAGGACATAATTTTCACTTACAGCATACTGAAACTTTAGAAAAAATAAATATTTGCAGGAGTCACCCTAAAGCATTCTACACTGTTACAATGCATTCAAGCAAGTGGACAAAACCTCAATGTTAGCACAAAGCCAAGAGTGCAAAACAAGGCAAAGGAAATACCAGAATCGACAACTTCAAACCATTCTGAAAATGAAAGTATACACTATAATACAGTATTTTTATGAGCAGATGCTTTCCACCATCCTTATTTCTTTGCAGAAAACCCCTTTTTCTCTCAGCTCAGTAGTCTGCTCTCTTTGAGATCCTCACCCAACACCATGCTGGATGTATTAGCAGTTCCTCACCCCACCATTTTTCTTTCTGATCTTGGATAAGCACCCATCTTTTAGCCAAGGTCTCCCATTGCCTCATTTCCCACTGTCAGATGACAATGACAGTGTGGTCAGGCCTCAGCACACTATTAGTACCATCTTATTAGCTGCTAAAAAATATTTTAATCTACACATTAAAAAAAAAGACAGCTTTTCCAAAGCTAGTAACCTGGCAAAATTTAGACATACCTGCCACTTCCATGAAAAGGCTATATTCCTGATACAAACAAGTCTCGGTCTAAATTTAGGCTTAGCTTATTGTATAGAATTATTTTAGAACAAATAAATAAAACCAAAATCTTTCCACTGTTCTCTATTTCTCAGAAACTGTTCTGCCAAAAGCTTTCCATAAAGGCCCCACAAATATCTGATTTAAAGCTCTCACGATATTGCTACCTGAATTTATCAGTAGCCTACTCTTAGCCACACTGAGTTCTTTAATCTAATTTATCACATGCTGGAATCTCATCAGGGAAGTGATTATAGTTTTTCAACGAGATTAATCACTTATCTGCTTCGCTGTGAAGCTAAGAAAATTAAAAGTTACTGGTTTCAACAGACATACAGATTTACATCTGATTAATGCAGCCATTTAGCCACAGATCACGGCACAAGCTCACAGGCAAAGCACTGTCTTCAAATACTTCTATATAGAGCAAAACTGATGGGTGGCTAAAACAGATTTTATGGTAAGTGTCAATAACCTAAGAAAATAATGTTATCAACTCTGCCTACAACGATAATTTCATGGATGTTTCTGTCTTCAAGTTTATTACAATAAACTGAAAACTAGTTACCACTAGAACAAAAGACGTATTTTAGGAGTTCGCAGTTTACGTTTTTTCTTTCACAAGGAACTCAAGTTTTCTAACATTGAAGCTCTAACGGTTTTGAGTTCTGCTTTACCCGATTTGTATAAATAAGCAGCAACAGCACATTATGTTTTACTATCCGAGTTTCAAACATATTAGTCAGAGTCTTGCTGATTCTGGTTAAACACCACATTTTTGGTAATGAAAAGAAGCTGTAAGCAAATAACTTAGAAATACAGGAGAATAGAAAACAAAAGGGTTTTGCTTAGGTTATATGCAAGTTTCACACAAAGAAAACAAAAGGAGTTGTTCCTCACTGTTGTGGTAAGAGGCTACACTGCTTTGTGTAAGGGTGATCAAACAGGCTGATTTCCAGCTCTTCCACAGATTCCTGTGTAATCCCATACAAATCACTATTTTTTTTGGCACCTCTGTGCAAGGTTGGTGAAGTATTTTACTTTTAAGAAAGTAATTCATGTAGACATAACCCTATGTTACAACCCACAGAAACAGACACACAATGTGCACAGGGCATCAATTTAAAGACAGTTTTCAATAATCACTGTATTATCCTTGTTAAGTGCTCCTTTCAAGTCCAGGCAGGCATATTTAGATCATAAATACAGCAGTTAGCATCTCTGCAGTTCCTAAATCACAGAGCATGTATAATAATCATGCAGTTATTATGCTTAATTTGGAAACTCATTTTGTCTAAATATGATTGAGGATAAAGGGAAATCCTGTATACTATTTGACAGAAAAATGGTACAAGGAGTACAGCATGGACTTTGTTTCTCTAGGTAATACTCAACTGTCTTCTCAATGATGAAGACTACTTACATGTGCTAAAGAACGTAAGGTTTATCCCCAAAATAAAGTATCATGTGAGGTGTAAATGAAGAAACTTCAGCAAGCTGCGCTACTGGTGACTGAAACCTGTAGGTATTTTTCAACTGCAGTAACAGGCACATACCTTGTGCAGTTTTCAGGTCCCTACTTTCCTGGCACTGTTAAAACCATGTAAACTGTTTACACTCTTGTTGTAGTTATTATTTAATATGATTTGATTTATAAAAATGAAGATGGACAAGAAAAAGAGGCTACACAAGTGACAGTGAAAGTAGCATCAAGACAGACATACAGACTACCAAGGCAACAATACCTCAATCTTTGATCACTACTGTGTTTTGAGAAAAATGCTGTAAGTGCAGAAGAAAGAAAAAAAAAGCCATAGCTTAAGGATATCATACTAAAAAAAATGAGGTAAAGTATGATACCTGCAAAGGGAGGGGAAAACAGAGACTGGTTAGTGGGGGTGGGAACAGTCTCTGGCACAAAGCATCCCATGAAAGGAAAGCCAGGATTAAATCAGTGCAGAAGTATGGCAAGACCTGAACAACAGGTAGAAGCAGCACACAAACTACATGCATAAGCAGTGAATTAAAAGAAAGGCAGATATAATGACACTTTCCAGAAACCCAGGTATAGTAGCTGTATTTGCTACCTACCAGAAAGTGAGAGTGAAATCCTGACTTTAATTGGACCAGCCTGTCACTCTGAATCCTGCAAGTCATCGAAATCAAGCAGACTAGCTGAAACACGCACTATTCTAGCATGTGGCCATAAAACTATTTGGTATGAGAAGACACTAAGCCAGGCTCTGTGGCTCATGTAATATACAGAAATGCAGAATGAACATGTGGACCTACCCGGGGCATTTGGTACGGAATCAAAGTGACAATTGGATAAGACTGCGTGCTCAGCTCCATTTCGGGGTTCCAGCTTCACTACAACATTGGTTATGTTTGCATAGTAACTAGTAAAGCCTCCTAAAAAGTCAATGCTGAAGGAGCCTGTGGGCCTCTGTATGTCTACAGATATCTTGTGAGCATCTGTGTTTTCTCTTTCTATTGCCCTAATTTGTTCTAAGAGGTAGTTAACTGTAAGTACTTCATTTTCTGGACTTCCAACTGTTCTGGGCCCAATTGCTGTTATGTTGTCAAGATATGCCCTGTAAGAGATAAATTACATATTCAGCATCAACACATTTAACATTTAGCATGTAACTTATCTACAACTGCAATATTTTTGTACATTGTTCTACTTCAAAACTTACAGTAAGTGGAAGAGACTAAGCTAATTAGCTGGCAACTGTAGCCAAACATCACTATGGAAATGGGCATATAGCACTGACCTTTACTCGGGGCTCCTCATCTTATCTACCACTATGCTCAACCAAATTACTTGTTCGCTGGTTTGAACATATCAGTCCGAGAAGTCACAAAATTATGAATGGAGGCAAGGTTCAGCCAGGCTACGCACAGAGGCCCTTCCCCGAACGTCTGACTGAGCACGCTCTTACCAAAATTTACACCAATGAAAAACTCGCAAAGAAACTTCCCCAGACGCCAAGTACTTCTTACAATGCGACGAGAATTAAACTACGGAGGGTGAACACTTTCACCGGCCCAAAACGGCACCTCCGAGAGGCAGCCAGTGAGAGAGCCTGAGCCCTTACGGCATTTCCACCACTTTCCGCAAGCGTCCGAGCGAACCCTGAGCTCCGGTCGCGGCAGGGAAAGGCACCAGCGCTTTGGCGAGGGGCAGCGACCCACCGACGGACGGCAGAGGCCCCCCCGGCCCGGCGGGGCTCCCGCCGCCGCTCTCCCGGCTCCGCACGCCCGGCACAGCCCACCCGCCGAGGCCGCGCCGCCGCCAGCCCCCGGCGGGAAGCGAACGGCGATCGCGGCTGCCGCGGCCATCGGGACAGCCCCGGGGGGCCTCGGCCCGGCGCGACACGGGTCGGGCCTCCCGTCCCTCCGACCCGGCGCATCCTCCGCCGCCCCGGGCAGGAAGGGCAGCCCCGGCCCCGGCCCCTCCGCTCCCGTACCTGGCGCGGGGGGCGCTGAAGCGGCCGGGCCCGGCGGCGGGCGGCTGGCTCAGCAGCTGCCGGTGCGAGACGTGCACCAGCGCCCGCAGCACCAGCAGGTAGAGCAGCACCAGCGGCGCCGTCCGCGCCTCGGGCGCGGGCAGCGGCGGCCGCCGCCGCCGCCGCGACCCGTCTCGCTTCTTCCCGCCCCCGCGGCGGTCGCCCTCTTCCTCCCGCGTCGGCGAGGCCGGGGCCGGGGCCGGGCGGCGGGGCCGGTCCCGCTGGCCGCCGGTGGCGCGGAGCCGCCACACCGCCGTCGCCGCGCTCCTCTCCATGTCCCGCGCGCTCGGCCTGCCCGCGCGAACGCGCTACGGGCGCCGACGAGGGTCCCGGCAAACGTCTCCGGCGCGGGGACGGGGGCGCGGCCTCGCCCAGGCACGTGGCGGGAGGCGGAGCAGGGGACGCGCGTTGTGGCCGCGGCGCCGCGCGTCGGGCAGCGGCCGGTGGCGGCCGGGGTGGCGGCCGGGGCGGAGGCCGGGGCGCGCCGGGCTGTTCCGGGTGGCGGTGGCCGGTGGAGGGGCCGGCCCAGCGGCGGTGGAGCCCTGTGTCCCACCACGGTGCCTGGGCGAACAGCGGCCTGACCGCTGCGCCGGGTCACCCCGGTGCTGCGTGGGCACTGGCACCTCGGCCACAAAGATGTACAAGTGTGGTGTGTTTCCATAGGATTGGGTGTTTTTTTGGATTTTTTGTTTGCTTGGGTTTTGTTCCGTGTTGTTAATACTAAAGGAGGGCGTACGGAAGTAACTGCAGTGTCGGGGAGCAGCGGGGAGTGCCACCAAGCACCACATCAGAGGGAGGCGTGGTGGAGCCTCGCAGACATGAAGTCAGGGGACCGTGAGCTCTTGGGGCTGCTGGTTTTTTCGCTCCTACTGCCTTGTATTTTGGTGTTTCAAGGCTGCAGAGCTGCCCTGACTGGAGCTTAGGCAGGCTGGGATGAAGTGCATTAACTCTTGGAGGAGCAAGTGAATAGCAGCTTCCACTGAAATCATGCCAGGGAGAACACCCGTGAGGATGGCCCTGAGCTGCAGCGTGGACCATTGCCCTCACTGCCCTCCACTTGCTTCCATCTGGGCGAAGAACACTTCTGACAGCTCTTGCGGTGCCTTTCAGTGATGGGACTGAGCTGTTCAAAGGTCATTTTTCCTGGCTTCATTGTGCAACTTTGCAATGTACCTGGCTATTTGTCGAGATATCCTAAAAGATACTTGTGGCTTGTGCTCTGTGACATAACCTGGAAACAAAATATGTAATGGTGTGATCCAGAGAAATGTATTTCAATTTATCCAGTGTTGCAGACAAACGTTTGTTGAGGGTTAGGGCTGAGTTGGTCACTGAACGCTGACAAATGCTCCCTGATCCCTCTCACTCCCCAGGCAGGAAGGCCAGGGAATGAGGCAGAGAGACTTATGGATTGAAAAAGAAAACTGAAACAGCTTTAATAAAAAATAATAGCACTGATAAGGGAATAATAATTAATAAAGAACTATATACTAATAAATACAAAGTCAGTATTGAACCTGACTCCCTCCCAACAGCAATCCCCGCTGATGTCGCTGAGCAGGAGGCACCGGGGAAGCCCCAGGCTCAGGGGCAGAGGGGAGCTGGATTCAGGAACTTGGGATCGGGATCAAAGGCAGAAGATTGGAAGAGCCTTCCCTGGAAGCCAGCCATCGAAGAAGAGAGCTTAACTCCCATGATCCCTCAGCTTTTTGCTGAATATGATGTATATGGAATGGAATACTTTTACTGGTCACCTGTCCTGTCTGTTACCCCCCGGAGGTGCAACCTTTTACTTCCTTGTGACCCCTCTTACTACCCGGCACCCCCAGCGTGGCACACAAGAGCCAGCAGTGGCCTTGGTCACTGTAGGAATAAGTATCAGCAAGAGCCTTTCTGCATTCCAGTCCCAGGCAGTAACTGTAAACATCGGGTGTTATCACTGCCAGTGGCAGACACTGTCTGCAAAAACATGCTGCTGACTTCAGAATGTTCAGTCTCTTAGTAGAGACTGAGCTGAAAAGTAAAGTCACTGAACAGAATCGGTTCTGTTTATCTCAGACCAGGGCAACACTGAACGATGCTGCCCTCTATCTTGCCTCTGTGTTGCCATGTGGAAGCTTTCGATGGAAAAGTCTGACAGGGGTGGTGCATTAAGATGTGATGACTATGCTCTCTGCACACCTCAGGGGCTTTAGTAAATTTCCGTATTCTGCATTAGTGAGTTTTCTCATTTGCTTCACTGCACGGTCAGTACAGACAAGATTATTGCTTACAATTTGTGATTTACAGCTCAGGATTATGCAACTATGTTTAAGACCCAGTCACATAGTTCTAAGCCAGGATGTTTGGTTTATTCTGTTTTGTTCAATTTTTCTTCATTCCCGCATTTGTTTCATTTACCTGTGATACCTCCCTCTTCACAAGCAGACAAACATATCCTCAGATTTGGTTCTCAGAAGTATATTTCACATTAGAAACACCTCTACTATGAAAAATTGCAATGTAAATGTTTTCTTAAAACCACAAATGCATAATTAGCCCAGTGAAATGCCTGCAACACAAATAACAAAAACTAGTTAAATGTAACCCCCCAAAAATGTGATGGAATGGGAGTTGCCCTTTGAAAATGTCATATTAATAAACTGTATGGTGGTGAAGTGGTATTACTAATACACATTAAAAACCGTGGTTTTAAAGAAGGATGTGGCCAGATATTCATTGTCAATCTGCACTTCTTTGAAATTCCTAGGTAGGTTTTAAAGTTGTATAGAGAAGTCAAACAAGGAATCAACTATGGACTTTCATCTTTTATTTTGATTTCAGTATGATACCATCAGTGCTAAAGTACTGGGAGCCCTGGAAAACTCAGCTGAACAGATTCACGTAGGGGCAGTTTCTCTCCAGCAACACATTTTGCTGCATTTCAGTTTGATTGTGTCAGAACAGGCCCTACATTATTGATCTGAAGGGTAATGCAGAATTTGAGAAAGTAGGAGCTACACATCATTCATTTATTTTGGCTCTATGCTTACTTGAGGATTAGAACTGTAAAAGAATTTCATCCTTACTTTTTCTCCTTATTTTTTTCCCCTTTAATTCTTTGGGCAACTTTTGGACATTAGAAAGTCCTCAGTTAAGAAAAAGACTGACGATACTGATTTTCTTGAAAGTTGTACTCTACGGGTCAGAATGATTTTTAATATTCTGTCAATGCAAAGTTCAGAAGTAATTTTCTGCTTTAGATCAGAAAGACCTCTGATGTTTGGAATACCAACAGCCCTTTTGTCACCCGTTCAGAGCACAGCATCTGTGAGGGCGCTATGTGATGTGTATTAAGCTGGAAGCACAGTGCATGCAGGTTTTGACATGTCTGAAATGTCATGGTTTAATACAGCAACAAATACAGTCCTCTTTATGGCTCTGTTGGTCTGGAATGACCGATTTAAGATAATTGGATCTTACTTCCGAACAGGTGATTCAGCACAGACTCAGTTTGACTTTATGTCAAGAAGACTGATGCTTAACCTAGTGCCTTCCAATCCACGCTACTTCGTTTTGTCAGCTCACAACAGAGGACAATCCCTCATTCACTGAGCATAAATTTCACTTGCAAATTATGTTTTAAGCAGGAAAAGTAAATTCCAGTCTCTTCTGACAGAGGCTATGAGTCTACCTTGTTTTCTAACTTAGTTGTAAAACCGAGTTAAATGATAGCAGGGTAACATTCTTGCTTAACAAATAAATAAATAAATATGAACATATTATAGGTTAAGGCCACCATCAGCTCTTTAGGGTAAGACAACTAGAACACTGTCTTCAGAAAAGCTTTTAGTTTTGATTAAAAATAGACAATGATGAAGCACCCACCAAATAATTGGTAAATTGCTCTCATAATCATCTTTCTCATTCAAATGTGACTTATTTGTGGTATGAATTTCTTAGCTTCAATTTTCCATCCATTGGTTCCTCTTACTGACTGATAGATTTAAAATGCCTGTGTCACAAGATTTCTGGCCCACTGTAGGTGTTAAAACATCATGATCAAGACTCCTCGTAGATTCACCTTCAAGCATGAGCTTTCTATGCTGTTACGTTTTTAGTCCTTTCATCTTCCTCTTAACTATTCTCTGGTGAGTTCCAGTTTTTCAGTTATTTCCCTGCATTGCTGAACCAAAAGGAGAAGTAGTATTCTAGCACCTGCACCACTTGCACATACAAAGGTACAGTAATGCTACCCTGTGTTTGTTTTACCATAATAAGCATGCTGCTGCGGTTTTGAAGTGTCAGTTCTGTCCAACTCTCTTGGGAATCTGCTTCTTGCACTTCAGTGTGTTCCAGCCGTCCACTTAGTGTCCCAAAGCTTCTCTGACAGGGCACTAGCTTTTGGTGAAATTAGAACTCAATAGCAAGCAGGAAACCCTGTCAGAAGACGAAACCAGATTTTACATCCTGAGTTTCCAGGGCCTATCTTGTCAGTCTTTCCTAGTGATGCTTCTGGGTTTGGAAAAAACTTGCTTCCCTGTGCCAAAGCCAGTGCTGGACAATTGAGGATCTGAGCCCTCCTGCTGCGATGGAGCTAGGTCTTCACTCCTCCCTCAGGCATCGGATCTGTCTTCCCTTCGATCATAAACCCATCAGTCACCTCACTCCTATAGCCAGAGTGTTGTAACTGTAAGCTCAATCTGAATAAATTTTCTACCCTGTCTTCAAGGTGGGTTTTTCTGGTCATTACTACCCACAGCCCAGTCCCTACCCCTTGACTATGGCCTGCCTCTGATTCTGTATACTGCAAGCTCAAAAATATTTGCCTTGCAAACTTGCTAAGCATTAGGTATTTCTCTGAACCAACAGGTGTTCTTCATTATCTGTGGTTATCCTAGACTTAAAAATGAAACCATTGTAAGAACTCAGTGCAATCCTGGTAAAAACACAGAACAGTCTTGTGTAGCCTGTACTTGGTTCAGATATAAGCAGCTGTTCACTTTGAGAACTCTTCTACGCAGGCACACCATGCTGTCAAGGAAGTTTGCATTTCTTCTTCCCAGTCTTTATTGCCTCACTGCATCACATATCATATACCACAGTACAGCATCTAGCCATGGATGACATTGTGTATGGCAGTCTCGTTTAAGAAAATGGCACAGAGAGTATAATGGAGTCCTCAGTGTCTATGCTCTCAGCTGAATCCTTGTAAAAATAATTTCCAGATAAGAACCAGAGGACATTTAGGGCTCATTTAGCCAAACACGTCGATCTCTTTCCCAAGATACAAGGACAAAACGTGCCTCATCAACACTCCAGACATACCCAAGAACTGGGCATTTCCACCAACATCCTGTAATTAAAGCAGAATGATTAAACCCTGGTCACTCATTTCAGAACAGGAACTGGAATAACCACCCACAAATTCTATATTGATAGGGCACAGATTGTTGATTGCACCAGCGATGTACTTAGTAATTTTGTTCTGATAAGCTTAAGCAGTGCGTTTCCCTCTTCCTATTTACAGTACTCATTTACTCTGCTGTCTTTCTTACCCTGTTATTTTGTAATGGGAGCTATAATCACAACGAATAACGACATTGAGAAAATGAACTGATTATTGCTTGTCGAAAACCAAACCAAACAAACTTTCTTCAGATAGACATACCCTCCCTTTGTGGGCTCTGTGTCACCCTCGTCCCTGTGGTTACTCCACCCCCTTTTCTATACAGGCTCCGCATGGAGGGCTGAGGGGGCTTGATGGAGAGAGGGGGTGATGGGGACGTGCAGTCAGCACCCCCTGCGGTGATTTCAGGACAGAATGCTTTTTATTCTCTTGCTCCCAGCTTGGAAAGGTCCAGTCAATCTTAAATTAATAATACTTTGTTAAGCTGAAATAGGGTAACTGGAACTCAGTCCAAATATATGCCATTTATTCTTTCTTTATCTCACCTTACACAGTCAGACAGCTTCTGCCAAATCCTGATCATTCAATTGCCTGATTGCTACCTCTTTCTGCTCTTTAGCCCCTCCAATATCTGCTAGCTGTAACTGCCAGCTATCCTACCTCCACAAAACACAAGCACAGAAATCCTTCATCAGAAAACAACATTATGCAACCGAATCACCTCACTGGTTCTCTAATCACATCAAGATTAATCTGTTGTTTTTTTTCTTTCAAGACCTGAGGTCTCTCAACACTGACCTAAATTTCTTACCCAGTTTGATTTAGCATCCCAAGTCAGCTCTTTTGGCAGTAATGTTGACCTGTTTATTTCTTCCAGTTTCCCAATCCTTTCCCATGCTAATATCTCTCCTACACACAGAACTCAGACTACTCACATTCAGGCTACTCGTATTTCGTCAGCAATCATTTAACATGAGAGACCAAAGATACAATCATTTTGATTAATACTCTCTTAGTTAAGAAATCATGTGACCTGGCACTATGTCATCTTGGCTTACTATCTGTATGTATAATCTTCTCGGAAAGCTTTGGTTGGCAAAAAAAGAGTGTGTGTGTGGTAACAGCTGGTATTTCCAGGCAGAGGGACAAGCATGATCACCACCAAGGACTGCTGAATGCAAGAGGCATGGTTTCATAAGCTGTCGGTCCTGTCTCAGCACAGCTGCTTGCTAGGAGGCTTTGCCAGGCTCTGTGTGTGTTTATGGCAGGCTGGCCTTTTACATTTGTGCGGTTTATTTAAATAAGGACTACACTACGGAGACTTGTTTCCTACATCTTACATATATTACAAGAATAATAAACAGCCAGTAGGTAGTTGTATCTTCTTCAAAAGCAGCCCTGTTCCAACTGAGAAATCAGTGAAGACATTTTCTGGTGGTGAAAGGGGTGAAATAACTTTGAAATCTATGAAGCTGAAACCATTTACAGCAGCAGAGAACACAGTCACTGATTTCAGTTTTGAGTTCATTGAGAAAAAAGGATTTTGAAAAGCATGTATAGCCAGCACCTGCTTAATTGATTGCCAGTTTTGTTCTGCAAGCCTAATAGTAATAGCCAAGACACAGCTACCTCCTGAATGGTTAAATAATTTTATTATGTGATAGGACGGATTTGAAACATAATCTCTTCCTTATCATGAATCACTGCTATTTTCTGAAGTACAGATGTTCCAGGCAGATTCTCATTTCACTTCACACCAAATATTTCATGTAGCACTCCAGCTATGAACATATTTTGTGCTTACTCAAGCACTTAAAGTGGAAGCTAGCCCTTGGACTTAGTCAAAGCTGAGCTGACAAACTAGAACTCTGGTGACTCTTCTTGCCACCTGGAATCAACTGTTTTCTCCAATGTGTCAATGGAAAACTGAAGGCTCTTTTAAGAGCATTCTAAAACACTTAAGAAATAATTTAAGCAGTGTTTATAGAAGTGCAGTCTACATCTTTTTCATACTTCTTAA